>CM050904.1:8675000-9952500 GCA_027726005.1 Juncus effusus | reverse complement strand
ATAATAATAATAATAATAATAATAATAATTATTATTATTATTATTATTATTATTATTATTATTATTATTATTATTATGATTATTATTATTATTATTATTATTATTATTATTATTATGAGTATGAAAAGATTAGGGTTTTGATTTACAGGATCGTGACGGAAGAAGATTAATGAAGTGCGTGTGAGGACGAACCACCGTTTCTTCCATGAAGTCCATCCGATTCCTGAAATATTATATATTCATTTTTAAATATTTCATTTCAAATATTTATTTCAAATATTTTTATTTCCATAAAAGAAAAGAAGTACCTTTGGATGAGACAAGCAGATGCCCGCTCTTTATAATCTGCATTCAAACAGAGTTTATAAAACTTTATTTACTTTCCAAACTTAAAAAAATATTACATAATAAAATAAAACAATCATGCAATATCTTATCTTATGCCTTCAAATTTTCATATAAATAAGTTCACGTTATCTTATTTTTTCGTTACTTTTTTACTATATCTTTCTGGTTGAGCTAAATTTAGTTCAATCAAATTATTAGTTACACAAAATATTTTATTTTATTTTATTTTTGTTACCTGACAATTAGGGCAAATGCCCTGTTGTTTATCTGCTGAGCTGTCAGAAGGCCGATTGGTCCACATGTTTGGATCTCCTTGCCCGCACCGACACATATTATTATTATTATTATTATTATTATTATTATTATTATTATTATTATTATTATTATTATTATTATTATTATTATTATTATTATTAAATTGAGCTCCATTTTCACCGTTTTGATTTGTCGACATTTTTATTTAACTATATTCAAAAAATAAAAATAAAAATAAATAATTAGAGGATATGGGTAAAAATTGAACTGCAAAGGATCATTTTTGAGTTGTTAGGTCTAATTTTGAATGACTGTTGTTTTATATTACTAGGTTTGAATAATTATTATTTTATTTAACTTTTTTGAATAATTCTTTTTTTTAATGCAAGATGACTTTTTTGAATAATTATTGTTTAATGTTACAGCTAACTAAATTCAAAAAATATAAATTAAATTTAGAAAATAAGTGTACAAATTGAAGTGCAAAGGATATTTTTAGAGTTGTTTTGTAAATGAAATTAAGGGTGTAATGTATGACTAGGTAAATTTTTGAATGATTATTTACTTTATGTTTTATTTGTTTGAATAATTATTGTTTAATGTGACAGATAAGATAATGGGTGAGTTATGGATAGGCTGACTGTTTGACTTTGAATTTTGAAATTCAAAAAATAAAAAATAAAAATGAAACAACGAAAATGTATTAAATGATGGAATCTAGCGGTATAAAAAAATTGGGGATGGCTCAAATTTTTTATTTCGTGGATAGAATTTAAGAATTATTTTTTTGAAAATGTCCAATTTTGTTTTTTAATAAAATGGTACAGGAGATAAATAAAGTGCAATTGGGCAAATTACATTTTTTAGGAAGGACTAATTGAGAGATTGCACTTGCTCCTCAGAATGTATGATGATTTTATTATCCTTTTACAGCTGAAAAAAAATGATTAAAATTCATAATTAGATGCTTCAATTCTCAATTTAGAGAAAAAAGAAGATTATATGATCATAATTAACATTGTGATAATATGGCCTGAATAGAACTTGTTCATTGAAAGGTGGAATATTTTTTCTTTCTTTTTAAAATTAATGTAAAAATGAAGGTTCAGAATCAAATTTATAATAATAAATGTGAATTTTGAAATATTAGTCGTTTGTAAAATGCAAAACAATACCATCGCATAACAAATTGCATCATAAAGCGCTAAGCTTTCATGTATTGTTTAAACCAGAAAAAAGAAATTAGGATCCAATATGATAATTATCAACAAATTTCAATCTGAATTAAAAAATAATTCAAAAAACAAACAGAAGCATTTTCATTTCAATCAGATAGTCTACGATGATTCATATCATATATTTTCCAAAATTTCAATCAAACCCAAATCACAAAACTCAAATCAAACCCACAAAAAATCATTCCACAAACCCAAAACCCCCCAAACAAAAACAAAAACAAAAACAAAAGCTCACCTGGATTAAAATGTAGAATCCCAAAGAATGACATTCACCTCAGAACCCAAATAAATCTTCCTCTTTTCTCTCCTTTTCCTTGTTACTTTTCCTCTCAA
The DNA here is from genome assembly GCA_027726005.1 of Juncus effusus. Classification (NCBI taxonomy): domain Eukaryota; kingdom Viridiplantae; phylum Streptophyta; class Magnoliopsida; order Poales; family Juncaceae; genus Juncus; species Juncus effusus. The sequence goes on along the minus strand of CM050904.1, from coordinate 9,950,326 downwards.
CAATCAATCTCTCTCTTGTTTCTGTTTCTGTTTCTGTGGGTGGAAATTAATTTTCTTTTCAGTTCGTGCCTTCACGCAGTCTCATCTCTCTCTCTCTCTCTTCTTTCTCTCTCCGTTTTCAGCTATCGCCCGCGCGTTTTTGTAAATGCTATGCGTGCCCGCAAAATTATACCAAAATACACGCTTGAAATGGATTGGTCCGGAAAAAAGAAAGAAACTGACCGCCGTTATTTTTCTGTTTTTGATGACGTGGCAGGATTGATTGGTCGGTCGGGCCTGCCGTTATTCTTCTCTTTGATGACGTGGCAGGATTGATATTATATTTTTCTTGTTTGAAAAAATATACTAGTTTTGTAAAGCAATATATATACAAGTTTTTGAAAAAAAAAAGTATAGAGATATAAAAACACAAAGAAAATATATTTAATTTAAAAACAGTGTATAATAATATAAGTATAGGAAATAATGCATAAATGATGATAGTATATGTCTAGGCAGGCCGGGGCCAAGTCCTAGTTAAGATTATTATTTGAAAGAAAAAAAAATGCAAATAACATAAATACCATCTGGTCTAATATTTAAGCCCTGTAATTAAGAAAGTTTAAAGACTGAAATATCATTTTGGATCCTGTTAATTTCAGAGGCCTTGGGCTGGGCTTTGCCTTTAATATGATTAATAAGCTTATGGCTTATTTGATATGATTAATAACTAATGCATTTTCGTTTTATGATAACTACAAAATAGTGTATCTGATAAATAAAGTAGTATACAACAATAATAAAATATGTAATTTAAATTTGCACGCCCATGCATACAATGTGGCTAACTAAATTTCATATACACAGGCAAATCATGCACAATACACAAGCATTATCATTTGCATGAAACTAGAGTAGGTTGAAATTTTTATAAGCATGATAACAAGATAGAATTTATTCAATATATTAGGGGTAAACAATACACATACATGCTTCCTTCACAAAAACAATACACACATGCATTGCCAAATGAATATATTTTGTGATATAGTTAATAGGATATTGAAGCGAACCAAAATTCATCAACGAGAACTGGAAACCAAAATTAATGTACAAAGGAAATGCAACCCATGAGATCGCCAATTACGTGAGCATCCTCATTCGGTAAAAATTCATCTTTACCTAAACAGAAATAAAAAAAATGCGTTAAAAAATGGAAATATATAAATAAAATAACATAAAAAGGAAATATAATAATAATAATAATAATAATAATAATAATAATAATAATAATATACCTTGTTCATAATCATGAACCCTCCTTTCACCTCTTCTACATCCGCTGATTGTCTGAGTATTTCTTCAACTTTAATTCCTACAATTACAAAAAAATTATTTAAAAAATCATGAAAATAAACACGAAATTATTATCAAATCAATTAAGATAAAAAAATAATTACCGTAATCTTCTATGAAACAAAGGGTTTTTTCCAAAAAGGACGCATTTCCACTTTTGTCCTGTAGCGCAAAGTCAACAAGCGTATGAATCACAGTCGGTTTCTCATTCACTACTGCTAAGGCAAAAATACATCACATAATTATTACAATAACAAATATTAGTATAATAATGATGAGTATAATATACTACGTTGTTGTTCTGACGGGTTTTCGGCTTGGTTTGACGCATCAGGACGGAATATTCCGTTTTGACCTAACGAAATGGACGCACTTGGTGCGTGAATTAATGCGTGCTCCAATGCAGATTTCCATTCATTCAAATCTTCTGTCGTTTCAGTCTAGAAAAGATGAAACAAATATGATAATAATCAGATAAATAATTCCCAAAAGCCCCTTATATTTACTATTATTTATAATGAAAATTCTATTTTTTTTTAAAATATTTATAAAACGTAAATTTAAGGGGTGTTTGGGAAATGGAAAGTTAAAAGAAGGGGGTTTTTTCCAAATTTGAGGAAATATAGGGTTTTTGAAAAAAATCCCTAAATTTGAATTTTACATTTATTTATTTAAAACTACCTTAAGAGTGAAAGTTCAACCATCTGGAAAGGACACCATCAGAAGTTCTATCCGCCTTTACAACCACACTAACAAATATTTAATTATTTTTATTAATTAATTAATTTCCATAATTTTTAATTTAAAATAATTAAATTATTGTATTTATTTGTGCAAAACTTCCGAAATTACTTAAGTCCATTCCGCCAAGTGTCGCGTTCGGCTCGGTTCCTCTTATCGGTGGAACATTCTAAAAATAAAATAAAATAAAATAAAAATATTATAATAATAATAATAATAATAATAATAATAATAATAATAATTATTATTATTATTATTATTATTATTATTATTATTATTATTATTATGATTAATATGAGTATGAAAAGATTAGGGTTTTGATTTACAGGATCATGACGGAAGAAGATTAATGAAGTGCGTGTGAGAACGAACCAACGTTTTTTCCATGAAGTCCATCCGATTCCTGAAATATTATTTATTCATTTTTAAATATTTCATTTCAAATATTTATTTCAAATATTTTTATTTCCATAAAAGAAAAGAAGTACCTTTGGATGAGACAAGCAGATGCCCGCTCTTTATAATCTGCATTCAAACAGAGTTTATAAAACTTTATTTACTTTCCAAACTTAAAAAAATATTACATAATAAAATAAAATAATCATGCAATATCTTATCTTATGCCTTTAAATTTTCAATTTTTTCGTTACTTTTTTACTATATCTTTTTGGTTGAGCTAAATTTAGTTCAATCAAATTATTAGTTACACAAAATATTTTATTTTATTTTATTTTTGTTACCTGACAATTAGGGCAAATGCCCTGTTGTTTATCTGCTGAGCTGTCAGAAGGCCGATTGGTCCACATGTTTGGATCTCCTTGCCCGCACCGATACATATTATTATTATTATTATTATTATTATTATTATTATTATTATTATTATTATTATTATTATTATTATTATTATTATTATTAAATTGAGCTCCATTTTCACCGTTTTGATTTGTCGACATTTTTATTTAACTAGAGCCGTTATTAATTGTGTCATGTCGTGGTCCTGTTAGAATCGGTCCTTGATAATTATATGAAGCTTACATGATGTGCGGACATCTAAAACTATCGAAATATTGAGATGTTATTTTTCTGTATAACGTAATTGAGGGGGAGTAATCTAAAGATAATTGGAGCTATCCGGTTTGAGAAAATGGAGATTTCATATTAAAAATTCATTTGATGATCTCTCTCTCTCTCTATCTCTCTCTTTATGATTGAAATTCATATATAAACAAAAATAATCTTCACTTCAATTTGTTAGTCAAAATAATTTGACACGAGAGAAAAAATTATTCAAAAAAATAATCAATTCATTTCTCTCATATCAAATTCTTTTGACTTCAAATTAAAAGAAAGAATTTTTTTTTTTGCTTATATATGAATCTAAATCATGAGGAGAGAGAGAGAGATGTTTAATATGAATCTAATTCATGAAATGAATTTAGGGGTATAATGGTAATTATAAGATTGACCGTTAATTTTAACGGAAAAAATAGATGGTGTTAAGTTTTGAGTAAATTTAAGGCAAATTTGATATATTAAGTTTTTGTAATGGCTAATATGATATTTTAGATTTTGTTATGGCATATATGTTATTTTTAAGTTTTTATGATGGCAAATATGATATTTAATTTTTTATAATGGCAAATATAATATTTCGAGTTTTTGTAGTGGTATATATGAAATTATCCCTAAATTATGAATTAGGATAGAAACTAGATTAATATTACATGTGAAAAGTAGCATCAGTAGTATATATAAAAAAAAATTAGCATAGCAATTAATACATAAAATTATGTCTGATAAGAATTTAATAACAAACTTCAATGAGTACAAGAAATAAATTAGAGTCATTTTGGAATGAGAAACTTTGTCATTTTGCCTTCGCTCTAATGGTCCAACAAAGCAACAACGCATGACAAAGGAAGTGACAAATTATTTGCTCGTTTTTTATTTTACAAGTTCTCCATGCAATTTTGCATCTTCATTAATTATCTTACTTTAATTAATAACATAAAATCTATAAATTTCTTTTCTTTGAGCAACAATATATAAATTTCTAAAACTATAAATTAAGAATCTTAAAAAATAATTATAAATCTATTTTTCTTTTATACTCATTAATTGTCACTTTATATGTGCCCAAATTCCCTCACTTGGGATTCCTCCATTCACCACAAACACCATATAATATCCCGGCGGTGCTAAAACCGCTGAAGGAGGCGCAACAATGGACATCTCATACGTTCCATTGCTCAACGTGATGATTTTTCCAGTCACCAAAACTAATAATCTTTGATTCATCTCAAAAGAATGAGTTGAAAATGCAGGCGCCACCATCGTGACCGAAACTCCAGCCGATTCCATTTGTTGGATTGTAAATCGGATAATGAATTGATTTCCATAACTCAAATCGAGTGGTGATTGTGTCATGATTTTCGGACGTGAGTTCATGTTTGAAGGGTTCAAATACTCTGGTGAGAAGGTCTCCAAGCTTAAATCGGTTGGGTATTGAACATTCGAGAAGTTATAATAGATATGAGGGTTGCTTCCACCAACCAAGACACGGCCATCGCGTAACAATATTGCGCTAGAATGATATAGTCTAGGGGTTTTTGACGGGGTTTGTAATGTAAAACGTGGAGTTGACAAAGTGTCTGGCTGATAAATTACTGGTGAGTATGCAGGATCCTGAGCGAGCTCCCATCCAGCTGTTCCAGACCCGGCACCATTTATGATAAGTACGTCTTTACCAGTTGGAAGTAAAATCATGTCGCCCATAACTCGTGGTGTAGGCATGGTTTCCATGGACCAAGAAGGAGAATTGTCGGTTATCTTTATTTTCCCGCACGAGGTAAGCGCAGGGACAAACGTACCTATTACAATAATATTTATGTTCTTAACGTGACAAATAAAGACAAATAATTAATTGGTAAATCAAACTAATTTTTTTACCGTTTTGTTTTGCAAGTGCGTAGGAACCAATCGGAGCACCACCACAGAGGAGAACCTCAGCCTCAGTGTAAGGCGGCTTTAACGGAAGCAGAACTGATGAGCCAGAGCTCGGATAATTCCTCGGTTCGGCGCCTGGAATTTGTGGGTACGTTCTGACGATCTTGTTTGTTTTGTAGTTGAGTAACACGGCACGATTGTTTGAAAATACGAAGAGATTTCCGTCGACATTTAGATGGACAAACGGATAGAGGTTGTTTTCGTCAGGATCCTTCGTTTCGCTTAAAAAACGAAACGGTATGATATTGACTGTATCAGTTGTTTTGGGGTAAAATTCGTAGTTGTATTGCCGTCGGCCACCGATGATTATTGCGCTACCATCTGGAAGAATGTGATTTGTCGCGTACCTGTTAAGAATAATGAAATACACTAATAATCATAACTCAAAAGATGAAAAATAATTGATTCTTTCGGCATTATTAATGTTAAAAAAATGGTGGGAATTATTTTTGTTAGGACAATATTTTTTTTTTCCAACTTTAATGATGTTTTTCTACTGTTAGGAATTGATTATATTGTGTCGGTCATGAGGATTGGGAAAAAGGTTAGGAGAAGAATTAAATGTCATGTACCAAAACTTTGAAAAAAAAAATGAGTTATCTTGATAAGGGAATCAATTTGTATATACTGCTTTTTTTTTTAATGCGAGCTTGAGAATTTGTATATACTGCTGATCATCACCCCATGTCTTATGTGTCAACTGTGAAATGTTGAAAATAAATAACGTAAAATCACAAATAAAAAGAATTAATATGAAAATATTTCACGACAATACCATCTACGTACGGTGAGTGCCGTCTGATTCTCCGCCCAATCGCATGTAGAATCAACGCACGGTTTGAAAACCCGAACGGCTCGCTCACCATCACTAAACCCACCGGTTTGAACCAGCGAGCCGTCGGATGCAACAGTGCCAGATGAGCACCAAGTGTCTGTAAGGATCATGAGAGGCCGAAAAGTGTTAGAAATTGGATCATATTCAACTGAGTGAGCCGTGCAATCTGTTGTGAGAACTTGCTCGGACGGGTCGTGCCGGCATTGCCCGTTGGGGAACGTGAGGTTTGATTGTCCAAAATCAGTCCGGTCGAAAATTATGACTCGGTCGGTGTAGAGAATCTGCATGTGCATGGCCGATACGCCGATGCTCAATTGGAGTAGATCCCATCGGCCCGGCAAGCCTAAGGTGGTGGTAGTTGTTATGATAATTAGAAGGGTTATGAAGATATATTTGTTCATCAATTGTATGTTGTTTGTGTGTGTGTGAGAGAGAGAAGCCTAAGGTGGTGGTAGTTGTTATGATAATTAGAAGGGTTATGAAGATATATTTGTTCATCAATTGTATGTTGTTTGTGTGTGGGTGAGAGAGAGAGAGAGAGAGGTGAATTTTGGATTTTGGCAGGTAAGAGTGTGTCACATGGTCTTTATAGGAAATGAATCAGAATTAGGTGGTATGGAGTTTAAATGAGAGGGTATGTAGATATGAAATTTTTTTTTCTTTTATTGAATTGAGAACTTGAGAATTTTTTTTGTCATACGCATACTTCCATTATTTGGCAACATGTACATATTGGTATTTTCTATACATAATAAATACAATAAATACATATCCCACTACCTAACTATTTTCTTTTTCTTCACAAGATCATTGGCACAATGGACCCTGATAAAAATAGAAAAGTTCCTTCACAAAAAAAAAAAAAAATTGAAAATAAGAATAGCGCTCATGAATATTGGGCATTACAGTTACGTGGGAAGATAAGTCTTTTTAACCAAATTAATGCAATATAATGTTTGAGTAAGATATCTCATGCTACGAACTCAACTTGGATTCAAAAGATATACATTAGTCCCCAATATTTTAAAGGCAATAATATAATGCTTTGATTCAATGCACAAAAGATATAATTTGTCCACCAATATTATTTATCTTCTAGTTGGATAATTTAATAGGGAGAGGATGAAAAGATAATAGCAAATATATAGATGTTGCATATGCAAGAGAAATGGGGACTATGTGCATTACATGTTTATCCAACCATCATTTCAGTTCAGAGAAATGAAATCAGCTAAACCAACGTTCACTATTTGTTATTTCATACAATACAATTGAACATAAATCTATAAAGACTTGAATCGAAATAGACAATGCTTAGATCAGGAAAGTAAGTATAGCTTTTGTTTTCATATTGGAAAAACGAGTGCCTGCCAAAGTTGTATCGTCACGAACTCGAGATGAAATTCTCTGTTGGCGTCGTTTTTTAGCAACAAATGTTACATACTTAATTAAACAAAGAAAATTATGTCAATAGAAACTTGAGCCCATAATTTCTTGACCCACATACAAGAAACTCTACCAATTATTAGGATATGATTATCGTCTAGATTTTCCATCATGTTGTTTAGCTCTAGAATGAATTTGTTTAATTTCTGATTCTCTTTTTCACTTTTCTGAGTTTTCTCTATGTTTTTCAATTTAATTTTCATAGGGTATATTAATTAGTTGGCATAACCTCACCTAGTCATTTGTTAAAGACAAACTGCTTCTTAACCAATTTATTGGATGTAAAACTTATATCCTACTCCTTTCAACAAAAATATATATATATAAAAAAAAAAGAACTCCGATTTGATTCATTCATCACATGAGTAAATTCGACAAAAGAACCATAAATCGGCTACAAATTTGGACTCAGTGAGCAAAACGTCCTGTGCAAGCTTTTACGGCCAGAGCCCACCATGTGATCAAAGCAAACCAGACAAGAAAATTTCTAGATTGTCAAGTTGGTAAGGCGTGGATCTAACAAGTATTTATTCCAATGGATTTTAATTACGAGGGATAATAATATATGGGTATAGATAGGGCAAAAAGGGACAAGTTAAGAATTGAAGATTCTTGAGCCCGTGACCGTTGGCTTGAACAATCTAATTACTGTGGGCGAAAGTCGGAGGGTTATCTACTCTTTTTATTAACTCACAAACTTTAGGGAAATGATTTAGAATTTAATTGTTTATTATGTTATAACATTTTTATTTTATTTGACCAAACATTACAAGCTCTTTATTTATTTTTATTTTTATTTTGAATGTTTGATCTATTAGATTAAGAAACTTTGCTAAATATATATTATATTACTTTTATGGAAATTGAACTCATAATTTTTTATTATATATGCAATTACTTTAACTATGTTATATGCCATTTGCAACTCCTTATTAGTCTATTGGAAGTTTTAGCAAATATTACTTTCCTAATTATTTTTGTAAAATAAAATAAAAGTATATAAAATTTGTAGTCTGAATGTGTTTCAAATAAATAAAAAGTAGGTTATACACAACACAAGTTAGATTGAGATTCTAAGAAAGAGTATATATTATCATCAATTGAGAATAAAGATGTAGATCTTCTCTTGATTTTGTCAGGCTAAAGGAATGCACAATTTTGAACCAGACAATGAACTTGACAGAGCTCAAACACAAGCTATGTACTATGTACATGTTGGTTGGGAAGAGGGAATGTTTTTGACTGATTAGATCTTGGCTACATAAATGTGGGAATATTTGATATTTTGTACTTTTTAGATGATCTTTTACCAAGAATCTGTTCTCTCTTTTATAGACAACAAATATCAATTCGAGATCTTAATCATAGCATAAGTCAAACACAGCTGCAAGGATTTGCTTAACCTAGCCCTTAACCTACCAATCTACCATGTAATCTTCATATTTTTGTTTGTTTCATATCATAAAAGAATATATAACTTTTTTCATTTTATGTTTTGGGTTTTGGGTTTTTTGAGAGCAAACAATTTAAGGGCTAAATTTTGAAATTGTATGCAAATTACAACTTTCACTACATGTACAACATCCTACTTAATTTATGTTTCCCCCTTTTGTTATTTTCTTCCATTAATGAAATTAGTCACATCTAATAACAACTCCTTAGTCCTAACTTGAGAAAGTGGATAATTATTCAGCACTTGAAATGCATGCCCCACGCCTCCATACACAACTTGTTCCACACTTTTCCCTGCACTCTTCAAAGCTTTGCAAAAATCTATGTTTCGGTCTTTTAATATGTCAAATTCACATGTGCAAACCAACAAAGGCGGCAGCGACAAACTCTCCAGTTTCGGTGACCCTTTTCCTAACGGGTTGCACCACTTGTCGTCTCGAGTCGACCCTACAGGCAAAGCAAGTCTCCAATAGCAGTCTGACGTCGCGAGACTCAACGCGGACCCTGATGACTCAACCTGGTTTTTCTCTGACCAAGTACGGATCTCACCTCCGAAAAATGGTTGGATCAGTATAACTCCCCTCACGAACAATAGATCAGTGGATTCGACACATGTCGCAACGTGATAGGCTATCGTGGCACCTGCACTGTCGCCGGACAAGAAGACTCGATGGAAATTCGAACAATTGATCCATGAATTCAATTCGTTGGAACCATGGTGATTTTGACGGTATCTCGCTTGGTTTCTCAACCATTTCATCGCCATTAAGCCATCGTTGTATGCTATTGGCAGTCGATGCTCTGGTGCCAGGCGATAATTAACCGATATGATAACACAATGTGCTGAAGCCGACAGTCGAGATAGGAATTGGTGGTAGCAACTCCAAGAGGCCGATCCGACGCAAAATCCACCACCATGAAAGTACACAACAATAGGCAGCTTTTCGAAGTTCGATCTGAGCCTTCTCGGAGTATAAATTCGGGCCCATACATTAGTTTGCCGGTCAATTTCCACGTCAATACAGGCAGTGTCTGGTCCCAAGCCCCAGGTGCAAGGCACATTTGGGATCACAGGAAGACGCTCAACATAACCGTCGTTATAGACCCTTATTAGCCCCTCTATCTCGTCTGAGACATGCCGACCGTGTGTTTTGCCAAGTTGGAAGTTTAGCCTTGAATCACCGAAGTGGAGAGCCCCCATTCTTGCTTAATTCTCTCAAGTCACCCCCAATTCAAGCCAAGGAGATTCAACTCAATTGGGCTAATTTTTTTTTCTTCTTTTTCAAAGGGATTTTGAGTGTGTTTGTTGATGTAATTGAGTTAGTTTGGTTGTTGTATATATAGTTGACAATCCAATGTGGCTGGTGGCTATTTAGAATTTTGATGGTGGTTCTTTTCCTAACACGATGGTGACAAGTTGTCATATAATGGATTAGGGGTTTTACATGTCAAAATTCTGTTTTATATTCTTTTAACATGTCAAAGATTTGAAACCAAGTTTTGATAATGGCTCAAATAAGCATATATAGGTCCACAAGGCCACTTGAAGCAGACTTGGAAGGCTTAGTCAGTCATCCACCACTCAAATGCCAATTTACCAACAACACGGCAATTGGCGGTGGGAGGGGACAACTTAGGACTATTTTCATTTTAAATTCATTTTTTTTCTTTCCTTACTGGCTGCGCTTGCTAGTGGAAATATTTTTGACCTTTTTCACAAGCCTAATAAATGTTGCTTTTCGTACTTGTTGCTTTTACACTTTTCATTCAAAGGAAAAAAATTTTGGTTGCCCCAAAAGACCCCTCACTTATTTACTCATGTTTTTTTTTAGAATCACTTATTTACTCATGCTAAACAAAATCTTATATGTAACATGTAATAAACGAGATATATGCACTAAATGGAACTTTATATTTGCCATCGACACACTTTAAATTATCATATGGACCTATTATTTATCGAACTAACACTATATTTGCTTAATTTATCTCAGATATTTTATATAGCCCATGATGGATGTTTAGTTTTAGATTTTGTAAAATATATATCATAGTTTCTTGCAGTTAAAAAATATATTATGTTTCCTTGGATTTATTTTCTTGTAGTTATAAAATTGAGTAACATATTGTACCTATATACTTAGTTACAAGCTTGAATGAGAGATTTATTTTACACCATCTAAAGAATCATTTTGAAAGAATATGCTGAATTTTCTTTTTCAAAAACTGATAATTTGTATATGATAGATTATATTACTCAAGAAAGAAAATTAAAATTAAAATCAATTCAGTATTTAATATTGAGTTCCATATCTTTATTATATGATATTTATTCAATTTAATATGCCACCTTCTTGCTTCACTTTTGTCTTTTATTTCATAGTCATAAATCATTAATATAGGTTTGTTTAACACTCATTTTGGAGATTGTTTTCAATTCCTCGAGCTTTTCTTAGTAGGCAGTCAATTGGGCCTAACTTGGCGTGGAAGTCCACCTAACTAAAGCTTCTGCTCTCACCCAACAGTTGCCTGACACGTCTATAATAATATTTAAAATTTTAGTTGGATAGTAAGACCCAAATAGGGGAAAAAAATCATGTGCAACAAATTTATATAAAAAGATTTTTGGTGGAACCTTTCTTCCCTATTACATTGGAGATTGACTGCTAGGATTATATATATTATACATGTTCTTACTCAAGCAAAAGGTTATAATTATTTGTACTTTATATAAGCAATAATTAATAATCATAATTATTATTACCACATTGGCAGAGGTCCCATAGAAAATTGAAGTATCCACAAAAGAAATGGTCCCTGAAAAACAAAGAATTAGGGAATGGAAACTTGATAGCAAGAGAAGAAGGAATAGTATTTTTGAAATTAGAATAAAGATGAATTTCAAGTTGTTCTGTTTTGGGCTTGGATTTTTAAAAGGAAAATCACACACTTTATTCCTAGCTCTCTGATCTCTAGTTTTCTACGGCTAACTTAGCACTCATGCATATCTTTATGTCTTTGATTTTATTTGACCATGTATAGTCATGAATAGACACTACATTCTTTCAAGAATTGACATTAGAAACTTAGAATCAATATATACTGTGTCAATATCAGTTTGACCGAAAAGATATGTATATTTTGGAACGTATATAAAATAGACGACCAATTGTAGAAACCAGAGAGATGTGCAAATAAGAAATGAGATATAACAATACAATAAACAAGATATAAAGTAATATCAAACAAAATATGTCACAATCAAAATTAGTTGTTAATTCAATAAAACATTTTTATTATTTGTGAGATGATAATCATATGGTTTTGTCTAAAAAAAATAGATAATCATATGGTATATATATATTGCTAGTTCAAGCAATAAGACATCATGTCAAATTTGGAAGAAATTCAAATTTGAGTCACGATAAATACATTTTAACTTAATATTTAATAAGTTTAGCACCTCATATATCATGGGTTGTCTCAAAAAAAAAATATATATTATAGATCTTTTGATTACAACCTACTACTCAGACTACACAGTAGCTTATGTTACATACTATTGAAGCTTGACATAATTTTTTTTTTTCTTGACATAAATGATCCGCTTGATTGGAACTGAATCCTGATCTACAATTTGACAAGGTCAAACAGAAACAAGTTTACAAATTGTTCATTACTAGTTCTAAGTTTCTAACGAAGAGGTAAAGTCAAGATAACAATATCTTCTATGGGTCTGTCTCATGTTTGCTCCCAACTGGAAACCACAGTCAGCCAAGCTGGCAGTGCATGAAAATCCTAGCTAGACCTGGCATACTGAAAGAATATTTCAAAATCTTGACAAAAGCCCTACTAAAGAAAGACTTTGTGTAGCTAAAATTCTCAGGTGGCCAGCTTGGCCAGACCACGCGTTGTAGTTGTAATGTAAGCAAAGGAAGCCTGCATGCAAAAACCACAAAAGCTTTGCCTCCAAGTAATTGCAACTTTGCAATTTCCTGTCTGCTTCTCATCAATAATTATCTGTCTAACCTGGTCTCTCTTCATTAATTACTACCTATAAGTTTATAAATTCAGTGCCATAATTGAAGAAAATATTTTTAAGATTTTATAAAACTTTATATATTTTCTTGTGGAGTCTTTCAATCCTAATCTAGTTAGGTGCAAATTGCTGTTTTGTAAGTACCTTTTGGGAAAGTTGTTCCGAGTCCAAAACCCTTCTCAAAACCTCCTTTCCTCAACCATATCAACTTACAAGAGAGAACAAATTCAAAATTCATTTTTCTTCTTAAGAGAGAGGGAGAGAGAGTAAACAGAAAGACAAGATGTGCCTTGAGATAGAAAAGCTTTTTGGCTTGCCGTCGCGTCAGACTCGTGAGCTCAAGACACAACTCCGCTGCACGATTGGCCGTATCGCGTTGCTTCGCAGAAAACATCAGGTCCAATGCGCAATGGAGCGTGATGACATCGCGCATCTTCTTCTCCAAACAGAAACACATCGCGCGTTTCGTCGGGTCAGAGATCAAATTAAACATATTTTCTCGTTTTTATTTTATTATTTTTTTTGAATTAAAATTTTAATCAGCAAGTAATTAATGCAGGCTGAGCAAGTTGTGAAAGAGCAGAAAATGTTGGATATATATAACTTGGTGGAGATGGATTGCAATCGTATAATAGGCAAGGCTCTCCTTTTCGATCAGCAAATGTAAGTATATATGCATTTTACAATTTACAATATATAATTTAGGTATAAATATAATTTTCAATAACGCTACCAAAAGAATGAAAATCTTAAATCAATGTTAGACAGTTTTTTTATCATTCGGGCTAGTATTTCAAATCCAGATTGGCAACTTTTGTCACTTAAAGCTGACTAGGACTGATTTTATGTCTGTAGCTTATTGATAAATTTATTGGTTAGACAAGAACTCTGTTTAATTGATTTTTTTTTCTAAATTTTTTTTGTGTTTTTAAATTAGGGATTGTCCTGATGAGCTATTTGAGGCAGTATCAGGTCTAATTTATGCCGCTCCACGATGCGGTGACTTGCCAGAGCTCAGAAAAGTGCGACACATTTTTACCGACAAGTACGGAAAAGATTTCATAATGAAATGCGGTTTTGATCCACAGGTAAATCATCATTTTCACCTCTTAATATTCTATTTTTACTTTAATTTCTACACGCCCTAATTTAAATATGTTATCGAAATTTAATATTATTTTTGTGTTGTTATTTACGACAGGTGATAGAGATGTTTAGTAGAAAGGTTAGCATAGAAAGCATGAAGAGTGTGACTATGCAAATTGCATACGAGCAAGGGATCAAATTAGACATTGCTGAATTAGTTTTACCATACAATGCAGAGGTAATTAGTAATAATGATAATGGCATCAAACTAAATTGCGCGTAAAAATGTCATGTATTTTCTCTCATATCATATTTTTTTCTAATTTGACGCTACATTATTTTCGCAATCTAAAATGCAGGAAAATCTCAATGTAGAAGTGAGAAATGAAATAATTAACAAGAGCAGTTCTGACAAGATTCATCCTGTAAAATTAATAAATATGGAAAAAGAGGAAGAGGAGCGGAGAGGTTTATTACATGACAATAATTCTGATGAAAACATGAAAAATGTTGATGACAAGTTGAAGAGAAAGACGACTCTGAGTTTTGGGAAACGAGTCGGAGTTTCGGTACGGACGCGAAGGTCTGGAAATGGTTAAGGGGAGAAACAGATTAGTTGGATTTAATGCTAATTAATTTTTGCATATATGATTTCTTTATTCATTGTTATTTTGGATTCAATTTTGTATCATCATGAAATGATGAGATGTGTTTATTAGAATTTGTTTAGAGTGGTCTAGTTAGATTTATTAAGTAATGTAAATATGATATGCTTGTGCTTTCCTTTTTTAAATGTAATGATTGAAAATTATTGTTTTCAACTAAATTCCTTTGAAACTTGAAAGGGATAAGCAACATAAGTTAAGATTCTTAGTAATTATATATTCTCACTCTACATTATTTTTACAATAATTTAGAAGAAGTAAAATTTAACTAAATAGCTTGAGGAAATTTAACTAAAACAAAGTTAGTAAAAAATTTATAAGAAATGAAAGCTGATACGAGCATCCAGCATTCTTGTAGTAATGTATATCTTATAATGGTCAATGCAATTACAAAAGATAAAGCCCCCATGACATATATGATTCGCTATAATTAATTGTGACCAATTGAGATAGCAAATTTAGTGGAAGTTCCAGATTGGTATCATCCCACCTCTCAGTTTATTCACTTTCTGCTCAATGTTACAGCCTTGTTCTATGTCCTAAAAGCCAAACTCATCAGATACAAGAACTAAATTAGTAAAATAAATTTCCCCACTGCAAATATCATTTAACTCTTTTAGTTCGCTCCAGTATTAAACCCAGCTTCTTATTTTTCATCTACTTTTGAGCCTCCTCAAGAGATCACATCGTCACTTTTATCTCCATCGTTCGATCAATTTTTTTGTCAAATCTTAGCCATTTATTTTCTCAAATTTATTGATATTTTATGGCAGCATGTGTGTGGTTATTAAAACATAGTCATATGACTGGTTGAATTGGTGTTTTGTGTTTCATCCCCGATTTAGTGAGAACTGTTGTAAATTTATTTCTGACCATCACATCTTAATTAGATAGCTTCAATGAACCATAGTTCAAAGTTATGTTTAATTATTAATACCAATAGTTAATGAAAAGTTCACTCATTAAAATATAAATAATTTTTCTTTTCTTCTTTAAAAAATTATAATTCTTAATGAAATATTTTATTTCTCGTGTTAAAATCATCAAATATAAATTTGTTGAAATTTTCTCTTTATTTTGAGTTAGATATTATTATGGTTCTAATTTATTTATTTTCTTGCTAAAATATGTGAATAAAGTCTATATAAAAGAATATGTAAAAAAATGATATGCTCATTAAGTTATACCTTATTTTTAATCTATCTTTAAGCATTCTCAAGAGACCTATCGTCAATTTTATCCCGGCCGTTGGATCAAATTTTTTCAAATCTTAGTTTTTCATTCAAATTATTACCACAATATCATATGATCAGTTAGATTAATGTTTCGTGTTATATCTCCAATTAAGTGAGAACTATCATATCAAATAAAATTCCAGAGTATTAAAAATTATATTATATTACTTAATGTATTACGGATAATATGTATCATTTTAATAACTAACAAAATATAAATAAGAAAAATAACGGTGAAATTTTTTTCAGAAAATGAGTTATGTTATATTTTCTTATGCATAGTAAATATACTTTTTCTATATATATAATACCATTTTTTTTTACAAATTATGTTAAATATAATTATTATTTTTATATTTTTTTAAAGCTAATCATCTATAATTAAGTCTTTTGGGGTTTCAACTAAAATCTATGATTATCGTTTATTTTTAGTTTTTAGATCTCATTCATTGTCTGATTAATACTTCATTTTTTTTTCTTATATAATATGTCAATAGATAACGGTACAAGAAAACTAAAGAGATAAAAAAAGATGATATTTTAATCTTAGAAATCTTAATGGAAATATAAATTAATTAGATTGTATTACATAATTACAATTTATACATAAATTTTAAATGAACAACAAATTTAAATATTCGCAGCGAAGCACGAGTATGATTCTAGTCTTATTAACTTATCACAATAATATTCATTAGGCTATGGATGTGTTTATCTTAGATTCTTACCCCTAATATATATATTGAATTAATTCTATCTTGTCTCATGCTTCTCAAATATTCAAGCTACCCTGTTTCATGCAAACGGTAGGGTGCATATGTGCATTGTGCATGATATCGAAATTATGATTCCTTCACAATTTTTTTATTATGAAATTTCGCCAGTTAGTAATTTCCATATATGGGCGAGCAATTTTTATTGTTTTTCTTACTATTATATATATTTTTTTACTTCGCGATACATTATTTTATAGCTAGGTAATATTACAAAAGCATCTATAAGTTATAACAATAATAAAATAATGAGAAAAGTCTATTTTTGCCTCCTCCACTATTGAATTAGTTCATTTTTGGTCCCTCAACTTTTTATTGGTCCAATTTTAGTCCCTCAATTATTCAATAAGTGCATTTTTGGTCCTTCCATCCGTTAAGTGCATATGTGTCCGTTAAATTTGACACGTAAGCAATAACGTGGCATTAGTAACGTGTCAAATGTTTGAAAAAAATAAAAAATTATTAATTCCCTTCTTTTCTTAAAATATTATTTTTATTAAAAAATGTATATTTTTTATGCATGTTAATTTGTTAAATAAAAATTAACATGTTATTGTGTATGTGTTAAGAATATATGTCATATCATTGATTACGTGTCATATTTAACGAACACTTAAGCACTTAACGGATTGAAGGACCAAAAACCCACTTATTAAATAGTTGAGGGACTAAAATTGCACCATAAAAAAATTGAGGGACTAAAAATGAACTAATTCAATAGTTGATGGGGTAAATTGGACTTTTTTCTAAAATAATATATAATTATTACAAAAAGTGTTACTACAGTAAATAGTACATAAATTAAAAAATTAGTCCAAATTTAAATGTTCTGTCTGAGGAGGAAACACGAAAGCAAGTCCCTATAATATGTTTCTAATTCATTAACTAAATTTAGGGGTATAATGGTAATTATAAGATTGGACCGTTAATTTTAACGGAAAAAATAGATGATTTTAAGTTTTGAGTAAATTTGATGGCAAACATGATATATTAAGTTTTTGTAATGGCAAATATGATATTTAAGATTTTGTAATGGCATATATGATATTTTTCCTCCTTTTACAATGGCAAATATGATATTTAAGTTTTTATAATAGCAAATATGATATTTTGAGTTTTTGTAATGGCATATATGAAATTATCCCATTTATTTATTTCATACATTATATATTTAAGTTATTTATTTAGATATGGTATCCGGCTGAATTGATCAAAAGTGCAAGTATATCATTGGGCCATCAATTTGGGCCTTGTGTTAAAAAACATAAAATAGAAAACAAAAATTGCAGCCCACTAGTGACTCACGTGCGATGATGCATCACCATCCTGATGAAGAATAGTCGCGTGGCAGTGGCGTCTCTCTGAAGAATCGCTCTATAACCTCCCTTATATTCAGGCTTGCACTATTTCTGTTCTCTCTTTTTTGTATCTATCTCTATCGCATCCTCTCTCTCTCGCTCTCTCTCTCGCCATGTATTCCTTCGTTGAAGAAACAACACCGCCACTCAGTCCTTCCATTGAAGAAACTGAAACAATACCGTCTCTCAGTCCATCCAGGGAAGAAACACCATCACCAACCAATTGCTCCATCAATGAAGATGAAGATCTTTCTCTCTCCATGTTTCCCTCCATGGAAGAACTGAAGTCGCCAACCAATATCTCCATGGAAGAAACAAGACCCACTGCACCACCATTTTTACCGAGATCACCGCCACTCAGTCCGGCCATGGAAGAAACGCCGTCACCTCAACCCACCGCACCACCACCACCGTTTTTACCGCCGCCACCGCCACTCATTGCCTCTGGCCTTGTGATGGGATTACCTTTGACGGTCCCTCAGCGAGTGGTGCCTACAAACAACGTGGCACGGATCCAGCCACGTGTCCCTGCATCATGGTCGACTGGCCTCTTTGCTTGCCACAATGATGTTGATAATTGTAAGAAATGAAACAACCATCTTATGTTTTTCTGTTTGTGTGGTTTAATGAGTATATTCTAAATTAATCTGTTATCTTTTAGGTATTGTGTCAAATTTATTATAGTAGTTAATTATCCTCTAAAAATATATAAGTTTTGTAAACCGCCTCATGTTTTCAATTTTATTTTTTAGTTTTATATAATTGAAAGCTCTGTATTGCCATCACCTTTTCATATAGTATATTGTCATCAGTACCATGGTGAATTATTCCATTTTTCGTCCGATCTATATTGTGCAGATATAACTTTTTTTTTAATTACGGAGAGCTTGAATGTCTCACGCGTAAATTTATTAATTAATGTTCAGTTTTTAATTATGGAGAGTTTTAATTAAATGTCTCTCGCGAAAATTACGCAAATATAATTAGTTTGACAATCTATGTTTTTATATAATAGGTTGCATGACATGTTTCTGCCCTTGCATCACCTTCGGGCAAATCGCGGAGATTGTCGACCATGGTTCCTCTTGTAAGCATTCCTTCTCATCTTCTACTAATAATTAAATATTCTGTTATCTGAATTTTCATGGTTATAAACAATATATACAGAAAACATCCTAAAATACATTTAAATCATACAGTACATCAAAATATGTAAATAAATTAACAAAAACATAATGAAAAAACATACCAAAATTATGAAAATTCTTGTAGTTTCATGTGGATCATTCTTTCTGTCTTTGACATGATTTGTAGCGTGTTGCGGAAGCGGATTATTATATTCAGCGATTATGTTTTTGACGGGGTGCCACTGCCTGTATTCATGCTTCTACCGCTCAAAGATGAGGGGCCAATTCTTCTTGAAGGAGAGCCCTTGTGCTGATTGTTGTATCCATTGTTTTTGCGAGCCTTGCGCTCTGTGTCAAGAATATCGCGAGCTTCGCCACCGCGGCCTTGACCCCCAATTTGGTATGTGCATCCAAGTAATTTACATTTTAAATTTACTTATGTTTGATTTTAATGTTTTTTATTTGAATGTGAAATGAATGTACAAGTAATTTGTTTGACTTGTGTAATTAATTTTTTTTAGGATGGCATGGAAATGTGGCGAGGCAGAATGTCATGGTACCTCCAAGTACCATATCAATGACTCGCTAGTCATTTGTATCTTTTTTTTTGAAGTTGCAGGAGGCGAACTGAGAATCTATTGTTTTTGTGTGTGATTGACTTATTGTATCTGACTTGATGTTCTATGTTTCGTGTATGTGGTACTGGTATGTATGTAGAAGTGAGATGCATATACTTTAGCAGCGCCTAAACCCATATTTATGTTATTTGCATGTGATTATAATAAGTACGATAATTATCGATGAAATTGATGTTTTACCATTACATCTTTCTTTAAGTATAAAATAGCTTGGCACTGTGTGGGATAATGTGAAAGGAGTAAAAATATTTTGTTCAATGTTCTTGTTCAAACTCATTATTTGATATAACTACATATTGGCAAATCTTGATATATCCACAACATATTTTAACAAGGGTTTGTTAAATTCTTTTTACTGATAAAAAATGTGATTCATTTAGAATTTGAATAGGATTATATATATATACAAAACTTGATTTTATTAAGAATTTTGAATTCAAATTGAATCATAGGTCAAATAATCTTGATGAGTTCCTGGTGAATCTTAACATAATGTAGTATGTATACAAACACAGTACACTAGAGCTTTAGGGTAAATTTGTTTTGCATTAAAAAAATTCGATCTCTATGGGCTTAGATTATTATTTAATATTTTGGGCGACTATTTATTATGGATTTGAAACGAAATTTGTATAGCCAGCCCACATGATAATTTGTCACGAGAATCAGCAACATTTCAAAGAAAAACATTTTTTCTGTTTTGATTTTGAAGCTCAAGTAGGACATTAACTACTGAGAATTCCACTAAAAACTAAAAGAAAAAAAGTTTGTACAATTTTTTTTTTGTTGATTTTGTGTTTTTGTGCAAATAGAAAAACTCCTAACTAATAGATTCTTAAAAAGAAAAAGACGAGAGTAGCTGAAGTGGAGGTGCAAAATCGATCATACGATCACGGGATTTCATACATTTGTTCTTTCTTTTTAAGAAATTTATATATGGATGAGATGGGCCACCCCACAGATGTTTAATCATCGGCCAGATTACATTTATATACTAAATATTGTTTTATATGTATTCTTTGTTTATATGCACATTCTCCCGTATTTGCACTACAAAGTATATATTGGCTGGCAACATTGAGTTTTTTTTAAGGCTAATATGTTGACAAATTAACTATATAAAGTAACTTTGATATGTTTGTTTTAAGGCTACATTTGTCCTTTCAAAAGATTTTTGTCTTATTTTTGAAATCAAATTCAAGTGCAAAACAGAAACTAATTGTGCATTTATCCCAAAATTTAACGTAATTTTTTTTATGAGACATTAACTTTACAATGCTTCTAGCTAGATTGTAACTGTAATTTGTAGTCGATTTTTTTGGAAATAGATGAGAGATATATGGGTGCATCTTATAAAACAAAAATTACATCATGTTGACGGACATATGAGATAAGCACTAATGGCATCCTGTGATTCTTAAAACAAACTTGTTGTAACGAGATTCTTGTATGATTTGCTTGCATCATTTCATTTGCACTTGTCCTTTCTTTGTCATTTCTTTATGTAGAGCCAGAGGAGAGGGACAAATAAATTACAAATAAATAATAAAATATGTACTGGATTGGAAATGACAATAGAAGTTGTTAATCAAAGTGCACAATTAATGAAACGATGATTATTATATTGATTATTGTTTTTGTTCCACACTGAATTTCTAAAAGTCACGGGCGCATATAAGATGAGAACTTGTGTAGTCATCATATTTGTTGTGTACTTGTGACTTTGTGAGTTAGTATGCAGAATTTTGAGTATATTCCATAAAGAAACATATATAACTTTCTTTATTCATTTCATTTCTCTTGATTTGGGGGCTTATAAAAGCCCCCTCTTCCCCTCCTAGCTTCCTACATCCATTTCTCTATCAATTCTCTCATTTCATTCAACATCCAAGTCTCTCTTACACACACACATAAATAAAATAATACACATAGATAATATGGCAGGGCAGGGAAGTGGTAGTGCAATCCTAATGAAATTATCTCTTTTGCTGTCACTTTTGTGTATTTTTAGTCTGAGTGGGACTGCTGAGTCAGCAGTCTATACTGTTGGAGACAACGGGGGCTGGTCTTTCAACACTGGTGGCTGGCCATCTGGCAAGAACTTCCGAGCAGGCGACGTTCTTAGTAACTTTTTTGTTACATTTTTCTCTTTTGTTGTTACAATTTGGAACTTAAAACCACCCAAAACATAATTTGCTCACATACTTATTGTTCATATATTTGACATGCATACATTTGGAAATTGACAGTATTCAATTACAATCCGGCGATCCATAACGTGGTGGCAGTTGATTCTGGCGGTTACAACAGTTGTCGGACTCCTGCTGGAGCTCGAGCATATAATTCAGGTAGCGACCGTGTAATGCTTCACCAAGGTTCAAATTATTTCATTTGCAATTTCGCTGGTCATTGTGAAGGAGGCATGAAAATAGTAATTAATGCACATTAGTGATGTATGTTAAATATGCATGTAACTATATATACTTTTTGTTGATGTGTGCATTATGTTTGTACTTATGGCCGGTTAGTAAGGAATTATCAGATGGAAATTGTATCTGTTTTATTGTAATCATAAAAACAGTATATTGACATAATATTTTATATGTGCAAGGCCGTTGATTTGTTTAAACAGCCCACGGCCCATGGGTGACATTTATTATTGAAACAATATTTAAAAATGTTTTATTTATAATTATGACATGTAAAATAAATCAATTTGACCCTTTAAATTTATAAAAAATTCAAGAATTCACCCTATTTAATTTCCCTTAAAAATGCACTATTTTCCATTAAAATTCAACTTAAACTATTTTTAAATTTTGTACAAAAGGATCCAGTAATAGTTTCTTGAATTTTAATTTTTCAAAAGATAGTTTCTCAATACTTGACCTCTTAAAATTTAAACCTCAAAAGAAATGAATTAAAAACAACCAAAATAACATTTAATATCAATTTCAATAATTAATATCATACTACCTTGAGCTGGTATAAATCATTGTCATTAATTTCATTTTCATTATTTGGTACTTGACACCTACAATTAAGGAATCAATACACATTACAGAATAATCGCTTTAACAAAATACATTGCCTGAAAGACTAAAATGAATATAAACTAATAACAACAAAATGAAATTCAATCCAAATTCCTTGAATACAACAACTTCATAAATGCACATACATGTATAAATGCAATATTCATAAAACGATGAATTTATCGTCTCACGCGCACAGACTCGGCACAGGAAGCGGTTCGACCAGACAACCGCTAGTGACCGTCTCTTCTTTGATGGTCTCCTTTTTGAGGTTGAGACCCGACACATAGTCATTAAAACATTCGTCAATTGTGCGTAAAGGTACATCAGGATAGAGCTCGTTTACCTCGATTTCGTTCTGTCCTTCGATGGAAAAATTGATCTGACAACCGTTAATGAAAATGTCATGCGTTAATGCTGCCACAATGCTCGACGGAATAATGTTTTCTGAATTTCATTACCCAAATTAATGAAATATTAGTATATTAATTAATAAATTAGTCTGTTCAACAAAAAAAGAAAATTAAGTGTTTTATTTATTTGACCTTTGGCCAAGGCGAGTAAGTCGGATTCGGTCATGGTGGTTCGCGGTAGGGTCCGTCTGATCTTAGCCTCCCAAAGTGCAGCCATCTCGTTCATGCTGAGTCGGTTGCAAGCAGGACGAAAATGAATCGTCTTGTTGCACGCGCGTGGGTCGTATGCCGTTTTAATTGTAAACTTTCCAATGTCACTTCCTGCCACGAAGAATGCTAAATAAAAAGGAAAATATAAGTTAATATATTTATGTAAAATAACGAAGATGTTTTCTATTGGTTTATATATCTTATGTTGTGCGAGGATATTAAGAATATCCATGATATTTTCCTTCTTGTAACTTGTAAGGCTTTGCAGGGTATGCTACACATAAATATCTCAAAATTTTATTGTGACATTACATCTGGCCCATCATGATATTACATGACCCAAAGGGCTCCTCAGCGGGCCACACAATATTTTAAGATGTGTATATGCAGTATAAGTTTATAAAAATATCAATAACTTTTACAAAATACAATACAATTACTATAAAACAATGCATGCGTTTTAAATGATAGTATATGAATTTCAAAAAAATATATACATTATATAAATTAAATATCAAAGTTATAAAATAATACATAATACATGATACATCAAAATATTGTCACAAAACAATATACATAAGTGGTTGCCTCAAAAAATATAATAAGTAGTTAAAAAGATAGTAGCTAGATAAAATATATAAACGTCACAATATAAAATATATAAATATAAAAATAGTATAAAAAATAGAATATCCATAAAGTACATAAAAACAATATATTAACTATATAAAAGATAATACTAGCCAACATGTGTCCGTGTTGCTTATGTAACAAAATATTTCTTACTATAACATAATTAAGATTTTCTTCCTTGAATTTCAAAGTGAAGTTTAAAGAAGTTAAGTAATAGTATGACAAACATGAATGATCTCTATATGGAATGGAAGGTCATGCCGATATATTTGACATACTAATATTTATTACTAAAATTTAGTGTATTTAATTATAACAAATTTTTCGAATATGTATTTTTATATGTATTTAATACTCAGTAATTATAAACTCATGTTTAAAATCTGTTACCCGGGTGACAAACCACGTCATATCTTCCAATAATTTGACTACCATCACCCACGTGTTGGTTCTTTTTTCATGTCTTTTCATTTCGTTTTCTTTTTTAAAGAATCTTTCAATGATATTCCTATTACATATTCACACTCAAGAAAACTTTTATATTCATTTCGATTAATAAAAGTTCAATTTATTTTAGTTAATTATGGAATCAACTTTTGAGCTTGATTTCTCAACCATTGCGCATGATTTGGCCAGAAAATGAAGATATGTTGCAAGTGAGTTGGCTGCCATGTGTTGCTCTTATTCATGTTGTTTATTATTTTTGGACATTTATAAGATTCCTATTGCATGTGCAATGCTTAATTTCAAATGTATAGTCCATTTATTACACACTATTAGCCTCTATATTTGTACTCCAGTCAACTTGCATATTTCAGCATTTTCGGGCTAAATAAACTCACCTCTATGAATTCGTGCATTTTGAAACAAGTATACTTTTCTTGTATGAATAATATCTTTTTCTAATACGAAAATAACATAATTAACCTATATAACTAAAATGGTAAAAAATACAAGAAAAATAACAATTAATTTGTAAAAAATACCTTTGACATTTCCATCACCATAAATTTGGAAGCAATCGAGAGGTGGTGGGACTTCAGACGGATGAATATTGTCAAAATAAGGCCAGCCTGCAATCGAATTGCAACAGATGTATGTGTACGGAATTCCAGCCGCTTCAATTGCGCGTCTCACACGTCTTTTTTCATTGTAGAAGCTCAAACCCGGCTCGATCGGGTTTGCCTTGTCTATGTCGTGTCCAAATTCAGACGGAAAAAATCTCTAATTTTGAGAAAAAAAAAGTTAACTCATAACCAAAATACTTAATTAAGTATTCGAGTTTTCTAATTAAAATTTATCATTTATTGGATATGGCATCAAGATTAATTAATCTTTTCTTCAAAGAGAAACTTTTTTTCATTTATTATATAATAAATATTTTGATACATGTCTAATATAATCAAATTTATGACCAATTAATGCTCCTGAATTCCGTTGAGGCTAAATAATTTAATGACATTTCGAACCAACTCCTCTTTTTTGGTAATAGTTAAGCTGTCGCCCTAATTATTGTCTTGGTCACTATCATATACAAAATAAATTAAATAATGAATCATGCTTTTGCCATGCAAGGACTATACAATTGTACACAACATGCATCTTGTCTCTTTCACTTCCTAAGATTCTAACAAAATTGATTATTTTGGAGTAAACATAATAAATTAATATTTAAAATAATTACATTTATTGTGTATAAAAACTTGACGTAATAAATTTACTCTTCATATACATATCTGCTAATTTTACATGTCATTTTCTGAATTAAAAAAAATCCAAAACATATCATTAAAAATTAAAAAAAATTCAAATTGGAATCTAAGATTCCAGGAAGATTTACAAAATCTTATTAGTTCTGTCAAAATAGTTAACCAACTAAATAATTAAATGCAATCATAAACTAAAAAAATGTGAAATTAAGAAGATACCTTGACAGTTCCAACAGCTTTAATGGATTCAATGAGGCTAAGCTGGTTGAGAATTCCTGCCCCACCAATTACTGAAATTACAACTTCAATTTTGTAATCTCTCAAAATTCCTTCCATGAATTCCTTCCCATTCAATCTCCCCTGTTTCAAAGGATATTTTCTTACAAATATTAACTAAGTTTCATAACAATAATAAGTGTAAGTTATATTGTTTCACATTTTATTACCTCAATTGGCACCGCGCCTTTCTGACGAAGCGTTTCAATGGCCTTGGCTCGTACTGGACAGTCCATACCGGGACTAACAAGTACATAAGTGGTACAACCTTCATCTAAACACGCATCAGCCACAAAACCGCCTATATAACCAGTTGCACCGATTATCAGTACCGGTCCCGTATCAGTTTCGGTACCGTTACCATTTTGAGTGGTTAGAGGAATAGTCATTGTGTTTAATTTGGTAGAATTAGGGTTTTGGGGAGAGGCTATATCTGTCTTTCTTTTGGGAATGAGGAGAAGGTAAAGAGAGTTAGGAGGGGGATTTATAGGGGTTTCAAACATCACCTAACCATTAACCAAACCATGAATTACCTTACAGTCAAGCTCTTGATTTAGAGATATAGTGAGGGATCTTTTGCGGCCACAATTTTGTGAAGTTTGTTTCTACGCTATATTTAATTAATAATTAAGGAAAAACATTCGCATCAGCTTAAACATCACTATATCATATTTTTTAGACATTTTCAGTTGTCCATTCTACCTTTGTATAAAACTAATTAAAATTTTTGTTTCCAAGCCGCTACCATGTAAGGCGGCCATAATCTCTCTATTATGTACACAATTTTTCTTTTTCTTTTTCTTTTTCTTTTTTATAAATGAAATCTCAAGTAGGCAATCACCTACTCGAGCTTCAAAAATAAAAATGAAAAATGATACATTTTGTATCAATATACATTTTTAAATGTTCTTTCTACCGTTTTTTATATCAATATATATTTTTGTAATTATGTTAAATACTTTTTCTGAATTTCGATGATATTGGTGATAAATAAGTTAGTGGTGCGTATCAGGTCCCATTAATTAATTAGTGGGTACGTAGTAGAAGTTTAAGGAATAAATTAAGTTTGCTTGTATGCTATATTTAATTAAATGGATATTAGTAGAAGTTTAAAGAAAGAAAATTCGTTTATTTATTGTGAGACAATGAGATTAGTTCATTGATATTTTTTAAGGAAATTTATTTGTGGGAGTACACTTTAGATTAGTTCATTGATTTTTTTTTTCTTTTCATATTCATAGTGTGGACTATACATTTCTCATCTATTTGCAGAAAAAATATATAGTTTTGTGCCTTTGTGGTGTGTCTCAAACTTTTGGTTTCTCTTAAAGATAAGGTAATGTCTTAAATGATAACAAACTTGAGATTTAATGTGAATATATTTTTTTATAGAACTTTGATTATAGTTATTCCTATCATATAGTAAGCAAATTCAAACTCCTATGAAAAAAATGATTTAGAAAAGTTTTCTTGAACAAGATGCCATGTTATTATTTATTTGGGTGAAAGTCAATAAATTTGTCCTACTACTCTATTTTTCATTCTAAGTTTGGGCAATCACTTTATCATTACAATTCTTTCAACCGTCAAATGGTGAGGTGTGGAAGCATTCAAATGTTTTTTTATCATTGAGTTTCTAAAGTTGTTATTTTCCTGAATACATTAAAGTGTGCTTATTTTCACTTAATATTGATTATTTTTTGGAATTACTCATCGTTTTCGGGTTCATGTTGAGCTAATTTCATGCAATTGTTTATCATTTAGTACTAAATTAAAATATAACAAATGGATCAAGGGAATTGTTCATCTGTCAAAATATAAATAATAGATTTTTCCTCTTATTCATTAAATTAATGAATCTTTCTTAACTATT
Organism: Juncus effusus; assembly: GCA_027726005.1. Lineage (NCBI taxonomy): Eukaryota > Viridiplantae > Streptophyta > Magnoliopsida > Poales > Juncaceae > Juncus > Juncus effusus. Next base: position 9,922,441 of record CM050904.1, on the reverse strand, counting down.
ATATTCTTCTTCTAAAACCTTTATATATAAATCCATTCGGAAAAAAAAAGAAGAAAAAGATTGTGCTTGAGTATGTGAAAAATGAGAGAGAATTTGTTTGTCATTTATGAGCGAGTTTAGGGCTAGTTTATGAGAGAAAATCATATCGTAATAAGTTAGGTAAGAAATACATTTTCACTTATTTGTATTACTGGTTTATTTGTGATGTTTGGAAGCTAGATATAAATAAAAACAGAAGAGATAACAGTACTAACTATCGTAAGTGGCTTAGCAGCCACAACGTTAGTTTGTCAAGGACCACGCCCTCCTATCTTTACTTTTGTGTTCTTATGACATATACTTTTCATTCTCTTTCTAAACTTCTGGGGAAAGAGTATAACTTTATATTTTTGTGATCATGACATTAACATGTGTTTTTGATTTGAAATTATTAGTCTTTACTCGTGCAGAAATTGTATTTGTGGGTTGTTACACTTCCACCTCGTGACATTAGCAAACGAATTACAATCAGATTTTCATTTGGTGAATAATAGAGCAATCCTTAAATTTAATGAAAAAAATCAGTGAACCAAAATTAGTTGTTGAATATTGTAATGGTGAGAGTTGTTTACCACCTAACTAAATAGAGAAAAGTCCAATTTTGTCCTCTTAATTATTGAATTAGTTCATTTTTTATTCCTCAACTTTTTTATAGTGCAATTTTAGTCCCTCAACTATTTAATAGGTGGATTTTTGGTCCTTCCATCCGTTAAGTGCTTAAGTGTCTGTTAAATATGACACGCAAGTAATGGCGTGACATATATTCTTAACACATACACAATAACGTATTAACTTTTATTTAACAAATAAACATGCATAAAAAAATATACATTTTTTTTAATAAAAATATATTTTAAGAAAAGAGGGGAATTAATGAATTTTTTATTTTTTTAAATATTTGTTGAATCACTAATGTCACGTCATTGCTTACATGTCAAATTTAACGGACACATAAGCACTTAACGGATGGAAGGATAAAAAATGCACTTCTTGAATAATTGAGGGACTAAAATTAGTCCAATAGAAAATTGAGGGATAAAAAATGAGCTAATTCAATAATTGAAGGGACAAAAATTGATTTTTCTTAATTAAATACTATAGAGTGCAGCAAATCAGGACCATCCATCACACTAACTCTCACACTCCATCAAATGTGATGGATGGCCCTGATTTGCTAGCTGCTGGCAGTCAGCTGCAGAAGATCTGCACTCATATAAATAACGTACTTTCCAATATTTTCTTACAGAAACTTCTATGAATAATTTGACACACGCCACAAGGACAACTCAAATCTTTGATTTGATTCTGATTGTGTGGCAAAAAAGAACTCAATATAACATGCACTGTTGTACGGTACCTACTACCAAGATGTGCATCATACACGTAGAAGAAAAAGTGAGGCTATATTGGCATGATGAGGACTGCCAATTGGGACTTGTTCGTATAAATAATGTTATAGCCAAAATATATTTTACATGTTAGAATTTGTAGAAATAACATTTTTCAATGTTAGGAGTTCATAATAAACTTTGTTTCGAATCCACGATAGTCGAAAACAAATAGTGAAAAACAAAAAGTGAAAATGTGTTTCGAATGTGTATAGTGTTTTGAAACAAAAAGTTTTTTTTTCTTTTTTGATAGAAAAAAAGATTTTTTTTGTTCAAAACACTAGCGTTCAAAAGCGTTAATTTCACAAATTCGAACATACAAAAGTTATTTTTGCAAATTAATCAATTTATTATAAAGTTACTTTAAAAAACATCTCGTCAATGATTTAAGCAGAGCAGAGGGGCAATGTCAAAAAAGAAAAAAAAAATGTTATCTCACTTGGGTAATTGTGTCTGTTTTGTAGAAATCAAGAGATTTGAAGTTCAAATTATAGTAGAAATCTTGAAGAAATAAGCACTTACAGATATATATAAATAAATGCAACTTCCATTGTTCTTTGAGCAGAATCTTCTGTGAATTAAATACATTTGCGCACTTGATATGTTAGTTTATTATGGATGTACTTTTATAGGGACAACTCAACAGTATTAGCTTTTCTTCAAGAAATTTGTCACCTTTTATTTGAGTCTTATAGCGTGAAAATAAATTAATGTTGATAAATTGATATGTTTACTGGTTGTACCTACCAAAGTTTACCTTGATGTGATATTGGCAAATAAGAGGTGGAAATTGCACAAAATCTCTTCAATTTATGGATATCGTTTCTTGTAACAGTAAAATTCTTCTAAAAAGCATTATGTGTTTTATGGTTGTGACTTGTGACGCATGTAATGATTAAAACTTATAAAGAGTTTTTGTGGAATTTTGAAAAGTTTGAAAATTTTTGTGTGGATATGAATAAATAAATGTATGTACTCTTACAGATAATGTTATAAGAAAATTACACCTGACCTAGCTACGTATTTGTCTATATTAGAAGAAAACAAAGAGAATTAAAAGTACAAATTATATTAAAAATAAGTATAATGATGTGAAATTCTTAACAGAAATAGTTTATGTTTTCTTTTTGAAGCAGTATACAGAAATAGTTTATGTTCTCTTTTTGAAGCAGTATACAGAAATAGTATATGTTTTCTTTTTGAAGCAGTATAAATAGTTTATGTTTGTTGGTATATATTTGTTTCAACTATACAAGGGAATGCACGCGCTTTGCGCGAAATTTTTAGTCATATTTTTTTTCTTTTGGATATCATAGATGAAAGTGCCAAATGGAAAAGAAAAAAAAACAAAACAATGAAGCGTAGTGAAATAAGATAGCATATACTTTTATTTTGCATTATGTATCATGACTTTATAAAACTGATAGCATATCAAACATATACAATTTTTTGCAACAAATGAAATCTTATTATCAATCTTTACATGTTCATCGCAAATTTTAATCTATTATTAGTTACAAATTTTAATGTATTTGTTAGGTTCCATTTTTTTGTTATTTTTTTGTGCTTTCGTATATTTCTTTTTATGGAATCTAATATTCTTTTTTATTATCTCATATATTCATGCAATATAGTGTGAGTGTTTTTCATACCTTTCACGTCTTTTATTGGTCATATCCTAGACTCAAATATGAGCCTTTGGATCATAATCTAATGGCATTGAAAAATATAAATGATGTGGCACATTCTAGTGAGAGGACTGTAGCAAAGCACATTCAAGATTATATATATTAGTATAGCTAAAACATGATGTTTTCATGTATTTGATGTTTTACTGTTTGACCAATTATTTTGGGGCCAGCTTTTATCTTTTAATGTTTTTTTTATTTTTGAGATTGAATAGTGCTTTTATAATTTCAAATTTTTTCTTCACAATGACCTAATTCTTACATCACTTCTCATAGGTTTAATTATATATATATATATTTTTTCTAGAAAAAGTTTAACAGTTAATTTCGAATCTTTTTTAATCTATTTTTTCAATTTAAAGTTTTATAAGAATTTACTTTGCAATTTTAAATAAATATATGCAGAGTAAATAAAATAAAATGCAAGTCATGCAACAAAGCCGATTCTCATGCTTCCATTGGAATGCACATGATATTTTGATGTTTTATACGGTTCTAAACTTTACTTTTCACATCATGATTTGATATTTACAGAGATGTAAATAATCTATAGTGTCAAAACTAAACTATGTTGTGATACATATGTGATAATTTCAAGAGTACAAGTGTTTAAGTGAAACTTTCATCAAATGGCATTGTGCCTTCTTTTTCAATTCTCAACAAAAATATTATTTTACAGTTTTGTGTAAATACCAAAAAGTAAAACAAAAAATGAACAAACAATACAACCTCATTAATCCAGCCCAACACTTTATTGGGCATTTCAAAATAAAAAAACAAAACAAAATAATAAAAAAAAGAAAACACAAAACATCACATTTCAAATCTACCCTAAAAAAATTACAAGAGGTTTAATTCATTCTACAAAGAAATAAATCAAGATAAATCAAGAAAATGTGAGGCTCGTTTAGGGTTTGAGAGTAATAATTCTTGCGTATCTTTTGGAAGCGCATCGAAAACCGTGCGCAAATCTCTCTTCATCTTTTCAATCATCGGTACCGATTCTTTCGTACCGGTTTCAGAATTTTGAATCTACAAATCGGTACAAAAAATAAATAAAAAATTCAAAAACTCAAGAGATGAACAAATAAAGAGATATTTGCAAAAAAACACCTACATTATGCTGAAATTGCAAAAAAAAAAAACTACATTATTGGAAATTGCAAAAAAAAAAAACCCTACATTATTGCCAAAATTGCAAAAAAAAAAACCTACATTTTCAAGTAAGAGACAGTAATTAAACTTAAAAAAAATTATACTCATTTTCAAGGGGGGGAGAGAGAGAGATTAAATATTATTTTTAAAGGTTTTAAGAATTTGTTTCAAGAGAGAGAGAGAGAGAGAGAGAGAGAGAGAGAGAGAGATTAATTAAATAGTGTTTTTAAAGGTTTGAAGAATTTGTTTCAAGGTAGAGAGAGAGAGAGAGAGAGAGAGAGAGAGAGAGAGAGAGAGATTAATTAAATATTGTTTTTAAAGGTTTGAAGAATTTGTTTCAAGGTAGAGAGAGAGAGAGAGAGAGAGAGAGATTAATTAAATATTGTTTTTAAAGGTTTGAAGAATTTGTTTTAAGGTAGAGAGAGAGAGAGAGAGAGAGAGAGAGAGAGAGAGAGAGAGAGAGAGATTAATTAAATATTGTTTTTTTTTTCAAATAATTAGAATAGAAAACTAACGGTAGGGGCTTTTTTTTTGAAATTTCCAATACTGTGGTGTTTTTTTGCAAATTTCCCATAAAAATAACTCAAAAACTCAAGAAACTATGAACTAAATTACCTCAATTTCTCTAAGAAAAAACCTTTCAATTGCATTGAACAAATCGACTTTTTCCAATTCAGACATTTTGGACATTAGTTTAATTATATCACAATTCATTCTCGCTTGCCTCCAAATTCTCTCTTGCTCTTTTTGCATATTTTCCCGCCTTTTTTTGAACCAAGGCGTGAAATTATTTCCCTCCAAAAATCTCCTAAAAATGGAAAAGAAAAATGAAAACTTTAACCAAATTCATCACATTCAATTCAAAAATTGGAAAAATTAACACCTAAAAGGTTGAAAATTGAAAAAAAAAAAAACACCTAACAGAATTCCATTTATTTTAATTTTATTTCTAACAATTCCAAACCAAATCAATAAAACAAAAAAGCCATTGCATTATGCTCAAATTGCAAAAAAAAACCCTCTATTCTTTACAATACTGCAAAAAATCCCTCTATTCTTTACAAAATTGCAAAAATACCCTCTACTCTTTAAAAAATGCAAAAACCCCTCTATTCTTTAAAAAAATCGCAAAAAAAACCTCTAGTCTTTACAATATCGCTAAAAAACCCCAACCATTTGTAAATCACTCAAACTAACATTTTTTCACAAATCAATTTTACTCACTTGTACAAATCGAGCCAATTATTCCTCATTCTTTTAGCCAAGAACTTTCCAGGCCCTCTGTTCCTCAAACCTTCTAGAAACTCTTCCTTCCCAAACCCTAATTCGCCAGCTGGCGCTTCCACATAAGGACTCAAACTCTCACTCGGATTTTTCGCCCTAAAATATTCACTAAACGGCGCGAGAAAATTGATGGTCAATTCCAAAAAATGGCGTCTCAAAATCTCGTTATTTACGACTGAGCCGGACTCAGAAACCCTAAACCCTAAACCTGTATCGACCAATCGGTTTAGGACAGCTGTATCGGGTTTTGTGGACCCGTTATATGTGGACCAAACCGCTTCTTTATGCTCTGTCATTAAGCAAAGAGGCCCTTCTCTTTTTAGTTTCATGTTGTTGAAGAATTTTGTAGGGGAAAATTGTGAAATTTGGTTGCTTTTAGGGTTTGTTTGGAGGGTTCGAGTGGAATTAGGGTTAGGGTTTCCGATCGAGATGATTGTGGGGATGTTTTTGAGGGATTTGAGAAAGAAGAGATTCGTGACGCCGAGTAAAACGGAAGGAAAAGAAGAGGAATTTGGGAGAGAATTCAATTTTGAGAAATCGGGATCGTGAATCGTGAAATAAGGGCGAAAATCGGAATTACAAGGAATTGGCGCGATTAAACTCACGAGCGATAAAATTCCTTCTGAGCATTGAGAAGGAGTCGGAGCGATTAACAGAATCGGCGATCCGATCAAGACCAATTCCCAAAGATCCCACAAACGGAGGATTATTCCGCGGAAAGACTGGAATAAGTCGGCCGAGTGGAATAAGCCGTGCGGAATAGCGAGGTTGGACGGCGGCGATGGAGATTCCGGCGATGGAGGAAGGTGGATCTTGAGCGACGCGTTGCCGATCGGAAGCTCCATTGGTTGGCCGACCACCGGGTCCGGCCAGGCGGCGACGTGGCCGGCGACCAGCGACAGGGCGGAGTGGCCGATGTCGAAGCAGAGCGGGCCGAGGATCTGGAGAAGCAGCTTGAAGAGGGCGAGGAATGGGAGGTGAGTGAGGATCACGACGGACTTCTGCTCGCCGCCGCGCGGCAGCCGGGGATCCTGCCGTTGCCGGTTGAACACGAACCCGTACAGAAAGCTCGAATCTTTACTCTGCGAATTGGAAGCGGAATTGTTGAGGCGGAAGGAGAAGAGGGAGTCGTGCAGGCTGGATCGGTTCTGAGGTAAATGGTGGGACATGGAGTCCGGGAAGGAGGAGAAGGCGGCGACCCGGAGCTTCTCCGGCGGGAGAGACGGCGGATCGGGGAACGATTTCTCCACCACCTGCCCCCGCTCTAAATCGAACCGGATTATACAGAACGCAGTCACCCACCGCCGTAGCGCCTCCGCGTCCACCGTCGGCGCCCCGCATGGATCCGCCGGGTCGGGCGTCGGAGCTCCGCCGGGATCCGCCGTGGATTCCGCTCCGTCCATCTCTGACCGAGACAGTTCCCTGAAAAGAAAGAAAAGTCTTCGTTCGATCTGAGAATGTATAATTCGAGCGAAATCCAGGATTTTAAATCCGGAAATGTAAATCCTGGATTTTAGAAAATCCGGGATGTAAAAACTGGAATTTGGTGTTCTTTCTTCTGTGTAGTGAGCTGAGTCAGCTGAGCTTCACTCTGTACCTTTTTCTCTTTTTTTAAAGCACAAGTTTGCATCAAAAGCTCCATTTTTTTTTCTCTTCTTTTTCTTTTCTTTTGTTTAGTCGCATTGCTTTTGTCTCTCTTTCTTCTTCTCGGATTCTTCCTTCTCCTTCGTTACTTAGCATGAATCACTAACTTCTCTCTCTCTCTCTCTCTCTCGCTTTATGCTTGAAGTGGGTCTTGCTTGTCTTGCTACAGAAACAGAGAGAGGAAGAAACAGAGGGAAAGGAAAGAAGAAGCAAGAGATCTATACCTTGTAGTGGGTCACCGTATGAATCACTGATTTCTCTCTTTTTCTTCTCTCTTTATCTTTGTACTCGAAGTGGGTCTTGTCGTGCTACAGAAACAGAGGAAAGAACAGAAGAAAGAGATCTGAGCTGAATCCGAGCTTGAAATGGGCTGCATTGCTTCAACGCCGGACCAAGACCAAACCCACCACCAAAAACGACTCATCTCGCATGAGACATACACGAAGCTGGATCTCTCGCTCCGCCTGCTCGCCTCGCGCGCCGCCGATCTCCGCCGTCGCCGTCACTCCGGTGAAGCCACGTGGCTCCTCGGCGGATCCGCCAGCTCCGACGATGCCGTTTCATCTCTCTTCTCGCCTCAACTGGAAATGCGGCCTGGTAGTACGGTGAATCTAGCGGCAGCTCAGGCGGTTCTGATGCTCGTCTTTCCTGAAGACGAAGGCGAAGGAGAAGAAGCGGGAGAAATGGACACGTGGCAGAGGAGGATTGGCTATGTAGAAAGAACAATTTTACCAGTTGCTAATCAATTGATTCGATTCAATTACTCGGACATTTTATCTGCCACAAAAAACTTTCATAAAGGTACCAAAGTTCCAAGTTTTCATCTTTCTCTCACCAAAAACTCCACAAAATGGACCAATCTTTCCAATTATAGAACTAAAAAACACGAAAAAAATTTCCTTTTTCAGATGGGGAATTGGGGAGAGGTGCATTGAGCCGGGTTTATAAAGGAAAACTCAGAACCAAAACCCTAAACCCTAATAAATGTGTGGCGATAAAGAGAATCGAATCAAGAAACCAAGAAAGCTTGAATTCCTTCTGTCGCGAGCTGGCGATAGCGGGGTCGGTACGGGACCCACACATCGTACCGCTTTTAGGGTTTTGTGTGGATAAAGAAGGACTCTTTTTGGTTTATGAGTTTGTTTCTGGCGGAACTTTGGATTCCCGTTTGCATGGAAATAATAATGGTATGAATTATTTGATAAAATGGAAATTCGCATTAAAGATCCTGCATTGTTGAAATTTGTAAAATTTAGATAGGAAACACGGGTTAGACAATGTTAGGGCTTTATTGCAAATTTCCCATTATTGAATTGAGTCAAAAATGCCCCTCCACTTTATAATTGTTGAAAATTGCAAAAAGACCCTCCATTTTAAGGAAATAGCAAAAATGCCCCTCCGTTTTATAATAAATTTGTCTAACGGTGTTAGCATTAACCTTATGGTAGATTTCCTATCGTTAAATTGCATGAATTAAGTCAGGCGTTAAATCACATCTTTGTTTTGTTTTAAACTCAATTACATTTTTGCGTTAAAAATTCCATCAATCGAGTCTAAATTGAACATAAATTGAGGCTTAATAGTTAATACCACAATTAGGGTTTTAAATTTTTAATCTAGTCTAAAATTGAATCAATCTAGAGAGAGAAGGAAAGAGGAAAGTGATGAAATGGGAGGAGAGATACAAGGTGGCGGTCGGAATCGCGAAAGCGGTACGATATATGCATTTCGGTACCAATAAATGCATAATTCATCGCGATATTAAGCCCTCAAATATCCTTCTTTCCTCCAAGAAAATACCCAAGGTAATAAATACATTATTTCCTATTTTTTTGGGAAAATATTCGAACCACCCGCTTAAACATCGCGCACAATATATTTATACATTTTCAGTTGTCAAATATACCTTTGTATAGAACTATTATGTCTTTTAATATGTCCATTATACCTTTGATTTTAATATTATAAACGTCCATATGAATGACTATATATATTCTTATTTTTACGCATCATATCATTTATATGTTCATTTTACCTTTTTGTAATTCTTTTATACATTTCTGAATTCCAACAATGCAATGCTGGTGATAAATAAGTTGGTGGTGCGTATCAGGTCCCTTTTTCTTATATTTCAAAATTTGAAATTTGAAATTTAAAATTTGAAATAGTTGTGCGATTTTGGAATGGCGACTTGGACCCACGGCCCTTCGCTCCCTTTCCTCTGCAAATCCGTCAAAGGCACATTTGGGTACGTGCCTTGTTTTTTAAAAGTGGGATTTGATTTCCCTGTTTTTTAAAGTGGGATTTGTTTTCCCTGTTTTTAAAGTGGGATTTGATTTCCCTGTTTTTAAAGTGGGATTTGGTTTGTTGGATTTTGTGTAGGTATTTGGCGCCGGAGTACTTTCAGCACGGGAAGCTGTCGGACAAGACGGACGTTTATTCGTTCGGCGTCGTTTTGTTGGAGATTATTACAGGACGCAGAGCCATCGAGAGAGATCGCCCCAATGGCCACGAAAACTTAGTTTTGTGGGTACGTCTCTCTCTCTCTCTCTCTCTATTATGCTCTCTCTCACTCTTATTCTCTCTCTCTCTCTACATATTTTAAATTGCATGTCATGCAAGAGAGAATAATAATATATATGTGTCTTATTCTCTCTTTCTCTCTATTATAGAGTTTCCTCTTCTTTCTCTATATATGGAGAGGGAATGGTTAAAATATTTGTCTTCACATTCTTATGATTTATCATCCATTGGATATGCATTAAGATTAGTGTTCTATATTAAAAACAATATTTCTCTCTCCTTTAAATATACGAACCCCATTATTTAAATCCACAGCACAGATCGTGATGCATATCCAATGAATAACAAGCCCCAAGTCAAATACTTCATCAAAAACATCCTAACCATTCTCTCTCTCATTCTCTTATCTCTCTCTCTCTCTCTAACTTACTAATGTGCAAACAAAACAGGCTAGACCGATTCTCCAACAAGGCGAAGCCGGCATAAACAAAATAATCGACCCAAATTTAAACTTGAACACCACAAACCAAAACGCTGAGCTGTCTCTTCTCGCTCGAGCCGCCTCTTTATGTCTCACAACAAACGATTCTCACCGGCCCGATATAAACCAAATCCTCTCAATGCTCCAAACCCAAAACCCTAACCCTAACGATTCTGATTGGCCGGTTTTGAAGCATAGCGGGTGCTTGAGCTTAACGGGTTTCGGGTCGAATTACCCGTTAGAGAAGAGTGATGAAATGAAGAGCCACCTGGCGTTGGCTATGTTAGGAGTCGAGGATAATGAAGAGGATGAGATGTATGGGAGGTGAAGGAGAGAACCAGGAATTGGTTTCCCGGGATTTGGATTCTTGGTTTTTGGAAGTATATATACGGTTTGATTTAGGAATGATGGAGTTGCGTGAGTTTGTACATATGAATGTGGTGTTTATAATTTATATTCTAATGGTTTTTTGAGCGAAGAAAAGATTAATGGTGTTTTAAGGAAAATCATCTTAGTTTTATTTATGTGCTTATTTATTTTATTTAAGATAAGCTTTATAAACTGATGCAAAACATATTTTTCTTGGGTATTTTTTTGAAAAAAAGGGATATGAGTGTTATAACTAGCTTATAATCTGGACCGAAGAAAGATGTGTATTTCTAGAGCTATTACATTTTTTTAAATATAATAATTTTTTTTGAAGTTCTAATCAGATGATTTTATATTACATATAAAAAAAATGCTACTACAGTAAAAAAAAATAAAAATAAAAAAAGAGATGATTATTAGTAATTTCACGTGAAAAAATCAATGGAGCTAAACAAAAATACACAAATTTATTGCCAAAAAAATGAAAAAAACTAAACTGATTAAAAGAACGCCATCTAAACCTAAAAGAATTTAATTTTGCTTGTCACTTTTTATTTTTGTTGAATCGGTTGAATTATGACCACCGCTTGTCGGCCTGAAAAATAAATTTACACATTATTTAAAAAAATAAAAAATACACAAAAGACAGTTAAATTGAGATTCAATTGGAAAAGTGAGGATTAATTGATGATTAGTTGCAAAATCGAAGACTTAAATTGGTTAAATTTGAGCTTGATTGCACAAATGAGAAAATTGTGCAATCGTGCAATTTAGTGATTCATTGATTTCTTAGTTTAATAATTTTCATATCAATAAAGAAGCTATTAAGTTGTGAGAAATTTCCTTAAGAGTAATAAGGGGCCTTTTTTCTAATTTCGCAAATAAAATATTCATTAATTTAATAATAATATTTTAATACTTACAGGCCAAGAGATACTCTAAATGCATTATAAATGCCCCATTGTGCACCAGTTAAAGTACCGATCATAATTATACGAATTAAAAGGCCACGAGTGAATAAATTCCATATTCCAAGATTCCTTACGGCCTGACAATTTAAACGAAAATAGAAATAAATTATCAAATTTGCACAATAAACCTTCAAAAAAGCAAAAATAATACGTTTTATAAATCCCAAAACCCTAAATTACAGGGCCTTAAATAAAACAATTTAAGTTCTTTCATTATTGGGCAAATTTTAAAATTTTATGACCGTCTATATGAAAAAAGTCAAAATTCAAATCATACGTCATTTGCAAAAAAGCCCTACATTATTGGAAATTTCAAAAAAGCCCCTCCATTCTTCAAAAATTCAAAAAGACAGCCCCTCCATTCTCCAAAACAAAAGAGGGTCTTTTCGCAATTTCCAATAATACAGGGGCATTTTTGCAATTTTCCAATAATGCAGGCGCTTTTTTGCGAAAAAATATAACTAAAAAACATACATCATGAAATGTGGCGCCTTTGGTATTATTCAAGAAGGACACCAAATTATCGGCCGGTTGAGAAATGACAGCGCAAAGCACGCCAGCTAAATATCCGCCAGCAAAGCAAACCGCCAGCTGGACGCCAGCTGGCGTTTCATCTTTCCTTTTTGGTACGATATGTTTGTATATTAGGTTTACTATTGATTCGAAGCACGCGAATTTCATCATCGTATCTGTTGCATGAATGAAAGAAAATATATATAATTGATTTTTTTGTACTGGTTTTTTTGACAAACCCTAAATTCAAAACAACCGAATTTTTCAACGTTGTTTAGGGTTTAGGGTTTATATGAAATTGGTAGGGAAATAAAAGAACATTTGCAAAAATATATTGTTTTTTGGACGCCAGCTGGCATTTCATCTTTCCTTTTTGGTACGATATGTTTGTATATTACGTTTACTATTGATTCAAAACACGCGAATTTCATCATTGTACCTGTTGAGTAAAGTTGGAATAAATTGGTTTATTTTGAGAGATTTTATATAATTGGTAGCGAAAATCAAACGTTTTGCGGAACAAGAAGCGTCGCATATATATAGTTGATAGAAAAATAAAAGATGATGAAGGAATTTTAGAAACATATTCACAACTTGAATTTTGAAAAGAAATATGAAAATATTAAACTTACAAGGAATTTGACGGGCCCAAAGAGGAAGAAGCCCTTTATACAACCTAAAAAAATAAAAAATAATATAATAAAATCAATAAAAAATAATAAATAAATAAATCATCTATATACAGTTTTCTGGACATAAATTATTTTGTTCTTTTATGTTTCACTTTCCAATTTCCATCTATATTATCCTTTTATCTCAAAATCTTAAAAAAAAAAAAAAAAAAAATCTTTACCCTAAAAATCCGTCAGATTTTACAAACTTAGGAAAACCATCACACAGACCAATCGCAAAACCCGGTACGGTTTGGACCCGTACTTTAACCGCCTCGAAAGGACAGAGTGCCACGTCAGCTGCCAGCTCAGCAGAAGCAGAAGCCAAAAGAACCACGCTTTTGCGGTCCGGCCCAAAAAAATCTGAGAATTTCGTCTTGAAGAATTCGTAGAATCCAAATTTGAACGCGCCTTGCAAGCCGTAGCCGATCAGGGTTGGCAACCAGCCTTTGAATAGAGACTGAAAGCCTTGTTCTTTTAGAAGGATTTGAATTCCTGTTTTGATGCTTTTGTATTTGATCGGATCGATCTGAAAAGGAAAGAAGTATTGAAATTGATTGAAATTGACGAATTGGGCATGAAAATGATTGATTTTGACGATTAAAGATTATCAGAAGAGTAAAAGAGATAAAAAAAAATCGAGAGAAGGAAAGAAAGAATCGCACTTGCATGTTGCATTTGACAAGATCGAGTGGAGTGATGGCCAAGTGAGTGAGCCCACAGCTGAGCACGCCGCCGACCGTACAGGCCAGGTAATACAGCGGCGAATGCATCTCGATCTTCTTCCTCCTCCTCTCCTTCTTCTTCTCCACCGCCACGATCTTGAAACAACAATCAAGGTCGGGTTTCCGTCCGAAGAGCTGATCCACGGCCAGGAAGAACGGCCTGAGCGGGTCGACGTCACTGCTGCTGCTTGAAATCGACATTGTGAAGCTCAGATTATGGAATGGAATGGAATGGAAATGGCGAAGGTTTAAGAAGAAGAGTGAATGAAGAAGAAGAAGAAGAAGAAGAAGAAAGGAGGGAGAGAAATGGAGAGGAACATGAAGAATAATAAAGGGGAATATTTTGGATAGAATATATAGTTGGTGATGTGTGAAAAGGTGATTGGTTTAAGGCTAAGAATTTCTTTTTTTATCAAGGTGGGAGTTAAGTTAGTTATTAATTATTATAGTGTTATTTTGTCATATAGTTATTATTTTTTTTGAATAAATTGAGTATTTTGTCATATAGTTATGTCATTATTTATAATATTATTGGAACTTTACTTCATAATTCAAATGTTTATTTCCATTTTTTTATTAATATGCAATCCAAATATGAAAATTATTTTTTCCTCTTAAAACCTTAGGGTTTTGTAGTTTTGTTGTAAAAATTTGAACATATATAATCTCCTTTTTGTTAGTTACTAATTAAAGAAGTGCAAACGAAAATATCGGCTTGGAAAGACCGCTTCCTCTCAATAGCAGGACGAATCCAACTCATCAAGGCAACCTTGAGCGCTTTGCCGGTCTATGTCATGCAATCTATCAAAATACCGAAATGGGTTCCGACTCAACTTGCAAAACTGATGAGGACGTTCTTATGGAACGGAGATGAAAAATGTAGCACCAGAAAATGTCTAACCAACTGGAAGAAGGTGACCATGCCCATATGGAGGTCTCGGTGTGCTTAACCTAGAGACCCAAAACGACGCCATGTTGATGAAATGGCTATGGAAACTGAATGCCGAGCCACAAGGGCTATGGGCTCATTTTTTTTCTAATCTCATTTATGGGATTATGTCAACGGCAGAACTAAGGGACTTAAACGCTAAATAGACCTCTTACTTCATTTGTGACTTATTAAGTCTTCTTCCGCCTTGCACAGTTAGCACTTCTCCAACCGGTAATGGGCAAAACAGAGAATGGAAATGGACCGAAAATCATTCATTCTCCTCCCAATCGGCATATCGATTCCTAATCGACCCTGGCATCCATTGTCATTGGCAGCGATTTATATGGAAAATCAAATGCCCTCCAAACGTCAAATTTTTTCTATGGTTAGCGAGCCATATAATTGAATCAATACTACTGACAATATGCAATGGAAAGGTTGTCCACACGAGAAAATATGCAAACAACGTAGCAGATGCCTTGAAACTAGGGACTTCTCTCCTGCTCATACACGACCTCAACATGGTGACTTGTACTCCACTTGAAGCCCTTCCCTTTTCCCTTCTTTACCTCTGGAAGCCTCTCATTGATCAATGGCTAAAGTGGAGGAAAAAACTATCTAAAGATAGGAGAATCCATTATGATTCTCTATGGGCATCAATGAACTGAAATATATAGGAGGCAACCAATGAATATTCGATGACAATAAACGTCCTCCGCTCACGGTTGCTAGGCATGCTGTAGATGAAGCTAACTCTTGGATTGCGCAAATTGTTAGAGCAAATAGCTTTAGGCACTCTTTCTTTTATTTTTCTTAATCTATGTAATCTACCTTTTTTCTGTTAATAAAAAAAAAAAATTCATGTGTACTAAATTTATATATCATTATTCATTACCAAGACCAAATCCAACCACATCACTTGTTTCTTATTTTGCAATAAATAAAATAATTAAACAGTATATTTTTGGTCGGTATGGCTTAAATTTAAACACAAATACAATATATAAATCGCTGTTATTCTTTAACTTGATCTTGGTTTTCCTTTGATGATTTGCAAGGTTCGAATAACTCAAGATGTACCGGTTCGGTACCAGTGCAGTTTGGAATCTCAATTGCAAGTGGAACTGCTGTAATTATATTTGCAGTAGTTTCACTTGCATTGGAAAAAACTGGTTCAAAGCCATTGAGATTTTGTTGTGCTTTTTTCCTTTGTAACTTCATATTTTCATGACTCATGAGAGATATTTTTCTTTGGAGCTCCATATTTTCAACATGCACTTGGTATCCCTGACAAAATAAAGAAAAATGTATGAATTAACAGCATTGTAGTATAAATGGTTAGTATATTATATTAAATTGGTTATTAATGTATACCAAACTAATACATTTAAATTTATGGGTAAATTTCACCATAAGTCACTTGACTTTCAGAAAGGACCAAATAAATTGCTTAATTTTTAATTATTCCTTATAGGTCACTTAACTTTTAAAAATTATCAAATAGATTACCTAACTTTTAATTGTCCCTATAGGTCACTCAACTTTCAAAAATAATCAAATAGGTTACTCAAATTTCAATTAACCGGGTGACATATTTGGTTATTTTTTAAAAGTTGAGTGATTTATATGGATAATTGAAAGTTAAGTAATATATTTGATAATTTTTGAAAGTTTAGTGACCTCTACGAGACAATTGAAAGTTGAATGACTTATTTGATTATTTTTTAAAGTTAAATGACCCAAGATAAAATTTATCCTAAATTTATCTATTAATTAACAAATTAATAAATAATAAATTTATCAGAAAAAAGGTTACCATTATATAACTACTACTCAATTTGTAATAACTTATTTATTTTTCCATGCAATTGTAATAAGAAATTTTTAGTTACCAACCTTGTTATGGAGCTCATCAATCTCATCAGCAAACATGTGAGCCTACATTAACATGGAACAAAATGATACATACATACATAGATGTACACATATATAAGAGAGAGCACGAGGAATTATTATAAATCAACTACTTAAGAGTATAGTTAGAATTAAAAGTAAATTATGGAAATAAATTGAACCTTCTTCTTTCTGACAGCACGCAAGCTCATCTCAAGTTGACTCTCCAAAGCTTGGAGACCTTCAACCCCTAAACCGGATAGATCTTCTCCCATTAATTTTCTGTCCATCATAGTAATTATATTAATTAGTTAATCAATTTCCATTTCATCACTGCAATCTTAATTTGAGGTAAATTATAGTTTCTCACTAAATAAATAATAATCTACTCTCCCTTATAGACAAAGCAAACATATACTTTACAAATGATGAAAGAGAAGGGGTAAAATGATTTTTCATGAAGTTGTCCTAAATGAGAACTAGTGTTGAGGGTTTTAGGGTTTAGAGAGAGATGATACGTACTGGTTACTTAGCTGCAAGTTGAGCAGCTGTTGCCTTAGCACTCCCACTTCTCTTTGCCAAAGCTGCATGGGGATCCAATTAATCAACCAAACCACAATATTTTTTTTTTAAGCTTCCGAAGGCGAATTGGCTCACCGAGATTCCATTAAATAAAGAAAAATAAATTCGTACAAAGTTGGAGGAAAAAAAAAATTTACATAACATTAAAGAGAGAGAAGATGTAAAAGTTTATTCCCTAACAGTACGCTCTCCAGTTGGCAGACTGTTGAGAAATCTTCGCTAAAATGCTTGTTTGATGTGGCTTTTTTTGTCGGAAGATGAATTGATTACGCGCTAAATAAAAACCCTAAATAAAAACTTTACATAAACTTAGAGAATCGCCATACTTTATGGGATTGTATTGGTAATTAATGGAGAATTGCATGATGAGCAGATTCATAGTCATGAATATATATAAGATGCAGTTAAGAGATTCCTTTCAGGTTTCATTTTTGCTAATAAATAGGAAGAGAAGTAGGGCAATAGGAAAAATAAATTACATAGAGTTAATTTCCCTTTAGGTTTTGCTCAGTATATTTTCTTTTTATATATGCCCTAAATTTTGAAATGTGTATCACTTAGGCCCTCAAAATTTCTCATTTCAATTTTACTGATACCTTTGACTAGTTTTCACTAAGAAGAGTGCCTATGATTTTCACATATTATGAATCAATGGAAAGGAATAATCTGTTAAGATTTATATTTTTTCTTTTTTTGGGGAAAGAAATACTCTAGAGTTATAACGTTTCCAAAAGGATTGAAAAGTAAGTTTTTTTGAAGCAAACTGGTTAAAATTTATCCAACAAAACAAAAGAAATATAAGTTTTCAAAATAATAAATAGGAATGTGTTTTTTGTTATAAATTTGTTTGAATTTACTCTCACTTTTTTGAATGATTTTTACGAACTTTTTTTATTGGTTTAATGGAATTTTATTAGGACGAAAGAGTCTTTTGTTAGAGCCTAAAAACCCGCTGACCTAATATAACTAGTTAGGCTTACATTTATTTCAAAATACTAAAGTCAAGTTGTAAGATAGTATTTTTTGCAATTTGCATAAGTATGTTTTACATATTCAAATTGAAACTAATTCCATCATTTTCTCTCAATTTTGTGGAGTGTAATATATTTTTATGTTAATTTTTTAAATATATTTATATGTAATTTACTGAAAGGAAAAAAAGGTTTACCCTCACTTGCGAAGCTACAGGATTCACGACTTGAATATGCTCTTCCTTGGTCCTAGTATATCGCGCAATTGTTGATTTCATGCTGGAATCAAAGTATGCAAGAACAAATAATAATTCGTAATTTAAAATATACTTTTTCTATTCTGGAATCAGAGTAGGCAAGCGCAAACATTAATTCGAAATTTAAAATAAGAGTTTACATGAATTAAAAAGTTAAAAATAAGAGTTTACATTAACCGGTCTTTAGACTGTTCTAAAATTAATACATGCTTTGAGATACAAACAAAATGTACAATGCAAACTCCAAATCTTTACTTTAATTTGGTACATGTGTGATATATATTACATTATTTAGCTGATGAGTTTGCATAAACTTAATAGCAAAAAAGGAAAAAAAAAATATTATCTGATAGAGTAGAAAGAATGAAACATCATGAATTGTCTACTGGCATCAATTTCTGACAAAAAGACAGCACATGTGCAAATACTGATCATCGAATATAAATTACACTAAGATAAAAAGTTTGAACAAATTCAATATACATAAACATAAATGTACTTTGTATAAAAATTAAAAAAGCTCAAGTGTATGTACTTTTTTGGCTGAGCTAATCTAAGATGCTGTTCTTCAGTTGTTTAATTATTACACAAACACAAAAGGATAAAAACACTCTTACCGATAGATCTCTTTGATACAAATCTAATGTTTTTTTAGCAAAATGAAGTAGTCTCAAAAGTCCTTTGTTTAAATACTTGCTTGAGGTGTAGTCTCAAAAGTCCATCTAATATGTTGCGTTAACAACTTACTTATTTCATAGTTATTTTTCTATGATGTAAGAAATCGAAAAAGAATTCATACCATAAAAATAGAAAAAAAGTGAAATCGAGTTAATAAAAAGACGAATCCATACCATAAAGACATGAAACTATTCCCTAAACAAGATTAGGAAAACACATGTATTTAACAAGATTTTTTTTTGAAACTGCAGTAAGTAATTCTCTACTGAAATACTTATTTAATCAGAAATAACAGTTTAAAAGTTATCACATAGGTCCCTCAAAACAAAAGTTATCACATAGCCGAGGTTTAGTTTTTTTTTAAGGATTATCAGGCTTAGCCTGTTAATCAATTATATTAATCAAAACCAGCCCTTACATAATTACAATAGAGTTTCAGAATACAACAATTTCCTAGCCGAGTATTAGTTTGCCATTAAATAAACAGCGCTAAAAAAAGATACTAAACAACAAGAAGAGGGCAACTGAAAAGATCGAACAAAATTGATTTTTGAGAGAGAAAAAGAGTGAGTGCGAGTTAGAGAGAGAGAGAGCTTACGTGGAGCTCGCAAATTCGTAGAGTCGGCCAGTGCTAGAGAAGACGATGAGCCCTACCTCAGCATCGCAAAGAATTGCCAGCTCTTTTGCTTTTTTGAGCAATCCGTTGCGCCGTTTTGAGAAAGTCACTTGTCGACTGCTAGTGTTGTCGATCCTCTTGATCGGAATCTTTCCCCTCCCCATTCTATTCAAACCAAACAGCTCAACTGATTAGTGATAGTCTTGTTGTTCATAGAGGGGAGAGAAGAAAGAGAGAGAGAGAACTAAAAGTAAAAGGAGAGAAAAAGAAGAAGAAAGATAAAGAAAAGAATTATTAATCACCTGAAAATGGAATCAGAAAAGGAAGATCCAAGCGGGGTGAGTGATTTGATTTTCTACTTTGTTTTCTGAAAGGGGAAAGAGGAGGGATTTGAGATCTAAACTAAAAGAAGAACTTAACTAGGTCAAGGGAGAAGGAAGTGGGCAATGGACAAGTGCCAGTGTCTTGTTGGCTGTGATTTAGTTTTTTAGTTGGTACGAGGATCAGAATATGTGAGCGCCGTCTGTCGTTTAGATCACCAACACGTGTGGCTATTGTCTTCTGATCTTTTTCCATTTCAAGTTAAATGTAGCTAGCTGGGCTTGTACTCATTTTAAGCTTTTTTTAGAGCAAATTACTTGAAATTATTCTATGAATGATGGCCCTAATAGAATTTCAGTAAAATTTATTAAGAAGATCGACTTTTCCTCAACCCCTTTTGAATGTTCTCACTCAGCTTCACCAATAGAGCTACAATAACCTTCGTCATCAAGACTCAAGAGAACCGGTCGAGAGTAAATTCATGGCCTGTCGAGGAGCTGGACTTGGAGTACTAGGGCTGAAACCTGTCAATTTTTATGCATTTTTAGAAGGCCAAATCATATTGCGTCAAGTTAAATGTAGTTAGCTACTTGTACTCATTTTAAAATAGAACTTTTTTATAGCAAATTGCTTGAAACTATTGTAATGAATTATGGCCATAATAGAATTTCAATAAAGTTGGTTTATGTGCAAGGAGTAGAATGTGAAAACACATGGAGAACTGTGATAAGTGTTGGACAAAAGAGAGAAGGTGTGTGAGAGAATAGAATTAATAAACTAATTAGGACAAGTGTCAATCATCGCCTTATCATTTATCAACACAAACCAAGAAAGGAAGGCTTTAATTTCTAGTTCTACATATCCTAGGGAAATACTCTGGTTTGTCTCACCAAATTTGTAAGTTTTATAATGTACTTCAAATTAAAAAAATATTTAGGGTTTGTTGATTTGGTGTATTTCAAATATATATAAATTATCAAATACATGCAGATTTATTTGATGATTAATGTAGTATGTTTGATATGGTGCATTACAAAATCATGTATTTCAAAAATTATTATTTATTTTTGTGTTTTGTTTAGTTGGTTAATGAGTTGTATTTTATATTAACTCTAACCGATTCAATTCAAATATATCAAAATACACATTTAAGTTAATTTTTTAATCTATCTTCTAATACAATATTTTTTTAGTAAGAAAACCAATTAAATGGATTTGTACCATTGAATATGGAAATTTAGTATTTTACAAAATCAAACAATGAATTTTGTTTCGGATCCTATATAAATGTCCTAAATCTTCTTTATATAATCTCTACATAATCAATCTTCACATATTAAAATGCAAATCTCTTTATATATATGAAGATTTTAATTGAATAAATATATAAATATTTGACTAAAAATCACTACTTAGCGTACTTGACTAAATTATGTCGAACCAAAAATAGTCAAGTTCGTGAATTATTTAGTAAGTGTAGATCTATTGATTCATTAAGATTGAAAAATTTTCAACGATTTCATAGGAAATACCAAAATTTTATTTATATCCATTTAACGTTGTTATTATGTATAAGTTCGTACTTAGAAGGGTATTTGATATTTTGAGGTTTTGGGAGGATACACCTTAGGGCCTGTTCTCTAGCGGAGTTTTGATGCAAAGTTTTGTTCAGGATACCAATGTTAGGATGTGAAGTTTTGGGGTTTCAAAACGGGCAAAACTATATGGAAAACAGGAAAAATGTGGAGTTTTATGAAACTTGGCTTTTATTGGATTTTTGGAGAGAGAAAAATTGTGGGTTTGTTCTGATTGTTTTACAATGATTATTTAAATTTTTTTTTATATTTCTGATTGTTTTACAATGATTATTTAAATCTTTTCTTGTATGGGATCTGATAGAGCGCGACAGTATTGTAGCACGACTGTTCACGACGGATCTAATAACAGTATATATAATTTATTTTCTAATAACAATATATACATAACAGTATATATAATTTATTTTCTAATAACAGTATATACATAAAAAGTGAAAACAGTATATAAAATGGGAAAAACAGTATATAAAATGGGAAAACAGTATATAAAAGTAAAAAAATAAAAAATACACAAAGAATAAATAACATTATATTAAATGACAAAACAGTATATAAAAATGATAAAACAGTATATAAAATGGAAAAACAGTATATCTACAGTGAGTCGTGCTACAGTGCCATCGTGGTTGTACATTTTCCTTCTTGTATTGCTGATTGTTTTATAATGATTATTTAAACATTTTCTTGTGTTTCTGATTGTTTTATAATGATCCAAAATGCACTTATATATGATTAATCTTACATTATTTTTTTAGCATGATATACTGAATCATGCTATCAATCGAAGTCAGATAGTATGTTCTAGTACTATCTTTTACATATTTGACCCAATTAATTGGTGCATGATCTGGTATATGAATTGGCCATTTCTTGTTTCAGTCAAATTTAAACATGTTGATTGTTGAGTCCTATTATATCTATTAAAATGTTTAATATAAAATTACTTTAATGTGGTAAACATTAATATAAAATAAAAATAAAAAGTTAAAAATGGTTGCACGATGAATCAAAAGGTAAGCATTACTTTTGAGTTAAATTCATGTTGATTTGGTTTAATTTTGTACTTAATTTGTAATAATTGATGTTTAACTTGACATAATTTGTATTGTCTACATAATCAACAATACTCATATTTATTTTATCATTTTTTATTTATTTTATCAATTATGTTCTATAACAAAAACATCTTCATTCATAATATTTCATGCAGTTTTACACAACTTCCTGCACTCATAGTTTCCTCACATTCATTTCTCAGCTTCCTGCTGCTGCAATTTTTTTTTTCACAATACAACCTGATTGGGATTTGAAATCCCGGTTTTCGGAGCGGGATTTCAAATCCCGGTTAAAAATCCTTCTTTGTAAAAACCCGCCAATGCAAAAAAGCCTTCATCTTTCTCACTCAAATCCTTCGAACAAAACAAAGCTCAAAATAATCTCATAAATCAACCACCGCCATTCATGGCGTCGCCGGCGGAGGAGTCGCCGGACGACCTCGACCACGTGCCGTTGGTTGCGCGGCGGAGATCTCTCCTCGCCCGAAATGCGCGCGTCAAATTTGAGGAAAAGTCGGTTCTTTCGTTATGTTACACATTTCGTTCTTTTTGGTATATAATTTCTCCAATT
Source organism: Juncus effusus (assembly GCA_027726005.1). Classification (NCBI taxonomy): domain Eukaryota; kingdom Viridiplantae; phylum Streptophyta; class Magnoliopsida; order Poales; family Juncaceae; genus Juncus; species Juncus effusus. Next base: position 9,899,517 of record CM050904.1, on the reverse strand, counting down.
TGGGGAATTATTTAAGAAATTTGGTTTGTTTTGTTACAGGATTTCAGTTGAGCATGGTGATAAAAGGGAAAATTCGGTAGAATCACAGGTTTGATTTGTTAATTAATCCCCAATTTAATCCATTTCTTCTCTCGAATCATCTCTTTGTTGTTCAATTTCGTACCAATTAAGACTCACAATACAAAAAAGCAACAAAAAATCATTAGATTGTAATTTGTGATGTAATTCAATTTTTGAATTTTGAATTTCTAGGAATTGTTAGGACTTCCAAGAGGATTGAGATTTGATCCAACGGATGGAGATCTTTTACATCACTTAATTGGAAAAATAGGACGTAAAAGCAAAACCTCATTTCAACATCCATTAATCGATGAATTAATTAAATCTCTTGATTTGGACAAAGAATTTGATGATATAAATCCCGAAATTCTACCTGGTAATAAATTAAGAAATAAATAAATATTTAAACCATTTCTACAAACCCCATATTTCAAAAGCAAAAGGGAAATGTTTCAAAAAAGAACCCAATATTTTCTATTTTTTATGAAAAAACTACCCATCTTTTAAATTATTAAAAAACCCTACTTTAATGTTCAAACTTTCCACTATTCAAATTTTTTTTCAAACTTTCCATTTCCCAAAAAACCCTCAAAAATAAAAAATGTAGGATAATATTAGATTTTTTTTTATATAAATTTAAGAAAATATAGGCCTATGTTTTACAAATTCCCCCAAAAAATTTTAAATACTTTCACAATTTAAAATGTCCCCATAAAAATTTGAATATTCATGATTTAATATTTATTTTTTTTAATTTCCCCTCAAAAAAATATCCGAAGAAAATATAGGCTAAATATTCATAATTTAATATTCTTTCTTTCGCCAGGTGTCAAACAAGACGGAACCATTTCTTACTTCTTCCACAAACCTCTCACTCAAAATCCCCATTCAAATTCCGCCAGGTGGCAGAATCCCATTGGCTGGCGGAAATCCGGAAAGTCAACCCCGGTTTTTATGGACGGTATAAAGCGAGGTTTTAAAGAGGTTTTTGAGTTTTTCACGGACCGATCTGAAAAAACGCAATGGGTTTTGAATCAGTATTGTGTTGAAAGAGAAGGAGAAGAAATTGCGGTTTCGAAGCTTTTTTACAAATCTGAAAAGGTACATATTACAATTTGGTCCTTGTACTATTGATTTAAACTTTTTGGTCCCTGTAATTTATGAAAACATGCATCATTAGTCCTTGAGTCAGGGACTTATTTTGAACTTTCTATAAAGTAGAGGGACCAAAAAGTTTAAATCAGTAGTACAATGGCCAAATCGTAATCCAGACTTTCGAATATTTATTTACGTTTAAGCCCCTGAAAGGCTGAATTATTTATTTTTAATTTTGATGCAGAGTGAGACTTGTACGGATTCAAAAGAATCTGAAAAAACTGAGGATTCCAACCAGGGGCAAAATGGTAATTTTCCCAAAAATCATCGTGAGAATGAATTACAATTAGCTAAGATAAAAACCGATCCAGAATCAGAGACTCGCAGCGCTTTGAAAACCGTGCTTCAATTAAATGCTTGTGATTTGAAATCCGAGGAATCACAGCTACAGTTTCCTCTCGAAATACAGGAAAACGAAATACCGGGAAACGAAATACGGGAAAATGAAATACCGGTAAATCGGATTCCGTCTTTTTCTGAAAGAGCTGAAAAGGTGGCGAAAGTTAAACTGAGGAAAAGGAAGAAGACCGCAACGTAAAAACTAAATTAAACAAATTAATTTTCTATATTTTGAGAATTTTGAAGGACTGAATTGTAAAAATGTGGTGATTTGTAATTTTTTATTTTATTTTATTTTAGGGATTCGGTGGAGCAAGCTCTTGAAGAAGATGCTCCTGGCCTTCTCAAGGTAATTTATAAAAATATGTTAATTATCATTTGCTTAATATTTTTATTATTATTTTTTATTTATTTTGAGTGTAGGTTTTGACTGAAAAAGGAATAATAATGGGAGAAATTAAGTTATATGATGTTGGTTTTGATGATATAGAGCCAATGGAGATCTCCAGTGAAAATGATTTTCAAACTCTTGAAAATGTCATTTCTAAGGTTAATTTTTCAATTATTTATTTATTTATTTATTTATTTTTTAATTGTTTAATTATTAATTATTAATTTTTTAATTTCTTTTATTATTTTTTATTTTTTTAAACTTTAAATTTTTGTAATTTTGTAATTTTTTATTTTTAAATTTTTATTTATTTATTTATTTATTGTAGTTATTTCCAGAGCGGGTTTCTTTACTTAAATTAACAAACGCGAAAAATATAAAAGCCTCAAAAGCTCAGTACTGTTTGGCTTGCTTAATTTCTCTCATTGAACAGGTTCATAAATAATTAACATAACAATATCTCAACATATTTTAATATAATTAAATAGTATAATATATTTTATTTTTTGTATTTAAAGACGCGGTATTTGGAGTTCCGAAAAAGTCCGGTGGAGTGGGGGTGGTGTAGAGATCTTCAATCTTTTATTTTCGTTTTTAAAACTCATAATAGGTAAAATATTGATTTTTTATAATTAATTTTTATGAGTATTTTTATGATAAATAAATAATTAATGATTCTTATAATAACCCTAAAAATTGCAAATTTAAAAATAACGTAATATTTTTTTTATGAAAAATAATTATATTTCTTTTATATTAATAGTGAGATTCTTACATTATTAATTAACCACTCAAATATTGAGATGATATACTCACTTTGAGAAGCTTACCCACATTAAGCTTTTAATAAGCTAATATATCATCACTAAATATATATTTATTTATTACCATTTATTAACATTTTATGCGTATAAAAAACAGGATAGTGTTAGAACGGCCAGAATACGGATACGCGACATATTTCTTCGAATTAATTCAATCGATGCCTTTAGATTGGCAAATCAAGAGATTAATTACCGCTATGAAAGTCAACACGAGTCGAGCCTCATTAATCGAGAATAGACCCTTGTTGGTACGCAAAATTACATTTTAGTCCCTTGTTTTTCTTTATTATCTTTTCGTCCCCCTTTTTAAAACAAGATGGTCGTGTTCTTAAACCCTAAGGAAATAAGTTCATTCACTTAAAACCTAAATCGGAAGAAATAAGTTCATTCCTTTAAACTCTAAACCCTAAAAACAAGAAAATCATGCCCCTAAACCCTGAATATCATGCCCTTAAACTCTACACCATAAAAAACAAGAATCTTACGCCCTTAAACCCTAAAAAAAGAAAATCACGCCCTTAAACCCTAAACCCTAGGAAACAACAAGGCCAAAAATAAAGAAAAAAAATAACCCTTTAAAATTACCAAAACCCAACCTTAAATCTCCAAAACTTCAAAAAAAAAAAAATATTTTCTCTTTTCTCCTTTTTCCTTTTATTTTTTATTCTTCTTTATCCTTTCCAAGGTTAATGAGGACTTGACAGAATCAGAATCCTCGATCCTCCAATCTTACGGATGGGTCCCCAACACGGGAATCGGCACCATGCTCAACTTCTGCGACCGCGTTGTGCACGACAGGTGGCGCCCATCCGACGGCTCTGACGTCTCCGAATGGAGGGTCAAGATCGGCCGGATCTTGATGGAGGGGTATGAGAGAGGCTCTGTTGTTAGTTGTGAAGATAGTGTTGTTAAGATAGAGTGTTGATCCATGTGTTGTAAGATTATTCATTTTGGTTGAGGGGTTTGGTTGTGATATTATTGGTGGTTGTATGAAATGCAATGCAAGCGTTCAAATGATTTGATTTTCATGACAAAAAAACCGAGGGCGTGTTTTGCAATTTAGACATAATACAGGGTCCGTGCTGCAAATTCGGCCGTAAATTCAGCATCAGTTCTTATCCGGACAGTCACATCCCAGAAGATCTGCACAGTAGAAACATCCATACACCACGGGTCCATATAATTATTTACCCACCTCTTGTCACTTGTCGCTTGTCAGTGAGCCTAATTCCGTGAGCCGCGCGTAGGCAGGAAATGAAGCAAAAAAAGAGACTCCCCGCACTGTTGCTGCTTAAGTAAAAAGAGACTCTCTTTCTCTCTCTTTCCTTCCTTTCTTTGCTTATTTCTCCCCCAAATTGAATCGAATCCAATCTCTGTCTAAATGGCGGAGGAAGGATCGGCTTCTGCCTCCGCTTCTCCGACAAGATCTGCATCCCGATCAGCCTCGCCTTCGCCGCCGCCGCCGGCTTCGTCTTCAGTCCCCTACTACCCTGAGGTACTGACTCGAGAAACCCTAGAGAGTGGACTGATTAATACTATCTAGTGGATCGGTTTTAGTATGGATCAGAAGTGAATTGGTCGAATTGAAATCTGATTTTGGAATTTGTGTGATGCTGATGTGTCAAGAATGAAGCTTAGTGCAATGTCGATTCAATTTGAAAAAAATTCAAATTTCTGTTCATATAAGCACTGTTCAGTGATTTGAAGGTCGACTTGCTGTTACCATTGTTCAGATTACTGCTGTTCTTTTTCAAATATATCTTTGGAAATAGCGCATCATTTACTATTTATTTTATTATTTTAATTTTGTGTAATTAACCGGTTCCGCAGCTGTCGTTATTCTCAAACTAGCCTGAAAAATCAGATTTTGTAAGTCCTTAAAAAAGAAAGTACCGAACTTTTGAAAGTTCGGTACTTTTTGTAAATTTGTTATACAGACTTTTCAAAATCCGTTTTCGGTTAGTTTGAGAATAACGTTTACAAATAAGTCAGTTCAGTTATTTACCTGAAATAAATAAAATAATACATAATTACCTAAAATAAATAAATAATAAATATTTACCTAAAAAAAGAAATATTTACCTAAAATAAATTAATAAATAATTACCTAAAATAAATAAATAAATAATTGCCTTTATTTACGTAAAATAAATAAATAAATATAATTTTCTGTCTCTCTTTCCTCTTCCAGCTCATCAAGGCCGCCATAATTGCGACAGGTGGCGCAACCGGGTCCACAAAATCCGCCATCTCATCCCACATCGAATCCTCTCTCTCTCTCTCCTCTCTCTCTCTCCCCTCGAACCACCTCTCTCTCCTCTCCTCCAACCTCTCCATCATGTCCGCCAACAACCAGCTCTCTCTCTCCAACGGCCTCTACTCTCTCTCCTCCCCCTCTCTCTCTCCTCCGGTCAAAAGAGGCCGAGGCCGACCGCCAAAACCGCGCTTACCTGGCGAGCCGGGTCCACGGCGGACCAACACTGGTAGACCGAGAGGAAGGCCGAAGAAGGAGAGAGACGGTGAGGAGAGAGAAAAGGTGGCGAGACCGAGAGGCAGGCCGCCTAAAGGAGAGAGAAAGGGAGAGAACAGTGAGAGTTTGAATGGAGAGAGGAGTGAGAAGAGGCCGAGAGGAAGGCCGCCGAAAGTTAGGGCGCAGTTTGCGGAAGTAGGGTTTGTTTGAGAGAGAGAGAAGAGAGAGGAGAGAGAGAGAGGTTAACTGAGTGTAATTTGGTGATTTGTAATGTTGTAGTTTGGTTGATTAAGAGGTTAATTTAGGAGAGATGTAACTGGACTGTTTAGAGAGAGGGACATTTGATTTATGGTTTTTAATTTGTAGTTTTTTTAATTTATTTAGATGGAAATGAAACTTTTTTTTTCAGGTTTATAGTTGTTTTTTTTTGTTTTATTATAATTGGTTTAGTTTACAATAATATTTTTGCTAATGGTAGAATGGTAAGTCTGATGCAAATGGAATTTGAATTTCTGACGGTTGGGATTTTTTTTACAATAAAATTAAATCCGGCCCAATTTAAGTTTAATATTTGGAATAATATTAGCCCAAGCCTTATCCAATCCAATTCGGCCTCAATTTTCGTTTTTTTATTCTATGCAAAGGTTTTATTGTTCAATATACTTCTTATCATATCTGATATATTTTTAATTTTGCTTTAATATATCTTTTACATTACAAATCTACCTTTTTATCCTATTCATTTTACATTTTTATGTCCATATGCATTTATCTATATAGTATATTCTTTTACCTATCTAAAATAGTTTTATTAAAATATCAATATACATTTTTTATCAATATATATATTTACGTGACCTATATACATTTTTTTAATATCAATACACTTTTTAGTATTTTTTTTAGTTAAATGTTAATATGTGTTTGAAGTACCAATATACCATAATCATACTAATAATACTAATGTACTTTTCTGGGATATTCTTTTAATACACGTTGTTATGAAATTGACTATTTTGAATATAAAGATCAGAATATATATATATAACTCAGTTAATTATGATGAAATTATAAACCCAATCTCATTAGTTAATCCGGTTTTTGGCTAACTAAACTGCTGTATTGTTAGAAGCCTTAATTAATGGATTGATGATAGATGAGCTGAAATCGTGACACCTATCTTTTCATAACAGTTGGAGATTTAACAGTTGCACTTTGCTCTCAACCAATTAGTAATGAATGTGTTTTGTTTATTGGTGAAGTGCGTTCGTTTTCATATTTATTGCACAACAAACTGAAAAACAAATATTGTTACTAGGGATGTCAATGGATCGGGTTCGTGTAGGATTCAGGCAATTTCCATATGCAAATCCAATTGAAATTATGAAGATTCAAATGTGGATCCAAAATCATTAGAAAAGCTAAGATTCATATGCGAATCTAAATTCATTAATTTAGCGGGTTTTGGATCGAATTTTGGATCTTGATATAAGTTTTTTTTAAAAAAAATTACATGAAAAATAATCATTTATAACATAAATAATATAGTTGACACAAAATTTATTTAATACACCATAAATCATATATAAATTATAATACAATATAAATCATATTATTTGTCATATATTTCTTTATTCTCCATAATTGATGAAAACATGGTTAAAAATATATTTCATGCTCGTTGTTTATTAATTCTTTTTAAACTAACATGTGTTTACTATTTATCATGGTGATTTGTTACCAATTATTCACATTTTCTTTATTTTTATTAACATATGTATATTTTATCTTTTGTAAATTTGATTTACAAAAAAAGCAACAATAAATAATCTAAAAAGATATTAATTACCACATATATATATATATATATATAAACATAATTATATATTTATTTTATCGGATTCATATTGGGTTTTGGATTCGGATCTTCTTAGATCCAAATCCAAATCCAATAAACGAATAGATCTTTTTCAAAAATTCAAATGCGAATCCATTTTGTTATCGGATATATTTTTACGATCTATATGCGCATCCATTCATACGGATTCGGATCGAGTTATCGGATTTTTTGGAGATCCATTGACACCCCTAATTGTTACTATCGCACAATGAAAATGAAATGTGAAACTCTCATGTCAAACCCAAATTAGTTTTGCCTAAACATCACGGTTGTATTAATAACGAAATGCAGGGACGGAGCGTTGACAACCCCCCCCCCCCCCCCAACACCCCACAAACAATCCCCAACCCCTCTATAAATCTGAATTTTATGTAATAATCCTTCATAATTTAAACTTTGGTCCTTGAAAGGTAACATTTGATCTCTTTTATATGATAAGGATTAAAGGATAAATAATTAAAAATAGAAAGGTTATAAATGTAAACTCAATAATTTATGCAAATATAAATGTGCTTTCACATAAGCTATTTCATTGTGTTATTTTTATTCCCACTTTTTTATAATCACAAAAAAAACCAAATTTATGTCACTTCAGATGCTGCATAGTTAAAAGATACTCAAGAAAAATAATGATGACTTTCCAATAATTTTTTTACCTTCTTTCAGATACAATTAACATAGACAATAATTTCTAATGTCAACAAATATTCTATCCGTATCAAAGAATTACACAAAATGCTCATCATTTATTTATTTGAAAAAAATTATTTATAAAGTTTATATCTAAGTTCTATTATAATTGATTATGTAGTAATTATAATTTAAACTGTATTTATTATATTATTTTAAAATATCAATATTAAGTTTTTTTAACAAAATACTATTCTCCCTAAACAGAATAAATCCATAGTTCACACTGAAGAAGGATCAAGAGAAGACAGAATAAATCAGCTCAACAAATAACTAGGATTCGCATTAAATAATGCAAAAGAACTTCCAAGTCTTAGTGGTGGATTTTGCGTCTAGGTTGTTGTGATTTTAGGTAGTGAGACGTAATCATTTGTGATTGATATGCCAAAACCAAAATACTTTAATACATACATAATACATACACAACACGTGAACAAATTTTGTTGGGGGTTGTGGGTTGGGCAGAACTTCAAATTTGATTGCGGGGAAAAGGCGGTCAAATTGGGTTTGAATAAGGTTATTTCAGGTTCGGATCGATTTGGATTAGGATCATTCGGGTTAGTAGTATAAGGTCATTGTGTTTCCGGATTTTCTGAATTGCAAATCATTTAGGATCTTAAGGTTACGAGATGTTCGATTTTGGGTCATTTTGGATTTCGTGTATATCATATTCAAAGTTACCACTTAAGTTCTGGTCATGAATAACTAGGATCATTGTAGATTTATATTGGTTGGCATTTCGGCTCATTTATATTTTAAGTAAGATACTCAATTGGTAAATTATAAAATCATCTGTGTCAATTAGGATTTTGGAATTACTATGGTTATGAATCATTCATGTTATGAGTTTTAGATCATGAGTTCAAAATGGGTTAGATTTCCGAGTCACTTGATTTATCAATATTTTAGAATCGGGTGGGATAAGGATTAAATGTTTCTGATGGAATTTTAAGTTTTCACTAAATTTGGACATGAGTAGTTTGGTCTAAATCATTGAAAGGTGATGATATATAATATAAATGAAGTATATTTTTTTATGAAAAATTACCAAAAGCTTAAGTATCTCTCATGTAAATCTATTAATGAAAGTCCAGTTCAATTACAAATCATCAGTGATAATAGAATTCAAAGATAAAATAAAAATAGAAATAAAATACAAGGGAACAAGTGACGTACAGTATCACAATATTGATTAATCAAGTACAACACAATATGTCACTAACTGATTAGATCGCCAATATCAATTAAGGCTCATCGAGGATTACGGCACAAGTTCTGACCGTTTACTCCTTCAGCTTTGACTCCGGTCCACCACCCATTCTCGTCTGACGACTACGACATCTTCAGACGCTTGCATCTCTCCCGACGGTTGAACTCTTCCGTATAGGTACATAAGTGAAGTATATTTTACTTGGATAATGATCATATTTTATTTATTCATGAAATATAATTATGAATATAGACAAATATGAAATATGTGATCATTCTGATTCTGAATATTGACAACTAATAAAACATAAGACTATTTGAATGGAAAAAAGAAGAAGGCAAGTCTTCTTTTCACAAATAACATGACAATTGACTCATAATTAAAATATGTCTCCATCTCAACCCCCAACAAACACCAGTCAATTTTCACACATTTCTTATCTAACAAAAACCAAATAATAGTTCGTATCTAGAAAGAAGACCTGAGTTCAAGTCCCAAATTTCAAATAAAAAATAAGATTAATATGTCTAAAAAAATTAAATCTGATATATATTTTTTTGCTTAAAAAATTAAAAAGATTAATATCTCTAAAAATTTAAATTATATATAATTATGTGAATTACCATTAATCAAAATGCTCCAAATTAGCTGAATCAGATCTAACTGAGCCGAAATTACAAATCCTTTTGTTCTATGAAAATCCAAATTTCGTTATGATATGAATCATTGTTGGTGAGATATTTGATCATTTTTTGACTATCCTATTCCAACCTCACAATTGTCTTCTTTCTGCTGCCATTATTAGAAAGAATCCGAGTCTCTTTTAATGTAACAACCTGTTAGTCTGTTACTTAATAGTAACTTATAGACCATAGTTATATTGACATAAAGTTTCCTTTATTATTACAAGAAATAAACATCCAATAATTTTAGTGCGTATTAACGATAAAGTTATAATTTATTAGAATTTAATATTTATTAAGAAAACATTTACAATTTTAGATCCTCATTACATTTATATACTAAAAAAATTTATTTGTCGATATTATTTCTCTAAGTTGAAATGGGACGACTTGCATTTTATAACAAAGACAAAAACCAAAGAAATTTAAGAACGAATTACAATAACAAATAAATCCACCTTTTTAGCGGTTGAAATTTTTATTTATCCATGCCTCACTAATTTGTGTCACAGTTAACCTACGCCCTTCATATTAATGTACCACCTAATGCATGTTTAATATTTTTCTCATTATTTTAGACCAAAATAAACTTTCAGATTTTCGTAAATTTATTAACATGTAAAAAACAATCAGTGATTCTTAGTCTAACTGGTGGTTCAGTATAACTATATAATTAATGCGATTTAAGTGTAGGTGAAACGCTTCTTAAGACTTTCATTAAAAAAAATAAAAAATTGTTACAAATTTAATATTACAAATAACACTTTTAAAAAGTTGAAATGCTACTCCTAATTAGCAAAATGAAAAAAAAAATACTAGTCTAGGCCTAATTTGCTTGAGTTTTCGAAATTGTCATGTAAGTAAGACTCATGATTGATCTTGCTGAGAGTGTTTCTTCGGCAGATGGAGAAGAACTGCGACTTCACCGGCTCGGTGGGTGACAAACGGTATTAGAGTTTCGGGATACCGTTGATCTCTTCCAATTAGAGAGTCGAGAAAGTTCTCTTTGGTGCTATTGTTCTGGTGTGAGATGAAGTATCAACTAAGAGAGGGAGGATTTAGTGGTTGTGACTAGTGTCACAGAGATTTGAGTTTTAACTAATTGTTCAAAATTTGTGCTAAACAATCATGTTCGTAGTCATGCTAAAAAATATATGCTAAAAATTTGCTCTAATTACTAAAAAATCAAATAATTGCAAATTCATCCTTTATGACAAAAATACAAACAAAAATCATGTTTTCCAAGTTTTAATTATGTGTATTAGAACTAAAGGAGAATTAAAGGAAGTCTCAAAATGACTTTTGAAGTCGCCCTAGAAATCTCTAATGGATGACCCGTAACAGCCATTGGAGAATAACTGATTTTATTTCCACATATTCTAACATTTTATCAAAAAAATTCCACAACAAACACATATTAATATAATATGATGTAGAGATAATTCAAAATACTCAAAACTTATCGCATTTATTGGTCAAAAAATACAAAAAAAAAATACAGAAATATAACTTCAATCATTGTTCAATCACAAAAAAAAAGTACTTTCCATGATTAAAAGTTAACAGTATCCAACCCAACAAGTGTATTTAATTCAAACTCGATTCATTAGCATTCAACTATATATCTCTCATTTATCTCTTCCTCTCTTTTATCTTATCACAACTTTAACAAACATTTAATACTTAAAAAATAAAATATAATATAAAAGTAAAAAAATCCTTCACACATGCACAACATGATAAACTTAGAGCTTAACAATTTCCGGAATTTCGACGGGATAACGTTCAATACATTCTTCCCACGGTCCATCAACTGGCGCCTTAACGGTACGCAAACATTTCCAGACCGCACTGTTGCACTTGAATCCGCTTCCGAATCCGATTTGCCACACACGGTCTCCACGCCTCATCCGTCCTTTCGACTCAATATAGTTAAGCTCATACCTAAAGTAGAAACAATTTTTCTTTAGTATGGAATTTGGAGAAGAAAAGATATGGTTGGGTTTAAAAGGTTCTTTGTCTCACTTCTATTAATTAATGTCATTTTTTTAAGTTAAGTTGAAAAATTGTATGAGAATTGTTTCTTGATGATTGGTTTAACTCAAAAAATTGTAATTTTATTTTAAAAGGTATTTGATTATTTTATTAAAATTAATCACACTCAAGTCAGGTTCGATATTCCTCTCAGAACTCTACCAGCCAGTCCTTTGCGCCGCTTTCATCGGCGAGGCAAAGGAATTACTAAATAGCTTAGTAAAACTGATATGACTGCTATAGAGGGTCCGACTCAAAGTAAGTGTTTTAACAAAGATGGTACCAGAGCGAGCTGCTGGAAGTATTGCCGAACCGATGTAAAGTCATTCTAGATGCCTCGACATGTTCTGCAGATAGCTGGAGATTCTTCTGCAACTCATCAATAACTGCACGGCCGCCGGCATGAATGCAGAAATGTTCAAACGCCTGCTTAAAGTCTGGAATGTACGGTCTCCACTTAGGGTTTATCAATTTTCGTCCGACGAGAGTGAAGAAGAACAACAACTGTTCAGACATCGGCAGCACGAGCGGTCCAATAGTGGTAATATTAGATTTCAACGCATCGCCAGCTATAGCCATTAGATCTTTCGACAGACTGATACCACAGTGTCCGTCTGAATCCTCCTCTTGATAAACACAACGGTAAGCACGGTCGTCGGCCCCTTTGTGGGTTCGTACGACATGTAAAAGACGGTACTTTGAACGGCTGGCATCACGACGTTTGTTTGATAAGAGAATGGCAGCCGCTCCCATGCGAAACAGACAGTTGGGCAGTAACATGTCGCGACGGTTGCCTTTGTAGAAATTTGGCGTTATGATTTCCGTCGATATAACCAACGCATTTGAGCCGGGATAAACCTTTCGAAATAAGATAATAATTTTAATAGAGGGAAAAGAGATATGATAATAATTATGCAAGTGGTATGAAATTTCATGTCCAACACGGCCTTACAAAAAGGAGGTCATGTATTAATTATATTGGAGGCATTAAATACGATAAATTCCTATTGTTTTGTGACCATCTATTTTACGAAGAATGGTTATATTCCAGTTGGCAAGGTCGGTTGCTAATTTAAAGAGAAAGAAGGAACTTTGGTGTAAACATCATAAATCCAAACTGCCACCATGCTGTTCTCATAAATACGCAAACAATTTTACAAACTTAACGTACAAAATCAATCATTTAAGGTCTCTTCCAAAAATTTAGGATGAGGCTACCCTCATACACAAATCCACATAAAATTTCACCCCTCTCTCACTTGTGGACTCCACAAAGATATCTATCATGTGAGGCCATAATTCATTATAAGAGTTGTGAAAATGGTTGTGAATTTGTACGGGGGGGTGGGGGTGGATTTATCCAAATAATTAACCTCTTTAACTAAAAACATAACATATATAAAATATTCCTTAAAAATATTCTAAAACAAAACAATTGAAGTTCGAAAAATAAAAAGATCAAAAAATTACCTGCAAGAGATCTCTTGCAAGATCTATCGAAAGAAGTCCAGCGCTACATCCCATGCCGGACAGATTAAAACTCTTAAGATTACTCCTCAACTTGTACTTGTTCACAATCATTGCAGAAAGAGATGGTGTCGGTGAAAAAAGACTGCAATTCACCACCAATATATCAATATCCTTCGGTTTCAAACCGGTCTTCTTCACCAAGTCATCAATGGCGGAAAAGATCACGAGTTCCGCCTCGGCTCGAGATGCCTCCATTGTTGGTTTTGGAGGTATATAATGATTGGCTGGCGGCAAACAGGTTTCTTCACCGAGTCCTGATCTCTCTAGAATTCTCGTTTGAAACTGCACGGACTTTTGGTCCGTGCAAATCATGCGTGTATGTTCCATAAATGACGCGAAGGGCACTCGACAAGCTGGCGAGGGTTTGAAACAGGCATAGTCAATTAAATAAACGCGTCTGGGTCGAGACATGAAGTAAACCGTCATAGCGAAGATTAACACGAAAGAAGAGCATAGTATGTGGATTAAATCGAGCTCTAGTGAGTTGTAGAGAGAGAGAATTTCGTCAGGGCCGTTGCGAAGGAATTGGAGGATCGTTGAGATTATTACGGGCACGAACAAGAAGGTTAGAAAGTTGTTTACTATGTATCGGAAGCCGAGTTTTACATACTTGAGCTTCACAGAGGACGAGAAGTCCGGCAAAGGAGGAGACGGCATTGTGATTGGTTGTTGGTATTTGTATAATATATGTTTGCTCTAAATTTGGTTTTTGTTTTTGTTCTCACTTTTTTGCTCTCCTCTCTTAGTTGGTATTGGAGGTGCAATTAAGAGAGGAAGATGTGTGTTGAGTGGAGTGGGGTTTGTAAGAAAGAGGGGGATTTAAAGTAAATAGTTAGAGAGAGAGAGTAATGAATGAAGGCAGATGGGGTAGTTTAAAGGAGAGCCTACCGCTACCAACCGGGTAAAGATATGTCATTGTTTCAAATTCATTCTCATATGAATGAATAATGCATGATCAAAAATTCATTCAAAAAATGAACTGTGTTGTGTAGTGTAGAGAGTTGGTAAAGCTAGTTATACTTGCCTCTAACTAAGATTTAGGTTAGATTAGATTAGATGAACTCTAATCTTAAAAATAATGATCACTGCTCTGTACTTTAATTACACTGGTGCTCTGTACTTTCATTTTGTATTCATATATCTCTTTCACAAAGCCAAGGCTTTAGTTCCATGTAATGAACATTATTAATACCAGGATAATACTCGCGCTTCGCGGCAAGTATTTCAATTTTAATAGTTATTTCAATCTAATAATGTATATCATGCAACTATCAAAATTAAAACTTGTGAATCCATAGTACATAAACAATACATGATAATTCAAAATTATTGTCTTTGATTTTCTTATGTCATTATGTCTTGACATATTATATTAGAAAAACAAATTAAGTATTAATCAGACTTAGATGAATGAGAACAAAAAAATAAAATGCAAGATAATTTATTTCGAAGATTTTAGTTGAAACAACATAAGATTAAATTATAGATGATTAACTTTAAAAAAATAAAAAATTATTATTATATTTAATATTATATATATGGAAAAAAATATATATACTACATAGGAAAATAGGAAAATATAACATTACTCATTTTCTTCAAAAATTTGTCACCGCTATTTTTCTTATTTTTTTTTTAGATATTAAAATGGTATGGATTACACATAGGTTATTATGAAACCTGTAATACATTAAATAATATAATATAGTTTTCAATATTCTGAAATTTTATTTGAGATGATAGTTCTCACATAATGGAGATATAACACTGAATATTAATCTAACTAATAATGTGATATTATGATAATAATTTCAATTAAAAGCTAAGATTTGATAAATTTTTTGATTCGACGGCGGAGAGAAAATTGATAATACTTCTCTTGAGAATTTTCAAAGAGGGGTAAAAGAATATGATAAGAGTAAATGAGCTTATTATTTTATTACATGTTCTTTTATATAGTCTTTATTCACATATTTTATCAAGAAAAAATAAAATTGGAATCATAACAATATGTCTTTATGTGATATTGTGGTAATAGTTTAAATGAAAAGCTAAGATTTAAAAAAAAAATTTGATCCAACGGCCGAGATAAAATCGACAATAGGTCTCTTAAGAATGCTCAAAAAGAGATGAAAAATAAGATATAAGGTATAAGTTAATGAGCATATCATTTTTGTATATCTTCATTTATATAGTCTAGATTCACATATTTGAGCAAGAAAAAAATTGGAACCATAATAATATGAAACTCAAAATAAAGAGAAAATTCTAATAAATTTATATTTGATGACTTTAACATGAGAAATAAAATATTTCATTAAGAATTATAATTTTTTAAAGAAGAAAAGAAAAACTATTATATTTTAATGAGTAAACTCTTCATTAATTATTGGTACATGTGATATTGTGGTAATAATTTAAATGAAAAGCTAAGATTTCAAAAAAAAAAAAATGATCCAACGGCCGAGATAAAATTGACGATATGTCTCTTGAGAATGCTCAAAGAGAGATGAAAAATAAGGTATAATATATAAGTTAATGAGCATATTATTTTTATATATCTTCTTTTATGTAATCTATATTCACATATTTTAGCAAGAAAAAAATTGGAACTATAAAATATGGAACTCAAAATAAAGAGAAAATTCCAACAAATTTATATTTAATGATTTTAAGATTAGAAATAAAATATTTCATTAAGAATTATAATTTTTTAAAGAAGAAAAGAAAAATTATTTATATTTTAATGAGTGAACTCTTCATTAACTATTGATATTAATAATTGAACATAACTTTACATCATAATTCATTGAAAACTATCTTATTAAGATTTGATGGTCACAAACAAATTCACAACGGTTCTCACTAAATCGGGTATGGAACACAAAACACCAATTCATTAAATCATATGCTTATGTTTTAATAACCACATAAATATTATCATAAAATATCAATAAATTTGAGAAAATGAATGGCTAAGATTCGACAAAAAAATTGATCGAACGGTCGAGATAAAAGTGATGATGTGGCATTTTGAGGAGGCTCAAAAGTAGAAGAAAAATAAGGGGTTGGGGTTAATTATTAATATAAATTGAGTGGAAACAGGCATTTCGCGCCACTTCTTCACAAAAAAAAATAATGATAAGTGTTAGCTCAAGATTTAGATTAGATTAGACTAGATTTAATCTAATTTTAATTTAATTTTACATCAAACACTATTAGTTTTCTGATCTCACTATCATGATCAATAGTAGCTCATAACCTTTATCAACTCTTACCACTTTTTTCCTTTTTCTTTTTTGGAATATAGAAGCAGATTCTTGTTGACCTGCATCCGTGCATAAACTGATTTAATAATATTAGAGATTATATATTAAGGGGCGGATCTAAATTGTGGGTTAAGGAGGCCATCGCCCCCTTATAAATCTAAAATTAAATACAAGTCCCTTAAAGTTTATACTTTAGTTCTTCGATAATAATATTTGGCCCCTCTTGTATTATAGGAGTTGTTTGGTTGTACAAAAATTGAGAATGTATGGGTATATGAGAAAAATTGAAAAGTTAATCAAAGGCATAAAGTAGGTTGAGAGAGCCATCCTTTCAACCATACGTGGAGTTTAGTAAATATGAGTTTGGATTTTTTGTGGTCTCAAACCATAATAACACAAACTATACAAATGGTTTTAAATGATTTCACAGTTTTAAAGAAATAAAGAATCTATTCTTCTTTCATCATGATTATTTTTTCCAGACATTATAGCCCGTGGGCCATTATGGATAGTTATATTTGTATCTGTTATGTATGATTCTAAATCTCATAATAATTTATTTTTTATTTAGTATTGTTGTTTAGGAAATGTTTAGATTATAGAAATAAATATTTGAAGAATATTTAGACAATGGAAAGATGTAAATTATTTCCATTCTTATATTGTATTTTAGTTAATTGTATCTTTAATTTAGGCAATTTATTTTGGAAATTAGTATGGTTATCTCCTATATAAAAAGACTCCTAGCTATTGTAATGATATTCAATTTAATGAATAAAATTCTCCATTAATTCTCTCTTTCTTTCTCACACAATTATTCTCTCTAGATCCATATTGTTCCAATTATTCTAACAAATTGGTATCAGAGCCTAGTTACTATCATCTATTTGCTTCCGCAAGACAATTACCAACCGTCTTGTATCGTCATGAATTCAAGTGCGGTTATGTCAACCAAATTCGATATCGAGAAATATGATGGCACGACGAGTTTCGCACTTTGACAAGTGCGGATGAAGGCTATATTATCGAATCAGGGTGTGAAGGCCGCCATCTTTGGAAACCGGTGGATATGAAGGACGAAGTTAAAATGACTTAGTGGGAGATGATGGATGATAGAGCTCTCTCCCCGATACAATTGTGTTTGAGCAACTCGACTCTTCAAGAAATCCTCACGGAGACTACAGCAGCGGGCGGTTGGAAGAAACTCGAAGACATCTATATGCAGAAATTGGTTACCAACTGGTTACGTTTAAAGCAGCGTTTCCACTCCTTGAAGATGGCAGAAGGTACACCCATTAAGGTTCATATTTCTGAATATACCGCTCTTCTTAATGACATGGAGAATATCGGTATTAAGATGGAAGATGAGGATAAAGCCATGGTATTATTGTGCTCGTCACCGACATCATATAAAGGGTTTAAGGAGACCATGCTTCATAGTAGAGAGGCGCTTACGTTTGAGGATGTGAAGAGCAATTTGCTGGTAAAGTCCGACATCGACAATGATTTGTCTATAGCCGAGAGCAATCATCAAGATGTTGGGTTGTTTGTGGAGAAAGAAAGACAAAAGGAGAGAAACCCGAATTCGGAGAAGACCCGTTCGAGATTCAAGCACAAAGAGATTACTTGCTACTTTTGCGGGAAGAGGAGACACTTTCAGGCCAGCTGTTACAAGTTCCAAAATGAACAGAAAATGAATCGGAAAGGTGTTCTATCGGAAGAAGCTAATATGGCCGAATCCGGTAATGATGAGGTGTTTTTTGTGGCGAATGGGAAGGAGGATTTTGAGAAGAATTGGGTCATGGATACGGGGGCTTCACAGCACATGACTCCGAATCGAGAGTGGTTTACCACATATGAGGCGTCTAGTGGAGGTGTTCTTTTGGGAGATGATCATCTCTGTAGTGTTGTCGGTGTTGTCACAGTGAGGATCAAGATGAATGACTGGGTTGTCCGTACAGTGACGGGCGTTAAGCACATACCCGACTTGAAGAAAAACCTGATCTCGTTAGGCGCTCTTGAAGATATCGGTTGCAAGTTCCAAAGTGAAGGTAGAGTTCTTAAGGTTTCTAAAGGGGCTCTTACGGTTATGAAGGCGAGAAGAATCGGTACGCTATATTTTCTAGAAGGTAGCACAGTTTCAGGCTCAGTCGTTGTCATCAACTCTACCTCAGGTTTGGATAATACCAAGTTGTGGCATATGAGGTTGGGGTATATGAGTGAACACGGAATGATGATCTTGACCAAAAGAGGTCTACTGTGCGGTCAGAGTACCGGTAAGTTAGAGTTTTGTGAAGATTGTATTTTTGGCAAGCAGAAGAGACTCAGCTTCAGTACAGTCGTTCATCGCACGAAAGGAACTTTGGATTACATCCACTCGGATTTGTGGGGACCATCTCGTGATCCTTCGAAAGGTAACGGTTCTCGTTATATGCTCTCGTTTATTGATGATTATTCGAGAAAGGTTTGGATTTATTTCCTAAAGGCAAAGAGTCAAGTGTTTGTAACCTTTAAACAATGGAAGACCCTTATGGAGAACCAAACGGGAAAGAAAACTAAGAGATTGAGGACCGATAACGGTCTGGAATTTTGTAATAAGGAGTTTAATAAATTTTGTAAGAATGAAGGAATTGTTCGACATCGAACAGTTGTTGGTACTCCACATCAGAATGGTGTCGTCGAACGGATGAATCGGACGCTTCTCGAGAAGGCTCGGTGCATGCTTTCTAACGTGGGTTTAGGCAAGGAGTTCTGGGCAGAAGCCATTAATACTACTTGTTGGTTAGTCAACCGCTCTCCGAACACGTCCATTGAGTGCAAGACACAAGAAGAAGTTTGGTCGGGTAAACCAGCGGATTACTCAACATTGCGGGTGTTTGGATCTCCAGCTTATGCGCATGCAAATGAAGGAAAGTTAGAGCCTAGAGCGAAGAAGTGCATTTTTCTTGGATACGCTTCAGGTGTGAAGGGGTATCGTTTGTGGTGTCTGGATCCGAAGGCTCCTAAGCTCATCATTTCGAGAGATGTGACTTTCGATGAGTCGGTTATGTTGCGGGCGAAGGCGCCTGAATCGGCTATTAAGGAGGATGAGACAGTTGTGAAGAAGGTGGAGCTTGAAATTCCGGATCAACAAGGCCAAGTAACTTCACCTAACTTGGAGCATGATGAAGATTCTCACAGTGATGATGTGTCAGACGAGGAGAGTTAGCAGATGCAACGATCTTATGCTTTAGAAAGGGATCGGGTTAGAAGGACCAATAGACCGCCTACGAGGTATGGGCACTCTGATTTTGCGTATTGTTTGGCAGTGGCCGAAGAAGTGGAGTTTGGTGAACTCTCGACTTTTAAGGAGGCAATAGCCTCATGTGAAGCGGCAAAGTGGACTGTCGCTATAGAGGAGGAGATCGAATCTCTTCAAAAGAATGAGACTTGGACGCTTGTTAAGCTGCCTAAAGGGCAGAAAGTTGTGGGTTGTAAGTGAGTGTTCAAGAAGAAGGACGACACAACCGGCATTCGGTACAAGGCGAGACTGGTAGCTAAGGGTTATAGTCAAGTTGAAGGTGTTGATTTCAATGAGGTATTCTCATCGGTGGTTAAGTATACTTCTATTCGAGTTTTACTTTCGTTGGTTGCTGCGGGAAATTTGGAGCTTGAGCAGTTAGATGTGAAGACTGCATTTTTGCATGGTGACCTGGAGGAGACGATTTACATGCAACAACCTGAAGAATATGAAGTTGCAGGTCAGGAGAACCACATGTGTTTGTTAAAGAAGTCACTGTATGGCATAAAGCAGTCTCCAAGACAGTGGTATAAGAGGTTTGATTCTTTTATGGAGAGTATTGGGTTTTGTAGATTCAATTATGATAGTTGTGTGTACTTTAAGAAGTTACCGGATGAGACTTTTATATATCTACTTCTTTATGTGGATGGCGTGCTAATCGCGGCATCGAATAAGGAGGAGATTAGAAGGGTGAAGAGCCAGTTAAGTTCTGAATTTGAGATGAAAGATTTAGGGGCTGCCAAGAGGATTCTCGGAATGGAGATTACTAGAGACAGGCTGAACGGAAAACTGTATCTTTCACAAAGGGGTTTTGTTGAGAAAGTGTTGAATCGGTTTAACATGAATGATGTGAAACCGGTTTCTACCCCTCTTGCGACCAAATTCAGACTGTCAAAATAATTGAGTACAAAAACCAAGAAGGAGAAGAGCTACATGTCACGAATTCCATATTCTAGTGCGGTTGGTAGCATGATGTATTTGATGGTTTGCACTAGACCTGACATTTCTCATGCCTTAGTGTCGTGAGTCTCTATTTGTCATGTCCTGGAAGAGACATTGGGAGGCGGTTAAGTGGATTCTTCGTTATTTAAAGGGAACCGCAGATGCTCGTTTGGAGTTTGGGAGGAGCGACGAAGAGCTGACGGGTTATGTTGACTCGGACTTTATGGGTGATCTTGATAAGAGACGATCTTTGACCAGTTATGTCTTCACCTTAGGCGGATGTACTATTAGTTGAAAAGGTACTCTGCAATCCACCATTGCTCTATCTAGCACAAAAGCTGAATATATGGCGATCACTGAAGGCGCTAAAGAGGCAATTTGGCTTAAAGGCTTGTTTGGAGAAATCTTGACATTTGGTGGTCCTACTACAATCTATTGTGATAATCAGAGTGCGATTCACTTGGCGAAGGATCAGATGTATCATGAGAGAAGTAAGTACATTGATGTCAGGTTTCATTTTGCTCGACAAGTCACCAAGAAGAATATAGTGAAGATCGAGAAGATTGCTACTGCCGATAATCCAGCGGATATGCTCACAAAGCCTTTGCCGTCCGCAAAGTTCAGTTATTGTGCGGAGCTCGTTTCGGTATGTCGCTAGTACTACTTTAAGTCATTGGTGAGATTTTGAGTCAAGGTGGAGATTGTTATGTATGACTCTAAATGTCTCAATAATCTATTTCCTATTTGGTGTTGTTGTTTAGGAAATGTTTAGACTATAGAAATAAATATTTGGAGAATATTTAGACAATGGAAATAGATAGATTGTTTCCATCCTTGCATTGTATTTTAGCTAATTTTATCTTTAATTTAGGCAATTTATTTTGGAGATTAGTATGACTCTCTCGTATATAAAGAGACCCCTAGCTATTGTAATGGTATCCAATTTAATAAATAAAATTCTCCATTAATTCTCTCTTTCTTTCTCACACAATTATTCTCTCTAGATCCATATTCTTCCAATTATTCTAACAGTAGGAGACTAGTCATAAACTTGATATCTTTATTTATATCAAAATAATTCATCAATGCATAATCTGAATTATGGTTAAACACTAAAGCAAGGTAGAAGTTATTTACATTTGTTATAAAATGTGAACATTGAATCCTTTTTTAATCAATATTTTCTCAATTTTTGTAGGCAGATTATGGAAAATAATTAAGAATTTCGATAATTTTTTCCCTAAAAATTATGATATGCTAATAAGAGAATTAAATTTGCTATTATGTATCTCACTCCGGCCCCCCCGTATTATTACATCCTGGTTCCGCCCCTATATATATTGATATAATAATAGAGATTATAAGTTGGATCCAAAGTTTTGGTCGCAATCATTAGTATTAGACCAATATACGTATATATATTATATAAAAAGTTCTGTATTTCTTACATTATTTGCAAGTTATAATAATAGAGATTATAAGGTGGATTGAAAGTTTTGGTCTCAATCATTAGTATTAGACCAATATACATATATATATTATTATAAAAAAGTTCTGTATTTTTTACAGATATAATAATAATAGAGATTATAAAAAAGTGTTGATCTTGATCATTAGTGTTAGACCGATATAAACGCATAACATTATTACAAAAAGTTCTGTACTTTTTTTCATTATTTGCACTTGTCATTTCTATTGCATTTATCAAATTTAATATCATCAATCTATCTCAAAAAAAAAAATTAATCATTAATAAACTTGTACTTTGTATTTAAGCTGAAAGTGTAGAATTGCCAAATAAAAATGTATATTCAAGTAATAATACTAGAGACAGAAAACTATGCAACGCATACGTTAGTGTAAAATTGATGGACAGAAATGAGCCGCATAGCTATTTATTTCATGCAATATAAAATCGATATATAAATTAAGATTATATAGTTATATTATTAAATGAACATAATAATCACTAGACATTTTCCATTTCATAACTAACAAAACTTCCATAAATTCACAACCACAACTTCTATATACAACTATAAATCAATCAACAAAATTCACAAAAAAATAAAATAATCAATCAAATAATACAAACATCAAAACCTCCTAAAAGAGACCACTATACACACAACAAACACGGAACGAAAAAAGAATGAATGAAATATTTAACAAACAAAAAATTATACAAAAAAAATAAAAAATGAAAAAATAAATATATTACGATATACAATTTACACGCAAGGGCGAATCAGTAATTTCCCAATGCGATGCTTTGAGAAGCGAAACGAACTTCAAAAGAGAGTCTTGAGAGAAAAAACGGAGCCTCCATTTCTGAATCTGAACAAATTCATTTATTTCTTGATTTTTCTCTGTTTGATTTTTGCAATTAAAAAGTTGATTATTTTCGGTGATTAAAGTCATGCATTTGTTCTGTCGCAGATCCACCACCTGAAAACAAAGACAGAAATGTTAATTAATCTTTACAAAATGTTTTTTTTTTGGCAAAAAATTGCAAAATGCCCCTGCATTACACTGAAATTGCAAAAATATTGCTGAAAATTGACATTTGAAATGTTTTTCAAATAGTGGAGACAGAGAGAGAGATGTTAATTAATCGTTAAAAAATGTTTTTTTTCAAATAGTTAAGAGTGTGAAAACTGAAACAAACATGTTAGCTTCAAATTAGGGTTATTTTTTGCAAATTTTTTGGCATAATGTAGGGGCTTTTTTCCAATTTTTTCCCAAAAAAAAAAAGAAATAAATAAAAAGAGTTTACTTACCACTTGAAGAATATCTTTGATTAAGCAACACGAGTCAACTGAATAATACGGACGACACGTCGATGATGATGTCACATCATTGACCGATGATGTCACCTCGTTGACCGATGACGTCACCTCGTTGACCGATGATGTCATGCCAAATTGAGTAAAGTCCTCGATACAAACAATTACATAATTATCTATCAAAAAGATACATCTATTTTCCCTCGACCCACCTATACAAAACAAATTATAATTAAATAATAAAATGAAAATAAGTTTAATATTTTAGTGCTTATTTGTAAATTAAATGGTACCGTGAGATTTATCTTTGGAGAATAATAAAGGGGCGTAAAATGAAATGCCGGATTTTAAATCGCAGCGTATTTCTTTTTCAAGTAGTTTGACTTGCTCTTGCTCCCAACTAAAAATATTCGAATAAATAAATAAATAATATTGAATAAAAAATTAAAATAAGATTTATTACCTCTGGAGAGAAAGATTAGGGTTTAAGGGCGGAAATGTGGAGATTTTTAAGAGAGAGAGAAGCTCGTGTGATTTTTCCATAGTTCTTGTCAAAAATACGTATGTTTTTTCATCCGCCATTTCTAACCTAAAGAAAGGACCAAACATTATTATTATTATTTATTACAAAATAAGAAAAGGGAAGAATAAAAGAAAATTAAAAGATGGTAAATAAAAATACCTGAAGGATTGAAGGCCTAAACCGATTATAACTTTTTTTAAATCATCAAGTTTATAACTTGTCAAAATCTTGGGGAGAAATTCTGTAAATAAAACAAAAAATATCAAATTATTCTCAAAGTATAACACCACTTTTTATTAGAAAAAGAAATTTACAAAATCCAAACCTTGCGAATTTGTTGCAATTTTGTCGATCGATAATACATAAAACTTATTCTTAGAACTTTGCACTAACGCGACATTTCTGCATAAAACCCACAAAAAAATAAATAAAATGTTTTTAAAAAAATAAACAATTTTAACAAAAAAATATTAAATTTGTTTTTACCTCTGAACAAAATCCGTCTCATTTTGAACCACACACTCACAAAGCACCAAACACTCACAAATCTCACTCTCTTCAAAATTTTTTTTAAAAAAGCCCAAAACTTTCTCCTTATTCTCCTCTTCCCAATTCTCACAAAAACCCCTGTCAAATTCCGTAATTACGTTTAGGTCCTCAGAAAGAGAAATTATCCTTTTGAGCTGACCATTTTGCGCCGCCAGCTCATCATCGTCAGAACTAGTTAAATATAGTAAATTTCCGTCGGAACTTGAGCCGCAAGTTTCTGACGAGTCGTCAGAGAATTCCAAAATCTCATCAGAAAAAAGCCTTTTACTTAAAATATCTTCTTTATACTGAGGCGGCAATCTTATACTATCAAATGACTCAAAATGCGCATTTATTTCAATATTTAATCCATTACTATTACTATTATTATTATTATTATTATTATTATTATTATTATTATTATTATTATTATTATTATTATTATTATTATTACTATTATTATTATGAGATTCATCATTAAATGAGGTGTCAGAACCGACGGATTTTTCACTCACTGTAGAACTCTCCCCTATTAATTTCGACGAATTATTTTCTTTTTCTTTTTCTTTCTGTTTATAATTTTGAATGTTATTTTCGTTTTGGTCCAAATATTCTTTGAATTCCTTCAGCCAAAGAACCGATCTTTCCCTCTTCAGATCCTCAGCCTTGCTCATCAAGTCAGAAATAACAGGGGTATTTTCGTCTTTTCGCCAGCTGGCGTCTGTTTCGTTAATTAGGGTTTCTTGATCGGTAGATTCACTGTCGCTTATTAAATGTTGGTGGTCTTCTTGAATCGAGGCGACGCGTAAACTCTTTTTCTACAAAAATTAAAAAAATATATATATTACTATTATTATGGGAAATTTGCAAAAGAAAACCCTGAATTGTGAATAGATTGCGAAAAAGCCACTACATTATTGGAAATTGCAAAAAAATACGTTCTTTGAAGCATAGACGGGCTTTTTTGAAGAATAGAGGGACTCTTTTGTAATTATTAAATAATGGTTTTTTTTGCAATTTAGGCATAACACAGTGGCCTTTTTGCAAATTATTATTATCAAAAAAGACAGCAGCATTATACCAAAATTGCAAAAAAACCTACATTATTAGAAATTGCTAAAAAGCCCCTGCATTACTGCCAAAATTGCAAACTCTTTGTCTCTCAAATTTCAGCGACAATGCAGGGGCATTTTTGTAATTTCCAATAACGCAAGGATCTTCTTCGCAATTTCAGAATAATACAGGGTTTTTTTTACAAATTATTAATATTAGTATGATTAGAAACCCTAATATTGGAGTGAGTGGTATCGTGAGAATCTTGTTCTTCCTTGGCGGGAAAGTAAAAGCCGTAGCCAGCTGGCTTCTTTTGTCTTTTAGCCAAGATGACGTGGCGCTCCCAGTGCTCTCTCGTCGTGATTCTCTTTCCGTCCAATCTCAACTAAAAAATTCCAAAATAAATAATAATAATAATAATAATAATAATAATAATAATAATAATAATAATAATAATAATAATAATAATAATAATAATAATAATAATAATAATAATAATAATAATAATAATTGATTTCCAATTTACGGTTCAAAAATTGGGAAATTTGCAACAAGCCCCTCTGTTCTTAGAAAATTAATGGTCCGTCTATTCTTCAAAAATTCAAAAAGTGGTCCACTTCGATTATCAAATATAATCCACTTTGAGCGGTATTTTTCGCAAATTTCAAGACTCGAGTTTCTTTTTCTTTTCTAAAATTTCAAGAATTGAGTTCCTTTCCTTTTCTGAAATATCAGGAATTGATAATCTTCTAATTTTCAAGAATTGAGTTTGTTTTTCTTCGCAATGTCAGCATAATAAATGGACTTTTTCACAAATTCCCCCAAAAAAAACCCAAAAATAAATAATTTTCAAGAATTGAGTATCTTTTTCTTTGCAATTTTCAAGAATTGAGTTTTTTTTCTTTTGCAATTTCGGCATAACACAGGGGCATTTTTTTTGCAAATTTTCACAAAAAACAGTTCCTTCCAAAAACTAAAATACTTTTTCTTTCTCAAAATTAGGGTTTCGTTTTCTCACTCTATCAGGCTCCGAAAAGAAACCGAAGACGCGGGCCCGGTACCAATTTAATTAGCATCTTTTTAATTCTCGTACAAGTGTTTTTCGCAATTCCAATATTTCCCCAAAAAAAAAAAAAACATCTAACTCTTCAAAAAAATCAAAACTCAACCATTTCATCACCAATTTTCAAACTCTTCAACTAAAAGACGGTTCTTTTTTTCACAAATTCCCCTTTAAAAAACATTCCCAAAAAACCCAAAAAAAACCTTCAAAATTCAAAATTAGGGTTTCGTTTTCTCACTGCTCTATTCCCCTAAAAAAACACTCCCAAAAAAACCTTCAAAATTCAAAATTCAAAATTAGGGTTTGGTTTTCTCACTCTGTCAGGCTCGGAAAAGAAGCCGAAGACGCGGGCCTGGTACCAATTTAATTAATTCTCGTACAAGTGTTTTTGCAATTCCCAATATTTGCCCAAAAAAAAACCCCATCTAACTCTTCAAAAAATCAAAACTCAACCATTTTATTACCAATTTTTAAACTCTTCGACTAAAAGATGGTTCTTTTTTTCGCAATTTACAATAATCCAAGCCCCTTTTCACAAATTCCCCTAAATAACACTCCCAAAAAATCCAAAATATTTTTTTCTCAAAATTAGGGTTTCGTTTTCTCACTCTGTCAAGCCCGGTACGAATTTAATCAGCACAAATGTCAAATTCCCCTAAAAAACACTCCCCCCAAAATAAAACCCAAAAAACCCTTCAAAATTCAAAATTCAAAATTAGGGTTTGGTTTTCTCACTCTGTCAGGCTGGGAAAAGAAGCCGAAGACGCGGGCCCGGTACCAGCGCGCGCAGCAGACCGGGTTGCCCGCCAGCCACACGGTCTCCAGCGAACTCATGCCACACAAGATCCTCTCCAGTTCACAAAAACTCGATATTATATTACTGGACAGGTCCAGTTGTTGTAAGGATTTCATGTGCTCAAGACCTCGTGTTGTGGATAAGGCGTTGTTTCTGAGGTTTAGTTTGATGATTCGAGAGGAAACCTGAGGAAGAAAATAAATAAATAAATAATTAATTAATTAATTAATTTACTAATTAGTATAGTAATTAATTAGTTAGTTTACTAATTATTATCATTATTAATTTACTAGTTATTATTATTAATCAATTGATTAAATAATTAATTAATTTCATGTGTTCTAATCCTCGTGTTGTGGATAAGGTGTTGTTTGTTTGAGGATACGAGAGGAAACCTGAGGAAGAAAATAATTACTTAATAAATAAAGAAGAAGAATTTGCAAAAAAGCCCATGTATTATGACTAAATTGCAAAAAAGTCCTTGCATTATTGGAAATTGCAAAAATGGCAATCTATTCTTCCAAAAAAAACTCTATTCTTAACAGAATGGAGGGGCTTTGTTTGCAATTTCCAATAATGCAGGGGCTTTTTGTAATTTAGGCGTAATGCAGGGGCTTTTTTGCAAATTTCCCTATAATTAAATATTAATTATTTAGTTAATGTTATATTTTGACTGGTATTTACAACACATGAAGTCATTACAACCTTGTTAAAATTAATTGATTAATAAAGAAATTTAATTAATAAATAAAGGTTGTTTAGTTTCTCAAGTTTAGATTTCGTTTAGGGGATTTTTTTTCAAAAAAAAAGCCTGAATTTTGGTATTTATGAAAAAAAAAGATATATTTTAGAATATTAAAGAAACACACTTTTGACTGTTCATTTTACAGAAGCCCACTAGCTTGTAATTTCTTTGTCTCAGATAAACATTTACATTAGGGTCTTTTTAGTATTTGGAAATGGAAAGTTTAAACTAATGTAGGTTATTTTTTTATATATTCCAAAAGGTGGGGTCATAAATAACAGAAAATATAGGGTTTTTTTTTTTTATAAATTCCCCTATTTTTAATTTAGATTTAGATTTTATACCTCGCTTAGCATTGTAATCGAGCGGAGCTGATTGAACCCTAAATCCAAATGCTTCAATTTAACGCATTTTTTCAAATTATCGACTTTTGTGAATCGGTTCCGACTCAAATCTAGGGTTTCGACAGCTGGCAGCAATTGGAGCGATTCATCCATCAAAACCAAATTATTGCATGCACATGAGACAAACGATAGTTTTTTCCAATTTGCCGAGTCTTTTATCTCCACAATTCGGCTCGCAAAAATATGCCTCAATGCATCCTAAAATCAAGAAATTTCAAAAGAAAAATCCGAATTTGAGCAAAAAAAGGATAAAATTCCAAAAAAATCGGTTCTTTATCTGAATTAAACCAACAAAAAGAACTCAAATTTCCAAACATTATAAAAGAATCAATCAAAATTACTGTTGAATTATGACAAATCAATCTCTCTAAAGTATGTCTGAGCTCTAAGAACCCTTTGGCTTCAGTCGTCGACAAATCGCACCCTCTCAGTTCCAAAACCTTCAACCTCCCAAACGGCAACAGAGAAACCGGCGCCGGATCCCTCCGCCCCTTCTCCATCCCGCTCACCACCTTCAACGACGTCAGCAGCCTCAGAATCCTCCTCAACTGCTCCAGCGCCCGGTGATCCCCCAAATCCGACACGTAGCACCTCAGGTAATCCACGGGCGCGACTGACAGCAGATTCTCGATTTCCCTCAACGATTCGAGGCGGGACTGGACGTAGTGCAGCCCGATGGGGTTGAGCTTGAGGGTCAGGGTTCCGTCGAGCAGCTGCGGCTTGTGGCGGTCGATGAAGTTGAGCAGGTGGGCGAGGTACCGGTCTCCGGTGATCATTGCGGACATGGTTGGGGAGAATAAGTTAGGGTTTGGGCAGGGGAACTAGGGTTAGGGTTTGGAGAGAGAGCGCCATTGGAGATGGAGAGAAAAGAAGAAGAAGAAGAAGAAGAAGAAGAGTAACGGAATGAGATTGATGATGATGTATGTGTATAGTCAGTCTTTCCTTTCATTGATTTGGCGTGCTGTAATAAAAACCTGCCGGTACATTATTCGATTGATGATATTGAATATTGATATTACCACTGTAGCACGCCCGGAACACGGATTGGGTATATACTATAAAATGTTTTTTCGTTTTTTAATAATTTTTTTTATATACTGTTTTTATTGGTTTATATATATCTTTGACTTTTTGAGTATTATTTACTTTTCGAACTTTTTTTATATGTTGGTTTTCTGCTAAAAGATAAAAGAAGCTGTGTTAATATTTTTTTTGTAATAACTAATAGTGAAATAACAATATATGTAATTCATTTTTGTAACAATATACACATAAAAAGAAAAAATGGTATATAAAAAATAAAATAGTATATTAAAACAGTATATACAAATACCAAAAGTACAAAATACATAAAGAATAAAAATATTATCTAAAACAATAAAAACAGTATATAGAATAAATTAATATATTGAAAAGTGAAAAAAAAATATATATACAGTCCGTCGTGATTGGGCGTGCTACAGCGCTGCTGTCGTGATATAAGATTTCCCAATAATATTTTTATGGACAGTAATAATAATAATTCTTGTTTTATTGGCTTATATATTTTAAGTGTTGCGGATGAAGACAAAAAAATATTTATTGTATATGTAATATATTTTTTATTTTATATGGGCATAATATATTTTTTTTACAATTATTATTGTCACTATATTATTATTAATAATAATTTAAATACTTCAAGATGAAAACAAAAAATATTTGTTGTATATTAATAATGATAGTAATAATAATATTTTAAATACTGAAAGATGGAAACAAAAAATATTTATTGTATATAATATTTTATTTTATTGTAAATGGAAATAGCTGATGTGTTTAACGATTTTGAAGGTACACTTGAAATTGATTTGCTAAGAAAACGATCAAAATGTCACTATTCTAACATGACATTTTTTATGTTTTAGCGTCATTATGACACTAAATTGAACTAAAAAATTTAAGAAAGTACAAACAACATTATGAAGTACGGCATTGAATTGAAAACATGATAGTGTATAGTGGCGACCTTTAAAATATCTTAATTTTGTTCCCATATATCACATATCAAAAATTAAGAGCTCTGTTTGGTATCATTTCTGTTTTACTGTTTTTCGTTTTTTAAAAACAAAAATCACTTTTCTGTTTTTCTGTTTTTGTTTTCAAAAAAACTGTTTTTTGTTTTTAAAACTGATAATATTATTCCTAGTTATTATTTTATCAAATATACATTTATAACATTTTCAGCGCCAATATATCAAGTTTTGAGCGCCAATATGTCGTTTATAGTATCAACATAATATTTTTAGTGTTAATATACCGTTTTAAGTACCAATATATCATTTTCAGTATCAATGTACCGTTTATAATGTTGATTTATAATTATTGAGTATTAATATCCTATTTTCAGCAATCATTTTTAGAGTTAATATGATATTTTCAATGTCAATATATTGAGTATTTAGTGTCAATCTACCGTTTACAATATCAATGTATCATTTTCCTTGTCAATATACTATTTTCAGTGAAAATATATTGTTTTTAGTGTATCAAAAATATTGTTTTTTAGTATCAATAGAGCACTTTCAATGTCAATATATCATTTTTAGTATTAAAAATGTCAATATATCATTTTTATTATTAAAAATATTAATATATCATTTTTAATATCGGCATATATCCTTTCTAATGTCGTGTGAACATAAAGATTTCAGTATTAATAAACCTTTTTCGGTATCATTATATTATTTTCAGTGGTAAGTTATTTTATTTTTACTGCAATACAAAGTTTCAGGGTCAATATTTTTAATTAGTGTAAACTTATCTTTTTTTAGTGGATATAAAGTTTTATGGTCAAAATTCCTTTTTAATATGAATAAACTATTTTTTACGCCAACTTACCTTTTTTAGCTCAATACAATATTTCAATGTCAATATTCTTTTTTAGTGCTACCATATTATTTTCGTGTGGTTTCGGACATTTATAGGTTTGGCAGTGAAAAACAGAAAAGAAGAAACAACTTTTTCTTGTTTCCAAAATCTTGTTTATTTTTACCATTTAGATAAAAAAAATGAAAACATAGTCATTTTGTCAAACACGTTTTATTTTTTTTTCTGGAGAAAAAAACAGAAAACAGAAAACGACAATAATACCAAACGAGACCTAAATTTAACTCATCAAAAGTTGATCTTTTTTTGAACGGTAGGTGATGGCCTACTGGAGTTTCATTAATAAAAAAAAATTATTACAGTCAAATTACACTCCGCTTAAATCCCCACTCTAATCGTGCCTCTTTAGAACAGGTTGCAAAAGGAACTGAAAGGCCGTTGCTGCCATGGCGAGTTGAAGCTTGAACTGTGCCCTGGCTAAAGCAAGAACGGCGAGTTGAAGAAGGGCGTTGGAGAGGAAAGAGGTGGAGCAAGGTAATTGAATCATCGCCATTGTAGATGAATCTTGAAGCTTGGCAACTAATAACGGGTTAAATTAACACATGTATTGTATTGTATTGTATTGTACAGAACTGACGGTGCACCCGGTCTATTGATACTTAAATTTTTAATTTTTTTGTATAAGATGCATGCAAAAAAAATATTCATTATATTTTTTTTTTTGGGGCCGACGTACATAATATTTTAAGATTTTGCAGCTTCACTTGAAATTGATTTGCTGAGGAAAACAATCCAAATGTCATTGTTCTTCCACGATTTTTTCATGATTTAATTCATACATTTAAATTTTCTAGAATTATAATTATAAATTTAATATAGCAAACATCGTTCTATATTCTGGACAATTGTGATAGTAATAAACCCTTTATATATAGACTAAATTTAACTGATTCAAATACCTCACTATCATCTAATTTGTTTGAGTATAATTATGAACACGATACAAGAAGCTTTTCTTCATCATACAAAAATGGGCTCAGGCTTATCATCAACAAGAGAATATGGGAATGTAAAATGCTACTGGCTTAAACACTAATAAAATATAGAGAATAGCTGGCTCACTGACACTGGCAAATCCAAACAAAATATAATTGGAATTCGGACAAATCAATATAATACCTCAACTCAATGAGTGAGCCCTCAACCCACCCACACACCACACACACTCTTAGGCTTAGCTAGCTCTAGCCAGCCATTGGCAAACCATTTCCTCAAAAAAAGATGAAGAAAAGGAATAACCATTAATCATGGATATGCACCTCAAATGAGTCCAACAAACTTACATCCTACACACACAAATTACTCCTCTATTTAAGCTCCATTATCATTAAAAAAAATACACAACAATGGCGTCTGTTTCTCTCTTCTCCTTCTTCCTCATCTCTCTGTTCATTCCAAGATACACGGCCATGGCCATGGAAGCTTCACCTTCTTCATCAACCTCCACCAACTCGACGGCCTACATCCGTACCTGCTGCGCACGCACTCTCTACGCACGCCTCTGCTACGCCACCCTCTCTCCCTACTCGCCACGTGTCCAGGTCAACAACCCAGCTCAGCTCGCCCGTTTCGCCATGAACGCCACCCTCGCCCGTCTAGCACCCATCTCCGCCCGCATCGCCGTCCTACGCAGCCGTGCCGCCGCCGACTCCGCTTCCTACCCCGACCACCGTCAGGCGAACGCGCTGAAAGACTGCAAAGGATCCATAAGCTCCGCCACTGACCTTATCAGGAACTCGGAGAAGGAGATGAACGGACTGGAGGAGATGGTGGGGCCGGAGGTGACGTGGCGAATAGGGAACGCTCAGACGTGGCTGAGCGCGGCCATGACGGAGGAGGAGACGTGCACGGACGGGTTTGAGGGCGGCCGGAGTGGAGGCGACGCCGGAGTGGAGGTGTGCAGGAAGGTGAAGAAGGTGAAGCAGCTGACGAGTAATGCTCTTGCGTTGGTTAATGGGCTCGTGAATTATTGATTGAGAGAGAGTTTGAATCATGGCCGTTGATTTGAATAGTTTTTTTGTTGTGAGTATATCCAAGGATTTTGTCTAGTTTTTCTCATAATTTATTTTTAATTCAATGATTTAGTTCTATTTTTTTTTTTTTGGTAATAACATGAATCACCAATTTTATTTTTGTGTAGTGTTTCTCATAATTTATTCGAAATTTGTGTATATACATATATTTCAAAGATAAAGTTGTGTATATTTGGTGATTCATGTTGTAGGTTTGAGTCGGTGTATTAAAATTGTGTAATTCGAAAATCGTTGTTTGATTTGTACTAAAAAAACATGATATTTATCAAGTTAGTCCGAATTTTGTTCAAAATTTGTTTAGAGAAAATTTGCTCACTATCACTATTCAAAAAAATATTGCTCAAATTACTAAACAAGTTGGCATAATTATAAAATTAAGTACAAAATAATTAAGTGCAAAATTTTATCAACAATTAAGTAAATATTTACAAAATTATCTAGTGCCTCATAAATAGAATTTATCAAGTTTCAGATACTCATCCACTAGATATTGTATTCAAAATATTCATGGTTGTTATAAGCTCGGTGCTTTATAACATCAACTTTTCTAATGTATTACAAAATACTAAGGTTTCATTTCATAATTTCATTTTTCGATCGAAAGCCCCTAGGCTTATTATAATAACAAAGAGAAAAGATTACATCAGATATTTTAGAAGCCTCATTCAACCTTGCATACCTTCTAAAGCCTATTCACTAATCATTTGATAGCTTCAAGCTATCATTCAATCTGCCAACCGAACAAAATGATGTATAAAATTTTGGCAGCATATC
This sequence comes from Juncus effusus, assembly GCA_027726005.1. NCBI lineage: Eukaryota > Viridiplantae > Streptophyta > Magnoliopsida > Poales > Juncaceae > Juncus > Juncus effusus. Next base: position 9,865,107 of record CM050904.1, on the reverse strand, counting down.
CCCCTAAAAATCAAAATAAATCATCAAACAAAAACACCACAACACCTTAGTACAAACCACCAACGAACAAAAATCATACCAACCTACAAATATACACCAAATATACACAAACCCCAAAATACAACAAATTTATAATAATCCCCAAATTTTGAACAATTTCATTGTTGTACTTACTTCTTTCCGAGAGATAAAATCCGGCATCACATTAAAATTTTGTGTAGCTTGATAAACCCTGACAATTTTGGTTTCATTCTAATTTTCATCTTAATTACACAAAAATGACAATTATCATCATCCTTATTTTCATCTTAATTACACAAAAATGACAATTGTCATCATCCTTATATTCATCTTAATTACCCAAAAATAAATGGATTCTTCTCAATGACAATGGAGATCTCCATTTACTCATTTATCGTTCAGTAAAGAAACATTCACCATACTTCTCCATTAGCAGGTGAACTGGACGCCTCCAGTCCAATCAAACGGAGGAAATCCAAAGAGGATTACAGCCAATCGAGCCATTTGCGGATGGAAATTGGCGCCTCATCCACTTTGCTTTGCTTCTTCCCCAATCTCTCTCTATCCAGTCAAAATCAATAGGCACAAATATTTGATTTTGGACCATTTATTTGATTTTTCGGGGAGGAGAGGAATCAATGGCGTCGTCGGTATGTTCTACTGGATTCGCCGTCTCGCACGGCTCGGGATTTCTCAGCCGCAATTCAACCAGGTTGGTTTGTTGGTTAGTTGATTGATTGATTCTCGCTTTTTTTTTTGTGGGTTGGATTTAGGGATGGGATTAGGCCTGATTGTAGATATTCCAGCTTGTTTGGGCAGAGAATTGAGCTTAATTCCAGCTCGTTTGGGCAGAGAATTAAGCCTAATTCTAGCTATTACAGCTCGTTTAGGCAGAGAATTTAACTTGATTCTAGCTTGTTTCTCAGTCACTATTACACTCGAAATTCCATTTAACATCAATTTAAAATTTACGGGAAGTTTTCATCTTTAATTCAAAGTAGCAATCGAGTCTCCAAATTGTAAGAAACCCTCTCTTTATTACTAGAATCACAATTTTAGTCCATTTTTGTATCTAACTGAGATTAATTTTGAAAATAACAGGAGACGGTGTCAGTTCACAGTAAAAGCGTCTCGCGTCGACAAATTCTCAAAGAGTGACATCATCGTTTCACCTTCCATTCTTTCCGCTAATTTCTCCAAATTAGGCGAACAAGTAAATAAATAATAATAATAATAATAATAATAATAATAATAATAATAATAATAATAATAATAATAATAATAATAATAATAATAATAATATATTTATTTTCAGAAATTTTCAAAAAACACACTATATGTTATGATATTCATGGAAAAGAAAACCCCCCCTATTTGGAATAAAAGAGAAATAACTTAACAATTTTTCTTACAACTCGATACGTTATTTTCGGAAAAATAGTAATTCTTTTAATATTTTCCAAAAGTTAAGGAGTTTACTAACACATCAAGCATCAATCAATCAATTAATTAATTAATTAATTAATTTTATTTATTATTTTTAATAGGTTAAAGCGGTTGAGGTGGCGGGCTGTGATTGGATCCACGTGGACGTGATGGATGGAAGATTCGTGCCTAATATTACAATTGGTCCACTTGTTGTTGATGCGTTAAGGCCCGTTACGGACTTACCTTTAGATGTTCATTTGGTATTATTTTATTATAATAATATAATATTAATATACATTTTTTTAAGATTATAATTTACTTGGTAGAAAACAAAAGATTAAGGTTTAGGGATCGAATCCAAATGTTTTTATCGATTTTGTAATATTTTTATCGGTTATTCTTTAAAAACAAGAATGATAAATAAAATAAAGTAAAATAAAATAAAATAAAATGTAATTAATAAAAGTGATAGTAATTTAGGGTTTAGTTATATATACATTTTTGTAATATTTTTATCAGTTATTAATATATACAACTGAGCCCATGTCTCAAAACCTACTTCAGTCTTTCAAAAACAATAATAATAATAAAATGAAATTAATAAAAAATGAATATATTTATTTAATTAATTTTAGATGATAGTGGAGCCGGAGCAAAGAGTGGAGGATTTCATAAAGGCTGGAGCGGATATTGTGAGTGTTCATTGCGAGCAATCTTCCACCATTCATTTGCACCGTACCGTCAATCAAGTAATATTATATTCTATTTTATTTTTATTTTATTTTTTGGAATTTTATTTGGGAAATTTGTCAAAAAAAGACCTAACTTTTGTAAATATTGGGAAAAGTAATACCGTATATTCTTAATTAATTGTGAGCAATCATCTACTATTCATTTACACCGTACCGTTAGTAATAATAAATCTTTTTTTTTATTTTGATATTTTATTTGGGAAATTTAAATAAAAAAAATACCTAATTTTTGTAAATATTATGAAAAATAACCATGTATTTTGTTTAGATTCCCTCTTCTAATCCTTGTAAACTTTAAAGATGACAATAATTTTAACTAAAGAAGAGTCTTTATATTTGCATTTATTCTGTTTCATACATAATCCCATTTCAAAAATCAAGTTTCAAAAACAATGTCAAGATTTTACGGATTTTATTTATTTATTTTAATGCAATATTATATTAAATGTCAGGTAAAAAGCCTTGGAGCGAAAGCTGGTGTAGTTCTAAATCCTGGAACTCCACTTACCGCAATTGAATACGTGCTTGATGGTATTTAATTTACATCTTTTTTCTAATTTCAAAACTCAAAAGGGTATATATGTAAATAAATATTTAATTTTTTATTTACTTTTAGTGGTGGATTTGGTTTTGATTATGTCGGTAAATCCCGGTTTCGGTGGGCAAAGTTTTATTGAGAGTCAAGTCAAAAAAATCGCGGATTTAAGAAGGTTATGTGTAGAAAAGGTAATTAAAATTAAAATATTAATTTTAATAAAATAAAATGTGAAATATTTTTTGATGAATTAGTTGTATTTGTTTTGATTTCAGGGTGTGAATCCGTGGATTGAAGTTGATGGTGGAGTTACGCCTAAAAATGCATACAAAGTAAAATTCATGAAATAATTTATTATTTTTTATAATAGTTGATGAAATTATTTATTAATAAGTATTTAATTTAATGTGAAATTAAATCTTTTTGTGTATTTTAAAGGTAATTGAAGCGGGAGCAAATGCGTTAGTTGCTGGTTCTGCAGTATTTGGAGCGAAAGATTACGCTGAAGGTTTTTAATTATTTTTTAAATATTATTTTTTGAATTTTTTATTTTATTTTTTATTTTTTGAATTTAATTTATGTATGTTTTTTGTTGTGCAGCGATAAAAGGAATAAAGACGAGCAAACGACCTGTTGCTGTTGCGGTGTGAAAGCTTCATAACTTTTGTGGTAAGTGAAAATTTTATACCATGAAATATAAAGTAGTGAATTTAGGGTTTAGTTGTAAGAAATTTGGGATATTATATATTGACAACTATTTCTTTTGGGAACCTTGAAAACCAATTTTAGATGCCATCAAAATACTTCAAAATGAAAAGGAAAACAAATAAAATTGTAAATATTTAAAATGATTTTTTTACTAAATAATGATATTTGAAATCTATATTTCAGAGTATAGTTTTGTTATGACTGATAAGATTAATTACTTTATTTGCTTTTGGATTTTAGGTACGATGAATAAAGATTCGCGCTTCGTCAATTGCACCGAAAAATGTATTTAGTTGTGGTTGTATTGTGTTATTGCATTAAAAATGTATTTATTATTTGAAAGAGAACTTGTATACAAATAAAATAATGGATGGATTATGAATGAAAAATCTAATTATGTTTTCTAAATGACCTTGAATATTTTTGAAAAATCTGATATACTTTGTATTATTTATATTTTTGAGATGATATGTACATAATAGTTTTTTTTTTTTTCATTTTCAACTGAATGAGAAACACAGCTACCAAAAAGAGAAACTTAGACGCCAGAAAAATTACTAAATTAGTAAATATATGATTACAAATTTGATTTGCAAAGTATCAAAATCTCATTTCTCTCAAATCTATTAACAAACCTAGAAAAATATGTGAATTGAAAATAAATAAATTGAATTTTTTTGCGCTGATTTGCTACTGCTAAACTTTCTGTCTAATGTCTTGTATTTGAAGCATAAGCTACAAAAAAAATAAATAAATAAATAAAAAATAAAACCATGCGCATTAAATACAAACAATATAGAACAAACTTTCATTGCATTAACATGTTTCTAATCTTCTATTTACACTTTTTATTTGGTGACTAGAATCTTATGAATGCTTTTAATCCACTTTTTTTATTGTCAATTATATATTATTAAGTTTTCCCCTTACTATTACTCAAAAAAAAAAAAAACTGTTTCAAAAAAATAAATAAAAATAAAATAAAAATAAAATAAAAGAGAGGAAATGTTTAATTACCTTTACAGCCACATAGAATGAGAAGAAAATGGCAGCAAGAACTGGCAGCGCTACAAAATATCGAAAAAAATAAAAATAAAATAAATAAAATAAAATCTGATTAATAAATTCTTTTTTTTTTCCGACTTACTTTTCTACTTAAACTAATACATATTTTGAGATTCTGTCAATTGAGATAATTACTTAAACAAGGTTTAATTGATTTTTAAATGGGATAAAATGGGACTTAATTGCAAAAAATAAAGAATACATTTTCAATAATTTTATTAATTTAATAATACCTTCTTTTTCAGTCATTCTAGAGACGAGTAATTTAATTCCCGACGGGCCCGCAACAAAATGTGAATGTGATAAAATATCTAACCCAAATGTAGAGAAATTGTAGCCTTCATAAATCCGATTTAATATAAGAAAAGCTAAGTTAAAGCTCCACAAAATACCGAAATAATATCTTGATTTAACAAAAATCTGTAGAAAAATAAAAGGATTATATTTTATCACACAAAAATAGCATATTAACAAAAGACAAAAATAAAAACAACACTCAAAGTAAGCCCAAAACAATTCAAAAGAAAAAGAAAAAGAAAAGACGAACCTTTGAAATAAAGTAATTTGCCGATCCAATCGCAAAAATAAATGCAACACTGTAAATATTAAAACAATTCATAATAATAAGAAATAAAATATTAAAATATAAATGCAATAAAAAAACATTGAATTTTGTTATGAAATACGTACCAAGCACCATGTAGATAAATCAAATAGATGAGCGATAATAAAAACCATATAAAGGACATGCCTTTTCCTCTCAAATTATACAAATATCTTAAAGCATTTGCAAAAATTACAAAAAAGCCCATAACAAAAGTGAGAATTGGTAAATTCGCTCTGAAATTCCCCCATTGTCGATCAGATATATCCTGTATGATTCAAAAATAGAAAAAAATCATCAATGTAGAACAAAATGATACATCAATTAAATTAATTTATTAATCAAAGGATTTGTATTTGCTATTTAAACTGGAATTTTTAATTTGAAATTAGAAAAAAAGTGTTGATAATTTTACGTTAAATCGACCAGCTAACCATCCTTTGTTAATGCCATGAAGCCTCCCAATATAATCTGAAAGATTGCAAATTCAAATTTAATTAAAGAAAAGTTGCAAAAAAGGACTGAAATTTGCAATCTCTTGTATCAAAACATGCAATTTAGAAATTAAAAACTCAAGAGAAAGAAATTACAATTTTAATTTAGCAAAATTAGATGAGAGAGAGAGAGAGAGAGAGAGAGAGAGAGAGGAGAGAGAGAGAGATAAATCACCATTGGAGAGTTGAAGAGACCTCTAGATGAAAATCACGTAGAAAATCAACGCATAAGAAAATGCGAGCAGGAGCTCCAGCTTCTTCCATGGCAAATTTCCCATCTTTCATACGATCACAAACTCTATATAATACACAAAAAATTCCAATAAAATGGAAATTCATTCCAAAATTCAGACAAATTGAACAAAATCAATACAATCTGGTTCCAATTGGTACCTATCGAACAATGGATCTGCAATTTCGTTCACTTAGATCCGTTTCTTTCTTCTTGGTGGAGAAATGGTGACTGGAAGGAGAAGAAGAAGACGAGAGGGACTGTTTTCGAATATCTTTAACAATTCAGGGGCTTTGTTGATATTTAAGAGCGGTTTTTGTGCAATTTCGAAATAATTCAGGGTCTTTTCTGTACAAAGGCTATTAATTACAGAGTAATTTATTAACGAAAATTAACTAAAAAATAAAAGATTATTAGTACTAATACCATATCATATGCATTTCTTCTTTTGAAGCTCACACAGTATTCATTCCATGATCAAGTTTATTTCATGATCCCTGGTCATTTTTCATGAGTTTAGTTATTATAAAAAAGTGAATGAGTTGTGGCATTTCATGTTAGTATTATAAACAAACAATCATGTTGGTGTTGGGAAGATAAAATGCTGTATTTTTTTCCTATGATTTTGATATAAGATAGACTAAAATATTAGAGGAAATCAATTCATTCATATTCAGGAAGATCAACCATGTCTAATTACTAGTGTGGTGATACTAATGGCAATGTCATTTGTTGCTCGAAAATATAAGCACCTCTCTCTCAAGACGTGTAATTATCTAAAAATATTTGTGAAAATTACGAAAATATTCACGACTCAACGCTAAATGTTACCGCTGCCGGTTGCCCCACCCGTCTGCCGCGTCCTCCACATTCTCAAGTAAAACAACACAACAAAACCAATAATTATATTCTTTATTATTTATTTATTTAATTATTTTCTTGTTCTAAATCAATCAATTACCTAACCTTATTATTATTCATAATGTGTGTATAATTCAGCGAGAAAGGAGTTGGCAGCATAAGCATCATCGTTGGATTATCCGGCAGCAAAAGCAGTACATAAGGACAGCATGATGACAATGCTGACCTGAAGAGTTATCACTTTGCCGGCCTTATTGCCGACGCGCATGGCGATGATATGGGAAATTTTCGACAATTGAGGATCAGAATTATCAACATTAAACAAGGGAATTTAATTTAAGCTGACATTTTTTTAATTGTAATTTGAAAAAAAAGAACTTGAATTCAAATTATTTTTTGGAAAAAAATAACTTGAGAATTTTACGTTAAAATGGACAACCAACCATCCTGAATTAAGGCCATGAAGTTTCCAAATATAATTTGTAAAGATAATAACAATAATTTCTATTTTTTCATAGAATTCACAACTTAGCAAGAATTGGTTAAAAATGAAAAAAAAAAAAAACTGAATTTTGTAATCTCGTTTGATTGGAAGGACTAAAAACTGCAATGTTTTGGCACATTAAAATTCAAAATCTAGCAAAAAGCAAGGGAAAAAAAATTATTTCAGAATAATTAGAGAGAAACTACTACTTCTAGAGTTTCTTAATAATTGCAGGGTACCTTGAAATTTTGGACAATTGAGGGGTAGTTTTCAAATATCCGTGCAATTCAGGGGCTTCAAATCAAATTTCCCTCCGCTTCCGAGAGTTCTCTCTCGAAAGCGGGAAAAAAAAAGTTCTGTTAGGAGAGGAAGTTAATTTTCTTTACAATGACTAAATTAAGTTATTAATTACAGTACTTAATTAATGAAAATTAACTAAAAATAGAAGGTTCTTAGTATTAATATCATGCCATAAGCATTTCTCTTTTTGAAGCTCACACAGGATTCATTCCATGATCAAGTTTTTTTCATGACCCCTTTATCATTTTTCATGAGTTAAATCATTATAAAAGAGTGAAACGAGTAACATTTCATGTTAGTTAACCATGTTAGTGTTGAGGAGATAGAATGTTTTATTTTTTTTTCTCATGATTTTAATCTAAGATATACTAAAATATTAGAGGAAACCAATTGGTTCATATTCAGGAAGATCAGCCATGTCTCCTCAATAGTTTAGTGATACTAATGGCAATGTGATTTGTTGCTCGAAAATATAAGCACCTCTCTCTCAAGATTTACAAATATCTCAAAATATTTGTGAAAAATACAAAAACATTCATGACTCGTGAATTGATTCAGAAAAAAATTCTCCATTGAGTATCAAGAATATTTTGCGATAGAAATATTATTAAATAAATTAAACAAGAGGATAAAAACGAATATTCTAAAGTGTATGTAGGAAAAAAAAATTGGGAATTTTACGTTAAATTTAATGGCCAACTAACTAACCTTCCTGAATTATGACCATGGATATTTGAAAAATCATCTGTAATTTAAGTTCAAATTTTATTTAAGAAAATATTGTACAAAAGATAATTTTGGTTGTTTTCAACGATATATTTTGATTTCATGTGTAATAAAATAGTAAAACAACAATTTCTGTTTTTATAGAATTCACAATTTAGCAAAAATGGTTCAAAAAAATGCAAAAAAAAGCACTCAATTTTGTAATCTCGTTTGATTGCAAGGACTAAAATCTGCAATATCCCACATCCAAATTCAAACTAGCAAATAAGCAAGAGAAAAAAAAATTATTTTATTTTAACAAATATTTAAAAGAGAGAGAAATCATCACCATTATAGAGAAACGACAATTTCTAGAATTCCTTAACAATTAAAGGGGTTTCTTGAAATTTTGTCCAATTGAGGGTCTTTTCGAAATATCCGCACATTCCAGGGTCCTCTCTGCAAATTTCCTCTATTTCTTACTCTTCCTCTTCCTCTTGCTCTCTTTCTCTCTGCAATGACCGCTGTACAATTCTTCTGCAATTATCACCTTTCCATTCTTCCCTCTTCCCGCCAAAATGGACATCTCCGGTGGGGCCGACGTGGCGGCCGGAGGAGCCTCCGCGTGGCGGCGGCGAGGGTGAAGGCGGAGGAGAGGAAGGCCGGGGCCGGCGACCATTATGCGACGCTTAATGTCAGTCGCCGTGCGAGTCTTCAGGAGATCAAGACTGCTTACAGAAACCTCGCTCGAAAGGTCTTTTGATTAATAATTATCTCGTAGAAATGTAATTTGTTTCAGCATTTCGATCTGATTTTAGTATTTCGTAATGTTGTTTGTTTGTTGCAGTATCATCCTGATATGAACAAGAATCCTGGAGCGGAAGAAAAATTCAAGGAAATTAGCGCTGCTTATGAGGTAATTAATTATAATTCTTTTCAACTTTTTATGATTTAATTTTCTTCTTTTTTGTGTTAAGAATCATAGAAAAGAAAAGTGAAATCACTAAAGCTTTGTTCTTTTTTTGTAGGTTTTATCAGATGAAGAAAAAAGATCTTTTTATGACCGGTACGGCCAAGACGATTTTACCGCCACTGATTTTGGTTCACAAGGGGTAATTTAGTAATGTTCATCTTCTTTTAACGCATTATTTTGAAAAATTAAGTTAATCATTTGTTACTTTTCAGATAGATCCTTACGAAATCTTCAATTCAATATTTGGCGAGTCGAGTAATATTTTCAGTTCAAACCCAAGACAAAATCAAAGCCTTGATATAAGGTAATTAAATAATTAATTCTCTACTAATTCCACATCATTTCATCATTATTTACATTTTCTTTATTTTTTCTCAACTTTTTTCGCCAGCTGTGATCTTTTATTAACATTTGAAGAATCGATTTTCGGTTCAAAACAAGAAATAAATGTGCAACGGCACAAAACATGCGCCAGCTGTAACGGGTCGGGCGCGAAGCGAAACGGGTCGATAAAACACTGTACCAATTGTAACGGTACGGGTCAAAAAATCCACATTCAGAAAACCCGGTTCGGTACCGTTTCACAGGTGAGAAATATAAGGTCTTTTTCGCGATTTTCGACTATTCAGGGGCTCTTTGGCAAATTTACGTATATAATTAATCGGAAATGATTTTTTAGATTACCTTTGAGTTGCAAAAAAGTCCCTGAATTATGCTGAATTTACAAAAAGCCCAAAAACTGAAAAATAAGATTTGAATTTCTTAAGAATGTAAGGCCTTTTTGCGGTTTCAACAATTTAGGGTCTTTTTGCAAATTTCTTTATCGAAATAATTGGGTAGAAAAATAAATCAAAATTGCAGATATTTGTTAGTTATAAAAAAGCTCCTGCGTTTTAGTTGTAAAAAGTAAAAACTAATGGCAGGACTGATTTTTTTTATTTCTTAAAAAATGGAAGGGCTTTTTTGCGATTTGCAACAATTAAGGGACCTTTTTGCAAATTTAAAATAATTGGGTAACAAAATTAAAAATGATTTTGTAGATTTCAACTTGCTCGGATTGTAAAGGAGAAGGAAGGGTAATTACGGAATTTTGCACAAATTGTTTCGGCAAAGGGAAATTTTTGGTCAACGCAAAAGTCAAACTTGACGTACCGCCAGGTGTCAGTCACGGTTTGACCGTCAGAATTGAGGGTCAAGGCAGCGTTGACCACAAAATGTAAGGACCTAATTGCAAATTGTCCCAATTTATCAAGCAATTCGCCAATTTATTTAACCTAATAGAAGGAAAAAGAGAGAAAAATCATAGAAGCACACAAAATAGTAAGGGCCTAATTGCAAAATTGGCACATTTTTCGCGCAATTTTGATGCGATTAACTCAATTAGACATCGATTTATTTAACCTAATGAAAGGAAGAAAAGAGAAAAATTAGAAAAGTTAAAAAAAGGAAGGACCTAATTGCGAAATTTCCTCAATTTTTTTTCGCAATTAAGCCTCAATTAACTCAATGAAGCCGCAGTGTAACCTAATAAAAATAGAATCATAAAAAAAGTAATGATATTTGTTTCTTTTTTCCAATTTATAGAGGGTCAAAGGGAGATCTATACATTTTTATTCGTGTGAAAGAAAAAGAGGGAATTAAAAGAGACGGTACAAATTTGTACTCAGAAATTTCGATTGATTATACACAAGCCATTCTTGGTACGACAATCAAGGTAAATACTTTCTTCATAAAAAAGCCCTTGAGTTATGCATATATTCCAAAAAACCCTCGTTTCTTTAGAAAATTACAAAAAAAAACATGTATATTGTTATTTAAGATCTAATACCTATAGTATATATAAAGGCTCTTTCTTGCAATATCCTAAAAACTAGAGGGACTTTTTTGCAATTTAAGCATAATGTAGAATTTTTTTGCAAATTTCTTATATTTTAATTTTAATTTTATTCTTTTTAGGTGGAAACGGTAGAAGGAAAAAGGGATTTAAATATTCCAGCTGGCACTCAGCCAGGAGAATGTATAAAGTTTTTTAACATGGGAGTTCCAAATATTAATAATCCTTCGATTAAAGGCGACCATATTTTTAAAATTAATGTAAAAATCCCCAAAAATATCAGGTACAAACAAAAAATAATAAATAAATAATTTGTATTTTTTTATTAATTTGTGTTGTTAAATTGATAATATGGCAGTAATGAGGAGCGATTGTTAGTTGAAGAATTAATGGTGCTTAAGGAGAGGAAATGTGATTCAGTTGGAGGTAATTACATTAATTTTATAAATTTTTCAATATTTTTAATATTTTTAATATTTTTATTTATTTATTTTCTAGATAATAAAACTACGGAAGTGAATCACTCTACAAGGAAAAGAAGCTCGTTTTGGACTTACATGAGAAAATTATTTGGGTAAGTTAATGAATCCTCTCAATTTGTTATTATATTAACTAATAAGGTGTTTTATTTATTATTATAATTTTATTTTATTATTTTTTTCAGAAAAGAGGAAAGTAAATCTCGTTTTGCTTCGATGAGTGTACAAGCACCGGTACCGCCTTGGATTTCTCGTACCGACTTGTCTTGTTCTATTTCCATTTTTGGAATTTTTATTTTTGCTTTTCTTTTCTTATTTAAGAAAAAATGTGCACAAGAAAATAATTTAAAAGTGTTGCGGACCAGAAACAATAAAAAAGAATGAGTTGTACTTTAAACAGGTTGGAATTCAAGTGATTTTTCTTAGGATTTAAGTGATTTTAATTTTTCATTTTATTGTTTGAAGAAGTATTGTTTTTGTCGGTCATGATATTATTTATTTATTTCATTTTTTTTTCCATTCACTGACTTTGTGTCACTTTCTCTGTAAAAAATTAAATAGGTATAAAATATAAACAAATTTATCTTTCATTCCTAGCTTGAAAAAAAGAATTTCATAATGGTTGCAACACCATATGCATTTGTCCCTTTGAAGCTCACACCATATGCATTTCATAATCAACCTTTTTGTGTGAACCCTCTATTTCTTCATGACATGAATTGTTATAAAAGAGTAAACTATGAGTTATAAAAGAGTAAACTATGAGTTATGATTAATTACTAATAATTAATCATATTACATTACTCATGTGATGAAGATAATTAGTTCTTATATTTTTCTTATGATTTTGATATAAGCTATACTAAAATATTAGAGGAAACCAATTCATTCATGTTAATGTTTGTTCTGGATGATAAAACATGTGTATTGTATTAATAGGGCGATGCCAATGGAAGTGTGCGTACAAAGGAGTTGGATAACCTATAATTAACCTATAATATTTTAGTTGGATAACCCATGTAAATTAATTATACTTTAGTTAATCACCGCTCAGCTCCAGAAAGTAGTACTAACTTATAACCTAAAAATTCTTAGGTCAATTTAATAATATTTTTACAAATAAATTAGGTATTTTGACATTTCTGAGGAAATGAAAGAACTACAGAGAGTGTTTTCGCTTTGAGTTAAAATAAAATTACTTATGTTAGAGACAAAATGTTAAAAAAATCATTTGCTTTTCTTGTTTGTCTTCTTATTTCCAGTTCAAGCCTCTTTCGGTATAAACACAAGAGTATAAAAATATGATAACTTCAGCCGAAAATCATAGACTTTCTATAAACCTTACCTCAAATCGGAGCCCTACTGAAATTCAATCTCCAAAGAAACAAATAATCAAACAAACAATCAAAATTAAACGGCACAACAGTCCAACTTAATAAAACTAACCAAATATATAATCATTTTACTCAAAATATACAACATTATAACTTACAACACAAACCTCACGAAAAATCTCTCTAACCCAAAACCCCATCTCTCTCCTTCCTCTTTTCCAAATACTTAAAAACCCTCTGATACTCCAAAACCGACCAAACGAGATTTCTCAACCCAAATTGAGGCCATAACGGATCCGGGTTTTGCAAATGGGTAAAACCCGTTTGCCATAAAAGGAAATTACTCAAACGGGTCTCGCCAGATGTCCTGATCACTAAATCAGGCTCTTTACATCCGTTTGAGTACAAATTTCGCTCCAAATCGGTAATTTTGAGTAATTCGTCTTTCTGTTCTTTCTCTCTCCTCTCTCTACACGATTTTTCGACCGAATTTACGATTTCGTTTGTGGATGTATAAGCCACGCAAATTGAAAAAACGGGTCCTTTGCTATTTTTGGTTTTATTCATCGCCTTTTCAGCTGATAATCGTACTGATTCATTTAATAAGTGCAAATCGCCCCAAAAATTAATGCGTATTTGGTATTTTTGCACCAAGCTCTCTTCTTGCAATAACTCCTCGATTTTCTCCTGCATTAAATGCATTAATGACTGGACCTCAAGTGGGTCCCGTTTGAAATTGTCTATACTGAAAGCGTATACGGTCACGCATTTCACGCCCATTTCGTAACAGTATTGCAGAGTGGAAATTAGGGTTTGGAAACCGACGTTATGGCCTGTACCGGTACCGGTATGGCGTTTTGCGTACCGGCGATTACCGTCCATTATAAAGGCGATGTGAGTTGGTACCGGGCCAAAAGAGAGAATTGAGAAGAGGCATTGACGCAATACGAAGAAGATATTTGTGGTGATTTTAGATATAAAACTTTGGTCGTGTTTCACCATTTGAGATATTGAGTACCATAACCTACGAGTGAAATAGAGAGGTAATGAATTAGATATAAGAGAATTGAGAAGTGGACAATAGATGGTTGATCTTAGAAATTATTAACAAGTATTTGGTATTGATAAATTGCTTATTTTAGTTTCAAAAACAAATTGGAGGTGGTTTCATTTCAGCCCCAATATATGGAGAAATTACCAATGTTTAGTTTAAGATAGAGTATATTCAGGGCCGGCCCCAGGTTTTGCAGGCACTAAGGCCGATTTTTAAAATGGACCCAAAAAGAATAAAATCTAAAAAAAAATCACATCTCAAAAATTTCAAATATAATATTCTAAAAATTGCATTCATTCGAAATTAACTTATCAAACGCCCTCTTTGTGAATGCTTTATCTGGTTGTTTCTTATTCCTTTTTTTAATACCCGGATGGAAGTATGACGCATCTAAATAAAAATAATAAAAAAATAAAAATTAGAACTTTAAAACCACAATTTCAACTTAAATGAATATGCTAATAACTAAACTCTAACTACTAGAACTAATAATAAACATAATACCAAATATTTATAATTCTAATAATCAAATCGAAAAAAATACCAATTTAGAAAAGATAATTATAATTTAGAAAAGATTATTACTATTGAGAAAAGATAATTTCTTCAAAACAATTCAATAATTTCAGAAATCGAAAATTCCTAAAACTCTAATCATAATTTTGCAACATATCAACCTAGTGATCCTAATAGAAAAAAAAAACTAACCATAATTTTCCAACAAAATCAAACTAATTAGTAACAATTCTAAGGACCTAATCTAGCATCAATAAACCTAATAATAAAATAACTAATAATTAAGCTCGAACAATCAATTTCTCAGTTTAAAGAAAATAGAAAACTTGGTATTAGAATTTTGGAAAGAAGGGAATTTGATTTGAAATACCAGTTTCTAGAGTAGGGTAGGAGAGGAGAGGCGGTCAGACAGGGACCTGAGACCGGCGTCGACCACCACCGGCACCGACGATGGAAATCTGGTGCGTGGAGTTTGGTGGAGAGAGGGAGGTGATTCGGCGATGGGAATGAAGAGAAAGAGAGAAGGAGAAGGAGAGGGGTCACGGGTCGATTTCTAATATCATTGGATTTTCTAATATCATCGGTATATTAAGACAGAAACGGGAGAGACAGAGAGAGGCGGAAGAGTAACTTAAGTAGTAGTCTCCAAATCGCAAGGACTTCTTCTTCTTCTTCTTCTTCTTCTCTCAAGCTTCCAGCTTTTGTTTCTTCTCAATCGAGATTCTTTCTCAAAGTTTTTCTTCTTCTTCTCTCAAGCTTCCAGCTTTTGTTTCTTCTCAATCGAGATTCTTTCTCAAAGTTTGTCTCAAGGCTTCCAGCTTTGTTTCTTCTCAGTCGAGAGATTTTTTCTCAAAGTTTTGACATTGATCGGCTGCTCATCGTGGGCCGAACAAAGCAAACCGAGGATTTGGGATAGGGAATCGCTATTTACCTATCATAATTAGTGATTTTCTATACCCCGACCGATCAATCATAAGGCATCACATAATATCTAAATGGGGGTATTTAAAAAATTATTTTGGACTCTCAGTTTACTACTTTCTATCAACTCTCATATTTGTGTTAGTATTAAAAATTCCCAAATTACTTTCCATAAAAATTTAGCATATATTTTTTTCTCCTACCTCCTAATAGCTCCCATTTAATTTCTCAAGATTTTAAATTCTCGCGATATTTTCAATTTCTCGCGTTTTTTTGACGTTGCATACTCTCAGCTAGACAGATATCTTTCGCGAAGGATCGCCCGCATTTTTTTGGCGTGTTTTTAGTATTTTTTTATTTTTCTACTCGTTTTTAGTATATTTTTTTTGACTGTTTCGAAATATTATTAGTATAATTTTTCGGATTTTTTCAGTATTTTTTTGAATTTCTGGGTTTTTACCTAAACAAACACATATCAGATGAATAGAAATCCATACCAGATTTCAACAAACACATACTAGTCTTTATATTTCAAAAATTGTGACAAATGCATACCAGTTGAAGCAAAAGACATACTAGTAAGGATAAATACATACAAAATCTAAATAAATACATTTCAGATGAATATATGTCCATAACAATGTAAGCAAAACATATATCAGTAAGGTATAAACACATACAAAGTCTAAATAAACACATACAAACAGATTAATAGATGTTCATACCAGTAAAAATAAAACACATACAAGTAAATTATTACACACATACAAAGTCTAAGCAAAACACATATCAGATGAATATAAGTCCATACCAGATTTCAACAAACACATACTAGTCATTATATATCAAATTTTGACAAACACATACCAGTTAAAGCAAAAAAACATACCAATAAGGTATAAACTCATACAAGTCTAAACAAAACACATACCAGATGAATAGAAGCTCATACCAGATTTGAACAAACACATACGAGTCATTATATAGCAAATGTTGACAAACTCATACCAGTCTGAACAAAACACATACCAGTATGGTATAAATCCATACATGTCTAAACAAAACACATATCAATCTAAACATATTGTGTGAAATCAAAATATTGCGAGATGATATGGATCCGGGTGGGAGTCAATAATTTGGGTTTGTTGAATATTTGAGCTGATTTGAATTGGGGTCATTAAGAGGTACTTAAAAAATAGTTTCAAATATGGCCGTACTCCCTAAATTAGACTCACATAGTATGAGAGGTAATGAGAGATAGATATGATTAGAGCACCAAATCTTTTTCCTTTGGGATATTGGATTTGGATTTGATAGATCATAATGAGGCTTATCAGCCCACAATTAGAAGGTTTATGGGCCAATTATATTAGGTGCTTTTCTGAGATCTTATAAAACTTATTTTGAGTAGTCAAGAATACAATGATTATAAATCATAATGAGGTATTTTATTATTCAAGCCATACAATCAATGGTCATGTTTTGGAGGATGTGGATATATACTAGCGAAGCAGAACTTGGGTTTGGGAAATAATCAAATTCACAATTTAGAATTATGATAACAAGTTTTCTATTTTGATTAGAGGACAAGTACAATATCTAAAGTTCCGGAAGAGTACAACTTATAAATTTTTTTGTTTGGAATAAATGATAATTTTGATTATTAGAATTTTCTAAGAAAACTTGATTTGAAAATATGAAAATTGTGTTATGAATTCCAAAAGGTTAGATTCCATATTTATAATTTTGGATGCCTAATAAGCTTCTTTAAATAAATGTTAAACAGAAATGGTTTTATGA
Organism: Juncus effusus; assembly: GCA_027726005.1. NCBI lineage: Eukaryota > Viridiplantae > Streptophyta > Magnoliopsida > Poales > Juncaceae > Juncus > Juncus effusus. Next base: position 9,848,004 of record CM050904.1, on the reverse strand, counting down.
TCTTTTATTACATCATGTCTTTGAGTATCGTTATGTGATGATTTGTTACAAAACATATCAATTTTTTAAGCTTGAAATTTATCTATTAATAAATAGAATAGAAATGAAAAAAGGGGGGCATAGACTCATAACAATAGGACCACCATACCATAACCACCAATTGAGTGAAGGGTTGGCACACACATGATTAAGAGAGAAATATTTTCTTGGCCCAAGAAGAGAAAATTTTGCTTGGGCTGCCAACAAGACACATGTATTCTTTTTGGGCTACTAATGAAAATATTTTTATTACTGACATTATTTTTCTTTAAAGTATTTTTATTAAATTGTTTTATCTATAAAAATTGATTCGGTAGGTATGGCAAGTGCTGTTGAAACCTTGTGTGGCCAAGCATACGGCGCACACAAGTACGACATGCTCGGAATCTACCTCCAAAGGTTGATTGTTCTTCTAGTAGCAATTGGAGTACCTTTGGCTGTAACCTATGTATTTTCCAAGCCACTACTGATTCTCTTAGGAGAATCACCTCAAATTGCCGGTGCTGCTTCGATATTTGTATATGGATTGATTCCTTAGATCTTCGCATATGCAGTCAACTTCCTGATCCAAAAATTTATGCAGGCACAAAGTATTATGATACCTAGTGCATGTATTTCTGCTTTCTCAATTATGGTGCATCTCATAATGAGCTGGTTGGTTGTCTATAAATTAGGGTGGGGCTTACTTGGCGCTTCACTCGTGTTAAGTTTGAGTGGTGGATCACAGCCCTCGCCCAATTTGCTTATATCGTTTGGAGTCCTCAATGCCGACTTACGTGGGCCGGGTTTTCTTGGAAAGCTTTTTCGGGTCTTCCAGATTTATTTAAATTGTCTGCCGCCTCTGCTGTGATGTTATGTCTGGAGACTTGGTATTTTCAAATACTTGTGCGCATTGCGGCGGGATTGTTACCAAAGCCCGAAATTGCTCTTGATTCACTTGCTATATGGTAAGAGCTCTTTTAGTATTAAGTCTTATTGTGCTAGGAAAAAAATCTTGAATTCATGGGCAATATTTGAAAATTTTCAAGAATTTGCCTATTTTAACTTCTATTTGCTTTTTGATACAGCATGACAGTGTATGGTTGTGTTTTTATGGTCTCAGCTGGATTTAATGTTGCTGCAAGGTATAACACTTTTTAAAAATTTACATAAAACCTACTAATCTTTTACTATCACTAATATCCTTATAATAAACTAATATCCTTTTCGGCTTTTATTTTATACATCATATTTTTTTTATACAAATTTGAAATTGTGAATGCAGTATTCGTGTAAGCAACGAACTTGGAGCGGGAAATCCTAAATCAGCTTCATTTTCGGTTGTGGTCGTAACAACACTTTCTTTCATCGTGGCACTGCTAGTATCATTTTTTATATTGCTATGTCGAAACTATATCAGCTACATCTTTACTGAGGGTGAGGAGGTTTCTCGTGCGGTTTCAAACATGACTCCGTTGCTTGCTGCCACTCTCATTCTTAACGGTGTCCAACCTGTTCTATCCGGTATGAACTACACATTGCACAGGCAGTGTTTTAGTTGCAATTGCTTAGTACTATTGAACTAAATAAAATGATGCAAATCATGAATATTCATAAAGTGAAGAAAATACTCAAAATATTTTTTGTTTTTTTTCCTTTTGTGATTTTTCAAGGGGTCGCGATTGGTTGTGGATGGCAAGCATTTGTGGCATATGTCAATGTCGGCTGCTATTACTTTGTTGGGATTCCTCTTGGTTGCCTCCTTGGATTCTATTTCCAATTTGGTGCATCGGTATATAAATGCACAGAATCATTAATTTTAAAACAAAAATCATATGAATTCAAAAAGTTAATCTAGTTTTTAATTTTGAAAATAAAAATAAGAAAGACGGGAATAAAAATAGAGAATTCAATTCTTTCTTATTTTAATTTCGATATCAATTCTAGGTCTGAAATTTGGGTTTCCAGAATTATAGATTCTACAAGAGTCCGATATACTAGCTTATTCAGTTATAATGAATCAATTAAAATACTTGCATTCGGGTTTTTTAGAGGTAGTAGATCAATAACTTAATAGCAGACTATTTTAGTTTTATAAACCATGTATTTTTTATATAGTCAAGATAAACAAATAATTTTCTCACATAATCACAGTGTAATAATTATAATTATATTCTTAATTATTATGGCGAACTTTATTTATATTTACCAAATAGTTTGAATAATTTGGCATTTGTAGGGAGTATGGATAGGCATGATTGGGGGAACTCTTATGCAAGCTATCATTCTCATTTATGTCTCCATACGGACAGATTGGAAAAAAGAGGTGCAACTATATAATAAATAATGTCAATTACTTTTCTAAATTATAGTTCACTTCAAATTATATAAATTACTAGATTTGTAGGTGGAGGAAGCATCCAAGCGGTTGAACAAGTGGGTTGGATATCTGTTTTTCCTTGAATTGATGGAATCTCAACTATTGTTGAGACATTTTTTTCAGTTCACTTAGATATTTAATTTGCCTTCTAGGCTACCAATTATGGCTTTTAAGCCACTCACTGAGAGATTGGGTTCCAATTCTAGTAGAGGCTGCTGGACAAGGAAAATTTTCAGATGTTGATAATTAGATCAGTGTGTGAGTATTTATGCATTCCTCTAAATTTTGTCTATGATAGTAAAAAAAAAAGGGCAATCAATCATAAATTGCCTATCCAAATGAGATATCAGGCGATTCAGGCCATACAAAAATGAAAAAAAAAACAATGCATATTATGATGAGATTGACCACATGTTAATTCTAACGAGAATGTCAGAAATTTAAATTGCGGAATTTGTAACACCACAAAATAAAATTGAGAGGAAAAAATTTAGTCTTACCTTGAGCTATAGAAAGAAAATAGAATTACTTAAATAAGCTAATACATTTTCTCCTAACATCAATCAAACTTAAGCTTTTTCAGGAAAATATATTCTGAACATGTTTAGATGGTACTTAGCTAGTGATTGCACCAAAACTCTACATATATTGTTGGAGATTAACTCATGCACTTTTCTCTCGGACAACTACGACCAGTATAATATTTGTTAGAGAATGGAGATGCAATACAATGTTGGTCTTTTCAGGCTTGTCTTGTCTTAGTCTGGTCTTTGACTTCACGTCATGGTTCTTCGTCTAATAACCTTACATTGGATCCTATGATGTATAGATTGGTGTACGAAATAATCAATTATTGGATAATTGATTGAGCAAAACAGTATCATTCCGTTGGCAACGGAATAGTTCCGTTCCCAACGGAATAGATATGGAAACTGTAATAACCTTAGTTGCCAAGTATTCCGTTATGGAAATACTTATTCCGTTGGCAACGGAATAGGCGCAGATTAGGGTTTTTAGTTATGGTAACTGAGCAATCGTTCGCCTCTCTCTCTAGTATAAATAGAAGAGCAGTGCCTCTCTATTATACACACAATTCAGAAGCCTTAGAGGCCGTCTAATACACAGAAATAGAGAGAGAGAGTCTTGAGTTATTTTCGGAAAGTATTTCCGGACTCGTCTAGCCGAGTCCGGTTATTCCGTGTGTCTAAAGTTCGACGTGGATACGAGTAGAGGTCTTCTGCTTTGAAGACTAGCGAGCGATCAGTTTCTTTACCCTAGGAGAAGCAAGGCGTTCATTCGAGTCGAGCTTCAGGAAGGAGAAGGTTGCACGTCAGAAATGTTCAGACCTACATCTGTTCTTCGTCTCGCGGATCAGGAAGATCCGAGGTATAAATTTTAATAGTTAATCTCGTACTTTTATTCCCTTAACGATGATCCTAGGGCGGGTTGAATCCATAGGTTCCGCTGCGCATGTAACGTACATGGCTATGAATTCCCCAACAGTAGTATCAGAGCGTTCGTTACGGAAATAATCGTCGATTACATATTTAAAATTTAGTAAATTCTAGTATAATAAATTTTAGGATTTTGAAAATATTATTTCAAAATATCACAGAAATAGTTTCTTGGAATATAATATTAGATATTATGATTTCCTAGAGTTTCGAAAAATAGTTTTTCGAAATCTGTTTTGGAAACGGAACTAAAACAAAAGGAAATACAAATTTCTAGCACGTCTCCGTTCCCAACGGAATAGTTCCGTTGAGAATGGAATAATACAGGAAATTCAAGAATTTTTAGCGGTGGTTTCGTTGAGAACGGAATAGTTCCGTTCCCAACGGAATAATGCTGATTTTGCGAGAAATCCTAATTTTTGTTATACATGTAATTTAAATATATAAATATGGTATGAGCTTTAGATCTGTGATTGTTCTGTGATGTAATCTTGTATGTGAATGTTTATAATTTTAATTTAATATGGCAACCAGTGAGTTGTCCAAAGTTATAATTATGGCAACTTGTGAGTTGTCCAAAATTGTAAATTACCTTTTCTAGCAATCGGATAGTTGTTAGGAAAAATATTATATCAAGACTACAAGACAAGGATCTGGGCGTAATCTTCGGAAGATGACATTGGATCTTCGCACACACACAACAAAGAGTTCGTTGAAGATTACTCCCGCAATCTTAACATAGATCTAGGATTAGGAACCTCATGATCGCTCGTGAGGAATAGACTCATACCATATTTAACTTAGTTTCTGTGATGTTTATATTTATAAATCTAAAAATAAAATCCTTCAGAATGTTAAGTAAGGAAGTGCCCCCCATGTCACTGGAACTCTCGGTACTTAGACAGTCTTTCATGTGGGTCATGCCAAAGCTGAGCATATGGAGGATTGTCTTTGTAAAGGAGGGTATGAGGGAAATGACGTCTAAGCTGAGTGTGCTGGACTCTATTTCGCCGATAATCATAGATGGTTAAACTTAACTGAGCAAACAAGTCGGACTTGGGCTCAGGGCACAAGATGGGATAATACACCGGGCATATGATGCCCATTCCACTGGGTTGAACTTGTGATCTATCCTTGAGAAGGATAAGCTCAATAGGTCTAACTTCCTTGACTGGTTTAGAAAACTGAGAATTGTTCTCAAGGCTGACAATAAACTGTATGTCATAGAAGAGGCTTACCTAGAGGAACCAGAACAGGGAGCCACAAGGGCTGCCTGAGACGCATATATACGTCAAAGACAGCACAGAGATAGCTTGTCTCATGCTAGCGACCATGACCTCCGAGCTTCAGAAGCAACTGGAGGACATGGGTGCTTATGATATGATCGTAACTCTCAAGGAAATGTTCCAAGAGCAGGCTAGAGTTGAGTGCTACAAAGCGACCGTCTCTCTGACTGATACGAAGATGGTTGAAGGTTCATCTGTGAGTGCTCATGTACTCAACATGAAGAGCTATCTTGATCAATTGGAGAGGCTTGGTTCAGCTATGCCCAGAGAATTGGCTATTGACATAATTTTCGGGTTATTGCCTCCTAGTTTTAAGCAATTCATCATGAACTATAATATGCATCAGATGGAGAAATCCATTACCGAGTTGCATGGGATGCTTAAGAACGCACAGGAGGACATGAAGACAAATGTTGTCAAAGACGTCCTAATGGTTCACAAGAAGAAGGGTAAGAAGACCGGGAACAAGGACAAGGCTAAAGGCAAGGTGTTGCCTAAACCTAAGATCAAGAAAGACAAGGATAGAGTTTGCTTCCATTGCAACAAGATTGGCCATTGGAAGAGAACTTGCAAACTCTATCAGGACGAAATCAAGAAGGGTAGTGTGATTACCGCTTCATGTATTTTTGTTATTGAAACTAATTCACTTACTCCTAAATCTTGGGTATTGGATACCGGAGGTGGTACTCACATTTGTAATGATGTGCAGGGACTACAAAGGTGTAGAAGATTAGCTAAGGGCGAAGTCGACCTGCGTGTGGGAAATGGAGCAAGAGTTGCTGCATTAGTCATAGGAACTTATTTATTGACTTTGCCTAGTGGACTTGTATTAGTACTTAATTGTTATTTTGTACCTGCTATGAGCAGAAATATTATTTCTATTTCTAGTCTAGCTTTGGATGGTTATAAATTTGTTATTGAGAATAATAATTATTCTATCTTAAAGGATAATCTTTTCTATGAAAATGTTCTATTAGAAAGAGGTCTTTACGTGCTAGATCTTAAGAAAGAGAATTATAAGTCCATATATAACATTAACACTAAACGATTTAAACCGAATGACTCAAATACTACATACCTCTGGCACTGTCGCTTAGGCCATATAAATGAGAAACGCATTTCTAAACTCTACTCTCATGGAATTTTAGACTCATTTGATTTGGAATCATTTGAGACGTGTGAGTCTTGTTTACTTGGCAAGATGACTAAGAAACCCTTCACAAAAGTTGGTGAAAGGGCCAATGACTTATTAGAACTCATACATACTGATGTATGTGGACCAATGAGTACGCCAGCTAGAGGTGAGTATCGGTACTTCATAACTTTCACGGACGACTTCAGTAGATATAGTTATGTATACCTAATGATGCATAAGTTTGATTCCTTTGAAGTGTTCAAAGAATTTAAAAATGAAGTACAAAATCAACTTGGCAAGAAGGTTAAAGCACTTCGATCTGATCGAGGAGGCGAATATCTGAGTCAGGAGTTTGAAGATCATCTCAGAGAATATGGAATAGTTTCACAACTGACTCCTCCAGGAACTCCTCAATGGAATGGAGTGTCTGAGAGGAGGAATCGAACCTTATTGGATATGGTTCGATCGATGATGAGTCAAACGAGTCTTTCAATATCTTTCTGGGGTTATGCTCTTGAGACTGCCGCATTCATACTGAACAGGATTCCATCCAAAGCGGTTCAAAAGACGCCATATGAGATGTGGATGGGGAAAAGCCCCAAGTTGTCTTTTCTTAAAATTTGGGAATGTGAGACTTATGTCAAACGTCAGTTTCCCGATAAACTCGGACCCAAATTTGATAAGTGCCTATTTGTGGGATATCCTAAGGAAACTAAAGGATATTACTTTTACCAACCATCGGAGAACAAAGTGTTTGTTGCTCGCAATAGAGCCTTCTTGGAAAGAGAGTTTGTCTCTATGAGAAGCAGTGAGAGTAAAATACAACTTGAAGAAATTCGAGACCCACCTATAGTCGCAGAACCTATGATGGAGGAACAAACAAGCTCTTAAGGAGTTGGTGAGCTTGAAACACAATAGACTCAATGTAGATCTAGTAGGATTCGTCATGAGCCCGAGAGATACGGATTTCTCGTGTCTAATGATGATGATGTAACATTCATAGATGATGAACCCACATCCTACCAAGATGCTATGAAGATCCTGACTCTCAGAAATGGTTAGAGGCCATGAGAGCTCACATGTTAATCCATTTTGAGCATGGCCATGCATTTCCTTCAGTCCTAGTTCATCAAGGGGCCCAGAGATATCTCCCTCTTGACGAGAGGAACAAATCCCAGAGATGCTCGGAACTACTCTTAGCTCCTCCAAAAGGTTCTTTATCCAAACAGCTTCTTTAGCCGCTTCTGCAGCGACTATATACTCTGCTTCCGTTGAAGAATCTGCTACAATACATTGCTTGGAACTCTTCCATGTCACTGCGCCTCCATTTAGGCAAAATAAATAACATGATTGCGATCTAAAGTCGTCTGAGTTTGTCTAGAAGCTTGCGTTGGTGTAACCATTTACAACGAGCTCGCCTTCCATACCTCCATAGACTAGGAATAGGTCCTTAGTTCTTCGTAAGTACTTATGGATTCTTTTAACAGCTATCCAGTGACTTTCACCTGGATTAGACTGAAACCTGCTAGTTGCGCTCAATGAGTATGACACATCTGGTCTAGTACATATCATGGCATACATGATAGATCCTATAGCCGAAGCGTATGGGATCTTTTCCATGTGCTTTCGCTCTTTATCACTCGTAGGACACTGTGTCTTACTGAGAGAGACGCCATGTGATAAGGGCAAAAATCCTGTCTTGGATTCTTGCATTCTGAACCGTTTCATGATCTTGTCTATGTATGTACTTTGACTCAGACCTATAAGTTTTCTAGATCTATCTCTATAAATCCTAATTCCTAGCACATAGGAGGCTTCTCCTAGGTCTTTCATCGAGAAATTATCTCCCAACCATTTCTTGACATTCAATAATGTCGGGACGTCATTTCCCATGAGTAATATGTCATCTACGTAAAGCACCAGGAATACTACCGTGCTCCCACTGAACTTCATGTAAACACAAGGCTCACCTTCGCTTTTGGTAAAACCAAAACTTTTGATAACTTCATCAAAACGAAGGTTCCAGCTTCGAGACGCTTACTTCAATCCATAGATGGATTTCTGAAGCTTGCAAACCTTACTAGAATTCTTAGGATCGACAAAATCCTCGGGTTGCATCATATGCACGTCCTCGGTCAGGTTTCCACTTAGGAAAGTTGTTTTGACATCCATTTGCCATATTTCATAGTCATAATATGCTGCTATGGCTAATAAAATTCTAATGGATTTAAGCATAACTACAGGTGAGAAAGTTTCGTCATAGTCAATACCATGAACTTGTTTGAAACCTTTCGCCACAAGCCTTGCTTTGTAGGTTTGTACCTTTCCATCCACGTCAGTCTTCTTCTTGAAGACCCACTTACATCCGATGGTCTTCAAGCCTTCGGATGGATCAATCAAATTCCAAACTTGATTGTCTTGCATGGATTGCATCTCGGGTTTCAGGTCATTCGGGTCTCGGGTCATTCGGGTCTCGGGTCGTTCGGGTCTCGGGTATTTCGGGTTTCGGGTCATTCGGGTTCCGGGTATTTCGGGTCTCGGGTTTCGGGTCGTTGGCTTGTCAACATTTTCGAGTCGGGACGGATCAGATTTTGCCACCTCTACTTATATATAACCAAATGTACTTTTGGCCTTTATGTTGGTTATTTCTATTTAAAAATGCTACACAACATGACCAAAAATCATGATGGCAGCCTGATAGGTCCATTGTACAAATGTTATTTCTTTAATTAGTCATATTCAGCTGTAATATTTGCAATATAAAATTTATCAAGTTGCCATCAGGCTTTTTAATCACGTTATATAGCATATTTGTTTCTATTTTAACACATCATAAATATAGAAATTAGCACATTTCTACACATCAAATGAAATATTAATTAACCGGAAGCTCATACATGGCTTTCGGAAGGGGGATCCCCACAATCAAACAATCAACTCATCCAATTACAACAATGAGGGAATTGGCAAAGCGCCATACATTGAAAAAAACTAGATTGTTATGCAAGAAAATCACCCCACAATAATTGATACATTTATACTTAATATATTGATCAAAGTAACCACTTTATTGTAGGCATATATTTAATAATACGATACACCTAATTATTTTACATATAAGTCTAACGTTAGATTAAGGATCTAACATATAATAGTATGGAAATGAAGAAAAACAAAGAGAGAGACATCACACAACGTATTCTCTATTTATCTTCCTCAAAATTATAATCTTCCAAATATATAATAAATACAAATTTTGGGTTGAAAAATCAAGATGAGCGACTTCATTTCTTTCGAAGAACAATTTTGCGATTGTGCTACCGGAAATGATATGAGACTTTCTTGTGGTGTAGAATCTTGGAGATACATAAATGACAAAAACTACGCAGAAGGGCATCAATATGTCTTTAGGACAATCGTGATACGATGGAATGGCTTGCCTCATTGCAATCATTATCTTGTTATGTATTTTAATTTAATTTTATTGGTTGTTTTAGAAATAAAACCAATAGGCTGCCCTATATCTCTCTCAAACAAGTTATACTGTAACACCACATAACGAAATTGAGAGAAAATGATTTAGTCCCACATTGAGTATGAAAATAAAATGGAATTACTTAAATAAGCTAATGCATTTACTACTAGTACCAACTAACCTTAAGTTTTTTCAGAAAAATATGACGATGTGGGCTTGTTTGGTTGGTGTTGAGCTAGTAATTGTACTTGAGCTATAACAAATGCTATTAGAGCAGTTCAATTCATGAGGGTATTATCGTACGGCCGAAGTCATATGGATATGTACCGTGAGAGATCTTGGGGGTACTATCGTATAGCGTAGAGATACATACATATGTCTACTAGGATGAGACCGACCACGTGTTAGTTCCGACGAGGACGTCAAAATTTTAAGTGGGTAGATTTGTAACACCCGGAATGAAATTAAGAGGTAAGGGATGCTAGTTTAAATAGTTAATAAAAAATTAAGTTACTTAAATAGCCAAATGCATTTACTATTAGTACCAACCAACATTAAGATCTTTCAGGACAATATGATGTGACCATGTTTGTATGGTGTTGAGCCAGTAATTGTACTTGGGCTCTAACAAATGATATCATAGTAGTTCGACTCAAGGATACAAATTTGGCATACAATATATATACTAGGAAAGAGTCCGGGGATAGTATCGTATGATGCGAAGGTGCATAATTCATCGAATAACATCTTATTCTTAGCTCATGACACTAGTGTCTATTTAGGTCGAATCGTAATAGAAATTTTGGAGTAAAACAAAACCCTAAAGAAAACGGCAATGACTCGGTCCAAACGAACAAATACAAACAAATACAATAACAAACATATATCAACAAAGAAAACAAAACGACTTGAAATCAATGTGTTGTTCAAAAACAAAATGCATCTTTCACACACAACTTCAAACCAAGAAAAACAAAAACAAAATACATACTGTCACTAGATCGGTTCAATCAAAGCTTTAAGTTTTTGTAAAAAGCCTTTTGAATGTTCAAATTATAAATTTGTCATATCTCATTTTCAAATTACAACAAATAATCCAAATTTGTCAGTTTTTTTGTGTTCTCAAATAAAACAACTTTTAACACAAATCAGGATAAGATAATTTCTGATCTAAACATTCCAACCTTTCAGCATCAAGTTTTCTGTTATATCAATCATTCAACAGTACCAAATTGGACATTTAAAATTTGAAATTTCAAACTAACAAATTATAAGCCAGCCAGCCCATTTGGATGGTGTGACCCCCAATAATCAATCATAGCCATCCAACTAATATTCCCAAATTCCAGATCTTACATGATACGGCCCTCATTTATATCATTACATGTTTCCTAACATAAAATTATAACCAAAAGAATGCAAAAATAATGTTTTGCATGAATATTATATAATCTATCACTTTGTAATTGGCACATGAAATCTGGAAATTTCCACCTCAGCCCACATGGTTTATGGTCTCCACACTTATTAATGAACAGCAGTTACAGTTGCTATATGCTGGTCTACAAACACCAGGTCTAGCTAAATATCCCATTCAAGTTTACATCTACCAAAAAGCCATAAATTCACAATAAATTGGTAATGCAAAATTTATTTATTTTTCTTGGTATATTATTAACTCAGTCAGTCCTTCTTATAACAACCCATTTAACTTTTTTTATACTCTTTTTCCTTTTTGGGAAACTATTTACTGCTCTTATAGTTTGTGTTTTTTTTAGAACTCCTAGTCTATACTAATTATATTGTTCTAACAATTTTATACTAGTTTTGTATACTTTTTATTTTTATGTTTATAAACTGTCATTTATTTATTTAAGTTAGAACGTTCTAAATTCCCTCAGTACTAAAACACTGGGTCCATTCTTCCTGGACCCGGTTCTTAATTCCACCGTACACCGACAGGTCTGCTCAGTTGGTACCAGGCATAAAGTACGTCTCGTGTATTAATTTAACAAAACTTTTAACAATATAATAATGTCCATTGGATATAAATTATTTATTTATGAGTAATATGTATGTTTTTTAACATAGACAATAAAGTACAGAGTACAGACATAAAAGCGTATCTTTCGGAATGACCAGTCCAGGGGCCTATCTTGATCCAAAGGTTCGGATTAAATATGAGAAATACATTGGATGAAATTAATTATCACATTCTCTACTTAATTAATTTCACATTCAAATTATTAAGAAAATTATAGCAAACAATTGGCTGTCAGCAATTAATAATTAAAAAAAAATCTAATACATGCATTCAAATTTTAGTAACCTAACAATTTCAAGCAAATAAATCCTATAAAATCTCAATTAAAAGAAAAAAAAAACACAAACTTGTTTCTATAGTTCAACTTTAATTGAAAATGACATAATGTTATTGTTATACAAAAATGATATCTACAAGAAATGAAACCCTCCTCCTCTATTCATGAGCATAATATATGTTTTAGGTGGGCACAATTTGCAAAAGTTATCTGTACAATTTATTACTCTCACAAAAAGCAAAGAGACATGTTGGGAATACAAAACCTCTCCGGTCCACATACACCCGCCCAATCAAATCAATCCACATCATCAATACAATTAACCTCATAACCAATCCAAACCCAACACCAAGTCTACCCACAAACTCACTTCCCAACCCCCAATTATTCAAAGTTCAAAAAAATCTAATAATTATACAAAAGTTAAAAAAAATCTTAATAATTAATTAAACAAAAGTTCAAAAAAGAAAAAAAAATCTAATTTAATAAATTCACCCCCCCCCCCCCCCCAAAAAATCAAAACCAATTAATTCAAATAAACTTAACACCCTCTTTTTCTTCGCTCTCTCTTTTTCTACTCTACTTCACTCTCTTCTTCACACTTCTCTTCTCTTCTCCTGCTCTCATTCATTCACTAATGGCTCCCCCTCCTCTTCTCCTTCTCTTGCTCCTCTCTTTGCTTTCGAACTTCTCTACTGAGGCCGACTTGGCGGCGGAGACGCAGGCGTTGATCAAGCTGCAAGCCGCGGTGCGGCCGTCTCTGCCGTGGAACACCTCCGTGTCCACCTGCACCTGGCCGGGCGTCACTTGCGAAGGCAACACGGTGGTTATACTACGTCTTCCGGGTTCGTCCCTCTCCGGCCAGATCCCGGTTGGTACGGTGGGCAGTTTGGTTGGGCTCAGGACGCTGTCGCTGAGGCTGAACCATTTGGATGGGGAGCTGCCTTCGGATTTGGCTGCGCTGACGGAGCTGAGGAATTTGTACTTGCAAGGGAATCGGTTTACGGGTGAGATTCCGCCGTTTTTGTCTGAACTTAAGAATCTGGTGAGGCTGAATCTCGCAGGGAACAACTTCACCGGCCCGATACCGGATTCGCTCAACAACCTTACGAGATTGGGCACATTGTACTTGGAGAATAATCCCTTGAGTGGCGAGATTCCAGATCTGGAACAGAGCACGCTCGTCCAGTTCAATGTCTCGTATACTCAGGTGAATGGATCTATACCCACCAAGCTCAGATCTTTCACGAAAAGTTCGTTTCTTGGCACCGCCGGCCTCTGTGGTGGCCCTTTTGGGCTCTGCCCCGGCGAAACCGCACCGACTCCGGGCGGATCTCCGGCGGAAACTCCGGGAACTAGCGAGAACGGAACCGGGAAGAAGAAGAAGCTCTCTGGAGGTGCCATTGCTGGAATCGCAATAGCTTGCGTGATCGCCGCTCTGATCTTAATCGCGCTGATAGTTTTCCTCTGTAAGAGATGCACTAGAGAGAGAAAGACTGGAGATATACCGCCTAAAGTGCCTGAAACGGGAGTGGTACGGTCTGTACCGACAGCTGGAAGCCCGTACAGCAGTAATGGACCCGGTACGGCAGCCGTTACTGGTACCGCTGTTGCTGCCGGTGCAGCCGCAACGGCAAAGGAAAAACGTCTCGTCTTCTTGGGAGGCAAAGGTCAGATCTTCACTCAATTCTCTCTCAAAATCTTCATTCCCTCTATTTTTTCAACATTTTTACCATTTTTCTATCATAATAGTTCTATTTGGAGGATTTATCAAGGCTACAAATCTTTAAACAATTCTCTCTTCAAAACTTCATTTCTTAATCATTTTTCAACATTCTCTCACTCGATTCTATCGAAATCATCCGATTTGCTCCCTTTTTTCGACATTTCTTTTGACATTGTTGACGATTTTGCTCTTTTTTGGGTCAGAATCGTTCGATTTGGAGGATCTATTGAGGGCTTCAGCTGAGGTTTTAGGCAAGGGCACTTTCGGCACGGCTTACAAGGCGGTAATGGAGACCGGAGCGGCTGTGGCAGTAAAACGGTTGAAAGATGTTGAATTGGGAGAAGTTGAGTTTAGGCAAAAAGTGGAGGAAATCGGACGGATAAGAGACGATAAATACGTGGTGCCATTAATGGCGTATTATTTTAGCCGAGACGAGAAGTTGTTGGTCTATGAGTATATGCAAATGGGAAGCTTGTCGGCTCTTCTTCACGGTAATTTTAAATTTTAATTTTAATTTATGAAGTTAATTTGGTAATTTGTGAAAAATTGTTATGTTTTTTATTTGATTTTCGAAATTTACGGAAAGTTGGGATTTTTGCACGATAGTTTTTTTTTTAAATTTCGAAATTGAATTTAAAATTTATTTGGTAATTTGTGAAAAAATTGTTTTTTTCGAAATTTACAAAAATTTACGAGATTTTGTGTGAATTCACACTAAAATTTAGGAGTTTTTCGAACGTAACAAGTGTGTGTTTTGTTTTTGTTTTTTGGGGTTTAAAGTCTTGTTTGTGAAAGTCGCGTTTTGTTTTTGTTCACAACCCGTTGATTTCAAGTCGTTTTGTTATCTTTGTCGATTTATGTTTGTGTTCATATTTGTTTGTTTGGACCGAGTCATTGGGTCGTCGCTTTCTTTAGGGTTTTGTTTTTACTCCAAAATTTCTATTACAATTCCACCTAAATGTTAATGGGCCATCCACTCGTTTTTCTTCTAAGTTACCTAAGATTTTGGTTTTTTAAAGACTAGAGCATTTTACTTAGTTGTTACTCAATTCATATTAAATCTCCGAAAAGGATGTTAAGCAATAATAGGTGATTCCTTAGTGTTTGTTTGGGATTAAATTTCACTCAAACTAATGCTTTAATTAGAAAGATATGTTAGATTGTTAGGTAATCATGAGCTTTTGATTTAGACAACTTTTAAACTTAAAAATTCAATCTGTTATTTTGTATCATCCTTCTGTTTCACTAATCACAATTCCTATATTTTTCCTTCAACAACTTTATTTCGACACCGACACACTGAAACACACTTAAAAAAGATAATAGATATTTATACTTTGCTTCACACTACTATCTTAGAAAATACAATTCATTACAAGAGTTGTACCAAACATATATAAACTAATAGAGTAGAGTTGATTAAAATACAATTAAGGTTTGTTAATCAATCACCCATCCTAAGGTGATCAACAAAACTATTCTAGAGATTCTAACTCTATACAATTCTCCTTAATTATATTCTATACAACTCATTCTATACAATTATTCTACTAACAATACACACACACACACACACACACACAAATAATTCCTACACCCCATCCCAACAAATCATCAATTCACCATAACTATAACCAACTAAAGAATCAACATATCCGCCCGCCCCTATCTATCATACTACCATCATGCTCTATTATCCCTAATTATTATTTTCTAATTTTCAAAAGGAAACCGCGGATCGGGCCGGACCCCTCTAAACTGGTCCACCCGCTACTCCATCTCCCTCTCCTCCGCCCGTGGCCTCGCCCACATCCACTCCATCTCCCCTTCCTCCTCCCACGGGAACCTCAAATCCTCCAACATTCTCTTAACCTCCTCTTATTCTTCCTCTCGCGTCTCCGACCACGGACTCTGCGCCCTTTCATCCCCTCTTTCCACCCCTCCTTCCCGCCTATCAGGCTATAGGGCCCCAGAGGTGACTGATCCTCGGAGAGTCTCTCAGAAGGCGGATGTGTATAGCTACGGAGTGTTGCTATTGGAACTGTTGACTGGGAAGCCCCCGACGCAGACGTTGTTGAACGAGGAGGGCGTCGATTTGCCGAGGTGGGTGCAGAGCGTGGTGAAGGAGGAGTGGACGAGCGAGGTGTTTGACGTGGAGTTGTTGAGGGACGGAGCGGGAGAGGAGGAGGAGATGGTGAGGATGCTGCAGTTGGGGATCGACTGCACTGCACAGCATCCGGATAATCGGCCGGGGATGGAGGAGGTTGTGGAGAGGATCGAGGAGATAAGGAGGAGCGGCGGCGGAGGGGCGGTGGAGAGTTTGGAAGATGATCGGAGCTCGATAAGGACCGAGTGAGTGGGGTAATGGTTGGTTAATTTATTTGTTGATTTGGATTGGGGGGAAGAGGAGGATTTGTGGGGGTAGTGAAGTAGATGTTTGTTTGTTTGTTTGTTTGTTTTATTTTTGGGTTTCATTTTTTGTTTTGGGGGTAATTTTTATTTGGAGGGAGGAAGAAGGGGCTTGATTGGTGTGTGTGTGTTGTTGTAATTTGAGATTTCTATAGCAAAAAAGGATTGTTTGGTTGGGTGATGTATGTAAGTGTAGATTGGATTTGAATGACAGGTCTTTTGTGGTTCGTCTGTCTGTGATTTTAATGATTTTTGTCATTTTCTTGAGATTTTTGTTGTATTTTGATGTGATTTTTGTGTCTTCTTGTGTTATGATAATGTGATAGTTGTACAATTGCCCTCTATTATCAAAAATGTCAAGAAATTAAAAACCATCCTTGTTGTTCAAGAATCAGCATCTTAATACAACTTGAGAAAAATGTAGAGCAGTCTACTTTTATGGTTGGAACTTTTTAAAATTAATTACTTTAGGTTGACAAATGTGAGTTTGGTGTTGGTTAAGTAGCTGGAGGACTGAGACTGTTTATGACTTTTCATTTTTTTTATTTTTATGATGATTACGAAACTTTTGCTTTTCATTAAAGTCTGATACGTGAACAGTAATATAATATGATGATATTCCTTGTGTAATAAAATAACATTTAACTGTATATTACTGGTCACTGGTCAGTGATCATTTAATATGGTAAACCTATTTAGTTATTAAGACCTATTTAGTTATTAAGATAATATGTATGTATGACATGTTGAATAGTGAAGTTGTGAAATCAATAATGTTGGGCTAGTTCGTGTTATTCAAATATGTTCGGCAAAATTATCAGTGGAATTGGAATAAAACAATGTTTTCCTAAGAACAGGAGAGAGAGACAGAGAGAAAGTTGGTTATTCCAATATTCCATTTTCTGCAGGAAGTAGCTCTTCAGTTTCCTTAATCCACTCTATTTTATACTTGTTGGCAGAATAAAAGATTTTATTTCAGTTTATGTCTATATTCCAATTCATTACACCTTACTCAAATTCCATCAAAGTCGAAACTTAAGTATATTATCTATTTATTTGTTTATTAGAAAAATATTTTACTGTATGAGTAAGCTAAAAAAAGAATTTACGTACATAAAAGCTTAAAAAATGAAATGAAATTAAATGTAACAAACATCCTTTGTGTTTGGTGATCTGACACTTCAGTGCTTTGCTGGACTGCTTTAATTGCCACCTAATGAAGTTCTCTTGCATGTGGATTACGATTGTCTCCTCATTTCTTCTTAATTTTCTAATAATCTCTATCAAATAGTTAATATATATGAATTAGAAATAATTAAAAACAACATGTTGGTGCTTTTGGAATTGCGAGTTGCATATTTTTAAAATTCAGCCACCTCTCATTTTCTTATCCCTAAAAATGAAAGTGGGTTGAATGGAAAAAATATTTCAATTATTTGTGTTAAGACAATTTTAATTGTTAGTTTGAACTTTGAACTAGGTTTTATTCTCTTATTATTGACTATTGAGTGAATGGTGAAGACACAAAAGCATATTTTATAATTTATTGCTAATACATGTGAAATTGAGCTAAAATTTTGTTACTATAAATTAAATGAGAGCTTATGGAGCACGACGCACTATAGTACGACTGTTCACGACGGGATCCAATAACAGTATATATAATTTATTTTCTAATAACAATATATACATAAAAAGTGAAAACAGTATATAAAAATGGAAAAACAGTATATAAAATGGGAAAACAGTATATAAAAGTAAAAAAATAAGAAATACACAAAGAATAAATAATAATATATTAGCTGGCAAAATATTATATAAAATGAGAAAACAGTATATAAAATGAAAAAAATAGTATATCTATAGTGCCGTCGTGCTACAGTCATACTACAGTATCGTTGTGTTTGCACATTTTCCTAAATTAAATTCTAGTCGTATGGGAACCATCAAATGATTAAATAAATAGTTAAGAGCATTTAAGAACCTATCTGGTTTTGCGTGTTGTCTCTATTAAATACTAGCACAATGTAAAAATATATTGGTATATTATAAAAGATATGTCGGTATAAGATAAAAAAAATTATATAAATATTATGGTAATAATGTATAGTTGTATACCTACACAAAAAAATACTTTTGTGGTTTAAAAGTACAGAAGTATGCAATGAAAAAAAAAATCTGATAATTCATATAAGATCAACACACAGTCAACTTTTGCATGCATGTTGATCAAATAGAGAAAAAGGTAAAGGTAAAGTTGTTCTTTCATCTTTGCCACTTCATGTGATTGTAAAAACAAAAAGCAAAAGAAACAACAGGTTTCTTATATTATAAAAAGAAAAAAAAAATCAGAAGAATATTTAAAGCACTAAACTTCTTGGAAATTGTCTAAATTGTACTAGTTGTTTGCGCATCTTTTTGTAAAGATATTGGCT
Source organism: Juncus effusus (assembly GCA_027726005.1). Lineage (NCBI taxonomy): Eukaryota > Viridiplantae > Streptophyta > Magnoliopsida > Poales > Juncaceae > Juncus > Juncus effusus. The sequence continues at coordinate 9,829,365 of CM050904.1, read as the reverse complement.
TTGACAAACTATTAACTATAAACCATATGCCAAAGCAAAATTCATTAAATAGTGCATGCTTATGACTATCTTTTACATATTCTTGCAAGTAAACTACAAAGTTATTCCTATTCTTCTTATTTTATGAAAATTATACTGACCTGAATAGTGTCTCATATATTAGTGGAGTTTTAGTATATTGAGCTGGATTTAAAAGGAAGCTAAATCAGTATATGGGCCCATTCTGAATGCCAACTCAGCATGCCGTATCATTTTTTTTTTTAATTTACTTATGATTCCTTTTCGAAAAATTTGAACTATGCAAAATATCCTTCGACTAATTATCAATATTTATTAACACCTAAATACATAATCTATTGCAGATTGGGTTGTCCAACTTAACTTGTTTTTTAAGCTTTCGGTAATTGAGCCCAAATAGAAAAATTGTGAAAATAGAGATAAAGGCTACTGATCTACAAACTTGGGCCATCAGAAAAAAAAATTTAAGTCATCTGAAATTTATATGTGAAAAAAGTCCTAGTGTCCAACGAATTAATTAAAAATAATGCAATATTTTACATCCCGAAGAAGCATAATATGAAATTAAATAGTTTTAAATGTTGGTTGACCAACAATAAAGATATGATTTCAACAATCTGAATCTGTCAAAAGACAACATATTCTGAATTTGACAAAGTATCTCTCTTCATAAAAAGTCAAAAATTGTGTGTATTCATTTAACTTGATTCAAATCTATCAAGATCTAAACCAATTTTCTAATATAACTGTCTCCACCTTCTCTTTTCAACTTTCTTAGCTATGTATAGTAAATAATTGCATTTATTTCCTTGCAAAAACGTAATTAATATTATGCTATTTATATTTTCATAAGATGGGCCAACAATAAGATACTATACCTGATATTTCCCCCTTAGGTTATTGATGTATGAACAATAAAGTTTTACTTTACAATACCATTTATTAAGCAACAAGTAATGTTTCATTTAACACATTATCAAGCACATCAACTCAAAGCTTTCACCAAAACAAGTGGAAATTAAAAACTAGAGCAAGCCAATTTTTAAATGTCAATTCTTTTTAAACAAAAACAAGCAAAACAACTTATAATGAACACTTCAATTTCATGTAAATCAAAACCCACATGCTTGACTCAAAACCCTTTTTACTTTATTTCAATACACACAACTTAAATGTTAACCAAATTTGACATAATAATAACTCAAAGCAAAACACGCAAAAGAAATGACGTGTAATTTTCTTCATAAACAACAGCATTGTCTTCATCGAAGCTTTTTCGCGCTTATGGCTTCCAGAGTATGGTGGTCTCAGCAATCATCGAAGAAACAACATAAGGATCCATGTTGGATGCCGGCCTCCTGTCCTCAAAGTAACCTGTAAGTACAAATATATATATATATATATATATATATATATATATATATATATATATATATATATATATCGTTATTTACAAAGAAGTCCTTTTCAAATTTTAAATATGGTATTAATTGTTCAAGATAAATTTTTTACATACCTTTGCCTTCTTTCTCGGTGTCACGGCCAACCCTGATGGAAGCACCACGGTCCGCAACTCCCTAAAAAATTGGAACATAATGTAAGTTTTCTTTTTCTATTCAAATCTCTCATTGAAATTATATTTGAGAATGATTGTCAATTGGCTCTTAGCTTAGTGGAGAGGGTAAGAATTAAAATTTTATTGATTCTAGTTAAATGAGTGGATCAATAGTACTTCCTAGCGTTGTGCGTTCAAACCTCATTAACACCATCTTTATTTCTTTAAATAAGCATGCAACAATTGTTACCCTAAAAAACTTTTTTTCATTTGAGAAAGCTTAAAAAAAAGGTACCGATTTGAAGGTGTTGATGTCAGCAGTCTCATGGCGGCCTGTGAGGCGACGTTCGTTGCCCTCACCGTAAGCAGCGATGTGCTCCTTGTGCCTCAATCCCAACTTGTGTATCGCCTTCTTTATCACCTCGTATCCTCCTTCCTCCCTCATCGATTTTGTGCTAAATAATAATAATAATAATAATAATAATAATAATAATAATAATAATAATAATAATAATAATAATAATAATAATAATAATAATAATAATAATAATAATAATAATAATAAAATAATAATAATTAATTAATTAATTATTACCGACAACTCGTGTTAATAAACATAATTTATGAAAACTTGTATTAGAATTTTAATAAAAATGTATCAAAAATTGTATTGGTTTGGGGTGGTAATTATGTCTTGATGGATTTTTACCTGTAGTTGGTGTGAGCACCAGCACCATTCCAGTCACCCTAAAATTAAAAAAAAAAAGGATAAAGATAAATATACCTTAATATTGAATGAAATGAAATTAAAAAGTTGAAAAATATGAGCTAAGTTAAAAATTAACCGGGATCGGTTTCGGGTCGAGGGAAAGCACGACTCCAGCAACCTCAGTAATCCTCTGCTCGAAAAAAGATAAAATAAATTAGTAAAAAGAAAGATTTTAATTTTCGTGCAAATTATTATGAAAACAAACAAATAAATAAATAAAATACATATGAAAATTAAAAAAATTTACCTCAAGAATGTAACGTGCGACCCACACTTGGTCGGCGGCGGCAATTCCGACTGAAGGGCCGACTTGGAACTCCCACTACACAAAATAGAAAAACAAATAAAATAATTAATTAACAAATAAAAAGTACAAGAAAATAATAAAAATAGGAAAAAATATGGAAAACTTATCGTACTTGACCAGGCATAACTTCACCATTAATACCACTAATGTTGATACCAGCGTAAAGGCAAGCCTTGTAATGTGCATCGACTATGTCACGACCGAACGCCTTGTCGGCACCAGACGCACAATAGTATGGTCCCTAATATATTCATTCAAAAAGAAAGAAATTTATAACATATTTATTAAAATAAGAAATTTTTAGCATTTTAATTCAAAAAAAAAAGAGAGATTTGTAACATAGAATTTACCTGAGGGCCAGGGAAACCACCAACAGGCCAACCAAGGGGCCAGTTAACATCTTTTTGAAGGAGAGTATACTCTTGCTCAATTCCATACCTAAATATTCCAAAAAAAAAGTAAGATATGATAAAAAATAATAATAAGAAGAAGAAGAAGAAGAAGAAAAAAAAAGAAATATTAATAAGATTTAATTAAAAATATAAATACCAAGTTTCTTCAGCTGTAACTTCAGGGGTATTAAATATCTTGGCCGCGTTGTATCGCTTGTTTGTGGGGATCGGTTCTCCTTGTGGCGTGTAGCAATCGCACATCACCTAGAGAATTTCATGTTGTTTTTAAGAATTTTATATCCATTTTATGAAATTTAAGAACATATGTTGTAATCGTAATAAATTATAGAACATATTTATATATATAAGTTAAAATCATTATAATCACGCTACTGAATTCGTAGTCAAGGAAATGCGATGAAAAAGAAAAAAAGAAAAAGCAAGAGATTACTCACAAGGATGTTGTTTCCTCCCCTGAATGGATCCTTGAAAATTGCTTGAGGGCTTCATGATAAGAAAATAACAAATTTATAAACTTAAACGAAAAAAACAGAATCAATGCAAATAAATCATTAAAAAGGAAGAATAACTTACTAAAGGATAACTTCACTGTCTTGTCCTGGAGCCTGGCCTGTGCTCGAGCCGTCGTAATTCCATTTTGGGAGCTGGCTCGGATCCGTGACAGGCTTTGAAATTGTCTGTTCAAAACATGAAATTTGAAATTAGATAAAATAAAAAATTGAAATTGCAAAATTATAAGGTTTTTTTTATAATGCAAGGCTTGAGGTTGCAAAATTATAAGTTGTTTCATGTCCATATTTACTCACCCTTGCTTTGCTCCTCATGTCCAATCCAGTTCCACCAATCCTAAGTTCATTGAAAAAAAGGTTAATAAAATAAAAAAGACAACAAAATTATGTTATGAGTTTCTCAAAAAATTTCAGTTTCAAACAGTATTATGACATAATATGGTCCAATACAAACCATAATCCGTATTACATCAGTATTATGTAAATATTTAGTTTCCTTAATCTTCATTACAATTTTTTTTTTTTTTGATAAAAAATTGCGAACTTAAATTTAAGTCAAAAAGAAAAATACCAAATGTACTCGGCGATAATTTTCTCAGTGTGATCAGAGAGGTTGAGGTTAAGAAGGTCATTGAGCAAAGCCATGGCTAAAAAGAGTTAATCACAAGAAAGGATTTATTCTCTCTGAACAGAGGAAATGGAATAAGAAGAAGGACAAGTGAATGGTGAGAACATAGGAGGTTTGAGGTCTATTTATATTCCAAACTTGGAATAAGACAGATTTGTTCGATTGATAAGATAATGGACAAAATAGAAAGAATAATGGATTGTGGGCAGCCAGTTTTGTGAATATTTTTTTAATAAGAATGAATATAAATTTATAACAAATTGTAATTAGCTCCAGTTCATTTTCAATAATCTAAAAAAATCCATTTAAAGGGGCCCATTTGATGGATTCTTTCATTGTAGATTTCGTATTTTTCTGTGATTCTTTTAAGTTTGAAAATGAAAGGATGTTAAATTTCTGGTCTTAAGTCTCTTGAGGAATCTGAAATAAAACAAAAGTTTCGATAAAATATCAAATTTTGTGATAAAATTAGGATTTCTAGAATATTTTTATTTGTTTCTTGTTTGTAATAAAATATCCGGCATTCAAGACAAATCTCTCACAAATCAAACAAAAATAAGTGTTCTTTTTTTTACACAAAAAAAACTAGTTTTTGGCTCAGTGGTTAGGATAATCAAAATTGCTCATAAATTTTTAAAACAAAGAGAAAATGTAGTGAAATGTAAGATATAAAAGTAAAGTTGTCCTTAAAGTGTGAACTTTTTTCAATTTCTATCTGTCAAATTTAGCTCTTTTGTCCACAAATTCAAAAAGTCGTCTTAGCTTGTTGGTTTCTTTATAGAAACTGTTTTTTTTATGTAAATGTTTATAAACTTTAGTTGGTTTGGTTTAGATGAAGAGAAAAAGAAAGCTAATTAAGATTAAAATGATGTAATTTGACAATCTTATCAAGTTAGCCTTGTCATTGTTGTTGACTTTGATTCCTTGACAAGCCTTTAATTCTTAAAAAATTAACCTGATTCCATAATTAATAAAGGTATAATAAACATTAAAGGGGCTAATTATTAATTTCATATTTTGAGGGAAATGGAAGAATCCCACACGATTTCTAGTCCCCGCATTAGTTGACTTTGCATATCATATTTGATAAATGTACTCTTTATTGTCTTCTCCTGATCTGGCTACAAATGGGTTTGTGAAATTAAGGAATAGAAAATAGTCGGTATTCCATCGTACTTTCATTCGGTGAGATAGAATAATTGATTAAATGGAATAGCGAGATTAATAATGTTTTCTATTGTGAAAAGAAAAGAAAAAAATATAGATAATAGGTTTAATTTATTCCACTCTGTCCTAGTATTTCATCTCCAATATGAAATCACATTTTAGCATTTTTGTAATCCATTAGGTTCCATAATTTTTTCATTCTTGTTTTGAAGAATAAAGTTTTATAACACTTTCATTCATTATTTCACTCGACATAAAAATGATATTTTATCATATCAAAGTTAAGAATTAATATTGATTGAAAGCCTTGAAAAACATTTAAGAAAATCTTAGCACTTCTTTCTGGAGCTAAACATATTATTATAAACAAAGGCTTAATGTTGCTTGGTCCACTTGTCAAAACAGTTGACAAATTGTAAGGTGGTTACTGAATTTTATGAATGAGACAATTTTATGAACATCCCTACGAAATCTTAAAATATCATGTATAAACTCATTTTCATATTTTCTTACAAAAATTCTCAATCTGCCACTAGTTCATCATTTTTCTGCACTATCTACTGGTCAAAAAGGAAAAACAAGGGGTAGTTTGATATTTTTAGCTTTAGAGGGGCGTGTATGGAATTTTTTCTAATTAAGATTCAAGTAGGTTTCATGTGGGGAACTAATGTAAAATTGGAATCATATTCAAACCAACTTTTCAAATTCAATTCAAGGCTGAACTTAGCGTGATTAAACTTTTTTCTAATAAAAAATTATATCTATTAATTCCTTTAGCATATTTTCTAAGCTTCTTCAAGTTAGAAACATTTTGTAATAGAAAATATGGAAAATACTCATATTTCACTAATTTAGTTATCATATAGATAATTAGAAAATAAAGATCACCAATTTAATTATCATAAAAAATAATAAAAATGAATGAAAATATAAAGATCTAGAAATATTATTTCAAAAAAAAAAGATCTGGAAATATTGTTATTCTGTGGATTCAGCATGGCACGACAAGATGCCAAATTATTTATTTCATGTGTTTATACTTTAGTTGACCTTATTATAATAGAATCATGATTCATGATTCTTCTATTTGAAATTTGCATCTCTATTAAACCACTTGAGTGTTTGGCACGAATTCAACGCTATCATCTGAATTATTTTATCAAACAAAATTATCATTTGTAAACTCACCCAAGTACACGACATGAGGATCCAATTATTTAAACCAACTTGACCAAAATCTATTGGCTAGGTAGGAAATGCAAATTAGATAAATATTTTTTTATTTAATCTACAAAAAAAATATTTTTTTTAAATTGAAGATCATCAAGATCAGGATATGAAAATTTGATAAATATTTTGTCAAACTGAAATTATTAAGATCTAAAAATACAATTCATTGTATTTTCTAAGATTCTATCCCTTTCAAAGGTTCTAATTAAGAAATTCTACAGTTGTAATCAACCCCAATTTTCAACTATTTTGGCAATTTTCATTGCATTAATGCTTTTACAAGTAAACTGATGTAATTTAGACAAAAAGTTTATAAACCAAGATAAAAAGTCATGGTCATCTCATGACTAAGACTGTAATGCCTAATTGGAAAACTCATGGTTCTTAATTTGATGCTGGACCCACCATTTTTTATTTAAGAATTAAATTTATTTACATTATGTTTGGCCTTCTTTTCTGTTTTATATACTAAGAAATTTTGGATATCCCGTTTCTGATTATGTTATAATTAAGTAATTATTTAAATACAATATAATATGGATCAAGAATGTCCATATTAATTGTATATACATAAAAAAAAAAGCAGAGTATTTGAAATCACGTTTTGTGTATACATATGTTAATAAAAACATTGAATGGACTAAACAAAATCGCAAATATCGTGTTTATTGCCTTTTGAAGATGAATTTGATTTTCGAACTGAGTTAGTTAGAAAAATAAGTTCAAAATCAAGTTGCTTTCTTTTTTTTTTTGATGAATTCAAGTTGCTTTCTTTATTAACAAAATTATCAGGTTCACATACTTAAGCTTGTAGATGAATCTAGCAGCTCATATTAGAATTGATATAAATAATCAAATAGGTTTCAAGAGCCTTTAATTGGACAAAAAAAATACGTCTTCCATTTTAGCTTGAAGAAAGAAAAAGAAAAAGGAAAGAGACCGGCCTTTATTTTATCGATTGTAACTGTTCTTAATTTTCAAATTTCTTTTTTGTTTATTTTTTATTTTATCGGCCAGCCCAACTTCTCTCTTATTCTAATGAGCATCAGAATCTGATTCTGATTATGAAGCTAATTAAAAACACAGAATCTTCCTGAATGGGATTTACCAAAGTTATTATTATTATTATTATTAATTATTATTATTATTATTATTATTATTATTATTATTATTATTATTATTATTATTATTATTTGTTTTTACCAAATGTTGTAAATAGTGTATATTCTGTACATTTGTAAAAACATTTATTTTAATGAAATCCGGATAGGCATCCCGCCTACATTCAAAAAAAAAAGACTGTAATGTCTAATTGGAAAAGTCATGATTCTTAATTTAGTTCTGGACCCACCATTTTTAATAATGGATTATATTTATCTATGTTATGGTAGACCTGATTTTTCTATTTTGTTTACTAAATAAGTACTGCTTTTGTCCCTTTTTTGAATTATATTATAATTAAGTAATGATTTTAATGCAATGTAATATGGATTAATACAGCATGTCAATATGAATTGTATATACATATGTTTAAAACAGAGTATTGAATGAACTACACAAAATTTGAGATGGAATTTGATATCATGTTTTTATCATTTGAGGGGAATTTAAAATTTCAAACTAAGTTAGGAAAATAAGTTTATAATCATGTTAGTTTGGGTATTATCATAGATGAATCTAACAGCTCATGTTAGAATTGAACATAATATCAATAGTGAAATAATTTTAAAGAGCCTTCAATTGGACAAAATGTTCATCTTCCCATATAGCTTGCAAAAAAGAAAAGAAGCCGGCCTTTATTTTATTTATTATAGCTCTTCTTTATTTTTCTTTTTTGTTTAATTTTTCTTTTAACAGTCAGCTGTAATCTCTTTCCTATTGTAATGAACATCAGAATCTAATTTTGATTCTGAATCTGAATTAAGAAAAAAAACAGGATCTTCCTGAATGGCATACACCAAAGTAATTATTATTATTATTATTATTATTATTATTATTATTATTATTATTATTATTATTATTATTATTATTATTATTATTATTATTATTCCTTCAGATAATCTAGTGATGACATGACATTATGGTCAGGTCATTGGGGGGCTTTGGAACCAACCAACTTTTTCCACATGAAATGAAACAGTTAGTTGATTGCTCATATGGACTCAGCCAATAAAAACAATCCATGTCAGCAAATTGGATGATGTGGCACAATCTGATTGGTTGCTTTCATTTCGGACTTGTACAGGTGTAGCATCTAATAATTTATTGGTTACAAACTTACAAGATAAGAATTCCAAGAATCCAATTCTATTATTCCAAGGAATAGGCTTCCATTGTCAAGTAACATAATAACATTTATCTTTATTCTTTAAGGATTCTAGAAACTCAAAAGCTCAATTCAGAATCAAACACCCAAATTAGATAAGAAATACCATAATTTATATTTCTTAAATAATAAACAAATACATATCTTTATTATTTTTATTTTCAGCCTGATTTTGTGGTCCGTTTTTCTAGCATTTTTGTTAGATTTTAAAAGTCAACACTACTTAAATACTCATTGTTTTTACTAGGTTAGCCTATATAAAATGTTAGCTAATGCAACCAAGAATTATAATACGTAAACCATTACTACCAAATATACATTTCCTAAAATAATTTATTAAAAAATAGATAATAATAATAAACATTCATCCACAAGTGAATAACAATCCATTAATCTGCTCACATGCTCTTCAACTTATAAAAATTACAAAGAGGCACATGACCAGCCATAAAACCCTAACATTTAAACTTAAACCCCAAAATAAACAAAAAACAAAATAAAATTACCCAAAAAAACAGCAACAAAAAAGAGGGTCCAAAAAAGCAAGAGGCCCTCTTATGAAATTAAGCATTACAACTCTTTTTTTATGTACGGCTCAAAAAACCCTTTTTTCACGTGTCTAAAAAAAATAAATACGAACCGATTTAAAAAAAAATAATAATAATAATAAATTATTGGAAGCTGCGTGTTGAGGTTCTAGAAGAAGGGCGGTTTATTTCTGGAGATATGGGCCGTGCATCTTCTGATTTTCCAGGTTCCTAGAAAAATTTATAATTATTTACAAAAATGCCATTAGTTTAAAAAAAATCAAATTCAGTCCCTCATTATTGTACCATTATTAGTGTTATTAGTTAAGTTGGTTATTCCGTACCAGTCAGTAGATTTTTTTCATTTTTATCCGTCAAAAGTCATACATGTCAGTAAAAATTATTTTAATGTTTAATTTGGGCGATTTTTTATGAGTTCTCACAAACAATTAAATTTCCGTGTATACATACTAAACCCCAAAAATATCGTATGAAACTTTCTAATTAAAATATCGTCAGCAATTAGATAAAAAACCTATAGTTAGTTATATTGTCAGTAATCAGATAATACTTATGTTGTCAGTAATTAGATAATAGATAAAAACAAATATCGTCAGTAAACAACAACAAACAAAACCTCATACTTATATTGTCATCACTTGTCAGCAATTAGATAAAAACTTAAATTGTCAGTGCAATCAGAAAAAAAACCCTAAATTGTCAGTAATTAGATAAAAACTTATTTTGTCAGTAACTAAATAAAACTCAAATCTCGTCAATGTAACTCGATAAAAACTTCATAAAACCATAAATTGTCCGTATAAAAAATAAAAAATAAAAAATAAAAAACAAGAAACAAAAGCTCATTGATACCTGTTGTGAAGAAGAAGAAGGCAGCCCGCTAAGCACCAAACCCAAACCCGACCCGTTACTGACCGGACCCGTTATCCTCAAAACGGGTCCTGAAATGGGTCGGTTCTTCCGGAACTCGCGGTGTCTGTCCTGCGTTTTTACGAAAAGGTCCAGGAGTTTTTGGAAATCGATAATTGGGGGTGGAGCGGATTGGGATTCGATTTGGGAGTCGGTTGGAGCGGTTAGAAGGCTTGAGGGGATGGTTTTGAGGCGGGTTCTGAGGACCTTGAAGGCCGAGCTTTGCTGTGAGAGAGAGAGAGAGAGAGAGAGAGAGAGAGGAGAGAGAAATGGTGTGAGTTTTGGATTTTTTTTATTTTTGTTTTGGGGTATAAGATGGGTTGTTAAGAGGAGAGAGAGAGAAAGTGGTGTGAGAGAGAGAGTGGTATGAGTTGTGCGTTTTTTTTGTATTTTTTTTTTTTTCTGGGGTTTAGGGTTTTATGGTGAGAAGGTATATTTAATATTATGAAGTTACGTGAAGAAAAATAAGGTTCAGTTAGTAATGCATTAAGATGAGATAAAAGTTACTGCAAGTATTTGTTTAGTATAGTACAACATACGTAACAAAAACAAATACATGTACATACATAATTCATATGATTAAAGGGAGAAAAAATATATGTTTATTTTATTTATTTTTTGAGAAGGGAGAAAATAAAATATATTGAGAGACTGTGTTAAAAACCTTGGTAATAAAGCCTTTTTGTCGATCTACATATAGACTAGAAAGCTGCAAAGTGTCAAATACAAAAAAAACAAGATAAAAAAACGAAAAAAAAATTATTTGAGAAAAAAAAGAAACCAAGTCTTTTTTTCAGAAATCTTCTCTACAAAATTCATCAGAATAATCCGTTTCAAATTATTTCTTTATTCTTTAAATCAATGTGAAATGAAGTTCCACAAAACGTCGTAATTTCCATATGAGTGTTAGTATAAAGTTAGATAATATGTAGAAATACAAAATTTCTATAAAAAATACGAAAATTTATAATAAAAAAGAGGGGGCAAAACGCAAAAAAAACCTGAGGGAGCAACATCAAAAGACCGTACAGAGACTTCAAAAGCCATGTGTGCTTTTCAGGCTCAAGAAGCTGCACCAAATTCAAACAAAAAATCAAATAAATAAATAAAATAAAATAATGGAAAATAAAATAAAATAAATGATAAAATAAAATAAATGGAAAATGACCTGTAAGCGAAGGTAAGAAAAGATGGGGGTCTCGAGCAGGCGAATAAGTTTGTCGAGCTGTACGAGGAATTTTACATTTAGGTCCTCCTCTTTTAAGGATTCTATCACACAGCTCGTGTGTTGGTACGCCTTTTAATACATAAAAAACAAGTAAAAATAAAAGGCATATCAGCATAAAAGATTAAATTAAATTAAACTTCTGGCTTACTAAAAAAATCCAAGACTTTAAACTTTCCATTTTTCAGAAAAACCCTAACTTTTGAAATACTAAGAACACCCCGTATTCAAATTTTCATTTTCACAAACCGCCTAGTTTTAATGTTTCGTTAAACAAAACTAACTTATTTTGAAATAATAAAGAAAAGAAAGTAAGAGGTTTTCACTTTTTTTGTATATTCTAAAAGTCAGGGGCATTTTTGTAAATTTGAGAAAATACAGGGTTGTTTTTGAAAATTTACCTGAGCGAGGAGGCAGAGAGTTACAGTGGCCATAGGACAATGGCACCAAGAATTATATAAAGACAAAAGTAAATCTCGCCCTGAATCATTAATTAATGCATTTTTTAATATCGCTCTTAGCTCAGATAATTCAGATGATGTCACCAATATCAAATTCAGAGCCTAAAAAAAATGTCAAAATTAAAAAGTTACAACTTAAATTTTTAAACAAGGGAAAGGTCTGAATCTGGCCCGACTTTTTGATAATTTATTTTGTATAAAAAATTATCTGAGAAAATTCAGCTCAATTTAATAATAATGGTTTTATGCGATGTTGTACCACAATTTAGAAAAAATGTATACATTTTTTTACGTAATGTTGTATAATGCAGATAAGAAAAAGAGAAAAGTCCGAATTGGCCCCTCAACCATTGAGATAGCTCAATTTTTTTGCCTAGTTTTTTTATAAAAAAATAAAATAATTTAAATATATTTTTTAAAATACAAACCTGGACCATAATGTTAGCAAAATCCAAATCCGGTTCGGTCTCAAGCAAAATAGAAAATTGACGATAAACTTTTTCAGATCCAATAAGGACGCACAGCTGGCGCACCACCAATGGTCCCCTCCTAAAAAAAATTAAAAAAATTATTAAATTGTACAAAATTGAATAAAATTAAAAAAAAAGGAGAGAAAAATGACGTACTTTTCTAAGATTAAGGTGTTAGTTTTGAAATTGGTTAGTAAATATTCAACGAGATTGGTGAAGTAATGATCCTCTTGAGACACGCACGCATAAACTTCTAATACCAACAATATGACCTAAAATAAAATATATAAAATACGGTAAATAAAATATATAAGAATATTTTATTGGACTGAAATGCAAATTTCCAAAAGTTAGGTTTGATTTTGTACCTCTTCAGAAGTATCTGAAAGTGCGTTTAGAAGCGAACTAAATATATCATCCAAATATACTAAAACCTGAATAAAAATTAATATAAAAAAAATAAATTATCAGTATTTGTTTACTGTTTTATTGGCTAATTTACTTATTATTTTTATTATTTTTTGGTACCTCGTTTCGGTACTTCGTTACAAGAGATCTGAGCCAGTGCAGTGCTTCGATTCTAGTCGGCTCATATTCGCTATTTATCTCTCTGATTAAAAAATTAAAAATATTAAAAATCATGTTGTTCTTGTTACATCAAAGAGAGAGAAAGTAGAAAGTAGAGAGAGAGAGAGAGAGAGAGAGAGAGAGAGACCTTCTAGAGATATCAAGAATAGCACCAACATCAAATCCTTCAGACGGGTCGGGTCTCAACCCGCGAAGCTCTTCATTTGTCTCACAAGCAACCTTCAAAAATAAACAAAAATAAATACATATTTTTTAATATATTTATTAGGGTTTAGGGGAAAATTAGGGTTTTTACCACGCGGATTTTTTCTTCTTGGTCAGAAATGCAAGGCAAAATGGCTCCCAAAATATCGGCGTAATAAGGCACGAGTTGGTCGCCGCCCAGTTTCACAAACTCATTTATCTGCAATAATAATAATAATAATAATAATAATAAATAATAAATAATAATAATAATAAATAATAAAAGTAATAATAATGGTAATAATAAATAAACAAATAAATAAATAATAATTAATTTACCCAAACAATAGCAGTCAAGCGAGTGAATTCATCACTGGACCCAGCCCTTCTCACCAATATCTCAGCCATTCTCCCATAATCCACACTCTTAACATTAAAAATTAAAAAAATAATAATTAATTATTATTACAATAATAATAATAATATTTAATAAATAATATAATATAATAATAAAGAATTATTACTGGAGAGTTTTTAATCTCTTGGAGGAACTCAGAGAGGGCAGCATCAGCCTGCTGTCTTATTTCAAGACTCGAATCGCTCAACATATTAAACAAACCTACACATTTTATTATATTCCAAAAATCATATAAGCATTTCAAACTCCCATTTTTACCCCTAGAAATTTACTAATTTAGTGGCAAGTACAAGACGTAACAGAAGTGATAGTACAGTTAAATTAATTAAAAAATAAAATTAATTAAAAATAAAAATTAAATAAAAAAGAAAAGAATAATTAATTAATTAAATTGATTAAAAATGTAAAAGAGGTGATAGTACAGTTCGTTCAATTTAGGGCGTGTAATTTATTTAATTAATTAATTAAAATAAAAAATTATTAACATAATAAAATGATAAAAAAAATTATGTTTTTTTCCCATATATATGAGTGGTTTTATAGGAATATTGATGATATTTTAAGTTCTCTAGGTGTATACGTGAAATAATGAGGTTTTGCAGGGCTATATATAAAATTTGGCCCTAATCAAAAACATAAACTAATTAAAAAAATATAAAATTAAAAAGAAATAATAATATTTTATTGTACCGTCTAGGAAATCGGGGAGGAAGCCGAGCATGTCGATATCAGGCACGGAATCCAAGACCGTGATCCAACCAACCAAAAATTGACGCACAAAAGGGTTTAATACATTCATTCTCTCTCTCAACAAAGGTATGAATTCCTCTATGCTTTATGAAGGAAAAAAATGAAGAAATAAAGTATATTATTCAGGTGTAAATTATAAAGTAAAGTGGTTTTGTCCTCTTTGGGTACCAAAGGTTGACGGACAAATGGGTTTAACACGTTCATTCTTTTCTTAGTAAAGGTATGAATTCCTCTATGCTTTAATTAGGGGAAAAAATAAATAAAGTATATTATTTAGGTGTGATTATGAAGTATATTCTGAAAGATAATAACATGGAAAATATTCAATTTTTTTACGTTTTCTAATTTTTTTATTGAGAGACAATAACATGGGAATATTCAGTACATTAGAATTTGCTTTTTTTTTTTCCTTTTTATTTGGGTGGTGGGGTTTGAAATGAATAGACTTGTTTTGTGATTATGATTTATAAAGGGACCAAGAGGCTTAAGTGACACATAATCATAAACTCTCAGCAAAAAAAAGAAGAAAAATGAACACAAATACAAACCTGAAAGAATCGCTTTCCGTTACGATATCCTGAGTTACAAATCAATTCATGAATGTAAGAAAAAATAGAAACTCAACAAGAACATGTGGAAATATTTTTAATATATATATTTTTTTTAAATAATTTAATTTGTCACCTTTACGAGCCGGTCTAAAAGATGAGCTGCACTTTGCACATTTGCATCGGAATCCGCAGAAAGTTTGCATAACGCATCAAATATTTTATTAAAATATACTATAAATTCACCTCTCACAACCTAAAAAAATACATAAAAAACAATTATAAAATTAAAAAGAGAAAATTTTAAGAAAATAATATTGTGTTTTTTTATTAAATAAGTAAACCAAACTGATTCAAAGGAATTAACATATAATAAATGAATTACGTAAATAAAATAAAAAAATTAATAAAATAAAAAATAATAACATAAACTTGCCTTTGCGATATTATAAAGAGCTTCACAAGCATAATATCTGACCCTACTATCTTGATCAATGAATGAATTTAGAACCGGCGTTACAATTGCCTGATTTTAAAAATAAAAATAAATAAATTTATCAGAACATTAATGAGAGGAAAAAAGAAAAAAGAAAAGAAATTAATTAAGAAAATAAAGGAGGATACCTCCAAATGATCGGGCATATAATATTTCAGCTATGTTAGAAAAAAAATAAACAAAAAAAATATATAAAAGTAACTGGCTTAATTTACAATAATAAAACTTCGAAAAAAAAAAAGGAAAATTCAGTTCTAGTGTTAAAACAAATTAGTTGAATTAGTGGAAAAATTAAGTTTTGACCAATTATATCTATTTTCTCTTTTTAATATATTGTTAGTTTTCTAATTATTTTAGAATTGGTACTTAAATCGACAAAAAAAATGGAAGTAACTCAGCTTAATTTTACCGGAACAAAATTAATAAAATTCAGTTTTACTGTTAAAAAAAATGTTTAATTAGTGCCCAAAAATTTAGTTTTGACAAATTATATCTATTTTTTCCCTTTTTTGTATATTATTTTTTATTATAATATTACCTCAAGATGCGAACCAGCTTCAGTTGTAAGTCCAACTGTTACAGCCGCAAGCCCAATTAATCCTCCCTGTTATAAATAAATCAAAATAATTCAAAAATAATCCATAAAAGCTCAAAAAATGAAATTAAATTAAAACGAAAATACCTTTCTGTGATTGGTTTGAGGCGAAAAAGTGAATTCATTACTCAACATGTGAATTACAGCAGCAATTTTATCATGCTCGCCATTTGATGCGAGTTGCTTCACAATCCCTTCAATCTGTTTTAATTTTGAAGAAATTGTTTGTTACTGATGTTTAAATTCAGAAATGAAATGATAAATTGGTTTTAAAAAATCAATTCAATTTTGTTTGAATTGGAGGAAAGAAGAGGCAATTTGAGAAAAAAAGAAGTTCGAATTGTGAAAATTGAACTCAGAAAGAGAGATCAAACAAGATAATAATGCAAATTGATGAAATTCCATTTAATTTTTTTACAGAATTGAAATCAAAATCGATTTTTTTCTTCACTGAACATCATCTCAACAACCCAATCAACCAAACGAACAAATTCAACACAAAATTCGAAAATTAAGAGAGATCCGAGTACCTCAAGAGCCGCATTCTTCCGTTTCTCATACAGCTTATCCGCCAGATTCCTCTGCACGGAAGTAGGAACGATCGTCGACGCGTCAACCATCGCTGATGCTTCAAATCCCTCAATTCCTCAACCCAATCGCACGAAATTCCAATTCTTCACCAATTACCAAATACCAACAACGATCAGAACCTCACTTTTTCACCAATTACCAAATACCAACAACGATCAGACTCTCAATTCCTCCTCCTTGTCTCAAACCCAAACATCCCAATTCAGAAAAAATCGAAAAAAATGGAGAAATTGAAGAACAAACCCTAGAAATTTCTGGGAGAGAAGAAGACCAACAACCCTAAAATCCAAGATCGATTGATCCAGAGACGAGATTTTGAGATTGAGATTGAGATTGGAGATTGAGGGAGTGTCCTGATTACGAAGGAAAATCGAGAGAGAAGTAAAAATAAAATGGAGAGAGAAGAAAAGAAAGAAAGTGAGAAGATTAGGTCTTTTTCTAATTTTTCTTTTCTTTTCTTTTTACCTTTTTATTGATTTATCAACTCCCTTTTTTTTTATTTTCAACAAGTTATTGTTTTCTCACAGTTCATTTTATCTGATTATTATTGACTCTTGTGACTGAGAATTTTTTATTTTATTTTATAAGAGAAATGTGCAAACACGACGCACAGCACGACTGCAGCACGACGCATTGCAGATATACTGTTATTTTTTATTTTATATATTATTTTCTCATTTTATATATTATTTTGACATTTAATATACTGTTATTTATTTTTTGTGTATTTCTTATTTTTTACTTTTATATACTGTTTTTCTATTTTATATATTATTTTTCCATTTTTATATACTGTTTTCAATTTTTATATATATGCTGTTATTAGAAAATAAATTATATATAATGTTATGTATATATTTTTATTAGAAAATAAATTATATGTACTGTTATTGGATCCCGTCGTGAACAGTCGTGTTACAATGCGTCGTGTTGTAGCAGGTCCATTTTATAAATAATAATAAGCAAATAATTGTAGAAGTGGTATAATATAAGTATGGTATTAGTATTTGTGCATCGGATATTCAGGCGAGAGAGTTGGAATATTTGTATTTGTAAAAATGTGGCAAGGAGAGAAATTCTAAGTATAGATTTGCTAAATAATGAACCGAAAAATAATGCGATAATACAGAAAAACAAAGAACATGAAAATTGACAGGAATGAATGAATGATAGCTTCGTAGTTGATTGTAGATAGAGATACAGTGAATATGATTAGGATAGTGAAGATTTTGTTCGATTCGTTATAATTAATTATTTTGTTTTGTTTTGTTTTTCAACAAAGAAAAATAAAATAGTTTGAATAACTAGTTTCGTTTCCACTTTTTTGACCAGCACAGTATAAATATTAAACAAGATTTTATCAACAAGAAAAAAAATTCATTCTTTTTTTTTCACTTATAAAATTGGCAGTATCTTTGATTATACGAAACTACGTATAATTAGAGCTACAAATGAGTCGAGTTCGAGCGAACTGGAGCAAGCACTAAATTGACTCAAAATTGAACTCGAGTCGGCCTAGCTTGAAATTAGCAAATTAGTTTGTTTCAGCTCGAAATCACATTTAAACAATAAAATTTGCCTTTCAACCTTCAAAAATTTAATCTATCTCTAATGTGAAAATATTTTATGCTTGAAAATATCAAGTTATATTGACACTATGACGAAATACCTAAATTTTAATAACCAAATCATCTATTTTCATACATGGGCTGCAAAAAAATGATCCATAATGAAATAGTTTCGAGTTCATATCCAGTGAGCTGAAGTCAACTCAAACTCCTCGACTCAATTTCGAGCGGGCACAGTTGGACTCGAAATTAATTCGAGCTAAAATCAAACGAGTTATTATCGAGTTTTTTCCCGAGTCGAACCCGAGCAAGTTACCAGGTATAAGCTAAACTTGCAGTCATGCATATAATAAAGATTATTAAGAGGGTATCTCTTGTATCTAAACGTTGTCAAAGAAAATATAAAAATAAAATGGTCTATTAGAAACACAAATAGTATCTTAATACTTAAGAACTAACTGTATGAGCAAAATAAGATTTTTGACGGAATAGTATATTATCTTGATATTAGTTAATAAAATTTCGAATGTATTCGTCCCTCTCCATATATAATCTTGATATTACTTAGTAAAATTTCGAATGTACTAGAGAATAAATATGTCTACCATAAAGAAAATGAAGCACGTGATCGGCCTGTAGTTCCTTAAAAAAAAATTAAACCTCAAAGTATGTAGTTAAGCTCTAATTAAATCATAATAGGCCCAAATTACGCAATCAAGCCCAAATTAATCCCTAATTATGTAACTAAGTCTAAGACCTATTTTCTCCTTCAAAAAAAACTAAGACATATTTTGCCTAATTATGTATGTATCCAATAAAACCCATATTATGTGTAATTTTTCAATTCGACCCAAATAATAAAATAGGCGGTTATTCAATTAAGCCCAAATTATTCTCCTTCATATCTCATTTGAATATGCTTTTGTAGATTATAGTGAAAAAATATTTCTTAAGATTATAAACATATCTGAATTCTATAAAATAATAAAATAGGCGGTTATTTTATTTTTCTAAATTAAGAAAGAATAAACAATCGCTATATTTCCGACAACTAAGTACTAAAGTCTCGTTTGACATCATTTTTATTTTTTTGTTTTTCGTTTTTTAGAAACAAAAAACAGTTTTTTGTTTTTTTATTTTTGTTTTTAAAAAACTTTTTTGTAGATTGAAAACAGATTTCTATTTTGATACATTCAAACTTTCAATCAATATATATTCAATAAGTAAATGTCCACAAAATATCACAATATTTATCGAGATAATAAAAATTGTAGTAAAATGAATAGAACACTTTCAAATGCTCATACTAATACTTATTTGGTCGTATGATATGTTCATTTTACCAATTTTGTTTCCAACTGATCTCGAAACTCATTCATACAATGAAATTTGCTTGAGCTAAAACTAACCCCAGGTTCTTATAGATGTACAGGCACCACAAGAGTAATGTTTGTTGTCATTCTATTACATTTTTTTACTTTCTCGACAACAAGACTAATAAAAAGTTCATCAATTTGACGAGCTTACACAGAATACTGGCCCAGTTTTAACGAGCCTTTAACCTTGACCACATCATTATAAAAGTCTAACCTCATGAAATACATCTGTATAAATATAAATTGTACTACTTTATAAACAAAATACATGCATAAAAAGTAGCCATAAAAAGTTATATAGTATGCAAAACAAAAATAATGAAAAGGATATTGATATTTATATCATATAAAAGGACTAGAAGAAAGATAGATATAGGAATCACTTCGTACCCATAACTTCAAGTGTAACAAGACACATGAGTATATTAATGACTATAATACGAAATATATTAATAAATAAGTGATGAGATGGTGAGATATATCTCTTCTTTGTTTCATGCAATGAACGGTTGTGATTAAGACAAAATAATTTGTGAGATTGTATTGATGTTTGATCGTTGACCATGAATAAGTGGAAGAATGTGCATAAAGAATTTTTAAATATTATAATAACTAGTCTAGACATATATCACGAGGCAAGAGTGGGTTGAGCTTAGCGGCGCCGATGGAAAACAGAAACATAAAATTGGAAAAGTATATTCGTTGTTTCTGAAATTGTGTTTTTTTTTAGTAAATGTTTGGAAAAAACGAAAACATCCCATTTTAACCAAACGCGTTTCATTTTATTTTCCCAAAAAAAAATGAAAAACGTAAAACGAAATCGTTCCCAAACGAGACCTAAGTTAACTGAATTTCTCTAAATTAAAAAGGGAGGTTATTTCATTTTCAAAACTACAAACAAACTTTAAACAAACACTTTCTCTATTTAAAGCACTTTCTTTATTTAACCTTTGTATATTTTCTCTGACTTCATTCTCTTTCCGGCATTTCCCACAAATTAATGCAAACACAAAAAAAATCTGTTAATCCAATAATTCCAGTTCCATTTTTTACAAACTCATTCAAAACAATGGCTTCAAATTCCATGGCCTTACCGAGCGACGTCATGTTTGAGATATTGACTTCCTCTTATCTTGACGACCTAGCAAGTTGGCGCCAAGTCAGTCGTGAATTCCATGAGATGTCAAAAGAAAAAACCTTCAAATCACAACATATTTTAAAAACCAAAACAGCAATAGGCTATTTGATAGAACGTTGTAATCGCTCAACGGATTATTCATTCATCTCCGAGTATCCTATCAAATGCCCGATTGAATCTATATCACTTATGAAAAAAGGTCACATAATTATCGAGGCAGTATCTCAATGTCGCGGATTGATTTGTTGCCTCGATACGGAGTTAGACAAGGAGCAGTATTATGTGTGCAAACCGGCTACATGCCAGTACAAAGCAATTCCAAACCCTAATCTAAGGTAATGGTTGTTCACTTTTTTGTTCAAATAAGCGAGAAGCAATTCCAAAACTTGTGATCATTATCTAATTTTAGATTTCGGTCAAATAAAAAAATGTGCATATTAGTTGGAGAATCTCATGAAATATTTTTGTACAGTTATCGAACGGTAGCCACGGCGATGGTCGCAAGCTCAACCGGCCCTGCCAACTTTAAAATTATTCGTTTCTCACTACCACTTTATAATGATAGAAATATTTTCTGTGAAATATTTGACTCGCGTAGATGGACATGGCATCGGTCCAACGACATAGAGAAGAACATATATTTCCCAGGCCAAGGCCTCGGCCGAAGGTCTTCAGCCGTATTTGCTTTCGGCTCGGTTCACTGGCTAATAAAAGATTTCGTAGAAAGAAAAATATACATATTTGCTTTCGACGTAGAAAAAGAGACGTGGGAGACCATTGATGTTGAAACTAGCGATTTAGATTTAGATTTCGAGATAAAGTGTCGTTCTAAACTTATAGCACGAGATGGAAAATTATGTTTTGTTATTATGGAGAATTCAGAAGAGGCAAGCATTTGGACAATGGAAAGATACAGTGCGAAGGCCTGGTCGAGGAAAGAAGTCGAGCAGTTGAAGGATCCGAAGAATTTGAAGGAAGAATGGTTAGAGTTCTTCATGGAGTTCTTTCATAGTAATGAGTTTTCATCTAATAATTGTTTTTTCACTGATGCATGGTAATTTATTTTTAATTTGTTATACTTTCCTTACCTTATTATATATAATATACTTTTTAGGGAACTGATATTGCGCGACGGATACTGTAGCGACGGTATATAAAAACTGAAAAAAAATATAAACTGAAAACAAACAGTATATAAAAAATTCATTCGGTAAAACAATCTATATTTTAAAAAGTGAAAACAATATATAAAAACATATAAACTGAAAACAAAAAGTATATAAAAATTCATTCGGTAAACAATATATATTTTAAAAAATGAAATAGTATATAACATATATAGAAACGCGAAAAAATAGTATACAATTTCAATCCGTAATTACAGAGTCGCTACAGTCCCCCGTCGTGATTTTCCATTTCCCTACTTTTTATATGTAAAACTAAGTCTATATTTGTTTTTGTTGTTTTTAGGGAGAAGATTTGGAAGAAAAAATTAAACAAGATTGGTTACAAGGAATTTTATATGGGGGAAGCTTTTAAAATCGAGTCGGATTTTGCTCATTGCAAATGTTTGACATGAAATCTTGTTGTATATAATCATACTACCGTTTAGTTTGGCTACAAATTTCCTTGCATTTTGTTTTGTTTTTCCTTTTCGGCAAGAAAAATAAATAAAAACTTGTTGTCGTAAACTAAACAAATACTTGTGTTATAAATTTCATACATTTTAGTTTTACATTATTCATTACTTGTATGTAATACAACTTTTCTTTTGAGTAATGTAACTATTAAAAATTTATTTTTATATGCTCTTTTTACAAAAGAGAATATAGATTCTTAGGAGACCTATATACTATTTTCCAAATTTATATATCATCTTTCCATTCCATTATTTATATAATCTATATAGTTTATATCATTTTTTATAATGAGAAATTATTCGGAGTGCCCAAAAACGCCCACAATATAGTTTTAGCTATACACATATATATTTACATTTAGATATACCTTTTTGTATTTACAAATATATCTTTTTGAAAATATACCTTTTTTGTAATTTTACTATACCTTTGTGTTTACAAAATATATTTTTGTAATTTTATCATACCTTTTGTAATTTGACGCTGCTGGGCACTCCAAAATGCTGGCACTTTTATAATTTATACACTTTGTAAATATATTATTGGGCCTGTGGGCTGTTTGGGCCTTCTTCTTCTTCCTCTTCTTCTTCTTCTCTGTTTTCAGTTCTGAAGATCGAAGTTCGAACTGAGAGATTAATGGCGTACAGGAAGCTTCACACTCTCCTTCGAAGACTCCGAATCCCTCCTCCATTAACGACTTCTCGCTTGACTCCGACCTTCAGTGGCTCGCAAAACTCTGTTTCTGGTTAAAATATCACACAATCGTTCTAATTATTGATTATTGATTTTTTTTGTTTAAGATCGATTCATGTGTTATGAATATGAATATGAATGTGTTAATTTTGAATTTTTTGTGAATTTGTGTATTGAATTATGAGTAGTTGTGTGGTTGGTCTGTTTGTTTTTTTGGTTTGGGATGATAATTTGGTTGGGTTTGGTTCTTTGTGCGTATGTTTTGTTCGCTAATTGTTTGTTTATTATGAAAATTTATATTTTCGACAGGCTTTTCGTTTAATGAGAGATTGAATTTCGGCTCGCGACAAAATCATTGGGGTTTAATTGTTGCTTTACTTTTTTCTGGTCAAGCTGGTATTTTTCTTTTTTGTCATGTTTATTTTATGTTGCAATTCAATTGAGGACAAATAAATGCCATATTGAGTTTGTTCAGCGAATACTGGATTTGGGACAATTACGGCATTAGTTAACCTTAATTTGGGGGTTAGTTGCGAGATAAAACATTTTATATAACTAAACTAATAATAATGTTCAAAATTTTGTTTTTTTACATGTAGTTATTGTTTCTGACGAGGGTAAATTCGTCTTTGCGCAAGACGATTCAAATTCAAACGGCGAATCAATTACTGAAAATAATATAAAAAATGAAAATCAAGCAAATATTACGAGTTTACAAAAAATAGAAGACGGTTCAGTTATTTCAAATGAACACACAATTAAATGGCGACTGTTAACCGATTCTGCAAGAGAATTATTCCAAAATGCAAGTATTTAATTTAATATATAATTATTATGATTATTTCATTTTTTTTAATTATTTTGTTATTTTTGAAATTTAGGGCAAAATAAATGAAGCTGAAAAGGCATTCAAGTTAGCTTTAGAAGAAGCAAAAGAAGGATTTGGTCAAAGGGACCCACATGTCGCTTCATCATGCAATAATTTGGTAATTTTTTTATTTTTTATTTATCTTTTTTTAATATTTTGTTTAAGAGAAATTCGCAAAAAAAGGCCCTTTATTCTTTAAGGAAATTACAAAAAACTGCTACCATTTGTTGAGATTTTACACTGTTGGATAACTAATGTTAATTATTCTGATTAATATTTTTTTGAATAAGATCAATTCTATTCAAAAAATTATTAAGTTGACTAAACGAACAGTGTTAGACCTCAACAATCGTTAGTTTTTTTTTACAATTTCTTAAAGAATGAGGGGCTTTTTTACAATTTCCTTAAAATTAGGGGCTTTTGGACAATTTCCTAAAGAATAAGGTGCTTTTTTGCAATTTCAAATAATGAAGGATTTGTCCTTTGTTAATTTATTATATCTTCACTGATCTTTTCTTTAATATTTTGTTATATAGTGTTAATTATAATATTTATATTAAGTTGAATATATATATTGTATTTCAGGCTGAATTTTATAGGGTAAAAAAGGAATTTGACAAAGCTGAACCTTTATATTTAGAAGCTGTAAATATATTAGAAGATTCACTTGGTACTGATGATGTGCGGTAAGAATATATAAATATATCAAATTTTCATTTTTATTTCATATAAAATTTTATGTAGTTTTATTCAAATATTTATGCTTTAATAGAATTTTTGGCCACGTTAGCTCATTTTTCAGAAAATAATTAGGAAATTTTTTGATAAATCTTTATATATCTGTTTTAATATCTGTAAATACTGATATATATGATCTTTTTTCTGAAAATATGAATATAAAAATGTTATATTGTTTTTTTAATTATGTAGTGTTGGCGCAGCATTACATAATCTTGGTCAATTTTATCTCGCACAGCATAAGTTTGATCAAGCTCAAACATGTTATGAGGTAAATAATTACGTAAACAATTGTTAAACTTTGCGCAATTTTCATTTTGGTCCTTCAAATTTGCAAAAATATTTGTCTAGAATTTTGAGTCGTTTTTATTTTTTTTTAACTGTTTTTATAAAATTTGTTTTTTAAATACTAATTAAGTGTTTTTTCCTTTATTTTTATGGGTATTTCTTTCTACAGAGGGCTCTGAAGGTAGATTTTTATATTTTTATTTTAATCTCACATCTTTCTGTAATACAAAAAAAAACCGAATAACCATAATATTTTTTTATTTTTTTGCAGATTAAAGGGCGGGTTTTGGGGTATAATAATCCAGACTATGCAAGTACAATGCACCATTTAGGAAGGGTAATTTTGTCATTTTACATTTTCTTTTATTTTCTTTTTAGTATATTTTATTATTATTTTTTCTTTTTTTAGGTGTTTTATTTACAAGGAAAAGAGAAAGATGCTGAAGCACTTATAAGTGAATCCATCAAAATATTGGAGGTTCTCTTTTTTTATATTTATTTTCATTTTTGGGCCTTTTTATTGCCAGTAAAAAGGTTTTAAAATAAAAACATATTAAAAAAAAATCAAAAATTAAAACTTTCTTTGGAATGAACTTATAATTTAATTTTAGGTTAAGATTTCTCTCAGCAAAATTGTTATAAAGATAAAATAAAATCATCAGCTTATCCTAGTAATATGTTTCATAAATGTTTAATTAAATTTGTTTAATATTTTCATAAAAAATTAATTAGGAAAATGGACTTGGTGAGTCACCAACATGTATAAGAAGAATGAGGAGTCTCTCTCAGGTAAAATATTTAATACCATAAAATTTCATATTATGCCTCAACTAAGATTCGTATAATCTCGATTAGGATTCGTAAAATTTCATAAGGTTAAATTCCATATCATGCCTTAATTAAGATTTGTATAATCTCAATTTTGCCCATTAGAATCCTAAGAACTGATTTCTTTGTTTTTTTATAATCAAACAATTTTTTTTCATAATTTTATTTTTTTCAGATTTTGATAAAATCAAATAAACCAGCTGAGGCAGAAATTATACAAAGAAAGATTTTACACGCCTTAGAAATTTCACAGGTTTTATTTATTTACTTGAATTTTTTTTTTTTTTGTTACGCGTTAATAA
This sequence comes from Juncus effusus, assembly GCA_027726005.1. NCBI lineage: Eukaryota > Viridiplantae > Streptophyta > Magnoliopsida > Poales > Juncaceae > Juncus > Juncus effusus. The sequence goes on along the minus strand of CM050904.1, from coordinate 9,803,222 downwards.
AAAATAAGTGTTAATTACAAATAGGGTTTAAATGCCATAATCGAAATAAATAAAACCTAAATCACCCAACAAATGTCCAAATGTTCAAACATAACAACCAAATACAAAAAATCTAAACAACAAAAAAGCAAATAAAAGAAACTTTGAATAGAAAACCTAACAGAGATTGGCATCTAGAACAACATCTTGCCAAATTTCATATTATGCCTCAATTAAGATTCGTATAATCTCAATTAGGATTCGTGAAATTTTCATAAGGTTAAATTTCATATCATGCCTTAATTAAGATTTGTATAATCTCAATTTTCCCCTTTAGAATCAATTAAGATAGATGAAATCCGAGTTGTGAGAATGGCCCGTCGTGATATAGTTGCCTAGATATTTACTTGAAATTGAAGATTTATTTACACTATATTTATTTTTGTAATATTAATAATGATTTTGTTTAGGGTTGGAAATCATTGGAAACTGTCAATGGGGCAGAAACCCTAGCTTTGACTCTTCAATCTCTCGGAATCTTGAAAGAATCACGTGAACTTTTGGAAAGGTGGATTTTATTTATTTTTTATATTATTTTTTTATAAAATTTTCTTTTTTATACTGTTTGTTTTTCAGATGTCTTGAAGTAAGAAAGAAACTTCTCTCTGAAGACCATGTTCAGGTTTTCTTTCGTTTTTTTATTATTTTTCTTTACTTTTTTTATAAATTTTGTGTTTATTTTTATTTAGTTTTTTCATTATTTTTCTGTTTATTTTTCTTTACTTTTTTTTATTATTTTTCTGTTTATTTTTCTTTACTTTTTTCATTTTTTTTTATTTACTTTTTTTATTATTTTTCTGTTTATTTTTACTTACTTTTTTCATTATTTTTCTGTTTATTTTTCTGTACTCTTTTTTAATATGATCTGTTTATTTTTAAAATGAATACATTTTAGCAAATAAATGAAATATTTTGCATAGATTTTTTGTTTTATTTAATCATGATATATAGGTCGCTTCAAATATGGTGCATCTTGCAAGATTGGCCTTATATGATTCAAAATTTATACCACAAAATAAAATTTCTGCTGCTCAAAACGACCTTAATGAGTCAAAAAAACTTCTTGAAACCTCAATTAGGTATGTAATCTATAAATCTCGTATATAAATCTTGATTTTCACTAAAAATGAACTGATATTCAAATTGTTATTATTTTTAAAAAATTTAATTTTTATTTTTTTAATAATAGGATAATAAAGGCAAAATTGAAAAAAGAACAGAGGAACAACAGAGAGCTCCAATCAGCGCTGCTCATATTTGTATGTTTTTTAAATAATTGCATTAAATTATTTTTTTTTTCATTTACTTTTTTAATTGAAAAAAAAAATTAGGGATTAAGTAAAGAGTAAATAATGATGTGATTTATGTTACAGTTGCAAGCTCTTGATGCAATTGGTCATTTGGAAATTAAAAAACATGAAATTATCTCACCACAGGTATATATTTTAAACATTATTCATTCTTCAAATAATAATTTATTTAAAATATGATTTTTTATTTATTTATTTAGGGTTCATCTGAATATCCATATGAGGCTGAACTTGCTCTAAAGGAATGCATTTCAATTTACAAAGAGGTAATAATTGTGCATATTTCAGCTCGATATCTCTAAAAAGATATTTTCTTTTTGCAAATTTTGTATTTAATTTACTATTTAATTATGTGTTGTGACATTTATGTACACAGCCTTATATGAGGAGGGTATTAGATAATGTACGAGAAGTTAAGTCGCAATATATCACATGTTTAAATCGGCTCTCAAATATAATTCAAGAAAATGGAAATAATTTGCAAAGAACCGAAGCGAAAGATCTAATAGAAGAAACCAAGCTTATACTGGACGAATTATCATCAAAGAAAAAGACTGCATAAACAGATTATTATATATTCATTAGGCCATAATTTTTTATTTTATTTTATTTTTTTTTTGAAAAATAAGTGGATTTATTTAAATTTTGGAATAAGGCATTAATTTCAGCCCTTAGCCTTCCTTTTTAGCTGCTTTTGGGAATAAAGGAATTTCAAAGTTTATTTATTATAATGTATAAGCTACTTAACTTTTCTTATATACACTGTTTGTGCATAGTTCATACTATTCTTTATTTTTTTTTGTGTAGTGTTTCACTGAATACAATAAAATAGAATGCAATTCTAGCAATATTATGCCTGCTTATCGATTATCATAACTATGACAGTAGACATAAATACATATTTTTCAACAAAAATAACAAACTACCAGGTATAAACTCTGTTTACAACACAAAAAACTTCATAATTTCAATTAATGCTACAACTCACTTAAAAAAAGAAAAAATAAATAAAAAGTCATGTGAACAAAACATTCATCAATCGTCTAACTCTTGCTAGATAAACCTCACGAATCAACAAATAATACACACTGATTACATTAATAGAACAAATAAAAAAGAACGCTCAAACACAACCACAAATACTCTAATTTACAAAAAAGCCCTCAAAATATAGAGTGAGAAGTAGAAGGATTCAACAGCTGTTCTTCTAGCTCGCGAAACCCTAAAGAGACCGGCTCGGTCTGGTTCTGTGGAAGCGGCAATCTTCTCACTTCTGTCATGTACCTATTTATTCACATTTTTTTTTTTAAAACAAAATTAAATGATAGGGAAATTCTTAAAAAACCTCCAGACTTTTCTGAATATTTTATGACACCCCTCTTTCTATTTTTATTATTTCGGTTTAAATAAAAAGTAGAAGGATTTAACAAGGGCATTTTAGTCCAAAAAAGGTTTATTGAAAAATAATAGTACACTATTAATCTTTCTGAAGGAATTTAAATCCCGATTGGGTTTCTTAAAAGAATCAGAAAAATTACGGGGTCTTTTCAAAAATTCCCAAACTTTTTACAATAATAATAAAACTCAATTAAATTCATTTTAAAAAATATAAAATAAGAAACTAACTTATTCGATAAAGTAACGATCTTATCTTTCACCCCTTGATTAATCACGGCCGTCCGATCCATCCAAAACGCGCCCGAATAACTCTGCACGGATCCCGATGCGGTCAAAGTCAACGCCCAATCGCGAAGCACGGATAAAACCGACCTTAAAAAAAAGAATCATTTTTTTATTTAATTAATTTATTATTCGTCGTGCCGTTTTTTACATACGGACTTATTTAAGGAGCGTATTATTAATGCACGTGTTAATATCGACCTGAAGAAATGTAATTTGAGAGATAAATAATTAAAAATCAAACATAAATTAACAACAAAAAAGAATTAATTTTTCATTTAATTAATTTATTACTTATATAATTAAAGTACATGTTTAAATATCGACCTAAAAAGACGTAATTTGAGAGAGAAATAATTAAAAATCAACAAAAAAAAACACAAATCAACAAGAAAAAAGAACAACTTTTCTTCATTCATTCAATTAATTTATTATTTGTTTAAAATACCGACCTGAAAAGGCGTAATTTGAGGGATAAAGAGGGCACGATGGCTCCGTTTGATAATAACTTGTCGTAGACCGACACGACCGGCTCATACGCGTTGTGACACGTGGCGAGCAGGGCTCGCGCCACGTCATCGTCTCCTGTTAGTTCGATCCCTTTCGTCAACCTCTCCTGAAATAATAACATGATGGAAAGTTACAAACTGCATTTCTACTCAAAAATATTAACGATGAGATGTGAAATTTGGTGTACATAGGCTGAAAAAAAAAACTCCATATTGTTTTGCAATTTCCTTAAGAATACAGGGGCCTTTTTGCAATTTCCAATATCGGAAATAGCAAAAAAGACCCTTTAAACTCCATTTTTATGCAATAATAATAATAATGAGAGTCGGCCCGAAGTTATTGGAAATTGCAAAAAAGCCCCTCCAATATTGGAAATTGCAAAAAAAAAAATCCATTTTTTTTTTTTGCAATTCCCTTAAGAATAGAGAGATTTCTTTGCAATTTCCTTAAAAATAAAGGGGCCTTTTTGCAATTTCCAAAGAATAGAGGGGCCTTTTTGCAATTTCCAATATTGGAGGAGCTTTTTTGCAACTATTATTATTTTTCTCATTATTATTATTATTTCTATCTTACCAAAGCGGCTTTTTCCAAGTGCAAACAAACCGAATCCAAGGGTAAACAAGCTCCATCACCATTATATAATTTCGGACCGACTCTTTTGAGAACGGAACAAGCCTCTTTGACTCCGCCGATAGAAAGGGCTTGATTGAGAAGCCGAGTATGGTGCTTAAGAGAGTCGGCCCGAAGTTATTGGAAATTGCAAAAAAGCCCCTCCATTCTAAGGAAATTGCAAAAAAGCCCCTCCAATATTGGAAATTGCAAAAAAATAGAGAGATTTCTTTGCAATTTCCTTAAAAATAAAGGGGCCTTTTTGCAGTTTCCAAAGAATAGAGGGGCCTTTTTGTAATTTCCAATATTGGAGGAGCTTTTTGGCAACTATTATTATTATTTCTATCTTACCAAAGCGGCCTTTTCCAAATGAAGACAAACCGAATCCAAGGGTAAACAAGCTCCATCACCATCATATAATTTCGGACCGACTCGTTTGAGAACGGAACAAGCCTCTTTGACTCCGCCGGTGGAAAGGGCTTGGTTGAGGAGGCGGGCCCACGTCTCGGAGACGATCCGGCCGTCGGCGCCGCCTGTGTAGTGCGCGAAGTTGAGTATCTCCAAACACGCCTACAACAAGGAAAAATAATAATAATAATAATAATAATAATAATAATAATAATAATAATAATAATAATATTTATTGTTTTTTAAATAGTTTTCTTTTTTGGGTTTGTAGTGAGCGAAGTTCGACATGTCCAAACACGCGTATAAATAATAATAAACTATTTATTGGCTTGAGTTTTATTTTTTTTAAGTAGTTTTGTTTTTTGGGTATGTTTGTTTGCGAGACAAGGTTTACATCATATGCATGAAGGAAATTATATCATTATGCTAACGAAGGAAAAGATTAATTAATTGATTAATGGACTTTGTTATTTCTTCGGAAAGATTAATTGATCTTGCTTTCTTCATACAAAGAAGGCTGAGTTAGTTGTTTATTTGGGAAAAAATATCATATTTTACTATTAACATTACAAAATAGTATACTACCTCATAAAGTTCAAACGGCATGGCATAATCATTATACAACTGAGTAATACTCTTCAGATTCAGCGCCAGCTCATCCGCCTTCTCCTTCGCGACCCGTCCGTCCAATCTCACGCCGCCACCTGTCCCCTCTTCACCATCACTCATTTTAGAAGCGATAGACTCCAAAGCCTCTTTGATTCTCATCTGAAACCCTAAAACGGTGAGCTTGTCTTCTAAAATGTTCAGGAATCCCTCTTGCGTCAGACCGCCAGCTGTCTTGGCTTGCAGAATCGCGTTGCTCAAATACTGATGCCTGTTTTGTTTCAACCAATAAAAAAAATCATACAATAATCATATTAATAATCAACAAGGCGTGGCAATTAATTAATTAATTACAAGGGCTAAAAGAAAGATTTTATCATTTAAAGGGAAATTTTTCACAAACCCACTCACTATATTTTCTGATGTTTACGAAATACCCACTATATTTTAGAACATTCAAATAAAAATTAGGGGGTGTTTTCATAAATTTGATAAAAAATGATTTCTTTTTTTGAGAAATTTCTCGTTTTATTTTAATTTAATTAATTATTTAAAAAATATAAACCTTTGTTGGAGAGTGGGACCATCAGTAGGAGAGCCTTGTCTCTCAGCCAATCTATACAGCAATTGTGAAGCCTCTCTGTGTTGTCCTTTCGAAACATAATACTTAGCCAACAAATCAAGGTATTTTACGGTGCCCAAACCGATATTATTTCCCTTCATTAAACAAAAAAAATGTCAAAAAATATAAAACCTCCATTTAATTTAACAATTTAGGGTTTTACTCAACAATACCTCACGAGTCGAGTGACTCGAGTTCTTCAAAAAGTCGACCAAATCGGGCCCGCCAAACTGAAGCAACTCATTTTCCAACCCTAATTCTATTAATGTTTTATACAAATGCTCATGGAAAGCCGAGTCGGTTGATTCTAAACCGAGCTGGATGAGCTGGCGCATGTGTTGGCTTCTAGAAGCTTCGTCTAGGGTTAGGGTTAGGGTTTGGGGTTGGATTAGGTTGCGTAAAGCGTTTGTGATGATTGAGTAGCATTCGTGGATTTGTGTGGGGTCTGAATCGGGGTTTGAGGCGAGCTCTTTCGCTTTTTGGAGAGGTAAGATTACCACCGCCTCGTAAAATCTAAAAAATTTGAGAAAAAAATTAAAAAATAACAATAATAATAATAACAAATGTTAGGAGTGATCAAATTTGATGCTCGCATTTTTGAACGGGTAAATATGATTTATATTAGACTTTTCCAAGGGCATTTTTAAACCCAAATAATAATAATGACAAACCCAAAAACCTAATAATAATAATAATAATAATAATAATAATAATAATAATAAAATAAAATAATAATAGTAATAGTAAAAAAATAATACGAAACATAAGAAAAATATAATAATACCACAACAACAACAACAACAACAACAACAACAACAATAATAATAATAATAATAAAATAATAATAACAATAACAATAAAAAAAAGAATACGAAACATAAGAAAAAAATATAACATTAATAATAATAATAATAATAATAATAATAACAAAAATGTTACCTGACGGCCTCGAACCGCTTGCATAAATTCCCCAAATGCACGGAATCCGGAACCTTCTTAACGAACGAAAAGGCGTCTTTCGCGGCCTTGTGTTTTTCCTCGGGCCGGTTTGCACTTTTCGCTTTTTCGAGATGCTCGACGGCCAAAAAGAAGTCCAAGTCGGACTCGTTGAAGTAGCTCGGGCAGCCTTCTCGGAGCTTGGCGCTGATGTCATCCAGCGAGCCTGTTCTTTCCGGCCCCACGTAATACTGAAAAATAATAACAAATAAAAATGAAAGAAGGAATTGAGATTGATAAGGTCCTTTATGTGTGTGTGTGTGGGGGGGTGGGGGGTGGGGAGGGGGGGGGGGGGGTAGTACTGAAAGGAAATAAAACAAAATAAAAGAGAAATTAAAATGATGTGGTCCTTTATGGGCTTGGGGAGTACCGAAGAAAGAAAATAAAATGAAATGAAAAATTAATAAGAGGAATAAAATGATCTGGCCTGTGTAGTATTGAAACAAAACAAAAATAAAAAAGTAAAAATAAAATAAAAGAGAATAAAAGAATGAGGCAGTTTTGGTAATTCAACCTTTTAAGACCATCAGTAAGGCAAGAAAAGAAAATTCTAGTAAAATTTAGGGTCTAGGGTTTAGCAAAAATTTAAGTTTAGGGTTTAGCACAAACATTAGGGTTCAAGGTTTAGCAAAACTTTAGGGCTTACGTACCTTTTAGGGTTTAGCCAAAAAAAAAACAAATTAGGTTTTCTAGGGTTTGCTCACCTCCATGAGGTTCGAAATCCGGGCGGCGGCAAGCTGGTGGCTAGGGTTTAGGGTTTAGGATCTAGCAAAATTTTAGGGCCAACTTACCTTTTAGGGTTTAGGGTATATCAAAAAAGAAATTAGGTTTAGTTACCTCCATTAAATTAGATATTAGGGCGGCGGCGAGCTGGTGGCCCTCGTCAGAACAGACGAGCTGGCGGAACGACAGCTGTGCAAGCCTCTGACGTGCGTCAGAGTCCATTTGCTGCGCCAGTCGCGACACGTTGTGCTGCGATACGATTTGTAATAAGTACAGCGCTTCGCCGCTCCGTCTCAAGAGCCGTCTCAGGCAATCTATCGCTCTCACCTGTCAGAAAAAGAACAAGAGAGAGATTATAAAAGTGGCAAATTTACAAAAAGACCCCTGTGTTGATGGAATTCGCAAAACAAACAAGATACTAATTGATTTTATTATTTAAAAGCAATTTAAAAAAGATAATAATTGATTTTATTATTTAACAGAGTAGGGTCTTTTTGAAAAAAAAAGGAGAAAGTACAAAAGTGGGAAATTTACAAAAACGCCCCTGTGTTGATGGAACCGCAAAATAACAAGATAGTAATTGATTTTATTATTTAAAAGTAATTAAAAAAAAATAATAATTGATTTTGTTATTTAACAGAGTAGGGTATTTTTGTAAGAAAGGAGAAATTACAAATAGTGAGAAGTTTTGCAAAAAGACCCCTCTGTTGTGCTTATTGCGAAAAAAATCCACTCCATTAATGGAAATTGCAAAAAAAAACAAAAAACTCAGTTCTTTAGATAATTGATGTTATTATTCAAAATTAATATTTTTTTAGAAAAAAAAATGGATTCGAATGATTAAGATGAGTAATTTAACCCCAACAAAGGGGATTTTTTGTAACACAGGATTTTTTGCAATTTCCAATAACGGAGGGGCATTTTTGCAAATTTAACTAACTATAAAATACCTCCATAGCAGCAAGTTCTGACGAAGAGTAAAGAGGCCTCTGCCTTTTCGCTGATCCGCTCATACTCGTACTTCCTCTCGTACCGCTCGTACCGTACAAAATACCGCTCGTACCGGTACCGACGACCGTACCGTATAAACCCCTCTTATTATCCCTCCTAACCCTAAAAAAATACTCCAGATCTCTAATCTTCCCTTCCAAAACCCTCATCGCACGGCTCTCGAGGCGACACCTCACCAATTCCGCACGGTTTTCGATGCCTTTATTAATATTTCCTCCTCGTACCGACATGACTGGGAATTCCCAGACCGGTACGAGAAGTCTCGAAGCACAAAGACAGAGCCCTTCATACTGGCCTGAAAAAACGGGGCCCGCTTCTTGTACAACCTGTCCCATGCTGAACCCGCCAGCTGGCGATCTCGTACCGGTTCCCGTACCGGTACCGTACCCGGCCTGAGCGGTCGCCGTACCGACCAAAATCGGATTCTCAAAAGCCTCAGCCGCCTTTTCACAGATTGTATTAGAGAGGGAAACTATTTCTTCTTCATTAAATGCGAGTTTGCTTGCTAACATGAGACACATCGCCGCTGACTCAGCGGTACCGTACCGGATGAAGAAATCATGAATTTGATTCGTACCGACATTTCTTTCCAACAATCTTTTTAATATATCGACAGGTCGATTAACAGCCAGCTCAGTCAAACCCATGTTGGAAAAAACGACGAATTTTCTTTTAGGTAAAATATGCTGAGTCGCCAAATCGCCTTTCGCCCAGAGCTTCAAAGCCTCGGGGGCCCCAAACGGGTCAAACGGGTCGGATTTTAAGGGCGCCACATCAGCGTACAGAGATTGAACTATTGACACGGTTTCGCGTGAAGGCGCCACATCAGCAGCACAGAGCATCCAGCCTGTACCTGGCGAGACTGACACAATCTCTCTCAACGCGCGAGAATTAGGGTTTCTGACCGTACCGGTACCGGTACCGGTACCGTAAAAACTGGTACCAAATTGGGGCGTTAATTGGCTGGAATCTCTCTGCACGGTTATCAGAGCGGAATCGGCCTGGCCAGATGAAGAATCGGACAGAATTAGGGTTCCAATTGAGTAAAAAGCTGAGTCAGCTTTGACCGCCAGGCTGTCGGGCCGCTGAGCTGGCGCCAGGCTGGAAATCGGGCCCAAAGGAGGAGCCGGCCGAGTCGAAACGACTCTCAAACAACTTGGCCTTTGACTTTGACTTTGACTAGTCAACCCAAATGACGAATTATTTCCATTTGTGGTTAAATAAAGTCTTTTTCCGTCGGATAAAACCGCGACCAAATCAACCCGTTTCGACTCGGTTTTTGAAACCGGCGCAATGCAACAGATCGAGGGCTTGGTACCAGTACGGGTGGTACGGTTAGGGTTTGAGGAGTCACGTGGGTCGATTAGGGTTTTGGATTCGGTGATTTTACGTAATTGCCCCTCGCCGTTTTGGCCTAAATCGTAGACTTGGAGTTTTGATGATTCGGTTCGAGCAAATAAAATGTGACGCTCGTTGTCTGTTACCATTTGGATGATCGGATCGGATGCTCCAAATGTTAATGCGTTTGGCAAAAACCTAAGAAAAAAATGAAACGTATGTTTATAAGGATTCAAATGTTAATACATTGATTAATGTTCAGGACTAAGTTGTGCAGCGTTCTGTGAAGTAGAAGGATTCGAAAAGTTTAAATCGGCAATACAAGGAGCAAACTGTAATACAATTAAAGTAAAAGGAAGGACTAAGTGTGCAATTATATCATTTAATATAGTAATATTCACTTTAAGAGGATTTGTTATACAAATATTTATATTTCCCTTTTAACTCTCCTTTTGGAATTTTCTTTTCTCATAAATTTAATATTTCACTTTTAATAATATTTATATTTTCTGAAGCATATATTTATATTCCGCGAATTTCCGCATAAACAAACTCAATATTTTAATTACATACCGTGTGAAAATACTTGATGTAACACAAACGGATCTAAATCTTTTTCCCCAACCCGACCCGTTAGTATAAAACAGCTCATAAATTTAATATTTCACTTTAATTTTGTGTCTGTTTATATTTCCCCTTTAGTTTTGTGTCTATGTTGGCTTTTCTTATATAATTTCCGCATAAACAAACTCAATATTTTAATTACGCACCGTGTGAAAATACTCGACGTAACACAAACGGATCTAAATCTTTTTCCCCAGCCCGATCCGTTAGTATAAAACAGCTCATAAATCTGCCCGTTTCGAGCGGAAATAAAAACCCGGCCCGATTCGGTCGAGCTTATACAAACCGCCTCACAGCCGTCTGACGCGATCCGGTACTCGGGAAGCGGTTGGATCGCCAGCTCAGCGTACGCGTCAGAGCCGTCAGAGCTGCTCGTGCAGCAGATTCCAAGCAGGATCAGCTGTTAAGAATGGTTTGAAATGTTGAAATTTAGTGGGATTTTAGGAAGTATGATTTGAGTGAAAGTTGGTTGTAGTCTTGTAGAGGGGAAATGATGAAATATACGCTAGGGTTTAGGGGGTTTTTTTTTGACGAAATTTCAAAGCAGGATCAACTGTACAGAAAAAATAATAAAATATGATAGAATTATTGTTGCACGAGCCACTCATCCAACTCTGACGCGATCCGGTATTCGGGAAGCGGTTGGATTGCCAGCTCAGCGTACGCGTCAGAGTTGGATGAGTTGCTCGTGCAGCAGATTCCAAGCAGGATCAGCTGTTAAGAACGGTTTGAAATGTTGAAATTTAGTGGGATTTTAGGAAGTATGATTTGAGTGGATGTTGGTTGTAGTCTTGTAGAGGGGAAATGATAAAATATACTCTAGGGTTTAGGGTGTTTTTTTTTTTTGACGAAATTTCAAAGCAGGGTTGATTGTACAGCAAAAATAAGGGTTTAGGGTTTTTTAGTGCCAGCTCAGCATGCGCGTCAGAGTTGGATGAGTCGCTCGTGAAGCAGACTCCAAGCAGGATCAGCAGGTGAAGATGATAAAAGTGTTGAAATTTTTCGGGTTTTTTATGATAAAAGTACGAAAAAGGTCAAGAAAGGGATGAAAAGTAAATCAACTATTGTTAAAAATGATAAAATTGAGTTGGAGTTTAATTTTGTTTTGTTTTTTGTAAAACATTTGAGAGGTTGTGAGTTAAAGAATGTGAGCTCAAATTAACCATATATTAAAGCACATTTGAGCTCAATTCACCCAATTTACCATCAATGTTACTCAAAATGTGCAATAAATAATCACAAAAAAGGGTCGAAAAAGGGCTAAAAATAATACCTCAACTTGAGTTGCCACAATTAAAATGTACTGAATCGCTTCAACAAATACTCCAGATTTAGCTCTTGCAAGCCCAACAGAAATAATCGGTTGCTCTTCATTATACTCTCTACATTGACTATCCCTAAAATAATAAAATAATAAAAAATTTACTGAAAAATATTTTGAAATTCCAAAATAACAGACTTTGAAAGTCTGTTATTTCTTTTCAAAAACAAAAGTAGCAAAAGTAACAAACTTTCAGAATTAGTGCAGAGTTACTTGTCATAATAAAATCGAAAACTTGGTCAATTTGCAAATTTCAAATTTCATAGGGTTAGTTTAAAAAATTTACATCAAATAATTAAATAAATTATATGCTACCACTTGTCATGGCGCCATAAAAACAAAGAATTATCAACAGAAGCCCACGCGCGATGAATTTCAGGAAATAAACCGCATAAAGTCGTTACTTCACCGACCGAATTGTATCTCTCAATTAACAAAGAGGGCAAATCTCTCGTTTCCCCAATTTCCACCAATGCTGGCCACTAAAAAAATTAAAAAAATATTAAAATTTATTGCAATTTAGTATGATATTGTGGGTTTTCTTCTAGTATGAGGAAAAAAAATAGTCTGAAAATCACAATAAACAGCTCAAAGAGAGAAATATACAAAGGTAACAAAATAAAACCAATATAAATTCTTAAAATTCAACCAAAAATCAAGCTTTTTGAGAACTGAAGGTTTAATACATCTTTGGGATGAGAGGTGTAGGGATGGCTGGCATAGCGCGAGGCCTCGAGCGACTCCTCCAAGTCGAGCTGCGTGGCCGCCACGTCACGCGCGATCCTCTCGCTGACGTGGAGCCCGGCGGAGGCGACGTCCGGCCCGATCGTCTCGCTCTCCCACGCCATTGTCGCTCTTCTCTCCTTCTTTGTTGAATTCTGTGAGAGAAAGGGAAAACCCTAGATGAAAGAGAGAGGGTTTTGAGAAGGGCGGGATAAATGAAAGATTTACTTATTTGCTGCTTTCTTTTTTCAGTGTTTTTGTTTTAGTAAATGTGAATAATTTACTTTTTTTTAATTTACTTATTTACTTTAATTTGCTATCTTTTTATTGTTTTTTAATTTAATTATTTGCTATTTTCTTTTTAGTGTTTTTGTTTTAGTAAATGTAAATAATTACTTTTTTTTAATTTACTTATTTACTTTAATTTGCTATTTTTTATTGTTTTTTAATTTTTTAATTTTCTTTTTAGTGTTTTTTGTTTTAGTAAATGTAAATAATTTACTTTTTTTTAATTTACTTATTTACTTTAATTTGCTATTTTTTTATTGTTTTTTAATTTAATTATTTGCTATTTTCTTTTTAGTGTTTTTTGTTTTAGTAAATGTGAATAATTTACTTTTTTTTAATTTACTTATTTACTTTAATTTGCTATTTTTTATTTTTTTTATTTTTTAATTCTCTTTTTAGTGTTTTTTGTTTTAGTAAACGTAAATAATTTACTTATTTTTGTATCTGTTTTTTTTACTTATTGTTTTATAAGGTTAGAAATGCAATTTAATCTGGCCCAAAATTATATCCTGTCTTAGATGGTTTATTGAGGTTTCTGCTTCAAACTTATATATCTAAGTTGTATAATTTTTATTTTTGTGTTATTGCTGAATAAATCATCAAATGTATTATTTTTACTTGATTCTTAATTAATGTTGAACTTAAATAAATTTATAACTTCATATATTTTTTATTATACTTAATTAAATATTATTATTTTCTTAGTTAAATTTACAAATTTATTTTATTATAAATAAATTAATCTAATTATATATAATTTGTAAATAAACAAAGAAACATTTAAATACTATGATTATAAATTGCATAAAAAATGTAACACTCTCTTCTGCGTTTGTGAGAGTTGGGTTCCAATGAATTTGATCCAAAAAAATTTCGTGGCAATCTATTATAATCATCGGGCTAGTTTCCTATGTAACGCCAAATACTTTGAAGTGGTTCTCATGTCCAAATATTAACAGGAAAACAGAACATTATCACGATCCAAAATACCATATATAATATATAATTTGAAAACATTATTACATAAAAAAATAATACATAAAAAACACAACAATATAAAAAACAAAAACAATATATATACTCAACGAGCAAATGGTCAAAGTTTTGCCGTTGACGGTTGTGATTACACATTTCTTTTAAATATATTCCATTTAATCTGGAAACAAATCAGGAAAAATCCCAACTAGTCCACAATTAAAGAATGTTAAGATCACTAATCATTATGTCTTTACATCCCAAATCTAACCTCATTTACCATGAAGTGGTCAACTAAACTAATAACAATCTTTACCATGAGAATTAAATCCTTTATGAAAACCTTGTCATTAAACGCAAACAAGGTTAAAAGTAAATTTCAAATATATTTTTACATTTACAACACATTAAAATTGAACCATTACAAATACAAAAGTTAACAAAGTGATAAGTTTCAAATTTTCAATCAATAAAAAACCATATTCTTTTGAAATATAAGAAACTCGTGTCTCTATGCTCGTCTATTAGGTATGTGATAATAGTCTCCAATTATAATTGGTGTATATATACACAAAATATCTTTTCAATGTATAAAATGATGAGTTAGAAAGCCTTAAAAACAATTTCATTTAATTTCGACCTAATAGTGTTTGGATATGCTTTCACTATTTGTCGCTTGATATTTAGCTCCTCACATGCTCCTCTTTCATATATCTTTTGAAATGCTACAAAACAAAGAAAATTGTATTACTTAAGAGCAATAAATATAATGCAATTATTTATAATTGTTATAAAACTAAATTATTAAAATAAACATACAAAGTTTCTAATAAAAAGCAATCGGTTAGAATTGATTCTAGCAAAAAACTGAAAAAGTTAGTTGCCTCCAATATCTCAAGGATTAAATTAGTAGATCAAAATACATCTATTCAAAATCAAAATCATTTGTTTTTAAATACGTTGCAAGATATATTGGTACAATCAAATTGCATGTAAGATTAATACATATCTTTTGAGACCAATGAAATATATATAGTATATACAAGAAACTGAAAAATATTTTAAAAAAATTATCACACCATACACATTTTACCAGTTGTATCATATGATTCAAAACCTACCTAAAGTCATTACAGAAGCATGATATGTAGACAAACGTTATTTTCTTTTTTTTCCTTTCCTTTTAAATATTATTTTTATTAAAAGTCGTTAGTTATCACATTTCAAATAGTCACAATTTTAGATTGAGAAGATCAAAAGAGATTAAAGAAAATCACTCAAAAATCCTCAAATAAATAAGATAAAACAAATTGGTCACAAAAAACTTACTAAAATAAGGACAAAGATCGTACCGCTTCAGTACCAAATCCAGTATTTCAAATCCAGCTGCAAAATAAGCAATTAATAATCATATTAGTTCATTTCATTTAATTTCACAAAACATGTGTTAGATTTTAAACCAAATTGAAAAGATGTATAAAACAAAGAATTATATAAATTTTTTAGTTGGATTCTTCGTAAGTAAGGCAGATATGCATCAAATATCTATAAAATTTATTGTTTTACTACAAAAAAGGAAAATCAACTTTCCAAAATAAGAGTTAAAAATATTATTTTTCAGTTATTTCAAAAATAAGAGTAAAAATCTTATTTTTCAGTTTTTTCCAAAATAAGAGAAAAAAATCTTACTTTTCAGTTTTACAGCATTTCGCAAAAGATGTTTACGTTTTCATTATACAAACATTGTATCACTCTCCTATATGTTAATATGAGAGTCCAAATTAGGAAAAATGATTTGTATAAAAAATAAACATGACAAAATACTTTCAGTTCTATCCAAAAATAGTAGAGACAAATTCATGGCAATAATTACTATCGTAGCGAAATTACATATTTCCTTGTAATATGATAAATACAAGCATTCCTTTTATATTTTATAATTTTTCAAACCATCAATATATTGCTTTCATAAAATTTTATTTTCGGACGATATGTTCAATGGCAATACGCCACAAATTTTAAGGACTAAAATGCACTATTACGAACTAAAATATTTGCATACAAAAATTACAAATTAAATATTATGAAGCAATTGACCGAATGAGACAAAATCCACGATTTAAACAAAAAAAGAACAATACGAAAACTCTTTTTTCATACAAAAAAAACAACATGAAGTTTCTCTTTTAACTACCAATGAAACAACCAAATATCAAAATCAAAAGATGAATCTCTCTATTTGGTAGATATTTATTAAATAAAATAAAACAATTCTAACAAACATTTAAAAGTCTTACAAACAAACGCCAGTCTTTCATGTCAATAAAGCTTGCCTCATCCACGGCTAAATATACCACCATGCATTTAATTTTACCTTCAAAGTAAGAAAATATATATAAACAAATTAATTATTAGACAAAATGAAAAATAAATAAATAAATAAAATATATAAAAAGACAGAAACAAATAATTAAATAAACATAAACGGTTCCATACCAACAATTAAGACTTGTTATCCAAATCCAAATCCAAATCCATAGCATCCATAAATTCCTGGAAATCCCCAAAATCGAAATCCAGGATTCCATTTCCCTCCGTACCGACATCGAAATCCAGGATTCCGTTTCCCGCCGAACCTGCATCGATTTCCGTGACGGCTTTCGGACTATCCAACAGCTGATGCTCTATACTCTCTAAAGCCGCATCCAAATCCTGATTCGGTACCGGCACCCAATCCTGATTCGGTACCATATCAGCATTTGGAACCGGTACCAAGTCCTGATTTTGTACCGAAATATCGGTACTGAATCCTTCTGAGTCCGGTACGAAAGAGGAATAATTAGGGTTTAAGGAAGAGGAATTAGGGTTTAAACTCGAGGAATTAGGGTTTGAAGACGGAAACTCAACAAATCGACCGTTATTATTATCATCATCATTATTATTTGAGGAGGAAGAATTAGGGTTTGACAAAGAATCGGGGGTTTCTTGGAGAGTAAGTAATCGGCGCTTCTTTAACGGGTCGGGTATGAATCTCTTGCGGGGCCCGTTTGTCGCGTGTTGGAGTAATTGGATTACGAAATTAGGGTTTTTGAAGGCCATTGCTAGCAAGGCCATCAATTGCTGCTGGTTCTTCTCCATTGCCTGAAGGAAAGAAATTAGGGTTTAAGGTTTAGGGTTTAGAATTTAGAATTTCCTTTTTTATTATTATTTTGCCAATGTGTGACATGAAATTTTATGGTTTGCCCTTTTTTCTAGTTTGAGGGCTCAAAAAGTTCACTATTTAACAAAATAAAAAAAAATAAAAACTATGAGAATTTATGTTTTACCCTTTATTTCTTGTTCGAATGAAGATAAATAAACTGAAGTTAAAATGAGAGTTTAAAAAATCCATAATTTAACAAAATGAAAAATATGAGAAACTTAAACTGAAAGTGAATTAGAAAATTAATCCTAACCTGAATTCTTTGCCTTAATCTCTGGACTTCAAGATCAGAACTTTGTTGGTTTCTTCTAATACTCACAATTTCTTGCATTAATACGACTCGATCCCTTTTTAGGGTTTCGATCTCTTCTTCCAAACCACCGAACTTTCCTACCTCCACACAGGCATTTAATGAATTCCCTTTTTGCCCTTGAATCAAATTAGGGTTTTGTTTTTGAGTTAGGGTTTGAGAAGCATTATTATTCTTTTTTCTTATGATGGTTTTTAACAAGTGTTTTTGGCCTCTTAAAAACCCTTCGTTTGCGAATTCCCATTTGTCTGCATCCACCTTACGAAAACCCTAATTACGAAACAAAATTAAAATAATTAGACATAATTTCACAAAACAATTGGTATACTGCATGCAGAATATTTCACATATTTCAGGGAAATTTATGCAAATAAACAACAAATAATTACAATTAGAGATAAATAATCACACAAAATAACAATAATTAAAATTACTTACATAAGTGTTAAGCTGTCTGACAAAGCTCGTGAGATTGGAATGCTTGAAATAGCGAGGCAGAATATCTCTGGAGAAAATATGAGGGTCCCAAATCACAAAACTATTACTGTTCGCTCCCCAAGAGACAATGGCGTTCGTGCTTGGATCCTCCACCAAATCGTAGCATTTGGCCAGAAACGGAGCGCTTTGAGGCGCTAAAGCCGCCATCCACTTGATTCCTTGTTCCGATACCAAACCCTAATTGGAAATTCGACTGAAAATACCGGAATTTTGAGAGAATCGAACTAGAAAAATTGGTAATTGGGCAGAGAATCAGAGGAATTCGATCGATGAAAACCTACGGATTGAACGAAATCGATTGAAATTCGCGAAATTTGGGAGAAATAATGTTTGAGAATAAACCTTGAAATATCAGTTGAAAAATTATTAGGATTTTTATTTTTTGCAAAACGGTAGACCGACCACATAATTACTACGTGAACCTGGTCTTGTACGCTGGGTTGAATAATCTGTGGATGTGATTCAGATAACTAATGTTTTTTAGAATAGAACGTCTACGGTAAGTAAATGGAGAGAACTAAACTGCCACAATATTGAATAGACCTGGTCTTATAGACCATTACACTGACATTCGTGGACTTGCAATTTTAAATGCACCAGGCGTAGAATAACATTTTGTCCATTTTAATTCTCCTTTGTTAAATACGAATTATATTAAATAAACAAAAAGCAACAATATATTTAATTAACTATTCAAAAATTAAACGCATAAAACCATGATTCTAAATCGTTCCGAGAGCGTTCAACCAACCAAAATCACTACAAAAAAAGAACATTCAAAACAAATAAGCACTCTATAAAGAACGCTACAACTTAACAGCCTCACAAATCTCTTCGCTTCATTTTTTTTCTCTATTTTTTAGGGTTATTTATGGAAATAAAAATCTCCAAAAAAGAAGCTTAGAATTGGTGGTTTGCGAGACCCATATCGCGAAGCTCCCAAGCCGGCCTTTTCTCACTTGCAAGATCATTCTTTATGATTCCTTTTATCGGTTTTATCACCATAAAATACTGCAAAATAAATAAATAAATAAATAATAAATAATAGAGGAATTTCAGATTTTTAAACTTCTACCTATTTTTAAACTTCCAAAAACACTAATAAAATGTTGAATTTACACTCCCAAAACTGCAAATATCATATTTCTTAACCCTTCAAAATTCCAAATACAACATATTTATTATTTACCCGTCTAAAACTACCAAAATATCGAATTTGCCCAGACCATTGGGTTGTTGCTAAACCATTATTATCATTTCAAAGGTTAAATGTGATATTTGCACTTGTAGAGGGGTAAATTGGCCATTTCGTGTCTTTAGAAGGTTGGTAAAAACTACCCTTTATTATACCCTCAAATATTTAGGATTTTATAAAAAATGGAATATTAAATTATCAATATTAACACCTGTAAGGCGAGAATGAGAGGAATGAAACGCTTGCCCCAATTATTAGGGTTTGGTCCGTCGATTAATTTTTGGTCAACAAAAATCGCCTTGCTTCCGTTTGAAACCACATCCACTATTTGCTTCACTAAGTTTGGAATCCACACCGTTCCGTCCGGCAAAACCTATTTTTTAATATTAATTTAATATTATATATCATGTATTATTACATGTATGATATATGTCGTTACATCATATATCAATTTCCAACCGTATAGATGGAAAGTATAACATTCTATCATTTTATAGAATAACTTTGATAACACACCAAGATATGAACAAAAAATACAAGATATAAAGTTCCAAATATCATGAAATTCAATATACATCAATAATAAAATAATATATTTTTCATCAATACGGTTGAAAATTAGATATTATTTATTATATACTATATATTATATATATAAAATACCTTCTCGCCCAAGTCATTGGTCCTGCATCTCCCACTATTCTCCACAAGCACGACCGGAATTGGAAACGCCTGATTCAAAAATCAACACATTAATTAAAATATTAAAATATCAATCCATAACATACCATTATTAATTATGTCAGTCCAATTCCCGACTTCTACAAAAACCGGGACCTCAAATCCCTTCCCTTTCCAAGGTTTTTTCTTCTTTCAAAACTTTCAAAGTCACTTCAATTTACACAAAAGATAACGGGACTTCCAAAAACACCAAATAACACATTTTTTCCCAAAAAAAAAAATTCCCTACAAATCAACACATATTATACCATATTCCAAATTCCTTATTCAAACTCCGATTCTTTTTTATTTTTCTAATACCTCAAATTCCTTCTTCCTAATTCCCGCACCAGCCCTCTGTTAATTTTCCTACAAAGTGTCGGTTATGGCTCGGATAACTTGCGCGTCAAGTAATCCAATTTTTAAATTGTCCAAATCAAGTCACTTGTTAATTTTCCATCCATTTTTTACCAGCTAGTTGATGTGGCATGTCCACATCGCGCCACGTCATCATTCAAAAAATTATTTTCAAAAATATTTTATAAAAATTAAATTTATTTAGCTGATGACATGGACACGCCACATCAACTGGCCGTCAAAAAACGGATGGAAAATTAACGGACGGACTTGATTTGGTCAAATTATAGGGTTTTAGGGTTTAGGCCCTATGGTGAAATTTACTCTACTTTTTAATTACCTCAAATTCCTTCTTTCTGATTCCGGCTCCGGCCCGCACATAGTTCAACACCGCGTCAGAGCGTTTGGACACGAAATCTTCATAACTCAAATTGTCGGGCGGCGAGAGTTGCGCGTGAGTCAGGACCACCGCGGACCGGGTCCATATGGATTTCCCAAAAGTGTCGGTTATGGCTCGGATTACTTGCGCGTCAAGGCTGTCGACTCTGTATGAGTCGAGACGCTCGACGTAGAGAAGTACGTCTATTGTCTTGTTTAAGAGGAATCTGGAAAGAAAGATGGAAATAAAATAAAGAAATGTTTTTTTTTTAGTGCTTAGGGTTTAGACGAGTGGAAATGATATACTGACAGTTGACACCATGAAATATGAATAGATGAAAATGTAAATAGACGGATGTATTATATTGGAATAGATTTCTATTAAACACGTCTATTGTCTTGTTTATTAGAAATCTGGAGAAAAAAAAAGGAAAACGGAAAAGATAGGCTTTTAGGGAGATAAATGAAGGAAAATAAGAAATGTTTTTTAATGGATAGATACGTAAATAGACGGATGAATTGTGATGATTGTGTGTGTTGTTAGTTAGCGATAGACAAAGATTTGTCGTACTGTAATAATGAATATGAGATTTATTATTCATTTTACAAACAAAAGGAATAGAAAAATAAAGAAAACGAAGATAATGAAAATAATGCCAAAAGTGCCCTTAAATTATCACTCAATTATGCAATTATAACTAACCATACCTCAATTTAGCTCAAATTTACGTAAATTCAACATCATACACTCCAATAAAAAGTAAAAAAATATAAAAAAATTAAGAAAACATATACCGTTTAATAATGTCAAGGGCTTGTTCATTAACATATCCGCCTTCAACAATGCCAGGTGTGTCAATTATATTC
This sequence comes from Juncus effusus, assembly GCA_027726005.1. Lineage (NCBI taxonomy): Eukaryota > Viridiplantae > Streptophyta > Magnoliopsida > Poales > Juncaceae > Juncus > Juncus effusus. Next base: position 9,781,912 of record CM050904.1, on the reverse strand, counting down.
AACGTAAAACCCGCTCTGACGCGCGAGCACATTATTGGCCTCAATCCTTCTGACTGCAATAAAATAAATTAAATTTTAAAATATCACCAAAAAATAAATAAAAATAAAAAAGGGAAATTTGCAAAAAGGCCCTACATTATGCTGTAATTGCAAAAAAAAACCAGGAGAGTGGAATGCCAATTTGCGATATCGATGTGAGATTGTAAAATCCGAGAATTCTAATCAATTGCAGGGTGAAGAATCCTTATTGTGGAAAAGGAATGATCCACCAACTGACCCAAACAGATACAATCTCTCCCGCTTTCGACTCACTTTGAACGAACTCACTCCAGAATTGCAGGTATATTGAATTTTTTTAGCACATATAATTTGTGTTTATATTTTATGCCCATAAAAATTAGTTTCTTAATGAAATGGCCGAGTAAGGCAGAATTAAAATGCAGTTTATGTATATGCCATGTAATTATTGAAATTGGGATCATTGTTCCAGCCACTTTTGAAAAAAATAGGCTGGAACAAAGGCAAAGAGAGGTCTTTATGAATTATATATAATCTGATTCTTTTACTTAAAGTGGCGGTAATTTTTGACATTATGTTTTCTATCTTTATATTTACGATACTTATTTTAATTTTTTTATAGATACAGTCGAAACATTTGCAAGAAGGTTGGAAATCTAGATGGTTCAAAAAAGATGGTGGTACGAAAGGAGCGTGCAAGTACGTTGGTGGATACTGGGAGGCGAAAGACAGGAAAAGTTGGCAAGGATGCCCTAATGTTTTTGAAGATATTTGATAATTATCTCCAAAAACACAAAAAAAATATAAAACAAAAACACAAAAAAAATATAAAACAAAAACACAAAAAAAATAAAAAAAACAAAAACACAAAAAAAATAAAAAAAAACAAAAACACAAAAAAAATAAAAAACACAAAAAAAATAAATAACACAAAAAAAATAAATAAAATAAAAAACAAAAACACAAAAACACAAAAAAAATAAAAAAACAAAAACACAAAAAAAATAAAAAAAACAAAAACACAAAAAAAATAAAAAAAACAAAAACACAAAAAATATAAAAAAATAAAAAACAAAACACAAAACACAAAAAAAATTAAAAAAAACAAAAACACAAAAACACAAAATAAATAAAAAAAAACAAAAACACAAAATAAATAAAAAAAATAAAAAAAACAAAAACACAAAAAAAACAAAAACACAAAAAAAACAAAACAAAACACAAAAAAAATAAAAAACAAAAACACAAAAAAAATTAAAAACAAAAACACAAAAAAAATTAAAAAAACAAAAACACAAAAAAATTAAAAACAAAAACACAAAAAAATTAAAAAAACAAAAACACAAAAAAATAAAAAAATAAAAAAAAACAAAAACCCAAAAAAAATAAAAAACAAAACACAAAAAAAATAAAAAAAAAACAAAAACACAAAAAAAATAGAAAAACAAAAACACAAAAACACAAAAAAAATAAAAAAACAAAAACACAAAAAAAATAAAAAAAACAAAAACACAAAAAAAACAAAAACACAAAAAAAATAAAAAAATAAAAAAATAAAAAACAAAACACAAAACACAAAAAAAATAAAAAAAAACAAAAACACAAAAACACAAAAAAAATAAAAAAAAACAAAAACACAAAAAAAATTAAAAAAACAAAAACACAAAAAAAACAAAACAAAACACAAAAACACAAAAACACAAAAAAAATTAAAAAAACAAAAACACAAAAAAAATTAAAAAAACAAAAACACAAAAAAAATTAAAAAAACAAAAACACAAAAAAATTAAAAAAACAAAAACACAAAAAAATTAAAAAAACAAAAACACAAAAAAATTAAAAAATAAAAAACACAAAAAAATTAAAAAATAAAAAAAAACAAAAACCCAAAAAAAATAAAAAACAAAACACAAAAAAAATAAAAAAAAAACAAAAACACAAAAAAAATAAAAAAAACAAAAACGCAAAAAAAATAAAAAAACAAAAACGCAAAAAAAATAAAAATAAAAAACAAAAACACAAAAAAAACATAAAAACACGAAAAGAACCCCCAAAAAAACAAAAACACAAAAAAAAAAACAAAAAAATGAAAGTTGCATCAAAAAGTCCCTAATGTTTTATGTTGGCATAAATATAGGGGTTTTTTTGCGATTCTAATATAAGGGCTTTTTTGCAAATTTCCCAAAAATAAATAAAAATTAATTGATAAAAAACCTGAAAGGCGCTGACAGAAGCGACTCTCTCACCGAGCAGAGAATTAACGGTGGATGATTTACCGACTCCTCCTTTTCCCATTACCAGAATCGTCAGATTATTTACATTCTAAAATAATACGATTAAATTATTAATAAATAAATAAAATATGAAATATGAAAATAAAATAATGTGAAACTCGTTTATTTATTTACCTCTTCTTTCAGTTTTCCTAATAATTCATGAAGCTTGGTTTGAGTTGCAACAGGAAATTGTTGAATCCCTACCCACTCGCGAGCTAAAGACATTGCCATTTTTTAACCCTATTTAAATTAAAAAAAAATGTAAATATTAACAAGAAATTAGTGGACATAGTAGAAATATTGACGGAAAAATTAATTGGAGCCCCAAAATAACATCTATATTCTACAAATGACAAATGTTTGTACAATTTTCCTCAAATTCAATTTTATTACACAGTAAATTCATTACAAACCCTAGACTACCGCTCCACAAAAAGTTAAGTAAATTCTACACAGAAATCTGTCAAATTCTCAATAACCAATTACCAAAAAGAAGAAAAAACAGAAAATCAAATCACTCATGGTTCCTTTCTTCACAAAAAATCAAACCAATTTCGTCTCAAAAACTCAAACATCCACTTACCTACCTACCTCCCACAACCTAACCTCAAATCAATTAAAAATAAATCCCCAGCTAGATAGTATGATTTTAAGTTAAAAACCAACCTTAGATAGAGGTCGTAAATACGAAAAGCTTAACTCTTAACTCCGGTAATGGAGTCAAATCGAAGGATTTGAGAGAGAATGAGGGTTTTAGGACTGAAAGAAAGAAAGAAAGAAAGAAAAGATAAGGCAGAGGCGAGAGTATTTTAATACTTGTGCGATTTTACGCGTAGAACCCTGTGAAATTGAGTAACTATACTGGGCTTAAATGGGCCTAGCCTATAAGATGTTGGGCTGGTTTGTGGTAATTCATTATGGGCTTTGATTTGACTCTGTTGGAGAATTGTACAGGAAGGGATTGTAGAGGAGTTGAATCTCTGCACACAAAACCAAAAATAATTTGAATTTTTTTTATTTAACTAAAAACAATTGAAAATTAAAAAAAAAAACTGAAGAAAAGCCAGAGGTAAAAAAATAAATTATTTTGTCTTGATTCCTGTTTTATTTCATGTTGGTTTAAGACCGGCTCTTTTGAAATTTTGACTTTAAATTGACAGTCACATTTAATTTTTCTAATAATAATTAGCATTATTTGTTGGTTGGTGGGTTAAGTTACTGAAAATTTCAGAGATTGAGCATCAACGTCACTGAAAATGACAATTTTAGATTTATATTGGATTTTATTGTCAAAAATATTATTGGAGTTCTTTTTTAGATAAACCTTAAAAATAAAAGAATTGTCAAAAAAAGAATAAAAGGAATTTGCGAAAAAAGATTTTTATATTTGAATTTGTAAAAATGCTAGGAATTTCAGAAACTTTGTTTTTATTTTATTTTTGCCTTAAGAACCATTTTTCATGCTGAAAATAAGAAGTTAGCATTTCAAAAAAAAAGAAAATAAGAAGTTAGAAGTAGAAACAACAGTACAACATCGTATGAAGAAATCTGAGAACTACTGAACTAATCATTTCACAAAAATTTTGAAGTTCAAGGTTATATAAGAAAATTTACAATTCATAGTTAATTTTCATAGTTACTGATATGATATATTTCATTTTAATATTTTTATTCCCTCCCAATATGAAACGCTTTATTTCCTGCTCCTCATACCGTACACGTGTCAAGCAATAATAAGTCGATTACAGACAAGTTTTTTTTGCCTGAACATGGTACATACAACAATTGGTAGAAATAGTGAAAAAATAAAATGCGAGTATAGATGGACAGTTTTTATGTTCAAAAAATTTATTATTCTTTACCTCTCAAATTATTTAGGAAACAGCTATTTACCTCCCATAATTAGGGACTTCCTACCTCCCGATCAAGCATAGCGCGTCACGTGGCACTTAAATGGGAGGTATTTAGAAAATCATTTTGGACCCTCATTTTACTACCTCCTATCAACTCTCATATTTGTGACATTATTAGAAACTCCTAAATTACCTCCCATAAAAATTAAGCATATATTTTTTTCTCCTACCTCCCAATAGCTCTCATTCAATTTCTCAAGATTTTTTTTTTTATTTCTGGGTTTTTACCTAAACAAACACATATCAGATGAATAGAAATCCATACCAAATTTCAACAAACACATACTAGTCTTTATATTTCAAAAATTATGACAAACGCATACCAGTTGAAGCAAAAGACATACCAGTAAAGTATAAATACATACAAAATCTAAATAAACATATTTCAGGTGAATATATGTCCATACCAGTATAAGTAAAACACATACCAATAAGTTATAAACACATACAAAGTCTAAACAAACACATACAAACAAATGAATAGATGTACATACCAGTGAAAGTAAAACACATACAAGTAATTTATTACACACATACAAAGTCTAAGCAAAACACATATCAAATGAATATAAGTCCATACCATATTTCAACAAACACATACTAGTCATTATATATCAAATTTTGACAAACACATACCAGTTAAAGCAAAAGACATGACACTAAGGTATAAACTCATACAAGTCTAAACAAAACGCATATCAGATGAATAGAAGTTCATACCAAATTTGAACAAACACATATTAGTCATTATATATCAAATGTTGACAAACTCATACCAGTCTAAACAAAACACATACCAAAATGGTATAAATCCATACATGTCTAAACAAAACACATACCAATATGAACATATCGTGCGAAATCAAAATATTGCGAGATGATATGGATGGGAGCCGGGTGGGAGTCAATAATTTGGGTTTTGTTGAATATTTGAGCTGATTTGAATGGACCGAGAGGTGAAACCTACGATATGACTACACAGATGAAGCAAGGTGCAGGAGGTGTTGGGCCGAGAGGTGAAACCTACGACACGTGTGCGCGGCGCCTTGGGGATTGTGGTGAGCTTACGGGACTAACGAACCACCCATTTCAAGAGGGCCAGTGACAGACCCTCCTCGCGAGGCTGAGTGACATCCTTGCGTTTGAAAAAGGAGTACGGTGACCACGTAAAGGAGGTGAAGAACGACATCCCACCAAGACAAGAGAAACCACATAAGACAGTGGAGGATAGACGGATCTGTGACGAACCCAATCAGCGCCCTAGATCTCTCATCTCAACTCCAAACAAACCTTAATCGCGGGCGCGACCAGTGACAATAATGGCTGCGACTTTTTTTTTCTTTATTTTCTTTATTTTTATTTAGTATACAACCAACCAATAATCTCATTCGATCATTATGCATTCGAGTGTCAAAATAAGAAGGTTGAGGAGAAAGTAAATTTCGCGAATCAAGAAAACGAAAGTGAAGATGTGGTGTTATTGGCATGCAAGGAGGTCGATCCGGAGAAACGTTGTTTGTGATATTTGGATACGGGTGAGAGTAATCACATATGCGGTTACAAGAGTATGTTTATCGAGATAGATGAGAATGTGAATGTGAATGGCAATGTATCTTAGGGAAGATTTTGGTTCAATTAAAAGATGGTAGTCAATGGTGTATCTCAAACGTGTATTATGTCTGGGATATAAGGAGTAAAATTTTGAGTCTTGGGCAATAATTGGAGAAGAGATATTCAGTTTACATTATAGATAGAAGTCTCTACTTGCGAGATAATAATCACAAATTCCTTGCTCATGTGGAGATGGCGAAAAATTGAATGTTTTTACTGAACATAAAGAATGTTCGAGCGATGTGTTTGAAGGCGTGTGTGGGTGACGAATCTTGACTATGGCATATTTGATTCGGGCATCTGGTAACTGACTTAGTGATTAAATTATCATTTTTTTTATTTAATTATATTAATTTTAAAATAAAAAATTTCATTAATAAATTATAACCTTGTTACCCGCCTAGTAAAATTCATGAACATGATAATTCAAGTACATTGTTTGATTTTTCTTGAAATGTTGTAAATAAAAATTATTAAAACTTGGCCATACTCCCTAAATTGGGCTCACATAGTGTTGGAGGCAATGAGAGGTAGATATGATGGGAGAACCAAATCTTTTTCCAATTATTTATATGATTCATATATTATTTTCAAAAGTAGCCATATTTTACAAAATAATAACAATTCTAAAACTATCAGGAATAACACTTCACGTGTTTCTTGGCATACTATTTTTTTCTATATACTGTATATACAAATTACAGTATATAGAAAAAAATAAAATATTGAAAAGAGAAAAAATTGTATATATACCCGCCGTCATGATTCGACGTGCTACAGTACCATCATGATATCAGATTTCCCTAAAAAAATTTTAAGCCAAAGAAGTCTCACAACTTTTATTTTCCTTTTAGCTTAAACATGAGCCAAGTGCAGAAAATAATTTTGCAGTCACCATCACAAAATTGGTGGAGCACAGAAAGCAACGAACCACATAGTGCCACGTCAACAAAATGACAGATGTCTTGGAACAGTGAGCTCCTGACGCGCCACGTGTCCAGGGGAACATATTCACGCCACTCTTCATTGTCTGCTTGTACAGAATTACAAAATATAAAAATTAGTATGTATTCACTTTGAAAGTGAAAAATATCGAAGTGCTGTCAATATCTACGTACAATAGATATTTCTGATATATAATATTTTTAAGGGAAATTATATATATATGTATATATATATATACATACATATATACATATATATATATATATATTACAAAAGCCCCCCTATATTTTAAATTGTAACCTTAGCTTTCAACAGATATAATGCATGGCATTTTTAAATTAATTGAATAGTGTTTTATCGTTTGAGAGAATAATATAATAGCTGTCAATCACTATCCCAATGATTAATAATTGGCCAAATTTCACATCTACACCAACAAAATACCATAATTTCACGTATACCCCTATAAAAAGTAAAATATCACCAATATCCCTACAAATTCACTCAAATATCGTGGATACCCTTATGATATATTTACTGTTAAAATTAACGTTATTTTTTTATTTTACTGCTTTTCATATTTGTAAATATTGGTAAAGATTTATGTTGAGTCATTTTATGTTCTTTTTAGTTTGTACATTTATATATAGTAGGTTTAAGATAAATATGTTTGACAGAAAAACTTATAATTCTCTAAAAAATTTTAAAAATAAAAAAGTTAATATATAATAGTCATTTTATATTTTTAATAAAATAATTTACAATAATGCAATCATTATAAATGTTATTTGACTGACAGATTTTAGTAGTTCTTCAGTCCCAAACGTATACCCACCATTATCGACCTAATACAGTGAAAACAAACTACGAACTTGAGAATTTCAAAGATGAATTTATTAGTTTGAACTATTTCGATATTCTCAAGATTGATGAGGATGATTGGGGAAAATTTGGATTAATATAAGCGAAAGATCGTAAAAAGGGAGGTAAATTGGCAGTGAAAAAAGGTGAAAGCTCATCAAGAGGTGCCTCAAGTAAAATTGGAGGATCTAGTGAAAAAAGTAAATCAACTGTAAAGAACGACATGCCGAGTAGGCAAGGGGGATCTCACAAGCGAGAGCGTTCAAATTTTGAGAGCTTCAACATTCTCAAGTGGTCTTTTTTCAAAAATAACCAGCTTAGGTAAATTTGTAATTTATATAGTACAATATTCTTTCAATTATATCTGATTGTTGCTTGTTTTGTTATTAGAAATTAGATGAAGTGAGTTTATTTTTATTTTTTGTCTAATACAGATTTGAGACATGCTACCTTGTCATTCTTGCAATTAATTTGTTTGAGCATGTCAATTCTGTTGTTATTCAGGTATATTTTTTCATATATCCTAATAGAGTTATTTCGTAATAACAAATTTTTTGGAATGAAGTTGATTTTTGGAAGGAGAAATTTGATACTTGTAATTTTTGGGAGGGCATGTATGAAATTCTTCTGTTAAATCAAGACCTCCCTGTCTCTCAATATAAATGCAAAACACCTACTCAATAACCTTACACATTGAAAGATAAACGAAGTTGGAAGGCAACTTTAAATGGCATGTATGTTTATGAGCATCTATATTTAGGTTCAGGAGGCCAACACGAGTATAAAGCGCGTGACAATGAAACGATTGGAGAAGGTGAAGAAGGCTGATGTCACCGGTGAAGAAACAAATACAAATGAAGTTAGTACGAGAAGACTATTAAAGACAAGGGTATTCGTGATATTTTAAGAATTTTGTAGGGATATTCATGATATATGTGTGGTTTTGCAGGGGTATTCATGATATTTGAGTGATTTGTAGGGATATTAATGATATTTTACCTTTTGTAAGTGTATATGTGAAATTATGAGTTTTTGCAGGGATACATATGATCTTACTTAAATTAGCGTATTTCATTTTAAGTTACATAAGAGTTGCTTATGGGTTAAAAACGTAATAAAATAAAATAAAACAAGAATTAATAGAAGTGAAATAAGTATTCGTACATGTGTTATGTTTTAGTCTCCTAAAAATTTTTATAAGTGTTTTTGTATTAAATTAAATAAAAGAAATATCTCAATTTTATTAAGAAATCATCACCACTACGATAATCTACCGGTAAAATACTCACCCCACCTTTTCATATGTGAGTAGTTTGAATTTCGCGTTTAACAAAATTGATTTAAAATTTAGAAAGAACATATAGTCCACTCTAAAAATAACGAAGAATGTAATCACCGGTAGTTCTCTCCCATTTTTCTAAGAAATCACGGCTAAAAGTATTATAAGAAGTTTAATTTTATGTAACTCATAAGATGATTATATTTTCAAATATATTTCTAACATAATATTATTTGCAATTGCTTACGGTTAAAATATTTTTGTGAAGTACAACTCCAAATGAAAAATGTTGTGTCTAGTCAATTATTCAAGGGGAGGTAGGTAAATCTCATATAAAGTTGGGAAAATAATTATTTATGACAAGACATTTGAGCAATAATGCAGGGCCTTCTCTGCAAACATATTTTTTTAGTTAAATTTTTTGTTGGTCTTTCTTCTTCTTCTTCTTACCTCACTCCAATACTTTATTTTTTTTCTTTCTTTTTAGCTCACTACGCTTCCACTTAATTATAAACATTAATATCTCAACTAATAGAATATTCTTCCTCCATTGATTTTTCTCTAATATCTCTCCTTTATTCTCTCATAAATCAATCATCACTACTCTCTGTTTCTTCTTCAAACATTTCTTTGAGCTTCAACTCTGTTTCAGGTCTCTCTTTGTTACTCTCACTTGCTTCTAATCATCTTTCATGGCAGAACTGAAATTCCTGAGCTAGAAGCAAAACCCATTTCTCAAAAACTCAAAAGACCCAAAACCCACAAAAATGGTGTCGAGATCTTACTCAAACCTGCTCGAACTGGCCTCCGGCGAGGCTCCGCCGCCATCTCTCCGGCCACGGCGTCTGCCGCGCGTCATGACCACAGCCGGAATCATTTCTGATTTGGACTCAAACTCCGACTCAGATTCTGATTCCGCTCGAGCTTCCAGTCGCCCACGCACCATTGTTGTCTCAAACCACCTTCCTTTACTAGCCAGGCCGGACCCATCTTCTCCGGCTGGCGGCCTCTCCTTCTCATGGGACAACGACTCTTTACTCCACCAACTCAAACAAGAAGATGACGACCAAAATCAAAACGCCCATCTCAAAACAGAGTTTCTATATGTTGGTTGTTTGCGTGATGTTACGGAATTATCCTTGACGGACCAAGAATCCGTGGCGACCCACCTTCTAGAATCATTCAATTGCGTGCCGGTGTTTTTACAAGGAGATTTATTGGCGCGATTTTACCACGGTTTTTGCAAGCAGCATTTGTGGCCTCTGTTTCACTACATGTTGCCTCTCTCTCCTGATTTGGGCGGCCGGTTCGACCGCAGTTTATGGCAATCTTACGTTTCGGTAAATAAAATTTTCGCCGATCGGATTTTAGAGGTGATAAATCCGGATGAAGATTTCGTTTGGGTGCATGATTACCATTTAATGATTTTACCGACATTTTTGCGCAAAAGATTCAATCGGGTCAAATTAGGGTTTTTCCTCCACAGCCCGTTTCCTTCTTCTGAAATTTACAAAACCTTGCCGGTACGAGAGGAGCTATTGCGCGCAATGCTCAATTCGGATTTAATCGGATTTCACACATTTGATTACGCTCGACATTTTTTGTCTTGTTGTGGCAGAATGTTGGGCCTCTCGTACCAGTCGAAAAGAGGATACATCGGTTTGGAATATTACGGCCGTACCGTGAGTATCAAAATTTTACCGGTTGGAGTCCATTTAGGCCAATTAAAGTCCGTTTTGAGCCTCCCTCAAACCGAGAATAAGGTTCGGGAACTAATCGACCAATTTTGGAATAAGGGGAGAATAATGCTCTTAGGGGTCGACGACATGGATATATTCAAAGGAATAAGTCTTAAACTACTCGCAATGGAAGAGTTATTAAAACAACATGTCGAGTGGAGAGGCAAGGCCGTGTTGGTCCAAATCGCGAATCCTGCGAGAGGCAAGGGCAAAGACGTAATTGAGGTCCAAAACGAGACTTATTCCATGGTCAAACGGATCAATGAAACTTACGGCGGATCGGGTTACGAACCCGTTATTTTATTAGACGAACCGATGCAATTTTACGAAAGAGTCGCGTATTATGTCGTGGCCGAAGTTTGTTTAGTCACCGCGGTACGAGATGGTATGAATTTAATCCCTTATGAGTATATAATCTCGCGACAAGGCAACGATAATTTGGACCGAGTTCTGCAGTCTTCTACTGGTACGGATACCGTACCGGTACCGAAACAGAGCATGTTGGTGGTATCAGAGTTCATCGGTTGCTCGCCGTCTCTTAGCGGCGCGATTAGGGTTAATCCGTGGAATATCGAAGCGGTCTCTGACGCTATGGACTCTGCTTTAACCATGTCGGTAGCAGAAAAACAGCTGAGGCACGAGAAACATTACCGGTATGTTAGCACGCACGATGTGGGATATTGGGCGAATAGCTTTTTGCAAGATTTAGAAAGGACTTGCAAAGACCATTCTTCTAGAAGGTGTTGGGGAATCGGGTTCGGTTTGAGATTTAGGGTTGTGTCGCTCGATTTGAATTTTAGGAAGTTATCGATGGAGCATATCGTTTCGGCTTATAGAAGGAGCAAAACGAGGGCGATTTTGCTTGATTATGACGGAACGTTGATGCCGCCTCAAGGATCGATTGATAAACGGCCGAGCGAGGATTCGATTGAGATTTTGAACGCGTTGTGTGGGGATAATAATAATGTGGTTTTCTTGGTGAGCGCGAAAAAAAGAGATACGTTGAGTGAGTGGTTCGGTTCGTGTGAGAATCTCGGTTTAGCCGCAGAGCACGGATATTTTATAAGGTAAATTTTTGAGTTTTGGTTTATGACTTTTGTCGAGATTTTGCTCAATTTTTGAAGTGATTTTTCATTTTTTTGGTTTCATATATGTTTATGTGGTAAGATTCTCTAATTAATCCAATTTTTTTCTTAAATTCCAAATCACCTCATTCTTTCACTTTATTCTCGAACTAACCCAAAATGAACTTTGAAAGTCTGTTTCTTCTTTTCATAATAAGCATTGAACTCTTAGAGTCCTTTTAGGTTAGTTCGATAATAAAATCGAAGAATCCTTCCTATTTCCATTAACCAAAACAACCTCGTTATTATTTCTGCAAATAGTCCAGTGATTAACTATCTTACTCCAGATACAAGAGATTCAGTATCTCTTGTATTAAAACGATTTCGGATTATTATATTAAAACTCCATCATTTATGTATATACAGTTATTAGAAACTAAACTATATATACTGCTACGTATATATTGTTATTAGAAAATAAATTATATATACTGTTATTGAATCTGTCGTGCTCTATCAGGTCCCTTTTTTAAATTACTAAACCAAACTCCATCATTTCGGAGACCCACGCCCAATCCTCCGACTTCACCTGGCAACAAATCGCGGACCCGGTCATGAAACTCTACACCGAAACAACAGACAGATATATTTGTTGTTTCCGTGTAGAGTCTCATGACCGGGTCCTCGATCTGCTTCCAAGTGCAGTCGACGTTTTCGCGTGAAGAATCGAAGAATTGAATCCCTTAGTTTGATATTTCAAAACGATTTCGGATTATTATTATATTAAAACTCCATCATTTATGTATATACTGTTATTAGAAACTAAATAATACATACTGTTATGTATGTATTGTTATTAGAAAATAAATTATATATATTGTTATGGATCCATCGTGATCAGTCGTGCTCTATCAGGTCCCTTTTTTAAATTACTAAACCAAACTCCAATGTTTTCACAGACTCAACTCCGACTCTGACTGGGAGACTTGCACCCAATCCTCTGACTCCACGTGGAAACAAATCGCGGATCCGGTCATGAGACTCTACACGGAAACGACGGACGGATCGACGATCGAGGACCGCGAGACCTCGCTGGCGTGGTCCTACGAGGACGCGGATCCGGATTTCGGGTCCTGCCAGGCCAAGGAGCTGTTGGATCATTTGGAGAGCGTTTTGGCGAACGAGCCGGTTGTTGTCAAGAGCGGGACGAACATCGTTGAAGTTAAGCCGCAGGTATAGAGAGTTGGTTTTTTGTTCTATTTTATTTATTTATATTATTATCTTGGGGAGCGTTTTGGCGAATGAACCGGTTGTTGTTAAAAGCGCGACGAATATCGTTGAAGTTTAAGCCGCAGGTATAGTAGACTTTTTTGTTCTATTTATTTATTTATTTATATTATTATCTTGGGGAGTGTCTTGGCGAACGAGCCGGTTGTTGTTAAAAGTGGGACGAACATTGTTGAAGTTTAAGCCGAAGGCATAGATATACTTGATGTTTTGTTTTAATTTTATTATTATTATTATTGTTGTTGTTGTTATTATTATATTATTATAATTATTGTTATTATAATTATTATATTATTATTGTTATTGTTAAATATAGTCCTTCTATAAATGTTAAAAAAATTCACAAAATACTGAAAATAGTCCGTACAAATTATTAAGTTGTTTTTAATAGTGTTAGATTAGTTATGAGTTTAGATTTGTTATGTTAGTTACACTCTTATAGGGGATTTAATGGTAATGTACTAATTTTTGTATTTTTGAGCGGGATCTACATTGTTGAGGTCAAACCACAGGTAGAGAGTTGACATTTATCATGGTTATTGTTTATATTATACATTTGGTGCCAATATTGCCAAATAGCCCCTCAATTACTGAAAATTGCAGAAAGCCCTCCATTCTTAAGAAATTTTAAAAGTAGTCCTGGATTAAAATAGGTTTTTTTTGGTGTATTGTCGGAAATTGGAGAAAAACAAAAGCTCTGATTTGTTTGAATTTTTGGGTGAATAAAGGGGCTGTATTGCAATTTTTTACAATTTAGGGTTTATAATTGAAAAAAAAAAAAACTCCATATTTTTTTGAAGAATAGAGGGGCTTTTGCTATTTTTCATAATATAGCGGCCTTTTTGCTATTTATAGCATATTCAGGTTTTAGAGGGGCTTTTCTGCATTTATTTTATACTATAAGGCCCCTTTTTCTTATATTAGGCATAACGCCGTACCTTTCTGCAAATTTTCATTTATTTCTTATTTCTCAACACATTAATTTTCCAAAATTCATTTTTAGGGATCAAGCAAAGGCATAGTGGCTCAACGCCTCTTGAAAACCATGAGAGACCGAAATCTCTCGCCTGATTTCATTTTATGCATCGGAGACGACCGTTCTGACGAGGACATGTTCGAGGTAAATTAATTTAAGGATTAAAGGAGGGAGGGGGGGGGGGGGGGGGGGGGGGGGGGGGGAGAGAGAGAGAGAGATTAATTTGATTTTTCCTTGATGACATTTGAAAACAAAACAAAAATTAAAAACAAAAGATAAGATCTTAACGTCCATTGAAATTAATTTAAGGATTAAAAGGGAAGAGAGAAAGAGATTTGAAGAGATTAATTTGATTTTTCCTTGATGAATGAATTTGTTTTACAATACTCCGCTATTTACAGCTCAAAATTACATTTGAAAAATAAAAAATAAAATTAAAAACATAAGATAAGATCTAATGTCCATTTAAACTGAACAGTTTTAAAACTATTTATTCTCTTAATGGGAATGTCCATTATCTTCTTCAACAGGTAATTACGACGGCCGCCACTGGTGATGAGCTGGCGCAAAACGCTGAGATTTTCGCATGTACTGTTGGAAGGAAACCGAGTAAAGCTAAGTATTATTTGGATGATGTGAATGAAATTGTGAGGCTCATGGAGGGTCTTGCATCGGTTTCTGAACAGGAGGGTGAAATGACGGGTTTGCCCCCTTTTTAGGGTTTTGTATGTGTGTGTATTTTGTGATTTTTAGGGTTTGGAGGGGGTATAGTGTGAAAAGGCCGATCTGTATGTCTCATGCATTCTTTAGGGTTTAGGGTTTAGATTGTGAGGCTGGTGCAAGGCCTCGCTTCGGTTTCAGAACAGGCTGTGAGTTGGGATATATTGAGTAGGTAATATTGGTGAAATGGCCGTTTTGCCCCCGTTGAAATATGTAAGAATTTTAGTTCTAGTGTGTATGTATGTATGCATGTATGATATTTTTAGGGGTGTGCCCCGTGTGTGATTTTTTTGGTATTTGAAGGGGTATTAGTGTGAAAAGTCCCATTTGTATGTATCATGCATTCTTTAGGGTTTAGGGTTTAGGGTTTAAGGTGTGAAACTGAGTAAGGCTAAGTATTATTTAGACGATGCAAATGAAATTGTGAGGCTCAAGCAAGGTCTCGCCTCGGTTTTGCCCAGTTGGAAGATGTAAGAATTTTAGTTGTAGGAAGTATATATGTATGATTTTTTTTTGTTGAGGGTTGTGTATGCCATTTTTAGTATTTGGAGGGGCGTGGTATGAAAGGTCCCATTTGTGTGTATTATACATTCACATCGTCTAAATTTGTTGTATGAAAGGTCCCATTTGTGTGTATTAGGGTTTAGGGGTTTAGGATGTGAAACTGAACAAGGCCAAGTATTATTTAGATGATGTGAATGAAATTGTTGAGGCTCATGTAAGGTCTCGCCTCGGTTTAGAAGATAAATTGGTGAAATGACGGTTTTGCCCGGACGGAATATGTAAGAATTTTAGTTTTAGGTAGGATTTGTGAGTGTGATTTATATTTGTTGAGTGTTTGTGTGAACTTTTTAGTATTTGTAGGGCGGTAGTGTTAAAAGTCCCCTATTTGTATGTATCGTACGTTCTTCATGGTTAGTTGTAAGTTATGAACTGCAAACTGCAATCACTCAAAAAATGGTTTTCGTTATGAGTGGAATTATACTGATAAAAATAATATAACAATGTAAACTGGAAATTATAACAAAAGTGAAAAAAGAAAATGAAAAAACATTCTGAGTCCACGCTTCAAAAAATTCATCCAAATTCATCCCATTTGATCGATAAAAGATTACTTTAATCGAATTTTTTTTTTCCAAACAAAAGAATCATATTCTAGCAAGACAACATAAACTCCAATTCCCTACTGATCTCTACTTTTCTTCAGCTCCTACTGAAAAAAGAACAAAAATATAATTATAAGTCAAAAATTCGAACCAAGCAAAAATGTCCAAATATTAGAATCAAATTTCCGTTGACTTGATTTGTACTTTAGATAAATAGACGAAAAAACTAATTAATGAGCATTACCAACTTACATAAAGAACCAACATGATGGCAACCATCATGACTGTCGTAATTTCAAGTCTGACCATTATACCAATTGTTAACATTTTCGCCGCAATTAGTATTGTAAGTCAAATTGCTGGTAGGAGACTCTAAACCGTCCATTCCGTAACAGGTCGGCAAGCTACCCGCTTTAATCACACCCATTAACCCATTACCATTATTACTACCAACATTTCCATCATTATTAGGAATGAAAACCGATGAAGTTGATGGGCCAAATGGGTTAGTAGCATTATTACCGAACTGCTGAAAATTTTGTAAACTGTTCTGATAATGGTTTATCGGTAAGTAATTATGTTGTATTTGTTGCTGCTGCTGTTGTTGTTGTTGTTGTTGTTGTTGTTGCTGCAACGGATTTATTGGCAAGGGCATGTTCGTAGAATTTGCGAGTAATACATGGGCGTTTGTGGAATTTTGCACATGGAGTTGGTTTGAGAGGTGAGATAATGATTTAGAGTAAGTGCCGTAAGTAAGAGGGTTCGGATGAGGAGTGCAGATTGGTTGACCAGTAAAATATTGATTTGTCATAGTTCGATTGGTCAACATTTGATTATTGTGGAGTTGTTCTTGTTGTTGCGCCTTTTCCGTCTTTTGAATGAAATGTCTGTATTTCTACACAATTTATATAAAAAAGAACTATTCAGATAAAAACTTTGAATAAATAAAAAAAAAATAGTAATATGAGAAAAAACCTGCAAATGGCTAGCGACATGTTCCCGTGTTAATCCTGGAACGTCCATTATACCTAGAATCTTTTTAGGAACAGCTCCTGTTAGAGAGAAAAAATTAATTAGTCAATAATAAAAGACAATTCGATATTTTCTGTTTTTGGAATTTTATCCAAATTTCTGAAGAATAAAAGATGTTGATACCATTAACGCCGCCAAGCTTGTTAATCGCATCGAGGAACTGTGTATGAAGCGGTTCAACCCATTGAAACCTCTTTGCCTTCTTCAGATTCTTTTTGGATCCACCCTCTTCAGTTTCCTCTCCATTCCCATCTTCTACAGTCACCTCCTTTCTCTTTTTCACGGATCTCGATGCGCTCGTGTTTGCATCATCCTTATTCTTATTCTTATTCTCATTCTCATTATTGTTGTTGCTGTTTTTTCTAAAAAAGTGTTGCCAGATACATTTTACCATCTCCAGTGTTACCGGTTTTTGTATAAAATTGCACGCACCGTGAACCATTGCCTTCCTCACCGTTTCTATGCTTGAATCTCCCGACATCACTAAGATTTTCACAGTAAAAAAGTTACAGTAAAACGTTTGATAAATAAAATTAACGGATGATTGATATTGTGAGCATGAAATGAAATAATACAAATTCTCCAAATTATGTACTGAACATATCTCGTTGTTGTATGATTGTGTAGAATTGCTAGAAACCAAACACACGTCACATATATAAGCCTTCAGGTCGGTATGTGATGTTTGATTGTGTAAATTGTTTGCAAACCAAACATAACATGAGTAAAATCTAGTGTTCAATTCTGTAGAATTTTGTATTAAATATAGATGATTCTTTTGGTCAACTTCTATTTGTGATGTCAATGAGTAAATCCACAACGTATGGTTTATAGTGTTTTGCACTCGATCACTAGATTATGGTCAAGTAAAATTTTAGGTAAATTGTAGGTTTAACTTACTTATAACAGGAAGATCCATTTCAAGACCGACATGTTCAAGTAATTTGAATCCATCCATATCTGGCATATGTATATCGGTTATTACTAGATCAAAATTCCCTTGTTTCTCTCTGAGACTATGTAGTGCTTCTTTCCCCTCTCTGCAACATGTCACTGCAAAAAAAATAGTGTTTATTGAATTAAGAAAATAGTCAAAACTTATACTAGCACAAGTAGTAAGACACTCAGGAGATTCTCAAAAAAATTCGAGTCCTCGGCAAGCTTGGGGTTTTTAAAACAAAATATTGTATAGAAAATTTAGTATTTAGTAAAATCTCTCAACTGATCGTGTGTTTGATTCTCAAAAAGAATAAAATTAATAAAACAGAGACAATTGCCATTAACACTAAACAAAAACTACCGTACTATATATGATAGAGAGTAATAATTTGGAATGAAAATACAAAAAAAAATGCAAGTAAATTGAAAACCTTTACAAAAATCATTAAAATCACTCCCTACTGAATTAATTCGCTATCAAATATGCAGATATTTTGTAAAATAAAAAAACTAACAAAAGCCAACTTATTGAACAGTAAATTGAAGAAACATAAAATAAAGATTACAAAAGGAATTGGTTTGGTAGATCGAACTAATTAATCAAATTTAAAATCTTTAAAGAATTCATAAAAACACGCCCTAATGAATCAAATAATAGAAAACAAAAGATTCTCAAAGATCAAAAAAATACTTCTGAAAACCAAAACATGCAAATGGTCCATAATTTAGTTGATAAAGCCTATTGCATGTAGATCAAAAAATCATGGATTCAAATCCCTGCAAACACAATTTTATTTAGCACATATTTAATAAAGTCTCTCAACCCATCAAATATGAATTGAACCTAAAAAAAACTAAAACATCAAATATAAAACAAAGATGAAAGAAAGATGCGGTCCATCAAGGACCAGACTGGACTCACCATTGTTGTAGCCACACTTGTGGAGCAACTGACGGATTATTTTTAGGCAAGCCTGATCATCGTCCACCACCAGCACCTTCAGCCCGGCCGGAAAATCCTCTCCAGTCGAGCCACTCCTGTCCTGCTCCTCCATATATCTTTAGGGCTAAAAATCCTCTTCTTTTCCAACAAAGAATTATGTTAAAGGGAAGAGCAATCTTGATATGGAAGGAGGATTCAAAAAGAAAATTACGAATTGTGCACGAGGGTCATTAGTAGCAGGTTTATTACAGTTTTGGTTTCGATGATTGTTGCCAAAATTTGATGGGAGAATTTTTTTTGTTTCCAACTAAAAAACATATTGTTTGGATGGGAGAAAGATTTTGTTTCCAAATAAAAACATGTTTGAATGTTTAAATGCTTAAATGCTTTCATACAATGGTCTCTTGGTTGGCAAAAAATTCTATATCTGCTTTAAGTTTACTAAAATGTTTGGGAAATTTGCAAAAAAGATTAAAAGAACATTGTATGTCTCTAAGCTCTGCAAATGAGCACTGCATTGTTCAAAAATACAAAAAGACACCTGTGTTTTTTGAAGAAAAAATGGGTCTACTAGGCCCATGTTTGATTAGTAAAGACTCGTTATAATTTACAAAAATTATTTTCCAAGGCCTTTACGTGCCCTACTACTCAACCTCATTGCATCTAGAGCTCTTTAAGTAATGCAATCTTAATTGTTAATTAATTAATACTCTCTTTCTGATGATCTTTTATTCAAAGAATCAAAGATGAAGTTGTTTCTCGCTTTTTTCTATCAGTGGTGGATCATGACCGCATATATTGAGAACAAAAAAAATTCCTACTACTAATAGTCTTGTACGAAAGTTCAAGGGGGGCAAATACGTAGGATATGTATATTTCAAAATTTTATATACTAAAATCATACTATCAATAATATTCTGTCAACTTCATATATATCTTACATTTTCATTAAGAAAAAATATGGGGTTCACCGGTGGCGGTGGTCGACAATCTGGTCCAACTAATGAGTCCGTTCTAAAAACATTGGATAATACTTTTAGCATATTCGCCAAAACTTATCCTCCCTTATTTTAAGAGGTTGTAGATTTGCAACTCAACAAAATTATTTCATTGAAAATAGGTTAAGGCATATGAACTTACTCTATAAAAAATTTAAAAGAAAAGAAATACTTATACCATTCTCGTTTAATCAAATTCTAATTGACTTGCTTCAAACTTTACATAGATAAACCAAAAAAACAAACTAATTATCATTGCCTACTTACAAAAAGAACTACTAAGGCCGTCATAATTTCAAATCAGACCGTTACACCAATCCGGAATATTCAGACTTTCGCTGCAATTATTACTGTGAGTCAAGTTGCTATTCGAAGACTCCAAACCATCCACTGCATGCCGGTTCGGCATTAAACTCACCTTATTCACACCCATTAACCCATTACCATTGCCACCAATATTTTCATCATTATTAATATAGATAACTGATGGTGTTGAAGCGCCAAATCCGTTATTAGTAATATTACCGAACTGCTGAAAATTTTGTAAACCGTTCTGATAATTGTTCATCAGTAAGTTATTCGATTGTTGTTGTTGCTGCTGTTGTTGCCGCAAATATAATGGCATGGACATGTTGAAATTTGCGGGTAATCCAGGGGTACTTATGGAATTTGCAAGCAATGCATGGGTGTTTAAGGGATTTTGCGTCGGAAGAATAGATGATGGTTTCGGAAAGGTGTAGTAATTAGTAGGAGGTTTCAGACGAGGAGTGTTGATTGGTTGACTGATCAAATGATGATTGGTCGACGTTTGACCGATATGGAGCTGTGCTTGTTGCGCGCTTTCTATCTTCTGAATGGCCTGTCTATGTTTCTGTACAATGGGTAAAGAGAAATTGTTATTTGGTTCAGATATAAAATCCTGAATAAATGAGGTAAAATTCTCTAATTAACTAAAAAAATCTTTAAAATTGTAAGATTAATTTATTTTTTTAACCTTTTTTTTCTCAAACTAATGTAAGTTGGTTTTGAGAGTCTGTTATTTTCATTTAAAAAAAATGTTCTTGGCTTGGTTCGAGATTGAAAATTGAAGAGTGTCTTAAATTGGGAAATTCAGTTTTTTAGGATTTTTTTAGAATCTTGCCAATAAATAGATTAAAAAAAATGAGTCCTAATATGAGAAGAAACCTGCAAGTGGCTAGCGACATGTTCGCGTGTTAATCCCGGCACGTTCATTATACCTAGAATCTTTTTAGGAACAGCTCCTGTTACAAACAAAAAAAAGAAATTAATCACTACTATGCTATTTCTTTTAGAAGTTTTGAACAAAATTGGGATGTATAACAAATTTCTAAGGTACCATTACAGCCGCCGAGCTGGTTGATCGCATTGATAAACAACTCATTAAGGTCTGGAGTCCACTGAAACCTCTTTGCCTTCTTCTTCACCGTCTTCTTTGATCCGTCCTCTCCATTATCCTCTCCATTCTCGTCCTCTCCAGTCATCTCCTTCCTTTTCTTCACGGATCTCGATGCACTTTTATTCTCATCATTTGCGTTATTATTATTAATATTACTGTCATTGTTGATCATCCTTTTTCTGCGCAATGCATGATGCCAGATGTATCTTATCGAATTCATGTTTATTGGTTTCGTTATAAAATCGCACGCACCGTGAATTACTCCTTTCTTCACTGTTTCTGGGCGTAGATCTGTTGTCACCACTGTACATTTTCACATTAGAAAATATTCTTACAATGAAATATATGATAAATAAATAAATAATCCAAACGTCCGACATCACATATTGACCAAATCGTGATGGCGTTTAATTGCGCATTTTCAAAACTTTAACAAATCACGAGAGTGCCACATAAGCCATCTGGATCTGGTTAGTATGCTGTATTTAATTAGAATTTCCGAAATGAAATTTAGGTTTAACTTACGTATAACTGGAAGGTCCAACTCAAGACTCATATGTTCAAGTAATTTGAGTCCATCCATATCAGGCATTTGTACATCGCTTATTACCAAATCGAAGTATTCCTTTTTCTCTCTCAGAATTTCTAGCGCTTTTTTCGCCTCTCTGCATTCCGTTACTGCCAAAAAGAGACGGTAAATAAAATTATAAAATTAAGTACGCACCAAAAAAAAATAATAAATGTATGTTTTTGTACGGGTTAAATTCTTGAATAATGTCTCAAATTTTTTTTTAATAATGAATTTGAAGAAATAACGAGAACAGAACACCCAAAAAAATCAGAGACAACCCTAAAAAATTTAAAAACACTCAACCCAAAAAAGTATCATATTACATGGTAGAAACATTCGTAGTTTGCATATCCGATTCAATTGAAAATTGAGAAAAAAATTGCAGATCAATTTAAAACTATGAAAAATTCATCAAAAACACGCTGTAATGAAACTCATATAGATATTTTGTTTAAAAGAAAATACAATTACAAAAGTTTCTACTAAACGCAACAATCTATTGAACAGTAGTGAATTGAACAAACAGATCATGAAGATTATTGAAAGAAGCGGTCCAACAAATCTTTACAGAATTCATCTTTTTTTCCTGAATTAAAATCTTTACAGAATTTATCAAAAACACACTAAATCAATGAATAAATCTCTTGTTATTTCTAATAAAAGTCAAATAAAAAGAAACCAAAAAAAAAAAAAGAAAACACTCACAAAAGATTCTCAAATCTAAACCAAACAACTGAATAAAAGAAGATTATAAATGATATAGTCCACCATGGACTGGACTCACCATTGTAGTTGCACTGGCGGAGAAACCTACAGAGTACTGCAAGGCAAACCACATCATCGTCCACCGCCAACACCTTCATCCCGGCAAAGAGATCCTCTCCGCCTGTTGATCCGCCGGCGGCCACCTTGAAATTGGGCTCCGCCATTAGAGCACCAGAAATCAGAACGAATTGTGATTTGAAGGAGTATTTGTGAAGCAAATTAACTGCGAGTTGTAAGAATAAAAGAGAGAAATACGTGCATGAGAGGAATTATTGTAAATAAGGAAGGCCCAGAGAGGAGGAATTAATGGTTAATAAAGATGGTTTTGGTTAGAAATAATTACCAAATATTGAAGGAGAGATTTAGCGATAGATTGTGTTTCCAGAAGTGTTTAAATGGTTTCCATACATACAACGTTCCTCTCTGTTTAAATTTTGAATTTTTTTCAGTTTACTACTACCTTTTGTTTTTGGAAAGTAACCCTGTAGTATTCGTAAAATGTAAATGAAACCTGCACTATTAATTTATTATCTTGAGATATTTTACCAAAATATAATTTCAGGAAAACCAATATTTATATAGAGTAAATAATATATAATCGATAATATAGATGTAAAGTGTATTTTAGTATAAGACATGCTAAAATAAATATATTAGTATAAGATAAAAGTACGTGCTATTACATAATAAATAATAATATTTGATGAAATATAAAAGATATATTGGGCTTTAAAAATGGGCTGGAAAATTATTTTTTCAATGGTTTAATTTTCAAATAATAATCTTACGAATTACAAAAAATCAGGAATATTTATTATTCGGTTAAGAAATGTTGTGTTTCTCTCCATTTTATATATTTGCACATATGTTATAATCGTCTCATGACTTATCATCATATATAGTTTAGTTTATTGAGATTAGCTGTAAATTTTAATCAAAATCAAAAGAATCCCACAATATAACATATAAATAGTGGAAAACTATTTCAAAAGAACTGAATATATATATATATATATATATATATATATATATATATATATATTTTTTTTTTTTTTTTTGTTTTGTTTATCATAGACTCATGTGTATTAACAGTGTTGATCCTATTATATTTTTTTTTCAGACGTAGCTGATGCGGCTACAAAAGATTTTCATTTAAAAATATCATATGATATTGGAGGTCTTTGGCGGTTATTATTATTATGAAAGGAAACCATAAAACTTCAAATATTATCATTTTATTATAGCTGAATAATCACTATTGATGATGTCGTGGGATCATTGCAAAGAAACAACTCTCCACAAGATATTAAATTGGCGGAATCAAGTAGAAGAAGACATAATTACATGATTCACATCTCTAGTTTTATTGTATGTGAAAATATGCATAGTAAAAAGGGAAAAGCAAAAAGAAAAAAAAAGAAATGAAATAGAGAAATTGTCTTTATTGACAAATTTCAAGAGAAGGAAAAAATGGGTCTAGCCTCCAAGATTAGTATCTGGTGAGCTATATATTATATGAGTTGTGCGCCTGAGATAATTATTTGATGGATTATTATTTTATATGGGTATATATAAGAAAGTAGAAATATTATGAGCCCTTCAAATTTTTTAGACATTTGACAAAATCGGCTTGGTCATTACTCGCGTCTCGGTCTGAGTATCGTACTAAAATCTTAAGTATTGTGCATCATCCTACCTCTATTAAAATATGTTTAATATAATAACGAATGTATACAAAATAATACATAATATATAATTTTTTAGATATACTAAAGTTGAAAATAATTACATACAATTTTGATTATTTGAACAATGATAAATATATTTACAAAAAACATATTAATTCTTAATTTTATTTTAACAATAAGCTCCAGCGAATTTAGAACATAAATATGTATAAGTCCTGGCATTTTGAGAATTAGGCCAAATTTACGAACCATTTAGAATAAACACTGAAGTATATGAAATTTAAGTCTCAGTGCCATACCTTGGTACAAATTGTAATTTTGTAGCAACTAGTATCTATCATTGGTTTTTGACTGCTGTCTTTAGTTTACAAACAAAATACAGTAATATAATATGACGAAAAATTATGACGGCAGCCCGATATAATTTGTTATACAAATATTACAACTAATTAAAGAAACTTAATAATAATGAATATATATATTAGCTATAATATTTACACAACTAATCCTGTCAGATTACCGTCAGAATTTTCCATCATATTATCTAATATTATTGAAGAAAATATAATGGCACCGCAGGTGAACCAATATAAAATGCCAAGCCAGTCGCAAAACAGTTTATTGTGAAGCACATCAGTCCATTGAAACCTCATTTTCCTTCTTCACAGTCTTCATTGATCCATCCTGATTTCTATTTTCCTCTTCATGGTCATCCTCTCCAGTTGTCTCCTTCCTCTTCTTCACAGTCTTCTTTGATCCATCCTCTTCATTGTCATCCTCACCAGTCGCCTCCTTCCTCTTCTTTATGGATCTCGATGCATTTTCATTCTCATTCTCATTCTCACTCTCACTCTCACTCTCATTATTAGTATTAATATTATTATCATTGTTGGTCGTGCTTTTCCAGCTCAATATGTGTCTCCAGATATATTCTAGCGATTCTTGTGTTACCGGTTTCGGTAGAAAATCGCACGCACCATGAATTAGTCCTTTTTCCACCGTCTCCATGCCTAAATCCGTTGTCATCACTATAATATTTTCACGGTAAAAAACATATTCTTACATTAAAATGTATGTTAAACAAAAACAATTTGGATCATGATGGTATTTCATTGTGTATATACCATTTTTGCAACATAACCAAAACAAGAGTGTCGGATATAAGCCATCGGAATCTGATTAATCTGTAGTATTTATTTGCGTAGAATTATGAAATGAAATATAGGTTTAACTTACTTATAACAGGAAGATCCAACTCAAGACCGATATGTTCCAGTAATTTGAAACCATTCATATCCGGCATCTGTACATCGCTTAGTACTAGATCGAAATTTTCCTTTTTCTCTCGTAGAATCTCTAGCGCTTTTTTCGCCTCTCTGCAAGGTGTTACTGCCAAAAATGACCAGTAAATAAAATTATGTTTCTTTACATAAAAAAGTAAATATAATTTGTTTTTCCTAAAACCAAATTTTCTTGAATGTTGAAGTTAAACCAAATTGTAATTAAATTTACTATCTTTACAAAATTCATCAAAAAATAACACTAAAATTGTTGAAGCTAAAAGCATCAACCTAGACCCGATATACAATCAGTAAATTCAAGGAATACCATAATCAAATCTCTTCCCATTGAAACCAAATACAAAAAGGAAACAAAAAGGAAACAAAATAATTAGAAAGAAAACACAAAATATTTGTCAACCACAATCATCAATAGAAAACACAAAAGACGGGGTCGACCATGGACCGGACGAAACTCACCATTGTAGCCGCACTTGCAAAGCTGCTTGGAGATTATTTTGAGGCAAGTCTGATCATCGTCCACCACCAGCACCTTCATCCCGGCCGGGAAATCCTCTCCGGCCGAGACACCATCTCCGCCAGTTGAGCTGCCGGTCGCCTCCTTCAAGTCCGGCTCCGCCATTAAATCACCAGAAATCAGAACTCGAGGGACGAATTGCAATCTGAAGTGGTATTTGTTTATCAAATAAATTTGCGAATTGTGAGAATAAAAGAGAGAAATGAGTGCATGAGGTATTATTTTAAGGAAAATTATAACGAGGATAAATTATTGGTTAATTAAGACGGATTTGGTTTGAAATGATTACCAAAAATGATGGAGAGATAAGCCTACGGGCAATGGGAAAGCAAAATTGTCTAAATGATTTCCATATATACAGTTCATATCATGGCTACGGGATTGACCCGTCTCATTTTAGTCAAAAAAAAAAAAAAAAAAAAAAAAAAAAAATATATATATATATATATATATATATATATATATATATATATATATATTTTATTGCAAGACATTTTGAATTTTTTTAGGTTGATACCCGTTTTGGGAAATTTGATTAAAGAACCCTGTACTTGTAGTATTTGGAATTGCAAAGGTACTCATACATTATTCAAAATTCTATACCTTTCTAATTTCAAAAAATTAATTTAGGGAAATTGAAAATCACGCCGGGTACTGTAGCGAACTGTAGCGATGGATTGAAATTATATATTGTTTTCTCACGTTCCTATATACGCTATATACCGTTTTCATTTTTTTAAATATATACTGTTTACCGAATGAATTTTTATATACTGTTTGTTTTCAGTTTATATGTTTGTATATACTGTTTTCATTTTTTTTTAAATATATACTATTTTATAGAATGAATTTTTATACTGTTTGTTTTCAGTTCATATGTTTGTATATACTGTTTTCAATTTTTATATACTGTCGCTACATGGTCGCTACAGTAACGTCGTGATGTATCAGCTCCCTTTAATTTATTATCTTGTCGTTGCGATATTTGACAAATATAATTTAACCAAAATGTATACTAATATAGATAAAAAGTATATTAGTGTAAAAAAGTAAGGTAAAATATATTGATTGGTACATGTTAAAAGAAATACATTAGTTTAAGATAAAAATACGTGCTAACATAATAAAAATTGTTTGACAAAATATAAAAGATACACTGGCTAAAGTAAAATATATATTCCAAATGTAAGTTGGGCTTTAAAGATGGGCTGGAAAATTATTTTCAAATGATAATCTTACTAATAAAAAAAGAGTGAAATTTGAGAATGGTGACAAGATTTGGATGACCACTCCGAAAGTACAATGAACATGCCGAAGGTGGAAAAAAGCTAGAAAATTAATTCTGGTTGTGGACTCTTCCTTTGTAATTTGCAGCACGTGTTAAGTGCTCTTATTTTCGAAAGGCATATGCATTATTCGGTTGAGAAATGTTATCTTTCTCCAGAAGAATGCATACAAAATATAGTATTTTGAAGAATGCATACAAAATAATATTATTTTGAAGAATGCACACAAAATAATATATAATGTGCATTTCTTATCTCAATATTGTGGTAGCAAGGGGATTTCGGAATAATTGAGTCAGAGTTAAATTCTATGTTTTACAAGGGATAACAAAAATAATTTTAAATGACTTATAAGATAAAATAATTCATCTAAGAAGAGAGATGAGATAAGGAGACCCCTTGTCTGTCAAACTCTTTATTTTGGCTATAGATCTATTAGCGAGAGTGATGGAATGTTTGGATCAAAGTTAATTTCACTAATAAACAAATAAATAATGCACTTATCTCATTGTTATATGCTGATGACTCATTATTCTTGATTACACCAGAGGTTAAGTTCTGGTTTAAACATTAATTACGACAAATCTGAGTTTGTGATAATACCAGATAGCTCAATTGCCAATTCAATATCTTGGATTGCCTTTTATTTAAAACAAAAATTGAGGATTACATGTGGTTAATTGAAAATTGTGCAAAAAAATTATAAATCTGGAAGAGACCTTTATTGCGTAAAGGAGCCAGATTGATCTTTATTAACTTTGTCATTTCTTCTCTACCCATTTATTTCTCATCTACTTTCAAATTACCAAAAGGGTTATTAACGAAACAAGACAAAATTAGAATATTTTTCTTGTGGAAAGGGAAAAAAGAGATTGATTTTAGCTTGGTTGTTTGGTATAAGACTTGCAGGCCCAAATAAGAGGGGGAGATTTAGCATAATTAATCTGGAAAGTTTTAATAAAGCAATGCCAATAAAATGGATTTGGAAATTTCACACATACAAATAGCTTAAAATGGAAAAACCTAGTGACTAATCTTAGTAGGGAAGGAGATTTTGATAAGAAATATAATAAATATTCATATTTCTAGCAAGATATCAGACAATTAGCGCCTTTCTTTACAAGCAGCATTGAATTTCTGATAAACAATGGTAAAAATATCAATTTCTGACACTATAAGTGGGGGGATGATGTAATGAATAATAAATTCTCAGCACTATATACATTCTTAGAATAAAAAGGAGGGACGTTCAAACATTTTAAAGATTTACCTGAAAAAATTGCAGTTGCTAAAATGGAGGAAGAGCTTCTTGAAAATGAAGGGAAACAGAAGGTGAAACAGTTGTCAGCAATTTTCTCTTTTGTGATATGAAAAGAGAGATGCAGGAGAGATTTTTCAGATATGAAGAAACAACAAGAGAGATTGATTGAAGAGGTGTTGGATGAGTTTGCCCTAACTCGTATAAATGCCGGAAAAGAGGGAAGTGTTGAGAGGCGGAGAAAATGAGGCCGACAAAACAGAAGACACAAATGGTCGGTGAGGGGAGAGAGATTTAGGTCACAGATGTTGTCGAACAAAAGCACCATGTGTTCCTTTCTTACTTTTTTGGGCTTCTTCAATGGGCTTGTATTTAACAATTTTCATTTTAGGATTTTGAATTGCTTTATTTTTAGATAGATATATAGAAATATATGACTCTTTCTTTTATAAGCTGTAAAAAAGAAAAACGGTGTAAATGTTAAAAAAAAAAAGCAATATATAGGAAAATTCACGTTTGGACATTGGACTTAGAGCCCTCTCCAAATTTTCTTAAACAAATGTGCATTTCTTAAATTTATTAAAGCTGAAATAATTACATACAATTTTGTTTATTTGGACAACAATAAATATATTTAAAAAATTATATTAAATCTTAATTTTATTTTAACAACAAGCTCCAACATTTGAAATATAATATATAATTTAACTTTCTAAGTCCCGGCATTCAGATCAAATTTATGAACCTTTTAGAATAAACACTGAAGTACATGAACCTTAATTTTGAGTGGCACACCATGGTACAAATTGTGATTTTATAGCAATTATCATCATCATCAGTTTATGACTGCCGTCTTTTATTTACATAGAAAATATAATGGCGCAACAATTGAACCAACTATATATATCATCATATCATTCGTAAGAAGTGTAGTGCCATAAAAGTAAGTTATTTCATAATTAGAAATTAAACTACCGTAATTTAAAAATCTGATTTATAATTTCTTATTTTTTAGATTTAAGCTAAGTCAGTAGTCTCTTAAGAATAACCCAATGATTTCTTTTTATCTCTTTTTTCTTTTTATTTGCAAATGTATAAAAAAAAGAAAATTTATAATTTTTTTTATATTATATATATAATATTTGAAAGGAGGATATTAAGCCCCGTCCAAATTTTTTCTAAATAAAAAACTAAGTTATTTCAATGGATTTAAACTGAGAGGAGGATTTGCACTTTCTTTCGCATTTCCTGAATTGGAAATGAGTGCAAATCTCTTTATCAATGTATATCCAGCAGGTTTCCTTTTGTCGTCTTTATCTTTTAGTTTTTGGTATATTTGCATATGTATCCATCATTTTCCGTATTTTTCATGGACATTGGAGAAAAATATTGAAATGTTTTATTTACTATTTTTATCTTGTTGGAGTGGAAGTTAGGTTTAATACAAAATTGTTTTTATCAAATTCTAAAAAAACAATGAGAATGAAATATTTTTTTTGTATTTTTTTTTGATGAAATATTTTTGTTTCTCTTTCCTCAATGAAGCTCACATTGCTGATAATTTGGTGAATATAATTTTTTTAAATCAAAATTGTTGATCCACCTTAAGTTTTATCTCTCTCTAAAAGGGTAAAGACGTGTAAGAAGAAAAAATAATGAATTTAGGGAAAAAAAATAATGAAAGAGTTGGTTGTAAGCAAGAGAAAATAACAGCATTGCAATATTTAGTCTATGTTATGTCGGTCGGTGGCTAGTTTGATTGTCATTAAAAAAAATATATAAATAGAGCAAAAGATACAAATAAGAGAAATAGAAAAGAGAAAATTATATCTTAGAAATTCAAAAATCTCTGGAAATTGTATTTGTTGTGTTTAAAAGGAATTTCAAGGTTGGATCTAATTTCATATGTTGGATCTAATTTTCTTTCCGGAGTCTTTATCAAGGTAAGATTTTTTTCTCTCTGTTGATTTTTCATTTTAAATCTATAATAAGTTTAAATTAAAAAAGTGCAAACCAAAAAGAATAAAATTGATAGAAAATTAAGTTCATGGTATCACAAAATCGATTTTGAATTTTTTCCCATGTTATATGACCCATTTTATAACACTGATTTCAGAAATCAGTCTGAATCTAACTCTTATGTGCACAAATGAATTATATAATTCATTAAAATTATTGTGATAATTCTACCCGATCATAAATCAAAAAAATAAAACAAATTTAATTTATTCAAATAAAAATGATAAATAAGTTCTCTTTAGTTTTTTTAATGATAAAGAGCTATTTTAATCAAAGAAACCAATAATTAATCAAAACTAAAAATTCAAAATTATTAATTGTGTCCTATAGAACCATCACTTAAATTGCAATTCTAACATAATACAGGTGCCTTTCTGCATATTTCCCAGGATATCATAATCTACTCCAACGCACGTGCTTGATTACTCCACGTCCATATATACTCTCTTCTTTTTCTTTCTTTTGAATTCCATCCTCTCTCTCACTCTCTCTAATGGCTACAGTTAAGCAGCGCCGCCTCCCCAATCTCAAACTCGACGTCGCCTCCTCCTCCGCCCGCCGCCTGACTCTGCCTCCGCCACTGCCTCCCACCACCACCAGTTCTTCCTCAAGCTCAGGCGCAAACACCTTCCAGCCGGCTGATTACGAGAAGCTTTCGGTGCTGGGTCAGGGCAACGGAGGCACGGTTTACAAAGTACAGCATCGTGGGTCTTCTTCGATTTTTGCGCTGAAAGCGCTCTCACCGTGTTCTTCGTCGTCCGTTGCGTCTGCTCGGGAAGCCGAGATACTCCGGCAGGCTGCAGGTTTGCCTCATGTTGTGCGTTGTCATGGATCGTTTACATCCCCGTCCGGTGAGAGGTCCTTGCTTCTTGAAATGGTTGATGGTGGGTCTCTGGATTCGATACTTAGAAGGAGGGGTCATACGCCGTTTCCTGAGCCGGCTCTTGCGATTATCACGAGACACGCTTTGTTGGGTCTCTCTCATCTCCACTCGTTGAAGATTGTTCATAGAGATTTGAAGCCTGCAAATCTGCTCCTCAGCTCGTCAGGAGAAATCAAAATCGCCGATTTTGGGGTGGGGAAAATCCTCCGAAGAGCTTTGGATCCTTGCCTCTCCTACGTCGGAACGGCGGCCTACATGAGCCCGGAACGATTCGATCCAGAAACATACAGCGGTGACTACGATCCTTACGCAGCTGATGTTTGGTCGCTTGGAATCGTGATTTTGGAGCTGAAATTGGGGTATTTTCCTCTGTTGCAAAAGGGGCAGAGGCCCGATTGGGCGTCTCTCATGTGCGCCATATGCTTCGGCCAGGCGCCAAATCTTCCGGAGACGGCCGAGAGTTCGCCGGAGCTCAGGGATTTCATTAAGCTCTGTTTGCAGAAGGAATCGGATAAACGGGCCACCATTAATGATTTGCTCAAGCATCCTTTTGTTAATGGAGGGAATTTGGAGGAAGAGAAGAAATCTCTTCTGGGTTTGCTTCAAGAGAGTAATTAATTAATTTAATTAATTAGGTAGTTAATTAATTAATTAGCATGATTTGCTTGAATATTTTTTTTGGTGAATTTGTGTTAATAGATAGAGAGAAAATTTTGTTTATTGGTTTTAATCAAGATGGATTAACTTGTATCAATTCTAACAATTTCATCAAATGATGTGGCGAGGTATTATTGGTCATGTTCTTGTTGTGCTGGATTTGAACTTGCGATTGTAATTTAGATCACATTTATTTGATGCTTGATAAAAAAAATACTTTTATTTGAAGTAGTTAACCTGTCGAGAAATATGCTTTTAAATAACTATGACATATATTAGTTTATAAAAGTAATAGATCACATTTATTTGATGCTTGATAAAAAAAATACTTTTATTTGAAGTAGTTAATCTGTCAAGAAATATGCTTTTAAATAACTATGACATATATAAAGGGAAATTTGCAAAACCCCTACGTTATGCCTTAATTGCAAAAAAGCTCCTGCCTTATTGGAAATTGCAAAAAAGCCCCTGCGTTATTGCTAAAATTGCAAGAAAGTCCCTACCGTTATATTGAAGATAACGCCGTTAGTTTCAGTAGTTTAATCACTTCAAAATTATTTTTTAAATGATAATTAACATTCTTGTAGAAAAAGTATTTTAAAAATAATTATGAAAAAGTATTTTTTTAATATTTAAAAAAATAAATATTATTTTTCAGTAAATTGTTTTATTAAAAATATATGTTCCCGAAACAAAAATTTTTCTGAAACAAAATTTTTTTCAATAACAAAAAAAATTTCGATTTTTTTTCTTAAAAATAGATTTAAAAATATTTTTTAAGAAATATAATTTTTAGATAAAATGTTAATTAATATTTAAAAAAAAAAAATTGAAGCGATTAAACAACTGAAACTAACGGTGTTAACTTCAATCTAACGGTAGGATTTTTTTTGCAATTTAAGCAATAATGGGCTTTTTTGCAATTTCAATAAGGCAGGGGCTTTTTTGCAATTAAGGCATAATGCAGGGGCTTTTTTGCAAATTTTCCTAGTTTATAATAGTAATAGATCACATTTATTTGATGCTTGATAAAAAAAATACTTTTATTTGAAGTAGTTAATCTGTCAAGAAATATGATTTTAAATAACTATGACATATTAGTTTATAATAGTAATAGTAATAATAATAAATTAAGAGGATAAGGATTGGTTGGATGGTGCAAGGAAGTTGGGCAAGCAACAAAACAATCAAATTAAATGAGAATATTTAATTGAATAAATTATGAGATTTGATATGACATGATATATACAGTTGCATAACTGTTAGGAGAGGAAATGCACATGAAGCTAACAACCAAATGAGATAAGGGCAAAGGATTTCTGGCAATACCACAGGCTGCAAGTGCAATGCATGAGTGGAGTGGTCCATGTAAATGATATGTACATTCCATTATTTGTAGTTGTGATATTTTAGAATTTATTCTGGCTCCTGTTTGATTGGGATTGATTTATAATTTTAGAAAAAGATAGCTTTATTATTTTGCTGTGATAATACCATGAATGACATTAGGCATGAATAAACATTGAACCATATCCAAAAATCTCCCAGAAAGAGATGGGATTATTCGTGTTATTTACAACTATGGTAAGGTAAAACCATTTAATATATTGATATTTTTAAGTATCATTATACTTTTTATCTTTCTAATATATATTTCATAATAGGTTAAATTTCATCGTAAGTCACTCAATTTTAAAAAATGATCAAATAATTCGTTCAACTTTCAGTTGTCCCATAAAATTTACTAAACTTTAAAAAATTATCAAATATGTAATCGAACTTTTAATTGTTCCGTACAGATCACTCAGCTTTAAAAAAATGACCAAATGGGTCACCCGGTTAATTGAAATTTGAGTGACTTATTTGATTATTTTTGAAAATTAAGTGATTTATATGGGAACATTGAAAGTTTGGTGACTTATTTAATAAATTTTTAAAATTGAATGATTTGTTGGGGATGATTAAAAGTTAAATGACTTATTTGATCATTTTTTAAAGTTAAATGAGTTACGGTAAAATTTACGCTAGAATATTTCAACCAGCAAGCAAAGCATCTATTTTTTTTTTGGTTCAGTTTTCAATAAAACGACAAAAAAAATGATCAAGCAGTTGGTTAAGCGATTTTTGGTGAAACCTATTTATATTTATTATAGAAGAAGTGTACAACAAAGCTGGAATAGCTCAGTTGGTTAGAGCGTGTGGCTGTTAACCACAAGGTCGGAGGTTCAAGCCCTCCTTCTAGCGCTTTAAATTTTTTTTTCCTTTTGTTGTTTTAGTAATTATTTTTTATTTTTCTAATGACTAACAATGCTTCTAGAAATAAAAAAGCAACAGTCATATCTATTGTGATTCGAGATATGTCCAAATATTAATTTATGGATTCCTGATTGCTAATTTGATCAACTCATGAACATTAGCCGCCTATTAAGATTATTACCAAAACTATCATTAACTATCTTATGAATGATTATTACACAAAATTAGTTGAAAACGTCACAACAATACTTCACTTCACATCACTTTAACGTAATAAGTGATTCATTATAAATTCTTAATTTACTTATCTTAAACAGTAAAATATAGTTGAAAACGTCACAACAATACTTCACTTCACATCACTTTAACGTAATAAGTGATTCATTATAAATTCTTAATTTACTTATCTTAAACAGTAAAATATAATTTACTTACCCATCCGTTGAACCATTTTTTTACCCCAAGTTAAAAAAATCAACTTGCACAGTCTGCACTGTAAACGGTTGGTTTCACAGTTCCACTTGATTTACAGTACACACTTATCCTCACATCCTTTTCTTACGCACTCAAGTCACGCACATCCTTCACTACATCCCACTGCTCACAACTTAACCGTCTCATTTTCCTTGTAGAAATTCGGCGTGGGAATAAGTATGTCACAACCGGTCGAATCTTCTTGAAGACGCTTCGTTGACCCAACCTGACCCCACAGTAATTCTTTCCATAAACCCGGTGCACAACACCGTCGCACTCTCCAACACTAACTCCTGCAGACTCCCTCCGCACCGAGTCCAGTTACAAACGACCTCTCTTCTCCCTATATAAGGCAGCCCCGTGCCCGCCATTACTAACGAACACAGAAACTCTCATTCATTCACACACATAAACAAACACGAAACAAAGATGAAAACTATGCATCCAGCAGCAGTAGCTCCGGCGATCACGAAGCCGAGATCCGCGTTGCCTCGTCGCCGGCGGAGGTCCGATCTCGCCGGAGATGCTGTTGGAATGGCGGATGATGTTGCTCCGGCTGTGTCGACTTCGTCTTGTCTTCAGAGCGAGATTTCCACTGAGTCTGCGGTTGCTTTCACTGGAAAACGAGCAGTTGAGCGACCGGAGGTTAAAGCAGATGCGAAGCGATCGAAGAAGGAGCAGCAGGAGGCTGTTTCGTATGATTCTACGTCTGTAATGGAGAGTTCATGTGTTGAATCAGCTTCGGTTTGTAAGATCGTGAGATCATCGTCGCCTGATCTCGTCTGCTCTGAGCAGATATCCTCAGCGGATTCTGATTCTGACTCTGATGAATCCGTCTGCATGGAGTCCGATCTGGTGTTACTCTCTTCAGATGAGTGCGAATTTTCATCATCTGATGACACGATCTCGAGCTCTCAGTACAGTCTCTCTTCTCTGATCGGTTCTTCTTGCTATGCGTCTTCTTCCAGTGGCAGTGAGTTCACAGATGGATGTCGTGGTAGATCTGAACAGCCGTCCCTTGCCTTTGCGCAGTTCCTTCAGCTCACACGACAGTTCACTGGTGGCAGTATAGCTATGCGTTCGAATTTGATCGCCGGTGATGGATTGATTGGAGAATGCGAGCTTGAATTTGAGGTAATCTGTTGTATAGAACTGTTCTGTTCCTTCCTTACTCTGTTTCCATTCAAGATTTTTGTATTAATTCTATACATCAATATGTAAATCGTAACTAGATAGATTATTTGATGTGCAATCTCAATTGATTTATTTTAATTTCTCATTGGATTCTGTCTCGCTTCAGGTCACAATAAAGTTATTCTAATTTTGGTCGAAATTAAGTTGAATTATATTATGAACTTAATTTCACTTCAGTTATTTTAGAATAATATTAACAACAGACTACAAAACTTATATCAGCTCAACTTATCACACAACTGATATCAAATTGCAGCAATGCTAATTTACAAGCAATTTGTGTGAATTTCTACAGGGAAGGAAGTTGATCGAAGAGGAAGATGAAGAGAGCTACATGAGATTCAGGGGGAGAGAGAGAAAAGAAATCCCCCCTCACAATTATCTTTCCTCTTACACAACACCTCACGGTAATCTGATCTTAACTCAACGGCGCACAATGATCGCCTGGATCATTCAGGTATAGTTAAAACTAATTTATACATCTTTTAAGGGTGAAATTGAAAAATCGACGTTTTGAATTTTTGATTTGTTAATGGCAGAGGTGTCAAGAGATGGAGCTGCAACTGGAGACTCTGTTTCTAGCGGTTTCATTACTGGATCGGTTCTTGAGCAGAGGTTATTTCAAAAGCGGGAGGAATTTACAGCTTTTAGGCATTGCTTGCATCACTCTTGCTACCAGAATCGAAGAAAATCAAATCGACAACAGGTCAAAACAATTTAAATCAAATCATTCTATTTCATTTTTATATAAATTCAATTTATATTTACTGATTAATTTAAAGTTTTGTTGTTCAGTGTGAGGCAAAGAGTATTTAGGGTGGAAAATAACTCGTTCAGCAGAAGTGAGGTTGTAGCAATGGAGTGGCTGGTGCAGGAAATCCTGGATTTCAAATGCTTCCTCCCCACGACTCTCCAATTCCTCTGGTAACATAACATAACAAAACTCGCATTTCATTTCCCGGATTTAGTTTTACTGAGATGGGATTTGGTTTCCAGGTTTTACTTGAAGGCGGCGACGGTGGGGCAGGAAGTGGAAGAGAGATCCCGGTTTTTGGCGGTTTTAGCGTTGATAGATCATAAAAGGCTTTCGTTCTGGCCTTCGACTCTTGCGGCTGGAATTGTTATTCTTGCTTGCCTTTCGACTGGTCATGATCACTTGACTCATTTAGTCATGGAGGTATTTTTCCCTCTCTAGAAAACTAGAATCTCTCTCTAAATTACATTTCATTTGACATACTTTGTAAAAATTGCAGACACACATGAGGACTAGAGATGATGATTTGCCTGAGTGCATAAAGGTCTTTCTCTCTCTCTCTCTCTCTAGAAAAAAAAATTTATTTTTCTTTTTTGATAAATATATATTTTTCTTATATATTTGTTTTTTCTTACAGAGTTTGGAGTGGTTGATTCAGTATTCTAGAGATTAAGCTTGTTAATTTTGGAGGCTGGAGTTCCGTTTGCATCATTTTGGTACATTTCTACGATTTTTTAGAAGTATAGAATAAATTTCAAAAAGTAGGTAAAAAAATATACTAGTATAGAAAAGAAAGTATAGGAAAGATATATAGTTCATAAGAAGAGGATCATGTTGAATGTTAATTCTTTTATGATTCTGTTGTAATTTTGTTATTTTCATACATATTAAAGGAACTTCATAAGATTACTGAGCTTGGTTTTTCTCTAATTTGAATTTAAAATAGTACATTTCTGTTTCTAACTGTTTAATAAGCTAACTCAAATAATCTCTCTACATTTCAATCTAAAAACATTATTAAAAACACATTTGCTTAATTACCTCTCTTATAACCTTCTTTTTTCACATAACCCCCTGAATAAATCATAAATCTCCATCGGGTCCTTCAACATCAATTCACCAATCATCCTCTCAACTTCATCAGCACGTTCACCGATGCAAAACCCTTTCAAAACCGTCCTCACAAAAACTCTATTTAACTTAACACCTCTCTTAACCATTCGATCCAACACATTTAAGGCCTCATCAAACCTTGAATTCTCAATCAAACATTTCATCAGACACGTATAGGTCACAATATTTGGTTCGCATTCTCTCCCCAAATTCCCCTCCATTTTTCTCAAAATCTCAATGGCTGAATCCAAATCCCCAAACTTACACAAACCGCCAAGAAATGATGTATAAACAACCACATTTGGCTTACAATTATACAAACTCATTTCGGAAATTAACTCACGAGCCGACTTTACCTCACCGATTTTCGCTAAACTCTTGACTAAACTCA
This sequence comes from Juncus effusus, assembly GCA_027726005.1. Classification (NCBI taxonomy): domain Eukaryota; kingdom Viridiplantae; phylum Streptophyta; class Magnoliopsida; order Poales; family Juncaceae; genus Juncus; species Juncus effusus. The sequence goes on along the minus strand of CM050904.1, from coordinate 9,743,661 downwards.
CGTATGTAATAACATTCGGTGAGATTTTCTGTTTAATCATTTCACGGTACAAAGAGAGAGATTCGTCGGGTTCGGATAAACGGATTACCGCGTTGTAACAGAACGAATCGGGTTTGATTTTGAAAGCGAATTGCATGGATTTGAGGAGTGAGAGGGGAGGGAATGGAGGGGAAAGGGAGGGAGGGGAATGGAGGTAGAGGGAAAAGAGGGAACGGAAGGAGGAGAGAGTGAGAGGGAAAGGAGGAGGGGGAGAGAGGAGGAGGGGAAGGGAAGGGAGGAGAAAGGAGGAGAATATAGAGAGGGAGTGAGAGGAGAGAGGGGAAGGGAGGGTAGAGAGGTGGAGGTAAAGGCGGAGAGAGAGGAGAGGGGAGAGGGAGGGGGAAGAGAGGAGGGAGTGGAGGAGAGGGGAAGGGAGAGGCAGAGGGAGTGGAAGGGAGGGGAAACGAGGGGAGGAAGGAGGGTGGGTGAGGAGAGCGCTGAGGATTTGAGCTGTGAGAGTGGAGATGGTTGAAGGGGAGAAGGAGAGACGAGGCGCCATTGGAGGGGAAAGGAAGGAATGAGAGGGAAAGGTAAAGGTGAAATTTGCAGGACTGCCCCTGTAGACTGTAGTTGTGTTATGCCTAAATTGCGTAAAGGCCCCTGTGTTTATGGAAATTGCAACAAAATAATAGGCCTAGGCTTGAGAAATGAATACGTTCAAATTAAGACCAAGTAAATTAGACAGGTCAGAATGAAATAACCCCTAACCTTGTATTTTGCATGATGCTTAAAATTAAAATTAGATAGGTCAAATAAAATAACCCCTAACCTTGTATTTTGCATTATGCCTAAATCGCAAAAGCCACTACATTATTAGAAATTGGAAATGAAACAAACTCTTCATTCCTCTATCAAGTAATAAATGAATATTAACTCAATTTTTGACCAATTAAAGTTGCACCCCATATCAATTAGTCCAAGTTTTATTCCAGGTTTGATAATGTTAATGACATAGATTCCAATAATAATGAGTTAGTTTTTATAGTCAAGTAGTAATTATATGCCATTAGATAATTGTTACGTAAATATAATTCACAATTGTTAAAATATCACTTCAAGTCATTCGGCAATTCGTTGTTATAAACAAATTTGAAAACATATACCAGTCTGTAATATACTTTTTAGGCCAATATCTGGACCAAATTTGACCTTTTATGCAATATCCGTATTAAATTTGGGCCAAAATCTGGACCAAACCTGAGCTTATATGCAAGATATGATATTAAATTTGGGCTAATATAATATGGACGATTTTAGTTGGACTATTTAATATGGACCAATTTAAATATAGATTTATTTGTCTCAACATTTCTTTTGATTTATTGCATGCAATGTAGGAAAAAAGAAACACATTTTGTATTTTCCTTCATCAAATTATCAAACTAAACCATAAATCACAGAATTAAGATATAAATCACCAAACTAAATCATAAGTTAACCCTAAATCGTCAAATTCAACTCTTAATCATCAAATATATCCTAAAGTTGGAAGAGAAATACTAAATCACTCTAATCATTAGAAGTTATCTAGAGACTAGAGTGGTTTATTATTCAAATAATAAATATAAATTACATTAAAGATATAGACAATCTAATAAATAATAATATGTTGTGACTTTTTGACTCGTATTTGACGACCATGAAGCACCGTGTTGTGAAGTGTTATCATAGCAAGCTCCCCATCTTCTTCGACCGGAATGAGATGATTGAGCAAGAAAAAAATGCAGACTATCAAATTAACTAACATATTGACTTGCTCAAATAATTCAGTGTATAATATTAGAATTAAAAATACCAAGTTTACCATACATTTAGTTCTCGCCAATATCTCCAAAAAATTACCAAATTGTATTGAACCAAAGATAATCAATTATTGCACGAAAGACCTAAATAAGAAATTAGCATAAATGAAATGACTGTTATAAACCATTACAACCCTCCCTTAAATAAAGATAAAATGAATATGACAAACACATTCTCAACACACAAAAAAAGAATGATGACATGCTGATTATGTGAAACAACAATAATTTATGGGATAAATGCATTAATGGCCGCTGTAATTCAATTTGTTGCAAGTTTAGTCCCTGGAATATTGATTTCAAACTTTTGGGACATATACTCTATAATATTGTGCATGATGTTTCTCACTTCACGGAAGTTGCTAATGCGTTAATTTTAAATAACTACTTTGCTCTTTCAATCTTTAAAGAAAAATACATTTTTTAACCAAAGAAAGTAAATCTATAAAAATTAGGATAGACGCAAATATCAGGGCCGGCCCCACTATAGCAAAAAAAAAAGACCATGGTCTAGGGTATAGAATTTTAGAGTGCCCTATTTTCTTGTATTTAATGGTAATAGTAGCATTAATTTTTTAATTAGTCCAATACAAATTAGAGCAATAAATCAACTAAAGCCCCATGAAAGATTAAAATTAAGTAAAGTCTATTTTAAATCCTTATATATTCATTCCGTGTAGCCCAACAAATAAAATTAAGTCCTTAATTATTTTGAATAAGCTTACTCATTTCCAAGTTGGTTTAGGGACCCAAAATATCTGTGGCCGGCCCTGACAAATATGTTTCTTTTTACGATTGAATTTGAATAAATTATGTTTTGATATCATTTAAAAGTCTAAAATGATAATAACATAAAAAAAATTATCAGTGTTAATTACTTCCGTCCAACACGTGGCCTCACCAAAAGCTTCGCTTTTGATGCACTATAAGAGTTAGATGTGAATATAACAACATGAAAAGGATGATGGCATGTTAGTTGTGTGAAACAACCACAATTTTAATATGATTATGTATTAACTTTAATTAATTATATAACATTTATATATTGAAATAAATTAAAACTCAAATGATTAAAACCATTGTGCCTAACTTGCATAATGGTCCTTATATTTATGAAAATTGCAACAAAATAACCCCTAACCTTGAGAAATGGAAAAGTTCTGAAATGGCACAGATACTATAAAAAAAATTATACTGGTCAAATAAGATTATAAGACCAATTAAAATTGCGCAGCTTAAGACCAATGGACATTGAGAGATGAATACAATTGAATTAAGACCAATTAAAATTGCACAGGTCAAATGAAATCAACTGTCAATTATATATATTCCAACATCCATAATGTTGCCAAAAAAAAAAAAATCCATAATGTTACTAACAATAATAATTGATTAATATGTTATAGTCAACTAGTCATTATATGCCATTAAGTATTTCACCGACTAAATTAATGCGAACTCAAATTATGATTCACAATTGCAAATAAAATATCATTTCATTTCATTTGACGATTCATTATATGCCATTAAGTAATACCTCTGGGCCAAAATCTGGACCAAATTTGAGCTTATGGAGTTATGGTATTGTATTTGGGCTATAATTTGAACTGTTTAAACTGCTTTATTTGCGCATCCTTTATTGCAGAAAATAAATAGTTTATTATTTATCGCATGCGATTCAAGAAAAAAGATTTTATTATTTTTTCAGAACAGAAAATTATCAAATTGTAAAATAATCTTTCAACTAAAATCTTGTATACGAAGTAAGAAATTTATCCATTACATAATAATCTTTCAATTTTTATTATGTATCTTTTACTTTTAAGAACAAAACTATAAACTTATTTTACATGTATTTCCGGTCAAACTATAATATTTACTGTAGCCCTTACGTTACTAACTTTAAGTTGGAGTTACAAAACTATTTATTAAGTAGTACAAAAATTCAATAAAAAATAAAAAAGACAAGAAAATATGTAGCTGGAGCTTGGAAGCTTCCCCAAACACTGAAGTAACGGTAAACTACACCATTTTGGAGGGAAATAATATTATTGGAACTTGTCAAAAGTAGACTTGCTCATGGAGTACCATTTAATGGTAACTCCACTATAAGAAAAATTCCAATAGTAATATTTAAAACAAACAAATTTTAGTCTATTTTAAGTTTGCGAAAACTAATAAATTTACTTTTCTTTTGCTACTATTATAATGAATTTTTTTGTTTCTTTTTAGAGAAGTTTGTTTGGTTAGCGAAATTTTATCATTAATTGAATAAAGATATTCTTACATCCAAAATATTATTGTTATGTGAACCAATATTTTATATTTTAGACTCTGATTTAATTTAAAATATTTTGGTTCATGCATTAAATAATAATTAAGTGCGAAATGATTTATACATATAAGCACGCATCTCACTAAAGCTTCTTTCTCAAGCCAGATGGCAGATATTGTCAGACTAACCAACGCACATACCAAATATTTTTAATACAATATGTACTGCTATAAGTAAAATAAGTACTTACCTATTTCACTAGCATAAACAATGTACTAACAATTTATTTTCATATTTATTAATATTTTTTGTTGTACAATATGTGTCATAGATTCAATGAAACATATATATCCTTTCATATGTGTAAATATGTCATGAGATAATTATGTTTATAGCTGTCATACACATCCACTCAACCGTTTTAAAATCGGTGGTCTAGAGTCTTTTGCCAATTTAAATCAGATTTTTTTAAATTCAAAAATGCAAATGTATAATGTTATTAGCATAATAATTACTTCAAAATTATTTATTATCCATTTATTATTACCTCTACAAAAATTAATTTCAAAATATGAAAGAAATGATATCAATCTCCATATTTAATTCGTTACTAAATATCCTATGTATATAGTAAAAATAATAAGAATAATATTATAATGTTACGCATATATAACGTAAAATAATATATAATAGGATTAGCCAATCATTTGAGTAAAATTGGCAATTTTGATATTAGTCCATGTTTTTAAGTTTTAACAGATAGCGCGTGCGGAAACGCCTTTAATTAGTCAACTAATAATAAATTAGTCAAATGTCAGCTGCATGCATGTAGGATTTCCGCCAAACGGTACTTGTAAATATGTCGCACGCTAATTTCTCAATTACCACTAATATTTCTTAATTTTATTCTATGTAGCACTTGTTGGAAATAAATAGTAAATAAATAAATAATATAGAAAAATTTCAAGAAATTTTTACATTAGTGCTACTAAGTTATAGTATGGTGCATGATGCACCAAGAGCATAAAAAATCACTGAAATTAGATGCCTCGCTTTATATGCTTTCCATTAATGAGTGATATGAGTATACAATTGGACTAATAAGGTTCAAGTCTATCTAATTTTCCATTTCTTTCTCTCTTCTTCTTCTCTCTCCCTTTGAGCCATCAAACTACTGTAACAACTCTTCCTCTCTCTCTACTTACAATTAGGAGTATTTCATCCAATTCAATGAGAATTAAGCGCATAATCCGTTTTAAATTGTCTATTTTATCAAATTGCATCAACTTCTTGTACAATTAGATATTCTTGGTCTAATTTTGATATTTAGTTAATTTGAATGATTTTTCGGTTTTCTTTTCTTATACAACTTAAGCTTTGTTCCAATTACAATTAACTATAATCATGAAAAAATTACTTCAATTTTGAGAGTATTCTTGCTTGTTTATAAACCTGAATTTTTTTTTTTTTTTTTTGAGGCAAGCTTGAGGTGGGTAGTTTTGAAATTTGTTCATACTAATTTTTTTATCTAAAAAAATTCTTTTTTATATTTTATACAAATCTCTCTGTCCTAATTTTAGGCTTAGTATTTTTTTCTACTTAAGAGACAAATTAACTAGATTTTTTTTTCTCAAAATTAACTAGGCTTATTTTTTGTTTCAATTTCAGGTTTGCTTCTATTCAGACTGAACAATCTCTCAGAAACATGGTAACTCTTTTCACATATTAGATCCGATTTATTAATTAATTACTAAATTACTATGCTAAGTTTGGTTAATTTCATTGCATAGTTTTCATTTGATTATGTAATTTGATCATTTATTGATCAGATTTCATGCATGCGCGTCTCAAATCTGCAGTTTGATTAATTTCCTATTTGTTTGAATTGAAAGTTTCAAGAATCTCCATTAGCAAATCCATAATAATTGTTTTTACTTTCCTGATTGTTGAAGATAGTTTTTTATTTTTTATTTTTTTGAAAAATTACGGAGAGCTTATTGTGTCCCGCGCAAATTCTATTATTCAAAGTCCAATTCTGTTACAAACCATGATTAATAATAGAAGAGAAGAAAGAAGATATCTGTATTTTAAAGTTATATAGTATCTGTTGAAGTTTATTTTATTAAATTAATTTCTTGTAAATTTCATTTATTTATATTTTGATGTTCCAAAATTATTTATTTCCACGTTACATGTATTTTTGAATCATTTGATTCCATTTTTTAGGCATGTACTTCCATCTTTTTGTTGTTTTCTTCTACTTTGATTACTTATCATTTTTAAGCGATAAACAAAACCATAAAATTGTACTAACCGTCTAGCTCTCTCGGGAAATTTGACTAATTTAGGTTATTTTTTTTCTTCTTTAGGTAAATGAAGGCATTCAATTAATTTACTCTCAATAGAGCAATATTTAAGCCTTTTATCATTAAATCTCCATAAATATTTTTTCTCAATTATTGAACACTTTCAACATTTACATTTAATCTCAACTTCAACAAACACGGATTTTACTTCGAACATTTGGATTTTACTTCGAACATTTGTTATTCCTTCATCCGTAAATTAGATATTAACTGCATGCACACATAATTTTTCCTTCTTGTAGGAATCAATACCAAAATTCAATCTGAAAATCTCGCTGAAGAAGCCCGCGAAACCCACATGGCTTGAGCCATTATTAGCTAGCACATTCTTCAAACCGTGTGAAACTCACATTGAAGAGAGGCGAAATGAGGAAAATTTCTTTTGCACGAATTGCGCATGTCGCCTTTGCCCTTACTGTGCAGTACAGCATATCAGTAGTAATGGAAGTTCGCATAGCCTGATTCAGATACGTCGTTATGTGCATAATGATGTTGTGCGTGTTTGTGACATTAATATGTTCCTCAACCTCTGCAAAATCCAGGTAACATCCCGCAGTACGATTCGCAGCATGATGACTATGTAAGGAAATTAAAAAATATATTAATTTACTAGTGGATTTTCTACCGTAGTTATCGTGATGCAAATCATGTTGCCAAATGCCAGAGCATGTTGCAGACTTTTTTTGTTAAAAATTCTCTCTTTTTTTAAAAGATAATTAAATTGGCAACAGACCCTTTGAAAATTGAGTATTTCTCGCGTTAAACAACGAGAATTATATGCTTCCATTTATTACTGCCAATTTATTACTTTATATTGACATTCCTTTCTGAATACCCTAAAAAATCGTTTTTTTGCCAAATACTATAATTTATTTATGTTTGATATGAAGCAATATACATCTAATGGTGCGAAGGTGGTGCATCTCAACCCAAAGGGCTCATCCAAGCCGAATCCTTACGGCGTGCCCAAGTCCTACGTAGGCGGGACTCTCTGTCTGATTTGCTCTAGGGCAATTGCAAAGCCAAATGCCTACTGCTCCATTGCTTGCAAGGTATACTCATCCATTAATTTATCTGTTACTATATTTTCTTAAAGCAGGAAAACACATGAATTGTCTTTTTCGTTTGCGATAATTGAATACATAATATCTGATTAAATATTTTGTTTCAATAGGTTTCTAAAGATTATCGTCAGAACGATGGTTTGTCAAGCCAGGAGGAAGAAGGTAGCGATGAGAATCAAATAGAAGTTGGAGGAGAAAACCAGATTGATGACAGTGAGTCATCTTCATCTGTTGAGGTTTCATCGCCTTCTGAATTGATTGATGCGAACTGCCAGCAGAATGGCTCTTTCCGCAAGAGGAGTCGCAAAGGAATTCCAGAGCGGGCCCTCTTGCAGTAATTACATTAATCAATAATATGTTATATTATGTTTTGACTATTGAACATGCATCTCCTTATATAGGAGAGTTTAATTATTTGAACTTCAATAACTCAGAGAGTATATTTCAGACAGTTTGAATTTGCCATGGCTACCGAAATAATGTTTTCACCTAATTTTAATTTTGATTGATTGGAAAATTCTTAAACATTTACTTTTATTATTTGTTTTCAATACAACTAATTAACTATAAGTACAATTGACATAATATAGTGTACACAGCTAAAATGTTCAAGACAATTTACAATACCAATATATTATTTACACAACACACTTCATTTTTTACCTAATAAATAATTTGGAGATTAATTGCCAAACATAACCGGAACAAAACCATAAAAGGAACAAAACCATCACTGATCAGGACTGCAGAAGATGGTCGGCTTGGTAGGCTCGGTAATTTCGACGGTTCCATCAAGCATCTTGGCTACCTTACCCATCGAAGGCCGCAATTCCGCTCGATCTTGCAAGCACCACATCGCAGTCTTCACCATCCTCACCACCGTCTCATCGGTCGACCCCTCGATTATCCTTGGATCCAATATCTCCTCTAATTTATTCTCCGTGTACACTTTCTCAAACGCCCATTTCGGAAAGTATCTATATTAGATACAACAAACTCATGAATACTTTTTACATTAAAAAATTATAGTGAAGAGTTGTTTGAGTTGCGACTTACAGATCCTCACTGTCGATGGATTCCTGTTGGAATTCGTAATTCCTCCGTCCGGAGACGATCTCGAGAAGCACCATTCCGAAGGAGTAAACATCCGCCTTAGCCGTGATGGGTTCACGGTTTATGACCCACTCCGGGGCCATGTATCCTCTCGTCCCTCGTATCCTTGACATGGTCACCTTATCCTTCTTGCTAGTCAATTTGGACAATCCAAAATCGGAAACTTTAGGGCAAAAGTCGTCTTCCAAAAGTATGTTTTCGGGTTTTATGTCGCAATGAAGGACCCACTCGAGGCATTCTTCGTGGAGGTAGGCGATTGCTCGTGCCACTCCGAGCGCGATTCTGTATCTGGTGTTCCAATCTAGAAGCGGCCGAGGCGGGTGGAGAAGCGTCGTGTTTGTTTCGCTTTCCGTTTCAGTTTCGGTTTCGGTTTCGGTTCGGTTCATGTTGCTGATATGGGCCGGGAAGAGGAATTTGTCGAGGGAGCCATTGGAAACATACTCGTAAACGAGCATGCGTTGCTCTTTATCAGCGCAGAAGCCCCACATGCGCACCAAGTTTAGATGGTGCATTCTCGCGATTATAGTAACCTTTTTGAAGGAAAAGTAAGTAAGAAAGAAAATTTAATGCCTTTATTTATTTTTCTTTTTCTTGATACAAATATGTACCTTTTTCGTCATGTCAACTTCAAAATCGATTTATCGGTGCAAATGTAAAAGAAAGAAAAATCAATCTAAGATGAAACAACAAAACAAGAATAACAACAAAATGTACCTCAGCCCAAAACTCAGCTTCACCGCCACCGACATTCTTCAACCGTTTGACCGCAACGGCTCGTCCGTCAGGCAATTGCCCCTTGTACACCACTCCATACCCGCCCTTCCCCACCACGTTCGTAAAATCATTCGTCGCATTCTTCAACTCGTTATAACTAAATCTCCTCGGCCCGCCAGCTGGCAAATACTCCAAGCCAAAAGTCCTTGCCATGTCCCTATACTTCGAGTACTTCTTCAGAAACGCCCAAAACGATAAAACTCCGGCTAATAACTCGAGCGAAAACAAGATTACGATTATGGTTATGTTTCGTGCTGTGGTTCTGTCCCCCTTCGGCGGATTGGGAAGGCTGTACTCGACAGGGCAAACAGTTTCGATCATTTGAGTCATACCGGTAAAATTGCTCTCGTCTTTTTCTGATTTTGATACTCGTATATACGTCGCGGTTTCAGTAGCGGGCGACCAATAACCGTCGTAAAGGGTCCCGAAAAGGTTGAGGCAGTCACGACCTCCTGTAAATTTGTAACTAAATGCTACGCAACTCAAGTTCTTCAAACAATTCGATTTGCAAGCGTCAAAATTGAGGGGTGTCAGCGTAACGATGTTGGTCTTGTCAGTTGAAATGTCAAATTTCACGAAATCTAGTTCGAGAAATTTGCTTGATGTGATGGTATAATTACTTTTGATAGCGCAATCAGAGTTTTGATTTCGCTGGTATCCAGGCGGACAAACACATGAGGTTTCATTCGCACCGATCGGTACGCAGATCGAGTTGGTACCGCAAATACCGTGAATTGTACATAGTTCTTGCACGGCTTCCCATGCAACATGATATCTGCCAGTAGTGGTGTTCATGCTATACAGCCGAAGATTACCTGTAACATAGACATAATGTCATGCTATACACACAACGAACCATTCTAGTACGTTTTGTTTACAAAATCATATTGCGAGAGAAAAAAGGATAATTTAGTTTAGACAAAATAACCAAGAAGTGGTTAGCTATGATATTTCTCACGCTCTATAAGTGTATAACCGATAATTTCACCTGGTTAATAGTCTCTGTAGCAACTTTTATTTTTCAATGAAAACCAAATAGTCTAACCGGTTACAGTTTCAAAAAAACAATAAGGATAATTTCACCTTTGCAGGGATAACAGATACAGTCATACAGATGATATTTGTTGTACTTTATAGGGCTGTATTTGATATTTTAATGTTTTTAGGCACACCCATGAAAGTATGCCACCACTGACTGTGACTTAACTTGTCATTTTTTTGATATTTGACTTACCATCTATATCTAGAGTCAACCATCGGAGCCGGCCAGTCCTCCCCCAATCCGCCGCATACAACTTACTACCGTCGGACAACAACAGCTGGCCGTCGGTCGTCAGGTTGGAGATTGCCGCCAGATTTTGCCCCGTGGTCCAGTACGTATCATTCCCTCTGAAAGACAGAGTCGAGCCATTGACGAGCTGAAAGTCGTTCCTTCGTAAGGTCACGGCGTTTTTTGTGGCTGGGACAGTTTGATTCGCAAGAATTGTGTCGTTTGGGATACGAAAGCTGCTCCAAGACCCAAAACGGAGCTCGCCAAGGTCGTTCAGGTACAGTAGTTCATCGGAGCTGGCAGTGAGATTAGCGGTTTGCTTCCATAAGGTTTGGTTGGAAGATGGGTCGGAAAGAGTCAATTGGCCACGAGAGGAGATGGAGAACTGAGTGGAGGGAGAAAATGGGGATTCATTGAAGAAGGACCAAACATTTTTTAGAGGTTTGGATTTCGTCAGCCAAATGGCGAAGAAATAGGAGGTGCTTGAAATATTGGTGTTGACAAATCCGGCTGTGAAAGTGCCTTTCGGGGAGACGAGAGTTGTGTCGTTGGTTGGAGCCCAAGGTGAATTTGATGCAGAGAGAGATTTTATTGTGGTGGCAGCTGAAGCGAGGGAGAGGAGAGGGAGAAGTTGAAGGAGAAAGAAGAGGGGAAGATAGAGTTTAGCCATTGATGATTGGTGAAGAAGAAGAAGAGCTTGTTGCCGAGTGTTATAGGGCTTTGAATGTTGAAAAACTTTTACGTCTTTATCCCTCATTAAAATGAGAAATATAATATTTCCTCATCTCAGTCAGTCAGTTCAAAGAATTCCAAATTATCATATCATGTAATATAAGTTATATAACCACTTTTCTTACATAGGAATGAAAGGGGAAATATTACACATTTGTTTAAGAAAATTAGGTGTGAAAATGTACAGATAATTAATTAATAATTGCCTATATTATACTTTATAGTGATAAAAATGATATTTCAGTATGTGATTTTGATGTTTTGTGGTTATGTACAACAGGAAGTTTGATTTAATCGTTTACTTCTGGTTCAAAGTCTACTAAGAAAGCCACCGCGTAGGAATAATAGCTGATTATATAATACAGTTTAATGGTTATTATCACCAAAGTTGTGTACATTTTTTTTTTTTGTTTTGTTATCGCTTTGATATGACATGCATGCATGATATATTATTATTATGTTTATTCTAATTGTTATATGTCTTTGATTCTGCAAAAATGTTAAGTAATATTTATGAATTTTCTTAACAAATTGAAATAAGAATATATGTAATTTTTGTAAGATCACCTACGTCAATCTTACATTCAAAAAAAGAATATGTAATGATTGCAATTTCATATTTTTTTCAATAGCTTGTCATAGAATACTCGCCACAATTTATTAATTAGTTGAAAGATTATAGTTCTCTTCTTTCATTTAATTATTTTCATGAATATTATGTATTTATCGTATGAGTTTAGTAAATAATAGATAACTAATGTCAATCATTTACGTAGTAATTATTATAAAACAAATTATGAATTATAAAAAATCAATCATTAATTAATGGGAGCTGATACTGCACGACGTTACTGTAGCGACCTTGTAGCGACGGTATATAAAAACTGAAAACAGTATATACAAACATATGAACTGAAAACAAACAGTATATAAAAATTCATTTCATAAAACAATATATATTTAAAAAAAATGAAAACAGTATATACAAACATATAAACTGAAAATAAACAGTATATAAAAATTCGTTCGGTAAACAGTATATATTTAAAAAAAAATGAAAACAGTATATAGCGCATATAGGAACGTGAGAAAACGGTATATAATTTCAATCCGTCGCTACATGGTCACTACATTACCCCTGTGTGATTTCCAATTTTCCTTAATTAATTACTATAAAACCGACACAAATTCACATATTATTTTGTGAAGATATATTCGACCCACATCAATCTATTTGTCCTAATAATTATGAAGAAAAGATTAGGTATAAACTGGGACAATGTATCAGAATCATGAATAGCCGTCTCGTATGGGCTGGATATTCTACCCGACGTGACATGGCAAGGAGTCAAAAACTGGATAATTGAGAATTGACTAAGGTCCGTGAGATTAGTAATAGTAATTGCTTTCATTTGATTAAAATTTGATTATAATCTTGTTGCCTCTATAAAACAGAGTTTTTTTTTGGAGATTTCTGTCCGCAGCCAATGAAAGACGTCCCCTAAAAAGATAATTAAAACTGGTGCACAGTACACCATATCGCTGACTTAGGTCTAGGTCTACGGATAACGAACTTCTTTGTTCTTTCTTCCGACGAGTGAGCTTCTCTTAGCCATCGTTGCTCCTGTCCGCTCCCTTCTCCGGTTGTTCGTCTTTCTTCCCTCGACGGACGAACTATTGCAATCTTCTATATTTCAACTTGGGGAGAATCTCATTCCAACATTCAAAAATTTCTTCTGTCTTGGAATAGGATCAATGAATATCGAATGGATCTTACAGTGGATGAATGAAGATTGAATTACAGTGGATTTGGGAGAGAAGGGAGAATTGGTGGGGATTGGAATGGCAATTTGTGAAGGAATTGGAATTGGGAGATGAAAATGAAATATTTTCTAACCAATTGATATATTTCATCACAATTCTAAATCCAGCATTGTTTAGATGTTCAATTCGATGAGACGCCTTCTTTTTTTGCTGTTTCCTCAACATATTATGAAAGTCCAAACAAAAACTAGGCCTAAACAGGCCTGGTACAAACTACCAAGCTCATCTTCATTTGATATTTTTGAACTTTATTTTCATAAAAAAAAATATAAATTACTTGTTGTGAGTTAAAACCTACACTATTTGGTGAATAATTTGAAAGGAAAAGAAAAAATACATGGTGATTTTGAATTTATTTAGCTTTCAGATTGTAGTATTCCACATGCAAATGTTGAAAAATAGGGATATGAATTGTAGGAGCTTTTATGTTTTCTTCTAATTTATCATAATGTTGCTACTATTTATCACTATCCAAAGATCAATAATCAATTTTTAACCGGATTCCCAATTTTGGTGTAGCTTACAAAATCTCTGATTATAGTAATTCTCAAAGTGTCTGTAGAATTTAAATGAGGGGAAATGGTCTTATTTGAATGGGTATAAATGGTGTTTCTCATTGAAGCTCAATATTCATCCATCAACAGCTACTACCCTCCATTACTCGGTCAATTTAGAATGTCTGACATTTTTACATTGATTTTTTCTCTAAATTATATTTATTATTTTTGTCAATTTATTTATCCATTCATTTTTGTCTAAATTGAGTTTATTATTATTACTTAATTTTTTTAGGTAGTTTATTTTATGAAAGGCTCTTATGAGCAAGGGGCTTCAAGATTCAGTTTTCCTGGGGCTTCAATTGATTTTTTTTCTTAGGTACTACAAGCCTACAAATATGATTGGGGTGTGTGTGTAATGCAAGGTTATGAGACCGAATTATTCCAATGTACAAAGTGATTACAATTTTTATTGTTGAATATTTTTTGTCTCATTTTCATCTAAACTATTTTTCTAGATTGTGTATTAGCAGGGCACTTCAATATCAGGTCAAAAAGAAGGGATATATGTTATAACTTATATTTATGGTAAATTAGTAATGATGAACATTGTATAAAAAATTACTAATTATTGTAATGAAATTAGTAATTATTGTAATGAAATTACTAATTATTTTAATATCAGAATAAATTTCTTGACATTCGATAACTATTTACTCATATGAAACTGATTCACACGTGCAAAGCATGTGCATGACTCTATTTTGATAAAATTGTTTGATTATGCAGAACCTGATAAACACGTGCAAGGCACGTGCTTGCGTCTAGTACTGATAAAAATGACTAAAAGTTGTACATAAAACTTGAAATCAGCTTGTATTCAAGTCCTGTTCTAACTGGAGTTGACACAATCTGACTATAGTTCGAGTTGTTTATAAATTCAAATTCTGAATGGAATCTCGGTTTATTCAATTGTGGATCACACAGATTGCAGTTTTATCGGCTTGAATGAATTTTATATTTGATCTTGTAAACCTACTTCTTATTTATCAAAATATATTTTGGTATTTTTATTGTGAAACGCAATGCAAGAAATTCAGAAATGTGTTACAGATTCAGTTTCGAATGTAAAAATAAATGAAAAAGAGTAAACATATAGAAGATGGTTCCCCTTAGTTTAATTTCAAAGTTTGTTATAATATATGTTTTTATATATGTATGTCATTTTCGATTGAAGGTCAAGCACGTTAAATGGGTCATCAGTACCATTTATTATCGGTTGGAAATTTGGTACCAATAATTATGGGGACAATATATTATTCAAATTTAATGAATGTTGAAAGCTTCGTATTTTATAGGAAGTCTATTATGTATCATTTATTTCGAAGTAACCTGTATACCAGAAATATTAAATAATAAAAAAATAATAAAAAAAAAAGTCAGATAAATTTTAAAATATGTTCAAAATTATGAAAATGGAATGAGCCTCGAATTTTTAAAATAATGCATGGATCAAATACGAACAAAAATATTTCATAATGAAGAAAAAAAAATCACAACCAAATAATTCAGAAACACTCAAAACTCGTCATAAGCTCTACTGTATATTCCTTATTAAAACTAGAAACTCGCATATTTGCACAAACATTCAAAAAAGAAAATAAAATATAAATAAAAGGGTCCATAATAAGGCCTTAGATTAGGGTTTAGGTTTTAGGGTTTTCATATTAGTTCTCTTTGAGGCGCTTTTCAGCCGCTTCTAATTCCTTAATCTCCTTGTGATAGTTGCAAATGCGATAAATGCACCTAAAAAATATTACAATAAATAAATTTGTTAATTCTTTAGCAATACTTAGATTTGAAATAAATGAATGAAATAGTAAATTTTGTTTCTAGGTTTTCTAGTTTTTCCTTTCCGGGATTTCATTTCCTTGTTGTTCTTTTTGTATGTATCTTTTTATTCTTTTCTTTTTTTTAAAAAAAAAACTTTTGCAAATATTTAATAAAAAAATAATTTGAAAAAATAAATAATTAAAAGATGTAATTTACCAATAAAGGAGGCAAGCGGAGGCACAGAGAATCGCATTTCTTTGAGCTTTAAACATCTGAAAATAAAATAAAATAATAAGTTTCAATTTGGTATATCAATTTGAAAGTAAAATTACACAAATAAAAGAACCGATTTTGAGAGAGAACGTACGTACCGATTTTTCATAACGAGTTCTTTCTTCTGAAGTGCAAATATCAGAGGTGCACATAAGCCTGTGCTCATTTTTCCAATACAGATCTATAGCCAAAAAGAAAAAAGATCAAATTTGGAAAAGAAAAATTGAATTTACATGTGTCTAAGCTGATTTAAATAGTAATTCAGCTTGTAAATATGCTGAATTGACTGCTAAATTTGATATATCATGTCATTATTCCTTCAATTTATTGATAAAAGTTTGATAGAGCGACCTAATATGGACAGATTGAAAGCTCAATGTGTAAAAAATAAACAAATTCACAAACTTTACATGCTTCACTCTAATTCTTAAGTCACATTTATGATCTACGAACCAATTCTTACTGATATAATAAATTCATAAGCACGAGATTGATTTCGATTTCTCATCTAATTTTTCCTCTCACAAGTTTCAAACTTTCAATGCCTCAGAACGATTTTCCGATTGAAATGTTTTTCTCCTGAATTGTCATTTTTCATTTCATGTCAAATCAGATCCAATTCATCCAACAATCAACAGAGGGAGGTAAGTGAGTTTTGTTTACCGAGGAGCTGGAAGGCGGCGAAGAAGAGCAGGCTGGCGGCGGGCTGGAGGACGAGCGAGGTGAGAGAGACGAGCTGCGACTTGAGGAAGCGCGGGAAGAACGGGAAGGTGAGGAGCAGCACCACCGCCGCCTCCGCCGCCACCACCCACGTCAGTATTGCCCACTGCAGCGCCATCGAAGATCGAGAGAGAGAGAAAAGACGAGTTCTTGATTCGTTCCTTGGGTGCCAAGTGAGATTGGAGAAGAAGAAGAAGAAGAAGAGGATGGAAGGTGTATAGGAAAGGAACTATTTTGAGACTGGATTTTCTATAACATTTTTGAATGTTATAGTTCTACTGTACATTTTGTTTCAATAATAAATCAGTTATTTTGGAAAAAAAAACCCAAAAAGGAACATTTTTTTTTCTTTTCTATGAGAAACCGAAAAACGGAATTAAAGGGAAACAAGGTCTATATTATACTTAGGGAGAAAATTATTCTTAAGTATAGATTTCAAAATACCAAATGACCTCTCGTAGAGCAGTAAGATACTATCTTACTAAATCAAATGGTGTGGATTTAATATTTGACAAATTCAAGTTTTTTTAATATAAATGGAGGACATACGAGTCATCTCTATAAAATAAAATAAAAAGTATAGATTTCAAATGAAATGTTTTTTTAATTGTATCTAACTTGCATAATTAATTGTAACATACTTAATTAAATAAAGAAAATGTGTCAGAATCAGACTTGAATTTACAAACTCTTGATCCACGTTCAAATCTATCAACTGGATTGTAGATTTGAAGATCATGGTTTATATATAGATTCATTGACAACTTATACCGCTAAATTAGTCTGGAATTTCTTAATTATATTTAACTTGCCCATCAAATTAGCCTTGTGATGGACGTAATCTTTCTTTTTTCTTTCATGTTGGACAGGTGTTAATCACAGGATGCTAATCATTAGAGAAGATAACACAGTTTAATGTTAGAAAATTGAAAATTGTATATTTAATGATGCTGTCGTCAAGTAGTGTACAATTTTCTTCATTTTGTATTTTATGTCTTTAATAAATACGGCATTTTTAAAAAACTATCGTAATTTTTCGCTGAACAAAACAGAATATAGAAAATTATGACGAATTTTTTGTTAATATATAGATCTAGTTAGACTTATAGATCCATTCAAAAAGTTAAGTCTACAAATTTGTAATAAAATTTCTTTCTATTTTATAGAAGGTGAAATAGAAAATCTACAAAATATAGCAAAACTCAGGGGTTCTTGTATGATTTCCCTAATATATATAATATATTAAGGATATAGAAGACAAAATGACGAAAATTATAAAAGCCTACGGGCATGTTGGAAAGCAAAAAAAAAATGAAGAAAATTATACACTAAATTATGACAGCATAATCATAATCCAAATACTCTCTAAGTCTCTATCATTCAACATTGTATTATTTTTTAAATGACTAGCAGATCCGTACGTAGATAAATATTATATCCATCACAAACTGAGGTATTCTATAAGTTAGACCTAACTCGCCTCATCAGTTGCATTCTTTCGAAAAAAAACAAAAAAACCTATTCAGATGGTATAATCTCTTTTCATATTTTATTTACCTTTTTTAGCGAATTAAATTGGGAAAAGAAAGATCTAATCGCTCCAAAACTTTTTTATTATATCCATATATTTTTTTTCTCATGACAGTTAAGTTGTTAATTTATGATATTGTAGGATAAGCGTTATGCGACAGGAGGAAAAGGAGAGAAAAGCAGCCGTGTCACAAAGGAAAGGAGAAGAGAGATTAAGGAAGCTTTTGATCTTTTTGATTTAGATGGCTCTGGTATGAAATTATGAATTTTGCTATTAATTTTACATAATTACCCTTGTATAATAATGATATTTGAATTACTTTTTTGTACTTTTCAAGGGAGTATCAGTGCTACTGAGTTGACTGTTGCTATGAGGTATTTAATTTTTCATCTTATTATCATTATCTTTTTCACAATTTGTTTATTCAATTGAAATTTAGCCAGTGATTTTATGCAGGGCTTTAGGATTTGAAATGACACCAGAGGTAACAATATAATTAATAATACACATATTAATGAGTTATTTTTCAAAAAGAGAACATGTGAATGGTTTCTATTGCAAACTAGTAATTTGAACTTGTTTGGAATTCAAATTTAGCAAATAAATCAAATGATTGATGAGGTGGACAAGAAGGGAAGTGGTGCAATTGATTTTGATGAGTTTTTGTATATGATGACAAGAAGAATAGGAGAGAGAGACACGTTGGACGAGCTTATCAGAGCATTTAAAATCATTGACCATGATAAAAATGTCCGTTTATCACTTCTATTAACTCTCTTTTTTCTCTAATTAAATCAACAAGTTATTTCTTTTAATTATGATAAAAAGGTCCATTTATCACGTCTATTAGCTATTTTTTATCTCCAATTAAATCAACAAATTTGTCTGTAATTCTGATTAAATCAACAAATTACTTTCTTTTGATTACGTTTGTGCCCAAATTTATCCATCTCAGTTTTTTTATGTAAATTGTAAAGTAAGCCAGCTTCCGTTGTACTTGTACAATTTAGAAAAGCTAACTAAGACCAAAATAAATGAAATATTGAAAAGCATAATAGTAGTAAAAACAATTTTTTCTTAATATGCATGAAATAATTTATCAGGGAAAAATATCAGCGACCGATATTCAAAATGTCGCAAAAGAATTGGGTGAAGATTTCTCATTGGATGAGATTAAAGAGATGATACAAAAGGCGGATAGAGACGGTAAGTAGTTTAAAATTAAACTAAATTCATATAGTAATACCATAAATACTCAAAATAAAATATTTGTAATTGAAACTTTGTTGGTATTATAATTTCCAACAACTTTGAAAATTTGAAACTTCATTGAATGTCATGTTTTTTTCGTTCTTTTTATGCATTAAATAATTTTAAGAGTTTTTTTTTGGAATAGGTTAAAAATTAAATTATAATATTTGATGAAATTATTTGAAATTAATGATAATTATAAATTTATTACATTTCTGTAGGGGATGAAGAAGTCGATGCAGACGAATTCATCCAAATCATGAAACGAACAAGCTTTGCTTTCTAGCTTATTATACCACAAAACTGTGTATATAATATACATAAATTATATAGATGGTGATAGTACATTATTATGTATCTATGTTATTACGAGAATGGATATTATACAGATGTTAAACATTACATTTGCATGAACTAATGATCTAGATTTAACTAGAAGATGAAAAGAAATAGAAGGCAATGTAAATATGGGAGTCTGTTTAATGTTGGGGTTGATTCTAGATATGATTTCATTGTTCCTAAAAGTATTTCTTATTATCACATGAGAGCTAATTAATTACAAACACACAAAAAATACTCACATTCGAAAAAGAAAAAACTCTTAAACTGGCCCAAATACAACACAAAACAGTCTTTTAAATTAAATTAAATTAGTCGACTCGATCCTAAATTAAATTAAGATACACTTGTCTCTCACTTTCTCACTCTCACTTTCCCACTCAAAAGAAAACGATACAACATAACTTAATTTCCCACCAAAATGAACAAACACACATTTCTCTTTCATTAATTTAATTTTACACCCACATTTTTTTAGTGGCTTCCATTCGTTCGAGCAAACTCGCTATTTCAGTTTGCATTCTCATTTTCATTTTTTGGTAATCTCCTTGTGAATTTTCCAGCATTTTTAGCTCCTCTATTTTCTTTCTTCGCCTTTCTTCCGCCTCCTGTAAAAACAATTCACCACATTTACTATTTAGTCCCTAATTTAGTCCGAATTACAGAATTAGTCCTTGATCCATCAAATCTCGGTTTAATGATGGTCAAGGAAACAAAACGTACTCAAATGTAAAATGATATACAAAAATGATATTAAAATGTATAAAAAGACATTCTTCCCTCATGACCCCTAAATCTTCTCATATTTAATGTGGGGCTTTTTCGCAATTTAGGCACAATGTATTAACAAAAACAATAAAAAAATAAAAATACTCTTTTCTAACTTAATTGAACATATGCACAATGTATTAACAAAAATAATAATAATAATTATTATTATTATTATTATTATTATCTTTTTTAATTAACATTATTACATCTCGAACTTCCCAACAACATAAGGGCCTTCTCGCGATTTCCATCAACACAGGGCCTTTCTCACAACATACTAACAAAAACAATAAAATAATAATATTTTATTAACCTGCAAACAAAGCCTAGCCAGCGAGGCGCCGTATTCTTCCTCCAATTTTAATAAACCTCTAATATTTCTTTCTATGCATACAATATTTCTTAATATTTTTAGGTATCCTAGGGTTACACACGAAATTTCCCCAAAAATTAAAAAAAAATATAATATTCTTTCTAACCTGCAAACAAAGCCTCGCCAGCGAGGCGCCGTACTCCAATTTTAATAAACCTCTAATATTTCTTTCTATACATACAATATTTCTTAACATTTTTAGGTATTCTAGGGTTACACACGAAATTTCACCATAAAACAATAAAATAATAATATTTTATTAACCTGCAAACAGAGCGAGCCGTATTATTATTATTATTATTATTATTATTATTATTATTATTATTATTATTATTATTATTATTTTTATTATCTTTTTTTAATTAACATTATTACATACTATCCAACCACAGGGACTACTAAATCTCGAACTTCCCAACAACATAAGAGCCTTCTCACGATTTCAAAACAATAAAATAATACTATTTTATTAACCTGCAAACAAAGTCTCGCCAGCGAGGCGCCGTATTCTTCTTCAAGCTTATTGGCCTGAGCTCTGACGAGCTGTCTGTACTTGTCGACTTCTCTCCTCGCGTCGTCAGCCAGCCGCTGGAACAGCTTAGCCTCGGCCTCCTTGCACTTCACGATCGTCTCCAGACTCTTCCCCTCTTCCGCCGTCAAATTAGGGTTAGGGTTCGGAGGATTAGGGTTAGGGTTAGGGTTCGGAGGATTAGGGTTAGGGAAGTTGAAGGGTTTGGTGGGGTTCGTGAGGGACAGTTCGGCCGCGGCTTGCGCGAGAATCGGCATGATTTTGGAAGATTTGGAGCCTGTAACTGAGAATTCGGTAACTCCATCTGCAGGATTTGGAAAATTATTATTGTTGTTATTGTAATATTTCGGAAAAGTGTGAAAGAGAAATTTGGGAAAATTGCGGAAAAGCCCCTGTGTTGTTGGAAATTGCGGAAAAGCCCCGACTGTTGGTAAAGAGTTAACACCGTTAGTTTTTTTATTTAACTAAGAGAATGTTTGAGCAAATATTGTTTGAAAAAAAAATGGTTGAGAGTTTCAAAAAACTCCAATTATTCAAAAAAAACATTTTTTTTAAAATAACTAAAGAGTACAGAAACTAAAGGTGTTGAACTCCTAACTAACTGCAGGAATTTTTTTTCCAATTTCGACAACAATGCAGGGGCTTTTCTGCAATTTCCAACACCACAGGGTCCTTTTCGCAAAACTCACACTTAAAAAACTCCAGCATGCTCTCACAAGCCGCCTCCCTACTCACCACCCCTTTCCTCATCATTCCCACCAATTCCTCCGCCTTCCCACAAACCCCCTTTCCTTCGAAATCCTCGCTCTTCCTAAAAATCCTACCGAC
Organism: Juncus effusus; assembly: GCA_027726005.1. Lineage (NCBI taxonomy): Eukaryota > Viridiplantae > Streptophyta > Magnoliopsida > Poales > Juncaceae > Juncus > Juncus effusus. The sequence goes on along the minus strand of CM050904.1, from coordinate 9,721,457 downwards.
ACACTCCAGCTCCCTTTTCAAAACCCCCTCATCCCACAGCTTCGCGAAGCAATTAAACACCTCCTTAACAAACCCTAACATCTCTGACGCGTGGCCGCATCCCAAGCACTGGAACTGCATTTCGGTCGTTCCTACGGGGCCTTTTAAGGTGGGACCTGGTCTTATCAAATTCCTTTCGATCCCGCAGGAAGCGTGGCACCAGTGGGAACAGACGTCGCAGCCTACCCAGGAACAGGTGTTATTCGCACAGTCGAATTTGAAACAGACAGGGCACATGCACGCGCTGCAGAATCCTTTCTTTGAAGAGCATATCTTACAATCACAGTCGTCGACTGGTAAGAGTGACTTGCAAGTCAAGTTTCGGCATCTTAAGAGGAGATACATTTCGGCGAGCTCGTTTTGAGGAACTCTAGTTTTGGTGGAGAGGAGATTCGGGATCCCGGTTTTGATGGAGACTAGGATTTCGAGCTGGGTTTTGTGGGTTTTGGCGGTTAGGGTTTCGAGGGTTAGGTCGGATCGGCGGTGGAGTTTTCGCTGGAGGCTCGCCAGCTCGTCTTTTCTCTCCGGCGCGCAAATCAAAGCGCGGGCGGATTCGCGGAGCGATTCGAGGGATTCGGTCGGGAGGGATTCGAGTTTGGCCGCGACGGCTGGCACGGATTCCGAGACGATTTCTCGTAAGATTCTGCTAGGGCTGTCCGAGCTGGCGGCGGTCAAACCGTTGACTTTAGGGCCGGCAGTGACAGCTGGCGGTCTGGCGGGGAGTTCGGAAGGGAAGAAGGAGATGGAGTTATTGTTGTTGAAGAAGGAGGAGGAGGAGGTGACAGGTGGCGGGCCCTGATTGGCCGCGGCGGCAAAGACGATGCTTTCGCCGATGGGCTTGAACTTGCTGTGCACCGAGCCGTTGGTTCCCTCGCCGGCGTGCCAGATTTGCTCGTTCTCCCTCGAAAAGTCGAAGTTTTCAGTGGTGTTGTGAGTTAAAGAGCAGCTAGGGTTGTGAGAGAAGGGAACAGTAGAGTAAGAGTACGACAAAGACGGGTTGAAATCGTCGGAATTCACCGTGTTGGTGCGCGTGTTCGTACTATAAGCCCGTTTCGCCGGTACCGGCACCGGATGCGCCGTACCGACGCTCGGACTCGGACCGGTACCGGGCAGTTCCGAGGAATTGAGAGAAAGAGAGAGGTTGAGGGAGCCCAAATTCGGCTTCTTCTCGTCCGGCTCGGACAACTGGACGCCGCCGGCTTCCCGGCGCTTGTTGCCGCCGCCGGCGGCGGGTCCAAGCCGGAGGAAATCGTGCTCGTGCGGCGGCGAATCCGGCGCGATCTCCTTCCCCTTGTTGTTGTTGTTGGTATTCCTCGCGAACCCAAGCTCGTTACTTTCCTTCTCGCAGAGGTAGCTGAGCGTGAGCTCCTGCGGCGCCGCCGGAGAGGCGGCCACGGCGGCGGAGGCGGCGGCGGAGGAGGGAGAGGATCGCGGCGGATCGGGCTTGGGAGGGTCGGAATCGGAATACATGGTTTTGGGAGGGGGGAAGGGGAAAAAAGGTCGAGTGAGAATGTTAATGTTAATGTTAATGGAGATTTTTGGGTTGAGAAGGACGTGAGATGGCGTAGGTTTGGCTGGTGCGTTCTGCTTTTGACTAATTTAACGCGGACTTTTTTCGACGTTTTGCGGATTGGTCCTTGGGAATGTTTTGACTAAATTTGTTTTGGATGTTTTGGGGAAAGGTCCTTGAGAAAGAGGTGTTTTGCAGAAGGGGACAGAGAGAGAGAAGGATGAATTGGTGGGAATGGATTGACTTTTTGCACGCGTGTTCTAAATTAATGGGAGGTGGTGTTGGAATTGACAATTTTTTATAGTTCAAATTATTCAAAATAGAATCTATTAATAAACAAATTTAATTTCTTTAGAATAAAAAATTAGTTGGTGAGAGCATCAAATAAAGACATTAAGTATTTTTTTAAAAATCAGATTAAAAATAAGGGATCTGATGCTACATGATACAAGTTTTCTATAATGTATCATGTAAAAAAAAAAAGGTATATAAAGATAATAAACTATATAAAATTAAAAAATATATATATATATATATATATATAATTTATTTTTTTAAATTGTATATATGTAAAATAGTATATAGAAAGAAAAAAAATAGTACATTAAAATGCGGAGAATACAATATAGACAAACTTATGTCGTATTATGGGCGTGTTTAAACCCATCGCGTTTTCAGATTTCCCTAACCAATATATAAAATTAAAAAAATAGTACATAAGATTCATTTTACGTATATTAAAATTTTCATATTTGAACTTGCTAATATATGTTACTAGAACTCTAATATATTTTACTATATTAAAATTTTCAAATATATACATTTTGAGATTCAATGCATGTTTGATGAGTCAAAAGATTTTATTAAATATGTGTTAAAAAAAATTGCATTAATCAAGATTTGAACTTATGATCTCATTGTCCACATACAATAGACCTAGATTATGGAGCATTTGTACATTTATATATATTTTAGCTTTTATCAGTTTTCCAGTCATTCATAAGATCCATACTCAAGTTTTATCCCCACCTATCAATGATCAACATTTGTAATACAAAAATACTTAACTAATATACATGTTGCCATCAATTATATCCTTTATACATACTTTTATTTAAAAAAAACAAATACTTTGGTTTTATGCACCGAGCTGATGTGGCAGCATTCTAAACCTCCATTTAAATCTAACTGGAGAGAACACAAACTGTTTAGAATCGCTACAAAATGACTCCTCAAAATATCCCCAAAGTCACTGACAGGTTAATGGGCTCCACATGTCAGTGTGAGTATTGCTCTCCAAAGTGTCTCCAATGGAGGCATCAATGAAAACAGCCCTCGTAAATTAAGGAAGGGAAACAGAAGAAAGAAAAGAGAGAGTTTCTGATTTCTGAACGAATTTATGCATTTTTGCAATCGCCCAATTTGAGTTTTAACTCGAAATCATTGTTAATTAATTCGTAGCTAGCGTTCTGTGAGGGGTTTTGGGCTTTTGGGGCAGTGGGTGCTTGATTCGACTGGAGATAAATCTTGGAAATTAGGTCAAATCGGTCGTTGATTACAGGTGATTTTTCTCAATTTTGACTTTTTTGTGTGTTGTTTTGGCGAAAATTTGAATCTTTTTGTTGGTTTTGGTTTGGATTCCTTGATCCGTAGCTCAATTTGACTCATTACTGTTGATTTCTGATGAATTTTTTAATTTACGGGTTTCTTCTCTGTTTGGTCCTTTTGTGTAAATTACCATATGTCTACTATTTAGGCTAATTTTAGAGGTTTCCTTGTTGGATTTTCTCTAATTATATTATTTTTTGTGTATTTAAGTATGGATTTCTCTGTCATAAACACTTGATTCATAGCTTGAAATTAGGCCAGTTTATGATAAATTTTTTGTAATTTATTCATGGTTTCTCTATTTCTGCCATCATAAATTGTGTGGCAAAATGAATTACTGTCACTATTTTAGGTTGTAATGCTTATATTACTTAATTTTCAATTCTTAATTTGTAGTATTTGCATGTTTTATCACCCAAAATCATTTATTTTTTATGAAATAAAACTTTATTATTTCATTACAGTATAGATTAGTACACACTGAAAATTTTCAAATTTACTAACCTTTCTGAATTTGAAAAAAAAAAGATAATCTTAAGAGAAAAGAAAATATCTGTTGACTTATATTTCCTAACTCAACTCACCCTATTCTCAAATTTCATTATTTATTTATTTATTTATTTCTAATTTTATTTTTATTTCGGAATAAATTTAGGCCCTAATGGTTCAAACAAGAGCAGTAGGAAAGAAAAAAAGAGGCAAACAAACAAGCAAAGGAAATGTTGATTCTACCCCTAAAGACCCTATATCTTCAACTCAGGTTTATTTATATTATTTTTTTATTTTCATGAAATTATTTATTTGCTTTTAGTATAAAGGACTCTACAAACCCTAATTTTTATCCATATACCCTTTTAAAGCCAGAAATATTTCATTTCATTATTTTGAGGTTTAACAGGGGTGTATCTGTCATTCTTCTTCATTATTGGTCCATATGAATATTTTGAGATTTTAGAAGGGTATTTTTTGTAATTTTTCATTTTGCGTATTTTGATTTTCTCATTTTTTTACCAGGGCCAAACAGCTGCATCGCCAGCTGTATCTTATCCTGATTGGTCCTCTTATCAGGTTAAAAACATACCTAAATTTTACACAATAATTCCAAATTCCCAATTGCATTTAATTCTTCTAAATTATTAGTAAAACCTTGACGTTTTAGCTTATTGAAACATCAATTAACATATAGTTATTATTTTTTTATTATTTTGTTATATTTATCAGGCATATTATAATAAGTAAATTTTGAATGATAATTCCAATTGAATTTAATTATTCTAAACTGAAAGTAAAACCCCAAACATCTTAACTTATTGAAACATTAGTTAACATACAATTATTATTTATTATTTTAATATATTTATATTAGGCGTATTATAATGCGGCCGGTTCAAACATGACACCGCCAGCTGGCTTCCACCCTCAAATGTGGGGCCCACAGGTAATAATTTTTTTTATTTAATTAACTTTTTTTTAATATTAATTACGTAAAAAGAGGCGCATGATTTAATTAATTATTTATTTTTTAATTCTTTTTTATTATTTTATTTAATTTATTAGATGTCTCCTTATGGGGCTCCATATGTAGCTATGTATCCGCAAGGTGGCGTTTATCCTTATCCGTCCGTTCAACCTGTAATTAATTATTATTATTATTATTTTTATTATTATTATTATTATTATTATTTTTTATTATTATTATTATTATTATTATTATTATTATTATTATTATTATTATTATTATTATTATTATTATTACTGTTTTAACTTAGAAAAATGGACATCTCATATGTAATGCCTCTAGAAAATGAGAAATATCATAATACACTCGCCAAAATATATAAACGATCACCCCTTTTGGCTGTTGATAAAGTATTTACTCAACGCGGATAAGATCAAGTTTGACAAAGAAAAAAATGCACTTTTTATGTATTTGTTTTATTTATTTTATTATGATTTTTGTGTTAGGGTCAATATCCGTATCCTACACAATCTCCAAATGGAACGGCTGAAGCTTCTGTACGTATTTTTTATTACTTTTTATTTTGTCATGAATTTATGCATGTGTGTAAATAGTTGTGTTTAATGTCAGGAAATGGCGAACAAAAATAAATCGGACAAAAAATCGAAGGGAAAGAAAAAATCCGAGTCTTCATCAAACGGCACATTTTCTCACAGGTATTTTTTTAATTATTTTATTTTTTCCATATAATTTTGTTAGAAAGTTGATGGAAAATGTGATTTTTTTTGGTTTTTTAATATTTTGTTTAGCGGTGAAAGCGAAACGGAGGATTCATCAGAAGGAAGCAGCTCAAGTACCAAAAAGGTCAAAAAAAAAAAATCATTTTACTGGAAAATTTTTGAAAATTTGAAATTATACTGACATGTGGCATTTGTCTCTTGCAGGGTGAAAGCTCGGCCAAAGGTATGCTTCAAAATTTTGGTGAAAGTACAAAAATACAAATTCCAAATACAAATTTTTGATGAAAAAAAAATCATTTAACGGTGTTTTTGGGGAAATTTCACATTTACCCTTCCGAAAATCAAGAAATCATATTACCCTTCCGAAACTAAAAATATCAGAGTTACCCTTCCAAAACTAAAAATAGAAAGGAATTTGTAATCAGTAATCAGAAAGGGAAAAAAAGGACCTTATACTTTATACTTCATACTTTATAGACGATATATGCATGAAATGAATATCACTTTTTTCAAACACGACAGAAACCAGTAATCAGAAAGGAAAAAGAGGAAGGAAGAAAAAACACGACAGCTCAGCGCCGCCACCTCTCGCTCCCGCCGGAATTCCTCCGGCATACTGGCCGGCGATCGCCGGAGCTCCGGCAACCGGCGGGGCGGAGTACTGGCCGGCGATCGCCGGAGCTCCGGCGCCGATTACTATGACAGTGAAAGCGCCGGCGCCGAGGCGGAATTTGTCTTTACCTGAGCCTGCTCCCAAGGTATGATATTTTTTTATTTTTTCGTAACAGAATACACATAGTAAGAACTTAACGATACGATATTTTTTGATTTTTTCGTAACAGAATACACATAATAAGAACTTAACGATACGATATTTTTTGATTTTTTCGTAACAGAATACACACAGTAAAGACTTAACGATACGATATTTTTTGATTTTTTTCGTAACAGAATACACATAGTAAGAACTTAACGATACGATATTTTTTGATTTTTTTCGTAACAGAATACACATAGTAAGAACTTAACGATACGATATTTTTTGATTTTTTCGTAACAGAATACACATAATAAGAACTTAACGATACGATATTTTTTGATTTTTTCGTAACAGAATACACATAGTAAAGACTTAACGATACGATATTTTTTGATTTTTTTCGTAACAGAATACACATAGTAAGAACTTAACGATACGATATTTTTTGATTTTTTTCGTAACAGAATACACATAGTAAGAACTTAACGATATGATATTTTTTGATTTTTTTCGTAACAGAATACACATTGTAAGAACTTAACGATACGATATTTTTTGATTTTTTCGTAACAGAATACACATAGTAAGAACTTAACGATACGATATTTTTTGATTTTTTTCGTATAATAGAATTGCTACCCTTAGTTATAGAACTTATTTAGAAAGACTAACTTTGAGTTGTTTTTGCGTTTTTTTTTTTATTTTTTATTTTATTTGCGGAAATAGGGTTAGTTTTTTTGAGATTGCAAAACTAGTGTTTACGCCATTTTAATTGCGGTAACACTTCTTATTTGCCAATTTGATTGGCGGTTCTAGCATTTTTGTATTTTTTTTCTTTTTTTTGGACTTGGTTTTCATTAAAAAAAAATGAGTCATTAAAAAAAATGAGATTAAGTTTCGCCAATTAAAATGGCAAAATGAGAAGCGTTACGGCAATTATAATTGGCTAAAACACTAGTTTTGTAAACTAGAACCCCACTTTTGCAAATATGAAAAAAAGTAACCCTATTTCAACGTAAATCTCTCAAATTTACCCTTCTAATAACCAAAATCTCTCAAATTGAGATTTTTGCAATTATAATTGGCATGACTCTACAGGTAAAAATTATATTATTTATCTAATTCTCTCAGTGACATATGGGCCCCGCAAATACACAAATTAATGTGTATTTGATTTTCTCACATGTTGATTGGTGAAAGAAAATGAAGTTACTTAAATAATTTAATTTTTCACAACAATAAACAATATGGTGTAGTTAGTTAAATTGGTGTTGCAATTGGGATAAATACAATAATTTTTTAAGAAATGTGATTTATAGGAAAGATTTTAGATGCTTTGTTCGCTTATGAAACAATAATTGTACCCTAAAAAAATAATTCATAACAAGACAAGTACTAATTTAATGTTAATTATAATTGTACCCTATAATTGCATGGAGCTAGAATGTATTATTATCTTTAGGATTTTGTTCCTCACGATTTAATTAATCTTTTTTTTTCTTTTTAAAAAAAAATAAAATAGGACGAAAGAGAGCTTAAGAGGCAAAAAAGGAAACAATCGAACCGTGAATCGGCCCGCCGATCCCGTTTGAAAAAACAGGTTAAATCTCAATTTTCCAAATCTTTAAAAAAAGAAAAATATTCTTATTTAGTTTATCAATAAATAAATTTGGTATTAATTTTATGATATTCGCAAGGCTGAGTGGGAATTAGTAGCGAAATGTGCGGCAGATTTAAAGCATGAAAATGAATCGCTTAAAGAAGAATTGAAAAGACTTGAAGAGGAATGTGATAAGTTGACCACTGAAAATGTCTCTCTTAAAGTTAGTCCAAATTTTCATGTTTTATTAATCGTTTATTTATTTATATATTATAGTATGATATATTGATGTGTATATGATTTATAATGGATGCAGGAGAAAATGAATGAAAAAAGTTGAGAGTTTTAGTCCGCTATGCTGACATCATCAAACTCTAGCAATGTAAGATATTTTAAAAAATTTGAGCGAAATTTATGTATTTATATCGGTTAATTTTTTTTGTTGTTGTTAGATATGAGAGGGCGAAGTATAATTAGGGTTTTAGCAAAATTGGATAGCGAAATATTAATGGAATAAGCTAATGAGACTTTTTTCTAATCAAGGGAGCAACCGAGATTTTAGATCGAATGCTTCGAAATTTATTTTATATATTTCGATCAACATGCTTTCTTTTTTAATTTTATTATTTTTTCTTTTTAAAGTTTTTTGGGGTGTGTTGGTAAGTACTAATGTAATGATAGTTTTTAGTTCGAAGAGTTAGGGTTTTTATTTTTATTTGAGAAATTGCGGCTTGAGATGTAACTTTATGTGTTAGTATTTAGTATTTACGATCGGTTGGCTTAACGCTACGAGATGTAAATTAGGGTTTCTCATGTTGCATTATAAATCTCTCTTTTTCTCATGTATGTTATTAGTGCGATATTTTGTGATGTTTGTTATTATTTTTTGCAAAATGAATTCGATTGACTTGTTTAGGAGTGCAAATTTGATATTTACTCACATTTTTTGAAGAACAAATAAAATCTGATCAACTTTAAAGGATGAAGTTTATATGTAGCAAATTTGTAAGGACAAATTTAACATTTTGAAATTTAGAATGGATTTATAAGAAGTTATGGTCTGAATTATTTATGGGGTGGTTCGGTTCCTTGAGCAACATGGCATTATCCATTTAAAGCCAATTTGGTCCCCCAAAGCCAAGTCACATGCCATGTATTATTCAGAGCTTTTATAAAATAATTCACATGCTATGTATATAATTGGAAGAATTTATAAAATAAAATAATTCACATATGATAATAATCATATGTGTATAGTTTAAAGGTTATATCAAATAAAATAATTCACATGCTATGTTCTTGCGGCGCCTCCTCTTTCTAAGGCAGCTGTCACCTCTCTTCCACACTTATCATGACATTATATGATTTTGGTGGGGTTTCAGCTCTAAAGTTAAAAGTATATATAGTAAGGATAAAATACTCAATTAAATATTTGAGGTGTTATATTTAGGACTTATAATTTATTGGATATGTATCAATATATATACATTATAATAAAATAGCTTAAGTATTTTAAAAATAAAGAAAAGATTTTGATGCATATTTAATTGGTAACAAGTCAGTATAAGTCAATATATTACATCAATAAATTCAGGAAAATTCCCATTTATGAGAGCTTCTTTCGGAACAAAAAAATTTACATTTAGTGTGCTTGGCTGGAAACAATATAATTTACTTAAAATATATTTACGGACCAATAAATTGAATGTTTAAAGCACAGAAAAATGGTAAATTGAAGCCCCACAAGATACAAACTGTCAAGCCAACCAACTACTCACACTTATCTCTCTAGGAACTCCAATTTTCCAAAGCCTTGGCTTTTCCCAATTGAGCCCCTATTTTTTTATTAAATAAAGAAAACTCTACGTCCCACTTTTAGTATGTAGAGTCAGCAAAATTTGAACTCATAACTTATAATTTATTTTGCAATGCATTAAATATATTCTATTTTAAAATGAAAACAATACCAAAATTCAGAAATTCGGGACTTCAAAACTTTCGCCGAACAATTAACCAAAATTTCACATCACGATCGTTGCTTCCCGAAATGCATAACTTTTCATTAGTTGAACTACCAAAAACTTAACATTCCTAAACTTTTCAATCCCAAATTATTTTTTTCTGACTTTACCTAAAGAAGAAGGGCTAAAATGAAATGAAAATGGGTCCCCTTTCATAATCCTGGAATTAAGTGACCCGTTCCTTTTTCTCCACATGGAATCCAGCTAGACTTGGAGCCCATAGACAGGGACCTCTCCCTAATCCTAACCTTCTCTCTCTAAAAAAACTTAATTGTCAGTGTCTGTTTTGTCTTCTTTTTTTCAACTCTTCACGTGATCCAGTCTTTACTTGTAGTTCTAGGTCAAACTAGATTTTTTATTATATATATATATATATATATATATATATTTTGGGTAGTTATATATTTTTTTACTAAATAGAGGAAATGAACATCTAAAACTGATATTTGCTGAGAACAAATTTATAATTTTAGATCTTAAATTTGGACAAGTTATCATTTTAGATACTAATTTTCTGCCCATGATAAAATATTTTTATATTAATATATATTTGTTTGAAAGCACCATGGATTAAAAGTACCATTCAAAGCTTGGACAAAATGTTTCCTTCATTTGAGAATAGGGGGACATGCTTCAATACTATTCCTAGAATGCACAACCATTGTTTGGATATTAATTAAGGGACAACGTGGAATCATCGATTTCTTCAATTTCAACGGTTTTCTCTGTTTGTAACTGTTTTCATTTATGGTTCTTACTTAAAATAATTAAACATTGCAAGAAAAATATTATTTATGCACCTAAAAAATGAGATTTATATAAATGAATCCTTTAAAACAGAAGAAATGTCATAGATCATATCGTGCAAAATAGAAGAAATGTCATATATACCCTTACAAAAGTATAAAGTGTATTCATTCAAAACAAGCATAAAGTGTATTGTTAAATAATATGTGCAAAGAGAATACGAATATCATATGAGAAATACAACAATTCTCATAAAATTTGGGATCTCATATACATTTATTACAAACAAAAAAATAATATTTTTTTTTTGAGGCAGAAAAAGGTTATATATAGTTCATGTAACAAATAAGTATATTTGACCAAATTAGATCTTATATATATGATGAATCTGACATTAAGAAAGCAAAACAAGACTATAAGACTAAGCTTTTTAGCTCCTTCATTGTAAATATTCCATATTACATTTTATTTATTCGTATTAATACAACGTAAATAAATTCTTATCTTAAAAAAAAAAAAAGTCACAATTGACTAGTGCAGAAACAGAGAGGCGAGAATTATACGAATCTAGAAACTAACCCGGTTCATAATCTCAAATTCCATCTTGCTTCTAAATTCCACCTCAGATTTTCAATATATGTTAAATCATAATTTGAACTTGGAATTCCGGATTTCATTTCATTTCCATACTCTAACAATAATAACAAGAAGAAGAATGATTGGATGGAAATTCAAATCCACGTAACAATAATAATTCGTTGAGTGTGTTACAGCACGACGTCGGCCCATCTCATTGGCTGTAGATTCCATGACAGCATGTGTGGGTCCAATTTCTTTGGAAGAAACGGCTACTATTCTGACGTGGCCGCTCAGTGCTCTGCGTACTTCAGGACTTTTTTTTGAATTGGCCAAAAAAAAGAAAATTAATTAAAAAAATGGTCGAGTTTTCAAATTATTTGTGAAAATGGTCATTTCGTTCAGTCACCGGGCGAAACATCTATTTTCTTATTTTTCCCACTAAATTAAGCTAAAAAATACGGTTTCGCCCCGTGGCTTCTCCCCATGGTGGGGCGAAACAGACATTTTTTTACCACTGAATTAGCCTGAAAATACTGTTTCGCCCCATGGTGGGGCGAAATTGGCAAATTTTTTTTTTTTTGCTCTAATTCAGTGGAGAAAATGAAAAAATATCTGTTTCGCCTAGCCATGGGGCGAAATAGTGTGTTTCACCCAGCCATGGGGAGAAACAGTGTGAAACAACGTTTTTTAGCTTAATTCAGTGGGAAAAATAAAAAATTGACTGTTTCGTCCAGTGGCTGGGCGAAATGATTATTTTTGCAAATAATTTGAAAACTTGATCATTTTCTTAATTAATCTTCTCTTTTTTGGCCAGTTAAAAAAAATTCGTACTTCAGCTGCTCCTTGCAAAAGTTAGTATAAGCCAGTGTAGTTTATGATATTTGTAAATATTTATGTACAAAAAAAATAGAAAATACTGTATTTTTTTTTATCTTGCAAGTGTTTTTGTGTTTACAAAATACTGTCTAAGCTTTTGTAGTTAATGCTTGATAATACTAAGAAGAATAAGTTTGTCAAAAAAAAAAAAGATAATACTAAGAATAATATATATTGTCATTTTGGATGTACCAGTGTATTAGTTGTGAATTGTGATAAAAAGAATTGAATCTTGAGGCAATCTAAAATATAATCAAACATCAGGCGAAGAAATTAGGTGGCTCATTAAATATTCTGTAAGATGTATCAACTTTGTTCAGTTCAATTAGAAATTAAGTTTGTGAATATTGCATATATGCCCCCATGAAAATTTTATTTGATGTTGTTAGAATTGCAAACAAATTAGCAGCTAAAAAACAGTGGTCAATTGATAGTTAAAATTTCATTATTTCTCATTATTTGGCCTGGTAACAATTGAGATGATACGGAATGCCTAAAATATAGATAATATTTTTTTTACAAGTCTAGGAAAATTAATCTAAAATCCACGACTATTAAAATTAAATTTATCATATATAGAAAATTTATAATATCATTAAGTTCTAAGTTTTTGTACATAATAAAAAAGTTTCTTGTCAATATCATATATAGATCAATTAATGCATCTTTCTCTACAAATCCAAACCTCCAATTTTATTATTCCTAAAATAAAGGGAACAATACTTTCAATAAAAAAAAAGATCAATATCATATATAGATAAATTAATGCATCTTTCTCTTCTAATCCAAACCTACAATATTATTGTCTCTAAAATAAAGGAACAATACTTTCAATCAAAGAAAAAAAATGAAAAAGAAAAGGGAAAAGAATAGCCAGCCATGAGCCAGCACAATTGTTGCCCATAATTTTCAAGTTATCTTTTTTGCTATTTGATTCTTCATGAAACAATATTTTTATTTTTTCTTGGGTCCAGCATGTATTTTCTGAGTCATTAATCATACTGCAAAATCATTAATCATTAGTTGAAATATATGTAATCATTAATTATTTCTTGTATTATAAGTGATCATAAATTGTCAATACTGGACCCAAATTTTATTGCATGACTATGATAAAGTACATCTTGTCAGCAAAAGAACAGTATATTATATGTATATAATTTATCAATATACTATTTGTGCATAGTGATACTTTTATATTGTATTCCCACAAGGCACAATAATGTATTACAGAATAAAATAATATGTTATTATTATTACATTATAAACAAAATGAATGTTAAAATTTCTGTGGTGGCATTCATCCAAGTATTCAATTATTCCATAGTTAATAATCTCAGTATAAATGTCTGGATTCCAAAATAAAATACTACCACTGTACTGTATCACATGTGAAGCCACAATTAATTTACCTTAAAACATAATTATAAAAATCAGAATGTAGACAAATTAATCTTTCTGTAAAGTCTGAAACATACTGACAAGCATTTATTTTCTCTCCCTCTCCTCTCCTCTCCTCTCCTCTCTCTTCACAATAAGTACTCTTTCATCTCAAAACACACAAACCCAAATCACCATTTTCACAAAAACTCCTTCTCATTATCTCAAATCCTTCAAAAGAATAAGAAACAGAGTCTGAAAGTAGTAGCAATGGCTTGTTCTTATAATTTTTCTCTGTTTTTCTTTTTTCTTCTGCATTGCTTGTTTGCCAATGGCGTACCGGTACCTTCTGTACCGAACCTCAGAACGATTTCGTTTCATGAAGGGTATACACAGCTCTTTGGCGATTCTAATTTGATGCTACACCATGAAGGAAAAAGAGTTCACATTTCACTTGATGAAAGAACAGGTCTTCCTTTTAGAGACAAAATCATTTTCTTTCTACATCTTTTATTGTTGGTATTTTAGAAATTCCTTACAATGTGGGTGGGTTGGCATTTTGCATCATATTTTTGGAATTTTTCATGAAAATTAGGCGTGTTTTTTGTGAGAATGAGATAAATTTGGTGCGAGTTACTATTTCTAGTCCTGTTTTATACCAAAATTGTAGAAAAAAAAATCTAGTTAATTCGTCGGCTTTTGATAAACTTTGGGGTTCTGTTGCTCTGTTACCTATTCTTCATATTTTTCAACCCAGCTATTTCTTTTTTATATTTCTATTTCGATCGTCTGTTCCATTGATAATTGAACAGCACAGTGCATTTTCCTCACAAATTTGTACCAAAACTATTAACATTTTCATGATGCTTATTTCATCTCGGTCCCTTTTAAGATTAATATGGCAAAGAAACCCAAATTTTATTTGGATATTCCCATGTAATTGTGACTGCCATACCCAAATTTTATTTGGATATTTCCATACAATTGTGACATCTATATATCAATTTAACCAAATATAAATGTCCAAGACATAGCTTTTTTTATCTTTCAGTGTTTTTTTTCCGTTCGTTCTAAATTTTTTTTTTTTCAATAAACAGGTGCTGGTTTTAGGTCGCAAGGTCAATATCTCCATGGATTCTTTAGTGCATCAATTAAGCTTCCTTCAGATTACACGGCCGGTGTTGTGGTCGCCTTTTACGTAATAATTTCTTCTTTTATTATTAAATTTAAATTTATCTTTGTGTTAATTATGCAAATGGCCCTCCGACTTATCAGCAATTAACTCTTCAAAACTTTCCAATTTTTTTTTCTAAACTTTTCAGGAGGAGAAATACAAACATGAAAATTAAAGTACTCCTTACTTGTCCATTTATTAAATTTCCACAAAATACAAAAAAAATGGACCAAAATGATATTTCTAAATTCAATCCATTTATTATATATATTTAACTTATATTTATTTGCCTATTAAATAGATGTCAAATGGAGATGTGTATGAAAAGACGCACGACGAGTTAGACTTCGAGTTTTTGGGGAATATAAAAGGGAGAGATTGGAGAATCCAAACGAATATTTATGGAAATGGAAGTACATCAATTGGAAGAGAAGAACGATATGGGCTTTGGTTCGATCCGACCGAAGATTTCCACCAATATTCCATCCTTTGGACTCACGATACCATCATGTAATTATTTTTATTATACATATGTTTATACTAAAAAAAATATTATTGTACATACACATTTACATATGGCAAGTTTTCATATCTAACCCTCTTACTTTTTAAATTGTTGTTACTCTAATTAATCAAGTTCGGATTTCAAGTTACGGCCCCATAAAAGAAAACAAATTTGTAATACCGTCTCAAGTCTTATGTGGCCTATTATGTGTTTTTAACATGTTAATCATGAAGTAAGATTTGAAATCATGTTTTCTTTTTATCTGAGAGGCATGATTTGAAATTCTTAATCAAGATTATAGAGAGAATAAGTTGACAATTAGATTACTTCGAGTATTTAAAAACTTGAGGGAGCTTGTTATATATATATATATATATATATATATATATATATATATATATATATATATAAACTTGCCTAAGCATATAATATACCTATACATACTAGGTTTATTTATTTAACATTTTCTCATTTATTATGCATAGATTCTACATTGATGACGTGGCAATAAGGGAGCTCAAAAAGGACCGATCAATGGGGGCCCAATTCCCTTCAAAGCCCATGTCTCTCTATGCGACAATTTGGGACGGATCCACATGGGCCACATCGGGGGGCCGTTACAAGGTAAATTACAAATACGCCCCTTACATCGCGGAATTCACAGATCTGATCCTCCACTCCTGCTCGACCTATCGTTTCTCGCCATGTGGCGCCGTCTCCTTGTCTCCTGCTCAGAGATCCACAATGGCGAGTTTTAGACGGCACTATATGACTTATGGATATTGTTATGACCGGATCCGATATAATGTACCGCCTGTAGAATGTGATGTGGGCTCTGAGGGGGGACTTTTTCTTCCATCAGGCGAGGCCAGATTATATGAGAGGAGGCGAGGCCACATGAAACGCCGAATTTGGAGAAACACAGCAGATCCGGGCTTTTGAGAATGAAGATTGTTTGTAGTTCTGTTTTGCATAATTGTAGACCTTTATTGTATAGGTGATTTGATTAAATTCATTTATCGCGATTTATTGTGGAGTAGATTCTATATATTTTTTGGTGAGTATACGAGTAACTAGTTGTATAATAGACTTTGTGTTTCTTACTAGTTTAATTTTGAAATTTTTTCGTTCTGACACGCACACACAAATTCGCCAACGTAAACATTTATTTCGATGTACGGAGATTTTACATAAAACAAAATACTCCATAGCAAACCAAACTCAACAAACAACTCAAATAAAAACCTTTATTGCTCATCAAATAACTCTCAAACCAATTCAAAACCCTAAAAATAAAAACTTTCTAAGAAACGTAACCGCCATTGACTCTTACGACTTGTCCATTGATCCATCCAGCTGCATCGGTGCACAGAAACCCGACGACCGGCGCGATATCGTCAGTTTCCCCGATCCGTCCCATCGGACTCATCTCGGCCGACCGTTTCATCCACTCCTCGGTTTTGCCGGCGATGTATAAATCTGTTAATACTGGCCCGGGCGCCATGCAATTCGCTGTGATTTTGGTCCCTTTCAATTCCTTCGCCAATATCTACAATAAGATAAATAAATAGGCTGATAATTAATTACCAAATACTTAAAAAAAGATAAATTCTACAATTAACTTACAATTTTCATGTTTGAGCCTACTACACCAATTATCTCAAAAGAAAGTTTCTACAATTAACTTACAATTTCTTATTTCCATAAAGTACACGTTAGAAGTGTTTTCCGAAATGGTAATTTCTCATTGTCTATATGTATATTTTCTCCTTTAGTTTGATTCTTTATCGAAATAGTATTCCAATTTCTCAAAAATAAAACTCTCTTGAACTAAAAGAAAATGTTTCTTGAACACCCGTGAGATTTTGGTTCTCACGAGTTTTCTTCTTTCTATCGGTCCCAAACAGAATTTGGAAATGCATACCTTGACCATAGCCTCGACGGCGGCCTGAGACGCCGTATATGCCGCGTACCTCGGAAAGTTCGCCGCGACCAACGATGAAGAAAAGACGATAATTCTGCCGCCACCGCCGGAGACCAGCCTCTTGGTCGCCTCGCGGCAGCACAAGAACATGCCTCTCGTGTTGACCGAAAATGTTTTGTCCCAATCCTCGATTGATGTTTCGGATAGGGTTGGGTACTTGTTGTCTAGCACCCCGGCACAGGCAATCTAGTAATAGTAATAGTGAGAAATTAAAAATAATAATAATAATATTTATACACTTAGGGTCGTAAATTAGTTATTATTGTTATTTTTTGAATTAGATTATTGTTTATTTAGTTATTTCTTAATGACATAAATGGATTACTATTATTATTATTGTCATTTTTTGAAGACATATTATTATTAATAGTAATATAATGGTAATACTAATAGTAACAACAACAAAAAATTGATAATAATAATTATTTATTTATTTCTTAATGTCATAAATCAATTATTATTATTATTTATTCTTTATGGCATTAAAAAAATATAGAACTAGCTTTTATATGAAACTTATTATTATTATTATTAATATTATTACTATTATCATTTTAATATTTTTTCTTTATTTTTTTGGTTCATGACAATTTGATTGTATTACAATAAATTTGAATAACAATTACCAAGATATGGGCTGGGCGACCGAAGGCGGACTCAGCCGTGTCAAATAGAGACTGAACAGCAGCCGGATCAGAAACATCGGCTTTGACCGGAATCGCTCGTGAGGCGGTGAGTTCTAACGCGAGGGATTCCGCCTTCGCCTGGTTGGAGGAGTAGCCGATGATCAGGTCCGCGCCGAGAGACGAGAGATGAGCCGCAACGGCCCGGCCGATTCCGCGGCTGGCACCGGTGACGATGGCGGTCCGGCCGGCGAGAGGGAGCGGAGGAGAAGATGATGCCATTTTGGAGGGAAATTTGTGGATTGGAACTGGGAAGTGTTTAGCTTAGTTGATGGGTGTTTTATTAGCTTAATCAATGCGTTTTTTTATTTATAAGGAGATAAGGGACAGTGATTATCGTCAGGTATGATGACAATTGATGTTGGGATGATTTGAATTGCGTTCCATGTTTGATTTGATGTTGAGGATTTTTTTCGGTCAAGTAATTTTTGGAATTAGAATGGTAAAAATGTATGAATTTAGTATTTTTTTTTGTTTAGAGTTCTTTTTCAAAATAGGGTTGCTTTTTTTTTTATTTTGAATGGATATAAAATATGAGAAATGTGTAATCACTATGATTTAATTAGCACTAGTCAATTGCCAACTTTTGACTGGTTGTTCATTGACATTTTCTTTTTTTAAAACGTTACATGTATTATTTTGGTGTATTACATACTATTTTTATATTTTATACACTATTTTGTTTATTTTTATATACTATTTTTATTTATATATATTGTTTTTAAGAATATATTTTATATACTTTGTTCTATTTTTATATATTCCTTTTGTGATTTTATAACTGTTTTTCTATTCTTATATATTACTTTTGTTTTTTTAAGAAATGCAAGAATTTAAATTAAAGAAATACAAGAACTTAATTATTTAAAGAACAACAAGACTTTTCATGCTCAATTTCCTAATTTTTCATCATACTGTAGATATAAAGAATCTTGTAATTTCGAATAAAACCATCAAATATATCATGTATAATTTAAAAATACAACTTACCAACATTTTGAGGCACTTGTTCAGATCCAATTCCGTCAGAGATTTCAATGAAATGGAGGTTTTTAGGGTTCTGTGAGGATTTAAAAGATACCATGGAAGTAGGAGTTGAGAGCGAGGAGAAGATCGCATTGGGCGCCAGGTCAGCGAGTTGGCGCACCAATGTGGCAAAGATTGACCCGTGGCCTCCAAAGGGGAATGGCACAAATGCTATGTGTGACATTTGCAGGTTTTGTGGAGACTTCATGGCGCGATTCAGTCGGGTGAAACATACAGATTCTAAATATAATGATTAAAGTATTAGTTAGTATTTAAAAAAATTAAACAAAACCATTTTGATATAAAAAGAGTATTACTGAAATATGTGGCAAAACTAAGGCAATTGAATTCATCGAAACCAATAGAAGAAGAAGAATGAAGGGATTCATTTGGAATCGAATCTCTAGAGACTGTTTGAGTCAGTGGGATTGTCTCCACTGTGTTCTGATTCTGTGGAGAGTCCATGGCGAGAGATGAGAAACGAAAGAGACTGTGTTTGTGCGTTTTTGTGTGAGAGAGGGAAAGAGAGAGCAAAACAACCTCAAATGTTCAGAAATTAGATAGTGAATTAAAGGTTATATATATTTGGAAAAATTGTAATGGAGCTAATTAATATATTTCTATAAGGACAGCAATCATATTTTTGGGGGTTAGGGTCATTGAGCTAATTTAAGTAAAATAATCTTTTGTCGTCTTTGTCAAAAAAATTGTTATTTTGGGAACATATTATTTAGTTTAGGTCTTATTCATTAATTTGACCTTGATGAAAATTAGAAGTCCCACATTATCCACCGATATTTTGAACTTTTTGTTAATCAAAGATGATATAATTCACTTATGCAAATAAAGGAAATTTAATTTCTCATTGGTAAAAAGAGTCTTATTATGGATTGTGCATGTATGTATTCTCTAGTCAATGGCGGCCAAACTGTTTAAAAGATAGAGAATGAAAACTGCATTCTCATTATTAATAGAATAATGGTGGTTAATTGTTACAAATATGGAGAAATCATGTGACACTATAAAATAAAATTATCTATAAGATAAATCTAATGTTTGTTTATATGATTTTAAATCTTCCTCATATTGTGTAGCTTAATTTGCGCCGTTTCTTACCCTAATAGAAAATTTGTGAGCTACTTTTCTTGTTGGACATTAATGGCGATCTTCTCCTCTCCATCAGTTCAAATGATATTTGCTATTTGCATTATTTTGCTTCTTATATTTGTCTTTATATTACGTTCACTAAAGGTGATTTCTGTTGATTGTTTGCATCTTTTTTTTTCTGGTCTATCATTGAACCAACACTTATGATTTGTTTGATTTATGGAAAAATTAATATTGTTTTGTTTGATTTAAACATTCTTTATAGCATTCATCAATCATGCAGTTATTGGGCTAATTATGAATTAAACATATAATTTAAGCACCAAATGTGCAATTCTTTCGCACCGATCAATAATATGATATTTATTTGACAGAGAATTTTTTTTGCAGATTTTTTGTAAGAATAATTCGAAGATAACTAATTTAGTGAAAAGAAGGCTTTCAGATGACCGATTGGTTAACCTTCCTGAGGTATGTACACATCAAAAATTGCTTTTGCGAATAAATAGTGAACGAAGAAAATAAAATAAAGCATATTGCCAATAATTTCCCATAGAAAATTAGAACTATATATATAGAACATATGTTTACAACAAACTAACATGCTTTAGTTTTGTAGGATGTGTTATGCTTGATTCTCTCTCATTTGCCATTCAATGAAGCCGTTCGAACGAGCATACTTTCGCATGAAATGAGACTAATTTGGACACATCATCCCGAGCTACACTTTCATCCTAATTCAACAAACAAATATTATGCTAATAATTAGTTGACTCTGTTATACGTAACCACACTGGATTTGGACTTGATGAATTTTCGGTTGATTTTTTCATCCATGAGTTTCATACCAAATATCTTGATAGATGGATTGAGTTTGTTATATCATCGAAGATAAAGAACCTGACCCTTTTTCTGTCATATAGATATAATAATGACAACCATTTTACCCGCCCTTTTTGGATACTTCGAAATGCTATTTATAATGCATGGTCCTCATCAATTTCCACAAAAGATGAACATAGTGGAGCATATAGATACTGTTTCCCATTTAGCCTATTCAATTTTGGGGATGAAGCTTTCCAAATCCATTTACATAAGAGGGAGTCATTAAACGAGGTTAAATCTAGAAACCCTAAACCCTCTTCTTTTTTGGGTTTTGTCAGCGCTTGCCAATTCAAAAAATTCATACCATTTTTAAGGCCATCTCCTCCTCGCCAGAAGAAGTTCCGTTGCAGTTTGTTTATATGTTCTATGAGCTATTCCGATAATTTTATGGCTGATATATAGTAAACTACCGTGCTCGAGATTACAGCTTTAATGAGTACCGCCCTCCCCGATGGCGATAACATTTTACCAACCCATCCGTTTAATCTTTTTTGAATTTTATTCACTAGCGGCAGAAAGTCCGGTTTTCGTAGTGTAGAGTGGTGAAGTGGTAACCCGAGATAGTCGATAGGTAGGATGGCTGGTTGGCACTCGAGTGTTTGTAGGGTTAGGTTTGTTATTTCTGTCGTTGTTGACATGGTAACACAGAATGATTTTTCATAACTTATTTTGAGCCTTGATGCTACTGACTAATTGGCTAAGGTTGATCTGACAATTTCCATTTGGCGCGAGGAAGGTTTCATGAAATTAAGGAAGTCGTCTGCGTACAATAGACATGGTCTAAGGCCTGGATTCGGGGGTTCTAGGACTTCCATTGCTTGCAGCTTGTTAAATATTGTAGCAAATATGTCCATGGTTAGGATAAAAATGAGGGGAGATACCGGGTCTCCCTGTCTAACTCCCCTCTTTAGATGAATCGTTTTGCCTGGAACTCCAGTACTTTTGAGGAGCATGTGAGGACCATTTTAATTACTGAACCCTTTGGCAAGTAGGACTCGGGCAATA
Organism: Juncus effusus; assembly: GCA_027726005.1. Taxonomy (NCBI): domain Eukaryota; kingdom Viridiplantae; phylum Streptophyta; class Magnoliopsida; order Poales; family Juncaceae; genus Juncus; species Juncus effusus. The sequence continues at coordinate 9,699,769 of CM050904.1, read as the reverse complement.
AAGTCCTAGCTTACCGAGTCGAACGCCTTAAAAATGTCCGCTTTAAATACCGCAATGGGTATGTTAGCTTTGTGACAGAAAGATAGTGTTTCAGAGGCATATAAATAATTTTCTGATATTTGCCTCTCTTTTATGAAAGCCTATTGAGCTGTATCTACTAAGCTCGGGATAGCAGCTTGTAGTCTGTAGGCGACAATTTTAGAGGCAATGCGTTGTATGGCGTGTATAACACTTATCAATCTGAATTCCGTCAAGGATTGTGGATTTTCATTTTTCGGAATTAGGGTTATGAAGGAAGATGAGAGGGGGCCGAGGTCTTGACCGTTTTGTATGGCATAGTTCAGACTGATACTATGTCGCTTTTTAAAATATTCCAGAATTTCTTATAGAACTCGTCGGTAAAACCATCCGGTCCCGAAGATTTATTCAATGGCCATTCCCGCATCACTTGTTCCGCTTCCTCCGTGGTAATTGGAGTATTAATGGAGAGCTGTAAGGGTTCATCCTGGCCGAAAAGGTTATTAAGGTGTAGTAAATCTGAGGCAGGACATGGTTTCCCTATAAGATTTACAAAATACGAGAAGATGGTTGCGGCTTTAAGGCGGTGTGACCGGACTTCTCCGATGTCAGTCTGGAGGGATTGTATGGAATTTACTCTTTTTTTAGTTGAGGCGATCGCATGGAAATATTTTGTGTTTCGATCACCGTCTATCAACCATTTGGTTTTTGCACATTGTACCCACCAGTTTTCTTCGATTTCACACAACTCCCATACCCTTTCTTTGGCCGCAATCTTTAACTTTTTCTCCTCCGGAGTGAGCGTTCTAAGTTCTTCTGCCTTTTCGAGCCAATCGATGATTAGCTTGCAGTTGTTTATGTGAAACGTAATTACACCAATAGAATTTTTCCCCCATTCTCTTATTGTCTTACCCAGCTTATTTAGTTTCGCGTGTCCGGGTCAAATGCTGTCGGTTCGGAGTTCCAACATTGTTCAACGATCTGCTCTAGATCGGGTTTTTTTAACCACCAATTTTGGAATCTAAATACCCCACACGAAGGGTATACAGATGAACATTGTAGAATTATCGGACAGTGGTCTGAAGCCGCGTTCGGCTTGGAGACTTGGAACGAGTTCGGCTTGTAGAATCTAACCATTTTTAAAAGACGATATAAAAAATAAGACAATAAATATCAAGTTAAGACCATTTCTAAGAGACATCTATCAAGCAATGCTAAACAAAATTCAAGTTGAGACCAACAAGATTTTAAAAGTTTAAACTTAACTAATCCTAAATATCTCAAGACTTTCATAAGAATAAAAATTAAAATCACGGCTCTTTTTCTAGTCCAAATATCCAAACTCTCTCCTATAATAAACCTCACCAAAAAAAAAAAACCTCTCTCTCTCTCCCTTGTATATATATTTATTTACTCACTCTTTCTCTCCTTCTACTGTACTAATCTATTTCGGATTTTCAAATTACTGTCCGATAAAACAAAATAGATTTCTAATACCGTCTCAAGTTTTATGCGGCCTATTTTGTGTTTTTGACATGGTAATCATGAAGTAAAATTTGAAATCATATTTTTTATTATCTGAGACGGGATTTGAAACTCTGAATCATAGGGAGAAATAAGTTGAAAGTAAGATTACTCTGAGTATTTAATAAATCGAGGGAGTTACATATATAAACTTGCCTAAGCATATAATATACCTATACATACTAGGTTTTTTAATTAACATTTTCTCATTTATTATACATAGATTCTACATTGATGACGTGCCTCCTCCTTGTCTCCTGCTCAGAGAACCACAATGGCGAGTTTTAGAAGGCGGTATATGATTTATGGATATTGTTATGACTGGATCTGATATAATGTACCGCCTGTAGAATGTGATGTGGGCTCTGGAGCAGGACTTTTGCTTCCATCAAGCGGGTTTAGATCATATGAGAGGAGACCCCACATGAAACGCCGCATTTGGAGAGTGACGGCTGATCCGGGCTTTTGAGAGTCAAGATTGTTTGTAGTTCTGTTTTGCATAATTGTAGACCTTTATTGTATAAGTGACTAGGTGTAATCCTCGTTCCGCTTTGGGGATGTATATTTTCTAATAAAGATAAATTAATATATTTAAAGAAAACAAATGATGTAACTCTCGCTCCACTTCGGGGGTATATTTTTCTAATAAAAATAAATTGATATTTTTAAAGCAAAAAAAAATGATATTAATTTTTTTGAATGAAGACATTTTTGAATAAAATAAATTGATATTTTTAAAGCCAAAAAAAAAAATGGTACAAACCCTTGTTCCGCTTCGGGGATGTATTTTCCTAGTAAAGATAAATTGATATTTTTAAAGCAAAAAAAATGATATTAAATTTTTTGAAGGGATAATATGAACTATTTTATATATATATATATATATATATATATATATATATATATATATATATATATAATTAATATTTTTTTGTGAGATACAATTTGGAGCAACATAACAAATCTCTTGTACAATTGGAAATAACTTGGGTCTACCTAACTAATCTCACCCCGAAAGAAAACCCTCAACTTTATAAAAAAAATAACAATCGTGCAACTCTCTTTTAATGCAGAGTAGTTGATGGCATGTACGGTAATAAAACTAAAGTTTGAGTGTACTATTTAAAAGAAAATTGATGCCACAATAAATCAGTAAAAAAAATTATTATGTAGCGAATTGTGTATTGATTATTATGTTTATTTGGAAATGACCCGCTATATATTTGGAAGTATAAAACTCGCCACAGAAAATCCCATCAAATGACACATGTCGCATGGAGGTAAAAAGTTACCTTCCTTGTATTCTTTTAAGAATTTGATTAAATTTATTTATCACGATTTATTGTGGAGTAGATTCTATATATTTTTTGGTGAGTATACGAGTAACTAGTTGTATAATAGACTTTGTGTTTCTTACTAATTTAATTTTGACATTTTTTTCCTTCGACACGCACAAACAAGTTCTCTGAGATAAATTTTTCTTTCAATGTACACAGATTTTACATAAAACAAGACTTATCCCATTACTCAACCAAAGTCAATCAAAAAACCTTGAACAAAAAACCTTATTGCTCATCAAATAATTATAATTTTCAAACTTATTAACATAATTAGCCCCAACCCCTTATTTTTCATCTATTTTTGAGCCTCCTCAAAAAACCACATCATCACTTTTATCTCGATCGTTCGATCAATTTTTTTGTCGAATCTTAACCATTCATTTTCTCAAATTTATTGATATTTTATGACGACATTTATGTGGTTATTAAAACATAAGCATATGATTGGTTGAATTGGTGTTTTGTGTTTCATAACCGATTTAATGAGAACCGTTGTGAGTTTGTTTGTAATCATCAGATCTTAATCAGATGATTTCAATGAATCATGATGCAAAATTATGTTCAATTATTAATACCAATAGTTAATGAATGGTTTACTCATTAAAATATGAATAATTTTTCTTTTCTTCTTTAAAAATTTATAATTCTTAATGAAATATTTTATTTCTAATGTTAAAATCATCAAATATAAATTTGTTGAAATTTTCTCTTTATTTTGAGTTCCATATTGTTATGGTTCCAAAAAAAATTTTCTTGCTAAAATATGTGACTATAGACTATATAAATGAAGATGTACAAAAATGATATGCTCATTAACTTATACCTTATACCTTATTTTTCATCTCTCTTTGATCATTCTCAAGAGACTTATTGTCAATTTTATCTCGGCCGTTGGATCAATTTTTTTTTAAATCTTATATTTTCATTTAAATTATTACCATAATATCACATAAAGACATATTGTTATGATTCCAATTTTATTTTTTCTTGATAAAATATGTGAATATAGACTATATAAAAGAACATGTAATAAAATGATAATCTCATTTACTCTTATCATATTCTTTTACCCCTTTTTGAAAATTCTCAAGAGAACTATTATCAATTTTCTCTCCTCCGTCGAATCAAAAAATTTATCAAATCTTAGCTTTTAATTTTAACTATTATCATAATATCATATGATTAGTTAGATTAATATTTAGTATGATATCTCTGTTATGTGAGAACTATCATCTCAAACAAAATTTCAGAATATTGAAAACTGGTTTCATAATAACATATGTGTAATCCATTCAATTTTAACACTTAAAAAAAAAGAAAAATAGCGGTGACAAATTTTTGAAGAAAACGAGTAATGTTACATTTTTCTATGTAGTATACATATTTTTCCCATATATATAATATTAAATATAATTATTATTTTTTATTTTTTTTAAAGTTAATCATCTATAATTTAATCTTATGTAGTTTTAATTAAAATCTTCGAAATAAATTATCTTGCATTTTATTTTTTCTGATCTCATTCATCTAAACCCAATTAATACTTAATTTGTTTTTCTAATATAATATGTCAAGACATAATGACATAACAAAATTAAAGACAATAATTTTGAGTTCTCATGTATTATTTATGTACTATGGATTCACAAACTTTAATTTTGAATTTTCATAATTGCAAGTTATACATTATTAGATTGAAATAACTAATAAAATTAAAATATTCGCCGCGAAGCTCGAGCATTATCCTAGTCTCATTTATTTGCCACAACAAAAAATGATCTAAGAAACGTAATCACCATTGACTCTTACATAAAACAAGGCTATTCCATAGCAAACCAAACTCAACAAACAACTTGAACAAAAACCTTTATTGCTCATCAAATAACTCAAACCAATTCAAAACCCTAAAAATAAAAACTTTCTAAGAAACGTAACCGCCATTGACTCTTACGACTTGTCCGTTGATCCATCCGGCCGCATCGGTGCACAGAAACCCGACGACCGGCGCGATATCGTCGGTTTCCCCGATCCGTCCCATCGGATTCATCTCGGCCGCCCGTTTCAGCTCCTCCTCGGTTTTGCCGGCGATGTATAAATCTGTTAATACTGGCCCGGGCGCCATGCAATTCGCTGTGATTTTGGTCCCTTTCAATTCCTTCGCCAATATCTTCAATAAAAAAAGATAAAAAAAAACAAGAGTTAAACAACTTTTTAAATTTTTGGGATAAATGCAATTGCTAGTTCATGTGCTTTAATTGGATTGTAATTTGGTCCATGTATTATTGATTCAAACCTTTTTATTAACGGACCTTACGGAAACATGCATTTCCACAAATAACAAAACATTTAAAAAAATACAAAATAATTTCTAACACCACACCTTGACCATGGCCTCAACGGCGGCCTTAGACGCAGTATACGCCGCATATCTCGGAATATTCGCGGCAACAAGGGATGATGAGAAAACGACGATTCTGCCCCCGCCGCCTGAAACTAACCGTTTGGTGGCCTCGCGGCAGCATAAAAACGCGCCTTTTGTGTTGACCGAGAAGATTTTGTCAAAGTCTTCGACCGATGTGTCAGAAAGGGTCGGGTATTTGGAGTCTAGTACGCCCGCACAAGCAATCTGTGAAATTGAAAATGATGATAATGGTAATGGTATTAGGGATAGTGAGAGGGAGAAATTGAAAATGTTGATAATAGTGGTTTTTATATGCTTGGTGGTAGAAGATAATAATATTATTAATATCTTTTTTTTTCCGAAGATATATTATTAATAATTATTATTATTATTATTAATAGTAGTAGTAGTAATAATGGTGATAGTAATAGTTATAATAAAAAAATTAATAATAATAATGATAATAGTTTCTATGTTGTTAGTGTTATAATTATAAATCAGTTATTGTTATTATTTTCTGATTATATTATTATTATAAATTATTATTTTTTCTTTTTCTTTTTTGGTTCATGGCAATTCGATTATAATACAATTACAAAAATATTCGTTATCTTCAACAATGCTGATTATCAACCAATCAACCAATTACGACTTATTTCCTCATATTAATTAACCAATTTCCAAACTTCTTAACAAAATTACCAAGATATGTGCTTTGCGACCAAAGGCGGACTCAGCCGCGTCGAACAGAGCCTTCACAGCATCCGGATCTGACACGTCCGCCTTCACCGGAACCGCTCGTGAGGAGGCGGTGAGTTCTGCAGCGAGGGACTCCGCCTCCGCCTGGTTGGACGAGTACCCGACGATCAGGTCCGCGCCGAGGGACGAGAGGTGCGACGCGACGGCCCGGCCGATTCCACGGCTGGCCCCGGTGATGATCGCCGTCCGGCCGGCTAGCGGCAGCGCCGGAGCGGATTGAGGAGTTGGCGTTGTTGCCATTTTGGAGGAAGTTTGTGGAACTGGGAAGTGTTTTATGAGCTTAATTGATCAGTGATGAATAATGAGTTTTTGTTTTGTGAGGAGGAAATGAGAGTGATTTATAATTATAGTCACTGACACTGTTTGAATAGGGAACAGTGATTCGTCAGGTGTGATGTAAGTCATGATTGGGATGACTCAGCAGACACTTTTGACTTCAAAAATTATATATACGGTCATAAAAATATGCAAGAAAAGTCTACTTTTAGCTTCTCAATTTTTTTATCCCTCAATTTTTTTATGATGTAATTTTAGTCCCTCAACTATTTAATAAGTAGATTTTTGATCTTTCCATCCATTAAGTGCTTAACTGTCCATTAAATATGACACATAAACAATGACGTTACATATATTCTTAATACATACACAATAACGTGTTAATTTTTATTTAATAAATAAGCATGCATAAAAAATATACATTTTTTTAATAAAAATAATGTTTTAAGAAAAGAGGGAAATTAATGAATTTTTTATTTTTTTTTTCAAACATTTGTCATATTAATAATGTCACGTCATTGCTTACGTGTTAAATTTAACGGACACATAAACACTTAATAGATGGAAGGACCAAAAATGCACTTATTGAATAATTGAGGGACTAAAATTTGACCAATAGAAAGTTAATGGACCAAAAATGAGCTAATTCAATAGTTGAGGGGACAAAAATAGACTTTTCTCAAATATGTATAATAAAATATGCACTTTTTGATATTCCTCAACTTAATTTTATGTACCAAATACATGAATAATTTTCATTAGAGGTAGATATATCCAGCAAATGTTTTGAACGATATTTTAAAAGTTTGTTATAACGACAAGAATAATTAGCCAATTAAAAGCAGTATGATATCTGCTTTGTTAAATTTGTAGTACCAAGCTGCGGTTGTGTTTTGCAATGTATAAATGTGTTAGGTGACTAAACTATCTCAAATGAATTATTCCGTGGAGGAGGTCGGATTCTAACAAATGAACAAATGAAGGAAAATAATAAACATAGATATTTATTTATATTATATGCATGGAAATTTTTAGTTCATGCGTTCATATGATGAAGTGATTTGGTCACGTTTGATTTTTTTTTTTTTTGGAAGATTCAGCCCTGAATCTAAAAATTTGCAATTTCCTTTTATGATGGACAAAATGCAAACAAATCCTTTAATAAAAGAATATTCAAAAAATTCAACATTTGGAAGATTGTAGGCAATTTACCTACTTAGACTTTGTTTTAATTACTTTCAAATTAAGTTGTAATTTGTTTATTTTTAATGTAAGGGGTTAAATTTGGGGGTCTGATTATGTACTTTGTTTTGTAATGAATAATTTTAATGAATGAAATTGCATACGGGCTTGATTGCGAAAAAAAAGATTTGGGGGAATTTTGAGTGCAAGGAAATTTTGAAATGAGAATGGTAATATTTGGGGGATTTTGAGTGCAAGGAAATTTTGAAATGAGAAGGGTAAAATCGATCGATTAGTACTTTTATACTTTTTTTATTTGTGAATTATAAAGTAATTAAGTTTTTCTTGAATTCCCAGCTTTTAAATTTTGAAATTAGCTACAAGAAACACGATCTCTTTCCCTTTCCTCCCCAAACTCCTGGATTTTTCTTTCTTTATTTCCTAATAAAATTTACACTTCAAGAATCTAATGAAATTTATGCCCTCATAATATTGTCACAGGAGCCATTTCCAAAAGACCAAATGAAACATTCTACAACAGACCTAGCAAGCAATAACAAAACAAGATTCAAGTTGAGACCAACAAGATAATAATTATAAATAATCCAACGGAAAATTCGCCGCAAATCAATCAATCAGCAGCATCACGCCAAAATTAAAATAAATAAAAAAAGTTTAAAAATAAAAACTTAATTAATCCTAAAATATCTCAAACTTAATTCTACTCCAAATATCCAAACTTCTCTCCCCTATAAGAAACTCTCTCTCTCTCGTATATATATATTATTTACTCACTCTTTCTCTCCTTCTACCACCTCTCCATTACACTCCCCATTCTCCTTCACCTCCCCATTTCCATCTTCACCAGAGTTCGCCGGAGTAACCGGTGGTTGGCCGGAGCCCGGCGGCGGCAGAAACACGCCCGTACCGCTCAAAACAACTCTCGGCCCGACCGGTACCTGCGCGACAGCCGTCGCAACCGGTACCGGTACGAAGACATTCTGCTGAAACGGCAGAGGAGACTGAGCGTGGGGCCGGCGCGTCAGGGATTTGCCGAAGGTTAAGAGGATTCGGTTCTTGAGTTTTGAAGGAATCGCGCGTTTCGCCACGTCAGCGCCTTTGGTTCTCACCATGATGAGACTCCTGTTGAAAATTAATTGTAGAAAGTTATAATACTTAAAAACAAGGGAATTTGGAAAAGAGACCCTACAAATTGTAAAAAAAACCCTGTGTTATTGGAAATTGCAAAAAAGGCCGCTTAATTGTGAGAAATTGTAGAAAAGCCCGCGCATTGTTGTGAAATTTTTTGCTCCTGAGTAACGCAGGGGCTTTTTTGCAATTTCCCATAATCCGGGGGTTTTTTTGCAAATTTCGCTCCTAAGGTTAAGAGGATCCCTTTATGAATAGATTTATCAAAAGTTACATTATTGGAAATTGCTTAAAAACAAGGGAAATTTGCAAAAAAGACCCTACATTATTGGAAATTGCAAAAAAAGCCCCTTAGTTGTGAGAAATTGTAGAAAGCCCATGCATTGTTGTGAAATTTTTCGACGGGATGGCTGCTGAGTAACACAAGGGCTTTTTTGCAATTTCCAATAACACAGGGGCTTTTTTACAAATTTCTGAATATTAAAAACAACGTCGACGTATTAGATTCTCTATTTTAGTCGCCATATCAAAAGTTAGGGTCTTTGGCTCTTACTTTACAAGGACTAAAAGAGAATGTAAAAACTCGAGCGTTGTTTCGCGCAGAAATAATTAAGCAAAACAAGAGGGGTGAGAGTGTAAAAATACCGACCCTGGAGAGAGAGAGAGCTCGAGCGGGCCTCTGTGATCGCCCTTATGATCTGAAATTATGTGGCGACCGAAAATCATGTCGCATTCTGTCAGGCAGATCGTACCGACCGGCCGGCCGTACCAGTTAGGCCAAGAACTCGGATGCGAGTGGTCACCCTTGTTAAAATTAATTAAATTGATAAATTAATTGATAAATAATTTAATTAATTAATTAATAATAAATGAAGGGGAGTATGTAAACAAGTACGTGGATTGTTGGGAGTCGTAAGAAAAAGGTAAAATGGTGGATTGTTGGGAAATTCTGAATTTAATTGACTAATTAGGGTTTCCAAGCCAACTCAGCCAAATATTATACTAATTAGGGTTTAGTCGTACAAAAGTGCAAGTAGGTAAATAAAGGGAAATTTGCAACCAAGCCCGTACGTTGTTGGAAATTGCAAAAAAAAAAGGAACTCGATTCTTGAGAAATTCAAAATATAATAACCACTGCTGTTAGTTACAATCTAATGCTGTTAGATAAGTTTTGTTTAATAATTATAATTAATAACTTTTTTGTAAAATAAATGTTTTGATTTTAATTACCATCTTTCCCACTCACTCTCACTGGCCCCTTTTTTCACAAAATTCTGAATTTCAGCATAATACATGGGCTTCTTTGCAAATTTCCCATAAAGAAATACATGTATTTTAAGATAGATAGGTTTGTTTAAGTGGTTTGAGATTTTACGAAATTTACCTCGTTGAAAAAGTCAATGACGCAATAATCAGGCTTGAGTGTAATTACATGCGATAATTTACTCAGCATTTCTTGTATCAGATCCGGTACCTCCTCTACTTTCCTCTCTATTCATTTCACAAATAAAAATAAAAAATAAAAAAACAACAAAATAATAATAATAATAATAATAATAATAATAATAATAACAACAACAACAATAATAAACATAATATAAAGCTAGTTTCTATATACTAAATATCTTAAATAATGATAATAATTAATAATAATAATAATTATTATTATTATTATAATAATTATAATAATAATAATAACAATGATAATTATAATATAAAGCTAGTTTCTATATTCGTAATGCCATAAATAATAATAATAATAATAATAATAATAATAATAATAATAACAACACAATAATAAAAAAAATAAGAAATAAATAAATAATACCACGAGAAATGAGAGGGGTAATTTGGTCATCTGACGGGCCTTCCATAATTGGAAGGCCTAACTGAATCACTTCTCTTCCGTGTCCTTTGTTCGGCCTTTTTGCCGTTATAAATGTCTGGCCTGATTTATTAAAACAAAAAATATTAATAAAAAATAAAGAAGGAAAAAAAAGAGAGAATTTTTGTTCGGCCTTTTTGCCGTTATAAATGTCTGGCCTGATATATTAAAACAAAAAATATTAATAAAAAATAAAGAAGGAAAAAAAAGAAAAGAGAGAATTATATCACAAAAAAGTTTGAAATATCCATATCCCATTCATGTTGACTAGAATTGTGATTCGTTTGGATAAATGGCGATTAATTGAGGGTTAAATTGAAAAAAAAAATTAATAAGAACTAATAAAAATGTCTGGCCTGATTCTTCATCAAATAAATAGAAAAAGAAAAAGAAAAAGAAAAGATAAAAGAAAATTGTTTGATGTAACAAGATCATATACCACGGAAAACCAAAATGAAAATAAAAATTTGAAATATCAGACCATTCGGAAATTGAATTGAATTAGGATTCAATTGAACAAATGAGGACTAATTGAGGTTTAAATTGAAAGAAAATTAAAAATGAAAAAATAATAAAAAAAATAAAGATAGAAAGAACCTAGAAGCTCGCCGCGACGGCCCGCATTTCTAGTTTCATTAATCCAAGAAAGTACATTTTGAACCTCAGAAATATTGATTATTTCTTCATACACTTTAAGCCCCTCAAAAGCATTGACCTAAAAAATATACAAAATCTATCTCACTAATCTATCAGAATGAAAATCAGAGATGACAATTGAAAGGAAAATTACCATTTTGCCATCGGAAAGCTCATTTGAAACAAACTCTTTTGGAGTAATTTTCTTTTCGTCAGAAATAGTCAATTCGGTATTTTCATGTAAAGATTCGCTCGTGCTATCTACAGTAAAAAGTGAATTTCATATAAGTTTTTAATATTATTTCACATATATTTGACTCTGACTGAATCTTGCTTGAATCGATCAAAACTGACCTATTACTAGAAGGATAAATTTTGTATAATAAATTTTATTTCTCTATATGAGTATAACTATAAATTTCGTACCAAAATTCAAGACATCATTCTTACGTGAATTTATCGGTTACGAATAAACAATATTTTACCAAAATTTATACATATTGGAAACAAAAAAATATATATATACCTCCCTGAGAAGTGACGGTAGATTTACAGCTGTCAAATTCAGCTGAGGTTTCTATTTCTCTCTCCTTAGAAACTGAACTTCCTTCTTTTGACACCTCATTACCTGACAAAAATAAAAAATAAATAAGAAAAATATTATTACGCATTAAATTGACCTAATAATTTCCAAAACCCCGTGATCGCACTTTAATGAAACCGTCAAAAATCACAAAAAATAAAATAAAGATAAAAATGTTTCAAAAAATGAAGTTAACACACTTGCTAATGCGGCAGGATTTAGGGATAAACAGAAGAAAATAAGAAAGTAGATTTGAATTTTGGGAAATAAAGTAAATTCAAACATTCGAAATGATAAAACTGAATTTATACACAAATGGGAAATTATAGCAATCTACCAAGTACGCCACATGAAATCCATTGATTTTCTAATTTTAGATAAAAAAAAAATGGATCAAAATACAACTGAAAGTTGCATTATATTTCCAGACTTTTCACCAAATTTCAGAATAAAACCTCAAATCAGCGGAATAAACCCCACTAAAAGCAATGATCTCACATTCTCCTCTTCAACTAATTCTAAAACTCCCAAACAAAATCTCTATAAAATCACAAAAAGATATCATTTTTCACTTCAAAAACAAAAGAAACTAAAAGAAAAGATATGAATTTGAATTTAAATCTTCTCACCTTCTTCACTATTCTGTCTATAACTCTCTCTGTTCGAAAAATCGGACCAAGAACGATTATAACTCTTCCGATTGTTACCAAACCCAGATCCATTCCCGTTACTGTACCCAGATCCATGCTCAAACCTCCTTCCGCCGCGTGGCATCGCCGGAGTCCCCTGCTGCCGGCCCGCCGGACCCATCTGCTGCCGGGCCCACGCGGCGTGCTGAAGCGCGATCGCCACGTCGGCCACCGGGTAGTACTGCTGGAGGTGCAGAATCGGGGCCCAGTGCGCCCGGCGGTTGTGCACGGCCGAGATGACGTGCTCGTACTCTCCTCCGTGCCCGGTTGTCAGCCTCAGGTGGGTGAGCAACAGGTCGATCATGGCGTTTGCGGCGGCGAACTCGCCCCGCAGCCAGGAGATGAAGAGGTCCCTTTCGTCGGCGGCGGCGGAGGCGGAGAGCGGCGGAGGAGCTGTTGCTGCCATGGAAGAAGAGGAAGATGGAGCTATGAAGGCTGACATTGTTTGAGTGAAGAGTTGTTAATTAGAAGAAGAAGATTGTTGGGTTTTCCTCAGTTCATCCAAAATCACAAAAGAAGAAGATTGTTGGGTTTTGCTCAGTTCATTCAAAATGAAACAAGAAGAAGATTGTTGGGTTTTGCTCAGTTCATTCAAAATAAAGAAGAAGAAGAAGAAGAAGAAGAAGAAGAAGAAGAAGATTGTTGGGTTCTGCTCAGTTCATGCAAAAGAAAAAGAAGAAGATTGTTGGGTTTTGCATTGCTTGATGGAGAGACGGAGATCTAGGGTTTTGGTTTGATAATGGAGAAGAAGGAGAAGGAGAAGAGAATGAGAGAGAGAGAGAGAGAGAGAGAGAAAGAGAGTTAGCAAGACATGTGTAAGGACGTATTGGTTTGTGGGGAAACAAACTACACTAGTAATGACTGGTTTTAGGAAATTAAACTAGTAATGATGACTCTTATTATTTGGTTTTACTCTAACAATGTTGTTTAAAAGTTTGAAACCTTCTTAAGTGTGTGTTATATATACTAAATAACTAAACATGATATTTGTATTTAGTATTATCTGTGATGGTTATATTATATATTAATTTGTAATATCGATATATATTGTTTACTATTGTTTGGTAGTAATTATAGATTGTTTTTGTAATATCTTTGTGTTGTTTTTCATAATATTGATTTGTGACATGATTGTATTATTATGAAAGCTAATGTACGAAATAATGGTTTTTTTAACGAAATAAAAATATTCTTTTTCCAAATTTTGTCAAAAAAATGATGTTGCATGATTTCATGACCTCTCCTTATCGTGTTTGACTTTGACTATCTTGGTGGTGGTTAGCCGCGTTTTTCTTCTTTTTTTCTTCATCTATTTTTTGCAAAAAATAACTCTATAAATTCTTGAAACTTATGTGTTGTTCTACAATAAATCAATAATCTCATCATTTGGAAAATAATATCAACAAAGCTTTTATTTTATCTAATATGAATATAGACATAAACATTTAAGTGATTAAGGACATAATATTGAGCAGTGATTGCTCCAAAGTAATTGATAATTTTTTTTTTTTTTAAATTAAAACATTGGATTTGGAATAGAAAAAAACTTGCATCTCAATGGAAAAGATTTTCCCCAAGAAGAATTAAAAGGAGAAGGAAAAAAGATGCAAGATGTGATTTCATGTGAGTTTGAAAAGAATCTTAGATTTTATTATTTTGTACATATTCAATGCACTACCTCACAATAATACTTATCAAGGTCAGATCAAATTACTAATTAAATTATACTTTGGTTGAAGACATTAACCCAAATAAATCTCCTCTATTTGAAAGAAAAAAAATGTCAAATACAAATTATATAATCAGTGACGGATCTTGAACTAAAACTTATGAGGACAGTAATAAAAAATATATCAAAATCTAGAGAGGGTTATACATACATAGTTTTCAATTTCTATACAAAATACATCAGTATAACCACACACACACACACACACACACACACACACACACACACACACATATATATATATATATATATATATATATATATATATAATCCGTCTAGGAAACTAATGTTAGTACAAAGCGTTTGATACTAACGATTTTTGGACCATTTGATCTGCTTTAATTTTATCATCATAGAAATTCATACAAATTTCAAATCAAATGCATACAATAATAGTTCATAAAACTTTCTGAGCAAAATATATACTAACATTATTCATATAATTTAATCAAATCGCATTCATATATATCCATTACAAATTAATGAACTCACATATCATAATCCATACAAATAAATTTCAAACTAAAATTCATATAAATTTTAAATTTACAAAAATACTTCAATATCTAAATTCAATCTAAACATGCCAACAATTTCTTCTCAAACCCCTGTTTTTTTTAATATATGAAAATAAGAGATTTTTTGGAAGAGAAGAAATCGAAATATCGAAGGAAAGTTCTATATTCGGAAAAGCACTTCCATTTATGTGATTATTTCCTTTGTGGTTCAAGATTTATTTCCTTTTCAGGTGAGAGAGAGAGATAGTTACTAAATATGTTGATTAAAGGGCTGTACACAAATTAAAGCAGATCCAAGGGTCTATAAATTGTTAGTACCAACTCCTTGATAATAATATTAGCTTATTAGCAAAACTCTATATATATATAACTTCAAAATCTTAAGGGGACAACTGTCTCTCCTAGTCTCTATTAAGACTCGCCACTGCATATGATACAACTAAACATGTAAAGAACTCATAACTGCATAGCTACTAATGTATAGACAATACGAATCACAATAAATATATTCTAATTAATGAATTTCTTCAAATAACAGATTTCTTGTTCAATTGCTTCTTAGTCAAATTAAATAAAAAATTGCATATAGTCGTATACATTATATTAACATGTAATATATATATGTTAATATAATATACAACAATTTTGGGCCAATTTTAGGCCCAAAATTACTATTCAATCCTTAAAAACCAAACAACAAAACAATCAAACTTCCGTCACTTCTTCCCTGACGCGCACCTCCAAATGGCCGGCGATGCTCCGGCGACGGCGGAGGCGGCGCACCCCCGCCACATTCTCTCCGGCTTCCTCTCTCCTGATCTCTGCAAGGTATAAACTCCATTTCAATTCAAAAAACCGAAACCATCTACACTCCAATTAATTCCTGAGAAAAAATCGATCTCCAATTGAAACGCAGAAATTTCGCTCCTTTTTGCAATTACAACAATTTACGATGGTATATAGGCAAAGTTCTTCATACCATTTTTCTAATTTCTACCGATTCATTACAAAAATCAAAATTCTAAACAGGAATTAGAGTTCATACACAAAAGCTGCAGTACAGTCGGTTACCGTACCGGCGTTTTATCGACCACTTTGGGACACCTGGCAGCCACTGGATGCTGCCAGCTGGCGGTACCGATCGTGCAGATTCGCGAGAGGCTTAAGGAAAAGGTTGAAGAGATTTTCGATTGTCGGTTCGAATTATTCGTTGAATTTACTGGACTCATTAGGTAAAAAAAGAAGTCAAATGTTTTCGTGAAATTTGCAAAAAAGACCCTGAGTTATGATGAAATTGCTAAAAAGACCATTCGTTATTTGAAAATTCGAAAAATGTTTGTACCGTCGAAAAATGGTGGAGCTATTTTGGAAATTTTGAAGAATAGAAGGGCTTTTTTGTAATTGTAAATAATGCAAGGGCAATTTTGCAAATTTCTGATAAATGTTTGCATTATTTTTTATTTTAATTTTTTTTTTTTTTTTTTTTTTGCAGTTGGTGCAAAGGCGCATCGATTGGATGGCACAGCGATGATAACAAACCGTATCTCAAACAAAGAGACTTTTCGGTGCTGACTATATATTTTTCTAATAATTTTTTTAGATTATTTTGGAATTTTCCAAATTAACTTATTCTTCAACTTTATTCTCACACTAACTCAAAAAGGACTTTGAATTTTGAAAGTCCGTAAAATCATTGAAAGTCCTTTACTTTTTTTTTCAGAAGAATTTGAAGAAATTTCAGTAGTTTTTGCTACCAGACTTTCAAAATCCGGTACTTTTGTTAAAATAATGGATTTTCAAAGGTTTTTTGAGAATAAAGTTGAAGAGCGGGATATTTAAGAATCTTACCCTTATATTTATTTATTTTTTATGAAAGGCAGTTTGTTATTTGAATAATTACGGCACGGATTTCAAAGGAGGAATTCTTCGATTTCAGAATGGAGAGCCGTCTTCTGTTCTTCCTGTTGCTGGCGTAAGCCCTAAAAAATTATTAAAATTCGCAAAAAAGCCCCTGTTTTATTTCGGAAATTGCAGAAAAAGCCACTCTTTTATTAGAAATTGCAAAGAAAGGCCTCTATTATTTGGGAAATATAAAAAAAAATTACTGTTTGTTAGGATTGTACATTTTAATGTCTAAGACAGTTAGTTATAAGTCATCTTAATCAATCTTAAATAACAGAGCGGCTTTTTTGTAATTAAGAATAATGCAGGGGCTTTTTTTGTAAATTTCTCTTTTTGACGCATTTTTTTTTTCTTTTTTTCCTAAATTTTGTTCAGGATGTTGCTATATATACTGCTGATTCCCGAAACGTTCATTGTGTAGATGAGGTTCGTTTTGTTTCTTTCTTAAATATTTAAATTAATTTTAATATAATCAAATTAATCCTCAAGTTTACACTCAAATATGAAATAAGACTTAACCATGTCATTTAACCCCAATTTATTCAAGAGAAGTTTGCAAAAGAGCCCCCATATTATTGAAAATTGCAAAAAGACCCACTTACTCTTAGCAAACTCAAAAAATAGTCCTTACCTTTTAGTTTAACTCTTGAAAAATTACAATTTTGGGATAATTTAGGGGCTTAATTGCTTAAGTACCCAAACCCTAATTTTACTCTTCCATTTGTGGGAGCCAGGTGGCGGAAGGAGAGAGGCTAACCCTAACTCTTTGGTTCACGCGCGACAACCAGTCTGACGAGGATCCAAAGCTCATAAACCTTCTCTCTCTAGGCTTAGAGAGAGAAAGAGCAAACCCTAATTTTTTCATTCCTTTTCCTGCCTCAGATAATATGTATTGGGTCTGTCATAACGGGTCGGGCTTCGATTTACGATCCGTGAGAATCCGCCAGCTCGGATTAAAATATTATTATTTAAATAATAGTAATAATAATAGTAATTGTGATGATGACATCAGCGGTGATGTCAGTGGTACGGAATTGCTCGGAAAAAGTTTGTTTGTTGGTACGAAGAATGAGGTTTTTGAAAAGGAATTTATCAATAGTTTGCACGCATTACAGGTAAAAATTTGTCAAAATATTAATTAATTTGTCGGTAATTTTTTTAAAATTGAATAGAAAATTTTCTTTTTGTTTAAATAAACCCTTAATTGTCAAAATAAGAATCAGGAAAGTGTTCCTTTTTGTTAAATATAATCTAAATTGTCAAAAAAAAAAAAATTATGCCCAAATAAATTACTTTTTTTTTTCTTTTTCTCACAAACAATACCTCATAAATACTTTTTTTTTTTCTCTTATGTGCTTTTTAACCTCATTATGTTGATAAAAATAATAAATTTTATTTTTAAACAGGCGGTAGAATTTTACTACTGGAAATCCTCTGAAGTTACAACAATTCAGCATACCATAAATATTCAAAATTCAACTGAAATAATTTCCAATTCCACAAAATCAAATTACATTGAGTTGGTTTTGCCTTGCGATTATGAATTTGCTGAAAGTATTTTTATGAGGAAAAATCATGAAAAAATGGAGAATTTATTTAATTTTGATAAGTTTTTAATCGCGGTAGAAAATTGGGAGAAATATAATTCTGAATTGAAGAGACAGTTGTTGAATTACTTGCCAAAATGGAGAATTTATGGAAGTATTTATTATATTGATCCTTCGAATAATTAAATTAATGGATTATTGTATTTTATTTTACATCCTGTAGTTTTTTTAACTTTACAAGCTTGTTATTTTGTTAATCTTTTTAGTAGGATATGTCCTATTTGTTTGTTGTAAAAAGTCTTGAATTGAGGAGACTTTATATATATATATATATATATATATATATATATATATATATATATATATATATATATATATATATATATATATATATATATATATATATATATATATATATATATATATATAATCGCAGATCTTTATATTTGTTGGATTTAATTGCAACGAGTGGGTGCCTCGTTCCGCTTCGAACCTAACAATTTTATCAGAAATGGTAAAAATAATGGTCATGTATTTCATAATTAGCAGTATAATTTTCAATTTTGTAGCTAATTTTTTTTAAATATTGAACATAGCAGATTTGCATTATATTTATTATTATTGTTATCTTGGTTAATGCATGTTTTTAATTTAAAATAGATTCAAATATGAATGTTACTATATTCATGTCATTGAGTTCAATTTGGGAATTCTTAAATTCTATAAAAGATAAATATATTTGTTGGGTTCAAAATGGGAATGCTTATCAAATGTTTACATATGAAGAATCTATTGGGTGCAAATTGAGTATAGTTATCAATTCTCTAAGTGTCACGTGTCATGACCCAAGTCATAAGTTTTATAACCCAAATCATAAGCTTTATGACACCCAAATCATAAGCTTTATATATTAGTAAGAAAAATTTATACCAACCAAACCTTGGCTACTTCACAGAATTACAACCAACCATTTCTAATCCTATCTCTTATGCTCAAATCATAGTTTTTGTTTTTATGTTAAAAAGACAAATCAAAATGGCAACATCTATAAATATATACTAATTATTTATGGAGGAACAAATTATGAAAAGTAGTCCATTTAATTTAATAACAAAATTATTAATTCAACTCCAAAAATGGTATGTTGTTTTGACTATTACATAGTTGGAAAATCTTTTAAAATAAATTAAAAAAAGGTGCACATAATATTTCTTTTATTTAAAAAATCAAATTGAGTGAAACATGAGTCTGACGGATCACCTCCCCCTAAGCACCTTTTAATACAAGCTTTTGACTTTAATTATCTTTTAATTCAAGTTTATGACTTTAATGATGTATTAACTAAATATAGTCAAGAGAAAACATTGGTCACATAACCAATAGAAAAAAGGGGACAAAACCAGATCATCAGTATTGCTTGTTAAGATCCTTTGTATCATGCAGTGTGCAGTAGCTTATGAATCAAATTCTAAACGAGATATCCTTTTTGAGAAGCTAATACCAGACCAAATTGATTGACTAAATTAGATTGTTGCAATACATTTATTAATTCAATCATGCTCAAAATTTGTGAGACTCGTCGACTTCAATCATAATAAAAATTTAACTCCTACGCAATTTCAATAGTCCGTACAATCAAATTTACACCGTTACGACGCTACATAATCAAACATGTAAATCAATCTGATTGAATTAATTACGTTCATCAAATTCAGACACACTAATAACACTCACATTTAAATTCTAAATTTTGTTTTAACTTGTAATACAAAGATAAACTCAACAGAAAGTTTGCAAAAAAGCCCCTACATTATGCCTTAATTGCAAAAAAGCCCTTGCCTTATTGGAAATTGCAAAAAAGCTCCTCCATTATTGCTAAAATTACAAAAAAGCCCCTGTCGTTAGAATGAAGCAAATAAGATTCTTTCGATACATTTGTCAGTTTCACTATATATCCGTAATAATTTTTCATTACGTCCCCCGCCCGACTGCATCTCCACACATTCACAGTTCACAACTAATCCAAACCCCTTCGAAAATCACACGTCAAACAAAGTCAAAATTCGATACTCCCTATGCGTCAATCAAAATCCTCTCCCCGTCAAAAATTCATAAAAAAAACAAAAAGAAAAATAGATCTTCTCATCTAACCCTCCCTCATCCCATCCTCCCCTCTCCCCACCAACACTCCCCTCTCCCCACTCAAATCCCACCACATCATTTATCTCTCCACGTGTCTTACTACTACTCGATTGTTTTCCTGTTTTCTGTATCAAGTTGATATCTGATCCACGAGTCAGCACGCGCCACAGCGCACACTCACATGGGCGACTAAATATCAACCGTCGGATCTAGATCGGACGGTCGAGATCGATTTCGGGTGGACCGTACGAGACGATTATTTTGCGATCGCCGTTGACTGGCGCAGCAAACAGAGAGAAGAAATCAATGCAGTCTATTATATAACAAGTCATTTTAAGTATTAATTATGACTCGTTATAGGGCGTTTATGGAGAAAAGGGGAGTAGGGAAAGGGTCAGAGAGGTGGAGTAGGGAGACACTCAGAGAGACGTACCAATGCTGTCTATTATATAACGAGTCATTTTAGGGTTGTGGGATGACTCGGTACAGGGAATGCGGGGAGGGAAAGGGAGTAGGGAGAGGGGGAGAGAGGTGGAGTAAGGAGAGACTTTGTTCTTGTTTTCTTTTCTTTTCTTTCCTTGCAATTCATTCTAACTACCCTCTTTTCTTTTCTCACCAGAAACATATCAATCGAAGTTGGAAGTGAAAGTGGAAGAGAATTGTTGGGAATTTGAGGGGTTTGGGAGAGATGAAGAGGCCGTGGTCATACGGGGAGGACGGGGAGGATGCGGAGAGGGAGAGGGAGAGGGAGAGGAAGCGGAGGGTGCATTCGAAGGCGGAGGAGCGGAGGAGACGAGGCGGGAAGGAGGGAGGGGAGTCGGGGTCGGGGTTGGCGTATGACAGGAGGGTTAAAGGGCGGAGGGATTCGGCGGTGTACAGGGCGGAGAGTTTTGGGTTGAGGCGGGATTTCTTCCCGAAGGGGTTTCGGTCGGAGAGGGAGAGGCAGAGGAGGGACGGGCGGAGTTGGGTTGAGAGGCAGAGGGTTAGAAGAGGTGAATTGGAGGATAAACGTGCTGGGGATTGTAGGGAAGAGAGGGAGGTGAAGGAGAAGAAGATAGTGAAGGAGGAGGAAGGAAAGAGAGGGAATTTGAGTGGTAATACGAGTAGTGATAGTGAAATGGAAGAAGGGGAGTTAGAGCCTGAACGGGAGACTCAGATTGAGGAGCGAGTGGAAGAGTCTTCTGTGGATTTGGAGAAGAAAGGTGAGCAGAAGGAGAAAACAGAGGATTTTTGTGAGGCGAAAGAGAATCGATCAGAAGCTACTTCAGAGAAAGAAGAGAATTTTAATGGAGATTCTGACTCTGGTTTCAAGAAAGATTGTGAGGATGAGATAATTGGGGAAAAATTAGTCATGGAAGAAGAAGGAGAGGAAGAAAATGTTGAGAAAAAGGAGGAATCTTCGCTTCAGGAAGAAAAGGAAGAGAAAGAAAGAGAAAATACGCCAATTGAAAATGAAATTCAAAACGATAGAGGAAATGCTCCAACTGAAAATGAAATTCAAACAGAAAGAGAAAATACGCCAATTGGAAATGAAATTCAAAATGATAGAGAAAATGCTCCAACTGAAAATGAAATTCAAACAGAAGAGATAGAAGAAAAAGAAGCAGAAGAAGAACAAAACGAGAGAGAAAATGAGAGAGGAGAGAGAAGCTCCAATGGAGAAACAGAGACTCGACCTGAAGCCGAAACAGAGAGAAACAACAAACCGTTATTTTACAAAGACAAAGGCAAAGGCAAGTTGGCACTTGAGGCTCCAGTTCAGAACGAAAAGGAAGATCCATCCGATCAAATGGAGATCTCCAGTTCAAAACGGGGTTTGGATTTGATTCTGTTCAGAACCGAATCGTCAAAACTGAAAGCAGAGTGCAGTTCAAAATCGAAAGAGGATTTGAAAAATTACAGTCTCGATCTCTCTCTCTCTTTGCCTGGAGTTTCTTCGGATTCTCAGTTCACACAAAACCCTAACCCTAGTTTTTCTCTCACTCAAAACTCGTCAGAAAATCATGAAAATTCGGTCAAAAGCCGGTTTTTATTCCAACCTGTACAAAAACAAAGAAATAACGACGGATCGAAATCTCACCAACTCAGAAACCCTAATTCTTCCCAAACCCTTATTTCACGAAACCCTAGTTTCTCCAACCCTAAAACCTCGGTAATCGAACGAGTTTTGTACAAAATCGCGAACGAGCCATTGAATCTTTCGAGCCGAATGCTTCTAGAAATGAAGGAAAATTCAATCTCCTATTTAAAACAGGCAATTCGCGAAATAATTTCAAATTCAGAGAAAAAGACCCAATTAAATTCGTTAAAGCACGCTATTCAAAGCAGGCCCGATTTAACCGCCGAAAATTTACTAAAATGCCCCCGCCCTCTTTTGGAAATCCTAACCGTTCTAAAAACTAGCCTTACTAGTTTCTATAATAATAATAATAATAATAATAATAATGTTGCGACGTCAGATTTGGTGGAGATTTTGTGCAACAGAAAATGCCGTAACTCAGAATGCGGAAAGGAAATCCCGGTTTTGAACTGCGATTGCAAAACCTGTACTTCAAATCCTGGTTTTTGCAATTCATGCATGTGCATAGTTTGTTCAGATTTCGATTCCTCGTTTAATACGTGCAGTTGGGTCGGTTGCGATTCATGCATGCATTGGTGCCACACAAACTGCGCATTAAATAACAACCTCATAAAACCTGGAATTCAAATCCCGGATTTAAAACCGGGAATTGGAATCCCGGATTTCAGATTCCGGTTTTTGTGTGAGGTTTGTGGACACGCGAACGAGATGTTTGGATTTGTGAAGGAGGTTTTTAGGACGTGTTGTGAGGTTTGGGAATTTGAGGTTTTGGTTAGGGAATTAGGGTTTGTGAGAAGGATTTTTGAAGCGAGTGAGGATTTTAGAGAGAGAAAGTTGAGGGATTTGGCGGGAAAGATGGTGGAAGTGTTGGCGAATGATAGGAGTAATCACGCGCGAGTTGTGAGTTATGTTTTAGGGTTTCTAAATGGTGAGTTTGAATTGTTTAAATATTAATTAAGGTGTTTTTCATATTATTTTAATATTATGTCAAAATGAGTTGAGGTGGATTTTTTTTGAAAATAAGATGTTAATTTTAGTTGATTTTTGGAAATAAGAAGTTAATATTTGGGTGTTTTTTGTAGTTTTTTTTTAAAAAAAAATACTAGAAAAATAGCTTTTTGTTTAAAAGAATCCCCTTTTTAGAATCCTTCTAATTATATGTTTATTTTTTTTAATTTCAGATGCAGAATCGAGTAGCAATATGAGTAGAATTTCTACCGTACAGGCTCGAAAGGACCAATTTGTAAATATTACTGCCACGAAAGAAATTTCAAATTCAAATTCTTGGATTTTGAACAATAAAAACCCTATTTCTGACGTACCAGAACAGAAACCGGTACCAGTTTTGGACGATTTAGAAAAAATAATTAAATTAAAGAAAGCCGAGGCAAAAATGTATCAAGAAAAATCAAACGACGCGAAAAAAGAAGCTGAAGGACTAAAACGAATAATTTACACGAAAAATAAGAAAATCGATGAAGAATATTACGATAAAATTAATCGGATTAAATTGGGGGAATTAGACGAGAGAAGGAAGAGGAGATTTGAGGAATTTAGGGTTTTGGAAAAGGAGTATAAAATGTTTTTTGGATTTAAAGTTGGAATGGAAAGTGAGATTAGAGATTTAATGTTGAAATTAGAAGGGGCAAAACGTAATTTTAGATGAGACTAAATGGACTGGAGAGAATTTTCACCAAACTGGAGATGATATTTACACATGAAGTGTAAACTCTAAAGATCCTGGTTTGTATATTTTTACTAAAAATTAAAAGAATGTTTAATATAATATTAGTTGGTTAATTTTTAGTATTTTTAGGAGCTTATTTGAAAATTAGCTTATTTATTTATTTGATAGGGCATGTCGAATTTCGAGTTTCTTCTATAGATTGGGAAACTTCTCGACATTTTGTAATATGATGCAGGTATAAATAACGACGCAAATTTACAAATAATTAATGTTTTTCTTTTACTATATAACTTGAAAATATTAGTTGATTTTTAACTAAATATATCAAATAAAATTCGTAAATATATATTTTTTCGGATTTAAATTGTACAAAATGAGTGCCTTTTTAGATTAATAGTGTGACTGTACCTGCACAACTAAAAAATTTCATGCACTTGTTTGATTTTCTTTTATTTTTTTTGTTCAAATTGCGAAATAATAATTATTTTTCGTTTCATGAACAGCAAATTTATAAATAATTAATGTTTTTCTTTTACTATATGACTTGAAAATATTAGTTGATTTTTAACTAAATATCAAACAAAATTCTGTAAATATATATTATTCATCATACAAAATGATTGCCTTTTCAGATTAATTGTGTGACCGTACCTGCTCAACTAAAAAAATCATGCAATTGTTTGATTTTTTATTAATTTTTTTGGTTTAAATTGCAAAATAATAATTATTTTTCATTTCATGCACAGGATTTACCTGGTTGGTTGGAAATGAAGAACATGGAATTTTATTGCTGGACCCACCACTTGAAAGAGAATTTTCTATTTGAGAATTAGAAATTTAAATAAGTTTTTTTTTTATGTTTCTTAGTTTTTTCTTTTTCTTAGGTTCAAAATGTAGATATCTAGCATAAGCCAATATCTATTAATTTTTGTATTTTAGAAAACTCTGTACTTTGGAACTGTTTGTTATTTTATTTTCTTATAATACAAGTAACATCTTGTGCAATACTAATTATAAATCTATTTTCTTCACAAACTTGCTCTAATAATAGTTTGCATGTAAAACTAAGTACTATTTTTTCACCACCATTTGATACAAAAACATCTCAAATCCATAATAGAACATTTATTGTAAATCATAATAAAAAACCCTCAAACACAACTTATTACTGATTCGATTAGAGTTTTCAGATCCGAATTCCAGGGCCTCTGTGCCCAGATATAAAAATCACCAATATTTTTATTTAAATTTCTTTATTAGATTTTTTATTCAAATTAATCCTTACAAAAAAAATTACAGAATAAATTGGATGCAACAGTTTTTGTTTTAAGTTTCAATGAGAAACCTCTCAATTGCCACGTCAGAGATCGAACGGCTACCATGTCAGTTTTTTTACATTGCTAACCATCTTCTTAATTTCACCTATTCTTCTTCCTGACCTTGAGCCACATGTTTAACCAAATTTTCATGTATCTCAAATTTGTTATAACATCTGAAACACACAAACTTATGTTCCAGGTGACCGTTTTGAAATGAAGCTAAAATTGGCAGAAGAATTAAACGACTGGTTGGTGAAATGTCATATAAGGAAAATTATATTATTTCAATATCACTGTCTATATCGGCTGCCATCTCATTACAGGATTATCTGCCAAAGTGATTCATCCGACTTGAATAAAGAAGGAAAAATCTGGATCAAGATGTACAGAAAATTAATAACTGGAATGAAGTCATTGTTGTAAAAACTACAAAATGAATGTAAAAAACAGGGCATAGTGTTATGTTTCTGTTTCTTCGCACCCTCTCCTTCTGTGAGAGTATTGAGTTGTGGCTGAGAGGGTGAGAAGGTGATTGGATTGGGGTCCAGCTGAGGGTGAAGAGGAGAGGTTGCATTAAGATCAGAATGGGAGTAAATTTCTTCAGAAGAAAAAGGAGTTGGTTCTAGAATAGGGGTCGGGATTAGGGTTTGAGAGGTCGGAATAGGAGAGAGTTCTACACTTTATCATATTTACAGTATGTAACTTCTAATGCTAGTATAGTATGATTTTCCGACATTTCATATCAAATAATGTCATTTCTAATAATAGAACAGGATTAAGTGCTTGATGCTGTATTTTTTATGAGGTACAACGGGATATAACTGAATACTACAGTATAAATGTCACTTTATGCCGATATTGTTGTAGTGGATAGTGGATGTCTTGAGGTGTGATGAGCTTAAAAATGGGGAAGAACATAAACTCTATCAGACTCAGGTTCTTGTTACTCAGACGCAGTTTCTGAGCATACTGTCGTTTGTTTATTTTATACTTGTCAAAGATACAAAATAGATGGTTGACTGATTTTGTTGTAAGGTTCATGTTTCAAAGGTTATGTCTAGGCAGTTAGGCTTATAGAATGGCCAATGGATTAATGTATAAAGGTCTAGAATACTGTTGCAATAAAAAATTAAAATTCCAATTTGATAAACTTTGTAAATTTATCATTTCACAAACCTCTAGTTCAAATGTACCAAAGTTTGATTGTGAAAGTAAGAATTGTTGGAAAATTATCTTTTTTTGAGTACTTAAATTATATGCTTAAAATAAGGAGTTTAGCTTCCAACAATATCTTATCTTCGACAAGTAAAACATGTACTAATTTGCCTCGTGTTCCATTTTAAGCACTTGAATTGGACACGTTTGAGTTTTAAAAGTAAGAATGGTAGGAACTCAAATCCATATTCAAATTTTGATGTAAATCCTGACTTGATTTCCTTCAATATCTTATTTTCAATTTCTCAAACAATCTTCATATTTATAAATAGAACATCAAGGCTAAAAAATTATTAATAAAATCAATGAGCCACTTTTCTTTTTTTTATATTCTCCACCTAGTTCAAACACAAATTATTCAACCAGCAAAAATATCCAACATTAGCAATTACAAATTATTCAACCAATAACAACATATTATCTAAAAATAAGCGACCAGTTTAATTTCTTCCCAAATAACACTAGTTATTTGAACACGGTAGAATTTGTTAATCTGATCTCACACATCTTATTAATTTTTTGATCCTTGGAAGCTCGTCAAAAGAGCAACACTAAAATCCAAAGACTTTCATTATCCATCCACAGCAACGGTAGCCATTGTTGTTCATAGCAGCATTGAATAGTACACTGCTGTTTTCTGTTACCTCAAAATTGATGTCCATCTGTATTTCTTGCTGCCACCTCAGCATCCTCCCCTCCTGCCTTCTCTTCCTCTGACAGGTCAGCTTCCTCAATGTGTTTCTTCCTGTGTTCAACTTACAAACAAGACGATTATCTTGGACAATCTTGGTATTGGATTATGTTTATAAATTGATTTTCTCAGGTATCACAAATTTTTAAATCTAAAATATTTTGTTTCTAGTATTTTTGACAATATGATATTTATGATCCATTATTTTTTGTTTCAGTAGTAAGTAGATTGTTTTGTATACCAATCATGACAAATTAGTTTTTTTTATATAAAACATTTCTGTGTAGATTGCATGATCTAGCTACTTCTTGAAGTTATCTTTGCATGATCTGGAACGGAAATGCAGAAGATTGATTGGTTTTGTGTGTGTATATATGGTTTCTATTAAGAAACAGAGAGAAATTCTTTGCGTTTTGTGGTGGAGAGATTCTGGCGGGGTTTTAAAAAGAAGGAATGAATGGGAACACGGAAAAGAAACGGAAAAACGGGAAATCTGGTCGGAAACTAACACTTTTTTGTCCAAAAACTATTTACTATTTATTTCATATACTGTACTTTTCATATTATACTGTTTTAGCTTATGTGTATATACTTTTCTTATTATAAAAAGGGTTTAGTTAGGTATACCAAAAATAATCACCTTACTGGTGGTCAGATAGCCACTGGTCAAAATTTTCTAATATAGTCATTTATGTGAATTTTTTTTATTAACAATCTAATATTTTAAAATAGTCACCTATAATTAATGTACGCGGAATGCGGAGACAGTAAGCAGTATATAATTTAAATAGACAATATACAAGATTTTATTTTTTAGAGGCATAACAATATATACGTAAAATAATGAAAAGATAATATATAAAACAAAAAGTATACTAAAAAGCTTCGCTTTTTGGGCATTCATATCCGTCACGTTTTCAAATTTTTCAGTAATTAAAGTCTCAGTAACCACTTAATTTATAACTATTATTTATTTTAATGACCAATATCACTAAAAAATGAAATACCAAAACTCAAACAAAATGATGAATATGGGGTTGAATAATTTTTCGCTTATAAAAAAATTGAATAAGTCAACCATTTATATACTTTCTTAACCTCTCTCTCTATTATCCAAAAACTGGTTATGAAAGCGTTTCGCACTTTCTGATAAAAAAAACAGACGCTTAAAATTTTGAAATATTAAAAGTTTGTTGCAGGGATTAATAGTAGCGCAAGCTGATTTGATTTCTTCAAGAGTAATGATTGGAATTTTGAGTGAAGCATATTTCTGACTCCAAAGTTTGGAATAATAAAAGGATATTCCACTGATAATGACAAATATTGCTACAAATTCTGCTCCACCATTTTGTTTTTCTTTGAAATGTTTGGTGTGTTTGAATCCAAATGAGCAAAACAAAGCCCAATCTGAACAATGCAAACTTTCATTTTTATGATCTGGCCTTTCTCATAACTCTACAACAGCACAATAGCATTGATAATTATTAAACCTACATCTCATCTTTTACATAAAATTTGTAATTTGCATTTGATTTAATTATCGCTCTTATATGATTTTTTTTTTGCTAGAGAGTTTTTATATCGACCGGTTCCCAGTTGTAAGGGAAGGAAGCTGAAGAAGAAATGAGAAGTAAAAGAGATAAAAATAAGATGATGTTTCATAATGATATATGGTAGCTAATAATGTTTGAAGAAATGTTTTTGTAAGTTTGGAGGGAATCATGAAAAGATATGTATACTGGGTGGCAAATCTTTCATTAACTTGAGATTTAGTGGTAGCCAGTGAATTAAGTTCAATTAATTTCTCATTTATTTATTTAGTATAAATGCTCAGTTAAGTGAATCATGTAGAAATTCTAAAGCACAGAAACTTGTTCACTAAATAATTCACATATGCAAATTTACTAAATACAAGTTCTTCATATTTATTAAAATTAATTCTTTTATTTTTATTTTTTAGAATTTGTAGCCAAAAGGACTACTTAAGATTTTCATTAAAGATAATAAGTTACTACAGATTACAAATAACTCCCTTTAATTCTTGTAGGTGGTAAAAAGAAATTCAGATCACTTTATAGGATATAATAGGGAATCAGCATGCTAACCTAAATCACATATCCGTCCTGTAAAATCCAATTCTGATTAGCTGATACGTGTTCATTTTTTCAGTTGAAATGGTTAACATTACTGAGACGAATGATATATTTTAGAAAAACAAAATATTTATTTTGCGAAACAAATTAAATTAACTAGCTGAAAAGGTCCCGTAAAAGAATTAACTTAACCCGAACCCTCGAGTCCCTAGCCCCACCGGCGGATCTTAAAGAGGGGGGGGGGGGGGGGGGGGGGGAGCTATCTCCCAAGTTTTTGAAGTTCTAGCATATATATATATATGATAACACTACTTTATTTTGCGATAAGTCACAAGTTATATATTTCCCGCCCTTCATCACGAGATTTTCGTTATATTTTTCACTACGATCCGCCACTGCCTAGCTCCACCGCCAACCTCAAATTCATTCCTAAACACTGAGAGCAGTGGCAGAGTTTGATCAAGAACACAATTGACACCATATTTCTTTTTTTAAATAACAATGCAACATTTATGGCTTGAAAAACCTGCTTAAACATTTCTACCAAGGATTGGGAGAAAGCCAAATTGAAGACATCTTAGAAGAGGATTCATCTAAGCCCGGCAACGATTCAATTTTTTGAAACTTCATATCATAAAGACCAATATCATGAGGTTCCTTACAGATTCCTTTCAGCCTGCCAATATCAAACTCTTTAATACCATCTGCAAAGTAAATGCAATCCTTCTTGCTTCCTGGGTATAAACATGGATTGAAAAGCTTGCAACCATTGTAGCTGACAAATAACATCTGACCATTTAGATTGTGAATTTCTTTCCAAGTGCTCCGAATAGCTTCCTCTTGGTAGTGAATAGCCCCATCTTCGGTCTTATAGTGTTGATGGCCATAATCGTATTGAGTATTTACTAACTTAAAAACTTTGACACCGGTGGTCTTTGTACTGTTTTTAAAATCTTCTTGAATTCGAACAACTAACAATAGGTCACAAGATGATTCTACGAGATATAGTTCATTTCCTTCGTATCCTTCCAACTTTGCAATAACGGTCACATTTATGCATGGATTTATTTCAATGGCGAAGATTTTACCCCACCAGTCTACCGCATACAATAAACCTTTGCACAGTATTACATCATTAATGCCATGTATTGGCTGAAGTTTTCGCCATCGATGATCTCCAATTTTATAAAAGGACAATGTTCTTATGGATGAAACCATTGCAACAAGTAAGCAGTTGGCCTGATCTACCACAGGATCGGAGGATATAAAAACTCTGTTGACAAACTTAAAATCATTTGTATCGCCGTGCTTGTTAGGGTATATTGGTTTTTGAAAAGTAGAAATTGCCGGTAGAGGTATTTGTACTCTAGTTAAAGGATTCAATAAGTTAATTTGCAAATCATTCATGTCAATTGTAACTAACCATCCATTAGAAGAACCAGGTGTCCATTTATTACTTAATTCCGGTACATGAAGTCCTCCGTAGACTTTTTGTTTAGTAATACTATATAAATAATGTACATCATCACCTTCTCCACAAGGTTGGAGGAGCATGGGTAGAGCACTTTTCTTGGGCAAGAAACGATAGTTCATGTTGCGTGCAATAGATCTCCATGATTTACAAACAGCAACAAAACTCATGTAATCTTTATATGTATCTATTTTAATAAGGATCTCCTCTAGATTGTCATCAGGAAGTTCGAACCAATTAGGCCTGATCAAATTATCCTACAAGTCCAAAGAAAATTAAAAGGAATCATATTTGAGAAACAACACTTGCTATTAGAATTAATAAATGGAAATATGTTATATTTTGTACTCTTTTAGCTTACATGTCTATTGTCTTTTTGGGAGTGCTTGTAATTTTTGTCGCGATCAGGAAATTTTGAACTTTCTTTGTACCATAAAGTACCAATAGAGTACACTGCAAGAAAACCAAAATACATAAGTTATTTTTCTTTTTTAATATCATTTGAATAAATCGTTAACAAAAAATATAATAAAAGAAAGCTAAAAGAAACAAAATTGTATTTAACTCGATAGTCACTACTCAGTTGATGAATAAATAAAGACCTTTTTTCAAAATTGGAAGGCCAAAAATGGAAAAGAAGAAATAGTAATACATCTCAACCATAATAAATATTTACGATATTTGATAAAAAAAAAACTTTATTGCTATCAACTAAGGAAATATAGATCCTAAAATAACGCATCCAATTTCTACAACTGAAATCTTCTTTATCTTTAAGAATGATAAATTTTTTTTTTAGAAAAAAAAGAACGATATATGCAAAACTTTCAATTATAACTGAATACAGACGCGATTATCCCACATGATCAAATTGAAGAATATGTTTCATAAAGAAAAGAAAAAGAAAAAAATATAGAGAAAATGACTCAATTTTTATTTTTTGTATTTGATATGCTGGAGACCATACTATATAAATTCTTTTGTTTCTTAATTCTAATAAATAAGATCCAAGAAACAAGAAGAGAAGGGAATCGGGACATGGAGACGTTGGCAGAGGCCTCGGGAAGAGTTATCTTTTCTTCTTAACGGCGTGCCCACCCTCGAAACGGCTTAGTCGGAGGTAGGGTCTAGCGGCCGGAACCGCACCGCAGTCGCACGGTGTCCGGTGTGCCTTGGCGGCCCTTGAAAATCCGGAAGACCGAGTATCGTACATGCCCGGTCGTACTCATAACAGCATTAGGTCTCCAAGTTGAACAACATTTGGCCAATAGAACAATGTAGTCAAGGGAAGTCAGCAAAAAGGATTTATACGAGAGGAACTATTGATTCACACAATTTGTCCTTTGCAGACGACTTAAATACATGACGGGACATTATAAGTGGTAGAATGGTTTTCTTGCCACGATCCACTGAGATTCAGCCCCTTATCGCACGGATTCGTCAGAAAAATAAACAAGAACAGAAACGAGACCGAATTTACCAACCTGTTGTCAATCTCTTCAAAAGAGCTGTTGTCAATCTCTCCAAATGAGCCGCAAGAGTCATCAATAACTTATTTGGTGCCATCTAATTAATAAGACAAAAAGAAAAAAAAAATGAAATTGTGACTTTTGAGCAAGATGTTGTTTCGGATTACAAACATATAATTTATATCGGATTTACTTGGCAATTTTAGGAAATTAATGCAATAAGGAATGGCTGCAAAAGAAGATGTATAGACGGTATCGCATTGTTCAAATCCGTTATTTACTTTTTTTGGCAATTTGCTAACCGTTTATTTCATATGCCATTTACTTCATGGCCAACATCTTCCGAGAAATTAAGAAGTTAGCTTCATCTAATTTAATCCTTAATTAGTTACATACACGTACTTCCGTTATAATTTGCAAAAGCATTTTTCAAAAAATTATATTTGTACATTAACCCGTTACAAGAAACATAGAAGATATGTAAATATCAACTACTTAATATAATTCAATCTTATTTCTCTATCTATTAAACTAAAATTAAATTGTATATCTCCACTAAAGTAAAATTCAATACTGTATTTCTACTACCAAATTCTGTAAGCATAAAAAACACTGCTATTAGTCCTAATACGTAAAAAATACAAAGTGAAGTATGACATTAACACTTCATTGAAGCATGTAACTTGCTGAATCGGCTCGTTCCTGTTTGACCGATCCATCCGGTTTATTAAACCCTAAATCATGCAGGTTATGTGTATTTTCCACCTGTACAGGGATAGTCGTACAGGTTATGAATTGTCATATAACCAAAACCTAGTACCGGTACATGTAACTGTTGAGTTATTATTCTAGAAAAATCCTCGATGTGTCATGAAAAGTAAAGATCTAATAGATATGCATATCATGAAAATTAATTACTAATTAAAATTGTTATCTTGCATTAAAACAAAATGTTGTTTTTTTTTATTGGTAAAGCAAAAATATTGTTGCATAAGTTAAAAATAACGACAAAATAATAGATGCCTCCAACAGAGGACACAAAGAATGGAAGAGATCTGCTGGACACCTATGAAATAGCTGGCTGCGGGAAAATTCCTTTTTGAGGGTACTTCCGGGAGCAGATTTAGTGGAGACGGGGTGGGGCATATAGCTCCGGGGGTAGGAAAGCAGATATTCCAAAATCTGAGAAGTATCATGAGAATATGCATACGGCTCTCGGATACGCCACGTGGCATATCTGATTATTTTAGTAATATTTTTTCGGATACGTTCAGGATACGGCTGGGATATTTTTAGAATACGGACAGAATACTTCTGAAATATTTTTACTATATATTTTGAGATTTGCCGTATTCTCGTATCCGTATCGTATCGGATACATCTTCGTATCCATATCCGTTTAACCTAGCTGGACACGATACGAGAATCTGATTGGTATATGTGTTTTGCTGGCTCCAACGAAGTAAAAGAAGGAGAGGCTAAGGGTTGATGGGTTGATAATTTGTCCAGTACTCCTTGTTTTGTTGTCGGATAGAAGGAACACGAACACCTCTATCTGCTAGAACTAGTGCTAGCAGGGTTTTATATGACTCGATTTTAGGGTCATGTATGAAAAAAATTCCCTCTTATTCCTCAGTGTCTACTAAAATGATGACTTACAACTTCTTGGTTTAGTCCAATTTTTCTGCTAACTTCAAAACTTTGCTGTCAAAAATAAATAAATAAATGTTGAGACATGAATAAATCTTCTGAAATGTTATATTGTAGCTAATAGACTGTTTTGTTATACGTATAATTGTATACCATTTTATTACATATATATTATTTCATTGTATTTATATAATCTTCTAGTACACTTATATACTGCTTTATTGAAGCTTTATGCTGATTTTAGAACCTAAATCATTTAATTAATTAATGACTCGAGTCTAAATGCTGGTTTTGAAATCTGGCACGTTTTTTTAGTGTAAATCATAATATTAAAATACATAATTTTGGTTTTGAGATACCTCCTTATTTGGATTTGGTAAAAATATAAATTCGGCCCAAAATGACCAGCTAGCAAACCCCATTTGGAAATACAACGAGTTTCATCTCAATTTCATTGAAGCCTAGAAACAATGAAGGGGAGGGAAAATATAGCAATTCATAAATGATTTCATATATTTTCATTTTCATTTTCAAATTCTAGAATTTGAATATTATTGATATTTTCCTAATGAAAGATTGCACTAGTTAAACTTCATGTTTTTTTACATTGCCCCTAAGCTTACCTTACACATGCACACACTCACGCTCCTAAATCCTAAAACCCTCCCAAAAATCTCTTCTAAAAATCCTACCTAATCCTGCTCTCATCGAGAATCGAACTCAATGTCTCTTGAATACTCTCTTAATGCTATAACCACCGCACCAAGGCAATGCTGGCAAAATTCATTCTTTTTTCAAATATTTTCGAGATAATTAAAACGGCCAATGGCTAGTTTTAATTTAATTTAAATATTTAATGAAGATACATTGAAAGATTTATTTTGACTAAATATTAATTAATCATTTACACACGTCTGATAAAATTTACTAATTATGTCAGCACAGTTTGGCCTCCCATTACAAGTCTCACAGGTTCCGGCTGATATATAAATCACTCAACAAACATGACTCAGTCACCGAGAATCAAAAAAAAAAAATTCGCAGTCCCAGAATCCTGAACCCTAAACCCTAAATTCAAAACTTTGCTGTCAAGAATCAAACAAAAAAAGAGAAAATGTTGACACATGAATAATCTTTTCAAATGTTATATTGTGGCTAATAGTGTTGTTATATCTATGACTATTATATTATGCTTATTGCTTTATTAAAGCTTCATTCTAGTTATATATTCTTCCAGTACACCTATACATTGCTTTATTAAAGCTTTATGCTAATTTTAGAACATAAATCATTTAAGTAATTAATGAGTCCAGTCTAAATGCGGGTTTTGAAATCTGGTTAGTTTTCTTTAATGTAAATCAATATATTACAAAACATAGTTTTGGTTTTGAAATACCTCCTCATTTGGATTTGGAAAAAATACAAATTCGGCCCAACAAGACCCATTTAATAATAGTAGGTTCTGGTCGTGCTTTGCACATGAAAGTATTTGTTTTTTTTTGAATTGTAAAACCATGCGATCGCATGTTACATTACAAGTTGATTTTTAACCAAATTAATGAAAAATAAAGGGAAAAAGAGAAAAAGATAAGATAAGAATATATAACATGTTTGCAATTTCCCAACCAGCTAGCTACTTCATTGGCTGTCCATCGAAGTAGAAGGTCACTCGGTCTCTCTACATTTGTGAAAATCCGTCGGTTGCGCTCAAGCCAAATACACCAAATTCCGACAATCCACAAGACATCCCAATTCTTTGCTCGTTCTTTGGAAAGTAAAGCTCTATGAGTTAGCCAAATCTCGTTAAGTGGAAGATTAAGATTGGGCGTTATACCCAAATGAGCGAGCGTTTGTGACCAATACCAAGTGGCGAAAGAGCAATGAATGAATAGGTGACCCCTATCTTCGAAATTCCGATTGCACATAGCACACATTGGATTGTGAGGCAATTTTCTTTTAGCTAAATTATCTGCCGTAAGCACCTTGTTTTGAAGAAGGATCCAAACAAATAATTTCACTTTTGGAGGGCATTTAATTTTCCATAGCTTCTTTGACCACTTGCAAATTATGCCGGAGTTGCAAAGAAAGGCATAGGTCGATCTAGATTATGAAAGTATTTGTTAGTTCTTAAGTTTAGTATATTATAATTATATTATTAATGATTAGTAAATCTAATGATTATGAACAATATAAGTTTACTTATATTTGTGTTTATGTATATTTTTCTATTGAATAAAGATGATCTTGTATTCCACATTCATTATTACTAACTAAATGATAATCAATGGTGCAAGATTCACAGCTTTATCACTAAATCTTGTCAATGAAAGTTTTGCCACTGATATTATATATACATATACATATCATTCCATGATTACCTGCATACTTATAAAAACATTTCATCAAAATTTATTAGCAATATATCATCATTATATAATCATGAAACATTATCTTATTTTTGTAACTCTCTTCTCTTTTCTTCCTCCAAAGTTTCCTCCCCTAACGACTGGGAACCGATCGAAGACATTAACAACCCTCTTGTCAAACAAATCTTGGATTATGCAGTTCAAACTCACAATGATTCAGAGAAAGACGACATAACGAATTACAATGGCATAAGCGGTTTGAAGAAGATGGTCAAGGAATCGACAAACCTCTATCAACTGTTAGTGCACGTCACGAGGACTGGTAAAGGTGGAAATGGGGAAGAACATCAAAAGTATGAGACTCAGGTTCTTGTTACTGAGATAATGAAGCAGGATGTAATGTCGCTTGTTTATTTCGACCTAGTCAAAGAAAAATAGATGGTGGATTGATGTTGTTGTAAGATTTATGTTTGTAAATCAATGAATTATAGTGT
Organism: Juncus effusus; assembly: GCA_027726005.1. Taxonomy (NCBI): domain Eukaryota; kingdom Viridiplantae; phylum Streptophyta; class Magnoliopsida; order Poales; family Juncaceae; genus Juncus; species Juncus effusus. Next base: position 9,662,954 of record CM050904.1, on the reverse strand, counting down.
GTTTGATGTTTTTAGTAAGAATGATAGTCAAGATAATGAGGCTATTGAGGATCAATGTTCACAATAAATAACCATAAAATAGCAATAATTATAAACAAATCAACGGTTCTTAATTACTTAGATTTGACCATACATCAGAACCTGACAGGCTGACAGCTGAAACAATAAGGGTTATGAGATAAATTTAGAATGGGCAAATATCATTGGCACCTCATCCTTAACTATTGAGTTTTTTAGCTCATACGTCCGCACGTATTTTTCATAAAAAACCCGACAAGCCGCGCTCAAACTTAAGATCGCTCTTTTATTCAAGTGTATCTTTGACCACTTACGCTATTATGTGTTGGTTTTAACTATCGAGTTGATATATATTTTTTGGGTACTGATATTACATGCCAGTTTTGGGGTCGACCCGTGTGCGACGGCTGATGTGGACGCCACGTCAGCCAAAGCACGACGGCGACGCGATGGAGCTCCAATCGGCGTCTTCTATCTGAGCATGCAACAACGGGAGCACGACGGATGGCGCTAGCTGCTTAGATATGAAAACAGAGGAGCAACGGCGAAAATAGTATATAGATGGTGATATAACAATATATAATTCAAACAAACAAACAATATATATATATATATATATATATATTGTTTGTTTGTTTGAATTAGATAAAAAATAGTATATATATATATATATATATATATATATATATATATATATATATATATATATATATATATAGTATACTTTCTGATAAAAACAATATATATATAGTAAACATATAATTCAAACAAAATGGTATATATATATATATAGTAAACATATAATTCAGACAAAACAATATATGTATTATAATATTTTGATATAACAATATAAATAGTTCAAAAGAAAACAATATATAGATATGATATAACAGTATATATTCAGATAAAATAGTATATATATAGCGATATATAATTCAGACAAAAAATATATATATATAACAGTATAAGATGTAATATATATATTTTATAACAGTATATAAATATGATCTATTTCAAACAAAACAGTATATATATGTAACAATTTCTTAAGTCGACAAAACAGTATATATTATACTCATCGCGTTGTAGAAGAAGAAAATGACGGAAAAAAGACAGAAGGCGCTTGCAGCTGGGAAACACGTTATGCTGCATGATAGGTCGCGCGCAGGTCGTTTCAAACAGAGCGTGGTTTCCATTTTCCCATATTTTTTAATCAATCTTTAACTCCTCAACAATTGAGTTAGTGTATATTTCGTCACTTGCCTTTTAGTCCAATTTTATTGTCTCAACTATTGCTTTGGCTCAGATCTCCTCTTTTTAATCAGTTATCTAATTGTCCGTATTAACTTTCACATGTAAGCATAATCAATAGAAAACGAAGTACAATTCACATTGAAGAATCCAAATAACTAAGTACAATCTACATTGAAGAATCCAAATATTAAATATAATCCATATAGACATCTGCACACGCAAAAATTCTACGTGGATGCAAATTAGCAAATCTTTTCTAAGAATTTTATTTTAAATCCTCTAAAAGTAAATCGAATTTCTTTATACATCCTACAAGGATTAATTTTAATATACAGAGAGTATTTTGTTTGGTAAATTTGCATATGTGAGGATAAAAGGAGTTGGTTTAGAAAATTCATATATGTTAGGATACAGAGTTTTTGTTTAGTAAATATGTTGTCCGCTTTAAAATTTCTACAAGATTTACTAAACTGTGCCTTTGTACTAATGAAATGAAAAATTAATTGAACATTATTCACTTGGTTCCACTGAAGTTAATGAAAGATTTGCCACTCGGTTTTACATAAATGCAACATATCATTTCATGATTACCTCCAATTACAAAAAACATTTCTTCTAGCACTATTACCCAACCCATACATCATTATGAAATACTATCTTATTTTCATTGCTTTTTTACTTTTCATTTCTTCCTCAGAATCATTCCCTTACAACTGGGAAGCGGTCGACATAAACAACCCTCTATCCAAAAAAATCATAGATTATGCAGTCCAAACTCACAACGATTTACACAAAGACGACATAAAGATTTACAAAGGCATGAGCGGTTTGAAAAAGAAGACGGTCAAAACGTCGACTTATTTGTATGAGATGATAGTGGATGTCTTGAGGTGTGAGTGTGATGGACATAAAAATGGGGAAGAACATAAACTATATCAGACTCAGGTTCTTGTTACTCAGGCACAGTTGCTGAACATAATGTCGTTTGTTTATTTTATACCAGTTCAAACAAAAGAGATGGTTGATTGATTTTGTTGTAAGATTCATGTTTTTGTTTCTTAAATCAATGAATTGTAGTGTGTGCTTGGATGTCCTATAATTAACTTGTAGTATGTGTTTTAAACTTTTTGTTTTCAATTGCAAATACAAATCATATATGAACGATAATTAAATCAAATGCAAATTACAAATTTTATGTAAAAGATGAGATGTTGGCTTAATAATTATCAATACTATTGTGCTATTGTGAAGTTATGAAAAAGGCCAGATCATAAAAATAAAAGTTTGAATTGTTCAGATTGGGCCTTATTTTGCTCATTTGGATTCAAATTCACACACACCATAAACTTCAAAGAAAAGCAATAAATGGTGGATCAAATTTTGTTAGCAATATTTGTCATTATCAGTGGAATATCCTTTTATTCCAAACTTTGGAGTCAGAAATATGCTTCGAATATTCACTCAAAATTCCAATGATCCAATCCTTACTCTTGAATAAAACAAATCAGCCTGTGGCCCTGTGCTGCTATTAATCCCTGCAACAAACTTTTAATATTTCAAAATTACAAGTGTCTGTTTTTTCCTCAGAAAGTGCAAAACGCGTTCATAAATAGTTTTTTGACAAAAAAAAAATGAGTTAAGAAAGTATATAAATTGTTAATTTCTTGTTATGAAATATTTACACCAGCTTTTTATAAGGAAAAATATTCTCAATACCCGCTTAAACATCTCATAAACATCATCTATCATATTTGATATTTTTCAGTTTCTATTATACCTTTGTGTATAACTATTATATATTTTCATATATCCATTATATGTTGATAACTTGATATTACAAATTTACATATGAAATGACTTATTTTTTACATGTTCATTTTATTTTATATTTGTTTATAATTATATCTTCTTATAATTTTATTATACTATACTTCTTTTGGCTATATATAACGAATAAATAACTCCGTGGTGCATATCAAATCATTTAATAATATAAAAAGTATATATCATATACATAATCTAAACCAATATACTATGAAAAGTATATAAATAGTTTTGGACAAAAAAAATGTACATTTTCCGTTTCCCATTCATTCTCTCTCCTCCTCACCACGCCAAATCTCTCCACTATAAAACGCAACGAATTTTCTTCCTTTTCGTTAATACAAAACCATATACACACACATAAAACCAATACTTTGCATTTCCTATCTCATTTTTCACGTATTTCTTCTCATAAATTCATTCATTCATCATTCATGGCAAGACTCTACAGAAAAATGGCGTCTTTGATATCTTTAATTGCCATCTTGTTGATTGCGATTCAATATGGGCAGTCAAATGCGGAATTGACGGCAATCAAGCACCTGCCCAAGAACAATGGGAATTTGAGCATTTTGATTATTGGAGATTGGGGAAGAAAGGGAACGTACAATCAATCGAAAGTTTCCTATCAGGTTTAATTTTGAATTTTGATTTTTCTCCGTTTTGTGATTGTAAAGTTGTTTCTTGTTTATTAAGAAATCTAATTGCTTGAGAGGTTTGAGTTGTATGTTGACAAAGAATCAAAAGTTGAATACTTCTTAAGATTTTTGGTCAAATGGGTTCATTTTTTTTTCTTAAAAAAATAAAAAATGGTATATTTGTATAAAATGTATTTTTTTATCTGTTATAGATTTAATGTCTAGAAAATAGTTACACACAGACTAAGAAATTAAAAAAAAATCTTTTCTCCACTAACAAATCCAATCAATTAAGACTGAATCAGAATCAACTTTCTAATCCCATAATATCTTTCCTCAAATCAGTAATTTTCTGATTGGGCCCCTAATAATCATCATAATTACACAGATGGGAGTAATCGGAAAAGAACTGGATATAGACTATGTAATCTCAACTGGAGACAATTTCTATGAAAACGGATTAACTGGAGTGAAAGACTCTCAATTCGAAGAATCATTTTCCGATATTTACACTGCACAAAGCCTCAAAACTCCTTGGTATCTCGGTACGGTACCACCATTAGATAAAAAAAATTATTTAAATTAATTAATTATTTAAATAATTGGGTTTGATTGATTGGTTGATTTTAGTTTTGGGGAATCATGACTATAGAGGAGATGTATTGGCTCAGTTGGATCCGATTTTGAGAAAGAAAGATGAACGGTTTATTTGCATGCGTAATTTCATTGTTAATTCAGGTAAAAAGAATACTAAAAACTATTATTCAAATATTATATATATTCATATAGGGCGAGGCTAAACTACTTAATTAAATATTTGGGGTCTCGTACTTTGATTTATCATCCATTATATATGCATTCAGATTCATGTCATCATGCAATAAAATAAGGAGTTTCACATATTTCAAAAGTTGAAAAATGTCCTACTTTACATATCTCAAATGTTAATGCATATTTAATGGATGATATTCTAAGTATGAGACCTCAAATATTTAATTCAGTATTTTAGCTCCCCTCTTTCTTTCTTTCTTTCTTTCTTTCTCTCTACATACATTTATTGATGTTTTTTTATTTTTTTTTTATATTTTTATTTTTTAGGTGTGGTGGATTTTTTCATGGTGGACACAACTCCATTTCAAGAAAGTTACTGGACGAATCCAGGAACCGATAAATACGATTGGAGACAGGTGGCGCCTCGCGATACATACATTTCTAATCTCCTTCAGGTAGAATAGAAATAAATAATAATATTTAAATAAATTAGTTAATCCAGTTAAAATAAATTAGAATATTTTATGTTAAATATTGTAATTTTGGGCACCTTTTTTATCGAAATAATATACTTAGAAAGACAGAAAATCTTTATATATTATGCTCAACATTGCAATTTGGCAAAAAGTCCCTGAATTATTAAATTATTCCTAAATTGCATTTATAAAACAAATTATCCCTAAATTTGAAAAAAAATAGCCGCGCATTATTGAAAATTGCAAAAGGAAAAAATCTATATTCTTAGAAATTCAAATATTTCTGTCTCTGTTAGTTAAACTTATTATCCTAATGACTTTCTTAGCGAACTATTAAAAAGAATAAAATGTGGTAATAATTATAATATTTTTTTGTGGAAGTTTAAATAGGAATTGGATGGCGCGTTGAAAGAATCAAAGGCTCAATGGAAATTTGTTGTGGGTCATCACACAATGAGAAGTGTTAGTGACCATGGTGACACTCAAGAGCTTCTAGAACTTCTCCTTCCCATTTTAAAGGTAATAAATATTTGGAAATTCGCAAAAAAGCCCCTGCATTATTGCAAAAATTGCAACACCCCCTACCGTTAGATTGTTTTAAATATCATCACCTTGGTGTTTTTGAAGGTGATGGTGTTTTTGTTGGGAAATTTTCGTATCTAACCCTCTTAATTTTGTGCATATTGAAATGAGTGATTTTTTACTTTCTATTTATTTTTAAAATGCGCAGGAAAATGATGTGGACATGTATATTAATGGACATGATCATTGCCTTGAGCATATAAGTAGCAACGACAGGTCAACAAATATATCATCTCTTAACCAATACATATTGCCAATAAATATTACAACAAATAAAAATAAGTTTAGCTAAGTTACTTAATGACCTTAAATTAAAATTTCAGTAAATTACAATATATAACAAGTGGGGGTGGTTCAAAGGCGTGGCGAAACGTGTATAAAGAGAATCAAGACACACTCAAATTTTTTTATGACGGTCAAGGCTTTATGTCTTTACAAGTCACTCAAAGCGAGGCAAAATTTGTATTTTATGATGCGTTTGGAAATGATATCTATAAATGGAGAACAACTCGCCCTTCACAAAGCACGCAAGAATTTTAGAATTTGAAGGATTGTGATGCAATAATGATATTTATTTTTAGGACGTAAAATGTTAGTTTGATGAATTGATGTTATACAAAAGGTTATTGTTGTTATAAGAAAATAAATAATAAATGGAGGCGAAATTCATATGTCTCGATTTGTTTGGAAGCGATTTGTTTAAGTAGAGAACATTGCATGATAAAAGCGATTTGTTTAAGTAGAGCACATTGACTGATAAAAGTCGATTCCCGCCTTTGCAAAACATCAGTTTTAGAATAATTTGATTGATTATGATGAAATAATAGTACTTGGTTTTATGATGAAAATATTAGTTGGATGAATTTCTGAGAAACAATAGATTTAGAATTAATGTTATATAAATGTTATTAATGTAATATGAAAATAACCCTTCAAATGTTTGTAACTAACTCAATTGGCATCATGTTCTTTCTTTTTTCTAAATAAGAATGCAACATTTATTGCCCCAAAAAACTTTCTTAATCTTTTCTACCAAGGATTGGGTTGGGAGAAAGCCAAATTGAAGACATCTTAGAAGAGGATTCATCTAAACCCGGCAACGATTCGATCTTCTGAAGCTCCATATCATAAAGACTAATATCATGAGGTTCCTTACAGATTCCTTTCAGCCTGCAAATATCAAACTCTTTAATACCATCTGCAAAGTAAATGCAATCCTTATTGCTTCTTGGGTATAAACATGGATCGAAGAGCTTCCCACCATTGTAGCCGACAAACAACATCTGACCATTTAAATTGTGAATTTCTTTCCAAGTGCTCCGAATAGCTTCCTCTTGGTAGTGAATAGTCCCATCTTTGGTTTCATAATGTTGATGACCATAATCGTATTGAGTATTTACTAACTTAAAAGCTTTGAAACATGTGGTCTTTGTACTGTTTTTTAAATCTTCTTGAATTCGAACAACTAACAATAGATCGCAAGATGATTCTACGAGATATAGTTCATTTCCATCATATCCTTCCAACTTTGCAATAATAGTCACGTTTATGCCTGGATTTATTTCAATGACGAAGATTTTGCCCCACCAATTGATCGCATACAATAGACCTTTGTACATTATTAAATCCTTAATGCCATGTATTGAGGGCTGAAGTTTTCGCCATCGATGATCCCCAATTTTACAAAAGGACAATGTTCTTTTGGATGAAACCATTGCAACAAATAAGCAGTTCGCATGATCAACCACAGGATCGGAGGATATAAAAACTCTGTTGACAAACTTAAAGTCATTTTGTATCGCCGTGCGAGCGAGGGTTTGTTGGTTTTTGAAAAGCAGAAACTGGTAGAGGTATTTGTTCTCTAGTTAGAGGATTCAGTAAGTTAATTTGCAATAAAATGTATATACTATTTCATTATTTTACATATTATTTAAATATAATATATATCATTTATCATAACAATACTCTTTCTTTGGAGAATAAAAGAAACAATCCGTATGATGGGGTGAAACAAGCAACGACAAATTATTTGGTCGCTAGAAACTTATAGTGACAAAATTTGGGCATTTAACGACTACATTGCCGGTCACAGCTAGATAATTAATGGAGTTTTCTTTTTCAAAATGAAGAAAATAAACATAACAAAATAATAGTAAATTAATTTTTAACCAACATTAATTAAAATTCCAATAAACTCCAATATATAACAAGTGGAGGCGGTTCAAAGGCGTGGCGAATGTGTATAAAGAAAATAAAGACACTCTCAAATTCTTTTACGACGGTTAAGGCTTTATTTCTTTACAAGTCGCTCGAAACACACAAGAACTTTAGAAATGATATTTTATGATATTTTGTAAAACTTGTATTTTATGATGCGTTTGGAAATGATATTTTACATGGAGCACAGCCCGCCCTTCATGAAACACACAAGAACTTTAGAATTTGAAGGATTCTGCTGAAATAATGATATTTAGTTTTAGGACATAAAATGTTAGTTGGATGAGTTTGTGAGGAGAAGTAATAGATTAAGAGGTAATGTTATACGAAATGTTATTGTTGTTATAAGAATAATAAATGGAGGTGAAAGTCCTATTTTACGGTGCGTAAATCTACACTCTACAGGCAATATCAAAGAAAAAAAAGAATTCATCACCCTTCAATATTTCCTTTCATCAATTCATTCATTCATTCATGGCGGGATTGTATGCAAAAATGGCGTCTCTGATATCTTTAACCATCTTCTTAATTTCAATTCAACGTGGGCCGTCAAATGCGGAATTGACGGCAATCAAGCACCTGCCCAAGACCGTTGGAAATTTGAGTATTTTGATTATTGGATATTAGGGAAAAAGGGGAACGTACAACCAATAAAAAAACGCTACTCAGGTTTTAATTTTGAATTTTGAGTTTCTCTGTTTTGTGATTTTAATCAACAAACTTAGGCAGAAATCACAATCAAGTTTCTAATTCGAGCCCCTAAATAGTAAATCCCACAATATCTTTTCTCAAATCGGTAATTTTCTGATTCGGCCCCTAATAATCATCATAATTACACAGATGTGAGTAATCGGAAAAGAACTGGAGATAGACTACGTGATCTCAACAGGAGACAATTTCTATGAAAACGGATTAACTGGTGTGAAAGACTCTCAATTCAAAGAATCATTTTCCGATATTTACACAGCAAAAAGCCTCAAAACTCCTTGGTATCTTGGTAATTAAATAATTAATCAATCAATTGATTAATTTGTTAATTGGGTTTTGATAATTAATTAATTGGGTTTTATTGATTGATTTTATTTAGTTTTGGGGAATCATGACTATAGAGGAGAGGTACTGGCTCAATTAGACGCTGTTTTGAGAAAGAAAGATGAACGGTTTATTTGCATGCAATCTTTCATTGTTAATTCAGGTAAAAAAAACAGAATACCAATAACTACTAAACATTTTTATACATATACAATAATTAACAAAGTATTGTTGGATATGTATCAAGATTCATACTATGTAATAAAATAATAAGTTCCGCACATTTTAAAAAGAGAAAAACATCTTATTTATTGCATAACACGAATCTTAATTCATATCTGATAAGTCCGAATTATGAGGCCTCAAATATATATATATATATATATATATATATATATATATATATATATGGGAGATGCTAAAAAACATACGTATGTTCGAACATACGTTTTTTTAAAATTCCCGTAAAGTGGTTATAAAAAGTAAAAATTCAAATTTTAACCGTATGGATGTAATATATATGTTATGAATATGTTGTGGATTAATTTTCACAGGAATCATAATAATATATCATTGCCATCATGTATCATCAAACTATTATTCCGATATATGTTTTGAATAGTGCTGCATATTTTTGATGATATATGATGGCAATGATATAATATTCTGATTTTTGTGAAACTTAATCTCCAACATATTCATAACAAATATATTACATCCGTACGGTTGAAATTTTTATTTTTATTTTTTTAATACGTATTTTGGGTGTGGCAAAAAAACGTATGTTGTGCATACGCATGTTTTTTAGCCACACCCTATATATATATATATATATATATTATGTTATTTTTAATTTTTATAATTTTTAGGGGTGGTGAAATTTTGTCTGGTGGACACGTCTCCATTTCAGAAGAGTTACTGGACGGATCCAGGAAAGGATAAATACGATTGGAGACAGGTGGCGCCTCGCGATACGTACATTTCTAATCTCCTTCAGGTTCAAATATATAATATATTAAAAATTAATTAATAAATTAACTTAAACTTTTATATTTAATGCTAAACATTGCAATTTTGCCACAAAGCCCCTGAAGTATCCCTAAATTGCAAAAAATAACTTCTACAAATATTCATCCCGTTTATTGTTTTTAACAATGTTGGTCAACTATAACCAAGCTTGCATAGTGAATTTTTATAGAAAGAATAAAATGTGGTAATAAATATAACATTTTTTTGTGAATTTTAATTAAGAATTGGATGGCGCATTGAAAGAATCAAAGGCTCAATGGAAATTTGTGTGGGCCACCACACGATGAGAAGTGTTAGTGAGCATGGCGACACTCAAGAGCTTCTAGAACTTCTCCTCCCCGATTTAAAGGTAATAATATTTGGAAATTTATTACCTTTAATTTTGTGAATATTGGAATAAGTTGATATTTAAAACAATAGGGATTTTGAAGGTTCGCCGGTGGGTTTATTATTTTTAAAGATGTTAAACATGAGACAGGATTTGAAATCCTAGTTTTTAATCTGAGACGGGATTTGAAATAAATTGAAGGAGTTGGATATGGAAACTAACCTTTTTTTTCATAAAAATAATTATTTAGATTTGAAGTGATGGATTTTAATTTTTAACATGTGCAGGAAAATGATGTGGATATTTATATAAACGGGCATGATCACTGCCTTGAGCATATCAGCAGCAACGACAGGTTAATTTTCTAAAAAGTATATAAATCAAATATTTTTAGTTTTACAGCAAAAAAAGAGAGTATATATTGTAAAAAAACGAGAATATAGCAACCGGTGCATCAGCAAGGGAATCTGTTATATAATTTGTTTATCATATACACTTTTTTATACTGTACTACGAAAAATAAAATAACAAACAATTAAAAAATAAACAACTCAAAAATAAATAATCCTTCAAAAGAATGCAATACCTGTTGCCTCAAAAAAACCTGCTTAATATCCAGGATTGGGAGAAAGCCAAATTGAAGACATCTTAGAAGAGGATTCATCTAATCCCGGCAATGATTCAATTTTTTGAAACTTCATATCATAAAGACCAATATCATGAGGTTCTTTACAGATTCCTTTCAGCTTGCAAATATCAGACTCGTAAATACCATCCGCAAAGTAAATGCAATCCTTCTTGCTTCCTGGGTATAAACATGGATCAAAAAGCTTCCAACCATTGTAGCCGACAAACAACATCTGACCATTTAGATTGTGAATTTCTTTCCAAGTGCTCCGAATAGCTTCCTCTTGGTAATGAATAGTCCCATCTTCGGTCAGATAGTGTTGATAACCATAATCGTATTGAGTAGTTACTAACTTAAAAACTTTGAAACCTATGGTCTTTGTACAGTCTTCAAAATCTTCTTGAATTCGAACAACTAACAACAGGTCGCAAGAGGATTCTACGAGATATTGTTGATGTCCATCATACCCTTCTAACTTTGCAATAATGGTCACCTTTATGTGTGGATTTATTTCAATGGTGAAGATTTTGCCGCTACAATCCACCGCATATAATAGACCTTTGTACATTATTACATCGTTAATATTAAGTATCGAGGGCTGAAGCTTTCGCCATCTATGATCTCCAATTCTACAAAAGGATAATGTTCTTATGGATGAAACCATTGCAACAAATAAGCAGTTAGCATGATTGATCACAGGATCACAAGATATACAAACTCTGTTGACAAAGTTACAATCCTTTGTATCACCCACAAGATATACAAACTCTGTTGACAAAGTTACAATCCTTTGTATCACCATGCAAGCGAGGGTTTCTTGGTTTTTGAAAAGCAGAAACTGGTGGTAGAGGTATTTGTTCTCTAGTTAGAGGATTCAGTAAAGTCAAGTCAAGAATAATAATCGAACTGTAGGAGCTTGCCAGGACGATCCATCCTATTTCGTTCACTAAGTTCATTAAGTTGGCGATGTGAGAACTGCTTGATAGGTACGCCTCTTACTGTTCATATTGACAATCCTATCCCTCTGTGACTTCTTCGATCGATTGATGAGGCCGGATTCACCGGTTGATTTCAGACGGGGTTCTATAAAAAGCTCTAATTAATTTCCCTAAAGTGTCAGTGTGGTGTGCACCAGCCTCGGTCTTTTTTTGGGTCTGCAGTATTTTGGATTGTACCCGAGCATCGGGATGCCTAGAAGAGGAGTCGCCTTTCCGTACCCCTGATTCCGACCTTCTTTCTCTCCGATTCTGCTATTCCGCTTTTCCCTTCCGGCCCTCGAAAGCATCCCTTTTGAAGGAGGCGGCTGGCAGTGAGTACGTACGAGCCGCTACTAGAAGGATTGCAGTAATGGTGAAAAAAAGGCCGGCAGGACAGTGAAAAAGCGCAGATGATAGAGCCGGCTCTGACGGCAACATGATCGGCCCAGAATCATCATCATCAAAGGTGTCAAATGGATCCTCGTCAGGTCCCTGGCTTTGACAGCCTCATTTTGTTCGGGCGAATATGACGGTTGCGATGGCAGGAAATTCCTTCTTCCAGTATTCTAGGAATTTACTAGCAAGAAGATTACACTCATTTCTAATGTCAAAAACCTCATGGAATGATTATCCCATTTTTTTTGATCTGTGGCATCCGACCGGACCTTAGCCTCAGGAAACCGAATTGAACCGAGAAGAAGAAAAGCAATGAATAAATGCCAGGGAAGGTAGCTGAACCTGAAGAGCCCATTAAAGCGGTACTTGGGCGGCGATCTTTCTGTACCTACCTTTTTCAGTAGAGTTGCTTTATCAGATCCTCATAATTGATTAATATCAATTCTGACTCCTTCATTCTTTCACTTTCTCGGAGGCCTTGGAAGGGTTGACGGTCCATTACCGTCCGGCGGAGGCCCAAAAATTCATTGACATAATAGCTTCTTTTTGTAATTCATCAAAAGAAATGAGTGTAATCTTCTTGCTAAGAGTCTCCGGCACTTGCGAACTGAGAAGCGAGGACCTAAACTCAACAAAAAGCTTACTCAACTCATAGTGAACCCACCATGACTTTGACTTGAATACCTTTGGAGCTCCAGACCCCGGCTCGAAACACTACATCTCAGATCATTAGAAGATCCAGGTATCCATTTATTACTTAATTCCGGTATATGAAGTCCTCCGTAGACTTTTTGTTTAGTAGTACTATATAAATAATGTACATCATCATCTTCTCCACAAGGTTGGAGGAGCATGGGTAGAACACTTTTCTTGGGCAAGAAATGATATATTGGGATGTTGAAGCAGGAGAAACGATAGTTCATGTCGTCTGCAATAGATCTCCAAGATTTACAAACAGCAGTGATACTCATGTAATCTTTACATGTATCTATTTTAATAAAGATCTCCTCTAGATTATCATCGGGAAGTTCGAACCAATTAGGCATGATCAAATTATCCTACAATTAAAAGAAAACATATTTGAGAAACAACACTTGCTACTAGAATTAATAAATGGAATATGTTATCTTTTGTACTCTTCTAGCTTTTTACATGTCTATTGTCTTTTTGGGAGTTCTTGTAACTTTTGTTGCAATCAGAAAATTTTGAACTTTCTTTGTACCATAAAGTACCAATAGAGTACACTGCAAAAAAACCAAAATACATAATTTAGTTTTCATGTTCAATATCATTTCAACAAATCATTAACAAAATATATAACAAACGAAGCTAAGAGAAAAAAGGATATAATAACTCAATAGTCAATACTCAGTTGATGAATAAATAAAGACTGTTTTCAAAGCAAAATTAAATAAAAAATGAAGACATTTTTTTCAAAATTGGAAGCCCAAAAATGGAAAAAAAGAAAAGAAATAGTAATACACCTCAGCCATAATAAATATTTACGATATTTGATAAAAAATTAAATTGCTATCAACTAAGCAAATATAGATCCAAAAATAACGCAACCAATTCTACAACTGAAATATTCTTTATCTTTAAGAATGATATATCAAAAACTTTCAATTATAACAGATGCGTTTACAAAGAGGCTCCATCCCACATGATCAAATTGAACATGTTTCATAAAGAAAAAGAGAAAAAATATAGAGAAAATGAATCGATTTTTTTTGTATATTTGATTTTTTTTTTTTAGGGTTAGACCCCGGGTTTTATCTGGATTCTGCAATTGAAGTTATAGTTAGGGGTGTTCACTCGGTTGGTTCGTTTCCAACCGAACCGAATAAGGCCAAACTGAACTAAACCGAACCGAATAAGATTTGAACTGAACTGAACTGAATAAAAGTTGAACTGAATTTTGAACCGAACCGAATAAACAGAATTTTAATTTGGTTTATTCGGTTGAACCGAATTAGAAAGAATTCCAAACAATATTAAGTCAAAATTAGTATTTGTTATACTAATTAATGATTATATTAATTAATATTAATATGCATAATCTAAAATTATGATTAAATCATTATAAATTAGCAATTTGTTATATAATTCGGTATGTTCGGTTTATTCGATTTTTTTCCCAACGAAAACCGAACCGAACTAACCGAATAAATCAAACTTTTAAACCGAACCAAACCGAATCAACCGACAACGGAACCTAATTAACCGAAATAGACCTGTTCGGTTCGGTAACCTAATAAACCGAACCGAATGAACACCCCTAGCTATATTAAAAGAAATAGTTCATCACAAGAATGCCACGAGGATTGGTCTAAATTTGAAATTTAAACCCAAATAAATAGAAAAAGAGTAAAAAATTTAAACCCAAATAAATAGAAAAAAATAAGAAATTTTATCCAAGAAACCAAACAACATAGGAAGACGTAAAAGGCAAATTTAATTGTTCTATAGCAATTTTTCCAAATGAGTGATATCTGCATTGATTGATTCCACCATCGTGTGCGCGTTTGAAGCATAATTTGTGTATGTTCTGGCGACAACGCTCTTTCCACAACCAAAACCAAGTAGCCTCTAGCTTCATTTGTAATTGTAAATCTCCTCTGCTTTGAAGTATTTTTATAGTCTGATGGTCTTCCAATTCCATCATGTAGAATACGTGGGTTGTGAATGGACATTCCTGAAATCAATGTTTGGTACATTCTGCATTCGTCAGACATAGTATACACACATTTGGCAATATACACCTCGTTTACATAACTGATCAATGGTCGGCGAGATGTCTCGGACCTGTCTCCAAATAAAAAGTTTAATTTTTGGTGGCACTCTAAGCTTCCATATGTATGTTTTGGATGTAGGTGTTTGGTGTGGAGACTTCTGAAAAACTCTGGATACCGTAAAAAGGGAAACCCGACAGGAGATAGGAAACTTGTCCATATTTGCTTGCCATGATTTAATTCCTTAATTGATAATTAGAATTGAAAATATGTTTATTTCCTCATATTATTGTTTCCTGAATTAGGCGTTAAATTGGACGGTAATTTATTGGATTATTTCCTTATATTATGTATAACTATCCTATAAATAGAGGGGTAGGGGTAAAGTTTTATTCATTCCAACAACTACAAATAATTGTATTGTATTTCTCTTTCCTCTAAGTATAAGAAAGTGTTGAGTGTCGGAGGCCGTGGTTTTTACCCTCTTTAGGGTTTCCACGTAAAAAATCATTTTTGTTCTTGTGTCTTGCTTTCTTCGTTTGCTGTTGCGTTTCAGTTCCTAACAAGTGGTACCAAAGCCAAAGTTCGAAGAAAATTTCCTTTGGGTGCGAACGAGGAGGCGATACGTAGACGAGCGATGGACGAGAGCAAGATGTCGGTGAGTCAGTTCGATGGACAAGACTTCGGCTACCGGAAGATGCAAATAGAAGCTATGTTGTGCTAGAAGGATCTCGAAAATGCATTACTCGAGATGAAGTCAGAAGAGATCACTGACAACGCCGCATGGAAGAAGATGAACCGCAAGGCACTAAGCTACACACAATTGTCCTTAGCCAAGAACGTGGTGTTCAACGTGGCGAATGAGACGACGAGTTTTGAAATCATGAAGGCGCTATTCAATACGTACGAGAAGCCGTCTTCATTAAACAAGCTCCACCTGATGCGCCATCTTTTCTACCTAAGGATGGCGGAAGGTGGATCTGTGGCCAAGCATCTGAACTCTTTTCAGGTTATTTCAAACTAGTTAGACTCGTTTAAATTGAACCTGGATGAAGAGACGAAGGCTCTTATGTTGTTGTCATCATTGCCGGAAAGCTGGTCAATGATGATAGATGTTATCGGCGGCAAGGAGGATCTGACTTTTGAGGAGGTATGAGACCGCATCCTAAATGAGGATATTCGACGAAGGGAGTGGAGCGAAACCTCGGATTCCATGAGTCCAGGGAGCGATAACCGAGAAAGGACAAAAGGGCGAAAACAAGTTCGCAAATGCCGCCACTGAGGAGAACTCGGACGATGCCCTAGTTCTATGCATCGACAACCCTATCAAGTCATGGATTCTGGATTCAGGCGCATCCTTCCACTCTACCTCACTGAAAGATAAGTTTTTAAATTTTAAATATGGAGAATTTGGAAAGGTTTAATTAGCGGATGAGAAACCGCTATGCATATCCGGCATAGGCTATGTCCAAATAAAATCGAGCAACGGATTTAGATGGACTTTGCGGGAGTTCGATATATTCCGAGTTTAAAGAAGAACTTGATATCCATCGGACAGATAGATAGTGAGCGGTACAAAATCGTGTTTGGAAACGGGTTGTGAAAGATTGTAAAGGGCGCCATGATTGTGGCAAAGGGTACAAAAATGGGAACTCTTTAACTGACTGATAACAAGGGAGATTTTTTGGTGGTTCCGGGACGATAACCGACCCGATGTTGTGTCATAATCGGCTGAGTCATATCAGTCATAAAAAACTACAAGCCGGCTATTTTACCCAAGGTGAAATTGGTAGAAACCAGTTTCTATGAGAACTACGTGCTCGACAAGCAAAAATGGGTTAGTTTTTCGAATGTCGGAGGAGAACCCAAGATAGGGAAGCTAGACTTGGTGCAGAGCGATTTGTGGGAACCGGCGCCTGTCCAAGGCGGGTCACGCTACTATAAGGATAGGTCAAATAATGAATCTGAGGACTACCATGAGGCGGTAGAGACGGGAGATTCTGTCAAGTGGGGGCATGCAATGAGAGATGAGATTGAGTCTCTCTCGAAGAGCAAGACTTGGGTATTGACCCGGTTACCAGATGGCAAGAAGGTGCTACAAAACAAGTGAGTTTATCAGATAAAGGATGAACTAGCTGATAGCAAGCGGTACAAGACGAGATTGGTAGTAAAGAGATTCCTACAGAAATAAGGAGACGACTAGACGGAGGTATTTCGCCGATGGTGAAGCTAACAACCGGATGTATGATGTTAAGTATTGTAGCGGCTGGAGATTTGAGATTTGCACCTCGAGCAGATGGATGCCAAGACGGGATTCCTCCATGGCGATTTGGAGGATGACATCTATATGGTGCAGCCTGAAGGTTTCGAGACCCCGGAAAAGGAGGGTCTAGTGTGTAAGTGATGGTGTTATGAGCTAGACCAAAGTGTTTGTGACCTAGATAATGGATTGTAATAATAAAAATAATATTTATTCTAAGATATTTTATATAATATGTGTATATAGGTTATAACCATGAATATGCAATTCAGCTTTATATCATTAAAGTGCATGACTTTGATAGTAAAACTATAAAGTATTATGAATATTATTCTAAATTGTCCCTGATCATTTATAGGATATTTGTGGAGACAAATATACTTGCGGTGACAAATAAAATTATATTTGTAGATAAGCTATAAATGTACATTAATATGTTAGTTGACTGATGATCATGTTTTACTGATCATGGATAATAGTTATCAAGTCATTGACATAGGTATATGTTAGAGACTATATACTGGACTGACCCGCCATAAGAATGCTACATGTTTTACGTCATTAGTGATTCTTGTAACATAAAGTACTTATAGTCCGTTGACCTGAGATTGTCTCGGTTCCAACATGAGTAATTTTATATTTTAACATAATCTAACACTGCCTTTAACCGGGTGGTCATAACGATTATGATTAGATATATAATGAATCATGTAGAGAGATGAGTGAAATCAAGAAGGGATTTGTTCCTCACATTAAATGAGAGAGATATCTTTAGGCCTCTTGATGAATTGAACTGAAGAAATGCATGGCCATGCTCAAATGAATTAATAAGAGTTATTAATGTCATTTATTTTATTCAGTTTAATTCGGGATCAAGAAATATTAGTCGATTAATATAAGGATGACGTATTACATGCCTTATGATTGATATAGATATTGTGTGACAAAGGGACTAAATACGTAATTACTGATTAGGTAAATCGGATCATCAATATTCACTTAATTTGGATAGTCATGATGGCTTGCTAGAGTCCGCTCATGATTTATAGACTGTCAAATCTATTGCCAACATTAAGTGAACCTACATGGTCACACACAAAAAACAAACTGAAACGGGCGCAGAAAATTCTAGCGACTTATATGATGAGTTGCATAAGAATGACACAAATGTATATAAACACTATGGTCATAAATGATATTGTCATCTTATGTGATAAGATGTGATACATATGTATATAAAGACTATGGATACAAAAGATCAAGTTATCTAGAAGAGTCTAGAAAATGGCATATGAATAAGGATGAGTGATGTCATACACATCTCTTGATGTGAAGAGACATAACTCCCCACCTCTCTATAAGCATATAGAGGGCTCTAAATGCTTATATAGACATGATGACTAGTCATACGTGTTACTATGTTCTCTAGTTATGTATTTAAAACCTCAAGCACATCCAACTCAAGCATCACTACACGCGACAACTTGTGAAAGACGGTACCTTATCATTAGAGAAGATCCAAGGTGCGAAGAACCGTGCTGATATGTTGAACAAGGAAGTCCCCATCGACAAACTGGAGCTGTGCGCTGCCTCAGTGGGGCTGGTCGTGCGAGTTAGTAGGAACATGTCGCCGGGCTCAAGGAAGATACGGGAGAAAAAGAGAATGGATTCAATGCAAAAGATTTGTGTCTTTATGAAGTCTCCAAGTGGGAGATTGTTTGGTGTAGAGACTTCTGGAAAACTTTGGATACGGTAAAAAGGGAAATCCGGCATGAGATAGGAAAGTTCTCCATATTTGCTTGCCATGAATTAATTCCTTAATTGATAATTAGAATTGGAAATATGTTTACTTCCTCATATTATTGTTTCCTGAATTAGGCATTAAATGGGACAGTAATCCCTTATGTTATTTCCTTATATTAGGTATGACTATCCTATAAATAGAGAGGTAGGGGTAGAGTTTTATTCATTCCAACAACTACAAACAATTATATTGTATTTCTCTTTCCTCAAAGTATAAGAAAGTGTTGAGTGTCGGCGGCCGTGATTTTAATCCTCTTTAGAGTTTCCACGTAAAAAATCATTTTTGTTCTTGTGTCTTGCTTTCTGTGTTTGATGTTGCTTCTCGGTTCCTAACAGTAAGACCATGATATTATAGAAGGATTTCGCATTAAAGCTGGCATTGTTCATTAGGGACCAGGAGACCATGAATTCAGTGCCTAACATCGTGGTTGAGATCCAATCCTTCCAAAGATTAATTAGTCCATCCATTTCCATTGAAGCCATATTAGATAGAGGTAAATTGAAGGACGTCAACCAATCTTGAATGATGAAAGCATCATTAATCGAAATATTTTGTTGATTATTCACAAAGGAGAAGAGTGTTGGGAATTTATTTTGCAATGCCTGCCCCATCCAATTATATTTCCAAAAGAGCGTGTTATCTTTGAATAATAAACTGATCTAATGAAGCTGCTAAAGACCTCCATGACTATATGAACATCTTTCATGAGAGGTGAAGCATAGTATTAGCCGATCATAGTTGGAACCGGTCATTCGGTAATAAATTTGTCGTGCCAACGTGGACCATAAACCTTCATTTGTGCCATAGTATACCCATGCTCATTTAGCTAAAAGAGCCATGTTCATGTGAGATAAATTCTTGATCCCCAATCCCCCCAATTCCTTTGGTTGACATACCGATTCCCAATTTAGGAAATGTATTCTTTTTCGATCCATCGCCTCACCGTGCCATAGGAAATCCCTACGCGCTCTATCAATTCTCCTTATAACCCCATTAGGTAGTTTGAACATGGATAGGAAGTAAGCTGGAAGGGAATTTAAAACTGAGTTAACAAGGACAACTCTAGCCGTCATTGATAACATTTTACTCTTCCATGCAGGTATATTTGATATTATGGAAGACTATAATATATAAATTCTTTTGTTTTGTAATTTTAATAAATAAGATCCAAGAAACAAGAAGAGAAGGGAGACCGAATTTACCAACCTGTTGTCAATCTCTTCAAACTAGCGGCTAGAGTCATCAGTGATTTATTTGGTGCCATCTAATTAGTAAGACAAAGAGAAAAAAAAATGAAATTTTAACTTTTGAGCAAGATCTTGTACCGGATTTACAAACAGTCATGTAATTTATATCGGATTTACTTGGCAATTTTAGGAAATTAATGCAATAAGGAATGACGGCAAAAGATATTGTTATAGACTGGATCGCATTGTGCAAATCCGTTCTTTACTTTTTTTGGCAATTTGCTAACCGTTTATTTCACACGTCATTTAATTTATGGCCAGCGTCTTGTGAGAAATTAAGAAGTTACCTTCATCTAATTTAATCCTTATTTAGTTACATATCACAATAGCAAAAAATGTTGATATACATGGTTTGTTTTGTTTTACACGCTAATCAAACCGTGTATAAGAAAGAAATTTTGTTTTCCTCTTTACCATGGTTTCAAAACCGATTATAAACCACAACGGTTTAAGTGATAAACCGTGTATTATTTATATATACTTCTGTAATAATATGCACATGCTTTTAAAAAAACAATTATACTACTTAATAAAATTCAATCTTACAGCTCTATTAAACAAAACTTAAATCTTATATCTCCACTAATATAAAGTAAATTCAATATTATATTTCTACAACCAAATTCTGTAAGCATAAAAAACGCTGCTGCTAGTGCTAATACTTAAAAAAATACAAAGCGAAATATGACATTAACACTTCATGTTGAAGCATGTAACTTGCGGAATCGGCTCCTTCGTACTGCTCAATTCCTATTTGACCGGTCCGGCCGGTTATTAAGCCCTAAATCAAGCAAGTTATATGTATTTTCCACATATACAGAGATAGTCATACAGGTTTTCCGTGCAAGTTACGAATTGTCATAACCAAAACCTGGTACCAGTACATGTAACTGTTGAGCTATATTACTCTAGAAAAATCCTCGATGAGTTGTGAAAATTAAAGATTTAATAGATAGGAATATCATGAAAATTAATTACTAATTAAAATTGTTAACTTGCACTTAGGGCCGGCCCTTACTAATGGATATTGAGGCGGGTGTCCAAGGCGTCCCATTTTTTGGGGCCTCCTTTTTATGATTTGTTCAAGGTCATATACATAATTAATGCACTCTAGAACTTTTACAGCTGAGTAACTTGTCTTTTATCCCCTCTTATTTCTTTCCTCTCTTCTCTGCAAAAAGTTCTTTCTTCTTTTGTTTTATCTCTATAATAGTTGTCTCTTTCCTTCTTGTTACATCTCTTTCAAGCAAAGGAAAAAGTGAAACAGAGAGAGGAAAAAAAAATGTGAAATCAAATCTTATAGTTTATATCATTCAAGACCAAAATTCTCAAATCTTTTTTCTCTTGGCCTCATTAGTATCTTCCAAACATTCAGATACTATCATCTTTTTATTTATTTTTATTTTTTTTTGAATTGCTTTGATCCTATGTCTCTGACGTCTTAAGTTGTCTAAATTTTAATCCAATATTTTATTTTTTAGTTTCTTCTTGTAACTCATGTATTAATTTATTTTTCATTTAAAAATTTTATATTTAATTTGAGACGATATGTTGAAACTTTATAATAAAAAATAAAAATTTATTTACACCGTCAAAGGCCTCCCGAAACATAGGCCGGCCTGCTTGCACTAAAACGAAGTATTGATTTTTTAATGGTAAAACAAGAATATTGTTGCATAAGTGAAAAATAACAAGGACAAAATACTAGATACCTCCAACAGAGAACACAAAGAATGGAAGAGATCTGCTGGACATGATACGACTTCGTATTGGTCGAAAGAGAAGTTATGAGACGTGGAAGAATCTGATTGGTAGATGGATTTTGCTGGCTCCTTGTTTCGTTGTCGGCTTTAGAAGGAACATCTCTCTCAGCTAAGAACTAGTGCTACCAAGGTTTTATACGAGTCGATGTGGCGACAAAATAAATAAATAAATCTTTTTTTTTTAATAACTATTGTTTTGACAGGAATAACTAGTGCTACCAGGGTTTGAATAACTAGTGCTGTTGTCCAAGTTGTTGCACAAATCAAAGACTCGATAGGCAGATGTCCAGGGAAGATTCACTAAGGTTGCTTCTTTTTGGTCTCTGGGATCAATTTCAATTTGAAGGTAACTTGAACAACCATCGAGGAAGCGGTTGCAGATTCTATCTGCCAAGCTATCCAGCGCTTGATCAATGAAAGGAAGAGAAAAGAGATCGGTCTTATCTACTTCCGTCGGCACCGAGTTGAGTTTTCCTGGAGTCTCACTCGAGGATTTCGCTCTTTCCTCGAGGGTGTATTTGAGATGGCAGGGAAGGGATTGGAGCTCGGGGTCGGTCGCCTTCTCGATGGTTGGCAGCGTTCGCTTCCCTGAGAGTCTGAGTGCGCTTGTCATGGGACCTACAAAAGAGAAAACTTCTTCGACCCTACATTTTTCAATGTTAGGCAATTTAATACTTTCTACCTCTTGAGTTCTTGTTTCACTTTTTTGACCTAACAAGTTGTTATTATTTTCGTTTTCCTACTATGTCATCATTTTCTATATCCTCTCAAAAATCTTCGAAAGTAAGATTAAAAGAGTTTAAAGACTCGCTTTCGGCGCGTTCTTCGACTAGCTCCTCGATTTTGTTGATGGTGGAGATACTCGAAACATTGGGATCATCAGGGCATTTGACTGTATCCAAGATGTTGAAAGTAATCTTTTTACGGTCAAATTCCATCGACATTGTACCCGAGTGACAATCAATTCGGATTTTTGCTGTTCGGAGAAATGGTCTCCCTAAGAGAATGGAGGAAGAGTCTGCTGAGCTTCCCATCTCGAGGATGTAGAAGTCGGCTGGAAAGACTAGACCGTTTACCCATACCAAAATATCTTCCACAACTCCTAGGGGTAGGGCTGCGGAGCGGTCTGCTAGGGTCACCACCACTCGGGTGTTTTTCAGATCACCTAGGTCAATGGTTTCATAGATGGACTTAGGCATTACGTTTATCGAGGCCCCCAGATCAAGCATGCACCTTGTGAATTGGTGGTGCCCAATGGTACAAGGAATGACGAAAATTTCCGGATCTTTTTCCTTTGGGGGAAGTCTCGCGTCTAAACTCAAAACTGACAAGAGGTTCACCTTCTCGTCCCCTTTTAACTTCTTCTTGTTTGTGCACAAGTTTTTTAAAAACTTGACAACCTCGGGGAATTTTTGGCGTCAACGATAGGGATGTTTACCTCCACCTGCTTGAAAATTGCGAGCATATCTTTTTCGGCCTCCGCCTTTTTGTTTCCCGCCATATAGGATGGAAATGGTGCCTTTGGCACGTAAACTCTCTCTTCCTTCTTTTCTTTTTCACTTCTCTTTCTCTTTTCTTTTTCTTGTTCTTTTTCGTTCAGTTTCATATTTTCAATACCAAAATTAATTCTGCGTCTTTTTCCCTTTGTTCTTCTCCCCGTCCCACGACAACTTCTTTTTTCTCTCTTGAAAAATCTACTTCTTTCCCGCTTCTCAATTGAATCGTGAGAACAGATTTGACGTCAGTTCCCTCCCTTGAGATGGAAGTTTGTTATCGACCTGCTCCTTGAGAATGTTAACTTCATCCGCCATTTGTCTCATTTGCATTTCCATATTTTGAATTTGTCGATTTGTTGTTGCGTGACCTTGCGTGAGAGAGTTTATGTTGTTTCTCATCGACCCCATTTATGTTGTAAGGGTTGAGAAGCCATTTGTCATCAAGGTCAACATTTTGTCAACTTTCTCGTCGAGAGAGGAAGGTTGAGGGGTTGATGATGAAGGTTGTTGAGGTTGTTGGGATTGTGCGTTGGGATGAGTGTAGAGTCCTTATCTTTTGGATTGTTGTTGTTGAGTCTCTTCCGTTCTCCAACGAAAGTTAGGGTTTTTCCTCCCAGGCTCGTAAGTATACTAGATTTTTTGGTAACTGTACCCACCTTGGTTCCTCTCGAAATTTCCCATTACATTTGCCTCATGTTGAAGGGTTTCGCATTCATCGGTTAAATGTGATTGTGCTCGAACAAAACTCATATTTTTTTGGTTCAATTTTCCCCCCAACCGAGTTAAGCATTTGGCTAAATCTCGTCTCGAAGTTTGTGGTGATTCGGGACTCCATTGCCCTGAGATCTACCGCATGAGTAGCATTTATGGATCCACCTTGTCCACTACGCCCTCTCACCCCTTCGGCATTCATCACAATAAGCTCTCGCACTTGGGAAGGAGTCAGGTGGTTGATGTTCCCTCCTACAAAACAATGGAGAAGACGGGCATCGAGTTGGTCCATGCCTTCGAGAAATTGGGCGATGAGAGAGGTTTTCTCCAGGTTGGTTTGGGTAGGTCGCACATAAACGTACGAAACGCTCATAGTACTCTTGTCGATTTTCGTCATCCCTTTGCTTAATTCCCTTGATTTCAGAGCACAACTTGGCGGTAAGGGAGTCAGGGTAGTACCGCTTGAGGAAGCGTTGGGCCACGTCCTGGAAGGTTTTGAACTGTCCTCCTTGCAAGTAGTTAAGCCAGTCTCTAGAACCATCACCTAATGTATGAGAAAAAAGAGTGAGTTTAATATTATCCAAATAATGATGTATGGGTTGGGTAATAGTGTTAGAAGAATTTTTTTTGTAATTGGAGGTAATCATGAAATGATATGTTGCATTTATGTAAAACTGAGTGGCAAATCTATCATTAACTTCAGTGGAACCAAGTGAATAATGTTCAATTAATTTTTCATTTCATCAGTACAAATGCACAGTTTAGTAAATCTCGTAGAACTTTTAAAGCAGACAACATATTTACTAAACAAAAACTCTGTATCCTAACATATATGAATTTTCTAAACCAACTCTTTTTATCCTCACATATGCAAATTTACCAAACAAAATACTCTCTGTATATTAAAGTTAACCTTTTTAGGATGTATAAAGAAATTCGATTTACTTTTAGAGGATTTAAAAGAAAATTCTTAGAAAAGATTTGCTAATTTGGATTCTTCAATGTGGATTGTACTTAGTTTTCTATTGATTATGCTTACATGTGAAAGTTAATACGGACAATTAGACAACTGATGAAAGAGAGGAGATATGAGCGAAAGCAATAGTTGAGACAATAAAAAATGGACTAAAAGGCAAGTGACAAAATATACACTAACTCAATTGTTGTGAAGTTAAAGATTGATTAAAAAATATACATCAACTCAATAGTTCAAACTAACACATGCTAGCGCAATTTGTCAAGGACGCACTTAAATAAGAAAGAGATTTCAAGTTTGAGGCCAGCTTGCCTTTTTTTTTTTTTTTTTTTGAAAAATGTGTGGAGATCGCATGAGTTAAAGATGAGGTGCCAAATGATATTGCCAATTCTAAATTTATCTCAATAACCCTTATTGTTTCAGCTGTCAGCCTGTCAGGTTCTGATGTATGGTCAAATCTAAGTAATTAAGAACCCGTTG
Source organism: Juncus effusus (assembly GCA_027726005.1). Taxonomy (NCBI): domain Eukaryota; kingdom Viridiplantae; phylum Streptophyta; class Magnoliopsida; order Poales; family Juncaceae; genus Juncus; species Juncus effusus. The sequence continues at coordinate 9,637,315 of CM050904.1, read as the reverse complement.
ATTTGTTTATACTTTATAGTTATTGCTATTTTATGGTCATTTATTGTAAACATTGATCCTCTATAAGCCTCACTATCTTGACTATCATTCTTACTAAAAACATCAAACACACTATAATTCATTGATTGAGAAACATAAATCTTACAACAACATCAATCCACCATCTATTTTTCTTTGACTAGGTCGAAATAAACAAGCGACATTACATCCTGCTTCATTATCTCAGTAACAAGAACCTGAGTCTCATACTTTTGATGGTCTTCCCCATTTCCACCTTCACCGGTCCTCGTGACGTGCACTAACAGTTGATAGAGGTTTGTCGATTCCTTGACCATCTTTTTCAAACCGCTTATGCCATTGTAATTCGTTATGTCATCTTTCTCTGAATCATTGTGAGTTTGAACTGCGTAATCCAAGATTTGTTTGACAAGAGGGTTGTTCATGTCTTCGATCGGTTCCCAGTCGTTAAGGGAGGAAGCTTTAGAGGAAGAAAAGAGAAGTACAAGAGTTACAAAAATAAGATAATGTTTCATGATGATATATAGATAATAACTTTTGAAGAAATGTTTTTTAAGTTTGGGATATCATGGAATGATATGTATATGTATATATATTATCAGATTCCAAAACTTTCATTGCCTTGAGATTTAGTGATTAAACTGTGAATCTTGCACCATTCATTTATCATTCAGTTAGTAATAACTAATAATGAATGTGGATGAAGAATCATCTTCATTCATGCATATATGTATTAAATATTGATGAGAGACCAAACATAATAATGATATTAAGAAATATACATTAGACATATAAAAAATATAATATAATTGATACTTAAAAATACCAATATATTAAATGACTTCCCCTCCTTATGCAGTCCATTTGTTGTATTTATGTATTTGGGTCCTAAATTAATTCGGCCTGCTAACAATTTCAGATTAATACAGCCCAAAAAGAAAAAAGCTCATTTCTTTTCCCGCTAAAATCCCTCTTAGCGAGAGAGAGAAGAAAGAAAGAGAGAAGAGAGAGAGAGAGATGGAGGCAATGGCGACTCGCAGCTTGAGAAATCGCTTGCTAGAATTCCATTTCCGAGCTTCTCATGTATGTAATCCTTGAATTCACACTCTTCAGTTTTAGAAATTTCTTCAGTTTTTGGTTCGTTGTTTATTCGTAAAATTTTGGTATGAATTCCGCTAAAGCTCGTATTCTTTTTTAATTTTCGAAAATTAAGCTCGCTTTTTTTCATAAATTAAGCTCGCATTTTGGCTGTAAACCCTCAATTTGGTCCTTCTTCCGAATAAAATCACTCGTTTTCTTTTCTTCATTTTTTTCCTCTTTTTTGAACTAATATAGAAAGACCCCAAATTGGATTAGAAAAAATATCGATTTTGGGATATTAAACTCTTGTTTAATTAATTTCTTTTTCTTCAAATAACAGAATCTCCAACTGAGGCCTATTGTGAAATACACATCTTTATCCTTCTTTGTGGATCGATTCATGCCAGCTCTACAAAGGTAACCCTAATTTGCCATTAATTCAAAGAAGCATCATGAAGAAATTACAGAAATGCCCCTTGTTTGCAAAAAGTCCCTTAATTTATTGATATATGCAAAGTAAAGCCTGTGATATTTTTCCTATACCTGTTTCTTTATCAATTAACAAGTCGATTAGATAAAAGGATGTGATTTCTGCAATTTCTTATGAATGTAGGGGGGCTTTTATGCAAGTTCTTTTTTACAATCCACTGTGGAAATTGGGTGGGGGAAATAATATTGATAAAATGCAAGGGCAAAATGGTAAAAGTTGGTTGTTAGAGCATTTGAGAGAGAGCAATTTACAACTGTTTTGTCTTGTTTCAATTTGGATCTCCAGTAAGGTAAAAATAATAATATTTATTACACACTTTTTCCTTTTTGCTATTTCCTAATTAAACCTCAATTTTTTACCTATTTTTTCAGTAAGAATCCCTCAGTTAAGTGTTGATTTAGTGGTCTTCAGTTCCATCCAAATTGGCTTCAAATGACCTAAATTATGCAATTAAACACCAAAAAACCAAGGAATTTTTTTTAATAAAATAAAGCAAAAAATAAGCTGATTCACAATTTATTTGAAAACAGATTCATGATTCAAATCCTCTTTTAGTGAAAAGTCTTAAACCGTTAAGTGATAAAATAATTTCTGACCAACACTTCACATTTCATGATTTTTCTGATGCAGTAAGATTTCCTTTTACTTTTTTTAATTAAAATATTTTTCAATTTAAATATCTATTTTTATTTTAAATTCTTTTCTCTTTTTTTTACAGGAACTGGTTTTTATGGAGGTACGAGGCACACTCTTTATTTCATTGCAATATATTTGTAAAGTTATGATTTTATTTTATAATTTTAATATTGTATTATAATATTATAGGTATTCCGTTTTGATATTGGAGCATCCAATATTGCATTTATTTACCTTGAAGATCTTTTAATTCAATTCAGGTCCTCAATTAAATAATTATATATTCATTTCATACTGTTTCTTTTTTGTGAAAAATTGTTGGTGAAATAAAATGAAATTTTCGATTTTAATTTCAGAGAAATATCAAAATTAGAGGAAATTTTGGAAATGGAAGTTTGTATGGAAATAGTGGAATTAATTTATGAAAATGAGGAAATTTCGCATCTTTTTATTAATTCTCCTCTCTCTCTAGCCGTCTCAATTCTTGTATGTTTTAATAAATAGAAGAAAAAAGCTCAATTTAGCACCCTTAATTCTTGAGTTTGTTTTTGTTTTTTTTGTTTTTCCTTTTCGTTTGGGGGAGAGGCAGAGAGGGGAGAGAGAGGGAGGGAAGGGGTGGGTTTTTGTTTTCCTTTTCTTTTTAATCAATCCTGCTCATAATTTTTTTATTATTATATATTGTCATGTCATCTTGCCACATCAGTATTTAACTATTGACTGAACACTTAACGGATGAAAGGTGCACATGTGCTCATTTAAAATAGTTGAGGGTGCAAAAGTGCTCAAAAAATACTTAAGGGTGCAAAAGTGAGCAAACCCAAGAATTAAGGGTGCTAAAGTGAGCTTTTTTCTAAATAGAACATGAAATTTTGTTTTGTTTGTTATTTATTTGTTTGATTTTTTGATAAATAAATATTATATTAATAATGCAGGTAAGTGCATATGTTATTTCTGTACCGAAACAAAGATGGGAATTTCCGTTACTTCCATGGGGTAATATTTTATTTCATTTTTTTAATTATTGTTTATTACTTCTTTTTTAAATTGGTTCCAACATTTTATTTTATTTGTAAAATTTATGCAAATTTTATTAAAATACTGAAAAAAAATTCTTCCTTTTTTCGACGGTGAAATTTTCTACCTCATATGTTGAAGAACAAATAAAATGAGTCGTTACATGCATTATTTCACATATTCTGAAATAATAGAGATTATGTAAAATAATAAATAACACATACAATTTTTTTACTTCGTAAAAAATAGGATATCTTTGTTGTTGAGTTGGTAAAAACTCAAAAGTTGGACTTTGTAGTATTGTTGGTAAATTGTATGATTATTGCCATTTTGAATATAGAAAATTGATGTTTTAAAACATACAAAATTTTACCCAAAAACAGAGACTCACATTCTTGAAATAACTGATAATTAATGAAATATCATGCCAAAAGATATCAGACCAAACTAATGAAATTTCATGCCAAATCAGACCTTTTATCTAATGCTTTTATTATCTATTCTTCGCAAAAATGGCCTGCGTTCAAAGATTGGTATATGTACATTTAATCAAAATTCAAGTACCATTGCTAGCAAATAGCAATCAACATTTTCATACAAAAACACAAACAAACATTAAATATTCCATAAAGAAAACATTAATTCTCACAAATTTATGAAAAGAATTCAACTATAATATTTTTTTTTGACATCATTTGATATGAGATGCGGTCGTTCTTGATCTTAGAAACTTTTTTTTGTGATTTCGCATCCAAACACGAAAAGCTTTTCCTGTTACTCCAATTTCCGAGCAAAAAGCTAAAAGCTCCTCAACTTTTTCCTTCTTGCGTGGCATTTTCCATCCACTTAATTAGATTTGAGAATTATTGTAGCTAAATTATATACTAGCTAAAGTAGATCATTTGGATTACAGTTAAAAGGCGACGTGGCACTCTCTGAGGCCTGAATTTAAGTTGAAAAATTAATTACTAGGATTAATTAGTATCCTAATTAAATCGGACAGTATGTAAATGAGGGTGATATGGCTTAATTAGATTTGAGAATTACTGTTTAGACACTATATACTAAGTTAAATAGATCCAACGTATTACATTTAAAAGGCGACGTGACTCTACGGCCTGAATTTGAGTTGAAAAACTAATTATTAGGATTAATTAGTATTCCTTACTAAATCGGCCAGTAAGTAAAATGAGGGTGACGTGACTTAAGTAGGTTTCGGAATTACTATTGAAAAATTATATATTAGGTTAATTAGATCCAACAGATCGAGTTAAAAAGCGAAGTGGTTCTCTATGAGACCTGAATTTGAGTTGAAAAATTAATTACTAGGATTAATACTGCATAGTTTTAGAATTGACGTGACTTAACCTCTTGCCAAATGTTCAATCTAAGTCTTTCAATTTATTCAATCCAATCCCTTATCTCATATATGTTGTGCAATCAAGCCCCTCCATCCGTCAAATAATGACTGGACCGTTAAATGATGATGTGGCGAAAAAAAAATCTGAATTTTTCTTAAATCTCTTAGGAATTAAAAAAAAAACTTAGAAAATATTTTTCGAATAAATATGTTGTAAAAAAATTCAAATTTGTTTTTGCAAATAAAAATCGTCGGAAATTATCAAAAAATACAAAAAATATTTTCCAAAAATATTTTTCAAAAAGATATTTTTCCAAATAACTTTTTGCATAAAAATTTATACAACACTTAAAATCAAACATTATTAAAAAAACTTCAGAAAAATATTTTTTTCAAAAGCTATTGTTTAAAAAATCTTTTTTCAGAAACTAGTCTTTAAAAAAAAAATTTAATTTTTTCTGAAAAATAATTTCCTCATTATTTGGGGTCATTTCATATTTACCTTTCCAAAACTTCAGAATATCATATTTACCCTCCTATAATCATAAATATCAAATTTACCCTTTTAAAATGCTTAAAATATCAAATTTACCTATCATCCTGCTCTTCCGTTAGAAATAACTACTAAAATAAAACTAGGATAATACCCGTGCTACGCTGCGGGTATTTAATTTTTTTATTGATTTCTTTTTAGTTTTTCTCAATTTGTATGAATGATATTTAAATAAATGATTTTGACATAAAAATTATAACATTATAATATAATTGGGATTTTTTTATGATAAAGCAACAAATATGCAAAAATATGTGCAAACTTTTTCTTTATGTTAAAAACATACAAAATTCGATTTTTTTTTTTGTAATTTGTTTAATTAGTAAATTTGCATTTCCTGCATTTATTATGTATATAGTTAACATCAAAATTGATATGTGTACACAAACTTGAATGAAGCACTTAAATTACAGGCAACTTACACTTCTTGTTTAATGAAATTTTGAACCAACCGAATTTAAGTCATCGGTGAGATATCATTCATCATAATTAAAAACTATTAAGTCATTAAGTAGCAAAAGAATGATATTTTAACTTTAGATCCAGGCAAATTAAAAATGGCAAAAAAAAAAAATGTACTCAACTTTTAGTGCTGAATATCATATATAAAATTCCCCATGCGAGCCTTCTGTTCGTCTGTGAATTTCGTCCTTGCACGATAAATTGGACTAAGATTCGACATGATTGGAGTAATATAGGGTTCAGGGTTCTGGGGCTGAGTAAAAAGTTTTTGATACTCAGTGGAAGAGTTTATGTTCGTTGAGGGACTTCGGAACAAATTCTGTCAAATGTGTGTAAATGATTAATTAATATTTATAAAATTTTCAGTGTATCTTCATTAAATCAAAACTAGCCGTTGATTGTTTTAATTATCTTGAAAATATTTGAAAAAAGAATGAATTTTGCCAGCATTATCGTGCTGCAGCAATTATAGCATTAAGAGAGTATTTAAGAGACAATGAGTTCGATTCCTGTTGAGAGTAGGTAGGATTTTTAGAAGGGTTTTTTGAAGGGGAGTTTAGAATTTAGCGTGAGTGCGAGAGTGTGTGCGTGTGTATATAAACCCACGAGCAGTGTAGAAAAAAACATGGATTTTAACTAGTACAACACTACGACCTTTCATTAGGAAATTATCAATAAATTCAAATTCAAGAATTTAGTTACTTTTTAGGCTTCAATGAAAATGAGAAATAACTCATTATCTATAGACCATTGGACATTTAATTGATATTTCTAATGAACATGTATAACCAATCCTTGTATAGAAAAGACCGTGAGTGTACCACATTTAGAATTTCACATTCTCTGGATTCCTTCATGGCTTATGTTGTATTTCTCAAAAGAGCCTGAAATAAATAAAATCACCAAAATTCATCGATAAATAAATAATAAAAAGTTGAGTAATCCGATAGAAATAAAGATGTAGAATTAAACTTAATTGAATTTTAAAGAATTTTTATATATTAGAAGGGGCACAAATAATTGATATGATTTTATTCCTTCTAAATTAAGTTGAATGAATGAAGGGTCAAAATTGACATTCACTTCAATATGATCCTATAGATAACACAAAAACAAATGAAATGATTCACAAAAATGAATTACATTTTATCACACTCTAATATTTTGTTTATCTGCTTTCTTAGTCTTATAAACAGGCATAATTATGGAAATCGAGTAAGATACTGATCTGCGAGGATAAGAGCAGCTAATAGCTCTTTATGAATCAAGAATTCCATACAATTATTTTGCCATCTGTGTAATACAAATTTTAAATTGCAAAACAATCAATTGTCAGTCAAAGGAGACTAATCACTTCAAGTGATATTCTTCGCAAAAATAAATAGGAAAAATATATGGCGATCCAAATAATGCCTCACAACCTCACGATGACATGGATACACGTGGGATGCCAGTTCACCAGGCTGGGACCCACGCCCACGCCCACACCCACACCCATAAATCATTGTCTTCATTGTTAACAAACTTTTTGAAATGATTGCAAGGTGGGTAGCTTATTGTCATAAATCGAGGCAATTTTAATTACTGGAAAATTACGAAGTTGCAAAGGTTGATGTAGGAAATCGAGGTAAAATTTTGCCTATAATGGGTCCCACATGGGTAATGAATAGTTACCATTAATAGATTTGATACTCTTGCGATTGCAAGGTGGGTATCCAATTGTAGTAAATCGAGACAATGCTAATTCTGACTACAAACATTGTGGCTAGTGGGATGCAGTCAAATCGGGTAAACAATAACTGAGGGGGACGATTAGTAATGATTTTCCACTGTGGAAATCGAGAAACAATTTCGGTAATGTATTGCGGAGGTGAGTAGTGTACTGGCTATGAAGAAATAGGTAATCGTATGCTAAGCTATAGGGTGTAGCGTGATAACAAATCGTGGCTCGTTAATCTAGGTGTTTAAGTTGCAATTGTTTTAAAAAATTATGTAGAAATCAAGGCCAGGCTCTTAAATCTAGAGTTTTATTGTAAATTAGACATTTATATTTGCTGGATCATGGAAAACTGGAGGAGGTGTGTTCTTTATTCATTTTCAAAATAGTCAGTCTTTCTAGATAGAATACTGAACCGGAGGTGACAACAATATTTGAGGTAAGATTGTTGAGATAGAAAGAAGAGAGTTATTCCGACGATTCAAAGTTCGACGTGGATACGAGTAGAGGTCTTCTGCTTTGAAGACTAGCGAGCGATCAATTTCTTTTAGCCTAGGAGAACCAAGGAATTCATTCGAGTCGAGTTTTGAGAGCACGAAGGAGAAGGAAGCCAGACGTAGCAGTTCAGACCTACATCCGCTGCAATCTCCAGGATCGGGAAGATCCGAAGTATAAATTTTAATAATTAATCTCATACTTTTATTCCCTTAACGATGATCGTAAGGCAGGTTGAACCCATACCTTCCACTGCGCATGTAACGTACATGACTACGGGTTATCCAACAGTAGTATCAGAGCATTCGTTAATGAAATAATTATCGATTATATTTAAAATTTATAAAATTCTAGTAAAATAAATTTTAGGGTTTGAAAATATTATTCAAAACATCACAGAAATAGTTTTTAGGAATATAATATTGGATATTATGATCTCCTAAGGTTTTGAAAAAGAAGTTTTTATAAATCTGTTTTGGAAATGGAACTAAAATTAAAGGAAACATAAATTCAGTGTTATTCCGTTCCAAACGGAATAGTTCCTTTAGGATTTAACATAGGGTTTAAAGTATGATTAGATAGGATTTTTAGAAGGGTTTTTTGGGGGAGAGTTTAGGATTTAGCGCGCGTGAGAGTGTATGCGTGTGTATATATAAACCCACAGGAAGTGTAGAAAAAAACATGGATTTTAACTAGTACAACACTACAACTTTTCATCAGGAAATTATCAATAAATTCAAGTTCAAGAATTTGAAAATGAAAATGAAAATCAAAATATATGAAACTATTTATGACTTGCTATTTTTCCCTTCCTTAATTTTACTTTTTAGGCTTCAATGAAAATGAGAAATAACTCATTATCTATTACACTATATAAAGGGGAATTGCTCCTTACATTTTTTCTTCCCTCAACCAATCAAATGATGCCATTTGTGTGGGACCACATTATTAACTAGTTATATTTTAACAAGTGGCTGGACAATTTTTTGTTAATCACGCGTCTATAGTGTGAAAGCAAGGACTTTTGGTTTTGAATAGATCAAGTTCACAAGATCATACTGTTCTGTCAATATTTGATTCACATGGTCCGGACTAAGAGCATGCTAGGTATTCAAACATATAGATTTGGTATGTTCTTGGGATATTTATTTTATGTGAAAGCTTTATATTAAAACAAGTCATCAAATAGAGTAAAACTGGGTGTGTGTTGTTCGTTACAAGCCTAGGCATATGATACAAGGTTCTTGACAAGTTTAAGGGGGGGTTGGTTTGGGCTTGTTTGTGCGGTGATAAAATCATAGTTACCGGAAACGCTCATCATACCTTCGTACTCCGTTTCCAATCATTCCGTATCAGAACACGAGTTTCAAGCGTACCGGATCACTAGAAATAGCGAATCCGGCCCACAAAAAAAACCTGAGAAAAAAAGCAAAAACAATAAAAAAATGACCCATATATAACTTATATATAATGATAATTCTAATTTCTTTGATGGTTTTATTATAGAAATAAATTTAAATTGCACAACATAGATCAGAAAAAAACGTACAGTATTGTTGTATCAGATCAGACTATGTGATTTGAGATTATATGAACTTATGCCATGATTTTGGTTATGAGATTTTTATTTAATTTTAAATTGTATGTTGATTACTTGAATTTTTTTTAATATCACTATAGTAAAAATACATAAACATATAGTATTTTTATATTAAATTTATATACATATATATATACACACACATATATACCATCGTATCCACGGCAAATCCCGTATCGAAAGACCGTACCGTCTAATCCTACCCTCCCCGTATTGCATATTGGTGAATATAGCGTACCGCGTATCCGTATCGTATATCGCGTACCCAGCGTATTGCGGTTCTGATAACTATGGATAAAACTCAAGAGGAATTAGAAGATGAGCTTTTTGATGAAAATAGAGTGTGTATTTCTTCTCCTTCACCTTCACTACTGAATAAACAAGTTTCCATGTCGCTGTGTGCAGAAGAGGAAGTACTAAACTCGTATGGATTTGAATGCAGTTTTTTCGTTCCTTTTCTTCCGGGTTTTATAGTATTTTTATTTCTTCTGGTTTCATGGTTTGAGTAGTAGAACTTAGTAAAAGGAGAAGAAGATGAAACAGGGGAGCATTTCCTATTGTTGCAACCATTGCTGTTCTGTCTCTTCTTCTTTTTCTTGTTTTCTTCTTCCTTTATCAGTACCGGTACTGGTATCGGTATGAGTTTGTCATCAAGTACAATCAATAGATATTTGTACCACTGGAGCGGTACGTGCAGATAAGTTCTTGTTAAAGTTAAAATCGGATAGTTCAATAAAAAAACCCAAACCAAACCGACATATGTTGCTCTCTGATTACAACACTACAAATACGTTAAACCCGGTTTAAATGCTTCGACCATCCGGTTTCATTAAAAAAGGACAACTTCTCCATACTCAAAAGTAAAATCTGTTTTTTCCCCTGCTTCTTTTGAATCTTTCATCTAACTTTTAAGGGGAACAAATGTTCTTATTATAGAAAATTGTACTGAATTGATGCTTAATTGAACAATTAAAACATATTTGGGACTTAATTCCATGTTCAATCAATCTCTCCTTCTTGTGGGCGTGTTGTTGTTTCTTCTATGCTTATCTCCTGGTGTTATGCTTAGCAGGTTTCTCTTATATGTTTGATTTTTTGTTGTAATTTATGATTTATTTGGTTGATCTGTCGTTAGTTTTCATTTTTGGCAGTTGATAAGGGGTAACGAAGGCTTCTTGTTGGTGTGTTAAAAGGTAAATTATGGCAAAATTGTTGTAATTAGAATTACATGTTGGTGTATCATTGGTATTTATGACTAAGGGTATTAAGATGTAACTAACTGATTTTTATTGAATGAATGTTACTTAATATGAATTAGGGTGCTGAAATAGTGCTGATTAAGGGTTGATTCAGGGTTTAGTAGTTTTAATTTATGTGTTGAATTATAGTATTAATTAGCCTTATTAGAAGCCTTGTAAATATGTGAAACATATGTTTGTTAATGTATAAAATGTGCATTGTTATTTTGTGTTAATTGGTTTTGCTCTGATTTGATAGAAAAAGAATTGGTGTTGAATTGAGGCAAAAACATGGAATACTGGGTCTTTGTATGATTTCATTTCATTCTTGATTGATATCCAAATTCCAAGTACATCTGTTATTAACCGTTAATTTTAAGATTTTTTATGTTTTCAACGAAGGAATGTTGAAACAAAATAGTGTTACATAAATTTATTGAGAACTTATCTAATAACGCAAATAATAAATTTTAAATTACAATAATTTTTAATTATATCAAATAAATAATTATGCGCATAATTTAATATAGATTTTATGAAACTAATTATTATGATATTTTATGTTCTTAGAATTAACTTTTATTATAATTTGAACATAAATAAACTTTTATTATTTATAGTATTTTGTACATAAGTAAACTTATATTGTTCATAATCATTAGATTTACTAATCATTAATAATATAATTATAATATACTAAACTTAAGAACTAACAAATGCTTTCACGTGCAAAGCACGACCAGAACCTACTATTATTAAATGGGTCTTGTTGGGCCGAATTTGTATTTTTTTCCAAATCCAAATAAGGAGGTATTTCAAAACCAAAACTATGTTTTGTAATATATTGATTTACATTAAAGAAAACTAACCAGATTTCAAAACCCGCATTTAGACTGGACTCATTAATTAATTAAATGACTTATGTTCTAAAATTATCATAAAGCTTTAATAAAGCAATGTATAGGTGTACTGGAAGAATATATAACTAGAATGAAGCTTTACTAAAGCAATAAGCATAATATAATAGTCATAGATATAACAAAACTATTAGCTACAATATAACATTTGAAAAGATTATTCATGTGTCAACATTTTCTGTTTTTTGTTTGATTCTTGACAACAAAGTTTTGAATTTAGGGTTTAGGGTTCAGGATTCTGGGACTGAGAATTTTTTTTTTGATTCTCGGTGAATGAGTTATGTTTGTTGAAGGATTTATATATCAGCCGGAACCTGTGAGACTTGTAATGAGAGGCCAAACAGTGCTGACAAAATTAGTAAATTTTATCAGACGTGTGTAAATGATTAATTAATATTTAGTCAAATTAAATCTTTCAATATATCTTCATTAAATATTTACATTAAATTAGAACTTGCCATTGGTTGTCTTAATTATCTCCAAAGTATTTGAAAAAAGAATGAATTTTGCCAGCATTGCCTTGGTGTGGTGGTTATAGCATTAAGAGAATATTCAAGAGGAATTGAGTTCGATTCCCGATGAGAGTAGGATTAGATAAGATTTTTTGAAGAGATTTTTGGGAGGGTTTTATGATTTAGGAGTGTGAGTGTGTGCATGTGTAAGGTAAGCTTAGGGGCAATGTACAAAAAAACATGAAGTTTAACTAGTGCAACCTTTCATTAGGAAAATATCAATATATTCAAATTCTATAATTTGAAAATGAAAATCAAAATATATGAAACCATTTATGAATTGCTATATTATCCCTCCCCTTCATTGTTTCTAGGGTTCAATGAAATTGAGAAGAAACTCGTTGTATTGTCAAATGGGGTTTGCTAGCTGGCCATTTTGGGCCGAATTTGTATTTCAAAACCAAAATTAAGTATTTTAATATTATGATTACACTAAAAAAACTTGCCAGATTTCAAAACCAGCATTTAGACTCGAGTCATTAATTAATTAAATGATTTAGGTTCTAAAATCCGCATAAAGCTTCAATAAAGCAGTATATAGGTGTACTAGAAGATTATATAAATACAATGAAATAATATATATGTAATAAAATGGTATACAATTATAGGTATAACAAAACAGTCTATTAGCTACAATATAACATTTCAGAAGATTTATTCATGTCTCAACATTTTTTTTTTTTTTTTTGACCGCAAAGTTTTGAAGTTAGCAGAAAAATTGGACTAAACCAAGAAGTTGTTAAGTCATCATTTTAGTAGACACTGAGGAATAAGAGGGAATTTTTTTCATACATGGCCCTAAAACCGAGTCGTATAAAACCCTGCTAGCACTAGTTCTAGCAGATAGAGGTGTTCGTGTTCCTTCTATCCGACAACAAAACAAGGAGTACTGGACAACTTATCAACCCATCAACCCTTAGCCTCTCTTTCTTTTACTTCGTTGGAGCCAGCAAAACACATATACCAATCAGATTCTTGTATCGTGTCCAGCTAGGTTGAACGGATATGGATACGGAGATGTATCCGATACGATACGGATACGAGAATACGGCAAATCTCAAAATATATAGTAAAAATATTCCAGAAGTATTTTGTCCGTATTCTAAAAATATCCCAGCCGTATCCTGAATGTATCCGAAAAAATATTACTAAAATAATCAGATACGCCACGTGGCGTATCCGAGAGCCGTATCCGTATTCTCATGATACTTCTCAGATTTTGGAATATTTGCTTTCCTACCCCCGGAGAAAAAGTAAAGGTCCTTTCCAAAAAGTAAGTACTTTGGACGAGGAGGGACTCGACTCACTAATCCCATTGTTTACAACCACGTGCTTTAATCCTTTTGAGCTAAATCTGTTCCTGGAAGTACCCTCAAAAAGGAATTTTTCCGCAGCCAGCTATTTCATAGGTGTCCAGCAGATCTCTTCCATTCTTTGTGTCCTCTGTTGGAGGCATCTAGTATTTTGTCGTCGTTATTTTTAACTTATGCAACAATATTTTTGTTTTACCAATAAAAAAAAACAACATTTTGTTTTAATGCAAGTTAACAATTTTAATTAGTAATTAATTTTCATGATATGCATATCTATTAGATCTTTACTTTTCATGACCCATCGATGATTTTTCTAGAATAGTAACTCAACAGTTACATGTACCGGTACCAGGTTTTGGTTATGACAATTCATAACCTGTACGACTATCCCTGTACAGGTGGAAAATACACATAACCTGCTTGATTTAGGGTTTAATAAACCGGATGGATCGGTCAAACAGGAACGAGCCGATTCAGCAAGTTACATGCTTCAATGAAGTGTTAATGTCATACTTCGCTTTGTATTATTTACGTATTAGGACTAGTAACAGTGTTTTTTATGCTTACAGAATTTGGTAGTAGAAATACAATATTGAATTTTACTTTATGGAGATATTCGATTTGATTTTAGTTTAATAGATATATAAGATTGAATTTTAGAGTTGATATTTACCTATCTGCTATGTTCCTTGTAACGGGTTAATGTACAAATATAATTTTTTTGAAAAATGCTTGTGCAAATTAAAACAGAATTACATGTATGTAACTAATTAAGGATTAATTTAGATGAAGCTAACTACTTAATTTCTCGGAGGATGTTGGCCATAAAGTAAATGGCATTTGAAATAAACGGTTAGCAAAATGCCAAAAAAAGTAAACAACGGATTTGCATAACGCGATCCAGTCTGTACATCTTCTTTTGCCGCCATTCCTTATTGCATTAATTTCCTAAAATTGCCAAGTAAATCCAATATAAATTTCATAAATGTTTGTAAATCCGGAACAACATCTTGCTCAAAAGCCACAATTTCATTTTTTATTTTCTTTTTGTCTTAACTAATTAGAAGGCACCAAATAAGTTATTGATGACTCTTGCGGATCGTTTGAAGAGATTGACAACAGCTCTTTTGAAGAGATTGACAACAGGTTGGTAAATTCGGTCTCCTTTCTCTTTTTTTTTTTGTTTTGACGAATCCGTGCGACAAGAGCTGGATCTCAGTGGATCGTGATAACAAAACCACTCGACCACTTACAATGTCCCGTCATGTATTTAAGTCATCTGCAAAGGATTCTGCCATCGTCGTGGTGGAATTAAGCTTCGTGGTAGCCGCCCGCGGCTCATCCTCTGCGGGGCTTGGCTAATGTCACGAGCCCATCATGACATACGCCCCTACTCTGGCGCCAGTTGCTAGCTTGGATTCTGAATTAGAGGCATTCAATTATAATCCGGCACATGGTAGCTTCTCACCTCTGATTTTTCAACCAAACGCGATGATCAATTGTGTGAATCAATGGTTCCTTTCGTATAAATCTGTTTTGCCGACTTTCCTTGACTACATTATTTTATTGGCCAAAGGTTGTTAACCTTGGAGACCTAATGCGGTTATGAGTACGACCGGGCATGCACGACACTCGGTCCTCCGGATTTTCAAGGGCCGCCGAGGCACACCGGACACAACGCGACGTGCGGTGCTCTTCCGGCCGTTGGACCCTACCTCTGGCTAAGCCGTTTCGAGGTTGGACAGGCGGTTAAGCAGAAAAGATAACTCTTTCCGAGGAATCTGCCGACGTCTCCGGACTGCCTAACATTACTATCAGCCGCTATGTCCCGGCTCGGGGATCTTTACCCGATTCCCTTCTCTTCTTGTTTCTTGGATCTTATTTATTAAAATTACGAAACAAAAGAATTTATATAGTATGATCTCCATCATATTAAATATACAAAAAAAAATTGATTCATTTTCTCTACATGAAAAATGTTCTTCAATTTGATCAGGTGGGATAAACGCATCTGTATTCAGTTATAATTGAAAGTTTTTGATATATCGTTCTTTTTTTTTCTCAAAAAAAAAAAATATCGTTCTTTACGATAAAGAAGATTTCAGTTGTAGAAATTGGTTGCGTTATTTTAGGATCTATATTTGCTTAGTTGATAGCAATTTAATTTTTTTTTATCAAATATCGTAAATGTTTATTATGGTTGAGATGTATTACTATTTCTTCTTTTCCATTTTTGGCCTTCCAATCTTGAAAAAAGGTTATTTATTCATCAACTGAGTATTGACTATCGAGTTAAATATAATTTTTTTCTCTTAGTTTTCTTTTGTTATATTTTTTATTAACGATTTATTCAAATGATATTAAAAATCAAAACTAACTTATGTATTTTGGTTTTCTTGCAGTGTACTCTATTGGTATTTTATGGTACAAAGAAAGTTTCCTGATCGCCACAAAAATTACCAGCACTCCCAAAAAGACAATAGACATGCAAGCTAAAAGAGTACAAAATATAATATATTCCCTCTATTAATTTTAGTAGCAAGTGTTGTTTATCAAATATGTTTCCATTTAATTTTCTTTGGACTTGAAGGATAATTTGATCAGGCCTAATTGGTCCGAACTTCCTGATGATAATCTAGAGGAGATCCTTATTAAAACAGATACATGTAAAGATTACATGAGTTACATTGCTGTTTGTAAATCATGGAGATCTATTGCACAAAATATGAACTATCGTTTCTTGCCCATGAAAAATGCTCTACCCATGCTCCTCCAACCTTGTGGAGAAGGTGATGATGTACATTATTTATATAGCACTACTAAACAAAAAGTTTACGGAGGACTTCATGTACCGAAATTAAGTAATAAATGGATACCTGGATCTTCTTATGGATGGTTAGTTACCATTGACAAGAATGATTTGCAAATTAACTTATTGAACTCTCTAACTAGAGAACAAATACCTCTACCGCCAGTTTCTGCTTTTCAAAAACCAACAAACCCTCAATCGCACGGCGATACAAAGGACATTAACTTTGTCAACAGAGTTTGTATATCCTCTAATCCCATGGTCGATCGGGCTAACTGCTTATTTATTGCAATGGTTTCATATAGAAGAACATTATCCTTTTGTAGAATTGGAGATCATCGATGGCAAAAGCTGCTTCAGCCCTCAATACTTCACATTAACGATGTAATAATGTACAAAGGCCTATTATATGCAGTGGACTGTATTGGCAAAATCTTCACCATTGAAATAAATCCACACATAAAGTTGACCATTATTGCAAAGTTAGAAGGGTATGATGGATGTCAACAATATCTCGTAGACTCATCTTGCGACCTACTATTAGTTGTTCGAATTGAAGAAGATTTTGAAGAGAGTACAAAGACTATAGGTTTCAAAGTTTTTTCAATTCGATTATGGTTATCAACACTATGAAACAGAAGATGGGACGATTCACTACCAAGAGGAAGCTATTCGGAGCACTTGGGAAGAAATTCAAAATCTAAATGGTCAGATATTGTTTGTCGGCTACAATGGCGGGCAGCTCTTCGATCCATGTTTATACCCAGGAAGCAAGAAGGATTGCATTTACTTTGCAGATGAACGTGTAGACCTTGATCTTTGCACGCTGAAAGAAATCTGTAAGGAACCTCATGATATTGGTCTTTATGATATGAATTTTCAAAGAATTGAACCATTTTCGGGCTTAGATGAGTCCTCTTCTAAGATGTCTTCAATTTGGCTTTCTCCCAACCCAGTCCTTTGTAGAAAAGAAAAAAGAAAAAAGAAATATGATTCGAATTGAGTTCTTGAGAGTTACAAACATGGGAAATTATTCCCCGCCCACAAACCTCCCCATACACCTTCGATGATTACATCAATGATGATGTAATTAACCCCAACCCCTTATTTTTCACCTACTTTTGACCCTTCTCAAGAGGCCACATCATCACTTTTATCTCCACCGTTTGATCAATTTTTTTGTCAAATCTTAGCCATTCATTCTCTCAAATTTATTTATATTTTATGGCAACATGTTTGTGGTTATTAAAACATAATCATATGATTGGTTGAATTGGTGTTTTGTGTTTCATCCCTGATTTAGTGAGAACCATTGTAAATTTGTTTCTGACCATCAGATCTTAATCAGATGGCTTCAATGAATCATTGTTCAAAGTTATGTTCAATTATTAATACCAATAATTAATGAAGAGTTCACTCATTAAAATATAAATAATTTTTCTTTTCTTCTTTAAAAAAACTATAATTCTTAATGAAATATTTTATTTCTCATGTTAAAATCATCAAATATAAATTTGTTGAATTTTCTCTTTATTTTGAGTTCCATATGGTTATGGTTCTAATTTAATTATTTTCTTGCTAAAATATGTGAATAAAAACTATATAAAAGAACAAGTAAAAAAATAATATGCTCATTAAGTTATACCTTATACCTTATTTTTTCTCTCTATTTAAGCATTTTCAAGAGACCTATCATCAATTTTATCTCGGCCGTCAGATCAAATTTTTTTCAAATCTTAGTTTTTCATTTAAATTATTAACATAATATCACATGGACAGTTGGATTAATATTTCGTGTTATATATCCAATTACATGAGAACTGTCATATAAATTTGTTGAAATTTTCTATTTATTTTGAGTTTCATATTGTTATGGTTCCAATTTTTTTTTCTTCGCTAAATATGTGAATATAGACTATATAAATGAAGATGTACAAAAATAATATGCTCATTAACCTATACCTTATATCTTATTTTTCATCTCTCTTTGAGCATTCTCAATAGACCTTATGTCAATTTTATCTCGGCCGTTGGATCAAAGTTTTTTGAAATCTAACCTTTTCATTTAAATTATTACCACAATATCACATGTACCAATAGTTAATGAAGAGTTTACTCATTAAAATATAAATAATTTTTTTTCTTCTTTAAAAAATTATAATTCTTAATGAAATATTTTATTTCTCATGTTAAAATCATCAAATATAAATTTGTTGGAATTTTCTTTTTATTTTGAGTTCCATATTGTTATGGTTCCAAAGTTTTTCGCTAAAATATGTGAATATAGTCTTTATAAATGAAGATGTACAAAAATGATATGCTCATTAACTTATACCTCTCTTTGAGAATTCTTAAGAGACCTATTTGAAATCTTAACTTTTCATTTAAATTATTAACACAATATCACATAGTGACATATTGTTATGATTTCAATTTTATTTTTTCTTGATAAAATATATGAATATAGACTATCTAAAAGAACATGTAATAAAATGATAAGCTCATTTACTCTTATCATATTCTTTTACCTCTCTGTGAGCATTCTCAAGAGAACTATTATCAATTTTCTCTCCGCCGTCGAATCAAAAAATTGAACAAATATTAGCTTTTAATTTATATTATTATCATAATATCACATCATTAGTTAGCTTAATGTTAAGTGTTATATCTCCGTTATGTGAGAACTATCATCTCAAATAAAATTTCAGAATATTGAAAACTATATTATATTACTTAATGTATTAAGGATTTCATAATAACATGTGTGTAATTCATACAATTTTAACGTATAAAAAAAAAGAAAAATAGTCATGACAATTTTTTCTAAGAAAATGAGTAATATTACATTTTCCTATGTAGTATATATATTTTTTCCATATATAATATTAAATATAATTATTATTTTTTATTTTTTTAAAGTTAATAATCTATAATTTAATCTTATTCAGTTTTAACTAAAATCTTCAAAATAAATTATCTTGTATTTTTTTTCTAATATAATATGTCAAAAAATAATGATATAAGAAAATCAAAGACAACAATGTTAAATTCTCATATATTATTATGTATTATGGATTCACAAACATTAATTTTGAATTTTCATAATTGCAAGTTATATATTATTAGATTAAAATAACTATTAAAATTAAAATACTCGCCGCGAAGTGCAAGCATTATCTTAGTACTGTTAATTTTACAATGTTTTTACGGATGCCAAACAATTCTTGTGTGACGACTCATTTATCTGAATGGTTTATAAATCCGCTAGATGAATTACCACCAAGTACAACTGTACAAACATCACTCATTCTCATCATTCTTTCTCTTCTCTCTCATTCTCTGTTAAGGGGGAAAAACTCTCTCTCATGTCCCTTTTGCACAAACTCACCGGTGATTCCCCCTCCCGACGAACTGGCCGGTTACTTCGCCTGACTTCTCTCATGTTTGCACCAAGATGATTCTCACCCCTGTTGGGAATTTAAGTACTCCTCATCCAAAAAGTATTTGGGCCTTGGGTCAAATTAATCGACTTTTGTTATTAGACGAAAATTGAGATTTTTTTTTATATACAATTAATTTCAAAAATAAATCAGTACTTTTCATTATTTTGAAAATAATGTGGTAGCTACCATTTCCTCCACTCTCAGTGGCGGAACAGACTTTGATTCTCCACTAGTAGTGACGGAACATGTATATTTTTAGTTTTGCCAAAATCGACCCATTTGGCAGGCTAAACATGATTAATTAGTGTAAAAAATCTTGTTCCGCCACTAGAGGTTAAATAAATTTTTATACCTATACTAACAGCTAAACATGGTTCATGGATGACTAATTAGCCTAAAATTTGAAGAATATCTCTAGCGGAACAGGTGCATATTTCTCCTGTTTCGCCACTAGTGGCGGAACAGGCCAAATTTTTTCCTTCTCCTTGACTGAAAAAATGCAAAAAATACCCCATGTTCCACCACTCCTTATGGAGGAACAAGTGCATATTTCTCCTGTTCCGTCACTACTAGTGGCAAAACATGCCAAATTGTTTCCTCATCCATGACTGAAAAAAAGCAAAAAAATATCCCCTGTTCCCTTTCTCTCTCTCTCCCCCAATCTAACCTAAACGGCGCCCTCAATAATGAAAAACGATTTTGAAACTATTTGAAGGTGATTTTGAGCCCAAAAAAAAGAACTGGAGGAAAATTAGGGGAGGCAAAAACAAGTTAAAGAAAAGAAAGAAGGAAGTAGGTAATTTATTATAGAATTATTTTTAAATCTTATTAATTAGTTCAATTTAATATATATTTTTTTGAGTTGTTGCAATTCGGAAGAAGGAAAAATAGATATTTGAAAGAAGATGGCACAAAACTCAGTAATGTTTCTATATACGATGGTTGGATTGTTCAAAACACCAACGGCTGCAGTTACGATCCATCTGAGCTGCTGTTCTACCAGAAAGTACAGCTACAAATAGAAATTATGTACAATTGTGTTATGAAATTTATGAAAATATTGGTTGGTCCTTTAATGATACTCTTTTAATTCGAGGTAAATATCCTTACCTAAGCGGCAACGAATGGCATTTTAGACGAGTAAAAATTACGAATGACAGACAACTGGTTCAATTTGCTGAGCACGTCAGAAGTATTGGTCTAGAATTAGAAAAATATGTTGATCGAGAACCAAGTAAAGAATCTCAGATAGGAACTAGTAGTAGAACAACTGTAGTTGCAAATGCAGATGAGAATGAGAGATTAGAGCCCGTAAATAATGAAATGAATAATGGAGATTGTGAGGGTCAATTTCCGATATTTGATAGGAGGGTATTAGAAGATGAAGATGATGAAGATGAATTAGATGAGAAACCAGAAATGGGTCCAACAGACGAAGAAGAAATATATAGAGATGGCGAAGCAGAAAGGGAGGAAATGAACCATCAGACGGGATTTATTTATACAGAAGAGGGTCAGATGGGTAGTGTGGGGACTTTCGACGATCCGCCCGCGGCGGAGTTCAAAAATACTTCAATGTGGGAATTTGCGAGAAATGATGTTCTATCGGGAAGTAGTACGCATGAAGGCGATGAAATATTGTATAAGGGTCAGAAATTTGAAACAAAATCAGAATTACAATCGGCTATAAGATTATATAGTGTGAAGTGGCACCGAGAAATTGAAGTCGCTAGTTAAGACAAAGAGAGATATATTGTGCGCTGCAAGCTTAAACATGAAGCCGACAGATGTAATTGGAGGCTGCATGAATCAATAAATAAACAAGAATTATGGCAGATACAATTATTTATGTCGGCTATAAGTCCAGAAAGACAACGTAAATATATGTGTTACTTGAGAAAATATGACGACTTTTTCTATATTTGTCACCCATATGTTAACATCATATTTACTCAAAAATCTATAACTTAGTCAACATATTTTCTCAAATGTATGATTCACATCGTGTACCTAATACACATGATGTGAAATCGACAAGTTAATTTCTATAACAATAATAGTTTGAGCGGTAGTCACACTACCATTCGTTTCGTTTTTCATATCTTCTTGAGAGATTATGGTTTCTTCCAATGAACTCATTCAATGCGAAAGATGCTTACTTCTTACTTAAGGCCAAAGCCTGACAACATCTTGCCCTTTTTTTTTTGGGAATACTCTTTACGTTCCTTTTTAAGCATGGGAGCATTATTTATAACACTTGTCCATGTTCATTTTAACGATTATAAGTATCTTATGCTCTCTGTCCTTCTCAAGGACCTATCGTGAGACATAAATAGATATGCTATTCGATTTGAATAATGTGCAAAAAAATATTATTCTTTAAATATTTCATATAATGGCTCCCACTATTTTTAATCAAATCAATAACACTCAATCGCATTGATTCGGAAACTTTCAATCCTTGAAGTTTCATAGTGAGACGGGCTCCATATTTCAATTAAGTCCTAAGTGAGATTTGGCTCATAGCCTAGAACTTAACTTATTTAGGTAGGAACAATTCCAATTGTATTTCATATAACTCTTGAACAACATAGGATAAACATAATGTGCCCGACGTATATATCTTATCGTTTGCCCCGAGCCCAAGTCCGGCTTGATAGCCCAGTTAAGTCGAACCATTTCTAATCATTGACAAAATAGTACATGACAAACTCAAATTTGGCATGACCTAAGTTGGCTCCAATTTACCGCATTCTCCGCTCCTAAGATTGTCTCTACATGCGCAGCTTTGGCATGACCTATACAGGGTCGATCAGAGTATCGAGAGATTTAGACTTATGGAAGGTACTTCATGTCTATATTATTTTGAGAGATTTTATTTAATATTATATGCTATTATGTAATCTTCAAATAACATCACATGTACTAATAGAATAAAGATAATAACAATGATATATCATGGCCTTGATCTTTACGAACTAACATAAAGATTTCCTAATATATATTTCATCTCCATGAAATTTCTCTTAGATTGTATATGGAAATCTTATATCCATATATAGAATTTGATGAATTCTTTCATCGACATGATGTGTGATTGAAAATGAAATTATCATCTTAATGATATATGCATGATGATGATGAACTACTTCATCTACCAAATGAATATGTGGTGTACGATGAACTCCTTCATCTCCCAAATGAATATGTGAATATGTGGTGTATGATGTACTCGTTCATCTACATGATATATGTGTTATGTCTGATGAACTCATTCATCATATCAACACCTATCAACAAATATATCAAATATAAATATAATCATATGTAAGACTTACGAATGTGGAATGCGGGGCGCGGTCATCATTGTCAACATTTGACAGGCCAAAAATCAACATTTCATTTAGCCAACATTCGGTTCGGTCAACAGTCAATGTTTGATACATGATTCATTATATATCTAATCATAACCGTTATGACTAACCAGTTAAAGGCAGTGTTAGATTATGTTAAAGTATATAATTTCTCATGTTGGGAGCGAAGACAACCTCAGGTCAAAGGACTATAAATACTTTATGTTACAAGAATCGCTAATGATATAAAACATTTAACAGGCCGGTCCAGTATATAGTCTCTAATATATACCTATGTTAGTGACTTCATAACTCTTTATCCGTAAAACATGATTATCACTCAACTAACAAACTGGCGTATATTTATAGCTTGTCTATAAATATATATTTATTGGTCTCCACATGTATATTTGTCTCCACAAATATCCTATAAATGACTAGGGACGATTTAGAATAGCATTCATAACACTTTATAGTTTTACTATCAAAGTCACGCACTTTGATAACAAAAAGTTGAATTGCATACTCATGGTCTATTTTAATTATATTAACATTGTTGGCAAATCCATAGCCATGTACGTTACATGCGCAGCGGAACCTATGGATTTAACCCGCCCTAGGATCTACGTTAAGGGAATAAAAGTACGAGTTTGCTATTTAAAATTTCTACCTCGGATCTTCCTGATCCGCGAGATGGAGAATGGATGTAGGTCTGAACTCTTCTGACTCGCAACCTTCTCCTTCCTGAAGCTCGGCTCGCGAAAATCCTTCTTGAAGCTCCGCTTGCAAAACTCCTTCTTGAAGCTTCGCTCACGAGAGTACTTGCTTCTCCTAGGGTTGAAGAATGATCGCTCGCAAGTTCTCAAGTTAGAGAACCTCTACTCGTATCCACGCGAACTTCAGACGTATGGAATTACCGGACTCGGCTAGACGAGTCCGGAAATACTTTCCGAATACTCTCAAAACTATCTCTCTCTTTTCTGTGTATTAGACAGCAACCTAGAGGCTAGAATAGTGTTACCAATAGAGAGGGACTACCCTTCTATTTATACTAGAGAGAGAGGTGAACAATTGCTCAGTTACCATAACTAAAAATCCTAATCTGCGCCTATTCCGTTGCCAACGGAACTATTCCGTTGCCAACGGAATAGGTATTCCATAACAGAATGCTTGGCAGCCAAGGTTATTGAAGTTACCATATCTATTCCGTTGGGAACGGAACTGTTCCGTTGCCAACGGAATGGTACTGTTTTGTTCAATCAATTATCCAATAATTGATTGTTTCGTTCACCAATTTATACATCATATGTATAACTGTTTTGAGACATATTCATCCCATACGAATGGAGTTCATGGTGTGACCGTGTAGGTTCCATTTAACGTTGGCAGTGATCTTCTAAAGATCGTAAGTCATGAGTAACCTCTAGACCGATGTCATGACTACCCATGTTAAATGAAATGATCAGCGATCATAAACCTATCTGAATAGACATTTGCTTATTCCTTTTGTTCTACGATATATGTCTTGATCACAGGGCATGGAAGTATGTCATCCTTGAGTTTGATCAAAGTCTCTTTCCTGATCGAGAATTAGACTGAGTAAATGCAAAATGATATTAACAACACATGTTAATCCATTTTGAGCATGGCCATGCATCTCCCTCAGTCCTAGTTCATCAGGGGGCCCAGAGATATCTCCCTCTTAACGAGAGGAACAAATCCCATCTTGGTCACTCACATTCCTTGTCATGATTCAGTGCATACCTAATGATGACCCTAATGATCATCCCGTTACGGATGACGTAATATCATATCAAAATATGCAGTTCCTCATACTGGAATCCATGGTGACCTCAGGTCGTAGGAACAAGCACACTATTCATATGAGAATCACTAATGACATATACCATGCATATTCTCATAGTGTGGTCAGTCCAGTACGTGTTCTCTAACACGTACCTATATTTCAGACTTGACATCTCTATGTCTATGATCAACAGAACATGATCATCCAGTCTGCGAATATACTAGTGTGGATATGTAGCTTCTTACCTGAAGTATATCTATCTCTATAAACATCCTACATATCACTAGGGATAGTTTAGAATGTCATTTGTTGGTTCACAGTTCTACTATCAAAATCACGTCTTCTGATGACGTGAACCCGAAGAGTCATTCTTGGTTGATATGAGAAAATTACATTCACAACCCATACACACATATATATATATATATATATGAAACAACCTTTATTGAATAAATAATAATGTCTTAATACATAATCCATTTTCTGGCACAAACACATTTGGCCTAGGGCACTAATCCTACAGTCTCCCACTTGCACTATGATAACTCTAGGCATCTTATGCCCATAGACCTAACATGACTCTCGTGCTTCGCTTGCGGGAGTGGATTAGTTCATGGATTGGCGACATTGTCGTCCGATGGCACTCTACACATTTTAACATCACCCCTTTGTATGATCTCTCGGATTAGATGGAAGCATCGCAGTATGTGCTTGGTCTTTTGGTGAGATCTCAGTTCCTTTGCTTGTGCGATCGCTCCATTGTTGTCACAATATAGATCCACTGGTTCCGAGATACTCGGAACTACTCTTAGCTCCACCAAAAAGTTCTTTATCCAAAGAGCTTCTTTAGCCGCTTCTGCAGCGGCTATATACTCTGCTTCCATTGAAGAATCTGCCACAGTACATTGCTTGGAACTCTTCCATGTCACTGCGCCTCCATTTAAGCAAAATAAATAACCTGATTGCGATCTAAAGTCATCTGAGTCTGTCTGGAAGCTTGCGTCAGTGAAACCCTTTACAACGAGCTCGTCTTCCATACCTCCATAGACTTGGAACAGGTCCTTAGTTCTTCGTAAGTACTTAAGGATTCTTTTAACAGCTATCCAGTGATCTTCACCTGGATTAGACTGAAACCTGCTTGTTGCGCTCAATGAGTATGACACATCTGGTCTAGTACATATCATGGCATACATGATAGATCCTATAGCCGAAGCATATGGGATCTTGGTCATGCGTCCTCGTTCTCGCTCACTTGTAGGACACTGTGTCTTACTGAGAGAAACGCCATGTGACAAGGACAAAAATCCTTTCTTGGATTCTTGCATTCTGAACCGTTTCATTACCTTGTCTATGTATGTACTTTGACTCAGACCTATAAGCCTTCTAGATCTATCTCTATAGATCCTGATTCCTAGCACGTAGGAGGCTTCTCCTAGGTCTTTCATCGAGAAATTATCTCCCAACCATTTCTTGACATTCAATAATGTTGGGACGTCATTTCTCATGAGTAATATGTCATCTACGTAAAGCACCAGGAATACTACCGTGCTCCCACTGAACTTCATGTAAACACAAGGCTCACCTTTACTTTTGGTAAAACCAAAACTTTTGATGACTTCATCAAAACGAAGGTTCCAACTTTGAGATGCTTGCTTCAATCCATAAATGGATTTCTGAAGCTTGCAAACCTTACCATAATTCTTAGGATCGACAAAACTCTCGGGTTGCATCATATGCACGTCCTCGGTCAGATTTCTGTTTAGGAAAGATTTTTTGACATCCATTTTCCATATTTCATAGTCATAATATGCTGCTATGGCTAATAGAATTCTGATGGATTTTAGCATAGCTACGGGTGAGAAAGTTTCGTCATAGTCAATACCATGAACTTGTTTGAAACCTTTCGCCACAAGCCTTGCTTTGTAGGTTTGTACCTTTCCATCCACGTCAGTCTTCTTCTTGAAGACCCACTTACATCCGATGGTCTTCAAGCCTTCGGATGGGTCAATCAAATTCCAAACTTGATTGTCTTGCATGGATTGCATCTCGGCTCTCATGGCCTCTAACCATTTCTGAGAGTCAGGACTCTTCATAGCATCTTGGTAGAACGTGGGTTCATCATCTATGAATGTCACATCATCATCATTAGACACGAGAAATCCGTATCTCTCGGGCTCACGATGAATCCTACTAGATCTACGTTGAGTCTGTTGTATTTCAAGCTCGCCAACTCCTTGAGAGCTTGTTTGTTCCTCCATCATAGTATCTGCAACTATAGGTGGGTCTCGAATTTCTTCGAGTTGCACTTTACGTTACATGCGCAGCGGAACCTATGGATTTAACCCGCCCTAGGATCTACGTTAAGGGAATAAAAGTACGAGTTTGCTATTTAAAATTTTTACCTCGGATCTTCCTGATCCGCGAGATGGAGAACGGATGTAGGTCTGAACTCTTCTGACTCGCAACCTTCTCCTTCCTAAAGCTCGGCTCGCAAAAATCCTTCTTGAAGCTCCGCTTGCAAAACTCCTTCCTGAAGCTCCGCTCGCGAGACTACTTGCGCCTCCTAGGGTTGAAGAACGATCACTCGCAAGTTCTCAAGTTAGAGAACCTCTACTCGTATCCACGCGAACTTCAAACGTATGGAATTACCGGACTCGGCTAGACGAGTCCGGAAATACTTTCCGAATACTCTCAAAACTCTCTCTCTCTCTTTTCTGTGTATTAGACAGCAGCCTGGAGGCTAGAATAGTGTTACCAATAGAGAGGGACTACCCTTCTATTTATACTAGAGAGAGAGGTGAACAATTGCTCATTTACCATAACTAAAAACCCTAATCTGCGCCTATTCCGTTGCCAACGGAATAGGTATTCCATAACGGAATGCTTGGCAGCCAAGGTTATTGAAGTTACCATATCTATTCCGTTGGGAACGGAACTGTTCCGTTGCCAACGGAATGGTACTGTTTTGTTCAATCAATTATCCAATAATTGATTGTTTCGTTCACCAATTTATACATCATATGTATAACTGTTTTGAGACATATTCATCCCATACGAATGGAGTTCATTGTGTGACCGTGTAGGTTCCATTTAACGCTGGCAGTGATCTTCTAAAGATCGTAAGTCATGAGTAACCTCTAGATTGATGTCATGACTACCCATGTTAAATGAAATGATCAGCGATCATAAACCTATCTGAATAGACATTTGCTTATTCCTTTTGTTCTACGATATATGTCTTGATCACAGGGCATGGAAGTATGTCATCCTTGAGTTTGATCAAAGTCTCTTTCCTGATCGAGAATTAGACTGAGTAAATGCAAAATGATATTAACAACACATGTTAATCCATTTTGAGCATGGCCATGCATCTCCCTCAGTCCTAGTTCATCAGGGGGCCCAGAGATATCTTCCTCTTAACGAGAGGAACAAATCCCATCTTGGTCACTCACATTCCTTGTCATGATTCAGTGCATACCTAATGATGAACCTAATGATCATCCCGTTACGGATGACGTAAGATCATATCAACATATGCAGTTCCTCATACTGGAATCCATGGTGACCTCAGGTCGTAGGAACAAGCACACTATTCATATGAGAATCACTAATGACATATACCATGCATATTCTCATAGTGTGGTCAATGCAGTATGTGTTCTCTAACACGTACCTATATTCCAGACTTGACATCTCTATGTCCATGATCAGCAGAACATGATCATCCAGTCTGCGAATATACTAGTGTGGATATGTAGCTTCTTACCTGAAGTATGTCTATCTCTATAAACATCCTACATATCACTAGGGACAGTTTAGAATGTCATTCGTTGGTTCACAGTTCTACTATCAAAATCACGTATTCTGATGACGTGAACCCGAAGTGTCATTCTTGGTTGATATGAAAAAATTACATTCACAACCCATACACACATATATATAAGAAACAACCTTTATTGAATAAATAATAATCTATTTCCTGGCACAAACACATTTGCTGGCTCAAACACATTTGCCCTAGGGCACCAATCCTACAAAAATAACATAGACACACATATTATATGAAAAATCTTAGAATAAATATAATGATCTTAATTCAATATGTAAACATAGGTCACAAACACTTCGGTCTAGAGCATAAAACCATCACATCGACATAATACAAAAATTGATTTGGAACACACACATTGCTAATCGGGAATAATACGGTTGTAAAGAGGTGCATCGTGATTACCGAGCCAATGCTTGGGCTTCGCCTCCGGAACGCATAGTTCTTTTAGCGTTATCTCGAGCATATCCCATGTAATTTTGGACTGCCCCCAAAATATTTGGCATGGATTTGGGAGTACCGAATCGATTTGGCACTAGTTAGGTTAACGTGGGTATCTCTAGGTCTCAAGCCCATAATAATGCATATCTCATGAACCGTGGGGGTTAATTTTTTTACCGTGAACTATAACACCGCCTCTATCGGAATCCCATAGGTTCATAATTTCTGCCAGAAATGCACATTGCATATCTACGTGCTCACACTCAATCTTTAGACTGAATGGCCAATTCGCAATAACTTCCTTGTATGATTCAGGCATCATCCAGGCGAGCTGTCGGTATGGCCTTCCAAATTTCATAGGCGTGCACTTGCTACTGAGGCTGAACTCAGCTTTCCCACTACTGAGTTTTTGTGTGCGATGGTACAAACGCAAAAGAGGCATGGAAGACATAAACCCTGCCTGCTTGCTATCCGACATCTTCAAATCTAAAACAATGGAATTACTAAGCTGAAAAAAAGGTCATTTAACAGGCGGTAGTGTAATACAAAGTTTTTACCTGAAATGAGAACCTGCATTATAAATTTAGAGCTTTGAGTTAGTAGGAAGTCAATAAGAGGGCGAGATATGAGTTACCGGAGCATATATGAGGTGACACTGATCGCTTAAGGAAGAAAATATGCACTGGTGGGCAAACGGGCATAAGGGGATTCCGTACATATACAAATCCTACGTGGTCATCAAGTGGATTCGGTTTTCCATATCCGACGGTCCAAATCGTGCATTGAAATGGAGCGAGTAGTGTGACTGATGTGGTGTGACATACTGCTTGACAGGCTCTTCCTCGATTTACAAATCCGACATAATTCACTTGCCAAATCTATGAGTCTATTAAACTAATTTTAAAATCAACTTCTGACTCTAGTGTCCAATCAAGACCTACTAGTTTATTCAAAATAATTTGAAAACCACTCCATGCTTTCTACCCCTAGGCTGACGACTGAGAATTTGGTGTCAATGTGGTGGTAATTAGCCTGTACATAATGGGATTGTTCACTCATCTCGATGTACATGCCCATAAACGTTTTCTACCCAAAACCTAGAAATCTACACTGTGATTCTTTTTTAACAGGAGTTGTTGAATATCAAAAACTTATTACACGGAATCCCATTTTTTTGGAACGAGTTGAAGGAGTGGGTATTATTGGTGGAGAAGAAGCAGTAAATTAGGGTTTATCAGGGCCAATGTTACGAGCTTCTGGAATCCCATGGGATCTTCGTAATGTTGATCATTATGAGTGTTACAATGAATTTGATTGGGAAGTCCAATGGCAAAAAGAAGGGGATTCATTAGCTCGTTAT
This sequence comes from Juncus effusus, assembly GCA_027726005.1. NCBI lineage: Eukaryota > Viridiplantae > Streptophyta > Magnoliopsida > Poales > Juncaceae > Juncus > Juncus effusus. The sequence continues at coordinate 9,606,868 of CM050904.1, read as the reverse complement.
TTAGTACGAATTGGTGAAATGAGGGAATCTATCAAAATGATTCAACAGGCTCTAGGAGGAATTCCTGGAGGACCCTATGAGAATTTAGAAGTCCGCCGCTTTGATAGAGCAAAGAATTCAAAATGGAATGATTTTGAATATAGATTTCTAAGTAAAAAACCCTCACCCAATTTGGAATTATCGAAACAAGAACTTTATGTGAGAGTTGAAGCCCCAAAAGGGGAATTAGGAATTTATTTGATAGGAGATAATAGTGTTTTTCCCTGGAGATGGAAAATTCGTCCACCCGGTTTTCTCAATTTACAAATTCTTCCTTAGTTAGTTAAAAGAATGAAATTGGCTGATATCATGACGATATTAGGTAGTATATATATCATTATGGGAGAAGTTGATCGTTGAAATGATAATTGATACGACAGAAGTACAAACTATCAATTCTTTCTCTACATCGGCATTTTTTAAAGTAGTCTATGGACTGATATGGATTGTACCCATTTTGAGCCTGATATTGGGAATTCTAATAGGGGTATTAGTAATTGTTTGGTTAGAAAGGAAAATATCTGCAGCGATACAACAACGTATTGGGCCTGAATATGCTGGTCCGTTGGGAATTCTTCAAGCTCTAGCAGATGGTACTAAACTACTTTTGAAAGAGGACCTCCTCTCATCTCGAGGAGATATTCGAAACTCAATTATCTTATGAGTCGAAGGACCTATCAAAAACATACCATTTTCTTCCAACAAAAATGAAAACATATCGATACATTTAGACTCGGATTAACATGGAACGTTTGCTATCACCTCATCCTTGTAGCATATCTCTACCATATCAAACAGTTTCTGGTTCATGCAGTTGAACAGATGGTCGTATTCCTTCATTCCGTTTTGTGCAATACCTGACGTGTTGGATTCGCACACGTGCGGTTGTACATAGTTCTTGGTCCACCTCTCCATAACGTACGCATCAGGTATTTCTATCAACCTGATGTTTCTGTACACGCATAGGCCATGAAGGCATACAATTCCCCTAAACTAGAATAACTGGCATTGACATGAATACTCACACGTCGACATATCGACTGCAACATCAAATGTCTTACTCCCATCCTGATGTTGGGTAACTCGTAGACATGTACGTTACATGCACAGTGGAACCTACGGGTTCAATCCTCCCTAAGATCATCGTTAAGGTAATAAAAGTATGAGATTAGCTATTACAATTTATACCTCCGATCTTCCTAATCTGGGAGATTATAGCGGATGTAGGTCTGAACTGCTACGTCTCGCTTCCTTCTCCTTCGTGCTCCTAATGCACGACTCGAATGAACTCCTTGCTTCTCTAAGGGTGAAAAAACTAATTGCTCGCTAGTCTTCAAAGCAGAAGACCTCAACTCGTATCCACGTCGAACTTCGAATCATTGGAATAACCGGACTCGGCTAGATGACTCCAGAAATATTTTCAGGATCTTTCTCTTTCTTTCTGTATTACAGCAGCCTGGAGGCTCTGTAATGTGTGTCTAATTGGGGGGGGGAACTGCCCCTTTATTTATACTAGAGAGGGAGGCGAAAGAACTTTTAGTTTCCATAACTGAAAACCCTAGGCAACACCTATTCCGTTGGGAGCAGACCATTCCGTTTCGAATGGAATAGGGGTTTCCTTAAAAGAAACCTTGGCAGACAAGGTTAAACAGTTTCTATATATACAATCCATTCTGAACAGAACCATTCCATTCAGAACGGAATACCACTGTTTTGCACATTCAATCATCCAATGATTGATTATTTTTTCATCCTTTTATACATCATATGTATAACCTTTTGAGAGCGTTTCCTTCTCTACTAGACGTTGTTCTATGTGTGACCGTGTAAGTTTCATTTAATGCTAGCAATGATCTTCTAAAGATCGTAAGTCATGAGTAACCTCTAGACGGGTGTCATGACTATCCATGTTAAATGACATGATTAGTAATCATAAACCTATCTGAATAGACATTTGCTTATTCCTTTTGTTCTATGTTATATGTCTTGATCACGAGCCACGGTAATATGTCATCCTTGGGTTTGATCAAAGTCTCTTTCCTGATCGAGAATTACACTGAGTAAATACAAAATGGTATTAACAACACGTGTTAATCCATTTTGAGCCTGACCATGCATTTCCTTCATAACTAGTTCATCATGGGGCCCAGAAATATCTCTTTTTTGACGAGGGGAACAAATTTCATCTTAGTCACTAACATTCCTTGTCATGATTCAGTGTATACCTAATGATGACCCTAATGATCATCCCGTTACGGATGACATAGGATCATGTTAAAGTATGCAGTTCCCACATACATGAATCCATGGTGACCTCAGGTCGTAGGAACAATCACACTATTCATATGAGAATCACTAATGACATGTACCATGCATATTCTCATAGTGTGGTCAGTCAAGTATGTGTTCTCTAACACGTACCTATATTCCAGACGTGACATCCCCGTGTCCATGATCAGCAGAACATGATCATCCAATATGCGAATATACCAGTGTGGATATGTAGCTTCTTACCTGAAGTATGTTTATCTCTATAAACATCCTACATATCACTTGGGACGGTTGAGAATGTCATTCATTAGTTCACAGTTCTACTATCAAAATCATGTATCATGATGACGTGAACACGAAGTGTCATTCATGGTCATTCTAATATATATATAAATATACTAATCACCCATACACTCATTCATATATAAACTGAATAAATATTTTTCTCATAATCTAATGCTCAACACTTTGGCGTAGGGCATAATTCCTTCAGTTTCCAACTTGTACTAGGTCAATCCTAAGCATATAATGCTCATTAGGCAACATGACCTTCATGTTCTACTAGCAGGAAATATATGCCTATTAGATTATAGAAATTTACATTGGAAACTTGTAATGTCTACTATTGATCTCTATCATTAGTCAAGGACTTCTGAAACATGTATTTATATCCTTGTTGCTCTATTCTGAGTGACTCTTTTTGCTCACAACATAGTTCGTCAGGCTTTAAGAGCACTCAGGACTAATCTTAATTCTAAGATCAAGTTTTGATTTAAGCATACTATCATAAGTAAATCAGTAGTAAGCTTAAGTTCAGATTCCCCTTGCTATTCCCCTTTTCGTGTGAAGGGAAGTCGTCTTGCCACCTTTCTCATTTGTAGAAAAGCCTTTTTTGTCTTCTTATTCTAGATGCACACTTGCCTGGCACGCATTCTAAATAAGTTCATTCGCGTCTTCCTTAAGAAATTATGCCACTCCAGTGATGATGCAGGCACCAAGATCAACTGGGACTGAGAGAGACGTGTGGTCTGTGTGGACCGGCTGCCTATCCTGTCACGTGCCTCGAGAACTGTGACAGAGAATCCCTGACAGCTAAAGATCAAAGAATAGAAAGAATTGCCAAGTTTCATTCAACATGAATCTGCGAAAGAGGATAGGCGGCAGGGAAGGCTCGAACAGTGGTGAGCGAGGAAGCAAAGCTAGAGGTGCATGTAATTCCTTGAAATAATTAGCGCGTATCGTAGCGGCGGAGAAGTGCAATGTTTATCCATTGGCTCGATCATACCTGGCATAGTTGCATTCCCTTTTCTGCTTCCTTGGGAATTCCGTGGTAGCTTCGGTGTGTATTCATTTACAGACAAAGACTTCGATATTCAGAGTACTGTCATTAGAATGTCATAGAATTTTACAGATCGAATTCAAAGTCATTTATCTATAATGCTCCATGTCAGGAAGCTATTGTTCGTGTAATCTCTTACTACTACCTAGTTCCTCATGGATCGGGATAATTTCTTAGTTCTTCAAAAGGGCTTAGGAACATTTACTATAGTCACCCAATGACCATCATCTGCTCTCTTATGCTCCAAGCATATTGCATACTACACTGTATAGTTCATCCCGTTACCGAGAACTTCTTCTTGTACATTGAACCTTTCAATAAATGGTTGATAAGCATAGAATCTTATTCGTATGTCTTCATTATATGAACATCATAGGCAAGAATTCTCTCTTGCATATTGGATTCCTTCAATATATTGTTGATAGCATATAATCCAATTCATATGTCTTTCATCATTCATTTCAATGCCATACACAAGAACACCTTTTGTATATCGAAAATTCAATTTATGGTCAAAGGTATAGAACCTAATTCATAATCTTTTATTGTTCATGTGAATACCATGAGCAAGAACTCTTTCTTGAACATTTCAAAGTATGGCTGAATGTATAGAATCTCATCCGTATGTCTTTCGTCATTAATATGAACACTATCGACAAGAACATTTCTTGCATACTGAATTCTTTCAATATTTCACCAATGTACTTTATCTTACAACCATAAGTCTATATAGACTTCAAATCCTAACTATTAGGACGTGTAAGTTGTTGTAATGCAGGAAGACTGTTATACTTTCACTGAATTTTTTGAAATCAAGGTTGTACTCCCACTTAATTTCTTGAAATCAAAGTTGTCGTATCTATTTCGATAAAGCCAAATTTACTTTGTCAAATAGATTCATCTTGAGATTCTTACTTTTATCCATAAATGGGTTTTGAAGCATGTAACCTTTTAAGAATTCTCAGGATCATGAAACTCTTACCATGTATCGAGGATACATCCACAGTAAAGCTCCTGTAAAGGAATGTGAGTTTTATATCCTTGTTCTATCATTCACAATCATATTGTGCTAAGGAAGTCTGAATTCATAATAACAACAAGTGAGAAAGTCTCTTACTTTAGCTCATACTATAGGAACTTTCTTTGCTAGTTATAGGTTATCTATGTACTTTATGCAATGGTCATCTAGCCATTGGATAATTCAAGTTCTCAACTTGACTGCTTGTACATGGGTTGCATCTCAATTCTCATGGTCCAACCATTTTGAGAAGGTTGACTCTTCACACTCTTCTGGGTAGAAAGTCGACTCATTTTCTATGAGCACTTATGAGGGATCATATCTCTCGGCCTAATGTCTACCAGGTCTGTGAGGAGGACCTTATGTTTCAAGTTTCATAGTGAGTCAAGATCCATATTTCATTGAGCAGTTAGTGCACTCTGACGCAACCCTTAATGTTCAACTATTTAGGTATGAGCTCTTTCCAATTGCATCATATGCAACTCTTGTCTTTTATGGAATGAGCTCACCAATGTATTTTATATTTGGTATATTATTCCATCTTGTGCCCTGAGCCCAAGTTCAACTTATATGCTCAGTTAAGTTTAACCATGTATAAGTATAAGCAAATAAGTTTCCCTATGCTAGGTACTACTTCAGTGTGCCCCTTTCCAAAGACAATCTCCCATACACCCAGTTCCGGCATGACCCATATGGAAGACTGCCTGAGTACAGTGACATGGGAGACACTTTTTTACTTAATATTCTGAAGGATTTTATTTTAGATTTATAAATATAAACATCACAGAAACAAGTTAAAAATAGTATGAGCCTATTCCTCACGAGCAATGATGAGGTTCCTAATCCTAAATCTATCTCCAGATTGTAGTTGTAATCTTTGATGAACCCTTCCTTGCGTGTGCGAAGATCCAATTCCATCTTCTAAATATTGTGCCTAGATTCTCGTCTCGCCTTGTAGTTTTGAAATAATATCTTTCCTAACAACTATCCTATTGCTAAAAAAAAATAATTTATAACTTTGGACAACTCATAGGTTGTCATAATTATTAATTATAACTTTGGACAACACAAACAAGATTATATCACAGAATAATCATATATTTAAAACTCATACTATATCTTATACGCCATCAAGAGAATCATATATTTAAAACTCATACTATATCTTATACGCCATCAAGAGGTTGAAGCAATGAAAATCGCCACTAATCATTGAAACTTTGAATGTAGTGACAGTTTCTATTGTAACTATTGTTTACTGACGTCTTTAATTGCTCCATCCTACTGGCGGTTAGGCGGGTAAAACAGCCAAAACATAGTGGCAGTTTGGGGTCCACCACTATTTTTCTTGCAATGCTCCCGGTGGTGGCAATTTACACTAAAGTGTCAGTACTCATTCTAGAGACTCATAAACCTGCCACTAAAGGAAAAATAACTGTCACTCCAAAGGTTCTTTTTAGTAGTGACGTAGCAGTATCAGTAATTTCAATTGATAATTGGGTCAATAAATATAGGAATTTTATCATTAACCTCAATTTTATCATTGGAGTGACAAAAAATACTTTTCGCATTTGGATGCAGAATCACAAAAAGGAGTTTGTATGATCAAGAGCAACCGCAACTCATGTCGAATGATGTCAAAAAAATTCATTATATTTGAATTTTTTTTTCCTAATTTAGTGCGAACTAATGTTTTCTTTATGGAATATTTAATGTTTGTTTGTGTTTTCGTATGAAAATGTTGATTGCTAATAATTAATCATAACTCCTTATTTTTCATCTACTTTTGAGCCTTCTCAAAAGACCACATCATCACTTTTATGTCGATCATTAGATCAATTTTTTTGTCGAATCTTAGCCATTCATTTTTTCAAATTTATTGATATTTTATGGCAACATTTATGTGGTTATTAAAACATAAGTATATGATTGGTTGAATTGGTGTTTTGTGTTCCATACCCGATTTAGTGAGAATCGTTGTGAGTTTGTTTGTGGCCATCATATCTTAATCAGATAGCTTCAATGAATATTAGTGCAAAGTTATATTCAATTATTAATATCAATAATTAATGAAGAGTTCACTCATTAAACATAAATAATTTTTCTTTTTTTCTTTAAAACATTATAATTCTTGATGAAATATTTTATTTTAATGTTAAAATCATTAAATATATATTTGTTGAAAGTTTTTCTTTATTTTGAGTTTCATATTGTTATGGTTCCAAATTTTTTTTTTTTGCTAAAATATATGAATTTAGACTATATAAAAGAAGATATACAAAAGAAATGTGATCTTTAACTTATACCATATTTTTTTCTTGATAAAATATATGAATATACACTATATAAAAGAACTTGTAATAAAATGATAAACTCATTTACTCTTATTATATTCCTTTACCTCTCTTTGAAAATTCTTAAGAGAACATTATCAATTTTCTCTCCGCCGTCGAATCAAAAAATTTATCAAATCTTAGCTTTTAATTTAAATTATTATCATAATATCACATGACTAGTTAGATTAATGTTCAGTATTATATCTTCGTTATGTGAGTCTTTCTTTTTTTTGGGCAAAATTTTTATATTTATTTTGTATGTTCTAACACAGCAGTTTTCAATATTCAAAGTGGTAATAATCCTAAAATTTACCTACAGGCAACAACTCCACAAATTCCTATTTTTACAAACTGATCAACAAGAAAAAGAAATTCCTATATTTTAAAATGTATAATATTTGTAGGGAGCTGATACATCACGACGTACTGTAGCGACCATGTACCGACGGTATATAAAAACTGAACACAGTATATACAAATATATGAACTGAAAACAAACAGTATAAAAAAATTCATTCTATAAAACAGTATATATTAAAAAAAATGAAACAAAAAGTATATAAAAACTCATTCGGTAAAAAGTATATATTTAAAAAGATGAAAAGGGTATATAGCGTATATAAGAATGTGAGAAAATAGTATATAATTTCAATCTGTCGCTACAGGATCGCTATAGTACCCCCGCGTGATTTTCAATTTCCCTATTTTGTATATGTTATTGTTGTACATAATCTCTATGATTATATTTTTTCAGAATATGTGAAATAATGCATCTAACAATCCTTGCTATTTGTTCTTCATCATATGAGGTAGCGAATTTTATTATCAAACAAAAAAAAAAGTTTCATTATTTTAATAAAATTTGTGTGCATTTTACAAATGCAATAAAATATTGGGGCCAATTTGAAAAAAAAAATAGAAATCCCAAAAAACAATAATTAAAAAAAAAAATTAAGTATTAGCTCATGGAAGCAACGGAAAAATCCTTTCATTGTTTCGGTACAAAAAATAACATATGCACTTACCTGCATTATTAATATATTATTTATTTATAAAAAATCAAACAAATAAATAATAAATAATAAATATTAATAATTTGATTTATTTATCAAAAGATATAAGAATTAAGGCAGCTAGAGAGCAAGGAGAATTAATAAAGGGACGCAAAATTTCTTCTTTTTCATAAATAGTATGCATTATTTCCATGCAAACTTCCATTTCCAAAATTTCTCCTAATTTTGATATTTCTCTTAAATTAAAATTATTAAGTTTATTTTACTGCCAATTTTTCACATAAAAGTATGAAATTAATATATAATTATTTAATTGAGGACTGACTTGAATAAAAATATCTTCAAAGTAAAGAAATACAATATTGGACGTTCCAATATAAAAATGCAAATTGCAAAACCTACAAAAATTACAATATAATATTACAATTATATCTCTACAAATCACTCAAAGTGAGGCAGATGCGTCTGGAAATGATATTTATAAATAGAGCACAACCCGCCCTCACAAAACACGAAAGAATTTTAGAATTTGAAGGATTTAGAAATAATAATAATAATAATAATAATAATAATAATAATAATAATAATATTTAGTTTTATGGCGTAAAATGTTAGTTGGATGAGTTTGTGAGGAAAAGTAATTGATTGAGAGGTAATGTTATACGAAAGGTTATTGTTGTTACAAAATAATAAATGTAGGCGAAATTCATATGTTACGATGTGCTTGGAAGCAATTTGTATAACTAGAACACATCCAATGATAAAAGTTGATTCCGTCCATACGCCAGTTTTAGAATAATTTGATTGATTGTGATGAAATTATATTAGTACCTGATTTTATGATGTAAACTATTAATTGGATGAATTAGTGAGTAGAAACAATAGATTTAGAATTAATATACAAATGTTATTAATATACTATGAAAATAAAATAATACAAAATTCAAAAGTAAATAACCATTCAAATGGTCGATACTCCAAGTGGTAAGAGTGCAATGTTTGTAACTCTAAGAACACAATTGGCACCATATTTCTTTTTTTAAATAAGAATGCAACATTTATGGCCTCAAAAACCTGCTTAAACTTTTCTACCAAGGATTGGGACAAAGCCAAATTGAAGACATCTTAGAAGAAGATTTATCTAAGCCCAGCAACGATTCAATTTTTTGAAACTTCATATCATAAAGACCAATATCATGAGGTTCCTTATAGATTCCTTTCAGCCTGCAAATATCAAACTCTTTAATACCATCTGCAAAGTAAATGCAATCCTTCTTGCTTCCTGGGTATAAACATGGATTGAAAACCTTCAAACCATTGTAGCCGACAAATAACATCTGACCATTTAGATTGTGAATTTCTTTCCAAGTGCTCCGAATAGCTTCCTCTTGGTAGTGAATGGTCCCATCTTCGGTCTTGTAGTGTTGATGTCCATAATCGTATTGAGTATTTACTAACTTAAAAACTTTGAAACTGGTGGTCTTAGTAATATTTTTAAAACCTTCTTGAATTCGAACAACTAACAATAGGTCGCAAGATGATTCTACGAGATATAGTTCATTTCCATCATATCCTTCCAACTTTGCAATAACGGTCACATTTATGCATGGATTTATTTCAATGGCGAAGATTTTGCCGCACCAATCGACCGCATACAATAGACCTTTGTACATTATTAAGTCCTTAATCCCATGTATTGAGGGCTGAAGTTTTTGCCATTGATGATCTCCAATTTTACAAAAGGACAATGTTCTTATGGATGAAACCATTGCAACAAGTAAGCAGTTGGCCTGATCTGCCACAGGATCGGAGGATATAAATACTCTTTTGACAAACTTAAAATCATTTGTATCGCCGTGCTTATGAGGGTATATTGGTTTTTGAAAAGTAGAAATTGGCGGCAGAGGTATTTGTACTCTAGTTAAAGGATTCAGTAAGTTAATTTGCAAATCATTCATATCAATTGTAACTAACCATCCATTAGAAGATCCAGGTGTCCATCTATTACTTAATTCTGGTACATGAAGTCCTCCGTAGACTTTTTGTTTAGTAATACTATATAAATAATGTACATCATCACCTTCTCCACAAGGTTGGAGGAGCATGGGTAGAGCACCTTTCTTGGGCAAGAAATGATAGTTCATGTTGTATGCAATAGATCTCCATGATTTACAAACAGCAATGAAACTCATGTAATCTTTATATGTATCTATTTTAATAAGGATCTCCTCTAGATTATCATCAGGAAGTTCGAACCAATTAGGCCTGATCAAATTATCCTACAAGACCGAAGAAAATTAAAAGGAATCATATTTGAGAAACAACACTTGCTACTAGAATTAATAAATGGAAATATGTTATATTTTGTACTCTTTTAGCTTACATGTCTATTGTCTTTTTGGGAGTGCTTGTAATTTTTGTCGCGATTAGGAAATTTTGAACTTTCTTTGTACCATAAAGTACCAATAAAATACACTGCAAGAAAAACAAAAATACATAAGTTATTTTTCTTTTTTGATATCATTTGAATAAATCGTTAACAAAAAATATAACAAAAGAAAGCTAAAAGAAAAAAAATTGTATTTAACTCAATAGTCACTACTCAGTTGATGAATAAATAAAGACCTTTTTACAAAATTGGAAGGCCAAAAATGGAAAAGAAGAAATAGTAATAAATCTCAACCATAATAAATATTTATGATATTTGATAAAAAAAATATTAAATTGCTATCAACTAAGAAAATATAGATCCTAAAATAACGCAACCAATTTCTACAACTGAAATCTTCATCATCTTTAAGAATGATAAATTTTTTTTTTTTTGAGGAAAACAAAGAATGATATATGAAAAACTTTCAATTATAACTGAATACAGATGCGACTATCCCACATGATCCAATTGAAGAACATGTTTCATAAAGAGAAAAAAGAAAAAAATATAGAGAAAATGAATCAATTTTTATTTTTTATATTTGAAATGCTGGAGACCATACTATATAAATTCTTCTGTTTCGTAATTTTAATAAATAAGATCCAAGAAACAAGAAAAGAAGGGAATCGGGACATGGAGACGTCGGCAGAGGCCTCGGGAAGAGTTATCTTTTCTGCTTAACGGCCTGGCCACCCTTGAAACGGCTTAGGCAGAGGTATCGTCCAGCATCCGGAAGCGCACTGCAGTCGCGCGGTGTCCAGTGTGCCTCGGCAGCCCTTAAAAATCCAGAGGACCGGGTGTCATCCATGTCTGTTCATACTCATAACAACATTAGGTCTCCAAGGTGAAACCCAATAGAGCAATGTAGTCAAGGGAAGTCAGCAAAACGGATTTATACAAGAGGAACTGTTGATTCACACAATTTGTCATTGCGCTTGGTTGAAAAGCCAGAGGCGCGACACTACCGTGTGCCGAATTATGACTGACTGAACACCTCTAATTCAGAATTCACGCTAGCAACTAGCGCCAGAGTAGGGGCGTATGTTCTGATATGCCCATGACATCGGCCAAGCCTCGCAGAGGATGAGCCGCGAATGAGCCGCGGGCGGCTACCATGAAACTTAATTCCACCATGATGGTGGCAGAATCCTTTGTAGACGACTTAAATGCACGACGGGACATTATAAGTGGTAGAGTGGTTTTCTTGCCATGATCTATTGAGATCCAGCTCCTTGTCGCACGGATTCGTCAGGAAAAAAAAAAAAAAAAACAAGAAGAGAAAGGAGACCGAATTTACCAACCTGTTGTCAATCTCTTCAAAAGAGCTGTTGTCAATCTCTTCAAAGGAGCCGCAAGAGTCATCAATAACTTATTTGGTGCCATCTAATTAGTAAGACAAAAAGAGGGGAAAAAAAATGAAATTGTGACTTTTGAGCAAGATGTTGTTCCGGATTACAAACATTTATGTAATTTATATCGGATTTACTTGACAATTTTAGGAAATTAATGCAATAAGGAATGGCGACAAAAGAAGATGTATAAACAGAATCGCATTATGCACATCCGTTATTTACTTTTTTTGGCAATTTGCTAACCGTTTATTTCATATGCCATTTACTTTATGGCCAACATCTTCCGAGAAATTAAGAAGTTAGCTTCATCAAATATAATCCTTAATTAGTTACATACATATACTTCTGTTATAATTTGCACAAGTATTTTTCAACAAAATTATATTTGTACATTAACCCGTTACGAGGAACATTGTAGATATCTAAATATCAACTACTTAATAAAATTAAATCTTATATATCTATTAAACTAAAATTAAATCTTATATCTCCACTAAAGTAAAATTCAATATTGTATTTCTACTACCAAATTCGGTAAGCATAAAAAACACAGCTACTAGTCCTAATACGTAAAAAATAAAAAACGAAGTATGACATTAACACTTCATTGAAGCATGTAACATGCTGAATTGGCTCGTTCCTGTTTAACTGATCCATCCGGTTTATTAAACCCTAAATCAAGCAGGTTGTGTATTTTCCACCTGTACAGGGATAGTCGTACAGGTTATGAGACGCAGAAGAATTGATTGGTAGATGGGTTCTGCCCGCCCCAACGAAGTAAAGAAAGAGAACAGAGGCCTAAGGTTGATGTGTTGCCCATGCCCAGAACAGTACTCCTTGTTTTGTTGTCGGCTTTAGAAGGAACATCTCTCTCAGCTAGAACTAGCGCTAGCAGGGTTTTATACGACTCCATGTGGCGTGGTCTTTCGTGTGGTAAAAACTAGGGTAAAATAATCCATTGTTTCGAAAGTAATAATAGATTATATTTGAGGAACTAGCAAGTAAATTAATTTTTCGTAAGGAATGTGTAAGAATTAAAGAGGTGAATATTTTAGGCTTAATCTAAGGTGATACGTACAAAAGTTTACGGAATCCTTTGAGAATATTTACCCGATAAGACTATGAAAGTTATATCAGTATATTTTTTAATGAAATTAATTTCTATTTTTTATATTTTAAAATTAAGAATAAAAAATATCTAGTTTAAAAATAATGAATGTTGAATTTATGAAATGATCAAAATGCCTCAAATGAAATAATCGCTTGTTCGTAACTCTCAATTCTTGTTAGACAAGTCCATCTGTTTTATATTTTTTTTATTGAGATAACTCATTGAGTTATTAGACTTGTTAAACATTGAATTAAATGCGTTCACTACTTAAGCTAGAAAACTTTGGAGGCCAAGCCGTTTCATTAAACTTTTGTAAATTTCGATATTTGTAGTTGCTGCATGTATTGTTCAATTTCTTTCTAATCTTGGCTGTTTGTACCTGAGGTCTTTCTATATTGGTCTAGTCCATTGCTACTTTTTTTTAGATAAATCATTGAGTCATTATACTTATTAAATATTGAGCTAAATGCGTTCAGCATACCTCAAATTTGAGTATCTTCCAAAGTTGGCGGTATGTCTTACCGCTTGAGCTAGTAAAGTTTGGCATATTCATTGCTACGTACTAATAGTCGGATTTGAAGCTTAAATTATGTATATTTTTTTGATGTTGTAGGTTATTTTAATCAATTTATGTTTCCCTCATGTCATGCAACCAACATTTCATGACATAAAATGCTTATATGAAAAACCAAACAATTAATTGGATTTACAAACTTGCCATATCAGAGAAAATTAATTTGAAAATTCATTCTATGTGCTGTAGAATTAATTTGATTTATTTGTAGTATATTTGGTCCTTTTCTAGTTTTAAATGAAAGCTAAGAAGAAGAAAAATATATTAACTCTATACTGGACTGGACCGGACTTGGTGAGTGTTTTTTTAAGTATAAACTGGAGAGGATGGTATCAGCTGGAGATGATGTTCAACAAACAATAATAGAAACGCCGGTGATATTAATAGTAGCAGGTATAAAGCTTAATATTTTTCCTTAATTTCTGTAAGACACCATGGCCCTTTAATTGTAACCCTTTATTCTACAAGTTCTCGTAGCAAAATGATATTCACATCAAGAAACGAAGCTTGTAGAAGAAGCGGTAATGCAAGGAAGCACAAAGATATTACTGAACGGAGTTCCGGGGAAAATGATTTACTTAAAAAGTGGAGTAAGACAGGGAGATCATTTGTCTCAGTCCCGATTCGACTTAGTCACCGATGTTTTTCTGGCAACTTTCCGTAAGCTACAAAATGAATCCTTATTATCTAAACCACACGACGCCATCGACTCTTGTCTCATGTATGCGGATGATTTGCTTTTTCTTATGAAGCCAAATTATGAAGACATTGCCTTAGTATCATACATCTTGGACCACCTAGGGCGAACCACTGGACTTGTTGTGAATCCAAACAAATCGTTCATCAGGGGATATAACACGGATCAACAAATCATAAATAACATAACTCAAATTCTACAATGCACTTACCTTGGACTGCCGTTGTCCGACAAAAAATTGAAAAAAAAAAAGACTTCATTCCGTTGATGGAGAAAATTGAAAAGAAACTACCGGCTTGGAAAGGAAAAATGATCTCCATGCCCGATAGGGTTGGGCTTATCAATTCCGTGCTTAACTCATTGCCAACATACTTTTTTCTCCTTATTTAAGGTTCCCGAGTCGGTTATTAAAAGAATTGACAAAGCAAGAAGAGATTTCTTGTGGCATGGTGACATGGCCGATCAGTGGAAAATGAAATTCTTAAATTGGGAGACTGTATGTCAACATAAGGAAGTCGGGGGGGCTAGGAGTGAAGAACTTGCGTCATATGAACAATGCATTATTGGCTAAAATTAAATGGGTATGAAAATTTTATGGAAAGGATCAAGGATTATAGCCCAAATTGGCAAGAAACATATACGCCGGAACACCGATACCCACGGAAATTGCAAATCAATCTCCTTCACCGCTGATAACAGAAGTACACTCCGTCATCGACATTTTTAACTTCTTTCTAAAATTCAATGGTGACGTAATGAACAATACCTTATTTTGGAAGCTCAACTGGATTGGAGAGAGACTTCAAATTTGCTTTCCAAACCTATTCTCCTTCATCAGCGAACGACACAACATAACAGCACATGATGCTTTTCTTCTTCAAGATTGGAGTGGAATGAATTAATTAACATATGGGACAATTGGATCGCAAGAACTATGATGGGTACGGAATCGGTGGCGACCTGGACACTTCAAGCAGGAGGGAACTACACATCTACTTCCTTCTATAGATTGATTGCAAATAATCCAAAGCCAAAGGCTCCTTACTATTACATTTGGAACCTCCACATGCCACCTAAAATCAAAATCTTTACATGGAGATTAATCAAGAATATATTGCCCACTACAGATCAACTTTACAATAGAGGATTCATCTTACCCAACATATGTTTATTGTGCATGAATGATTCCGAGTCAGTCAATCACCTGTTCCAAGATTGCACCTTCATATCAAGAATCCTACTTTCAGTAGGAATACACGACATTGATATCATTCAGACTCTTACATATGAAGGGGATATGCAATTGAGACTGAAAATTGCGGCCACAAGCTTTTAGGTCTGGAAGGAATGATGTACCAGAACATCCTCCGACGAGGCAGCAACGGAGCGATCCCTAACGGCGGAAATAATGGCTGAATTAACTCTCTGGAGAAACAATCTATAGCTGCCACTTCTATTTCTAGTTTTTCTTGGTTTATTCTTTTCTTTTCTCTGACTAGTTTTTATAGTCCTCATTGTAGTTGATGTAACTTTTATTTTACATTTTCTTTTCCAATCAGCCAATTCTCTTGGCTGATTTGCTATTGTAGACTTTTTTTTTTGAAGTGGCCAAAAAAAAAAAAATTAATTAAGAGAATGGTCTACTTTTGAAAATATTTGCACAAGTAGCCGTTTCGCCCAGCCACTAGGCGAAACACAAGTAGTTTCATCCAGTAACGGGCGAAACATAGTGCAATGAGATTACGGTCGGAAATGAGATAATCAAGCCTTGTTTCGCCAAGTGGTCGGGCGAAATACACTATTTTCGTGATTTCCCCCCGTTAACAGCGGTTAATCAGTTTCCGAAAATAAAAAATAAATAAATAAATCTACAGTCTGTTTTGCCCCGTCGTGGGGCGAAACACCTATTATACATATTGTGGGCTTAGCCCACAAAATTTGAGCCCATATTATACGAAACAGTCTGTTTCGCCAGCTTGCTGGGCGAAACAGTCTGTTTCGCCCAAAACCGATAATTTATAGCCCCTGACTGCGTTTTTCATTTTTTTCGAAAATTTTCGAAACAGAAAAAAGGATGACACAGAGGCGAAAAAAAAAAAGAGAAAAGAGGAGAGGGAAGGTATGTTGATTTCTTTGAGTTTAGGTTTAGTTAATTGTGGTTATTTGCTTCAAATTAGTTTCAAATTAGGTTTATTTGCTCAAAATTTGTTTCAAATTAGGTTTATTTGCTCAAAATTAGTTTTTCATTTTTTTGGTTGGTTTGAAATTAAATTTATAAACTAAAATATTTGTTCAAAATTAGTTTCTAATTGGTTTGATTTGCTTGATTTTGATCTTGTTAGAAAAAGAAGAAGAAGAAGAAAATATAATAATTACAAGTAAATTTTTAATATTTTTTCTAGTTTAGGTACATATTTATTTTTCAAATTATTTATTTTTGAAATTATTTTTTGTAGTTTAGGTAATGTATATATTTATTTTATTAATTATTTTTCTTGTTTAGGATTATTTATTTATATTTTTTTTGTTATAGGTATATTTTTAAGTATATTATATATAGTTTTATTTTTTGAAAGTTTAAAAAATCAAATGTATGTTATGTATTTATTTATGTATGTTTATGTATATTTATTTTGAGGGTTATTTTATTGTAAGTATTTATTTATTTATTATTAGTTTTTATTTATTTATTAATATTATTATATTTATTAATATTATTTTATTTATTTATTTATTTATATTATTTTATTTTTTAAATAAAGATGTCATCTGACGCGGGACCTAGTCGGCCAAGGCATGCGCTTCGGTCACAACAACACATGCATCGGGCGAGCGAATTTAACAACACTGAAGATGTAACTATCAAACCCATGCACTACCGACAACACGAAGTTCCGGTATTTAATTTTTTTTTTTAGTATATTATTTATAATTTTTTTTTAGAAAGTAAAAAAAATCATATGTATGTTATGTATTTATTTATTTATGTGTGTATGTATTTATTTATTTAAAAAATCTTATATATATTGTCTTTATTTATTTATTTATTTATTTTATTTTATATTATATTCTTTTATTTATTTATTTATTTAAAAAATCCTATATATATTATATATTTTATTTATTTATTTTATATATTTTAATACTGGTTCACCAATCGCACAAAAGTTTTAAAATTTGAGGGGAAATGTTGTATTATTTTATTAAAAAATACATAAATTTTAAAACTTAATTATTGAATATCAATAATTAACGGAGAGCATACTATATATATATATATATATATATATATATATATATATATATATATATATATATATATTTAATAAATGAGGATATAAATAAATAATCCTCATTGGCCATTGGGTATTTATTTTATATTGAATATATAGAAACTTATTACCAGAAAGGGTAATTGGAGATACTAATCAAAATAATTTAATGGGCCCATTTTGTCTCTCTCCATTCCCTAGTTAATTTTGATTTTTCTTAATATGTATGAAAGAGAAATCAATATTCTAATAACTCTCCTCTTTTTCTCTCTCTCCCTCTGTTGAAAAGACTATCAAATTGCAAAGAGAAATTAAATATTCTTTCCTCCACAAAATTAACAATTCAGTCTTCTACTTGGTCGGAAAATTCGGTGCACGGCTTCATTTCTTTCGAAGTGGACGCCATCCGCTGCGCGACTGTGTTACCGGTGTGGATTCGAGGTTAGGCTCGAGGTGTAAAATCTTGGAGGCAGATCAATGATATTCCTTGCACAAGAGGGCACAATCTTTCTTTAGGGATGTCGCGACTCGATCGCACGGCTACACCAGGCTTGATCATTCAATTAAATATATTTATTATTATTTTATTTTATTCTTTTTATTTATTTAATCAAATTATAATTAATTTAAGTTTATTATAGTATTTGGGCAATATTTTTATCAAACAATGAATTGGTTGCTGAACTTTGTTATGAGGTGGAGTTGTCGAGGAACTGTTAATTTGGATGCTGGAATCAGAGGCCTCTGTTGGCGCATGTGGTGGGGACATGTAAGAGTTGGTTGAGTCGGAGGATTCCATGTCATCCTCAGAGGCTCGGAGGTTAGGATCATCGGAGCCACTGAGCTCACCTGGCATAAGCTCTCTCATGTCTGCATCAACATAAAAAGTGATGGTCCTTTCATGACATCCCTCTTTATAAGCCATGGTGTAGGAGATTTTTTTCCGGATTTGCACATCTCACAACCATGGGAACATCACGAAAGGAACCACGTTGAGGTCCATATGGGCCAATGACGAGTGGTTTGCCAAATCCACTGACTATTCGTGTCATGTCATCAGTATTGTTGCAGTAGAGCGGGGCATTTTCCACTCTGATACGAGCATCTACAATGGAGGGATTGTGATCGGTACCAGTCATTTGGGTGACGATTTCAGACCTGAAGATGATATCTTCAACTATAATTTCACCCAAAGACACTACAGCATCTCTCAATTGTATGGAAGAACAAATACACACAAAGCTCTTTTGATGGTAGGGGTAAAAATCAAAGTCTTGCTCATACTGATCTATGAACAATCGTTGCAGAAATCGATTGATAGTTTTTGCATGACGGGTTTCCGGTATGCCGTCGTTGGCAGTGAAAATGGCTGACCTCAAGAGGTATTCATTTTCCTGCCTTAAGTGGACTCTAGGTGGGAGGTGTAATTCCAGTTCTTCAGTGCGATTGAGCTCTTCAGGGTCAATTTCCATTGTTGGTGGAGTGATTGGATTAGAACGAGAAAAAGAGGTTTTAGAAGAGGGAATAGTGGATGTTGTTCTGCATGATTTCGCTAAATGTCCAAAATATCTAGTTGTGAGAAACCCCCCAACTATATATTTTTTCATATTTTTATATTTAATTAAAAATAATAAATAAATAAATAAAATAATATTTTTGAATATATTATTTCATGATTAATTTTGACGATATTTTGTGATATTATTTTACAATGCAAATTTTTTTATATTACAAAAAAATATTTTTCAATTATCCTATATTTAGATTATAGTTTGATTATAGGTAAAATATTATTTTCTTCTTTATTATTTATTATGATTTTTTTATATTGTAGTTCTCATGAATTTATGTAAAATATAAATTTACTTTTTACTTATTTAATAATTGAATATAATAAAATAGGAAAATAAACATATGAGGGACATTTTAGTCTTTTAATAATTTTATTGGATGAAGAAGTTCGAGTTAACTTCACAGGGGGTAAAAGAAAAATTCAAATGACTTTATGGAAGATTTTTGAAGAATTTGAAAAGTTAGAGGATTTTTGATAAATACCAAAAAAGTTGGGGGCTATTGAAGAATTTCCCAACAGGAAAATACCAGTCAAAAGAAACCAAACTACACAGTAAACAAGTAACCAAATTAGTAAGAATTTCACCAAACATAACTTGATTAAAACAAGTAACCCGTTCATCGTAGTCATCGTTAGGTTTTTCTCCCTCTTGGGCCAAGGCGGATAGAAGATGAATGAACCTGGAGGGAGAATGTATACATGGAGCTATGTTATATGGTTATGAGCTATTTTCTAATTTTGAAATAAATTGGGCCCTGTCCCCCCCACCCCTCTTTTGCCGCCGACGATGGTAAACGAGGTAAAGTTGGCGTTGACTAAACCCCAGTCATTTCATCGGGTACATCACGTCCCATCACCAAATCGCATCCCAAGGCTCACACATCAGCAGCCCATTAAACCGAGTTTCATCCATGTTAAATTGAACATGCCCAATCAAAAAACAATCCCTCCCATGCCCATTTTGCTAAACGAGTCTCCGGCACTGTTAAGTTTGGGCCCTCCTTAGAAAACCCGTCGGCCCGAGGTAAACATGCAGACCCGTTCCTATATAGGAATTGAGGCTTTTTTGGGTCCGGTGAACAAGCCCCATGACAGCGCATTAATTATCCCAGGAGAAGCAAATGGGGGTCGGATATATTGACTCAATTTATTTCTAGAAGAGGGAATGGAGGAGTTCACATGTCTCACAGTAATAGAAACAGAGTTAATGGGCCGTTTAGAGTTAATGAGACATGATTATCATGATTTAGATCCAAAGCTAGAGAGGTGCTTGGGCAGAATTTTTGACCCCCAGCGGTTGGGTATGATCCGCTCCCTAGTCCCTACATCAATGGAATAAACAAACGCCGTTAATAATTTTGTAAATGATTATGCCCTTAAAAATAATTTAAAAAAAAAAAAAATCATTTTCTTCTTCTTCTCCTTTCTTTCTTTCTTGTTGGACCATAGTTAGTCATTCGTGATACGCTAATAATATGGTGCTCAATACGTTTGTGTATAATTCGGACCGAACGTTTTTCAAGTCGGTAAAATATTCGTCAAATAAAACAGAAAACGGCTGTAATTCATTATTTCGGTTATTCGTGTATACTTAGGCTTATTTTATACAATACAGATATAACAATTCGATATACAAAAGTATATAAATATAAACTTTTTGTTCAAAAATAATTGAGAAATATAATTATTTTATAAAACAATATTTATTTTAACTCAAAACTATAGATATATATTGTTTTTGATTTTTTTTAGCTTAATCTTTGTTCGACACAAAAATATTTATTTTTTTATTTAAATAAATAAATTTTATTTTTTTGAGAAAATTCGTATTATACGGCAATACATGTTTAATACATGTGTTTTCAAATTTTTAATAAAATACGCAAATTATTGATAAGGTTGGGTACGGATACGTCAATACGGAAATTATTCATATCTAGCGAGTACCCTCGCTTCACTTCGCATAAAATACCCTTTAATTTTTAATTTTTTTTGTAATTGCATGGTATTCAATTGTTATTTAAGGAAAGAAGGGAATAAATAAAGAAAAAAACAAAGAACTTCATATTATATATTACTTCTCAATTATCAAAATTTTGAAGTAATAGAATATGATTATCAATTAACATAATTGTAAGTAACACAGATATTTGAGTCCTTGGCAACAAAAAGACTTCCACATTATTTTTTTTATTTTTTTCTTAACCTCTTTTGTTTCTATATCTAATTTAATTATCTAATATATTAATTAATGTGTTAAGTTTATATTAATTTGCACTAATTAATATGTATTAAATGTAATTAATATAAAAGGGTAAAATGATTATTTCATAAAATATAATTTAACTTTGATAATTGAATGGAGTAAAAAATCATTCAATTATCTTTAAAGGGGTCTTTGAGGAATCTAAAAAATGAGAGACTTTTGATAATATTAAGAAAAGTTAGAGATGTTTTGAAAGAATTCTTTTTTTTTATTGAGAAATTATTGTACGGACAAACTATTGTCACTTGTGAATATTTCTCACAAAGATATTATATATATGTTTTTTATTAAAATAGTGAAAAATGCATATAAAACAGTTTACTTAATTTCTCTATATAAAAAAATATAATTAATTATGTTATAATAATTTAATTATTTGTTACACATACTATATATTCAAGTATATATTCTCTTAATCTTAACATATAAACATATCCTCTCAATAATAATGGTCCAAATTTTTTTTTTGAAAAAACAAATAACAATCAGATTGTTGCAACAAATACAAATAAAACTATTTTATTTTCACTTTTTTACCACGTTTAAGATAATTACTCTAATTTGTAAAATTCAATTATCAAATAAAATATTTTTTGGATGAAAAAGAAATTCCCGTGTTTCACATACAATAGTTTATTTAATTTCTCTATGTAAAAAATATAATTAATTATGTTATAATAATTTAATAATTTGTTATACAAACATATTTTTTTTAATCTTAACATATATAAATATCCTCTCAATAATAATAGTTCAAAATGTTTTTTTTTTAAATAAGAACAATCAGATTGTTGCAACAAATACAAATACAAATATAACTATTTTATTTTCACATTTTTTTGGCACGTGAAAGATAATTACTCTAATTCGTAAAATTCAATTACCAAATAAAATATTTTTTTTTGATGAAAAAGAAATTTCCCTGTTTCATATACAATAGTTTATTTAATTTCTCTATGTAAAAAGTATAATTAATTATGTTATAATAATTTGCTAAACAAACATATATATTTTTTGATCTTAACATATATAGATATCCTCTCAATAATAATAGTCCAAAATATTTTCTGGAAGAAAAATATCGATGAGATTGTTACATAAAATGCAATATAACTATTTTATTTTTATTTTTTTGCTACATGAAAGATAATTACTCTAATTCTTACAATTCAATTATCAAGTAAATATTTTTTTTGATGAAAAAAAATTCATGAAAATTTTATGTTAAGACGTTTTCATGAAAAAAATACTTTTGATAAAATCTTTCCCCATGACTTTAAATAATATGCAAAATATAATTCAACTTACATGCTATAAGAAAAAATTATATTAAAGTGATATTATATATATAGTATAATAAAGTACATTATAATATATAGTTATAAAATTTTAGATGGTTGTGTTGTGTGTGATTTAATAAAACGACTATTTATAAAAATATTTAATTATATTATAATAAAATATTTTAGTATTAAAATATCAATATGTAAATTGAGTGGATAAAATAAAAATATAATATAGAATCAATATTCATTATAAGAATAATGGTTCATTTTATAAATAAAAATATATTTAAATATGACTCACTACAAAATATCATGGAGATTAGGCCACAGAAAATTGAAGGTATGACACGTTTCAAAATTATAGCTCCAACTGAGCTTTGTATATTGCATGTCCCCTCGCTCCGCTTCGGCCTAATCGTTCTTGTTATTTATAATTTTTAGTGTATGTTGATTTTCTTAGAAAGAATATTTTTCATCTTATATATAGTGGTAGTCAATGTGATACTTATCACTTTTTTCAAGGTTACCCTTGAAACTTCTTTGTCTTAAGTTTTTTGTAAGATTGAACAAAAAATTATTTATTTAGTAAAGAATGAAAATGAAATTAAAATGATAATTGTCATTATATAAGAGTAAAAGTACATTTTTCTAATTTTGGTTGGTTACACATGAAATTTTTAATTTTAATATATGTATTGTTGCACGTAGGGGGTGTAGACGGTTTGGATCCGGTCCAATCTGGTTCATAAAGTTGTCACATCATATTCACATCCATTTGATTTTTTGGATCCAGATAAAATTCATATATTAAATGGTTACGATACAGTTCGATACTCCTGCATAAGAATACAAATTCATACTTTATTGAATAATAATTAAAACGAATAATTCATATATAGTTAACTCATTTGTTTTATAAGTCTCAAATATCACTGTACATAAATGTGGAATTTGCATAAATAACACCACCTCATTTTTTTATCACAAAAAATATCAAAAAAAACTCAAAAAAATATGAAGGGTAACAAAAAGATTATAGGTTTGTCTTATGGGATTTCATATTACGTCACGGGATTTTAGAGCACTTAATTATAAGCTCACATAGAAGTCCGAAAAAGCAAAAATAAGATCCAACTTGAACAGATTCAGTGATCAGATTCCCTGGTATATCTGCCTTTGCGGAGTTCTCCAGTGAGACCAACTTCAACCTCTTCTCAGAGAAATTCCATTCATAGGACAAAAATAATATTTTTTAATATGAGATAAATCATTATTTTTATATTTTTTTATTATGTCTCATTCTGTTAAAATAAAAAAAAATCATGTAGCGGGTCATTTTTCATTTATTAAAATAATAAATAATGAAAAATTAAGACACCAAATAATATGATTTCCATTCATTAAAATAATAAATAATAAAAAACTAAGACAGAAAATAATATTTATTTAATATGAGATAAATTATTATTTTTATATTTTTTTATTATGTCTCATTCTATCAAAATAAAAAAAATTATAATTTTTATTTTTTAATGTATTGGTCCTCACCACGGCCGGCCCCCCTACTAGGCCCATGAGACCATGGTCTAGGGCCCAAGTTTTTGGGGGGCCTTTTTATAATATATATATATATATATATATATATATATATATATATATATATATATATATATATATATTAGTAACGGTTTTTAATAAAGAACCGTTACAGAATTCGTAACCGTTTTTTAATATTAGTAACGGTTGTTTAAAATTAGTAACGGTTTTTTAAAATCAGTAACGATTTTGGTAAGTTGTAACGGTTAATTAGTAAAAACCGTTACTAATTACATTATTAGTAACGGTTTTCATTAAAGAACCGTTATAGAATTGCCAAAATCTGTAACGGTTTATTATAAACCGTTACAGATTGTATGCATATTTGTAACGGTTCTTTCAGAAAAACCGTTACTAATAATATATTTAGTAACGGTTTTTATTAATTAACCGTTACAAATTTGCTTAAATACTCCGCAACCGGTTTAGAAAAAAAAAAAAACTTCCGCCCCTCTGTTTCTCTTCTCTTCCGCCAACTCTCTGTTTCTCTTCCTGTCTTCCGCGGCTCCGCCCCTCCTCTGTCTCTCTTCCGCCTGAGACCGAGCTGCCGCCGCCGCCCGCCTGAGACCGAGCCGCCGCCGCCCATAGCCACCACAGCCAAGGTTCAACTTCTTCTCATATGGGTTAATTTTTAATTTTTCAATTAGGTTCTAAATTGGTTGATTTTCCAATTTTAGCTTTAATTTCAGTTTAATTTTAGCTCTAATTAGGCTCTAAATTGGTTAATTTCAGTTTATTAATTTCAGTTTATTGAATTAGGGTTTTAATTTGAGTTTATTAATAATAATAGGATTATGATTTTAGTCCCTTTCAAATCTTATCTTATAATTTTAATATTATATATAGGTGCATTATGGCTCCGTCGAGTTCTCAAAAAGAAAAAAGAAGAAAAGAGAGGAAGCTTTAATCAATTCGCAAAAAGGAGCTCTCAACAAATGGATTGCTAGAAAACCGGTTGCGGAAATAGATGAGGGCGGACAAGTAGATAATGAAGAAAGGGAAGAAATAATAGAAATGGATGCGGGTAATGAAGTGGAAGAGAATGAAGATTTAGAAGAGCAACAAGATGTGGAAGAGAGTAATGAAAATAAAGAATTGAATTCTGAATTTGCACCGCCGGATATCGATGATCCAATTAATTGGGATAATATTGATCATAAATTAAGAGATTTATTAATTGAAAGGGGTCCTACAAAAATTGTTGATTTTGAATTTCCAAGGGATGACACGGAACGGGGTAGACATTTTTCTTCCATTCATTTTATTCGTCATTTAGACAATGGAGAGAAGTATGATAGAAAATGGTTAGTGTACTCTAAGGGTTTAAATAGTGTATTTTGTTTTTGTTGTAAATTATTTAAGTCGGGTCGAGACAAGACTAAATTAGCTAATGAAGGATATAATGATTGGCACAACTTAGGTGGTAGACTTAGAAATCATGAAATTTGTAAAGAACATATGGATTGTTTGGGTAAATGGATTGAATTGGAGAGGAGATTGAAAAAGAATGTGACGATTGATGCAAGGTTACAAATACAAATTAATAGGGATAGAGAACATTGGAGAGCGGTATTGGTAAGAGAAATTGCTATTGTGCTAATGCTTGCAAAGAATAATTTACCATTATGCGGAAGTAGAGAGAAGATTGATGAAAAAGATAATGGACTTTTTTTAAGTGTGATTGAAATGTTTAGAAAATTCGATTATGTGATTCAAGAGCACTTAAGAAAAATTGAAAATAAAGAAATTCGTAACCATTATCTTAGTCACAAAATTCAAGATGAGTTGATACAATTGTTAGGGTTTGAAGTTAAGAGCAAAATTATTCGGACAATAAAAGAAGCAAAATATTATTCGGTTATACTTGATTGTACACCGGATGTAGGCCATAAAGAGCAAATGTCTCTTATAGTACGATGTGTGGATATCTCCATGAGTCTAATAGAGGTGAAGGAGTTTTTTTTAGAATTTTTGAATGTTGACGACACGACGGGGTTGGGATTATTTGGTTATCTTCAAGATACTTTGGTTAATCTTGAACTCAATTTTGATGACTTGAGAGGGCAAGGATATGATAATGGCTCTAACATGAAAGGCATAAATAAGGGTGTGAGCGCAAGAGTGCTTAAAGTAAATCCTAGAGCATTTTATACGCCATGTGGTTGTCATAGTCTCAATCTCATTCTTTGTGATATGGCCGAGTGTTCTATTGAAGGAAGAAATTTTTTTGGGGTGGTGCAACAACTTTATGTATTGTTCTCTTCTTCAACACATCGATGGGCAATTATGCTAGAATATGCGGAGGGTTTTAAGGGTTTTACACTTAAGCAATTATCACAAACGCGTTGGGAAAGTCGAATTGAAAGCATCAAGCCTCTAAGATTTAAGATTTCAAGCATAAGAAATGCTTTGATGGATTTAGCAAATGAGAAAGACACGGATCATGGTACGAGAGGTCATTGTATATCTCTTGCAAAAGAACTCGGATCTTTTAAATTCTTATTAAGTATTGTTATTTGGTACAACATATTATTTGTTGTTAATGGGGTTAGCAAAATCCTTCAAAGTCAAAATAGACATATGGATGTTGCAATAGAACAATTAGAAGGCCTTGATAATTATTTTAAACGGTTTAGAGATGTTGGTTTTAATGAGGCATTGCATAATGCGGGTGAAATGGCGAATGAATTAGGGGTTGAACCTAAAATTGTTGAAAAACAAATTATTAAAAGAAAGAGGCAATTTGATGAGGAAGGTAGTGAAGATGAAATAAGTTCGGCTTTAGAAAAATTCCGGAAGGAGTACTTCCTATTTATTGTAGATCAAGCAATTTCATCGTTCAAATCTAGATTTAAACAATTTGAAGTTTATCATCAAAATTTCGGTTTTTTGTTTGATTTGGAAAAGGCGTGTTTAAGTGATGAGTCATTGAAGAATAGTTGTGTGAATCTTGAAAGTAAATTGAAACATAATGGAGTTTCGGATGTTAATGGAGATGATTTGTTTGTGGAGTTAAAGTGTTTGAAAACTATATTGCCAAAAGAAGTCAAAACACCAATTAACATACTTAATTATTTGAAACATTTAGAGGGTAATTTTCCAAACGCTTGGAATGCTTATAGAGTGATTTTGACGATACCGGTTACCGTTGCCTCGGGAGAAAGAAGTTTTTCAAAGTTAAAATTGATTAAAACGTATCTTCGATCTACAATTTCACAAGAAAGATTAAACGGATTAGCTTTATTGTCGATTGAAAGTGATTTAGCGGACGAGATAGATACTAATCAAGTCATCGATTTTTTGCTTCGAAATTTCCGAATAGAACTATATTCAAATGATGATTATAGTCTTATAATTTTTGTAAATCAATATAATATTGATACTATAATAGTAAAAAAATAGATCTATATGTATTTTTTTTTTTTTTGCATTGTGTGTTTTAAATTTATTATAATCTATGTGGCACGGATACGGATATGGGTATCGTATCCGATATGATACGGACACGGCGATACGGCAATCTCGAAAAAGCTCCGGATATGATACGGCGTATATATATATTATGTATATTTTGTAACGGTTCTTTCAAAAAACCGTTACTAATAGTGTAATTCGTAACGGTTTTTATCAAAGAACCGTTACTAATAGTGTAATTAGTAACGGTTTTTATGAAAGAACCGTTACTAATAGTGAAATTAGTAACCGTTTTTATGAAAGAACCGTTACTAATAGTGAAATTAGTAACGGTTTTTCTGAAAGAACCGTTACAAATATGCACAGTCTGTAACGGTTTATAATAAACCGTTACAGATTTGGGACTATTTAAGAAATCTGTAACGGTTCTTTCAGAAAAACCGTTACTAATAGTGTAATTAGTAACGGTTGTTATGAAAGAACCGTTACAAAGTTGCTGAAATAGTCCAAAATCGTTGCAGATTTGAAAAAACCGTTACTAATTTGAAAAAACCGTTACTAAAATTAAAAAACCGTACTAATTTTGTAACGGTTCTTTAAGAAAAACCGTTACTAATTTATCAAAAAATCAAAATGGGCCGCCCTGCCGTGTCCAATCCGTATCGCTCCGTGTCCTAGCCGTGTCCGTCCGTGTCGGGCCGTGTCCAAACATTTTTTTTATTATTAAAATAATACGACACGCCATGTGGCGTGTCCGAAACGTATCGGTGCCGTATCCGTGTCCGATACGTATCCGATACGCGTACGGCTGCTTTTTTGAAGTATCCGCGTAACATAGATTATAATTGAAAAATTTTGGGGTCCTTTTTGGATGTTGGTCTCGGGTACTCCAAAACCCGGGGCCGGCCCTGGTCCTCACATAAATAAATAAAGCTTATAATTTGGAGATTTTTTGACACCCGTCCTTTTTTTTTTCTCTATGACTGCTCCTCAATGATCCAATATGTGACAGGTTATCATCCGACCCATGAATAAAACACCATCAGTCACCAAAATGCACATATTGTTATAATTTAAAGAGTTTTAATTCCATTTAACTCATTCATGTGGGACTAAAAATAGCTCACAAAATCCGGAATGTTTTGATTGACAAATCAAGCCATGCTCACATGTGTTGTCTTTTGATACACATACCCAGTTTGAACCCAGTATATATTTTTACTTGATATAAGTCCCCGTTTTGAAACAATAATTATTTCCATTTTTTTTTTTTAAGAATTCTTTTAATTTATAAATTTATGTTAAGGGGTAATAATATATAGTAAATAGTATCAAATAATGTTTGATATTATGATGCTTTAGTAGTAATATATTCTTTTAATTTATTTAATTAATGAATAATTAAATTTGTTCTTCATCTTATCATATTTTGTAAAATATAAAAGTATATTTTAAAACTAATGAATAATTATTTTAATAAAATATAATTCAAAGCAGGATTTGGTGTATACAATTACAAAATCTTAAGTAAGAAATAATTTCCTGTGTATCTTTAAGAAAATATTACATAAATTATTATATGATGAAGACTACTCTATGTTTATACTTGATATGAGTTCCCCATTTTCAACCAATAATTGTTTCCATTTTTTTAATTTTTTTTAATTCATTAAATTGCGTTAAGGAGTAATAATATATAATAAGTAGTATCAATTTAGTGTTTGATTATGATGCTTTAGTAGTAATAATTAATAAATTATTTTAAAAGTAATGAATAATTATTTCATTAATTGTAATTATTTAATTAATGAATAATTAAATTTGGTCTTCAATCATATGCTGTAAAATATGAAAATATATTTTAAAACTAATGAATAAATATTTTAATAAAATATAATTTAAAGGAGGAATTTGGTGTATATAATTACCAAATCATAAGTCAGGAGCAATATCAAGTGTATCCTTAAGAAAATATTATATAAATTATTATAAGATGTGGACCAAATTTCAAGTATACCCCCCATAGAATTTCATAATTTCATGTATACCCCAGCAAAGTGTGAAGATGAAAAAAAACTTGTGGAATTTATTTAGTTCCTAGGCCAGCTGCAATGGCCTTTCGTATTTGCACTTACGTACCTACAAAAATCTTTGCACTTAACAAAGGGTCCTCAGTTTGAACCCTCATTGTTCCATTGTTTTAAAAAAATTTAGTGAAAAAAATATTTTATATTATCATCAACTTATTATTTCTGAATAATATTAACATATAATTTAATAATAATAATAATACAAAATTGACTTATTGATATCATTATAAGCTTATAAAAATAATATAAAAGTACCATGATTTATTGGGATCTGGGTAAGTATTCAGGATTGAATTTTAGCGCACGATCATGATTCTAATAATTGTAAAAAAACAAAAAAATTGTTTGTTTGCCGAAATTGCCAAACATTGGTAACATTTTATGCATCCAAAAATTTGTATTAATTTAAATATCATTTTATGAATAATATAATATATTTTAATATTTAATACTTTCCTGAATAATGATATTATTTTTTTCTTAATTTTTGTAATTATTTATTATTTTAATAAATAAAAATGACTCGTTATATGATTATCCATAAATAAAGTGTCACAAAAAATCGCACCAATTTATAAGCTTTATATGAATGAACAAACGAAAAAATTGTATACGACAAAATTATTATACAAGTATTATTAGCGAACTGAACGAAGAGAAGAGAAGAGAGATCCTCCGCCCTTCTCGCCGCTGCTCCGGTCCACTCCGCCGGCCGCCACCTTTTTACATTCTATTTCAGAGTAATTAGCCATCTAAATATGAAATGTTAATTCTGCACGAATTGTACCAGTTATGGTTGGGCACTGGTACGAAATTGTAACGACAATACCAGTTGAAGTTGGGCACATGTACCATCCGAAATGTATTGTAAACTTTTTAACTTTTTAATGAACTTTGAACTGCCGCATCCTGCGTATATTCATTCAAAAAAAAAAAAAAATACAGTGTACTTTGGTGTAATAGGTTTGTAAATTGGTATGCATAAGTTGATGTGTACACATAACCGGTGGCAGTGATGTTCATTTAATCAAATCCGAGCCTGTCGTCAAGAGTAGATGGGAAAAAAAAGGCATGGCTAGATGATAACCTTGGCTCTAGTTTTGATGTTTGTTAGATTTTATTATGAATATATTATGAATATGTTAGATTTTCAATGTAATTTTTGTTACATATTTTGTTAAATTGTTGTTATATTTGTTATTTGTTAGACGTTGGAATTTTGTAATTTAGGGTTTTGTACGGATATTGGATCTCTATTAATTATTTATCGTAATTGTGTATTGTGTTGAAATGGTACCAAGTGTTTGAAGTGGTACCAAGTGTTTTTATTAGTGTATCACCTTATAAAATTCTACAAAATTTAATAATTCAATGAAAATCAACAACATAATCAAAATAACTTCCATATAAGTTTAATTTCACAAATATCAACAAAAACTAAACAAAAGTTCAACATAGTCAAACAAATTCAATCGTAAATTAAAGTAAAAATCACATTTTTATTTTATACACAATTTCACAAAATAGCATTCACAAAATTACAACCATTTCTGCCCTAAACTACCTATTACACAAAAAATCTAATCCCTAAAATCTCAATAAGCTTGGCATATTTTTTTAGCAACGGTTTTCCCATCCATCTCATAGGCATATTAGTGGAGTTCGAACCTCATTTTGCGTCCTTTCACATATTCCTGAATTAATCATAATCAAATTAACTATAGTACCGAAATAAAATAAAATAAATGGAGTTCAAGCCAAGAATTCCTTCAATTTACATGATAAATTATCTTTCTTCTAGTACTTGAGCCAACAAATGGATCCAAACACTAACGTACACAGATTCATCCAAGAATTCCTTCAATTTACATTTCATACATACCTTAATTATCTAGTGAAATGGTACCTTGTCTAGCTGTATAATAGGGTTTGGAGAAACTGGGAGAAATTGAAGGCATACAGTCTAAATTGTTCTAAATGTATGCATAATTGTCTAAATTGAAGGCATAATAGTCTAAACTGGGTCCGTACAATAGCTCTTATTGTTCTAAATGTATGCATAATAGTCTAAATTTAAGGATGAAACATCAATTTAGATTATCATGCATCAATGTAGGCATGTGCATTAGTGTATAATATTGATGCTTAAATTGACTTTTTGCAGTCATGTCCCTCATTTTCAAAAACTAAATTACACCAATTTGAATAAAAAATATAATTGTTTCCAACTTATACATGAATCAAGAAACTGGTCAATGTCATCCCCTCCGATTTCTGGTATTTAGAACCAATCATAGTACCAAACCACACCATTCTTTTTAATTACACACCAGAATATCATAAAGCCATCTTGTCATTTTTGCCAAAAACTATGTGAGGCATTAATTTGTACAAGAATAATGTACAACAAATCGAAGAAAAAAAAAACACTTAACACTCTCAAAAACATAAAATTGGAATTTTAATATAACACATCACTTATATTTTAATATAATATATTAAAAATAAATTGTAATATTAACAAATTATTTATTTAATTTGCATTGATGAGTAAAGGATACACCACACTCAATTGTTTCAGATCCAGATGTAGGAACTTGAACCTAAAATTAATCAATATATTTTAATTAATTAGTAACTATACACAAATTATAAAAAGAAAAAAGATAATTGAAAAAATTATAGATAATTAAAAACCTGAAGATGAACTGCGCAAGCTGGGCACTCCACTTCCCTCATCTGCCTACTCGATCCATTCGATTTCAAACCTTTAAAAAATTAAATAATTAATTAATTAATTTACTTATTTATTTATAAAATTAAAAAATTACTAAATTACCTCAAGAAGACTTACGATTTCTCTCAATTTCCTCCTGCAAATAAACAAAGAAAAGGAAAGAAAATCATCACTTAATAACTAAATTCCATAAATTTAATAAAATAATAAAAATATTTATTTATTTCACCTGTAGCTTTTTGGCCAGATCCTCATCATGACTATGTAATCCAACTTTATTCAAATTACCTTCTTTCACATTCATCAGCCTTTGTGAAACTTCCGCCTAAAAATTCAAATAAATACACCAATATATATATATATATATATATATATATATATATATATATATATATATATATATATATATATATTTCTAGAGAGAGAAAAAATGCAATACCATGCATCTGTCACAAACACGGACTTGTGGTGCATTTTCCTCAGCATTTAATGCAATTCTGTCTTGGCTGCATTTGTCGCAAAATATATCGTCGCAATTCCTATAGTGGTGCTGCAAATTTAACAAAATACCCCCCATTTAATAAAATAAATAAAATAAAATTATTACAAAATAATATTAAATTACTCTGCGATGGGTTAAATGACATGCATTTTTTCGCTGCTTCGTCTGGAACCTGAATAATTAAATATAAATATATATTACAATATTTTAAATTTTAAATTTTAAAAAAATGAGGAAAAAAAAAATTTACCCAGTGAATAATCAAATATAAATATATATTAGAATAATTAAAAAAAATTAACGAAAAATGCGAAAATAAATAAATAATAAAATTACCCAGTGATTTTGCAACTTCTAAATTAGCATTACCTCTCGCAAAATTATTTCCTCCAATTTCTTTAAACTGTATTCAAAATATTTAGCAATTTATTTATTGCATTTATAAATGATTTAGGGTTTTTTTCAACAGACTCCGACATTTTCTGGTATTTATGAAAAAAATTAAAAAAAAACTTACCTTTTGGAATTTAAGCAAAACTATAAGCTTTCAATGTTTCAAAAAAACACTAACTTTTGTGTTAGAAATAAATAAATAAAATATGTACCTGTACAGTTGCAGTAAAGTACTTGTGGTGTAACTATTAGATTGCAATCTTACTCTTTTTGGCTCAAAATCCACCGAACTCTTGGACCAAAACGCAAATATAGATGAATCTAAAACCTAAATAAAAATAAAATCATACCAACAATCAGCATTAAATGCAAATTACAGAAAAAAAAAAGATTAAAAATATTAAAATGAATAAAACTAAGACTTACTTCCCATCTTATGACAGTTTCAAGTGGATAAATCCCTAAAGTTCTATTACTACTCAGGTCCAGAATTCTAATTCCATCTAATCCAAAATCTAAACAAACAAAAACTAAACAAATTAAAACGCAAATAAGTAAAAAAAATTCAAAAAAACAACTAATTAATTTATTTCAAACCTGACAAAAGGGCATCCATGGTTCTTCCAGCTCTATCAGGAAGAAGCTTAACCCTAAAGTTCTGAACTCCATTATTCACATCCACTTTCGGTACAGCCTTCACAATTTCCGTACCAGTTCCAGTCCCCGTGCCAGTACCAGTACCATGAGAAAAGCTAATAGATGGGCCATAAAAGCATCGGATTTCTACTCGGAACAGTTCCACTAGATTCGTACCGCTCAGATCCCCCCCCCCCCCAATTATAAGCATATACACCCTCATTTTCCTGTACCGGTTCTGACTGGTACGAGTTTTCAACGTGAATAAGAGGGGTGATTGTGACTGAGAGTTGGAATAAGGATCGGAATTAGGAGGGTATTAAGTGTATGTGGGGGTACTCCGGCGCGTTATAGGCGGAGGCAGACGGGGCAGGGTTAGGGTACTAGTAAGGGGAAGGAGAATTGCTCGTTATGAGATATTTCTGAAGAAGGAAGAAGAAGAAAGGAAGGAGGAGAAAATATATTTGATGCTTTCAGCGTGAATATGGAGCGTCTGTGTCTCATTTAGTGTAGAGGGTCAATAACAGTGATCTGTTACTGTGTAATGATTCGTTACATATATAGTAACACAGTAGATAGACGCATGACGTCATTACGGGGAACCTAAATAAAATATGAACGGACCCGGTGTACTCACGCTATACAGTGCATACAGGAAAGAGTATCTTTAATGGTCTGTTAGACCAAGTTCTTCCGATAAACAAGTGCACGTGAAAACTCAAACAACAGTACAACCCCGACTAACACGTGTCGACATCAGATAGGCTGGGCCTGATCGAAGTGAGATCAGTAAATAAATATTTTCACTCAAATCTCTCTCTCTCTCTCTCTCACACACACACGAAAACGAAGATGGATTCCTGCACCAAATTGACTCGCATTTTGTGAGTAGATCGATTTCTTGATGTCATGTCTAGTTTTTTTAGTATTATAATTTTGATAAAGGATTTCTTGATTGACATTTTATTGATTAATTATTAGCTTTCTTTTGTTTCTTGAATAAACAGTTGGTGTAGAGAGTGTGGCGACCCGATGAGTCACCTACACAAGATAAGTTTTCACTTCAAGACAGAACACCCGCATCTCAGATTCCTTTGCTGGATTTGCTTCAACAAATTTCTGACATTCGAGGAATTAGAGAGGCACAGGAAGGTCTGTGTTGTGAGTATCGAATCCGTAACTGCGCAATTGAAGAACAAGAAGTGTGATGTGGCTATCGGAGCCGGATCTGGAACTGCAGAATTGAAGAACAAGGAGTGTGATGTGGCTATCGGAGCCGGATCCGCAACTGCGGAATTGAAGAACAAGGAGTGTGATGTGGCTATCGGAGCCGGATCCGTAACTGCGGAATTGAAGAACAAGGAGTGTGATGTGGCTATCGGAGCCGGATCCATAACTGCGGAATTGAAGAACAAGGAGTGTGATGTGGCTATCGGAGCCGGATCCGGATCCGCAAATCAAGCTCCAGAACAGATCAGTGCAATTCAGCCACCAGAGATCGTGCAGTTCAGCAGAGAAAGTGCGGAGTCTCAAAATGGATCCACAGTTCAAGAGGGAAGTGCAGAGAGGCAGACTCAGGCTGATGAAAGTGAGTACTTGACAGGCTGGTGTTTTACATCAATAATGAAGATGTTCAAATTTTGAATGATTCACTTTGTAGATTTAGTTTTAATAATGTTTTGGGGAAAGAACTAATAAATTGGGAGTTTGATTTTCTTGATAAATTATGTGTGTTCAATTAATTGGGCAGTTTGAATGATAATTGTTTGATTCTGAATTATGTGGAATGATAAATTGGGATGATTCAATGAGATATTATTATTATTATTATTATTATTATTGAAACCGGTACGGTAACCAAATTGGTTCAATTACTGTACCGTACCGGTTTCATGATTTGGCACCTCACTCTTACCTTAAAAATCAATAAGTTCGTTTGAGATTTATTGTTGTTGTTGTTGTTGTTGTTGTTGTTGTTGTTGTTATTATTATTATTATTATTATTATTATTATTATTAAAACGCCTTTTCCACCTGAGAGACAAAAAGAGTAGCTAATATATATCATTTATTAGTTCGTTTCAAGAGTCCTTTTTCCAAACAAACAAATTACTCAAAACACGTAAATTCCCCAAATCGCCCCTAGAAAAACAAGAACGAACCTTGCGACGAAAACAAGTTGTATTCCTTCACATCGCCCTCCTTTCCTGCCCCGCACTGGACCCCTCCATTCCTCCATTCCTCCATTCCCTGGACCCGGCCCGCCATGGACCCGCCAAAGTGGAAGAGAAATGAGAAGCTCCCTCTTTCGCACAGGAATGGAGATCTCCATTTTCTCCTCCTTTTTCATCAAATTACCCTCGTGATTATCACTCGTTCTTACCGGGTTTAAATTTCTCCTTAACGGGTTCGGATTTTCAGGGAGTAAAACCCGTATGTTTGCCGGATCCGAATTCAACAGAATGTACCGGCTCCCCGTTATATTTTGCTTATTATAAACCGGTAAATCGGGGCTTTGTTGGTGGTGTTTCAGACAGATGGAAGGAGGGTCACTTTAATGTACCGCCGGACCAGTATAACGCACCGCAGGCACGCCGAACCCTAAATGGTGGTGATTAGGGTACGGGTTGTAATGCCCAAACATGTACCCGTTGGTCAGCCCCGCCCAAGAAGTAACCGGTACCTGTACTTGTACCGGTATGGGCTGGTTGTGAAACCCTAATCCAACAGTTGGAAAGTAAGGAGCAGGCATATGTTGTTGCATAGGTTGGGTCTGAAGTAGGTACGGTACCGACATGGACAGGTGGCGGCATGGCATTGGTCGGCCCAAAACCATTCTGATTCTGAGTTTCTCGCTTCTCTTTCTCCTCTTCTTCTAGAAGAAGCGTCTGTTAGACAAACACGCAGTGCACGTTTTGGCGAGCCATGCCTTCTCTGAACGTCTTCACTACCTGAGAGACAATAATATTAACAATAGTAAATTTCCTCGCGTTGACTAATGAATAAATATTTCATTCAAAAAAAGAGAAAAATAACTAACCTGTTCTTTGAAGATGACGGTGGCGGCATCTAGAAGGAACTCTCTGGCCAGCTGAGGGCTCTTGGCGTGCTTCTGAGGGTGGGACCCGTCTCCGTCCATCGCGTCCTCCTCCTGCTCTCCCCCCACATCCTCAAACCCACAAATTAACAACGACAACAATAACATCAACTAAATCGTCTTCCTCCTCGGCCTCCTCATCCCCAACAATTCCACCATCTTTCCAACTTTCTCTCGGCGAGAAAAGTCAACAGTCCGTCCTTCGTCGCGGCGAGACCGCCCCCGGATCCTACGCTACATCATCTTCCTCCTGGTCCATGTACGAATTTACCAAACCGCCCTCGTGATTCTGCAGTGATCTGCCGTGCATCACGATCTGTGTGAAGCTCTCGAGTAAGAGCCCGGTTCTGAATCGGTTTTTCTTTTCCTTTCAGGAGGAGTCTCTCTTTTCGACGGAGCTTCTTTTCTCTCTCCTTGTTGCGCCGTCTTTCTTTCCGCTCTTCTTCTTCTTCTTCTTCCCGCTTCTCTTGGAAATCATGTTCATGCCCATGGCGTATTGCATCCCTTGAAACTATGCAAAAAACCTCTCAACAAAGCCCTCCTTGTTCCCTATCCAACACCTCAGATCCCCAAACTTGACAACAGCAACAGAACCCCTCTCTCTTTCCAAATCCCTGCGCCATCCATGCGTGGCTCGGCTCGTCTTCTCCGATCATCAGATCCAGATCCAGATCCAGGAAGACGGCGCCAGTTTAGCTCGGTTGGGTTGGGATTATTATTACAAGGAAAAGAAAACCTATTACCTATTACAAAGTCTCTTCTTACTCCACCACCCCTCAGTCCCTTTTCTCTCCACATCCCCCCTGTAGCGGGTCCTTTTACTTCCGAATAACGACCCGCCTCATCAAGTTCTTTCCTCTTCCAGCCAGCGGCATCAGGAAACAATCTCAGACGTCGGATCGAGATCTTGCGGCTGTGATTCATTACACTCTAATCGCGGGCTCGCCCAAGCAGGGAACAGCGACAATAACCATTCGGATCTCGCCACGTCCATAAATTTGTGTAGAAGGAAGAAGCATCAATGAAGTTTTTTTTCATGTATTAGAATAAAGGAAAACTATACCGTGCCTCCTAAATGACCCTCATTCACTCTGATGTGATAAGCTATTTTGTATTTTAGTGATACATGGATCTCATAAAAATTATTTTTTATATATTTGTGAGACTCATTTATCATTAAAAGACGCTTACCATATTAAGGAAAATTGGGGGCATTTAGACGGCCATGTAGAAAGCCTCTAAAATAAATACATAGAAAAAGAAAAAAAAATATGATATGTATATATATAAGCTTGATAAAATAAGGAGCTAAGAATAACTCCCTTAGCAATCATGATTCTTTCATAACTCCGTTGATTTATTTTCTAATTATTTTTATATACGGTTTATTTTCAGTTTATGTATTTTTTATTAGTTTTATATACTATCGCTACAGTACCCCTCGTGCTCCCTAAATATAAACCCACAAAATAGTTGAGAGGCCAAATTCATATTTTTCGCTGAAATAATATTTTCAATTCTCAATGGAAAGCATGGTTAGATCTAAGTCACTAATGAGCCATTGAATTATTATTATTATTGCTATTTCATGGTCATTTATTTTGAACAATCTCTGTAAGCCACATTATCTTGATTATCGTTTCTATTATAAACATCCAAACAGACAATATAATTTATTGATTGAGAAACATACATTTTACAACAACATTAATCATCATCTATTTTGCTGTGACTTGCTTGAAATAAAGCATCGACATTACAACCTTCTTTATCCTAGTAAAAAGAACCCGAGTCTCATACGTCTGCTCTTCCTGACTTCCATCTTCGGTCCTCGTGACGTGCACTAAAAATTGGTAGAGAACTGTCGACTCCTTGACCATCTTACTCAAACCGCTTATACCTTGGTAAACCGTTATGTCGTCTTTGTCTAACTCATTGTGAGTTTGAACTGCGTAACGCAAGATTTGTTGGTACAGAGGGTTGTTAATATTCTCGATTGGTTCCCAGTCATTAGGGGAGGAAGCTTTGGAGGAAGAAATGAGAAGTAAAAGAATGATTATCTTTGAAGAAATGTTTTTGTAAGTATGATGGTGATCATGAAATGATATGTATATATGTATATATAATACCGAGCGGCAAATCTTTCCTTAACTTCAGATTATTAAATCTTTCATTAACTTCAGATTTACTAATTAATTTATCATTTTATTAGTAATAAAGAAAATGGGATAAAGAATCATCTCCATTTAATTAAAAAACAAAGATAAGTTATAAAACAGTATTGATAAATGTTAAGCCGAACTTAACCAAACTTACAAGTATTTATCAATAGTCTATCCACAGTCCATTTTTTAGGTGAATTTTTTTTACTTATCCATTTGGGTCCTAAATTAATTCGGCCCGTCCTTAATTTTAGATTAATATATCAATAAGTCTACGGACCATGAAACAAAGTCCCGAAACTCTCCCGACCCTTACGTGGAAATTAAGGTCCGTCTGGTGCTCCAGCGTGGCGCTAGAAGACGAAAGAATAAAAACGGTTAGATTCTTCTTTCTCTTGCTCAGAAACCTTCGCCTGTCCTGATTCTTTCCATTGCCAGAAACCTCTCCCCTCACCTCACTCTCATTTTCGCCCCATCTTTCAATCTTCAGATTCGTCCATCAAGTTTGACCGAATAGGTGCGAAAAGAAGATAATTGGATCGAATATTTTGTAGAAATTTGGGAATTCGCCTAGCAAATTGGATTTGGAAATTCGCCCAATGAATTAGATTTGGGAATTCATTCAGCTAACTTAGGAATCACTTCAGGTAAAACTCTTTCTTTTCCTGGTACTTTACATCAAAATTGATGGTTTTGAAAGGGGAGTGATCCAATTTGCTCATTCCACATTGATACTAGCTAATTATATTGATCCAATTCCAATAAGTGTACTAGCTAATTATATTGATCAAAATTGAATATGTATGTGCAGGAATAATGAATGGAGACTGTTACACCAACAGTGAATGAATTGGATTGTGGTGAGCACAACCAAGATGAGGAAGAACCGCAAGCGGGGATGATATTTGATACTGACGAAGATGCATACTTGTATTACGCAGGATACGCTCAAAGGAGTGGATTTGCTGTGAGGAAACAAACCTGTAGAAAGAAGAATGGAGAGCGACGGAATGCAACTTTTGAGTGTAGTCATGGTGGAATGGCGAAGGTGAAAACGACTAATATTAGTCAACCACGTCCCCAAACGAAGACAGGGTGTCAGGCACGCGTTAATTTGGCTAGAAACCCGGATGGAACATGGAGGTTAACTCGGGTTTGCTTAGAGCACAATCATATATACAGCCCGGGAAAATACAAGTTCTATAAAAGCAATAGAATCCTTAAAGAATCGGTTAAGAAAAAGCTAATATTAAATGATCAAGCGGGGATTAGGTTGAGCAAGACTTATGAATCACTTCAAATTCAAGCGGGGGGGGCATGAAAACCTACCCTTTTTTGAGAAGGATTGCCGGAATTACTTGTATGGTTGGCGTAACGCTCTAATCGTGGAAGGAGATGCGGAGGCAATGAGGAGTTATTTCAAGAAAATGAGATCAGATAATTCGGATTTTTTTTATGAGATGGATTGGGATGATTTTGGTAGATTGAGGAATGTGTTTTGGGCGGATGCAAGAAGTAGGGCGGCGTGTAAGGAATTTGGTGATGTCGTGACATTTGACACGACGTACTTGACAAATAAGTGCGGCATGCCGTTTGCTCCATTTGTAGGGGTTAATCATCACGGTCAATCTATATTGTTGGGATGTGGGCTCATATCTCATGAAGATACAGAATCTTTCTCATGGTTGTTTAAGACTTGGGAGGAATGCATGTGGGGTTGTGCGCCGCCTGCTATTATTACGGATCAATGTATGGCAATGAAAAATGCTATAGAACATGTATTCCCGAATAGCCGTCATCGGTGGTGTATATGGCATATAATGAAAAAGAGGTCTATAAAGTTGGGAAGTTACAATGCGTATGAATCAATTTCGTACTCATTAGGTAATTTAGTTTATGATTCGTTAACAATAGAAGAATTTGAGGTTGGATGGGAAGCATTCATCAAAGAATACAAATTGGAAGAAAACGAATGGTTACAAGGGTTGTACTTGGAGAGGAAACGATGGGTGCCGGTTTTTGTAAAAGATCTTTTTTGGGCGGGGATGTCATCAACACAAAGAAGTGAGAGCATAAATCAGTATTTCGGTAAATATATTAACTCGAAAACAACTCTAAAGCAATTTGTTGAGCAATATGAAAATGCCTTGGCTAATAAGGTGCACAAGGAAAAAATAGAAGACGATAAAAGTTCTCATATTGAAAATTGTACCACTATTTATTTAATTATGTTAGCTTTATGGATCATATTGAAAATTGTACTGACTATTTTCATTTAACGATTTCAGGATGTTGCGAGTAAGGTGTTACCTAACTTAAATAATCAAGTGTTTGGGACCCAAGAAAGTTTTCCAATTTGCCAAGAGCAAATGTTGTGGCCAAATATTGAACAACCGGGATCATTTTCGTCAATCGACCAGGTTGGACAAGCAAGCAATGTGCCAAGTTCATCGCGATTTTTGGACATGTAATGAGGATTTAGGGTTTAGAGGCGCCGTCCTAAAGATTTAGTGTTAAATGTGATTATATAGGGTTTAATTTTATTGTTTATTGAAAATTTATTGATTTAGGGTTTTAATTGATGGTTTAGGGTTTAATTTGGGTAATTGAAAGTTTATTGATTAAGGATTTTAGTTGATGGTATAGGGTTTAATTGGGGTTTATTTTTGATGGATTAGGGGTTAATTGGATGTCTGTTTATTGATGATATTATGATTCTAAAGATGATTATTTCTGGGTTTTTTTTATGGTTTATAATATTTTGATGATGATAGGGTTTAATATGGATGTGAATTTTGTTTGTTTTTGTCTTGTCAAATTAGCTTTTGAGGATTTATATTTTAATTTTCAAATATTTTTTTGTTCAATTTTCTACAACATGTTAATTGGTACTAACGGGTACCAGACAAGTATAATATAACTGGTATTATCTTATATGAGTTAGGGAGTATTGAAATGGTACCACTGGTACAAACTATTTTTTTTTATGCTTCACTGGTACAAACTAGTTAAAATAACTTAAATCTCAATTACATTCAACAAATTACCAATTCTTAATCACATCACTAATTCATACAACAAGATAATAATTCAAAACATAATTTATATAATTGTACAGAATTACAATTTCTTTACACTTCATTCTATTACATTCATACAACAATCTTATAACAATACCCTATTTATCCAATTCATTCAATTAACGCATTCTACTACATCGACAATAACAATTTCCTTCTCTCTAATTGCTCCAATACATCCAATTCTTCCTGCAGTTTAAAATTAAAATGCACTATTAAATCAAAAATAGGATATACAATTGGAAAGAGGATATACTCATGTGTAGGCATTAAATTTTCTAACTACACTAGAGGATGTACTCATGTATGAGGATTAGAAATTGGGGTTCATATTGTTGAAATGGTACATTTTCAAAGAGGCTCAGTTCATACAATTGCTTCTAAGAAATAATTCGAAGAAAAATTGAGGCAATGTGGGTTGGTCTTGAATCATTGTTTTAATGTATTCTATTTTCTTTATTTAGAATATTTAAATGATTTTTTTTTTTTTCAGTGTATCACTAGTAAGTTATGGTTCATGGAGACTAGATGGAGTTGAATTAACCATAATTAAAGCAAATTAAAAAATTCAAGACCAATAAAGATCAATTTAAGCCTAAAATTTGCAAAAACTATAATTTATACAAGTTATGCGCTGTATTTTTTGCAATAAAGCCACAATTGTCTCTCTGTTACCTAAAAAATCATAGTTTCAGTGAATAAGCAATGAAATTTGAATCTCTTTCACTTGATTTCTCAAAACTGTGCTTTATTCGTAAATTTCGCTTTATCTTATTGAATGAATTTACTATGAAAGATATTTGGCCTTATCATGCCAATTCTATGCATCAATTACCATGAAAAAAGCTTGTGAGGCTATGAGGAAATCAAGTAATTTTCGTGCCTGATGTGCAGAGGACTTAATTCATAAAATGTAATTGATATCAATTTCACTATAAATGAAAGAGGCCAGAGAAAGAAATGGTACAAGTACTTGAAATATAAAAAAGAGAAAACAAAAATTGATTTACCAGTCAATAGCTACAGTACGGGAAGACGACAGTGTGAGGCGCTTTTTTCGCGCGTAGGTCTTGTGGTGGCGAAGGTGCAAGAGGACATTCAGGCGTAGGGATACTAGAGGAAGGAGACGAGCGCCATGTGAGAGATCAATTTCACAGATAGGGTTTAGTAGAGCTGTAGAGAGAGAAAGGGGATTCGTGAGGTGAGGGGATCAATTTCAGGAGTAATTGAGTAGAAAACGAAGGGATCATTATATCATATGCACCCGGTGTACGTACGTGGAATCTATCTTCTTAGCAAAACTATGCCATGTCAGCTTTCGGGAGGGATTCGGGAGTTTATTGCTGGGTCCGTAGACTTATAGTTAATATATACGTCCCGAATAGGGAAAAAAAAAGCAAAATTATTTTCCCGCCATTATCCCTCTGAGACAGAAGAGAGAAGAAAGAGAGACAGAAAGAGAGAGATGGAGGCAATCGCGACCCGTAGCCTGAGAAATCGCTTGCTTGAATTCCATTTCCAAGCTTCTCGCGTATGTCCCTAGTTAATCTTTCATCTCCATTTTTTGATTCAGTGTTTATTCATAATATTTTGGGCTAATTTAGTCGTCGATCTGCTAAAGCTCGCAGTCTTTTTTAATTTTTGAAAATTAAGCTTGCATTTTGTGATATATGAAAATTAAGCTCGCATTTAGGCTGTAAACCCTCAAGTTGCTCATTATTCGGAATAAAATCAAAACCCCTCTGAAATTTATTGCTTTTTCCCCCTCTTTTTTGAACTAACATAGAAAGACCCCAAATTGGATTAGAAAAAGAATCGATTTTTGGATACTAAACCCTTATTTAATGAAATTAATTTTTTTCTTCAAATAACAGAATCTCCAAGTGAGGCCTATTGTGAAATACACATCTTTATCCTTCTTTGTGGATCGATTCATGCCAGCTCTACAAAGGTAACCCTAAATTGCCATTAATTCAAAGAAGAATTATAATGAAGAAATT
Organism: Juncus effusus; assembly: GCA_027726005.1. Lineage (NCBI taxonomy): Eukaryota > Viridiplantae > Streptophyta > Magnoliopsida > Poales > Juncaceae > Juncus > Juncus effusus. The sequence continues at coordinate 9,562,584 of CM050904.1, read as the reverse complement.
GCTTAAATGCCCCTGACCTTTTATTGTTCGCAGAAAGTCCTTTAATTTATTGGTACATGCAAAAATAAAGCCTCTAATATTTTTTCTATACCTGTTTCTTTATCAATTAACAAGTCGATTAGATATAAAAGGATGGGACTTCTGCAATTTCTTATGAATGTAGGGGCTTTTATGCAATTTCTTTTTTACAATCCACTGTGGAATTTGTGCAGGGGAAATAATATTGATAAAATGCAAGGGCAAAATGGGAAAAGTTGGTTGTTAGAGCATTTGAGAGAGAGCAATTTACAACTGTTTTGTTTTGTTTCAATTTGGATCTCCAGTAAGGTAAAAAAAAATTAAAAAATCATATTTGTTACACACTTTTTCATTTTTGGTATTTCCTAATTTAACCTCAATTTAACCTAATATGCAGTAAGATTAACCCTCAATTAAGTGTTATTTTAATTATCTTCAATTTAATCAAAATTGTCTTCAAGTAAACTTAATTATACAATTAAACACCAAAAAAGTGAAAATAAAAAATAAAATAATGAAATAAAAAAACTAATCTAATTAACAATTTAAATATTGATTTGAAAACAGATTCATGATTCAAATCCTCTTTCAGTGAAAAGTCTTAAAGCATTAAGTGACAAATTAATTTCAGATCAACACTTCACATTTCATGATTTTTCTGAAGCTGTAAGATTTCTTTTTTATTTTTCTTTATTTATTTAATTTTGATTTGTACAAAATTTTAATTTTCTTTTTTCTTTTTCTTTTTATTTACAGGAGCTAGTTTTTATGGAGGTATGAATGAGGCACAATATTTTATTTAATTCCAATTTTGTTTAAAATTTATGATTTTATTTTATAGTTGTAATATTATATTATAATTTTGTAGGTATTGCGTTTTGATATTGGAGCGTCCAATATTGCATTTCTTTACCTTGAAGATCTTTTAATTCAATTCAGGTCCTCAATTAAATAATTATGTATTCATTTCATACTGTTTTTTTTTGTGAAAAATTGTCGGTAAAATAAAATAAAAATTTTACTTTTAATTTCAGAGAAATATCAAAATTGGGAATTTTTTTGGAAATGGATATTTGCATGGAAATAATGGATTTAATTTATGAAAAAGAAGAAATTTCGCATCTTTTTGTTACATCTCCTCTCTCTCTAGCCGCCTCAATTCTTGTATGTTTTAATAAATAAATCAAATTATTATTTATTTATTTGATTTTTTTGATAAATAAAGAATAAAATAATAATGCAGGTAAGTACATATGTTATTTCTGTACCGAAGCAGCGATGGGAATTTCCTTTACTTCCATGGGGTAAATATATTTTTAATGATTGTTTGTTATGTTTTTTTGCAAATTAGTCCCAATATTTTATTATATTTGTAAAAAAACACCCAACATTCTAGCTTTTGCAATTTTGTCCAAATTATATTAATCAAACAGTTTATAATAATAAAATGTTGATTATCTATTGAAGAAAAAAGTATTTCATTAAAATATGGATGTTTTTTGTATTAAAATGCTAAAACTTCTTTCTTTTATTTTTTGCAGTGAAATTTGCTACCTCATATGATGAAGAACAAATAGCACGAGTTGTTACATACATTATTTCACATATTCTGAAATAATAGAGATTATGCGTAAGAATAACACAAATACAAAATATTTTACATTGTAAAAATAGGATTTCTGTAAAAAAAATATAGGATTTTTTTTGGTATTGTATGACTGGTATTGTTGGTACATTGTATGATTATTATCACTTTGAATATTGAAAAATTGTTTTTTTAATACACAAAAACATATCAAAACATAGAGCCAAATCAAATTTATTCAATAGATTCACCAATCCAAAATCCAAAACAAGCAGTCAAAGATATGCATTAATTTTAAGGTTCACTAAATTCATTTACTCAGTACAATGTATTTATAACAAAATACAAATTGCGCATTCATTGCAGATATAGTTACTTCAACTGAATTCTCTCAATATGATTATATAATCATAATCTGAATATGTTCTCAAATATCACTCCTGATATATTTCTCAAATAAGAGAAGTTTATATTAGAAAATCGGTGTAGTGAAATATTTAGTAGATTATGTAATAAATATAGCTATAAATAAACTATGAATTGATTAAAAACTATAAATAAACCAGATGATTGCAGGATTTCGAAAATTGATTTTCTCTGATATCGCAAGTTTGTAAATCCAACTAATTTCTATTTCTCATTATATGAAAACATTTTTTTGTTTTGATAATATGTAGATTTTTCTGTATGCATAGCATGACAAATTAGTTTTACATATAAACATTTGTTGTGATGGAAATGTTGATTGCATGATCTTCCTACACCTTAAAGTTATCTTTGCATGATTTTAGAGTTAAAGTGTGAGGAATTAACATCTCGGGTTGTAGAGCGACCCGATAAAGGAGTCAAAAACGGATCCATTAAGATTATTTGTGTATCTCTAATGATTTTCAAAAGAAGGCAAGCAAATTCAAAAAGCACAGCAAAATTGCTTCTTGGGCCTGCTAACAACTAACAAGAAATGGCCTAGTCCTAGTAACATCTCCCATGGAGGTCTGTACGGACATGATGAATTATACTGATACATATTTTAACACTATTTGTGATGTGTTTTATTTTTATTTTAGAATTTAGATATTCTCGATTAACAGTGGAAACTAATACAAAATTTATCGTGTACATGTAGCCAAAACGAATCACCCAAGATCACAGTTGAGTATGGAAAACTGCATTTATTATTATGAGTATAACGAGTATATGAGAGATCAAGAAATATATATATATATATGACAGTTGTCCTTGTATATTTCTTGTTCATCTTCTTGTCTAATATATCATATACGTACATTGTACGAAACTGCGGTTAGATATATCAGTACAAATTTTATTTTAATCGAACATACTTTTTAGTTTTTACAATGTACAAATATATACCTTTTTATTCTACATCCTCATACTTTTTACCATATACGCAAGAATATTTTTTTTATCTGTAACATTAAACTTCTTTTTATATTTGTACCGGCAAACAATTATATTTTGTACTAGTATACCTTTTGTCCTGTATAGGTATACCTTAGAGCCCGTTCAGGAAAGCATGAAATGCAAGAATAATGGAATATATAATAGCTGAATATTCTGTTTTATTTCAATAGCATTCGGCTAAATATATGGATTAAACATTTACTTATGGTCACACAAAATAAGAAAATTTAACTGTCACGTAGGATGAAATTTAGAATAAAGAAGAATAAATGTTTCATAAATTATACGTTATTCCATGGAATATAGCAATTCCATCGCTATCTTGGAGTAGAAGAATTCTACTTTTTCATGTCTCTATTTCAAGATATTTCATTCCTGTTAGACTAAAATAGAGTATTTATTCCTCTATTCCTCTCTATTCCATGTGTACTGAATGGGTACTATATTATCATTCCTTAAATTATCTTATGCGAGTATATTACCTATTCTTGCATAAATGGTTACTCAAAGATTTGTTTATGTGAACTTAATCAATGGTCAAACTCATATGTCATCTACTTGGAAGGAACATTAAAAAAACACTAATAAAATAAGGTAAAATAAATTTAAAAATAAAATAAACACAAAAAATACTGAATATTCCTCAAAAGAAAATAAATTGGATATCATAAAATTACCTAAATAAGTAAACAAAAAAAAATTGCATATTCCTCAAAAGAAAACATTAATTATCGCAAAATTAGGAAAAAAAAATTCAAATATAATAAAATTTTGTCGACGTCATTCAACATGAGTTGCAGTCGCTCTTGATCTTACAAACTCTTTTTTGTGATTTCGCATCCAAATGCGAAAAGCTTTTCTGGTCACGCCAATTTCCGAACAAAACGCTAAAAGCTCTTCAACTTTTTCCTTCTTTCGTGGCATTTTCCATCCAACATACCACGCAAAATTGCCCATGCGAGCCTTTTGTTCGTCTGTGAATTTCGTCCTTGCACGGTATATTGGATTAAGGTTAGACATGGTTGGAACAATTTAGGGTTTAGGATTCAGGATTCTGGGATTGAGAAAAAAGTTTTTGATACTCAGTAAAAGAGTTTCTGTTTGTTGAGGAATTTATATATCAGTCTGAAACTGTAAGACTTGTAACGGGAGGCCATACATTGCTGACATAATTAGTAATTTTTGTCAGATGTGTGTAAATGATTAATTAATATTTAGTCAAACTAAATCTTTTAGTGTATCTTCATTAAATATTTTCATTAAATTAAAACTAGCCGTTGGCCGTTTTAATTATCTCGAAAATATTTGAAAAAAGAATGAATTTTTTCAGCATTATCTTGGTGCGGCAATTATAGCATTAAAAGAGTATTCAAGAGGCAATGAGTTCGATTCCCCCATTAGATAAGATTTTTAGAAGGGTTTTTTGGAGGGGAGTTTAGGATGTAGCGTGAGTGTGAGTATGTGCGTGCGTGTATAAGCCCACGGGCAATGTAGAAAAAGCATGGATTTTAACTAGTACAACCATTCATTAGGAAAATATAAATAAATTCAAATTCTAGAATTTGAAATTTAAAATCAAAATATATGAAACTATTTATGACTTGCTATTTTCCCCTCCCCTTAATTTTATTTTACTTTTTAGGCTTCAATGAAAATGAGAAATAACTCATTCTATTATTAAATGGGTCTTGTTGGGCCGAATTTGTATTTTTTTCCAAATCCAGGAGGTATTTCAAAACCAAAACTATGTTTTGTAATGATTTATATTAAAGAAAACTGACCAGATTTCAAAACCCGCATTTAGACTCGACTCATTAATTAATTAAATGGTTTATGTTCTAAAATTAGCATAAAGCTTTAATAAAGCAATTTTGATTCTTGACAGCAAAGTTTTGAAGTTAGAAGAAAATTTGGACTAAACCAAAGAAGTTGACAAGTCATCATGTTAGGTAGAGAGACTCAGAAATAAAAGGGAATTTTTCATACATGGCCCTGAAATTTCCTCTTTTTGCGCATTTACCGCGGAAATATTCACATTTAGAACCCTGAAGAATTTTTCATCGAAATCAGGGACTGCAATTCCATACAAATATCTAGATCAATCTTTGATCCATGTGTATTATGAATATTATATATGAACATAATGGTTTGTAATTTGTATAAATTTAAAGGGAATTGGACCTTTTTCATAAGTATTTTTTGTTGGATAAATGCACCTTTAGTCCTTGTACTTCAGTTGATTGCAATTTAGTCCCTGTAATAAAACTAATAGTGCATTTATCCCTTATATCTCTTGTTAAGATGGCTATTTATGAAATTGTCTTGTATAAAAGGTAGCTGAGATTTCAAACATATGGGTCAGGGTTTATGTGTCAAAATCCCACTACACCCACTGACTCCGACCAAAACTATAAATGGACCCATTTGTATGTTTTCTTCTTTCACAAAGGAAAGAAAGGACCCATTTGTAACTTTCACAATCATTTTTGGAACCCTGTTTTATAGTTCTAATCCAGTTGTCTCATGGATGCTGATTGATGAGTTTATGAATAGGAAATAATCTGGCCATAATTAATTCAAAAAATTATTGACCAGAAAAGGAACACTCTGTTTAGATTAGATATATGGTCTTATAAATTCTCCACATCTCAATATAGTGTTTTTTATACATAAATTATATTATTATATTTTGGGTGTCTAAGAAAACTAATATTTCTCAAGTTTACACTATAAGACGAAGTGTAAATAAAAACGACAACAACTTAATTGAGGTTTTGAGGTAAAGTAGTCAATTTTTAACCAGGAATGCTAACTCGAATCACGTTTAAAGAATAAAAAAGAATAAACAATAGTAGCACGACACATGGCAGCAAAATAGTAGGTTTGAAGAAGAAAACACGTTTTGATAGGTCAAAACATGTTTTGGTCGGCCAAACACAAAATTTAATGGTCGTTGTACAAAAATTCATAAAAGGTATATTTTTACTGTTAAAATGTTGAATTCTTCCTAAATAAATGGTGAATTATTCTTAAACAAGGGTATTTTTTATCTTTACAAGAGTATATTCTTATTGTTTAAATGGTGAATTATACCTAAACAAAGGGTGAATTATTTCTAAACAAGGATTTTGCACTGAAATAAGGACAATAACGTCAGTGATTTTTGTGCGCGTGGAGGACGCGTTTTGATCGGTCAAAACACGTGAAACTGGACATATCCAATGTCTGATTTTTTTTTTTAATTCTACTTAGAATTTCCCATTTTTAACATAGTGTTTCAAACGTTAAGATAATTTTATTATGTATCAAAATTGTAATGTACTAATATATTGTTTTAACAAAGTATATTACAGATTGAATGCAGGTTACGAGGTCACGTCCACTCAAACTAGTTGCAAACTTAGCATGGATTTATCTAACTAATTTCGTGGGTCCATATGTTTCTGACTTGTACACAATAATTGATTTCATGTGAATTGTTCAATATATTATTTTATCGTTTGTTCTCTAATCTCAAACAATTTATATATCATTCAGCCACAGAAAATTAATACAGGTGAGTTTGGACTGGTTGTGTGATGTAAAGTACATGAATGGGGCCTTTTAACAAATCTTCCTTCCCCATGGATGCTTCTTCATGGACGATTACAATTTTGCCCTTATAATTTTTTGTGTTTTGAATTTTAATTCAGGAACACTTCAATTATTTCCTCATCGTGTGATTTCTGTGATACATTCATCTGGTTTATTTTTCAGTCATCATCAAAATTAAGTTTAAACTTATGAGTTTCATACATGGTTAGCCTTTAGTGTGACACTTAAGTACGAGGTTAATGATAAAATTCCTATATTATTTGACCCAATTATCAATTGAAATGATTAATACTGCCAAGTGCTAGTCAAATCAAAATTTAAGTCCTATATTATCTGTGCACATAAACCATATAATATATAATTGACATTTAAAACATATGCAACAATAGCATATGCTTCACATTTCCAATTTAGCCATCATGATGAACGGAATTTAGAAAAATCATTTTTTGATGAAAAGACAAGGACACAACATCTGCCTTTGTTCTAATCCAACAAATTATAAAAGCCAAAATTTAGCTTTTGCGGATAGGTCCTTACACGAATCAAAAAATTTGTAACTACACCTCTTTAGATTTGGTTTAAGGGTTTCTTGTTGTGCAGCAAGACACCCAACTTTTTGTGTAGCAGTATATAAATTCTTGTTTGTTAAGAAAGTATATATAAATCAACAATAATATGTAAAATAAAAAATAATATATATAAGAATGTGTAGAATAGAAATAATAACATTTTATAAAACCAAAAAATAATATATATCCTGAAAACAATATATACAATTTTTTTTTAAAACAATATTCATAAATAAATATATTGCATAAAAACACAAAGCAATAGGTAAAACGGAAAAAAAAAATCCCCTCGTTCCATTTTTTCTTTTGGCTTAGGCATTTCCCTTGGTATAAATCTGTATATAGAATGCTTCTCATCTTCTAATTTAATGCATGTGTACAATCAAGTAAATTTAACAACAGATACAATAAAAACCATTTCTTGCATTTCTTCATACATATCTTGCTGCCAGAACTTGAATAATAAATTCTTCTATCCCTGATTTTTGTATCTAAAAATATAGGGATTCCTATGATTCCTAGTACCTAAACATTCTTCTCCTACTCTGGCCCAATCAATCTGCTTCTTCAAAACCCTCTATAAAACAATTAAGTAAATATTTAAATTTTTAGAAGTACTAGTTATTAATTGTATAGCACGTATCTTAATATATATTAATTTGATGATTGATGATAAATTTTAAGTATGAGTAATACAGTTACGGAGCTTTATAGGGGGCATCCCCTAAAATTTTGACAAAACAATATATATCAGTAAATACTTCAGTAAAAAAAAATCGAAATATATGTATTTTGCCCCCACAATAATTTTATACAGTGTTAATAAGTAGAGAATTTTTTTTGCCCCCCTCCCCCCAATGAACAGAAGCCAGCTCCGCCACAGGAGAAATAATCAAATATTTAAATATAGGAACCTGATATATCACGATTCACTGTAACACGTCCAAATTAATCGCAACGATACTATATATAACTACTAAACAATGTATAAAAGTGAAAAAAAAATATTAATTTTTTGTAACAGTGTATACGTAAACACTAAAAATAGTATATAGAAATCAAAATAGTATATTAAAAAGCGATAAAGCAATATATATAAATTTCAAAAATAAATAATACATAAAAAAATAAAAATATGTCTAAAACATTGAAAAAAAATAGTATATAAGAAAAAATATATTAAAAAACGGAAAAAATAATATATATACAGTCCATTATGATTTATCATGCTACAATTAGTTATGATATCACATTTTCCTTAAATATATATTTTAGTCATTTTCAAATGTTCTTTCTTTATATGCAAGTATGTGATGTGTCTCATGCTAAACCAGAAAATAATGTGTAAAAAACTTCATATCCTCCTTCACAAATGTACAAAAAATTCCGAGAACATTGCTTATGTTCAAGTCCTAGTAAATAAAGGAGAGGTACTAGAAATTAAATTCAAAAGCCCTAGAAAAGGACAATTAACAGCCTTTTTGTCAGATGTTTAGATCTTTTCTTGCTTGGAAAAAGAGAAGTGCCTAGATAACTCTACTGCTGCAAGTCTCTGGGATGAAAGCCCCTAAATTTGCTTCCCTTTTGCATAAGGATGCAAAATAAGATAGTACATAGTTCATAAATAAGATAAAGAGCAAATTAATGTAATAATTAATGTGAAATGTAATACATAGTTGATTGGGAATAGTAATAATTAATGTGAAATGTAATAATTAATGTAATACATAGTTGCATGCAGAAATAAATACATTAGATTTGATTGGGAATAGTACCTAACTTTTGAAGTTTTATGTGACGATTCATGTGTTGACAAGATTTCTACAAGGATATTTAGTTCTCAAATACACTAATTAAGATTTACAAATTTGAATTTTAGGGTATAATTAGTAATGTGAAATGTAATATCACGACTTGGCAATGTAGCACGTCCAATTACGACAGATTGTATATATATTATTTTTTTCACTTTTCAATATACAATTTATTTTCTGTATAATGTTCAATGTTTTAGATATTTTTTTTATTATTTATGCATTATTTATTTTTGGAATTTGTATATACTATTTTAATATTTTATTTTATTTTATTTTTTATATAGTGTTTTTATTGCTTACGTATATATTGTTATAAAAAATAGATTATACATACTGTTATTTTCACTGCTAAATAATTATATGCACTGTTGTCATAATTTTGACGTGCTACAATGCGTCTGATATATAAAAGATCCCATTACCAAAAACAATGTAAACTTGAGATGCTTATCAGTAAATCTCTTTACAAACCTTCCTTAAAATCTTCACTTAATCAAACCTCTATCCCCAAATTCTCTTCAAACGTCTCTTTCTCTCTCTATTATAACTACCTCAATTAACCAAACTGTCTCTATCTCCCACACACTCTCTCTCTCTTCATTACTTGTGAAATCTATAGGCCTTTCTTTCGGTATTCGTTCTTTGTTGGGTTTTTTTTTCTCTCAACTTTCCTTCTCCTTCGTTTGGCCAACCAACAAAGAAACAAGTTAGGAGGAAAAAAGTATAGGGAGAAAGAAGAGAATAAGGATAACAATGGGGGAACTGGGAAAATCCAGCGTTACAACAATGGAGGCTTCTTGTGGCGCTCTTGTCAGAGAACTTGAGGTCTCTCTCTCTCTCTCTCTCTCGCTCTCTCTCTCGTGTGCATGCATGTATGTGTTATATATTTTTCTGAATGCAGCATGTATGTGTTATATGATTCATATCTTTGGATATTGAAAGAAAGGGTTAATTTCTCAAATGCTATAAGAAATGTGTTTAGGCAATTTATTTTTACAAAAAAAAAAAAAAATATTCCGTTTCCTTGAAAAACACAAGTTTTTTTTAATGTAAAACAAAATATTAAAATACATAATAATGATTTTAGCAAGCTTCAAGAAAAATAATAAATTTCCTAAATTTATCACATTAATCCACGTAATACGTGCATTTAGTTATAGTAGTTAGTGGACTGAGGAAACAAAAATTAGACGTGATTTTTATGGACCATGAAGCCCATGTAAATAAATCAATGAGAGGTGGTATATACGTGGCCGTTTTGTTGATGAAAACGCTATTTTATTCAAATATAAACTTTTTTTAAACATAATACAATATTATTAACACTATATAATATAATCTTGTTATAAACAATTCGGTTTTTGTACATAATATACAAGTTTTAAAAGATCATGCCACACAACATATTGTTTTTTTAAGTAACCAGAAAGAAAAAAGTTAAAAATATGCATGTCACTCTTTAAAATAACAAAAACGACTGTAATTTTTTTAGTGAAATGGAGTAGGCTCATGTGTCCTACTTCCATTATATTATCATTAAATAAAAATTTCCGCGTACAAAAATATTATTTACAAATTACAAAGTAAAAAATCGACCAGTCATATATTCTTAAATTAAATTTAGAGTATATTAAGCATAAAGTTGTAAGTTTAAACAATATATTTTTCAATTTAATTTGTGGATATGACAGCAAATATGGAGAGAGATAGGAGAGAAAGAGGAAGACAAAGACATCATGTTAATGGAGCTCGAAATGGAATGCATGAAAGTTTACAGAAGAAAACTGGACGAGTCCAGTAAAGAGAGGACTCATCTCCACCAATCACTCGCTGCCAGCGAGGCAGAGCTCGCCTCTTTAATGGCCTCTCTTGGTGAATCCACTGTACCAATTAAGGTCTCTCTCTCTCTCTCTCTCTCTCTCTCTCTCTCATAATATGGCTCTCTCTCTCTCTCTCTCTCTCTCTCATAATATGGCTATTGAATTGTTGAAATATTTTTGATGCAGTTGGAAAAAAATCAAGTTTCTTTGAGGGACCGAATCGCGAATGTGAAACCTCTGTTGGAGAAGCTTAGAAACAAGAAAGATGACAGACTCGAGCAATTTATCGCGATAAAATCGCAAATCGCAAAAATAGTTACCGAAATTTCAGGGAATGATATGCAAAATGGAGATTTATTACAGAATTTTGAGAAAGACCAGCATGATTTGTCATTGACAAAGCTTGAGGAGTTTCAATCAAAATTAACAGAACTTCAAAATGAAAAGGTAACAAAACATGCATATTTTCTTATATAACCTAATAATTTGAGATTTAATATTTTCCTTTCATTAATCTGTTAATTTGTTGATTTTATTTGTTTAACAGAATGAGAGGCTTAACAAGGTTCTTCATTACGTTGAAGAAATAAATTGTTTATGTACTGTGCTTGGATTTAAATTTTCAAATATGGAAAATTCTAAGGACTTAAGTGACAGAAACCTAGAGCGGCTCTCTGTTTCCGTTCAAAATTTACGACAAGAAAAACATACAAGGGTTCAGAAGGTAATTTACAAAAATAGCCAATCTTTTTATTAGTTATATTTATACAAAGTTGGTTTCTTATTTCTGTTTAGTTGAGAGGAATTGTAGAAGAATTATTCAGGCTGTGGACTTTGATGGAAACATCGACAAAAGAGAGGGGCCAATTTGCAAAAGTGGCGAGCGTTTTTGGATCTCATGAAGAAGAAATTGTTTCGCCTTGCTTGCTTTCATTTCAATCTATTAATCAGGTGAACAACCAATATTTTTCTCATTTTTTTAGATATTATGATATTTTTTCAGTACCGGTACCAATTTATTAGTATAAAGTAGTTCACTGTTTTTGCCCTTTTTTTGTTCTGAGTTTTTTCTAGGATTATAACAATTTTGTAGATATATCATGGATTAATGTTTCAACAAGTTTAGGTTAATTTGGATAAAATTGCTCAATTAAAGATCAATTGAGGCAAATTAGGATTAATTTGGGTCAAAATTGCTGTATTAAAGATAACATTTGAGGCTTAGTTGCTATTTTATCGGCCATTTACAGATGAAATTGTGATCCTTATTATAAAGATATTATGTTCAATATGTGTGATAATATTTCATAAAAATTCAAATTTATTTTTTCTTTTCAGGCTGAAGAAGAGGTTAAGAGATTAAAAATGATAAAATCAAGCAGAATGAAGGAAATAATATTAAAAAGATGGTCAGAACTAGAAGAAATTTGTAAAAATGCGCATATTGAACCTGACATGAGCATCTCACCTGACAAGTCTATTTCTCTAATCGATTCTGGTACATATTTCTTATAATTTATTTGTTTTTTTTTTTAATGTTTGGTCGAGTATAATTTAAAATTTTCAATATATGCTACAAGTATTTGTATATGTATTTCTTCCATTTGAAGAAGAAATGGAGTAGGCTTAAAAGATCTATTTTCATCCTTCATAATGAAATAAAATATTTTCCAAAATTTACATGAGAGGGAATTGAATCCCCCATAAAAAAGAAAATAATTTGTAGAATATGTTTTTATACTTTGAGAATATTGTATTGATGATATTTTCTGATCTTTTTTTTTTATTTGTTAAACATAGGGATTGTGGATCCATCAGAGATTTTAGAGAAAATAGAATCACAAATCGAAAAGGCAAAAGAGGAAATTAATTCAAGAAGAGAAATAACAGATAAAATAGCGAAATGGGTCGTTGCTTCTGACGAAGAAAATTGGCTTGAAGAATATAATCAGGTAATTTGGTTTTAAATTATTAAAATATTTTCTCTCAAGATGAATATTTTTATGAATTTAAGAAATAATATATTTTGTTTGAAATTTAAAGGACCAAAGCCGGTACAGTGCGGGAAGAGGGGCCCACTTGAATCTAAAGCGGGCAGAAAAGGCAAGAATTTTAGTCGCAAAAATACCTGGTATATTGTTTTTATGTTTCAAACTTTCATAAAATAATATTATAATCTAACTATATATTTATAGATATATTTAATTTATTGATTTTGATTTTTTGCAGCCATGGTTGACAATTTACTGAACAAAACTCTTTCGTGGGAGAATGAAAGAAACAAGCCATTTCTATACGATGGAGTATTGATTTTATTTCTTCATTTTCATCATTTTTTTCTCAAAATAAGATAATTTAAGTAAAGTTATGAATAATTAGCATTGTGAATAAATATGGTTCGATTTTTTTGAAGGTTCGATTGGTCACCGTTTTGGACGAGTACAAACTTGCGAGGTTACAAAAAGAAGAAGAAAAAAGACGATACAGGGTATGAAACTAAATCCTCTCTCAAATTTATTGAACTTAATCCTATTAATTTGTATTATTTTTCATATTAAGTATATATTAGTTGTGCACAAAATCATTGTTTTCATTATATATTATTTATCTGTTAATGATATATTAGTTATTATCTTAAAGGGTTTTTTTAATATTAAAACACTAAAATTTATGAAATTATTTTTTCTTCTATAGGATCAAAAGAAGCTCCAAAACCTACTATCAACAGAAAGAGAGCTGCTATACAGTCCCAAACATAGCCCCAGAAGATCCCCCACTACAAACTTTAGAAAGACTATTGGATACACCAACAATCTTAATGGATCCGGGTTCATGACTCCTCCCTTATCGGGTCGGGCCACGCCCGAACTGTTTACTCCTCGTTCTTGCAATGGTCGGTCCAGAATGTACTTCTCTGGACGGAACGGGTCGACCCGCAATAGATCGACCACACAATTGAATTTCTCTAATGGGTTTAATAATGCTGATAGCGGGTCATCTTTTGCGTCCGTTAGTGGATCTGAACTCGGTTCGCCGAGATTTTACTGAGTGAATGATATAAATGTTGTGGAATTGAAGTATATTTCAGTTTTTGACTCATTTAAGATGAGCTTTAGTAGCTTAAATTTGTTACACGATTGGAATTTGTAGTTTGTAGATATACGGTTTGAGTCCGACCTTGTTGTTCTATGTTTCTGTCTTTAAAAAGTTTATACATTTCGTGTATTTTTATTTTATTTTATTTTTTTAATTTGGCTATTGTTGGGAAATTTGCAAAGAAGGTCCTAATTGTAAAATATTCCCACTATTCTTCAAAAATACAAAAAAATAGCATATGCCTTTTAGTTTTGACTGATGATGTTAAATTAAAGTAATTGAGTACAAAAATTAATCATATTAAATAATTAAAATCTATCCATATATTTTCGATTTTGCGTTTCAAAATTTATATATATAATTGATTGAAAGCTTCGAAGTCCAAACTCCAAAGGCTTCTGAAATCAGTGTTGTAAAAGTCTCAATTAGTAGTCATTGATTAATCTCTAGTTGTTATCCAATTGTCCCGACTACCCCTAGCCGACTAGCAAAAAGTCGGTCAACCCGATTGATTCATGGTTCTGAGAATCGTCGATCCTGATTCTGATTCAGCCGATTCGAGTCAGAATCGACAAGTTCCGATTCGATTAATACTCAATTCTAATGATTATATAAAATTATTTTTTTAATATAAATTGGTCTGATTCTTTATCTGATTCTGATCCGATCAACCGATTCTAAATCGTTATCTTAAGAAAGCGACTCTCGTTCCGATTCTAATTTTCGGAACTTTGTTTTAACTCAACAATGCCTTTTTTCTATAATCGAATCTTTGGAGTAAAATTAGAACATTGGTAGCGGGACTTTCGAATAGAACCACTGCAATTAATACTAATAATACAAAGTGAGTGCAAGGGGAAAGTATATGGGGACTTCAATTAAAGGAAAAGTAGAGATTCAAAAAAAACAATTAAAGGAAAAGTAAAGTGGGATGTGATGATGAGTGCAAGAGAAATCACATTCCTGAGTGGACGAGGCCTTTTTTTTCTCCTTTTTTTACAAGAAAAAGAAAGTGAAAGAAAAAATATACATAATCCATCTGGGTGGCAGTGTCATCGAAGAAAAAAAATTAATAGTAAAAAATACATTAATTATTTTTTGCTTACTTAGACAAGCCCACAAAAAATTGAACTCTTATCTCTAGATCCACATACAATATAATCAATCACTCATTATCTTAGAAGTATTATAAGCAAAAATAAACCCATTGACTATTTGACTTATAAGTAGAAAGTTGCCCTGTCATTAAATTTTTTTTTTTTTTTTGAATAAAAGCTGGCATTAAGTTTGTAAGGATGAAATAGAAATTTCAAAGTGATATCCAATTCCTTTTTTAACAAGCAGAACTAAATAGAAATTTCGAAGTGAGACTCAATTTTCCCTGCGTTCTAGTTGTATTGACCCGTTCCTATAAACCAAAAAAAAAGATAAAATGTTGGACGACAAGAAAAGCCGTCCAGGATTTTATCTATATACTTGTTCCTTCATTTAATTTTATATATTATTTATTGCATCTATATATTGATTTTTTCATGTTATGTTGCATGACAAAAAATTTAGTCATGTAATATCAGATCCCCAAGAAATTGTTCGACAACTAGTTGAAACAATTACTCAATTTTTTTTTTTTGCCATAAATGTCACAACTCAATTCTTTTCCTTGTATTCTTATATATAGACTTTTTCTATGTACAACAAATGAGGAAGTAAATTTTGAGCTTGTACATCTAATTGAATAAAAAACATGTCTTCTATTGTTATGAAAAAATGTTAAAATACTTCTTGCTTGAATTTGTTGTATAAGATCCATTATATATGTCACTTTGTTGGTTGGAAAAAAATAATATCCCCACCCCTTTATTTTTCAACTTCTTTTGAACATTCTCAAAAGATCATATCATCTCAATTATTTCAACCATCGGATGATGAGATGTGGACAAATCTAAATTATTGATTTTTTATGACTATGTTATTTTTGTAGATTTTTATGTGTTTATTTTACAAGTATTGTTATGGATTTTTAGGAAGCCACATTATCTTTCGTTGATGACATGTATTGTAGTTATTCGTTACATTCATGATGAACCAATTTCATCTAATTAAATATCACATGAGATCAAATATTTTTAAAGACTTTTAGGTGTCATTATTTATATCTAATATAGTGCATTTTTAGAAGCCACATCACTTTATATTGATGATATGTATTGTTATATTTCGTTGGGTTCATGAACCGATTTCATTCAATTAAATATATATCATTTGAAATTAAATGTAAATAGAAGATGAAGATTTCACATATATATCACAACACAAATATATTTTCCTAAAAAGTAGTAATTCTTAATCAAATATCCTATTTCTCATGTTAAAATATTTTATATAAATTCGTTTAAATTTTTCTTTGTTTTGAAATCCATATTAATATGATTCCAAATTTATTTTTCTCGTACTTAAGTATATGTATATGGACTATGAATAAAAATATCTAAAAAAAATTATGTAAGAGAATATATGTATTTATAATATTGATATTAAAAAAAACTATAATAAATTATTTTTTATTTTTAATTAATAAAAAATTATAAATGCCGCGTCATATAGCAGACTTCCCCTAGAATATTTTTTATAAAAGAGATTTCTTCATTTAATAAATATTGTAAATTATGTTTAATATTATTAAAGCTTGTCACAGTTTTTTATATTAAAAATTTATTAAAGATTAAACAAAAACCATATAATTCTTTTTAAATAAATGAATACAAGAGACTATTCAATTAAACTAAATTATTTTAAAATACTTTATCATATTTCTTTTCTTTCCATTCTTCTCTTTCGCAAGAAATTTTTAATACTCATTATTTGAATAATTTTTTCTTATTAAATCTTTTATATTTAAATTTTCTATTATATTGAGTCCCATATCAGTATAGTTTCCTATTTATTTATTTATTTATTTATTTATTTCAATTGAATGTATGAAGAACTATGATAAATATGTTCATACAAAATATTATATAAGAGAATGACATTTTTTATGATTAGCTTGTTATATCATATTTTAAACGAATAAACAAATTTTCTATATGCATCATAAGTGAGGGATAATATATTATAATGAATGTTTTTTTTATGAACGAGATCTTCATTCACAAAAAAATAGAATATTGCAATTACTTTTTTTAATGAATAGATTATTTGTCACACTTTAATTTTGCATAAATAAAAATTTAATTTACAACAACAAATTGTAAAACTCAACAGCCTAGAGCGGGATTGATCTTAGTTTAATCTTTATTTGTGGCTACTTCTATATTTATTATGCATGATGTGTTCACTTATAAGTTTTTATATCAACTCTCTCATTTTATAAGTTTATATTGATTTATATATGTGAACACATATTTCGCATATGTGATCACACATACATATGTGATCACATATTCCGCATATGTGATCACACATAAATATTTGATCACATATTCTGAGAATATTGCAAGTTATATCATACTTCTCATTCATGGAATTATAATTTTCATTATTTATAAATTTTAAATTTGTATTTTTGAATTTTTTATTGTATATTGATTAAATAATAAAATAAAAATATTCGCAGCGTAGCGTGAGTATTATCCTAGTATATATAATTATAAGAGAGAAATAAACTATTGACAAACAGAGCAGATATATACAACAAAACACAAGAAGAGAGTTGAGTCTTAATTTGAAATTTCTATTTAGTTTTTCTACTGTTAAAAAAAGAATTGGATTTCACACTCTTTGGAGTGAAAATGTCATTCTAACCATAATTAGGAACTATAACTTTTGACTCATGACTATTTTTACAAATCTATTTATTTCTAATGCAATTTCAAGAAACTACTCAATTGACCCATCAAAGCAATCCAAAGCCTATGTAGAAATATCTGCAAGTCCCCAAAGTACAAGTCATCGAGTAAATTTTCAACCAAACCTATAGAGTAAACTTCAACCTCTCTTCCTACATTTAGAAATCTCCTTTGTTTCCTGCTTACTCCTTTTCTCTTTTATTGTTCTCTCACTCTTCCAATGGCCCCATAAAATACATGTTTGTTGTTCACTCTCACTCTCACTCTCTCTAGTTGTGTTGTGAAATCTCCTCAATATCTTCTGTCTTATTTCTCTCACACTCTCGTTGAAGAATGGATTGGTTCATAAACGAAGGAATGTCGCAAGTGACATCAAGCATCACGGAGGCAACAAACGTCGATGGAGATGTAGGGAAACTGCGCAATACCCTATTGATCACCATTGTACTGATAGACGATATTAGAAGGAAGCAGCAAAACTAGAAAGAAAACATTTGTCTAATATTGACTTCAGCTTCGGATTGCCAAACACATTTAAAGCTTTAAGCGAACTCATGTTAGGCAGGTTCACCAACTGAAGAATAGAACAATATTGTTATGCGGGTAATTTTTGGAGTCAATTATTTAACCGACGGTCTAACCGTCGGTTATATAATGTACTGTTGGTTTCACAACATTTACAGATTTCACCAATGTTTCTTACAAACTGTTGGTGAAATATATTTTCACCAACAGTAGCTGCGGACCGTTGGTGCAACCAAAAGTAGCACCAACAGTACTGTTGGTGACACTTTCGGACCGACGGTAAAAACATGATTTCTTGTAGTGAATCTAAGAATTGTAGATTTCTCATTGATATGAATTTCTCCAAATTCTCATTATCCTCTCCAGTGAACAGTGTAACTTCATTAGATCCACATATTGTAAGCCTTGTGATGAACGGAATAGAGAAGATTTCACAATCTGTATATTTATCCTGAAAAAACTTAAGATTGATTTGATGCTAGTAGTAGAGTCCTTTGACTATTTAAGTAACAACAAAATCTTTTAAACATAGAAAGTGAGATTAAATCCTACTCTAATTAATTTCGTTCCGGCATGTTATAGTTCAAAATAAATAACCATAAAATAGAAATAATTAAACAAATGAATGGTTCGTTAATTATTTAGATTTGACAAGACATTTCAACCTCAAGGCTGAAACAATAAAAGTTATGAGACTAAATCCTATTCTAATTAATTTCGTTCCGGCATGTTATAGTTCAAAATAAATAACCATAAAGTAGAAATAATTAAACAAATGAATGGTACGTTAATTATTTAGATTTGACAATACATCACAACCTTAAGGCTGAAACAATAAAAGTTACAAGATAAACAATATCATTTAGGGAAACTCTGAATTTAATGGCTCCTCGCTATTGAGTTAATGTATATAACGACCTGATGTTGCATGACGGGGGTTTTCGTCATGCAACACGACAATATATAAGCGATAAATAGTATATAAAATTAAAAAAACATTGTATAAAATTCATTTTTTTAAAGACAGTAAAATAATATATACATAAAATAATGAAAACAATATATAAAAATAAAACTATATTGAAAAGCGAAAGAAACATTATACATGTGTTTTGGGCGTGCTTAACCCCGTAGTGTTTTCGGATTTCCCTAATGTATATATGACGTTGGAACTTTTTGTAATTAATTTTTGACTGCTCAACTAAAGAGTTTTTGTTTAGAAAATTTGCATATATATCTGAGGATACAACGTTTTTGCTTAGTGAATAACTAATAAGTGTTGTTTGCTTTGTAATTTAACTCGGCTCTACAATTGGCTAAGATCATTTCGTGTTTACGCTCGATGAGGCTGAAAGGTTAAGACTTGTAGGCTATAGGAGTTATGAAAACCGATTTGATGCTGAATTATGTAGTGATTGTGTGGGGGTCATTTCCTTCTACATCCTCAATTTTAGACTCACACTGTCACACACAATCGCTAACATCCTCTTTTTGAGACTCATACAATTGCTTCATAACTCAACATCAAAATAAATGGGAGCAAAAGCAAAATTAAGAACTAAGGGTCCAAAGGCTCCGTTTGAAAGATTTCTTAATTTTCCTTTTGTTTGAAGTGTGCAAAAATAAATAATCTTCCAAATTGCTAGCATTTATTAAATACTAATAATTACTAAAGATGTCTATAAATATTCAAGATATGATATTAACTCGCATTTATATACATACGACAAAATTTACTGATTATACATCCAATAATTTTTTACGGTTTTCGGTTATACAATTTGGAAAAAAATAACCCCCCTCTCTATATCACATTATTTGAACAAACGGCTTGTAGTGCGTGAGACAGTAGAAAAGAAAGAGCAAAATGGAACCACAGAGAGAGCAACAGTCGAATCCCATTTCCAACTCGAGGGCTGATCACACTGTGCCTTTGCAAACGCCGAGGCTTCGTACGAGAACTACATTCACTGAAGCACAAATAGCTCGGATGGGATTCTTTGCCTGGTGCATCGGATGGAGGTTGCCGAAAGGAAAGGAGAGGGCTGAGGAGGTTTCAGTATTCTGCAGAGAGATCGGAGTGACAAGATCAGCTTTTCGTGTTTGGATGATGAATCATAAGAGAGATTATGTTGGTAGGCAATTAAATTAAAGTTGCGTTATGTTGACATGAGCTTATTATTATGTTGGTGTTACCTTTTGTTTCATTTCCTTTCTGTTAGGAAATAAAAAATAATAAGTTTTTTTCTATTATGTTGGTGTTCAGAATGAAATTATGAGTTGGTTTTCTTATTATATTGGTTTTCTTTTTGTTCTGAAAGAAAAAAGTTTCTATTATGAAAGTCTGTTAACATAATTGATATAATAACATCTTTTTTACCATCAATATAAAAATAAAAGAGAGATTCAACATCTAACGTAGACCTAGATAAAAAAAAAGGTAAAATAATGTCAGGCAATCGATTATCACGTTAAACATTGAAAATCTCTTGCGCTACTTCACATTTCACCATTTGCTCATGCAAAATTCTTACACTCTGCGTTTACTGGTTATGAAAAGGTCGATCTAACTCAATAGATCCACCTGAATCCGACAGCCCGACCCTTCCAAATTGAGGTCAAATACGGAAATTGAAACCTAAATAATACACAACCAGGGGCGTTTCATGCAATAAAAGCTTGGTTAAATTTTTCGTAAAGAATGTACTAAATTATTCAAATGCAAACCAAAATTTGTTTTCATTTTAAAATATTTCTCCACAATCTTTTTTTGCACCTAAAACTCATGTTTCATGTCTTTGTTTGCTAGTTTTATTCAAAAAAAACTCGGATAGATTTTTCGTAAAGAATGATAGTAAATACAAAATTATTCAAATACAAACCAAAATTTGTGTTCATTTTAAAATATTTCTCTACAATCTTTGTTTGCACCTAAAACTCATGTTTCGTGCGTTTGTTTGCTCGTTTGATTCAAAAATGACTAACAAACCGAACAATCTCTGCCCCAAATGACTCGTAACTATTATTGACCTCAATCTAAAATAAATAGATACACCCGACACAATCCAGTCATTTTGCCATCTCCATTCAGTTTGCATCTATTTTTGCCTCTTAAATATATGAGCCACATTGGCATTGAATGTACAATTTTGGGCTCATATGTGAGATACAAGATTACATGAAGATAATAAATTCAAACAAGCAAAAGATCCTCTAGTAGGAGTGATAAGGCAACCACCCCATCAATCTAAATGTTGTGAGTTCAAGTCTTGACAAAACTAAGTTTTTTTGAAAATAGATGGGACTTTGAGCCCTTTCTATTAAATCAAAAAAAAAAAAAAATAGTTTCTACCAATATCTCAAACACAATTAGACCATCGTTCATCTATTGAGTAAAAAAAGGTTCAAACTAGCCTTCAACTATAGACTGTGTTTAAATGGTTTAAATTAGTTTATGCAAAGTAGAGTCCTAATATATTACTTACTTTTGTTAGCAAACTGCATGAGATTCAACTGAATGAACCACAACTTCTATGCAACTTCTAGGCATGATACTCTATCATAAATGTCCTTCCAAAAAAGGAAAAAGAAAATACTTCATTAAAAACAAGTCTTGTTTTTTCGAGAACATATTTATTTTACCTGAACATTACTAATTCATTAAAATCCAAGTTTCATTTATTGAACTCCATTAACATAATTGGAAAAATGGCAATAGTGATTGTTTCTCTTTTTGACTTTACTCTGTAGTTAGCAATACAAATGAAAGAGAGATTCATTGCCTGCATGTAGAACTAAAATTACAAATAAAATAACGTCAGATTATCACTTACATAAACTCTATTATGCTATTTAGAATATCACTTAGATAAACTCTATTATGCTATTTAGAATTTTCCCAGAAGATGTTCGATTCATATCTCAGTTCCTACATTTCTTATTTCTAAGTTGTCAAAATTTCATCCCGTCTAAAAAAATCTGAAAACCTGTCCAAATCTGAATCTGAATAAAAAACATAACCTGACCCAAATCCGAACTGCCAAAACCTTAATGATCCTAACTCAAATTACTCATGACCTACATAACTTGTAAACAAACAACCCGTGAAGGAAATGGCTTGCAACTCAATTAACACATGACCTAAAACTAAATAACCCGCATTTCCAATTGATCTAACCAAAATAATTTAATTGGCTTAAAGGAATGAAGAATAATCGTTACATCTTTTGCATGACAATTGTCATATTAACTCAAATTAATTCATGACCTACATAACTTGTAACCAAACAACTCATGAAGCAACTCAATTAACTCATAACCTAAATAAACCGCTTTTCCAGTTGATCAAACTAAAATAATTTAGGAAAATTCTTCAAAAACCCCCCAAAATTTTTGGATATCATCAAAAACCCTCTAACTTTTTAGATTCCTTCAAAAACTCCCCTATAAAGTGGTTTGAATTTTTTTTAACCCTCTATGATGTTATGTTCAACTTTTCCATCCCATTTATTTTTCAATTGACCAAAATGCCCTTATATAAGTATTTTCATATTTTATTTATTCAATTAAAAATAATGAATAAATGAAAAATAATATTTTTCAACATAATATTTTATGATATTTTATAATATTTTTCTATGATATCATTCTTTGATGCATTAATTCTTTTTATGATATTATATTAAATAATATATTTTACTATTATATAAATTATAATTTTATATTACATAAAATATTATTTTCTTCTTTAATATTTATATGATTTTGTTCATATTTTAGTTCTTATTTAATATTTATATTTCATGTAAAATACATTTTTTATTTTTAATTGAATAAAATTAAATATGAAAATAATTATATAAGGGCATTTTGATCCATTAAAAAATTTAATGGATGGAAAAATCAAAGTTAACCCCATAGGGGGTAAAAAAAAATTCTATCCACTTTATAGGTGATTTTTGAAGAATTTGAAAAGTTAGGGGGTTTTTGATAAATTCTAGAAAAGTTAGGAGGTTTTTGAAGAATTTCCCTTATAATTTGACCTCTAAAGGTATGAAGAATAATCCTTACATTTTTTGTATGGCAATTGTCATGGGTCTTGCTCAAAAAAGAAAAGAAAACAAGATCCATTTTAAATCCAAAACTCTTTGTGAAAGTGAATGTAAAATGTACAGCTGTTGCCCAAACTACGTGGATTTGTAGTACAACTTAATCAAGGTCCTAATGCTTTTTTTGTTGAATCTAAAGACTACAACAGAAAGAAAAGAGGGAAAAAAGAAAAGAAAAAAGAAAAGAACAAAGAACAAAGAAAAAAAGAGGAAAAGAAGAATCTGAAAAGATACAGAAACTAGCTCTTTGTTCCTTGCTTCAATATTCATTCAAGTACTTAAAATACATCAAAACAACATACCTGAAAAGAATAAATTATAACCAATTAAAATCATGCTAATACCCAAAAACCATACTGCCAAGGGAAAGTGATTCATATATAAATGATTATTTTTGTTATGATTTCTTATATATTTTTCTCCGATAGCTAGAGCCTACTAAATGATCTGAAAATTAAACAAAATTCAGAAAAATTAAGAACCCTAGTTCCCTCTCTAGGCTCTTATCTGCCAATTTATCTCTTCTCTCCGATCGATTCCACTAAATAATTTACACATCTTTTTGTGTTCAAAGGATGGGAAAATTTACAAATTCTCTAAGTTTCTGATACAATTTCAAATGATTCATGATAATCATTAATCACATGATATACTAAATAAATCACATGATAACAAAAGCCATTATCAGTTAACTGAAGGTTCTAAATATACCAATTTATTGAATTTGACTAAAACACGATAATTAAAATTAAGATCTTTCCACCCAGAAATGTATCCATATAATTAAAATCCTTTCAAACAATCTCACAATAATTAACATCATACTAACCACACTATATCACAAATACAACTAAACAAACAACCCGATCAATTCCAACAAAATTAACAAAAACCCTAAACCCAAATCCCCCAAATTCAAAAAATCAAACCAAAATCAATACCTTTTCTGCCCCAATTTCACAAATTAAACCCTCTGAGATAATTTGGATCTTTCCTCGCCCGCTCCTGAAACTTCCTAAACCACCGATCCAAAATATCGGCCGGCACCACAATATTCCCACCAGCATCAGCCCCACAAAACGACTGCATGAAATTAAACAAGCTCTCACCGACCCTCATCGCCATCTTCTCCCCTTTCCTCCCCTCTCCCTCATCCTTCACCGGCGGCAAAACCGTCGACTCCTCCACACAAACCCCAATCTTCGCCCCCAAATTCAACTTCTCCGCCTCTTCCGGCCATGGAATAGTGAAAACAGCTGAAGGCCGGTCAGTGGTCAGGGCGCCGCAGAAGATGAAAGTGGGGTTTTGGGTCGGCTGGAAGTAGAGAGAAAGAGCGTGGTTTGAAGGGAGGGAGGTGGGGGAGAGGAGGAAGAGGCAGATTTGGGTCAAGGCAGGGGAAGGGAAGGCAGAGAGGTCGAGGATCCAGTGAGTTGGGTCGATTTGGGTCAGGCTTGAGGCGTCCAGTGGGTATGTTCGTTCTGGAAATAGAAAGCCAAACATGGCGATGATTATCAAGCTTAGTTGGGTAAGTTGGTGCAGAAATGGCGAAGAGAGTTGGAGGAGGAGGAGGAGGAAATTTCGAGATGGTTTGAAAGAAGGTTCTAGAAGATGCATGAAAGTAGTGAGAGAAGGAAGTTTTATAATATTTTTTGGTTGGGTAAATTTACTCGTAAGTTACTTAATTTTAAAAAATAATTACATAGTCACTCAATTTTTAATTGTTATTCAGAAGTTATTTAATTTTCGAAAATTATTAAATAGATCATCTAACTTTCAATTGTCCCCTGTAAGTCATTCAACTTTACAACATAATCAAATAGATCACTCAAATTTTAATTAATCGGGTGATCTATTTGATCATTTTTTAAAAGTTGAGTCTATATGGGGCAATTAAAAGTTGGGTGACTTATTTGATAATTTTTAAAAGGTTATTGATCTCTATAAGACAATTGAAATTAAGCGAGTTATTTGGTTATTTTTTAAAGTTGAGTAATTTATGATGAAATTTACCCAATTTTGGTTACTAGTATAGTGTGCCTCTCTTACTTTCATAATGCATTTGATTTACCAATGCCTGTTACAAAAAATCCAGATAACTCATTACTTTGTATGTTTTATCTTTCAAGTAAAAACAGCTATCTCTCTAACTTGACCACAATATATATACTAATTTTTATCTCAACATATTATTTTCATTTTCACATACAATTTTTAGGAAAGCATTTAATTTTCATTCAGTATTTGATTCTTTTTGGTGACGCAATTTTTTTCCCTAAGAATTACTTGTACTTGTCATTTGAGACTCAAAATCATAATTTTTTTTTGCTCAATCATAAATTATTTATATGTTTTGGCCCAAACAGAACTCGGCCCAGTAGACAACCTGAGAAGAAATGAATATAATTAAGGGTAAATTTCATCGTAGATCACTAAACTTTAGAAAATGATTAAATAAGTCACTCAAATTTAAATTGTTCCATATAGATTACTCAACTTTTAAAAATTATCAAATAAGTCACTCAACTTTTATTTGTCTCCGATAGATCACTCAACTTTAAAAAAATGATCAAATAAATTATCCAATTAATTGAAAAATAAGTGATATATTTGATAATTTTTTTTAAGTTTAGTAAGTACAATGAGACAATTGAAACTTGAATGACCTATTTGATTATTTTTGAAATTTGAGTGGTCTCTAGAAATAGAGACAATTAAAAATTGAGTAATTTATTTAGTTATTTTTGACCTACAATTTATGATTTGAAGCTCAATCATAAAATGCAGTATTTTTTAAAGGCTGATATAATTTTGTGGTCCCCTAATGGCACGTGAGGTGAGGGAGAGAATGGTCAAAGATCAACATTGGATATGTCATGTCTCATGTGCCTGCCTATCTATTACTAAGGAATCAAAATATGGTCTTGGTCTGGCATTTTAATGCCAAGACCATTCATTTTATTATTCAAACACTAGTTTGACTTGGATTTTAAATAGAATGCTCAATTTTCTGCTTTTTATGTATAATTTATCTTATTAAAATGAGTGAAAAAGTAATATTAGTTTCTTTATCATACTCAAAATATTAATTTTTATTTTTATTATTTTTTCTCAATGTTGCTAATAGTGTTTAGCGGTTCGTAAAGTTAAGGTCATTTTTATAGCGGATAATGCTTAATGAACGTTATACATATCATTAAGTATTATCATTAAGTATCAATATATTATAAAAATAATATTTAAATAGACAAAATTTTCATATCAAACATCTCAAATAAAAATATCTAAAAAAAATAACGACAATACTAAAATTGCAATCTAATATAGATTCTGGTAAAGAAAAAGAAATATTCTTATATTATTTCTCAACAAAACGTGACTTTTATTTATTATATTTTTTCATCGAATATTTTTTTCATTTAAATTTGTCTAATTTTGTATAAATCCAACCCAATAATTTACTAATTTGAACGATTTTAAAATGAAAAATAAATAATTAAATATTTTATATTCGGAAATTAGCCTTGGTATTTCAGGTTGAAATATCAAATTCAAAATTCAAGTTGTTAATCCACTATTAAAATGCTTTTTCTACCGTATGATCCTTAGATATTTTTATTTTAAAATAAAAAAATAAGAACAAAAAATAATTGAATTTTTATATAAAATATGTCAAATTTATTCATCTCAAATCAAGATAAAAACATCAATTAGTTTTCTTCAAATTTCATTTATTTTTCTTCCTTTTCCAAAAATGAGAAGACAAGCTTCAATATCCCAAGGCTCGTGTATTAAATTGGTGATTATGACCAATCAAAATTTAAATGACATGAGCTAGTTGGTCCTTTTATTTAAAAAAAAAAAAGAAGCTATTTGGTCCCCATTAAAACCTAAATCTAACGTTTAAAATCATAATTACTATTTTGGGACACAAACTTTGCAAATAAAAATTATTTGGCCGTGAAGTTTTAATTTACAATATATAATTTATTATTACAATTGCACTTAAAATATGGTAGTTGAAATCATTCAATAAGACTACTTTCAACAAAATAAAAAACGGGAAATTATAAGAGTGAAAAAAAAACAATATAAATAATCATCCTCAAAAGTGGATAAGCACAAGAACAAAAAGATATTTCTTTTGTGAGAAAGAAACAAAAATAATATTCATTCATTATTGTTTGCATTTTCGTTTTCAATTTTTCACAGTACATGGTTCAATTTGGGTTTGGATTTATTTTTTCTCTCCTGATACATATTTAATTTTAATGTAGCATGAAGGTACTACTAATAAACAGCAGCAATTTTGCAATCTTAAGAAATTACAAACAAAATTATTTAAGCAAAATATAATATAAAAACAATCAAAATGTTACCATGTTAATCTATTCACATAACTATTTGATAATTTCCTCGATAACTCCTTATTTTCCTGAATATTAAAAAAACTAAAGAAAAGAAAACCCAATTAAAATTATCCCAGCTCCAACACAAGGATCTATGTATGTATAAATTAAACCCATTTATTAAAACCCTAAATATAGTTTTACTACACTATAAAATAGAAAAATACATCCGTCTCTCTCCTCTCTCCCTGTCTCTGTCCAGCAAAAAAAAAAACCCCTAGACACTCTCCTTCAAGGTATTCTCTCTCTCTCTCTCTCTCTCTCTCTCTCACACACACACACACACACACACACACACTCACTACACTCTCTCTACTTGTTAGAAAATAAACGAAAAACAGAGTGTTCAGTGTTTCTAGAGCTAGAGCACCATTTTTTATTTTTTCCATTTTGTTTACTAAATCTACGCTCTCAGTATTAAATCCTTCTTTATAAATGGCGTTCACTCTTTGTAGTACTAGAATAAAAATGGAATGTTTGGTTAAAACTCGTTGGAGTTTTTTCCTGATGGGTTTTCTGAAACCTAGGGTTTCAGCAAAGACGGCTCTTTTCTCTCTCATTTTAATCGATTTTTAACTATTTTTCACACATTTTTTTATCGTTTTTAAGTATATCGTTACTCAAAAACCAATGTGGGCTGCACAGTAACAAGAACCAATCAAAATGCCTAATTTCTAAGCCCGATTTTTCAGTTTTCACACTTAATACAAAACTAGAAAACAATGCACATTCTTATTTCACTAAAGACTGAATCTTTCACTCAATTTCTCAAAACACTCTCAATTTTAACCCAAATGCACAATCCTTAAACCCTAATTTCTCAATTTCAGGCGCACCCCCAAATCAAAATGGACGATGACGGTGGATTAGGGATCCGCAATTGGGGCTATTACGACCCGCACCCCCAAATCAAGACCAATTCCAATTTGGGCCTCCAACTCATGTCTCAATCCGCCGATCGAGACTCAAAACCCTTCTTAAACCCCACCAATTCCTCTTCTTTCCTGTCTCACGCACCAATACCGCCACATCATCATCACCACCAAATCCCAATCAGCTTTTCCCGCCCCGACATGTGGGCCCCTCAAAGACAAAACCAAAATCCCTCGAACTCAAACAACAACAAATTGCTTCACGCCATCTCAATGGCCACTCACCACCACTCTCAAACCCACTCTCACTCTCACCACCGCCCCAATTTCTCTCTCATCACCGAAAACGTAAACCTCCCCTCTCTCCCCCACCCTCATCCCTCCCCCCTTATACCCCATCTCCCCAAAAATGACCAAATTACCCCTCCCCCCCAAAACCCTAATTCCCCAAACCCCTCAAACATTCAACCTCCATTAAAAAAACGAGCCCAAACCCAAACCCAAAAATCCCCAAAGCCCAAAAAGCCCAAAAAATCCCTCGACCCAACAACCAATCCCGTGCCGCCACGTGGCGCCACGAAATCCACAGAGGTAACAATCAACGGAATAGATCTCGACCTCTCCAAAATTCCGACGCCAGTCTGTTCCTGCACGGGCACTCCGCAACAATGCTACCGCTGGGGAATCGGCGGATGGCAATCGGCCTGTTGTACCACCAACATTTCGGTCCATCCGTTGCCGATGAGCGAGAAGAGACGGGGAGCGAGGATCGCCGGAAGGAAGATGAGCCAAGGCGCGTTCAAGAAGGTGCTCGAGAGGCTCGCGGGTGAGGGGTATAATTTGGGGAACCCCATTGATCTTAGGGGCTTTTGGGCCAAGCATGGGACTAATAAGTTTGTTACGATTAAGTAGTTGGGAGAGAGAGAGAGAGAGAGAGAGAGAGAGAGAGATGGTTTGGGGTTTGGGAGGTCTCATGTTGTGAATATGGGGCGGAGTTTGGGGTTTAGGGTTTTAGGCGTAGGGGATTAGGAGAGTTTGGTTTGGTGGTGATGGGTCTCGCTCTCTCTAGATTTTTAATGGGGTTAGAGTATGGTTGTGATGTGGACGTGTGGATGGATGTAAGTTGGTTAATTTTTCACCCTTTTTAAGAATTGGTAGTGAAGGGAGGAAAAAGGATAAAGCTTTGTCTAAATTTAAGTGGTTTAATTAGAAACTTTACCATATAGTTTTGTGATGTTCGGCTTGTGAGGTATGGTATGGTGCCAATATTACAAACATCAATGTTTGATTATTTTTGCTTCTGTTTGATTATTTTTGTATACTTGATGCTTGTGTGACCCTATAGCAAGTAACCTTTTTTTATATTTATTTAATTTTAATGGAACTTAATGTTTTAAACTTTATGTCTGAACTGGAACCAGAGTAGGTTCCAAAAATACTGGTTCGTGTTTGTTGGTACTGGTTGGAAAGAATCAATGCATGTATTGTTTAGAACATAAGCATGAAACATATGTTGCTCCTTTATAACTAATATTATTCTTTTAAGCACAAACCCTACAAATCCATTTAAACTTCACCGGTGACAAGTGTCACGAACCTAGAGGTCCTTCTACACGCATTGCACGTGATTTGCACAAGCATCTTAACCGTTGTTTCTCTGAATGCAAGAGCATTTAAGAGCTCGGTTTGAGCCCACTCTCGCATTTTTCTCGCTGCGAGTAATTCTCTCTCTGCCTCTTCAACCTCCTTTCTCGCGCTTTCTCTCTCCTTATCAGCGTTCCTCTTTTCCTCTGCCAGCCTTTGAATTTGCAACTGCACGTCAAAACCGATTGTTGGATCATTAATCCAACTGGAATAACTCGTGATTGGACCGAGGGAAAGGCATAATTTGGTTATGATGTTTAGAGGAGATTGTTGCGAAGAGAGAGAAAAGGTGGAGGAGAGAGAATTAGCAGGTCTTTGCAAGAGTTTGAGCTCCAGGTCGAGGATCCGTAATGGTGGTTTGGAGATAGATAGGCAGCCGGCTTGGCATGTGTCTTGGTGTTCTATAAAGCTCTCCACCCTGTGAATTAAGGATGGGTGATTAAGCGAAATAAGTAATTATGGAGAGCTAAAATGAAAAAAAAGACATGATGTAACATATCCTTAGCTAGAAAGTTGAAATTTCAAAAAGTAATCAGACCTGGAAAAAACGCGACCACAGTCGCATGAGTGGCCGCGAGTCCCACAAGTCTTAACATGGGCCTTATAATCAGACTGCACGGCATAACCCTTCGAGCACTTCAAACAAATCCATTGGCGCCTGTTCATAACCATGGAATTATATACATTTTTATACCCTTAGGCTCCGTTTGGATGTGGGATAAGAGAGGTATAATTTAATCTAGACGTAAGGACTTACGCCTTCTTATTCCTCAATTTTAGAATGGTGTTTGGCAAGATGATAAGAATATGAAAGAGGATAGTGTTGAATTTAAAAATATAATAATTTATAATGACCAAAATGCCCTTATATTACAACATGATAAGTACAATGAAAGATTTAATTATTAATAATATTACATATTATGTAACACTTATAAATTTGTATGTAATTATGATATTCATTTATATTTTAAATTATTAGTATTTTAGAATATAATTAATATTTATATTAAATTAATGCATTGTAAAGTTATTTTAAATGATATATTAAATCTATGTTTAACAAGAATTATTACTTAATAATTTAATATGTTATTCAATTAATAATTTAGTATGCTATTTAATTAAAAAATTATTATTTTATTTATAATTATATAAATTTAATAGTTAAATTAAATAATATTAAGTTAATTAAACCAGATTATATTATATTATATTAAACTAAAAATATAATTAAATATATTTAATGAAAGTAAAAGTTAAATACACTTAATTATTGGTCTTATTTTATTTTATTTTTATTTTTTAATTATAATTTATATTTGAATATTATTACTAATTATATTGTTATGTATTAATTATTACTAAAATTGTTTATGACTTATTTTATATATTATTTATTTATATTTATTTACTTAGATTATGATTAATTATATAATAATTAATTATTTAAAATTAAAATATTACTTTATTAATATAATAATACTATAACGATAATATATAAGTTAAATATATATATATATATATATATATATAAATATTCGTTTATTTTATTAATTAATATTTTGTTACTATATTGAGAATTAAATGTAGTTAGAACTAGAGCTAACAAAAAAAATAAAACAACTTAAAGTGAGGGTATTTTCGGAATAAACTAAGGTATAAGAGTTGGAGTAATCTTATACCACCTAATTGTTGGTATAAGCTTATACCTCTTACACCTCTCTATTCCTCCAACTTTTGATGGTGTTTGGCAAGGTATAAGAGAATAAGTTGCTTATTCCCTTTTTTATCCCACATCCAAACGGAGCCTTATGTTCTTGTTACATTTTATGCATCAATATTCTATTTTATGAGCAAGGGCGGCCCTTGGGAAAGACAACCCAAGCCAAGCTATAGGGCCTCAATATTTGAGGGCCTCACAATTATATACAAATTTATATATATTTTTTAATTAGCCCATAATATTAAAAAAAATTACTCCATGCATTCAACAAGGAAATTCAACAAGAAATTTCGGCATTCAACAAGAAAATTAAAGAATTACTAAATTTATCTTGTCTAGCATGGAAATTGAGTTTTTGATGTCATTCTTTTTTGTTTCCTTACAAAGATAATATATTTCCTAAAAAATATATTATTAATAGATTGCACGGCACATTCAATTGAATCAAAAGTAAATTAACCAAAAAAAGAAAAACAGGAGCGCAATTATCTGAATTTACGAGGAAACTACATTCTTCAAAATTAATTGATTTATTTGCCTCAGAAAGCGTAAAGAGCGAATTTTATATAATTGTGAGTGATTGTAGTGTAATGCAATTTTTTTGGTACATGTTATGTAATTGTTTTCGAACGCGAAATAAGTAATTGTTGTTTGTTGCAAATTATTTTTATTTAATTTACTATAATATTAATTTTATGTATGTAAAGACCTCAAATAAATATCGCTCTGGGCCTATAATAGCACAGGACCGGCCTTGTTTATGATATGGTAACAATTTTTTAATTATATGTCATTCAAGTTTTCAATTATTGCGATTTACATATAAGGTACCAAATAAATGAAAGAAAATTGAGCACGACAAAATGTTCATTACCTGCCCCCATGCTTTCTACGAAAATGCTTCTTGATTCCGACTAGATCACCGAGCGCATGAGCAGGGTCATGGTGCAGACAGCTTGGCTCAGGACAGACGTAAACACGTTTCCTCATGAGAATCGGTGCAGTTGATTTTTCTTTTTTGAGAAGTTTCCAAGGAACCTTGTGGCGTCTGAGGTGCATTTGGAGGTTTTGGTCCCGACGAAAGCCTTGGTTGCATATCTGGCAGATGTATCGGTCGGATTCCAAGAGTGTTTTGGGGGATAATGAGACTACCTCTGCATCCGGGTCTGGTTCATTAAGACAGGTATTAGAGTTACTTATTTGAAGATTTGAATTTTGAACTTTGATATAATGTTGGCACATAAAGTTGGTTATGTAACAGATATAGTTCATTGGATTTAGGTGAAGTTATGGTATTACACAAGATGGGTTGATTAGATATAAAACGCCATTACAAACTACTTGTAGAAAGAATATCTAGTGCAATGAAAGATTTATTGTGATATCTATTAACTACAAGATCCTAGATATATTATTTTGTATTATACATACCAGGAGTTCCGGCTGGCCGTCGTTTCTTCTTGGTTGTGAGAGAGAAATTCTCTTGTGGAAGCATTGGATTTGAAGAAGGTAGTAAGGCTAGCATCTCTCTCTCTCTCTCTTTTGAGTATTCTATGTATGTTAATTTTCCATTGACATGGAAGCATGGTAAATCATCAATATATATACTTACAAAAGTGGAGTTTGTTTATGGGGTGGAAAGTTCAGAAAAGTTAAAAAGGTCCGTATGCGCTATATTTACTTTGGAGTTTATTTTTTTTTTTTAATGCGAACTTGATACTTTGGATAAAGTTTACCTTTGATTTTCAATAAATTATCATTTTTTTCTTGATTGATGTTCTGTTTTAATTAATTGAACAAAACTATGAGCTAAGAGGTCTGATTGAACAAATTGACACTTCAATGATTTAATTGAACATCGAGTCACAGTTAACAAAAAAAGAGACTTTTCACATTTTGTGTCATTGTGTGCATTGTATAGTGTATACTAAATCATGTTATAAATTCAAATTTTGTTTAAAATATCAGAAATGGTAAAGAATTTTTTTAATTCAATAAAAAATGTTATGTCTAACTAGAGTCAATTTAGTATACTTCAAAGTTGATTTATAACTGTCATATGAACATTATATGTCGTAAAAAATGGATATATTTGCGACAAATTGACATAATTAATTAAATTAGAAGTTCAATACGTATACTATTTTATTACATTATATAAATATTATTTTTATAATAAACGATAAAAATATCACTTTTGAATCTCATTCATTTCTTGTAAAAAAAACAGAGCATGCCTCAAATTGCCCCCAAAATACTTGAAATCTAATAATTTCTATATATATGAAGTTCTTCACTCATTATCCTGCTGCATGCCATACCACATTGTCTTTATAATGCTACTGATAATTCAGACTAAAAGAAGAAGAAAAACAGAAAAGGCATGCATATACAAAATGCATAGAAAGAATACACATCACGCTCACTATCATTGCATGGCTGCATATATGCAGGTATTATTCCCTTCCTTTTTGCCTCTTTATTTGAATGTAATGTAGGGGCCAAGTCAAAGTCAAGCTCAATCTTTTTCATCATTTTGACTCTATCATCACCCCTTGTTAAAAAATTCATTTCTTGTCTACCCTTTTATTTTCATCACTCAATTTTTGGAATATTATAAGATTACATTTTTTGGTTCAAAAATATTTAGAATTTATCATCTATTCAGTATGAGATATAATATTGAGCTTTACATTGTCTTATCTAATAAATAGCAAATTTTTTGATGTATATCTGATGATAAGTCTTATATATATATAACAATATTAATCTAAGTATTTTAGTCCTATATATAAAGCAATATATGGAATCTCTGAGGAACTAATTATTTATAATTAAAATTCCTACTTATATACAAAAGGTAGACAAAAATGAATAGATGAGCAGTACAGTACAATGGATCCATAAAATCTGCTCCATTAACCCTAACATTTTCAGTGGGCAATCATACTATTTGCAAGCCTATTTTAAACATTTATTATTATTATTATTATTATTATTATTATTATTATTATTATTATTATTATTATTATTATTATTATTATTATTATTTGCATGAAGAACATTCTAGGCCCATTTCATATTGCAATGTTACAATTTAGGCCGTATTTTGAGCATTAATAAGGCTTCTAATTAAATATTATATTGGATCAATACTATGAAGATGTGCTAATTGGGCTTCTAACTTTTTTTAAACACATGCTGCTTGGTACCCTCAAATGAAATAATTAG
The DNA here is from genome assembly GCA_027726005.1 of Juncus effusus. Lineage (NCBI taxonomy): Eukaryota > Viridiplantae > Streptophyta > Magnoliopsida > Poales > Juncaceae > Juncus > Juncus effusus. Next base: position 9,527,297 of record CM050904.1, on the reverse strand, counting down.
ACTAATACATTGAATTTTGAACTTCTTAGATAGTAATTTTTATTTATATAGAACACTGAATTTCTATTTCACATTTAAAAATAGTATTATAATGCATAAATATTTTTTTAGGCTAACTTGAGTAATGCATAAAATATTAATATTAAACTAACAAATTCCTATCAATAACCATATGCTATGTTATGCGGATACTTCAAAAATCCAGCCGTATCGTATCGGATACTTGTACCCGTATCGGATACTCGGATACCATATTGGACACGCCACGTGGCGTATCATAATATTTTATTCCAAAATAATACCGGATACTTCACAGCTTCCCGTATCCACATCGGATACTTTCAACGTAAGAATATTTATTATTAAAATATACGATTACATATATAAATCAATAAAATAAGATTAAGACATCTAATTATTTAATTAACTCTAACAAATAAATATTTTGCATCAAGATATTTCTATAATAACAAGTTTTTAGTATCTCCTACATCAAAGTCTAATTTCTAAATATATTTAAATTAATTAAATATATAAAATATAATTAATAAATAATAAAATAATATATAAATTGCCGTATCCTTATCCTATATTTTTTAAGATTTGCCGTATCGCCATATCCGTATCGTATCGGATACGATATCCGTATTCGTATTCGTGCAACATAGATCATATGAAACTAAACTACTTTAGTCATTATTAAGTACATTGCATTTTGGCAATGGGTTATTATGCTGTAGAATAAAATAACATCTCAAGAAAGCAACTGGATCTAAAATTATGGCCTATGAAACTTTAAGTTGGTCATGTGTCAACATGATTCAACAAATAAAAATGTCTTGGGTGGAATTTAAGAGTTATATATAGGGACTAATGATGATTACACGTGGAATAATTTTATATTAACCCTACTCAAATTAGAAATATAATCGATGATTATCTTTTTATTCTATTTTGTTCATGTACGTTTGTTTGTCGGCCTTAATGAAATTACAGTTTAGTTAAAATGTTTTGATATATGTAAATTGTAAAAATGTTCAATATATACCTGAAGTATGATGACTTGTCATTCACTTTTTAGTATTCTAGTTAATGCATTCTAATTATTTTTCATGATTATGAACTTTATTCAAGATCCATAAGATTTTGCAAATTTCTTGAATTAATGCTAATTGTGGCCACCATGTTCTCTTAGTGGGCTACATTGTAATTTTTTTTGTTAATTTCTCTTTTTTGATAATCCTCAAAACTCAAAAGTGGAAATTTATTTTTAATTTAGAAGATGTGCCTTTTTTTGTTAGAATACATTTTAGGGCTTGCCTCAAATAAAGAAAAAAAACTTCAAGTCCATTTATAAAACCTCAATTTGCATGATAAAATGTCTAAAAGAGAATTGAGACATAATATATCTTTATATATATTCATAAGATGTTTTAAGTTTTGTAGCTCCCACATGAATATATTCAATCAAAAAATCATGTCAGTTGAATTCTTTGAGTATCCCTTTGGTCATCAAAATCCACTATCTTCAAAACTGAATTTCCACTAACAACAAATAACTGCAAATGGAATTAACAGAAATAGCACTATGAGGAGTTCTTTTTTTACAATAACCCTCCTTTTTAAGTATCAAATAATATTAACTTCCTTTAGTAACTTGCCAATTTCGTACTTGAAAAATCCCTCAACTAATGGTGTTTGAGATTAGAGGGAAGGCAGTGAGAAGAGGGATTTTACTTTTTGATTTTTCTGTTTTGTTTCAGAGTTTCTTTTTTTTTGTATTTGAGGTCCAATGATGTAAATTTGAGGGTAACATAGTTCATTTATATTTTTATGGTTCAATATTGTGGAAAATTATTTTGTATGATCTCCATTGGAGAAATATAAATTGGAGAGGTAAATGAAACTTTCCTCTAGTTATGGCTTTTTTGACCTTTATTGAGCAGGAAATTCAAAAGAAATCATAGGCCGACTCATCAACTCCATTCATTCTGTTTCTTATTGTTCCCTCCATCTCTCTCCCTCTCTCTCACTCTCTGATCCATATGTATGATATATAATAAAAATTTCTAATAGTGCAATAAATACAAACTCAATTTTCATTCAAAAAGTATATAAACATCCATCTAAAATCTATGTGATAAAAACACTAAATATTCTTTATTAAAGGAAATACTAAATAATCAGTGATTTTGTGTCCATATTTCATCCCTTGCCACATGTGTTGATCATTTCATCCTCTCTCTCTCCTTTTAAAAAACAGTCTCTTTCTCTCTCTTTAACTTTTCCCTCCATAGCCTTTTTCATGCACACATCTCAAAACCACATTATTCCATCTGCCTCTCTCTCACTCTCTCTCTCCACCACCAAACATGGAGAAGCCTTTCTCTCTCTTCTTGCTTGTCATCTTGATCCATGCAACGTTTAGCAACCAACAAGTCCTTAACTCTGTCTCAACTGACCAAAATGCCTTAATTCTCTTCAAAAAATCCATAAAAAATGAACCAAATGGAGTTCTTTCAAACTGGAAATCAACCGACCCGAATCCATGCAGCTGGTACGGTGTCTCTTGTACCAACTCATCAGAAGGAATTAGGGTTACTCAGCTCAATCTTAGTAACTCTAGTCTGTCAGGAATTCTCTCACTATCTTCTCTCTCCTCTCTTAACATGTTACAAGTACTAAATCTCTCTATCAACTCATTTTACATTAACTCAACTTACCTCTTTCAAATTCCGCAAGCAATTACGCATCTTGATCTTTACTCATCAGGTCTCACTGGGCTTTTACCAGAAAACTTACTCTCTTATTATCCAAATCTCAATTTAATAAACTTTTCGCGCAACAATTTAACTGGATATTTGCCCTACAAATTCATATCCAATTCTCAAAATTTACAATTCATTGATCTTTCATATAACAACTTTTCCGGTGAAATTTTCGGTTTAGATATGGAAAAACCGTGCGAGAATTTGATCCATTTAGACCTATCAGGAAATTATTTTTCGGGTTCTATCCCTAAATCATTTTCAAAATGCATAAACCTAAATACTCTAAATTTTTCATACAATGCATTTAGTGGTGAAATACAAGATTCATTTGGAAATCTCACAAGTCTAGAGAGACTAGACCTTTCTTTCAACCAATTTAGGGGTTCCATCCCTTGTGATTTAGCAAATGCATGTGCGTCCCTAAAGTTTTTGAAATTATCAGACAACAACTTTTCGGGTCCTATACCCGATTCTTTCTCCTCTTGTTCATCTCTCCAATTCCTTGATCTAGCCAATAATAATATGTCCGGCCCGTTACCTGAAAACGTAATTGGTAATTTAATTTCCCTTGAAAAATTATTTATGAGCAACAATTTTGTTGATGGTTCAATTCCTGAATCGATTTCATCGTGCAAAAATCTCAAAATTGCCGATTTTAGCTCTAATAAAATATCCGGCTCAATTCCTAACATTTGTGCGAAAGATTCGATGCTTGAGGAGTTGAGACTTCCCGATAACTTATTGACTGGCAAAATTCCCCCAAATCTCTCAAATTGCACAAATCTTCGCGTAATTGATTTTAGCATCAATTATTTAGAGGGCCCAATACCAAATGAATTTGGCCAACTCACGCAATTGGAGCATTTAATCATATGGTTCAACGGTTTACAAGGCGAAATTCCGTCCGAACTGGGAAAATGTACCGGCCTAAGAACTTTAATCCTTAACAATAACTTCATTCACGGTGAAATCCCGATCCAACTATTCAATTGTACCAATCTTGAGTGGATCTCTCTAACAAGTAACCAAATAACTGGTACAATTCGACCGCAATTCGGCCTCCTTTCTCGTTTGGCTGCACTACAATTAGCCAATAACAGTCTGACCGGAGAAATACCAACCGAACTAGGAAAATGCACGAGCCTAATGTGGTTGGATCTAAATAGCAACAACCTAACAGGTAATATTCCGAATAGGTTAGGTCGCCAATTGGGCTCACAACCAATGAGTGGAATACTTTCTAGTAACACCCTTGCATTTGTCAGAAATGTCGGGAATTCATGCAAAGGTGTCGGTGGTTTGTTAGAATTCGCAGGAATCCGACCGGAACGACTTCTCCAAGTGCCGAATCTAAAAACATGTGATTTCACTAGATTATATTCAGGCGCGGTTTTGAGTCTTTGGACGCGCTACCAAACAATAGAGTATCTTGATCTGTCTTATAACGAGTTGACAGGTGTAATACCGGATCAATTTGGTGATATGATCGTGTTACAAGTACTCGACTTGGCACACAATAAATTGACAGGTGAAATACCAGCCTCATTAGGCCGGTTACGTAATCTTGGTGTTTTCGACGCATCACATAACCAGCTAGATGGAAGTATACCTGATTCATTTTCCAACCTGTCGTTTTTGGTACAAATTGATCTTTCTGATAACAATTTAACCGGCCCGATTCCCTCGAGAGGACAATTGAGTACCCTACCTGCTAGTCAATACGCGAATAACCCTGGTTTATGTGGGGTCCCATTGCCGCCTTGTCCTGTGCCAAATGGATTACCGACCGCAACTGGGTCGGATTTTGTCGGTACGGATAAAGGACTCAATAGCCCGCATAGTCGGGTTATCAGTGTGTTATTAGCCATTCTTATTTCAGTGGTTTCTCTCTTCGCAATTATTATTTCGGCGTTTGTTATAAGGACAAGAAGGAAAGAGGCGAAAGAGGCGAAAATGTTGAGTAGTTTGCAAGCTGATCATGCGGCAACAACGTGGAAAATCGGAAAGGATCAGAAAGAGGCTCTGAGTATAAATGTCGCGACTTTTCAAAGGCAATTGAAAAAATTGAGGTTTTCACAACTTATTGAGGCGACTAACGGGTTTTGTAATGCTAGTCTTATCGGTTCAGGCGGGTTTGGAGAGGTGTTTAAGGCGACTTTAAAAGATGGCTCTTGTGTTGCCATCAAGAAGTTGATTCATTTGAGCTACCAAGGTGATAGGTATGTAAAAAAAAGGTTATTTTCTTATTAAAAAGGTTACTTTTCTGTGTAGTCTTGGTTTCATTTTCATTCTTTTCTCCTTTTTATTTATTTATTATTTTTATTTTTTCTCATTTTTCATTTTGTTTCTTAATTATTAATTTACAACATTTTTCTGTACTTTTTCAATTTTTACTATAGAGAGTTCATGGCAGAGATGGAAACCCTAGGCAAAATCAACCACCGAAATCTCGTTCCACTTTTAGGCTACTGCAAAATCGGTGAAGAAAGACTCTTAGTCTACGAATTCATGCAACACGGAAGCTTAGAAGACATGCTTCACGGCTTCAAAGGAGAAAACGAAACTGTTTTGAGTTGGAAAGAGAGGAAAAAGATAGCGAGAGGCGCCGCAAAGGGCTTGTGTTTTTTACATCATAATTGTATACCTCATATTATTCATAGAGACATGAAGTCGAGCAATGTGCTTCTGGACGGAGATATGGAGGCTAGGGTTTCTGATTTTGGCATGGCCAGGCTCATCAGCGCGCTTGACACGCATCTGAGTGTTAGTACTCTTGCTGGTACACCAGGGTAAATTGTCTATATTAATAATTGATACATTATTATTATTATTTTGAAAGATTGAAGCAGATTTTCTGATCTGCACTTAGTTGTATATGTTAATAAATAATATATGTTATTTGTTTTATTTATTTGACATGTAACAAAATAGGTATGTACCACCAGAATACTATCAGAGCTTTCGATGCACTTCGAAAGGCGATATATACTCTTTCGGGGTTGTTATGCTGGAGCTGCTTACCGGTAAGCGGCCAACCGACAAGGAAGATTTTGGTGACACGAATCTAGTTGGTTGGGTCAAGATGAAGGCTTATGAAGGTAAAAGTCGAGAAGTTTTCGATGAAAAACTCACAAAAGAGGATGGAAATGAAGAAGATGAGAATGAAATGATGAGATTTTTGGAGATAACTCTCAAGTGTGTGGATGATTTTCCATCAAAGAGGCCTAACATGTTACAAGTTGTGACCTTGTTAAGGGAGCTTGAAATTGGTGATCAAAATGTTGCAAATTAGAGCTATGAGTGTTGTATAATAAGTTTCTTATTTGTATGAAAAAATTCTTGTGCACACTACAAGAAGGAGTTGCAATGTATATCACTAGCGGTAACTCTCGCTCCGCTTCGGATTATATATGATTTAAGAAGTAATTTTTTTTAATATGATACCAAATTGCATAAAATGTAAAAGAAAACATAAAATATTTTTCACAAATTCCGGAAAAAACAAAACTTTAAAAAAAATTGAAACATTATTTTCCCAAAAAATTTCTTAAGAAATTATACTTATAATTATTTTTAGCAGTGTTGAAATGATAAAAATGATATTTAAATTTGGAGAGATATAACTGAAATTATAAATTAAATCACTAAAAATTTCGTGCGGTACAATTGGGTCTATATAACAAATCTCTATATAATTTATATTATGGAGTACAATTTGGATCTAAATAATAAAAAGTCTACACGCCATGAAAAAATATGTCCAAAATTATTGTCTAGTTATAATTGCTCGCATTATCAATGTATAATGCATTTCATATTCCCTTTATTTTATTTTTGAGGAAATTTGAAGAGGGCTTGCGTTATCCTTTACAAATGGGAATTTCATTGTAACATTTTACATCTATAAAATTTGCAAAACGAAAAGAAAAAAAAAATCTGTTACAAAACTTGAAATCCAGAAAAGAACCCGGAAAACATATTCCCTTTATATTCTTTGTGCTAATATCAAGTCCATTAGCAATAAAGTAACAATAATATTATTTGTGCTAGTATTATTTGTAACTTCATTTATTTTTTCATTAATCGATTAAAGAAATTATAATAAATCCCATTTGAGACGATCAGTCTGAATTATTTCTTCAAACAAAAAATTACAAGCTTGAGACTTCAAGAAAAATCGCAGCTGGTGCCTGCTAAGCAAAATACACAACCAAACAACCAATAAAAAAAAATAACATTACATTTGTTTTAATTAAAGGAAACATTTGATTCATGCCCACAGAGTTTCACCACTGGTATGTTATTCCTGATTTATTGTCAGGAAAGTAAAGTGAGCGTCTCGAAGCCGAAAGCAGACCCACATCTTTTCAGGTTGGTGCAGAATATATATGCTTTTTGACTCTTCAATTCAATGGGTAAAATGAAGAAAAGATAAATTACTTTCCTGTAGAAACAAGTTTGGGGGAGAATTTTGTAGGAATATTTATGATGACTTTCAGACAAACATGGGAAATCCATGGGCAAACCATCCCCTTTTTTAAAGGACAAAATAAAAGGAACAGAAATAAAAACAAAGAAAATTTGTGTAGTTTTGCTCTCATTATAGACATGGAGACTTGACTAGATATATTTTAATTTTTTTTTTGAATTGTTGATATATTTAAAAATTTTAATAGTGTGGAATATATTTTTATATGTACTTTCAAAGGAATAATTCGATTTCTGGAATGTTCAAAAGAGGAAAAAATAGCTTTTAAAATATTTTGTTTTTTCAAGTATCATATTGAGGCTTGACTTTTTTTCATAACGAAAAAATATTTTAAGATTCAAGGAAAAAATAGTGTATAGAATATAAATTTAATATGCAGAAAAAACTCAATATATACCAATAAAGGAAAGCTATACTAATCATACTCTTGCAACATGATTCGTAACATTATAAATAGGGAGCTGATACTGCGTGACAGGTATTGTAGCAACCCTGTAACGATGGTATATAAAAACTGAAAAAAACATATAAACTAAAAACAAACAATATATAAAAAATTCATTCGGCAAAACAGTATATATTTTAAAAAATGAAAACAATATATAAAAACATATAAAGTGAATACAAACAATATATAAAAATTCATTCGGTAAACAATATATATTTAAAAAAAATAAAAATAGTATATAGCGTATATAGAAACATGAGAAAACAGTATATAATCTCAATCCATCGCTACAGTACCCCGTCGTGATCTCCTATTTCTCTTATAAATATATTATAAGAAAAAAAAATGAAGGCAGCACTCTAAGATTTTGCTTTAACCTATGTATATAAAGAAATCTTAAAATATTTAAAATTACACAACACAAAAGAATTTATGAGTTGGTTTTTAAAAAATTCAAGATCTGAGTGTGCGAGTACATTAAAAATAACACGTTGCGTGAAATCTTACAAATTTTTATGGAAGGTCCAATCAAGGACCTTGTTTCGGACTGATGAAGGACTTTGTTAATACCATGGACTGATTAAATTCAGATCTAAGCGTTATGCACAAATATTCCTTCCGTGTGAATTGGTAAAGTCCGAAGGGAAATTTCACTTGTACCCCTGCAAAATCTAGAAATATGACAAGTACCCTCAGGAAACATAAAACTATCAAGTATGACCTCGTTTGGTATCATTTATGTTTTTTTGTTTCTCGTTTTTTGAAAACAAAAAACAGTTTTCTGTTTTTCTAATTTTGGTATAAAAATTACTGTTTTTGTTTTTAAAATTGAGAGATAATAAAAACATTTTGTTAGTTATTTTGTCAACTGCATAGATCATACGAACGAAGGATAATATACTATTCTTAACAAACGGACCCTAAAACTCTAACAAAAATATTCGTATCAATATATTATTTTTAATATTGTTATATTGTTTTGGATAATTTTCACATAAAGTTTTAATGTCAATACGTCAATACTATTGGTGTAATGAAATATAATATGTATATTGAAAATAATATATTGACTAAAAAATAGTATACATAACATAATAATGTATAATAAGAGTTTACATAGTTAAACCAAATTATTATATAATAAAATAATAATAGAAAATTAATAGTAATAACTATAAATTTACTAACAAATAATTACTTCATCTAAAATATATAATACATACATGATATAAGTGGATATAAGTAAATCTATGTGAATATGCTAATGACATTTTGATTTGTCTTGATTTTATAATTAATTTTTATAATTGTCGTGACTGGACTTTGAACAGTGAAAAAAAATTATATGTTATTATTTTATTATATATTGTTCATGTGAATACGAGTGAATGCGATGAGAATTGATAAATTGTGTAAAAGGTAGCACGTGCACGCACATATGGAAATGAAAACAACAAATTGGAAACGAGATATTCACGTTTCTATAATCCCGCTTATTTTTTCAAATTTGAGCAAAATAAATGGAAACGATGTCCTCTAGCCAAACACGTTTCATTTATTTTTTAGCAAAAAAAAAAGAAAAACGCAAAAATAAAACATTATTTTATTATATATTTCTCATTTTTCATTTATATTGAAAAGATGTAAAAATTGTGTTTATGTCATCACCTCCGATCCTATATATATTTAGAATAATTCTAGAGGCCAAATAAACTTCAAATATAAAATAATGAAGGATAACTTTTTTTCACTCTTTCTTTCGTTATTAATTCAGTTTCAAATATCAGAGTTGATTCTGGATTTAATTTCTGGGTCTCTAAAAATTTTAATATTTTATATTTATAAAAACATGAAGGAAAAAGTAGTGGCGGATTAGCCTATTTTGCTGGTACAATTTTCTAAAGTTAGTATCAAAAGGTGCATTTATGATATTTGCTTGTTTTTGTAGGGTTACACATAAAATTATTGGCGAAACTACAAAAAAATTAAAAAGAGATATTACTTGAAAATTGTTTGCATATGCATAGTATATTTGTCGTATAAAATTAAATTCACTATTATATATATTGACTTTCTTAATATAGTAATTTTCTTATTTTATATTCTAGTAATTTTATATTTCTTTATTCAATTTGGGCGGCCATTAAGTCAATTAATTACTTAATTAGACATTTTACTAGTACTCTAATATCATCTTTTTATTGTCAATATTGTCTACTATTCTGTACGACAGGACTATACAAAAAAATTTCAACCCGTTCAACTCACCCAATCCAACCCGACCCCATCCGGTTTTAGCGGGTTTTGATGTTGTTTGGTCGCCGGTCGGGTCCGGATTTGGATTTTGAAAAAATCAAGATTATGAGTTGGGTCATGATTTTCAAATTGAAAACCCGATTTAATCCGGCCCAACCTGTACACTTCAAAATATATCATATTCTAACTAATTCGTTTTCTTTTCTACTTGAATTTTATATGTTATATTGTCTTATTAATTTGTCATGATTTATAACTAATATTTATCAATTATAACTCATATAAAATAAATATTTCGATTAATTATACAACAAATAAAAAATAAAATTTAAAAATGTAATTTGAAGATACAAGCATATTAACGAGAGCTTAAGTTCATTAAAGTTAAGCTTGATAGTAAGTCCATTTAAAAATTCAGTATATTTTTTCATGAGTGTGATTTTATATTTTGTTAGATTTTTTTTTCAATCATTAGTATTAAAATTATTAGTTTTTAAGATTTTTTTCGTATTTTAAAAATTAAGTGTAAAAATTCATGAATTTCATTTGGTTGATCAAATTTAATAAAGTTTTGAACCCACCGAACCCGGTTAACCCGCCAAAGAAAAAATATTATTGGGTTTTGACTTAGTATGAATTGGGTTGAGTTGGAAAATTACAAATCCGCTATAATTGGGTTGGATTGTGATTTTATTATAAACCCGTCTAACCCAATATACATCTTTACTAGAAGAAATAAAGTTTCAGCGTCCGATAAGTCATTTAAACATATTCCTAATTATTAATGCTTAACATTGAGAGAGAGAGGATGTGTGGCTGACACGTGTCCCACAGAGTATTGATATTGATTCCCAATTTGCACCCCACTATATTTTTATTCAATATTAGTACCCATTTTGAACCCAATAGTATCAATTCATATTCAATATTATGATGTTTTATGTTTGATATTATGATGTTTTATTACTAATAAAGTAATAATATAACATATTATAATATTAAATAAATTATAATAAAATAATATGAATTTCACTCTAAAAAAGATTTTTTTTATAAACTCCTAAAATATTTTTATTACATTTTTATATTTTTCCCCCTATTAAATGAAATGTTTAAAATCATTTTAATATTTAAAAATCTGACATAATCCCTTAAGTAGTACAATTTTACAATATAAAAAAGTATAAACTACTAATAAGATATTTTCTGTGATAGTTTTATTTGTCAAACGTATGAATCAGGATATTTTTCAATCAAGACAAATACCCAACACATAATTCGTCACACCATTTTAATTTCTTATTAACGCTACATGGGTGCAGAACATTTGATATGTGGTCATTTTTAAGATTTTCTATTAAATTTTATATAAATAATTTTTGTATAATAATGTAGAGTGATATTATATTTTTTTTATAATACAAAATAAAATACACTGTGTATATATGAAATTATATTCAATGTTCCGAAGCGGAGCGAGGGATCCCCTAATTATTCATGTTGAATATTCATAGTTGAATATTCACATTATAGTTATTAGTTATTCATGCTGAATATTCATAGTTGAATATTCACGTTATAATTATTAGTTATTCATGTTATGTTCCTATACTCAATAAATATAGGGTAATACTATTTCGAGGACTAAATTTGCTTCGTCGAGAGTAATTTTAATATTTTTCTCGAATGTCAAATTTATCCTTATTAATTATAAATATCAATCATTCATTCAATATTTTCCTTCCAGATTTACTCTTCCTAATAATTAAATTTCTCTCTAACAAAATTAGAAACAAATAAATTTGATATATATATATATATATATATATATATATATATATATATATATATATATATTATCTATAATTCAATTCCAACATATAATATATTTAATATATAAATTCAACATACAATATATTTAATATATAAATACAACATAAAATAAAATAATTACTATATTTTATCATATTTATATTATAATGACCAAAATGCTATTTTTTGTTGTAATATGATTAAAATTGAAAATATTTAGTTATTATATATTAATATTAAAATAAATTAGTATATATTAATAATTAAAAATTAATTTATGTTATATTAGTATTAAAATAATATAAAAAAGTTAATATCACATATTAATTTATTATTATATAATATTTTTATTATGTGTTGTATTTATATTAATCATATTATATGTTGTATTTTAATATATGTTAACATTGAATTTTAGAGATGGAATAATCGTATTTATTTGTTTCTAATTTGGTTGATATGTAAATTTGATATGATTTGAGGATATTCCTAATTAGTAAGGATAAAATTGGTACTAGAGAGAAATTGTTTTAAATAGTCCTCGGCTAAGTTATTCTAGCACACGAAATAGCATCACCCTAAGTATATGATGCCATTTATTTTTTCTAACTTTCTTCGAAAGAAACGGACAACTTTTCTTGGAGGAAAAGACCGATTCTCTTCATTGCAATATTTTACCGTTTTGCCTCTTTCAAAAAAGAAAAAGAAAAAATCAAGTATTATTATTACAGCTAGCTAGAGCGTTTTGCTTCTGACTATAAATACCTCTCCCTCACCATTTCTTTCTTCCACACCTTAAACCTACAACTTTTCATAAGAACTCAAATTAAAACCTCTCTCTCACCAAAAATGGTTCTCTCAAGAACAGCCTCACAATCTGATGTGTCAATCCATTCCACATTTGCGTCACGTTACGCTCAATCTTCCCTCCCAAGGTTCTAATCCATCTCCTAAATTCTTCATTTTTTTACATTGATTTTATTTTCTAAAATCGATGTTTAATTTTTACAATAATAATTAACAAATCAGGTTTAGAATGCCGGAAAATTCAATCCCCAAAGAAGCCGCATATCAAATCATCAACGATGAACTGATGCTCGATGGAAACCCTAGATTGAATTTGGCCTCCTTCGTTACGACATGGATGGAACCAGAATGCGACAAACTAATGATGGCCTCAATCAACAAGAATTACGTCGACATGGATGAATATCCTGTTACCACTGAACTTCAGGTCAGTGAAAAATTTGCAGATCTTAACGTACAATTTTTTTAGTCTTTTTAACATGTTAGTCGTGAAATAAGTTTTGAGGTTCCTTTTTTTATTTGAAAAAGATTTGAAATTATGAGCTGGGTTAATGAGAAAAATAAGGTTAAAATCAGTTAGATTTGTAAAAATTGGCTTATTCATATTTTGACTGGTAAATTGAAAAAAATGATAAAGATGCCAGTGGTTAATTTCATGTTTTTCTATGATTTTTCCAATTCTAGAAAGATCTCCTTCAATATTTTTAGTGTTATATTAATTTCAAAAAAAATATTGTCAGTATTATATTAAAACTATTTTTTGTTAAATTCCACGATGGTTTCAATAAATTATAATAAAGTTGACCCAAATGAGAAAATGAATTATTTCTGCCTGAAATTGGGAAGCGGTCCATTTGAACGACTTTCAAAACTCCTGTTCCAGATTCTGTATGGCCATTATGTGCAACTTTTTGTGTCTTTATGATAATAATAATAATAATAATAATAATAATAATAATAATAATAATAATATATTTTTATGTCATTCAGAACCGGTGTGTGAACATGATAGCTCACATGTTTAATGCGCCGCTCGGCGAGTCTGAGGCTGCAGTCGGAGTCGGTACTGTCGGTTCTTCAGAGGCGATAATGCTAGCCGGATTAGCATTTAAAAGGAAGTGGCAAAACAAGAGGAAGGCCGAAGGGAAACCTTATGACAAACCTAACATTGTCACTGGTGCCAACGTTCAGGTAAAAATATATTTGATTTTCAACTAATTTCTAATTATAATTTTAGTTTGGAGTATAAAATTTTGTTTCAAATAAGGAAAACGAGATTTCAAATATGCAGTTTGTTTAGTGTTTTTACATGTAGATAATGAAAGGGGATTTGAAATCCTATTTTATGTATCTTAAGCGGGATCTGAAACTCAAAAATGAATTTTATACAAAAACAAGTTGAAAATCAAGTTATTCTGAATATCTTTTACGAATGCTGATAATATGAGTATAAATATGTAGGTTTGTTGGGAGAAATTCGCAAGGTATTTCGAAGTGGAGTTGAAGGAGGTGAAGCTAAGAGATGGATATTACGTGATGGACCCTGAAAAGGCCGTTGATTTGGTTGACGAAAACACGATTTGTGTCGCTGCAATCCTCGGTTCGACTCTCAACGGAGAATTTGAGGATGTCAAGCTCCTCAATGACCTTCTTCTTAAGAAGAATGCTCAAACTGGGTACCTTTAAATTAGTCATTTAAAAAAAATTGTTTTAAACTTATTTCTTTGAGAAATCTGTTCGCAGAGTTTCAAATCTGGGTTGAGATAGGAAATACAGAATTTGAAATTCTCAATTTAGGTCATTTCAATCCGTTTAGTATTTGTAACATGTTTACCGTGAAATGGGATTTGGAATACCATTTTTCAACATGATTTTAAACTTCAATTTGAAAATTAAAAAAATTAAATGCGAAAACTAGCCTTTGTGATCAACATATGTTTTATATAAAAACATTTATAAAAAAAATCATATGCTGTTTTTTTAGGTAGATTTATATTATGCTGTTAAAAAACATTTATATTATGACCTCAAGAACAAAAAATTTCGTTGGGACAAACGAATCCAACTTAATTGAGTACTTACAAAATTGAAAAAACTAGATATGAAAACTTGCCTTTGTTTTATGATTTTTACTTCACTTTTTTACATTTCTAACCTCAAAGAACCTCACAAATTTCAGCTGGGACGTACCGATCCACGTCGATGCAGCGAGCGGGGGATTCATAGCTCCGTTTTTGTACCCAGAGTTGGAGTGGGACTTTAGGCTACCGTTGGTGAAGAGCATAAACGTGAGCGGTCACAAATACGGTCTTGTTTACGCGGGCATCGGGTGGGTGATCTGGCGCAACAAGGACGATTTGCCAGACGAACTCATCTTTCACATTAATTATCTCGGTACCGACCAGCCGACCTTCACCCTCAACTTCTCAAAAGGTAAACACTATAGAAAAGTTTTCATGTTTATGTTTTAACTCTCTCCATTTTTCAAATATTTAAGATAGCCTGATTTTGAACTTAGATTCTCTTGCTTATTTTGTTCGGAGTTTCAAATCTCAAACAAAAAATTAGATTTCAAGTTCCTCATTTATAGTTAGGATGTTAAAAACACAATATTTGGCTGCATAAATCTTGTGGGTGAATTTAAAATCCTGTTTTGTTATTTGAGACGAAATCAAGGCCAAGGGTAATGTATGATTTGAAGCTAATATGTTCTAACAGTTGTTCGAAGCATCAGTTAAAATTAGGTGTTAATTAAGTCTTAGTTATCTGGTAAGTGAATTTCACCTTCATGATCAACTTTTTTCAGGCTCTAGCCAAGTTATTGCACAGTACTACCAACTCATCCGCTTGGGTTTTGAGGGCTACAGAAACGTGATGGAAAACTGTCGTGACAACGCGATGGTACTCAAAGACGGTCTAGAATGTACCGGTCGTTTCACCATCGTCTCAAAAGACGACGGCATACCGCTCGTCGCCTTTTCTCTCAAGGACAACAGTCAGCACGATGAGTTTGAGGTCTCTGACCATCTGCGCCGGTACGGTTGGATTGTACCGGCCTACACTATGCCTCCTGACGCGCAGCACGTCACAGTGTTGCGCGTGGTGGTCAGGGAGGATTTCAGCCGTGGGCTAGCAGAACGGCTCGTGACGGACATTCAGAAAGTCCTGAACGAGCTGGACGCTCTGCCCGCCAACAGCAAGGCGCATAAGCAACAAGTTGTTGAAAATTGTAATGGTGTTGCAAATGGTAATGGTGTTGCAAATGGAAATGGTTATGTCACGAAAAAGATGACGAAAGGCGTGGATTTTGTGGTGGAGAAGAAAACCAATGCTATATGCTAGAGAAGAGATTCATGGATTCTATGATTATTTTGGTTATTTATTATTATTTTGTGGTGGTATTATTTTTTATTTGAAATTTTGGTTTTGGGTTATTTTAATTTTGTAGCACGTCCTAATCGTTAGCTGGTTTTGTTTTTTGATGAATTTATGAAGATATTTAATTGATGGTAATATTGAACGCCATTTTATTTGCTTTATTTTAATAAAAGTTCATATATTTATAATGAAAATTCTTAAGAAATTTCTCTCAAAAGAAAATTCTTAAGAAATTATCTTTGCATTTTCAATGCTAGCTTCTAAGTTCAATTTTAGCAATAATGATTTTTTTTTAAAATTTTAGCAATAATGAAGAAACTTTTTTTTTTAATGCAATTTTCAACAATGTTTTGGTATTTTGGCACAAAACAGGGGCTTATTCAACTTTCCCTTTCATTTCATTCACTTCGAAATTGAAAGGTAAAAGAAAGCTCAACAATGGCTTCTTCTTCTTCTTCTTCTTCCTTCCAAAACCGCATAATCCCTCAAGTAATCTCAGCCATTATCACCCACCATTTCTCAACCAACCCTTCTCTCCTTCCCTCTCCCCATTTCCGCCCTCTCTCCTCTCACCTCCTCCAATCCATCCTCTCCTCCTTCCCTCGCTTTCTCTCTCACTCCTCTCTCTCCGAATCTCTCTGTTTCTACAACTGGGTCGAGTCAAACTGTAATTTCTCTCACAATGAAATGACTTGTCGTGAAATGGGAAGAGTATTGGTTAAGACCAAAGCATTTCGCTCTCTCTGGTCATTTCTGAGAGAGAATGAGTCTTTAGTCACAACAGCCACCATTACTGCCCTGATTAAGCAATTAGGAGAAATGGGTCTTGATAAAATTGGTTTAAATATGTTTTATCGCATGAAGCAGTTCCATTGCAAGCCTGACGTGCAGAGTTACAACACGGTAATATCGGTTCTTTGTCAGAACGACGATTTTAAGAAGGCGAGATTTATGTTGGAACAAATGGAGCTTCCTGGCGCGAAATGCAAACCTGATTTATACACTTACACGATCTTAATCAGCCATTATTGTAAGCACGGTTTACAAACAGGGTGTAAGAAGGCGATTAGGAGACGGATTTGGGAAGCAAATCGAATGTTTAGAAGGATGGTAATAAACGGATTTCAACCTGATTTGATTACTTACAATTGTTTGATTAATGGATTGTGTAAAACTTATCGAATCGAGCGTGCGCACGAACTGTTCGATGAAATGCTTAAGAGAGAAATTTCTCCAAATAGAGTGACGTATAATTCTTTCATTAGGTATTACAGCACGGTAAACGAGGCGGAAAAGGCTTTGAATTTATTGAGACAAATGATTGACAAAAAACACGGCCAACCGAGCTCGAGTAGTTATACACCAATTATACATTCATTTATTGAAAGTGGTAGATTAAATGAGGCGAAAAATATTTTGATGGAAATGGTAAAAAGGGGTCATTTACCGAGAGAATTTACGTATAAACTTGTGTGTGATTCGTTGAGAAATAATGGAATAGACGGTTTTTCTGAAGAGTTTTGTGAGAAGATTGAGAGTGGGATTAATGAGAGATTTAGAAATGTGATACGTGTTAAGGCTGAATTTAATGGAAGGTTTAGGGTTTAGGGTTTTGAATGTGAATGAGAGATCAGAGATGTATACAATATGTTTGATGAAAGTACTACGTGAGTTTATAGTAATAATGATTAAGAATAGACGCATTTTTGTCAAAGGAATTCAATTTTTTTTATTAATAATGTTATATACAATATATAGCTTGTTTATCTTTTTATGTTTATGTAAATGTTCTTATTTATTTATTTTTACAAGTTTCTTCATCCCAAATGTTTGGAAAGATACCAGTTAAGGAAATGACGATGTAAAATAAAAACAAAACACAGAAAAAATGAAATCTGTTTAGAAAGTAACTACAAGAACTATCATAGTTTAATCTTCATTGCTCAACCAATAATAATGCATCCAACATTTCAAGCCAGAAATGTTGTTTGATATAAATTATTTATAGCATATTTACATTCATTTGAACAAGTATTAAAATCTGTCCTAAATCTAATCCACACAACTATACGCTTTACTTTTCACAACCCCTCTTTTAACCATCAATTCTCTCATCTTTTTTGCTTCCTCAAATCGGCCCAAAACCGAATAAATATTAGCCAAAAGCACATATGGTAACGGGTTAAACGGGTCGATTCTGAATAAATTCTCAGCTGCGTATTTTCCTAAACTTGAGTTATTATGAACTACACATATGTTTAGTATCAATTCCCAAATAATCGGGCTGTCTTTATACGCCATTTTTTGCATTATAGTTTCAATTTCTTTGAATTTACCAGCGCGGCCTAATAAATCTATTATGCATGTATAGTGCTTTAAACTTGGTTTTATACCAAATTCATTTTGCATTAAATTGAAGTATTTGAAGCCCAAATCGACTAAACCAGAATGGCTACAAGCGGTTAGTAAAGAAACAAAGGTAAAATTATCTGGCTTTTCTTTTCTTTTGAGCATTTCATCAAACAATTCAAGCGCATTTTTCACAAAGCCATTTTGTGCGTAACAATGTAGCATTTCATTCCATGAAATAATGTTTTTTGTTGGGATAGTTTTGAATAAAAGGCATGATGAGTGGATATTACCGCATTTTGCATATAAGTCTATTAAAGCGGTACCAACGTAAATATCATTAATGCACAGATCTTTTACTACTTGAGCGTGTATTTGAGTGCCCAAATTTAAGGAAGATAATTTTGCGCATGAATTTATAACACTTGCATAAGTAAATTCGGTCGGTTTTAAACCAATTTGTTTCATTTGTTTAAATAATTTAAACGCGTTTTCATATAAAAGATTGAGAGAGAAACCCATTATCATGGAATTCCATGTGATTATATCTCTTTCATGCATTTTATCAAAGACCTTCTTTGCAAATTGTACATAACCACAATTTGAGTACATATTTATCAATCCGCTAGAAACAATCATGTTAGAATATAAATTTAACCTAATTGAGACTGAATGAATTTCTTTTCCAAATTTCAAAACCCTAATTTCAGAACAGGAGCTCAGAATAAGACTCAGAGTCGTGCAATCCGGCCGAATATTCAAAAATTGCATTTTCCTAAAAAACCCAATTGCAAATTCGTGCAATGTCTCTTGGCAATATCCAGATAGTAAAGCATTATATAGAGCCAAATTTGGTTTATATATTTTATCAAACACTTCATCTGCACATTTAATATCCCCTGATTCAACACAAGCAGAAATTAAACTACTATAAGTAAAATCATCGGGCTTAAACCCTAATTTTTGCATCAAATGAAACATTTCAATTGCCTTATTTGCATCCCCGATTTGTCTATATCCAGCTAAAAGAATATTCCATGAAACAATATTAATAATTGGTAATGTATTAAAAACCATTAAAGCACTATCCATTTCATTAAATTTCGTAAAAGTGTCTATTAAAGAATTACCTACATGCAAGTCCGATTCAAATCCCTTTTTAATAATTAGGGTTTGAATCAACCGATTATGAAACCAAAATTCATTATCCCCAAATCTTGAAAAAGAAGATAAAATACTCGAAATTGCTATTTGGTCTATATAAACACCAATTCTATGCATTTTAGAAAACAATTTAAAAGCCTCTTTAAAATATCCAGATCGAGTTAAACCATTCATCATTGCAGTGAAAGAAACCTCATTTGGCTGAATCATTTCATCGAACAGTTTAAGTGCAATATTAACAAATCCAGATTTTACATACATCCCTATTAATGTGTTATAAACATATGAAATTCTATCAAGCCCAAGTTTCATACAAACCCCATGAAATTTCATACCGTTATTTATATCCGTTAAGTTACCACAAGCTTGTAAAATACTAGCAAGAGTGAAACGGGTGGGCATAAAACCTCGTTTTAACATTTCATAATACAATTCTATACTATCTCTTTCAAACCCATTATTCACTAAGCAACTAATCATGGTGTTATATGAAACAACATTTCTCTCAGGCATTTGGTCGAACAGTTGTCGTGCAAATTCCAAATCATTCGATTTACAAGCAGCACGAAAAACCGCATTAAATGAATAATTGTTGGGTTCTTGTATAGAATTAAAGAGGGAAATCGCAATCGAACGATCTGAATTCTTGCATTGTGAATAGAGCTCGATTAGTCGGTTGGAAAGGAATCGGTCTGAAGAGAGATTTGAGACGACGATTTGTGCGTGTATGGATTTGCACAGTCTCAAAGATCTCTTGGTTATGCAATTGTTGATTATATTTGCTAATTGAAAGTATTTGTTACTCGCCATGTATTGTTACTGCTAAATAAGTAATGATGTTTAGAATTTGAATTTAAACGAGAGAGGATTTAAAGCTTAAAGAATCCGGATCTCTTGTAACACTCGTAGTATGGCAATTTTATGTAGTGGGTCAGTTTCTAGCATAAGTGACATTATTTCACTGATTAATTATTCTGTATTTTGTTTTGTGATTGTTTCATATAATAATTTGAAATCTTGTTGTTTTATGTAGAGGGTCATAGTTAAATCTTCGTTGCACAAATCAGAACTTAATTCTTCAACAATTTTGAAGGAAAAAGAAGCAAAAAATCTCCTAATTATATTGAAATAAAAGAATTATTCTTAAATCTTCATATATATTTCACAAAACATAACCGTAATACATCAAACATAGTATCGTAATATCCTTACCTATTATCTTGACTGACTCGACATTAAACCAAACAACAAACAGAAACACAAACCATCAAACCAAAAAACAACAACAAAACAAACTTAAACATAAAAAAACCCATAACAAAGCAAGCACTAAATCTCAAAGCCCTTCATCTCCAAAACCCATAAACCTCACACGAGCCGCAGCTGCCGCCTCAGCCGGCGCCGGTGCAGGACCCGCCACTCCAGTTGTACCAGCCATTGCCACGTCAGCACACTGAACCGTACCACCACCAATACCAGCACGACACATCAGCTCGTTCTGATCCATACTGGTCGTACCAGCCGGCCCGCTCTTCATCATCTGAAGTCCAGTCGCCATTGCATCAGCCAAGTAAAGCTTTGGAAACGGCACAACAAGCCCATGCACAGCGATTCTTGAGTTGATCACCACGTCTGGATCTTTGACCGGTACATAGTTTATACTGAACAAACCTGATCCAAGAATTACTGTACCTGTACCGGTACCCACTCCATGAGTCACGACCAGATGCTTTCCTTCTTCTAAGGTCGGCAAAAACGTACCAGTTGGGAGCTTCAGCATCTCAGCGTGAGACAGAAGGTGGTTCGGTATGACATGGAACCGTACCTCCGTTACGTATTCATGGCCGCCAGTGAAGATCGCCGAGTCAGTGAGAGCAAATACCGTCATGTTGGTTAGAGCAACGAGTTCTTGGTACTTAACCCGCATGGCCAAGGCAAGAAACCCATATCCGTTCTTGTGCAATCTTGAAATTGCATCTTCTATCATGAGCGGTACGACCGAGCCAGTAAGGGTACCCGGTACGGGTTTCGGTACCGATACATGATGAAGGCAAGAGAAAGGAGAAAGAGGCGTGATGAAGCCCTGGATTCCATGAATCACGAACTGCCCATTGTTGAAGATATCCGGTCGGGTGATTTCCACACCATTGACGAAGAGTTTAGGGTTCGGGAAGGAAGAATTCATGGCAGACGTAGAAGTTAAAGTCAGGCAACGGCCAGGGGAAGCGGTTGAGAGTTTTGCAGAGAAAGGAAGTGACTGAAGAGAGGATAAAGGGAACAAGCCCGGTACGAGGTGGTCACGTACCAGCCTGAGAGGCGTGCATGAAGCAGGATGGTTGGACTGGAGGCAAGACTGCAGAGAGGAATCCGAGGGTGCAAAGAGGGTGAGTGGGCCTTGCCAGGTTGACAGAACCGGAGAGGAAAGAGAAGGGATTGCGCTCGAGAGAGTGGTGTAGCCGAGAGACGAGAGGATCGGAGAGAGGAGGAGAGCTTGGTGGGCCGGTGGTTGTTCTTGAGGGACGGGCGGAAATGGGTCGGAGGTCGAGAGGGATGGGATGGTGAGGAGGATTAGGATGAGAAGAGAGATCATCGCCATTGATGACTCGAGAGCAAAACAGAGAGAATTGAACGAGAGAGTTGAATGAGAGTGTGAGAGAGTGAAGTGAGGATTGTGAAGTGTTAATGGCTCTGTTTATATAGGGGGAATGATATTTTCAGAGCAGATTTCTTATTCTGAGAACTGAGAGAATAAGAAATAAACTTTATCCAATAGAGAATACGCTCTCGGAATAAGAAATATGCTCTTAAAATATCACCTTCCTTGTATTGAGGGAGAGTTCTGTAGAAAGAGAATAACAGAGGACCGTTACGGAATGTACGGACGGGTTTGTTTGTTTGTAAGGGCCGTTGAAACGGAATACGATGTGGAATGACGAGAATGCCCTCGTTAGGACGGTTATTCGTAACGGAATGAGTGAATTTACGATAATACCCCTGGTATGGTATGATCTGGCATGCTGACCTGGCGGACTTTGTCCTCTAGGGAAAACGGACTGGCCAATCATTTGACGCCACGCAAGCACGGTACGGAAGGGTGAATTTGTCTGGTGCAGACGGACTGGCCAATCATTTGATGCCACGTCAGCAGTTTAGTTGTTTTATTTAGTTCTTTATGAACACAGAAAAAGACTAATAAATCCAATACATAACACAATGGAAATTAAAGAAGTCAAATTTTTAAATGAAGATAAATAAAATTATTAAACAACAGAATCAAAATTCAATTATTCCAAAATGAAAAACAAATAATTTAAAGTTTAATCGATACATAGTTAACAAGTGAAAAAGAGCAAATATTGCCATATTAATTTTACAACACGGCTGAATCGAAGCAACTATAAACAATGTTGAACAAGGAATCAGAAAATCAGGACTCGGAATCCACATTATAAAACCGGGAATTGGAAAATCAGGAATCAGAATCGACAATGTAAAACCGGGAATTGGAAAATCAGGAATCGGAATCCACAATGTAAAACCGGGAATCAGAAAATCAGGAATCGGAATCCACTTTTCGGGTGCGGGAATCGTCTTCCATTGCGAGAGTGAGCATCTCTGTACAGAACTGATCGTCTGTTTTTGTCTGCTCGTCTTGTTTCAGCCATAATGCCTAGAGAGAGAGAGAGAGAGAGAGAGAGAAAGTTAAATTCATTTTTATTGATTTTGTGGTAATTAAAAAAAAGGTAAATGTTTTATTAGTTATGTGGGATTTAAACCTGGTGGTAGTAACCAATTGCTTCATCATATTTATCCTACAATAAAAAAAATAATAATTAGTTGCGTAATTAAATGAAATCTTGAAAAACAAACGAAGGAAACAAAAAATCACGTAAATAATTTTGAAAAATAAAAAATATACCATAAGATGGTAAGTATAAGCAAGGCCAGCAAAAGCACTGAAACTCCGAGTCGAAAGAGCGAGGGCCTTTTCGTAATATGTTATTGCTTTTTGGTACCTCCTGTTAATTTATTTATTTATCCCATTAATTTTTTAATAATTTCCATTTTATAAATAAATAAATTAATTAAAATAATATACTTGATTTTTCTTAAGCAATGAGCAAGATTGACAAGTGTCGGTTCCCACAATTCGCTCAAAGGAAATGTTACAAGCTCTAGTGTTAATTCAAAACATTGCAACGCTTTTTCATACCTACAATTAATTAAATTATACAAATTTTTAAGTATTTTTTTAATATTTTTATAAAATTTATTTTCTTTCTCACTCTTTCATGTAGTACGCGACGACTCCAAGTTCGTTGTACACGAGTGGATCTGAAGGGCATTTAATTTTCGCCTCTAAAATATACTGCGTAATAATATATAAAAAATGAATAAAATAAAGAGTTGTGTGATTTTGTTGTTTTTGAAGGGTATGAGTGAAAAAAGTACCTGCTCTGCTAGTTTGAAGTTGTGAGTTCTCATGCATTCCATTCCTATGTATAACATCGGTAACTGACACCTGAATTTTTAAAATAATGAAAGAAAATAAATGTTAAAAAAAAATCAAAAGAGTGATAATTGAAGGTTAAAATCACACGGCATGAATAAAAGAATCAGCATTATTATGCTGCACTATAATTTCAGTTGGTTATTAAAAATACAACATATCAAAATATTTCAGCTGATTTCAAAATACAATTAACATTACAGTGTATTAAATTAAAAAAAATGAAAAATGAAAATAAACAAATACTAAGCATTATGTTGAATTCCATTTTTATTTAAATTTTTTTTTTTATTTGACATAAGATATGGAAAAAATAATATATAGTGAGGGGTATTTTTGCCCATATAATATTTATTTCACTCATATGAGTTCAAAAAATCAACATAGGCTTTGAATTTATATACCCCCTTATGTTGACTTTTCAACTTATATGAGTCAAATAAATTTTTTAATACCCCTCATTATATATATTATTTTTTCGGTATGTCATTAATAATTTTTTTTTAAATATTACTTTTTTCCGTATGCCATTAATAAAAATATTTAAAATAAAAACATCACAGAATAAAAAACTGTTTTTTCCTTATCTTAAACAAAAATACCTCTCAGTACAGATTTTTTTTCTTGTGTATATTACAAAAATACTTAAAATAAAAAATAAATTAAAAAATACCCAGGAAAAAGACGAGAGGCGGTACGATAAGCAGTTAGAGCATGATCAGTTTCTTGTTGTACAGCATAACTGTTTCCCAAAGCAATCCAGGCTGGCGCGTACGTCCCTTCTATACTCGTCGCCTTGCTGGCAAATTCATTTTTTAATAATAAATAAAATAAAATGGAATAAAGGCCAAATTTCATATGTACCCCTGCAAAACCTCATAATTTCATGTATACCCTACAAAAAGTGAAATATCACCAATACCCCTACAAAATCACTCAAATATCATATATACCCCTACAAAATCACATATATATCATGAATACCCCTACAAATTCTTAAAATATCATGAACACCCTTGTCGTTAATATTCCGTCAAAATTTGCCAATCATGAAATTATGATGTTTCATCTTTTGGTGATATTTCAACTTTTGTAGGGGTATACATGAAATTATGATGCTTTGTAGGGGTACACGTGAAATTTGGCCTAACATAAAATGGAATAAAATAAGTTAGGATTTAGGAAGAAAAATAAGTTAATTAATTAACTAGGTTTAACAAACTACTAACACCTCACACGGTTTAGTTACAATACTTTAGGGTTTAGGGTTTAATTAAAACTGTCAACTAAACTAGCAACTAGACAATTAAGGTTTACTTGTATATAGTGACGCATATTAACATGTCTTGAAAAGAATAAAAAAATCAAAACAATAAAAAACAATTTAATTTGAAATACAAAGTAAAATGAGTTACCTGAAATGTTGTCTTGCAAGAGCGTTTTTCTTTATACTGAAATAGTAACAACCCACTGCAAACCAAGATATAGCCCTATATATATTTTTAGTATAAATTAGAAAAAAGTAAAACATTAAATTATGATTAATAAATATAAAAAAATTATTCCTTGACTTTATTGAGGCATAATCACAGATTCTAGAAGTAAAATGTTCGAAAGTTTTAAAATTATTATTATTATTATTATTATTATTATTATTATTATTATTATTAAAACTTACTTTTGAGGGTAATTTTTGACTAAATTGTCAGACATAATATACAAATCGTTTGACCGGCCGAGCTCCAATGAAGAAACTAAATAATACAGCATGCACTTTAAATGAAACGGGTCTTTTTCAAGTAACCTAAAAAAATAAAAATAAAAATCAAACATATTTTTACATCAATCTAAATATTGTTAGAATAATGTTCTAATAGTAATAATATATAAATAATCAGAAAGAAAAAATTAACGCAAATTTTACAATTTAGTTAGTAATCTTTAATAACTTGACTAGCATTTTTCACAAACATAAACTTCAGTAAATTCTTTAGCATTTTTTTTTAACAATGAAGGTCTTTTTTCTTTTTCTTTTTTGCAATTTGAAAAAACAGAGAAATTAAATTAAATTAATTTAAATTAATTACATGGAAGTAAGGTCGAAACATTTTTGGTACTCGCCCGATTGATAATAATAATCGGCCTTACAAACCGAGAGATCTGTGTTGTTTTTTAGGGTTTTAGAGAGAGAAGAATTTGAAGAGCTGCTTGTTTCTCTCTCTAAGTCTCTGAATTTCGCTTCCACTACACTCTCTTTCTCATGCTAAAAATTAAATTCACAAAAAAACGAATCAAGCAGTATTACAAAATTAATTATGTAGTTTCACCAAAAATAAATGTGTATTATATTAGTGATATGGTAAAATATGATTGAGATTTATATTTTGAACTTATGTTTTGTTGAGCATAAATATGATAAAAACTAAAAAATTGAAACCTTTCGATTTTACAATTTTATCCCATTTTTTATTTTATTGTTTTAGAAAAGAGAACAGTAAAACGGAAAATTAGGGTTAATTAATTACGTTATTGACCATACATTTTATTTTATTATTTTTAAAAATGGAGCAGTAAAGGGGTATAATTACCTAATTGGCCATACATTTCATTTTATTAATTAAAAATATAGAACATTGAAAGAGTAAATTAATTACCTTATTGACCATACATGAGTAATATGTGTATAACCACTGATCTTCTTTTCTAAAGTTTAGAGAAGCCAACAATCTTTTTTCTGTTCAGAAAAATAAAAAAAAATGAAATAAAATTTCAACCGTACTATTTGATTAAATGAAGAAAAGCATCAATGCAGTTTTGACATAAAATATATATCAGACTGTAAAAAGGGGTTAAAGAATTATACAAAAATAAAATATAATATTATATAAAAATAAAATATAAAATCACCTTCTTCACATGTTAGCATATAGTTGTCAACCAAGCATTCCATAGCCTGAATCATATTATACCAAAAATAAATAAAATTAAAATCATTTTTTTATTTTCAAATTAAAAAATTTTCACCATGAATTTTGTTTGAAATAAATTTGACTAACCTCATAACACAATGGATCTGCTTTTACAGCAGCTTGGTACCTACAAATGCAAACATAAAAAGAAATTAAATTATTTTAAAATGTACAAAAAATAATATAAATGAATAAAATTTTACCATAATTTTGCTTGGTCTCGATTTTCCAGTGCTTCATACGCCTTTCCTCTTAGAAAATATATAGCTGACATTATCTATTTTTATATTAACACAAAAAAGAAATTAAAAATTAAAACATAGTCATAACAAATTATTATTGATATTTCTCACAAATAAAAATAAAAATAAAATAAATAACAATAATAAAGTGAGTTTTGTACATTAACTTCATGATCGTCAGAATCTTTATCCAAATGCATCAAATTGCTATCTTTTTGTGAAATTACGTTTCCGTCCTCATCGACTTTTGCTTCACCAAGCATAGTGAGACAATTATGCCATTCTTTCAGTTCTTCCTGTTCACAAAAAATAAAATTAAATCAAAATAAATAAATAATGAGGAATTTTTTTTTTATCTTTGAGTAAGAATTTGGAAGGGTATTTAAGAGGTTGAGATTAATTTGTGTAATATATTGAAGAGTTATACTACTTCTCAATTTTCTGTTATTTTTGCTTTAATTTAAAATACAACTTCAAAAAATCAACAAAAAGCTTGCTTCTTTATTCAAATCGGTCATCAATTTAGATCCAAAACCTCTCGAAATCGAAATCGACGATTAATTGTCTCTCAATTACTAATTAGATTGAATTAATGATAAAACTACACACAAGACACTTAGCAGCAAGGTATCTGAACCGAGGATCCAGTAACAGAGACGGCGACGAAGCAAGCAGATGCAAGGCCCGTCTATGCTGGCCGGCCAGCAGCAGCGCCTGAGCCTCCATGTAGAGATCCGCCGGGTCTCCGGTGACCGCCGCCACTCGGCCGGCGTAGAACACCGCGGATCCGTACTCGTGCCTCCCCACGCAGTCCCTCACCACTCCTCGAAGCCTCTCCACTTCCTCCTCTCTCATCGCGCTCGTGTTCATGGAGCTCAGACTGAGAATAAGAAGAAGAAGAAGAAGAAGAAAAGCGCGCTGAAAGTTGAAAGGGGTTTTGGTGAATTTACAGGGCGGAATATGACAGGTACAGCATAAAGCCGGTGTGTGATTTGTTCACTTACGATATCTGTCCGTATAAAATAAGCAGCTGTGAATAACAGTCGGGTTTTGGTGGATTTACAGGGCTGAATATGACAGGTACAGAATAAAATTAAAGCTGGTGTGTGATTTGTTCACTTGTGATATCTGTCCGTATAAAATAAGCAGCTGTGAATAACAGTCGGGTTTTGGTGGATTTACAGGGCGGAATATGACGGGTACAGTGTAAAGCCGGTGTGTGATTTGTTCCCTTGTGATATATTCCGTATAAAATAAGGAGCTGTGAATAACAGATGGGTTTGATATGTCAGGCTAGGGTTCTAAATTCGGATCGGGTTAAAAGTAATAACGGGCGGGCTTTGATGGATCCGGATCCGATCAAGAGAATTCAATCCGCATCCATTCACTATAAAAGTAAAAGTAAAAGTAAAAAATAAAAATCTAATTTTGCCCCTTCTACTGTTCAAGTAGTTTATTTTTAATATATCAACTTTTTATTAGTTTAATTTTAGTCTCTCAATTATTCAATAAGTATATTTTTAGTTCTTATATCAATTAAGTGCTTAAGTGTCATTTGAAGTTGACACGTAAGTAATGATATGACATATATTATTGACAGATATTTTAACGTGACAATTGTGACGTGCCAAATATTTGAAAAAAATAAAATTTTGTTAATTTTCTTCTTTTTGTAAAATATTATTTTATTGTATAATTTTTTGATGTATATTTATTTAAAAATATGTCGTTGTTTATGTTATGAATAATATATGTCATGTTATAGCTTACGGGGCGAATTTAATTGATAATTAAGCACATGGAAGGATAAAAGAACAGACGTATTAATAGTTGAGGTACTTAAAATTAGACCAATTAAAAAGTTGATAGATCAAAATTGAACTTTTCTCATTTTGAACTTTGACGAATTTCTTTTTCTTTGTTTGTTTCGCCGGAGCTGGGCGGAAATGGCGGAGGCGACGCCGGATGACGCGGTGGTCTTCGTCGGCGTCGCCTGCCGGCACCTCCTCCGTGCGACGCGTGTCCCCTACATGGTCGCTCTTCTCATTCTACGATTTTTGAGCTTTTATATTGAGTGAGTAATTAGTGTGTGATTATACTATTATGTCTAAATTGCAAAAGAGACCTTATATTATCGAAATTGTAGAACTGTTGTTACTGTAGTTGTGCACGACTCCGTTAAATATTTGTTTCGATGATTATCAGTAGAGTTAAACAAATGTAATGAGTATTTTAACAATTATTTATTTAAAAAAAAATAATTTAATAAATCACATTTTTATCCTCGAATGAATATTTCTAAAATCGATCGAATTATAAAAATTTTCAGAATATGGGACTGAATTTGGATTAGGCAAACTTGGAGCTGGAATTCGTCTTTGTAAGTCAAACTTTTATTTATTTATTTATTTATTTTATTATAATACTCGGTTTGATTTTGTAGGGGAAAACATAAACCCTAATCTTCTTTTGTCGGTATTTCTCCTGCTCTTCTTTTTGAGAGTTCATTTTCCATGGAAGCCCATCAAATCAAGGTACATATTTCATTAATTTCTAAGTTCCTTCCAATTTTACTAAAATCTAATTATTATTCTGTAGTTTAAAATGTAGAAATGCATGTTTCAAATGTTATTATTAGCCGGACCTGGTGTACTCATATCGACCTTTATACTTGGAGCTTTAAAAAAGGTGCATATATAAAGCAATTCTCTTTTGGTAAATTTTTCAAAAACCCCCTAACTTTTCTGAATATTTTAAGAAACACCCTCACTTTGTAGAAAACGGAGTTAAATTTTTTCTTGACCGAAATAATCATTTTATAAGCGGCCTTTCGAGGCAATCTAAAAAGTGATGAAGTTTTCTAAAATATTCAGAAAAGTCAGGGTCTTTTCAAAAAATTCCCTTCTTTTTATTCTTATACTTTTATTACCACTCAAGCATGCCTAACTAACAAACTTCAACTAATCATCGCTGAATCTCATTTCATTATTACTATTATTATTTTTAAAATACTCAGAAAAATCATTTTTTTTTTTTGGAAAAATTCCCTTCTTTTTATACAAGCTTGCCTAACTAACAAACCTCAACTAAACATCGTTGAATCTCATGATACTATCATCTTTACTATTTTTGTTATTTTATCATCATATCATCATATCATCATCATCATTATTATTATTATTAATATTATTATTAATATTATTATTATTATTATTATTATTATTATTAATATTATTTTTATTTTATTTTTGTAATTTTAGGTTACATTTCCATACAATTGGGATTGGAAAACCTCTTTTTTACTTGGCGGTTTGTTAAGCGCCACCGATCCAGTTGCAGTAAAAAGAGCTCTGTGCGAGTAAAAAACTCAGCACGCTTATCGATGGAGAATCCCTAATGAATGAAGGGTAATTTATTATTTTTTAATTTTATTGGGGAAATTCGCAAAAAAGCCCCTGTAGTGTGCTTGAATGGCAAAAGTGACCCTCCATTGTTGGAAATTGCAAAAAAATGGAGGGGATTATTTGCAATTTCATAATGAATACAAGAGTTATTTTTGCAATTTCCTGAAGAATAGAGGGGCTTTTTGCAAAATCTTAAAGAATAGAGGGGCTTTTTGCAATCTTTTAAAGAATAGAGTTTTTTTTTTTTTTGCAATTTCTTAAAGAACAGAGGGGCTTTTATGCAATATCTTAAAGAATAGAGGGGCAAAAATGGAGGGACTAAGGGGCTTGTTTTTTCTTTCTTGCAAATTTCTCGTTCTATTGTAATTTTTTTAAGCTATTTTTGTATTTATTTTAAATTTATTTACTGGGTTTCTGAATATTTTACAAAACCCCCCAACTCTTTAGATTCTCTCTTTACTAAATCTAATATGAAAAAGGTGTTAAATATTTTTACATACCAAAATATCCTACTTATTCTGTATTTTATTTTAAGATATAATTAAATATAAATAAAGCATATGGTTAATACATGATTAACATATAATTAACATAAAAAAATAGTTTTTTTTTATTTCCCATTTTTTTTATTTCTCTCTGAATTTTTTTCTTAACTTTTTCTTTTTTTTGATAGCGTGTAAGTGAAACTACAGGCCAATCATATCTCAAACCAGAAATGGGAGCCCTTGTACGTATTTCAAATTGAAATATCACTATTTAGTATTTACTAATTCGTTTTTTATTATTTTTTGTAAATTTTTCTACTATTTCATTCTATTATTTTATTTTAATTTTTCTTCGTTCTTAGTTTGTATTTTTCACAGGCGGAATCGTATTTTTCACATTAATCGTCAATGGATCGGCCACTCAATTTATCTTACATTTATTACATATGGAACAACTTTCAGAAGCTAAGGTACAATAAAAACACAACCACTTAATAAATCAAGATTATTTTTTTAATCTAATAATAATAATAATAATAATAATAATAATAATAATAATAATAATAATAATAATAAATCAACAATATGTTTTTAAATCTACTAATAATAATAAATGAACATGACCTTTTTAATAATAATAATAATAATAATAATAATAATAATAATATTTTTTATTCATTTTTTGTGGTGTAGATTGGGATTTTGAACCACACGCGAAACGAGATGCAAAAACGGGCGCTGGAAATATTCGGAGCATTAAGCGATGAGGTGGCGGCCTCTGATTGGCCGGCTGTAAAACAGCACATTTCTTGTTTGAATAATTTAGATGAGGAACGTAATAACGGATATTTACACACCGTGAACTTAACAGACATTCGTGTCCGCTTTTTAAATGGTATATTATACTTCATTGTACTTATATCCATTCTATAATTAAAAAAAAATCAACCGCCTTTATTTATTGAGAAAGTGGAAAAATGCGTCTCGGAAGGATTTTTTTGGACAATAAATAGAAAGAGTATATAAATCATTGATTATTTATTTATTTTACAACACAAAATAGTATATTTTTACTGTTTTGCCTTATATATGTGCACATTTTTGTGCGATAAAAATCCCCAAGAAACATCAATTTATATACTTCTATCATTTTCTTTTCCAAAGAATCCTCCCTAGAATCACAATATCATATTTCACATTTACTCATCTACTCATTTACTTCTTTATTCATTCATTTATTTACGGGACCAAAAACAGTATATAGAAGCAATAAACAATATATAAAATTTAAAAAACAGTATATATAATTCATTTTGTATAAACAATATACAGACGCAATAAACAATATATACGTAAAAACAGTGCAAACACTATATACAAAAAAATAGTACATTGAAAAACGGAAAAAACAGTATACACAACATTCCGTCGCGTTTTCTTTCAAATTTCCCTTCATTTATTCATTCATTCATATATTAATTCATCAATTTATTTATGCAGGTGTGCAGGCGGCT
Organism: Juncus effusus; assembly: GCA_027726005.1. Classification (NCBI taxonomy): domain Eukaryota; kingdom Viridiplantae; phylum Streptophyta; class Magnoliopsida; order Poales; family Juncaceae; genus Juncus; species Juncus effusus. The sequence goes on along the minus strand of CM050904.1, from coordinate 9,494,699 downwards.
TACTGGGAAATCAATCGACCAATCAAAAGACCTCGTTTCGACCCGACCGTTAAATGACTGGACTCATCTGATGCTGAGTCAGCATCTGATGTTTAGTTTTTTGCAAATATGTTTAGTTTTTTGTTTTATTTTTAATTTTAATTTTGAGTAATAGGGGAGAGTGAAATGGCAAGAAGAGTGATAAATGAAAGCTTTGGAGAAGGAGAGGAAGCTGAGAAATTCTTGGAAGATATTCGTGCTTCATTTCCTCTAGTATTAGTGATATTAATTATGTAATTAATATAGTTCTTTCTAGACCTTATTATTTGAATATATTTCTATGATTTTCTTTTTATTTTATTGCAGGTTCTTCGTTTTGTGAAAATAAGACAAGTAACAAACTCGGTTTTGAAACATTTGGGCGGTTATGTGCAAAATCTAAGAAAAAAAGGGTTGCTTGAAGAGCAAGAAATGATTCGTCTTGATGAGGCTCTTCAGGTTAATTTTAAGAAAAAAAAATAGGGGAATTTGCAAATATCCCCTTGCATTGTGTTAAAATTGCAAAAAAATTGGCGTTATTGCTGAAAATAATGTTTTTTAATTAATGAACATTCAAATTTGATGTTGATTAATTCAAAGAGCGAGATATTAATTAATTTACGACTTTTTTGCAATTTCAGCAATAATGTAGTTTTTTTTTCAATTTTCAATAATTAGGGACCTTTTTGCAAATTTCCCAAAAAATATTTGCATATATACCCTTACATACCTTTATTTACTCGTATAATTTTCAGAGGGATCAAAAGAAGCTGCACAAAACTCTGTTTTTGCCTACAAGAGAGAGAAGAGAGAAACAAGAGAGCTCAAGTGATGATGTCATCATTGGAATTGACTCACCTAGTGCGTTGACTTTTCAACACGCCTCTTCAAGCCGTTTATTTTTGGGAAATTATGTGAGTAGAATAAATAATAGGGTTAGTAATTCGGTTTGTTCTTTTTATTTTTATAAAGGGAGAAAGAGTAACTAGATAGTGTATTTTCTTTCTTGTTTTTTCTTATTCTTTTTGAATATTTAATTTTTGGGCCTTTTTTTTTTATTTTTAAGGGTGGCATCTCAGCCCCCCTAATTAGGATTTATTAGGCCCATTTTGCATATGAATAATTCATATTGGTACATGTATATAAACTCCCCTTTGTTTTAAGAATATGTATACAGAAATATTATATATTTCTAAAAAACATTAGATGTAAGGTTAAACAATTAAGTATTTGAGATCTTATATAGTTATGCTTATAATCTTTTATCCATTTGATATTCTTCACGATCTAATATAAACAATAAGATAATAGACTTCTGATTTTTCATTTATTATAAATATGTATAACATATATTTCTATTGCAAAATTTGAGATTGGAATATAGTGCCAAAGTTTGGTGGAATTAAATGAAGATGTAGCCATGTAGGTAGGTCAACATGCATGTTTGTAAGTGAACAGAAAAAGGGAAATGAAGAATTAAAGACTAATAGTTTGGTACATTAATATTTTAATTATTAATGACATGAATTAAATGGTGGGAGAAATGCAGCGGATTTGAATTCAAAGTTTGTGAGAAATTAGTGGGTTCCCACTTCCAATGTAGTTAGTTATTCTTCAATTGATAGTTAGGCAAGTTTGAATAGTGCCTCCATTATTCATAAACAATAGTAAATAATTCAATTCATAAAATTCATAAATGTATATATACAATCATATAATGAAACAAATCTTTTAATTTTTCTTGAATTTGCTAGTAGTCTAGGACAAAAAAACATTAGAATATAAAACACGAATGAACTATAATAATGTAGTAATCTAATTCAAAGATCATATCAAAATCAAATATTAATACTCAATTAATGATAATCAATCAAATTTCTACTTGGGACTTTAGAAAATGAAAATACAACATATATAAACAGAAAATAACATCTAAATCACAAAATATCCAAATTACCAAAGTGAATAAATTCAATTATTCTGTTGATTAACATTAAATAATAGTATTTGAACCTAAAAAACACTAAATAATATAGTATAATTAATCATCAAAACAAAGATCCACACTTCCACAGTGAACCAAGTCCATCCAAAACTCCTCTTTTATCAGTCACCGTGATTAATAAGCCTTCTTTTCTTGACTTTTTTTTTTTTTGCACTGAACAAAAAGAAAACCAGATTAATTAAGAAAATAGTCAAGTTTTCAAATTATTTGCGAAATTAGCCGTTTCACTCCAATTTTTTATTTTCCGTAAAAATCAAAAAAATACTGTTTCGCCCCATGGCTGGGCGAAACTGGCAAAAACAGTGTTTTTTTAGCTTAATTTAGTGAAAAAAAATGAGAAAATAGATGTTTCGTCTCGCTACTGTTCGTCTCGTCATGGGGTGAAACAATATTTTTTTTAACTTAATTCAGTGAGAAAAATGAGAAAATGGATGTTTCGTCCTGATATTTTCGCCCAATGGTTAGGCGAAACTGTTAGTTTCGTAAATAATTTAAAAACTTGGCTATTTTCGTAATTAAAAAAAAAAAAAAAAAATCTGTTTTCTTCTTCTTCTTCTTATTCTTCTCTCTCAAATCCCAAAGTCCCCCTCTTTCACTCGTCAACGCCCTTCTTTAAGACAGAGCTCACACAAATCGAAAGACAAAGAGAACTTCAAACGAGGGTTTTGAATGATGGGGAGTAGAAAGTTAGATCCGAGATTCGCGGTGTCGCTTCTTCTTCTGTGTGTTGGCGTGACTGGCGTGATCTCCGGCGCCGGGGATCACCGGTACAAGCCGGAGGAGCCGGTGCCGTTGTATGCTAATAAGGTCGGGCCTTTCCACAACCCCAGGTCAGAATTTGTTATCATACACACTTTCTTATTGTTTCTGTGTTTTTATGTTTTATTTTGTGGGTTTTTGTGACATTGGTTTGAGATTTTGACTGATTGGATCTGAAAGAATTGAGCTTTATTTTGTTGGGGATCCACATAATTAACTCCCATTTTTCAGAAATTAACGATGATTTCGCTATTCATTTGGTTTTTACTTCTTCCCAAAAAAACCTCTTGCTCTGATAATTAAATCTTCACGACAGCTATACAGATATTTATATCATCAACTCACTTATTTTCTGTACTTTTTTTTTCCATTTCAGCGAGACATATCGCTACTTCGATCTTCCCTTCTGCACACCAGGTCTGTCTTTTTTCCATTCTTTCAATTCAAACATTTCTTCATTTCTCCAATTCAAAAACCCATCTCAAAACTCTCTCAATTAACCCAAAACAGAGCACGTAAAGGACAAGCCAGAGGCTTTAGGAGAAGTGTTAAACGGAGACCGGCTCGTTGAAGCACCATACAAGCTCAACTTCCGCACGGATCTCGATGCGAAATCCGTATGCCGTAAAAAGCTGACGAAAGATGACGTGGCGAAATTTAGGGACGCAGTTTCCAAGGACTATTATTTTCAGATGTATTATGATGATTTGCCGCTTTGGGGGTTTATAGGAAAGGCTGAGAAGGAGGGAAAAGATGATCCTATCGACCATAAATATTTCCTCTATAGGTAAAATATCATGGGGGATATAATGAGTTCTCCTATGGAACATATCATGGTATCATGAGTACCCTCTAGTAATATATTGTATATATGCCTCCAAAATGTAAAATATCATGGATATCCTATCAAACATGGGGAATTTCATGAGTGCCCCTCATGTCTTGATTTTGTTACCAAAAAATGCTTGATTTACCTACCCCTCTTTATCATTCATTTGTGTATAAATAGAAGGTAACGAAGTGGGTTTACATTCCTTTTCTTTTCTAGGCACATCCATTTCGAAATCCTCTACAACTCGGACCGAGTCATCAAAATAAACGTCCGCACCGACCCCTCCTCTTATATATATATATATATATATATATATATATATATATATATATATATATATATATATTGGTGTGCACGCTGATTTCTATGACTCGGTCCGTGTTGTATAGGATTTCAAAGTGGATGTGCCTATGAAAAAGTAATCCATTCAATGTGGCCGTGCCTAGGAAAGAAAAGCAACTCATTCAAAGAGAAATCCTGCATTGCAGAAGCGGCATTTTATAGACTACTTGGGCTCTCAACAATATATATTTGTACTAACATTCCACATTCCTTTTCTTTTCTTTTCTTTTCTTTCATAGGCACATCCACTTCGAAATCCTCTACAACTCGGACCGAGTCATCGAAATAAGCGTGCACACCGACCTCTCATCTCTCCTCGACGTAACGGAAGACAGAGAAGTCGAGCTCGAATTCTTATATTCGGCCAAATGGAAGGAGACCGAAACGCCGTTCGAGAAGCGGATGGAGAAGTACTCGCAGAGCTCGATCCTGCCGCACCATTTGGAGGTGCATTGGTTCTCGATTATTAATTCGTGCGTGACGGTGCTGTTGTTGACCGGGTTTCTCGCGACGATTTTGATGCGGGTCTTGAAGAACGATTTCGTCAAGTGAGTGATATTTAAGCCCCTTTATTTGTTTTGAGTTTTGAGTGGTTAGTGTTCAAATTCAAAAGGTTGGTCTGTTGAGAAATCAATCTGAACTGAGCCGGTCAAATTCGTTTAGATCGATTTGGTTGTTCGGTTTAGACATTGGGACTATTCAGTTTGGCGGTTAGGTTAGGTTTTGATTTAGATATACTAAATAAACCGAACCGAATGGATTATAGTATTCCTTTTCATTTTTTTTCATTTTTTTTTCAAGTTTTTAAAAACTAATTTAGAATAAAATAATCAAATCTAAACTAATTTAATCATATTTTATATCATTTCCTTATGTTTCCAATTCAATATAAACCACTTTTTTTTTTTTTTCTGTAAAATAAGATATTCTTATTATAACCCCATTTATTCCTCATTCCGTTCAACCGAATGTATATAATGAATTAAATTGTCGCTATTTCTTAGTCTATTCGGTTCGACCTTATTCTCTTCTAAATTATTCTCTTTGAATTTTATAATGATTATTTTTGTTTTGATTTGAAACAAAAAAGGTATTCGCACGATGAGGAATCCGCGGAAGACCAAGAGGAGTCCGGATGGAAGTACATCCACGGCGACGTTTTTCGCTTCCCCAAAAATAAGTCGCTCTTCGCGGCTTGTCTCGGTTCCGGCACTCAACTCTTCGCTCTGTAAGTTTCATTTATTCTAAAATAATAATAATTTTCTCAAAATAATAATAATAATAATAATAATAATAATAATAAATTATTATTATTATTATTATTTAATATTATTATTATTATTATTATTATTATTATTGTTGTTGTTGTTGTTGTGAAATTCGCAAAAAAACTCCTTCATTATGTGTAAATGTGAAAAAAAACCCTCCATTATTGAAAGGATCATTTAGATATAAGAACATATATTGTCATTCAGAAATGTATAATGTTAAAAAAATCCCCTTCATTCTTAGGAAATTGCAAAAAAAAAAGAAAAAAAGAAAAAAAAACTATCGCTTGTTAATAAGACTTAACACCGTCAGTCAACTCATTTTCTTAAGAACGAACATTTTCTTTATTATAATAATTGTTAATGAAGTGTTTTTTTGTGCAATTCAGGCACAACACAGGTTCTTTTTTAAAAATATCTCTTATATTTATTATTATTTTTTATTTTTTGAATTTCAGGACGATATTTATAATTATATTGGCCTTAGTTGGAGTATTTTATCCATACAATAGAGGAGCTCTTTTCACGGCTCTTGTAGTAATTTACGCTCTCACGTCAGGAATTGCAGGCTATACCGCCAGCTCATTCTATTGCCAGCTTGAAGGCTCAAATTGGGTAAAATTTCTCATTTATTATTTTTTTAAATTTTTTCTATATATTGGATATAATTTATTGAATTAATAGAACCAAATACTCATTTTTTTCCTTTATAGTATTTAGGGTTGAAATGAAAGTATTTATCATGTATTATTTAAATTTTAATACATCACTGGACTATCATTATAGCAGCATATGAATGATGCAGAACAGTATACATAATATACTAAACAAATAGTGCCAAACAGTATATATAAAAACAATATCTACTATAAAACAATATACAATACACCTTAAACAACACATACAACAGTACTTACGAACCCACCCCAATATCATTACATACCCATCTATTCATTCATTCATTCATCCCAATTCATCAGACTAAAAACACATTATCACATTACATGGTTCAAACTCAGTACAAATATCTCATACTCTCAGCTTAAAAAAAATCTCATACTATCACATTAAACAATACATTATTAATATTATTATTATTATTATTATTATTATTATTATTATTATTATTATTATTATTATTATTATTATTATTATTATTTTGTCAGGTTCGAAACCTCATCCTCACCGGCCTTTTATTCTGCGGCCCTCTCTTCCTCACCTTCTGCTTCCTCAACACAGTCGCCATCTTCTACTCTTCAACCGCCGCTTTACCATTCGGCACGATCCTAGTAATCCTTCTCATTTGGACTCTCGTCACCTTCCCATTGCTCGTGCTCGGCGGCATCGCCGGCAAGAACTCGAAATCCTCATTCGACGCTCCAGTTCGCACCAACAAATACGCGCGCGAAATCCCCATTCTGCCCTGGTATAGAAACGTGGTGCCTCAGATGGCCATGGCGGGGTTCCTGCCTTTCAGCGCGATTTATATCGAGCTTTATTATATATTCGCGAGCGTGTGGGGACACAGGATTTACACGATTTATAGTATCTTGTTTGTGGTGTTCGGGATTTTGCTTGTGGTGACCGCGTTTATTACGGTCGCGCTGACGTATTTTCAGCTCGCGGCCGAGGATCATGAGTGGTGGTGGAGGTATGTTTGTTGATTTAGTTTTTTATTTTTTAGGGTTTTGGGTTTTGGGTTTAAGACTGTGCTCCTATATTGGATGGAATAATATAGATCCTATAAGTGTTGTTTGTTTCATAATTTCTTTCGTGTTTCATAGGGGTATATTTGATCTTTCTATGCTTTATTCGGCCATCCATGAAGAATATGTGAAGTTGGGTATTTGTCATATATAAAGTAATTTTCATGCATGACCGAATAAATCATAGGAATACCAAATACACCCCTATAAATACAAAAAATGACTTGAACCATAATAAAACACGAGGGCTCGCTAATAAGAAATTGAACTCGAGTATTGTCAGTAATTTTGTTATTTTTAAGTTCAGAAATTAAAATCATAAAACTTAATTTTTGAAAAATATTGCAACAAATATTACAACTGAGTATAATAATGTGTTATTTTTAAACTTATCTATTTATTTTTTTAATCTTTTTAGGGCGTATTTATGTGGCGGGTCGACCGGATTTTTTGTCTACGGATATTGTTTGTACTATTACTATGCCCGATCTGACATGTCAGGTTTTATGCAAACGTCTTTCTTTTTCGGTTACATGGCGTGTATTTGTTATGCTTTCTTTCTCTTGCTTGGAATGATCGGTTTTAGAGCATCTTTGCTTTTCGTTCGTCATATTTACAAGTCGATCAAGTGCGAATAGAGGAGATTGAGGGGGTTTTGAGTAATTTTGGAAAGAACGAGAGGTAGTGAAAGGAGGGAAGTTTCTATTTTAGGGTAGGACCGATTTATTTTTTATAATTTATTGTAATTTGTTATAAGTATGAGACAAGGCCCTGGGCGTAAAGTTTGCTTAGTTCTTTTATTTTTGTTTTTATTTTATTTTATGTTTATGATGTGTATTTTCCGTATTTTTAAACATTTTATAATGTTATAATACATGATGAGTAATCATTTTTCCTTGTGAATTTTTTTTGATCATTCTTTTGCTTGGAATGGTTGGTTTTAGAGCCTCTTTGCTTTTAAGTCGAACAAGTACGAATGATAAGAGAAAAATTGAGGGGTTGCTGTGTAATTTTGCGAAGAGGTAGGGAAGGATTGATTGATTTGTTATAAAGACACGGTGTGATGCGTAAAGTGTGTGTAGAACTTTTTTGTTTCTCTTTTTGTTCTTTTATGTTATGTTTTTGATGTGTATTTTTCGTGGAGTGGTACTTATTTTTAAACATTTTCTACAGTTATAATACATGAGCAATAATTTTTCCTTGTGAAATTAATTCTTTTGCCATGCCTAAGAGAAATTTATTTATACGATCGGGCTTAGAGCCTCTTCGCTTTTTGTTTCCCACATTTATAAGTCCATCAAGTATGAATGAATAGAGAGAAATTGAGGGGGTGTTGCGTGATTTCACGAACGAAGAGAGGTACTGTTATAATACATGAAAAACAATAATTTTTCTTTGTATATTGCCTTTTCTAGTTGAAATGAAAACTTGATGTGATGTTGAATAATTTAAAAGAATTCCGTCCTGGTAATACTATGTATAGATTTCATAAAATAGTACATAGTTAAAATACAATAGTATGTAGCTATAATAAAATTGAAATAGTATATAAATAATAAATGATATAACTTTTCATTTGCGGCAGTAGTCGATTTTGTGTGCAATGATATCTTGAATATATAATTACAAGACTACATACCAGATCTACCATATTTTTTTTAAGCAATGACATGATATTTTAACCAATTGCTCTTCAAAAAATGACCCACTAGATCATTCTTTGTAAAATCTATATAAAGCTCAAAATCTATTTAAAGCTCAACATTTATATAATCTCAATCTTCTTATGAAAAAAAAAATGAAATTGATATAGAGTTGTCTAATCTTTCGGACTCTATAATTAGAGGAATTTATTTTTGTGTACAAAATAATTAATTATTATGTTCAATCTAATTATTAGTTTATTTTAAAATCTAATATTATGTAGTGTGTATAGTATTGTAATTAATATATTATAAAGACATTATTGCACACATATTAGAAAGTCAACAGTATGCAGAATGTGAAGTTACATATTCTGCATATACACAATTCACAATATGTGTGTAATAATATTTTGAATAACATACTTTTTTTAATGTAGTAAAAATGAGGAGTAAATAATATGCTATGTGATTTCATGTTATCTAAATTTAGTTCCATCATTATTTATATTAATATTATTTTTTTATTAATTATTATTATTATTTTTATTCTTAATTTTTATTATTTCTATTTTTTGGAATTAAAAACATGATTACTATTAATAACATAAATAATAAAATTATTATTATTAGTATAATAATAGTACTGTTTTATATTAACTTAATTATTTTGTATAAATTTCCGTAATTTTGTATACTTTTTTAATGTATTTTTCTTTAAAATTGGTATTAATATTGATATTTTTGTTTATTCTTTATGATTATTATGATTTACTCAAAATCCAAAAGAATGTGATTCATAACGGATGCGATCATATCTTTTACGCATCAGCCCCTCCCTCCCAAATAAGATTCTAACTTAACCACTCGTCTCCTTCTCCTCACTCTCACAAAGTACTCTCTCTCTCTCTCTCTCTCTCTCTCTCTCAGACGAGCAAGCAATGACGCGAACGAAGCAGTTCGGTTCAGGCCGTCCAAAGAAACGCCGTATGTATCTCTCTCTCCGTCTCTCTTTCTCTGGTGTTTCCGTATGAAACTTTGAGATTTTTTCAATATTTGCACAATGAAACTTCTCACTTCGTACAAAAGTCCTCAAAACACACTAGGCCCTTTCGTTTCTGAGAACCGTGAATCTCTGTTTGTTTAGTTGAAGCGAAACACTAGCAAGATTCTGACTTAGGTTTTTGGGGATTTGTTGTAAATACTAGTTTTGTAAGGATCATATGTGCAAAAACGAGTGAAAACCCTAAAACCTGACTCTCGGATTTTTTTTTCTTATCTTTGTGCAGCTGAAGGAAGCAGCATCGCTTCTTCTGTTGCAGCACTATTTGTGAGAACCCAATTTTCACACATATTAGAAAGTTATACAATATTAACACTTCATAGAAAATAAATCTATAAACATAAATAACAATGACACCACTTACTACTGTGGGGCAAAAAAAAGTCATTTCACTTCATAAAAATAATGAATCAAACCAGTTTTAACATTTTTTTTTAACTTCACAGAACTTAATTTTTCTTAAAAAAAAAAAATTCCCCTTCTGTAAATATTTCTTACCCAGGACCAGGACTTACACAAAACAAAGTACAGTGCTTAATAACACACACATCACAAATCTTTCACATATTCAATGTTCTTTTTCCTTCTTCCCCCAATTCCTCCCGCGCCAATGTCAGCCCCAAATTGACCTTCAAACCCTAACCCTCATCAAACTCTATAGAAGAAAAAAAATCAAAGTCAAAAAAATTGTTAGAAATTATGAATTCAAATAATAAACTAGCACTTAATTAAACTTGCAATTATAATTCAACTATAAATAAAGTAATTAAAAATTATAAAGTAATTTTAATATTACAACTATTATAATTTTTTAATATAATTATGTGAATGTAACATGCGAAGCGAAGCGATGTCCCCTCTTGTTGGAATTAAAGTGCTTACTGTTTGAGGCTAAATAGTCCATTCCTACTCTCAGGTACAAAATATATAATATCTCATGGAAAATATGCAAACACGACGGCACTGTAGCACGATGGAACCGTAAATATACTGTTTTTCCATTTTTATATACTGTTTTCTCATTTTATATACTATTTTGCCATTTTATATACTGTTATTTATTCTTTGTGTATTTTTTATTTTTTACTTTTATATACTGTTTTCTCATTTTATATACTGTTTCCTCATTTTTATATACTGTTTTCACTTTTTATATATATACTGTTATTAGAAAATAATTTATATATATTGTTATATAAATATTGTTATTAGAAAATAAATTCTATATACTAATTGGATCCGTCGTGAACAGTCATGCTACAGTGCCGTCGTGCTTTATCAGATCCCATATCTTATTATTATACTTATCCTTAATTAGCAAACGGATTCAAAATATTGTTATTAGAAGACCAAATTTGATTTATTGCTAATAATTTCATTTAGTTGGAGTTAAAAGTTCTTACTGTTTGAGGCTAAACTGTCCTTTCGTAATCTCAAGTACAAAGTATTTAATATCTTATTATTAGACTTATTTTTAATTAGCAAAATAGGGTTAGATTAATTGCACCATTAATTAATTCCTCTGTTCAGTTCCAGTTCAGGATGGACAGATATGGATTGAAGTGTCAATTTCTAATGATCAAAAGAATGAATAGGACATATCGCTATCGCTTCAATTATTAGATAATTAAGTAAAAGATGTCAATTTTGCGTTGTGGACTGCCTACAATTTAGATTTTAGATTTAGAACAGGGTTTAGAGAAAATACTTGTATTATAGGCGTAAAACTTGTGTCATATGACGTATAATATCTTATTTGGCCTGATACTAGATGTTTCTGATTCGGCGATATGCCTAATATTTATAAACTTTTTCTACCTCATATCAAATAATAATAAAAATTAAATCTCGACTTTAGAGTTTAGACCTCCTAGTTTTTCCATATGACATGTATTTTCATCGTTACACCAAAATAGTGAGTATATATGTAACACATTGAACTACTCGTTCTTTTACAAATTTCAGTACTTCCAAACATTGAAGTACACGGTGTTGTTTTTTTTTTTTTAATTTCCAAGGGTATTGTTTACAATTTTCCTTTTGAAAAATGTGGCATTAATTTTAACCTAACTATCCACTTTGTAGCAGTTTTTTTGTATGTTTCTGATCAGTAGTACCCTCTAACTTCAAAGTTTCAGTACCAGCAATAATATTACCGACAAAACATGTCGATACTTTGAAATAAAATATCTGATTTGTCAATTGGTATGTTATTGATATGTTTTGTCGATACTTTTAAGTAAATTAGCGGATTTGTCGATTGGTATGTTATTGATCGGTACCGTTGAAACTTTCTGGTTACTTCTTCAAAAGAAGGTTGGAGATGAGCCATTTTCATTATCATTATCATGATGCTGATTTGAATCTTCCAACTGTCATTAGGAGTTTAAGGCTCAACCATACCAGATGCATATAATGCACATGATTTGGTTGACCGATTCAAAGTCTTCTTGTATGGATAAAAAATGGAGCTTTCAATTAGGCCCAACTAATAACCCATAAAAAAGAGATTAGGCCCACTTATAACTGTTTCATTTTTTTTGGTTCAAAATTTTACGTTTTCTTAGGTTGTGGTCCAGAATTTTACGCTCGAGGATAGGGAAAGGAAGGGGAGGAGAGAAAAGAGGATGGAAAAGGATGAGAAGGGAAGGGGTGAAATTTGTCTTGCTACAATATATTCAAGAAGGTTAATGAAGAGTATACAAATATTTTGAATATTTTAGTAGTAGGTCCTACTTGTCATAAAATAAATATAGAAGAGTTATTTTAGGTATTTATTATTTTATGTTTTTATCACCTATATTACCCCCAAATTTGAAATGGAACAAAAAATAGGTCTAAGAGATGAATGGAGGTGAAATTTTTTCATTTCTTCTCTTGCATTTACCTTCATTTATAAGATAAAAACTCTCTCTTCCCTCCTCTTCCTTCCTTTACCTTCAATTGGAGCACATCCTTAAGGGCAATGCCATGCGTACCCCTTTAAAATCTCAAAATATCTTGAATACGCTTATAAAGTAAGAAACATATTGTCAAATCATCTCTAGTAGAGTGGTAAGGCATCACTCACTAACCTAAAGGATTTGGGTTCAATACTTGATAAAGTCAAATTTCTTTGAATATAGATATACATATAATATATCACATATATACCCCTACAGATAAAATAAAAAGTAAGAAATGTATTACAGATATCCTTATAATATATCACATATACCCCTACAAAAGCTTACGAAATATCATGCATATTCATTATTTTCATATTTGCTTAAAAATATTCTAAAATTTTCATCCTGTCATCGACTTACAAGGTGTGTATGATGAGAAAGAATAGTGATGAATTAAGAACATTCAATGGCAATTCATACTTTTTTTTTGAACTGGTCAAAAAAATAAAATTAGGTAAGAAAATTGCTAAGTTTTCGATTATTTACGAAACTAGTCATTTCGCTCAACCACTGGGCGAAACAGCCAAATTTTTTATTTTCCGCAACCCCTTCAGCTATTAGCGTTAAAACAACGTTAATTAAGGCAAAAATAAAAAAAATCATGTTTCGCCCACCACTGGGCGAAACTGGCAAATTTTTTTTTTTTGTTGTAAATTGAAAAAAAAATGACTGTGACAGTGTTTTTCAGCTTAATTCAGTGGAAAAAAAAATGAAAAAATGACTGTTTCGTCCCGTCTTGAGGCGAAACATTTTTTAGCTTAATTCAGTGGGGAAATAAGAAAATGGATGTTTCGTCCCGCTACTCTTAGTTTCGTCCAGTGGTTGACGAAATAATTAGTTTCACAAATAAATGTTCCATTATGAAAACAAAATAAGAAAAACATGGAACATTTATTTTTTCAATTGCATTACAAGTATAAAATACAGTATCAATAACTAATATAGCCAACACTCAGCTCTTTTTTCTCAGAAATAATTAATCAAACAAAAATTAAGGAAGATTTCATTCAAGATTCTCACTTCCGAGACCTCTTTGAGGTATATAACTCATCCATTTTCCAGCAAAACGTTAGAACTGCCTGTACCGGTACACTGGTACCGGAGACCATAAACCCTTGAATTTGTCAACTTTGACTTTGTAACATTTGCTTATATAACCCTCAACTCTTCTAAAATTAAAAAATCCCAAAATTCTTAAGATTCTAAACCAGAAAAAAATATCTTTCTCTTTCCATCACAAAAGAACTTATGCAAACCAATATTTCAACATTCATCGAGATTCTGGCCATGGCATCACTGATACTTCTCATATCTATGCAACAATGCAAAACCCTCAAATTAACAATTATTCATTTCCTATTGTTCTTTCAACTTGTATTTTACTATGATCTAATTTTTTTTTTATAAATATAGACCTAAATAATTGGGTAGTTAGTATTTGTCTTAATTAGCTATAACTGAAATGGTATCAATCAAGCAATGTTGAAATGCTATTATCATAATTAATCTTGATTTTTTTGCCGGGTCAAAAAAAAAAAAAGTCCAAAATTCATTACTTTGAAGTCATATAAGAATGGGTGCTGATATTTTGAGCGCAAAGTACTTAGGTTGTGCGCTGAGAGATATTTTTATTCTTATTTTCCCAATTTTGCCCTCCATATTGACCGCTTCTTTCTCTTCTTTTTTCTCTTATTCTTGCTGCTTTCGCGCCTCTCATCTTCTCTCCTTGCGCCCCCTCATCCTTTCTTCTTCGGCAACAATCACCAAAAGGAAAGAAGCTAGACATAAACAATCCAAAAAATGTGTCTTTTGTGCAAAAAAATTGAGTTCTTTGTAGGATGACATATCAAATCTTTCACTTCAACTGTAACTTCTGTGCAATTATTTTTAAGATAAATAAAAAATAAGACAAATTCAAGCACATTAAATCAAAAATTGTGATGATTTTCTAATTAATGAGCGAATTCATGGATTCGGCTCTCTCAAAGTCTCTATCTCCGGCCAGGCAAAGTCTAAGCATGATTTTTACACCAATCAAGAGATAACTGTGATGATGTGGCATGTCATTTTGATGTTATTGACCAAACTTCTCTTCTGGGCAGGGGATAACTGAGACTTGAGAGTCATATATGAACATTCAAGAAAAATGGTTAGGCAATATATATATATATATATATATATATATATATATAGGGTGTGGCTAAAAAACATACGTATGCTCAACATACGTTTTTTTGCCACACCCAAAATACGTATTAAAAAAATATAAATAAAAATTTCAACCGTACGGATGTAATATATATGTTATGAATATGTTGGAGATTAATTTTCACCACAATCAGAATATTATATCATTGTCATCATATATCATCAAAAATATGCAGCACTATTCAAAACATATATCGAAATAATAGTTTGATGATACATGATGGTAATGATATATTATTCTGATTCCCGTGAAAATTAATCCACAACATATTCATAACATATATATTACATCCATATGGTTGAAATTGAATTTTTACTTTTTATAACCACTTTACGGGTATTTTAAAAAAACGTATGTTCGAACATACGTATGTTTTTTAGCATCTCCCATATATATATATATATATATATATATATATATATATATATAGAGGATGACTAAATAACTTATACAAGCAAAATTCGGATTTTGCTTGTGATCAAAATACTACATATATCATCAAAAATTTAAATTTCAACCGTACGGATGGAATATATATGTTTTGATTATGTTGTAGATTAATTTTCACAAGAATCGGAATATTATATCATTACCATCATATATTATCAAAATTCATCAAAATATATATAATATGATGATACATGATGGCAATGATATAATAATCTGATTCTTGTGAAAATTAATTTACATTATATTCAAAATATATATATTTCATCCGTACGGTTAAAATTTAAATTTTTGATGAATTTTGGTCACAAGCAAAATCACAAGGAAGTTGTTTAGTCATCCTATATATATATATATATATATATATATATATATATATATATATATTTTAAAGATAGGGTAAAGTGAGGCCGTGAGGGAGAATCGACATTTTTTAGAGGGGTTGGACGAACATGAAGCCAATAAAAACGGAATTGAGGCGGGAAAACGATAGGGGTACAATTGGTAATAGCCAAAAATTATAAGATGTTGCACTCAACCTAAGAATTTTACCTGTTATGGTAAGAATCAGAACGTAGGCCTTTCCAATCACTTGCAACTAGTTTCAAAGAATTAATTATAGGCCTATATATCCTTTTCTGTCCTCAATCTCACACTCTTTCCTGGACGTTTCAATGATTTTCATTTTTTTGGAATAAATAATTGGAGTATTCATTTTTATTTATTGCTTTTTAGTTAGTTTCATTTTTATTTTGCTTTTTCTTTCATTCTTTGAGAACAATATAAATTGGACTAAATACCTTTTCGAATGGATACAAAATCCTAAACTACGCATTAACAAGCTAGGGATAAAACTGGATGATGTTTCTCATGGTTTACAACGGTATATATGATACTTGTTACAAGGGGGTGTACATGATATTTTGATATTTTATAGGGGTACATGTGAAATTATGGCTTATATTTATATTTAATAGACTATACACACTCTCTTAGCAAAACCAAGTTTATTGGCTTAATACTGACAATAATGTAATTAAAACCCTATTCAGATACTGTCTTTTAATTCTAAGACTATAGATAAATTATCTTATCTGCTGCATATTCTTGTTTAGACAGAGACCTAATCTTTATTTATGGAAGTCTCATATGATAAGATTTTCTCATATAAATACACCAACTTGAAAGCCCATCCATTCCATCAAATTAAACTTACAAAGACGAATATTTCTCTATCACATTAAGAGAAAAATGCATCCTTTTCCTCATTCCTTTTCATGTCCTAAGCTTATCTATCTTCCTTCTCTTGCTGAGTAATGGAGCTCAAGCTCAGCTAAGCCCTAATTTCTACGCAACAACTTGCCCTAACATTTATAGTATCACAAGCAGTGTGATCGTTGAGGCGGCACAATCAGATATTCGTATAACCGCCAGTCTTACGAGGCTGTTTTTCCATGATTGTTTTGTTCAGGTAATATATATCTTATTTATGCATAATTATTTTAAATCCTTCTTTCATTGTTATATCTGAACTGAACATATATATATTTTGCTAATATAGATATAAACATAAATATAAATAGAAGTGTATATATGTTTTGATGCTAAATTAGGGTTGTGATGGATCGTTGTTGCTAGACGATAGCTCGACAATCGTGAGTGAGAAAAATGCTCGACCAAATCTCAACTCAGCACGCGGATTTCCAGTCATTGACTCTATCAAATCCGCTTTGGAGACTGCTTGCCCTGGTGTAGTCTCCTGTGCTGACATCCTAGCCGTCGCTGCCGAAGTCTCCGTTCAATTAGTAAATCATTTTTTTTAATAAATTCAATTAGTACATTTTTGCAACTTTTCTATATATAATATGTGTTTAATTTAGTTTAATCTTGACCATACTTCTATTTTCATTATTTTCATTTATTGTTTGGCCTGCTAAGTGTACAAGATTGATGCTTTTCTCCATATGGGCCCCTAAAAAAATCAGAGAAACTAACTAATAAAGCTTGGCTTGATTTAATTAAGTTAAGCCTCTAATTCATTCATGTGAAGTTTGGTATGTAGGATCTTTTCAAATTAAATAAACCAACATGTTAATTAATTATCTCAAATTATCTGAAATTAAATGCTGATATGTTAATTAATTATCTCGAATTATCTGAAATTGAATGTTGATGGTCGAACTGTAAATGAAAAAAATGAAGGCAGGAGGGCCGGGATGGACAGTGCAATTTGGGAGGAGAGACAGCACAACCGCCAGCTTGACCGGAGCGAATAACTTGCCGAGCCCTTTTGATCCTCTCGCGACGCTCATATCTAAGTTTTCTGCTGTTGGTCTCAGTAGTACTGACCTGGTCGCTCTTTCAGGTACGTAACTTTTCCACTTGGAAAATATGATTTTCATTATTTTCTTTTTTTACTGATAACAAAAACACAAGTGGCTGACAAACAGTTTTATAATCTGAAAATTGACATTTTGCTTAAGAATACAAAGAAATAAATAAAAAGAATCTTTTTTTCTCACAAAAAGGGGGGGGGGGGGGGGGGGAATGGGGGTTTTATGCGTCCAAATCAATCATTAATTGCATACATACAAACGCAAAAATAAAATAAAATTGAAATGTATAATTAGAAACTAATTATAGTATGCTACCTTATATGGTAAATTAAATTGCACAATGATGGTTTATATATATTCTTACAGGGGCCCACACATTCGGTCGAGCACAATGTCAGTTCATCACGAACCGTCTGTACAACTTTTCCGGCACAAACCAGCCTGATCCGACCTTGGACCCGAGCTACCGAGCCGCCCTTTCGAGAAACTGCCCTAATGGAGGGAACGGAGCCGTTTTAAACAATCTGGACCCCACAACACCGAACGGTTTTGACAACCACTATTACTCCAACATAGTGAAAAATCGGGGTCTTTTGAGTTCTGATCAGGAGTTATTTTCTAACGGTGCTTCAACTGCTTCTGTTGTGAGTCAGTTTGCGAGCAGTCAGGGTGCATTTTTCATACGCTTTCCACAGTCGATGATTAATATGGGAAATATCAGCCCGTTGACCGGCAGCAAAGGAGAAATCAGGAAGAACTGCAGGAAAATTAACTAGAGTGAGAAAAGTGGTTATGTATACTTATATAAGTGGGGATTGAATTCAAATTTGTAAAATGATGACCCTTACATGTAGGGGTTTCATTTTCTTGTGGAGTTGTTCAAAAATTATGCAAATGTTTAATAAAAAATGTATAACTATTAACACTTCTGTATGTACAGTGAGCTCTAAACAAACTAATTTTCCTCAAATTAAATCACCCATAATTTTAACCCCTCTTTGAATATTTTCAAGAGACCATATCGCCTAAATTATTGTAGCCGTATGATTATGAAATGCGAGCAAATCTGAATCATTGATTTAATCATTGAGTTTGTATAAGGTTATTTTTGTAATCATGTGTAATTATTTCTCAACTACTTTTAAGCCAGTTTAATAGACCGTATTATCCTAATGATATTTAATTCACACCATACGATTTAATCGGACGTTTGAGCTTATATTTGTGTTGTCTATGTGACATAAGTTAAGAACATCTATTTACAGAAATATAATAAGACTTAAATAAGACACTATTATTAATAAAAAAAAATATAGAGAGAATAGAGAAAATGAAAAATTATAAATCCTGAGAAAATTCAGTATGTCTATTTTCAGATTCTATAGAATTCAAAATCTAGTTTCTAAAGAAACCCAAAAATTCTTACTAGTAGACCTTGTATTGCAAATTCTTACAAGTGTCAATGCTAAAATTCTTGTAAGTCCAAACTTTTTTCAAATCAACCAAATGGTCCTTGTGGGAAATAAAATTCTATTTTTTTCAATACATATAAATTCATAACTTTTTAATTATGAATCAACAATTGATACATTTTATATCAAAATATTCACCATTAAATATATAATCTAATGATATAAATTATTATTCCATGGAGTTAGTATTTATGCCTCACAAATTAAAATTACACAAGGTTTCTCAACTTTTACAAATTAGTCCTTCCTTGCATGCATGAAAATCAATTTTTGCATCATAAAGAAAAATCCATATCTTTTTTATTTACAAACCAAATTTAACATATATTAAAATTTTCTTAATAGAATCTAAATAAAAAAATTGTTTCCAACATTTTCAATTTCGAGAATTCAATTTACGTAAAAAGGTTTCTAATAAAGCTATTTATTCAACAATAATTCTAGAGACCATGAAAAAGTCATGAGAATATTGATTTTTTTTTCTTATTAAGAGTTTCATGGTCATTCGAGGTCCCGTTGCATGATCACTATAGAGTTTTTGTTTATTAAATTACATAAAAAAATGTATCTTTTATCCATTGAATTATGAGACGTGGCAGATATGAATTATAACCATTGATTTGGTAAAGTCAGGGCCGGTCACGGCTTTTGGAGGACCCTAGACCAATTTTAAGAAAAATCTTCCTAAAAAATATTAATTAAAAAAACTCAAATATAAAATTCTAAAAACTATGTTCTTTTACTTCCAGTTGTGTAAAACATGCAATATTCATAAATCAAAATTTATGGTTATACATACATATGAAAACTCAAAAAAATTATAATGAACCTTAAAAGTCAGGTAAAAATAGACTTCAAAAGTTATTTTGTCCCAATGCAAATAGGATGCAGTCTCAGTTAGTTATTGAATCTTAGTTTATAGTACTTTCAGCAATAATATACCTCAAAGATAGAAGGGTTGAAAGTGAAATTAACAAACTAGGTGGGTTCTCGCTCCGCTTCAGAATTCACTGAAATATGATATGTAACAAAAATTAATAATTTAATTAAATTACATCCAAAAGTGGGCTTGGCATTTCACTCATTTTTTTTTAAACATACTAATATGTATGAAACATAATATATAAAGGGCTTTAAAATATACTTATATATGTATGAAGCATAATATATAAATGACCCCTTTAATATTTGAACCCTAGACTTAGGTCTCATTGGCCTAGAACTAGGGCCGGTACTGGGTAAAGTTATTGTGTTTTTGTACGAAAATTCACATAATTTTCTTCTCTTTTTTTTTTTCATATAAAGTATGTGACAATTGCCGCAAATATATAAATTAAAAACCTTTTTAATTTACATATATACAAGACAAATAAAATAAGCATCAATTGTAGAATAGAGATGGAGCAAACTGAACTTTTCATATATATATAAAGATTGAGTACAATTACAAGTTGAAATCTTGCTATTTGCCAATTATCGCACTCCTCTCAGAAAAACCTAAACATAAAAGATCCCACTAGATACGATAGGCTACAATCCTGATACTGCACATCCTATACAACTACAAATGAGTGTCTAACTCCACCCTCTAGCTATACAATCGATCTGAATCCTGAATAAAATACTTGTGAAAAATCGAATGAGATTGGATTCTCCTATCTCAACAAGACTTACAAAATACTGTATATATATATATAACTTTATTAATAGCTTGATAGTTTATAAAAATATTTTATGAATTAATCATAGAATACTTATATTATTAGTTTGAAAAGCTTGTCATTCATAATAAATATTTTAAGAAATAAGTTGTCACACCCAAAACCAAAACGGAAATCCCGACTTTGGATCGAGTGTGGCAACCCGCCACATAACTCTGTATGTCAGGCTTCACAATGGATATCAAATACAAAACCTTAATACAATTAAAGGATAATCACGGAATAAAATATTACAACCCTTTAATTTACAAATATGTGGAGGCATACACAAATCGAGATGCCAAGGTCTCCAAATAAATATTTAATCAAAACAAAGGAAAAGGGGTAGTATCTTCAAAACCGTGATTTCTTCTGCGTACGTTCTCACCACTAGACTCTTCTCTCTTGTAGCTCTAATAGATGCCCTTCTTAGCCTAGCCCCAAAACAAACAATAAAAAGAGAGAAAAACAAAAGAGCGATTAGTCACAAATGCGACTAAGTGAGGAGATGTTTTGGGCCTAGCTTATTTAGACAGTCATGGTCTCAAAGCTAGCCCCAAAATCTCGCTCCAAACGAATAAGTGATATAATATATAAAAAATAGAATTCACACCAAATATATATAATGAATACTATAATATAATAATAATAATAATAATAATAATAATAATAATAATAATAACAATTGCGAAATGCAGAAGCGTATAAAAACTCTCAAAAAGTTTTAATATTTCTCAAAAAGTAAAAGATTCCAAATCTTTCTTAATTCTCAAGTTCTCAAAACTAAATAGTTTCATTCTTTCAAAACACAAGTTTCTAAATAATATAATATTCGGTTTATACTAAAATATATTAGGTTGAGGTTTGGTTTAGTTTTCAACTGAAGTGCCAGATGCGACAGGATAGCAAGTCCATGTCTATCTGGAGATCACATTGTAGGCCTAGGGACCGCGAATCCCTGACACAAGGCATGGCGTCTTGGGTACCACTCATGTCGCCACCTCGCACATCACTCACATGTGTAGGGTTTTTCCACTACGTCTAGTACTAATCTCTCCTCAAAAATCCATAAATGGAGGTCATGGATATCACAAATAACATATTCAAAAATCACATTTCACAAAGTCGCATGACCTCCTTATTTCACAAAAATCTCACTAATATTTATATATATACATATCTATAAGTGGGTCCCCGAAAAGAATCCTAAAATATGTCTTATAAGCCAAACATATATAAATAACATATAACTAAAAATGATATAAGCTCTGATTTTCCGAACATAAAAATAAGTTTCTTTTTAAATTCATTTTATATCTAAATTCTCATCACAAAAAAAATAAGTAAAATAAGATAAACTGATTCCAAACAATCTTATCCAAAAATATGGTTTATACTGTTTGGTCACAAAATATGAGTGTGAAAGTGATTTAATTTTTTTTTTTTACTTTGACAGTTCACGACAGGAAGTGACTTCATTTTTTTTTACCTTTTTGACGATCGTGAAAATCAAAATCAATACTCATTCATCATCCCGAGAACCATTCATGTCAAACTTCACGTCCATGTGCATGATCGGAAATCCAAATCCCTCAAAGCAACCAAATTCATGGACTACATGAGTTGTACAAATATGGTCGGTGAAAAATAAAAAATCGTACACAAATCAATTTCATTATGATTTGAAAGATTCATTGATTATCGTATTTATCATACACTCAATGTCTCCGTGTTCAAACTTCGCCAAAATATGTAGTTTCATACTTTTGCAACCATTCATGACAAATTATATATTTTATGAGGTCTTTGATAGTAGTGGTTTCATTGTTATATATTTTTTTTTCAAATGATTTATATGGTTAAAAAGGCATAATCAATTTTTTTTATGGGGGCAAGCAGCTGTTGACCCAAAAAGAGAAAAATAGAAATAAATATAACTTCTTTACTATTGAATATTAAAAAGATACAATAAAATAGTAAACAATAACTTACTATGTAAAATATATATTATATACCTATTCATATAATAACACAATATACAAATAAAAAAAAATAATATATTGTTTATACTAAAAACAATATAAACAATATACTAGAAGAAACAATACAAATAATATCAAAATGTTCGATTGGGCTGTTATGGCCCAAACCACAATCCATTTATCAAACCAAAAACCTCACATTCAAAACCCTAACAACACTTCTCAATTCTCAAATCTCAAATCTCAAATCTCAAATCAAACTCGGTCACACTAAATCATCATTTCTCAACTAAAATCGAATCCCAAATCGAAGTACAAACAAAGATGATGCTTCGCCAGCAGTTATGCAGAAAACCCCTCCAATTCCTCCCAAATCTCTCTCTCCGGTATCTCTCCGCCGCTCCGGCCGCCGGCGCAGCTCCGGCCATCGTGAAGCTCTTCTCCAACCCACAAACCCCATCGGAAGAAATTCAGTCTAGGATGAACTCATTAAGCGTTGATTTAACAACCCCTGATGGTTTGAATTCTTTGCTGTTGGATCTCAAATCGAATCCTGATGCGGCTTACAAGTTCTTCAATTGGGTTTCTGAGTCGGAAAAGGCGAAACTTGATTCGAAATGTTTTAATTCCATGCTGAGGGTTCTTGGTACGAAGAGTTGTATCGACCAATTTTGGGGTTTGGTCGGTACGATGAGGAAAGAGAAAGGATACGGAATTGACAAAGGAACGTTTAAGAGTGTTTCGAGTTTTTTTGAGAAGAATGGTTTGAAGGAGGATTTTGAAAAGTTGAAGGGCGTGTATGAAAATGTCGAGAGCCGGATTTGTGAGGTTTTGAGATCTGAAGGAGAAGAAGGTGAGATTTTTAATAAGTTAAACAAATTGGGTTTTAAATATTTATCAGAAGATTCGGTTTTGTCTGTCTTGGAAAAAATGAATGGATTTCCTAAAAAGGCATATTTGTTTTATAACTGGTTGGTACAGAAAAAAAATCCGCCTTTTGAAATTAATGGTACAGTTTACAATGCCCTAATTAGGGTTTTCACTCTGAGGCGGGAAAGTTGTACTGATGAACTTTTTAGTGTATTATTAAAAATGAAAAGAGCTGGTATTGAGTTAGAAAACGAAACCTATAATAAACTTATGAGAAAGTTGGTTGAATTGAAAAAGATTGGATATTGTGTGGATTTATTTCAATTTCACCCCTCTGATCAGGATTTCGTGTTTTTATTAAAAAAGATCGTAAGTTCTAAAGATTTTGAATTGGAATTGGTATCAAAACTTGTTAGTACTAATTTGAGCAAAGGAAATTCAATTAATGGGCTTTCGGTTTTTAATTCAATTTTGAAATCTTTAAGTAGTGTTGAAAAATTGGGGGAATGTGACAAGGTCTTGAAATATATGGAAAACGGCGGATTTAAACCGGATAGTTTAATTCATGAAAAAGTTGCAAATGGGTTGTATAATGCGGGTAAATTAGACGAAACAATTGAGTATATAAATGAAGCTAAAAAATCTGGTAATAATTCAAATATCGGACATATTTTGGACAAAATTGTCATTAAATTTTGCAACCAAAATGAGGCAAAAAAAGCATATAAGGTTATAAAAACTAATGATTTTAAATTGAAGCATGATACTTATAAGCTTTTAATCGAGAAATTGGTGCAAGAAAAGAGTCTTAAAGAGGCATTTGGGGTTTTGGGTTTAATGAAAAATTTAGGGTTTCCACCATTTGTTGACCCGTTTGTGAAGTACATTGTGAAAAAGGGTTCAATTGAAGATGCGATTGGTTTTTTCAAGGCGATGAGTGTGAAGGAATTTCCTTCTAAAAGGATCTATTTGCAAATTTTTGAAGGTTTGTTTGAAAAGAAAAGGTATGATTTTGCTCAAGATCTTCTCTCTAAATCGCCTGGTAGTGTGAGAAACGATCCTTTTGTGCTTGAATTGTTTTATAATGTGAAAAAGTTAGAGGGAGAAACAAAGGCCGCTTCTCTCTAGGTTTTAAGGTTAATTAGGGTTTTGTGATGTTTTTGGTGTTTTTTTTAATAATTAAAGAAAAATCGGAATTTTCTATGTTGTTGAAAGAGAGAGGGGTAGTTTGGTCATTTCGGAGCATAAGTGATATTTTTGCTTTTCTTTAGTGGTGTATTGGATCTTTGTTATGTTGATACTTTGTAGTTTGTGTTTCTACAATTTGAGTATATTTTTCTCTTTGCAATGAATTTCTTTTCTATTCAGCTATTTTTAAAGTGGCTTGTCTTGTGTAGTTGGATTAAATTAACATATACTTGTTTTTATTTTATATTTGGTTTGAAGTTAGAACTACAGAGTAACAGAATATCATGATTGTGTGACCCACATGTCATTTATAGTCGTGCATCTAAATAATTTTGGAGTTTTACCTTGATTCTATTTCTCTATCTCGAAAAAAAATAAGAAAATAATTATATAAATTTCTGATATTGAGAGGGGTTAACTGAATATTTACGAAAGAAATATATATGCAAATTTTAGGAAAAATCTTGGTGGGCTATAGGGGAAAATCAAGAATCAAGAAGAGCGCATGTTGGTTGTTTTTGGTTGAATCATGCATGCTAGCTTTCTTGTGCTATAGAAGTACATTGACATATTTCAATCTCTATAGTTCCACTTCCAGCAATCTCTCTCTCTCTCTCTCTCTCTCTCTCTCTCTCTCTCTCCTTCTCTTCTCTCCTCTCTGCTACAAAAGCTTGATGCAATGGAAATAGAAGTAATGGGGCACGACACAACAGTGGAGATTGAAACAATGGACCAGCCAAAAGATGGCCCTATTCCTATTTTCCTCAAGGTCTCTCTCTTTCTTTCTCTCTCGCTCTCTCTGTCTCACACACGCACAAGCTGACATGGCAATTGGTTATAAAAGAATTACCAATTTATTAGTTGTTTTGTTACTAATGAACATCTTTGTAGAGAAATGTTATACTACTAGGAAAGATGCCAAAATGATTTGAGATTTTGGTGGTAGCTTGATTGATTGCATTTATTTCCAATACATGGTTTCTTGAATAATTCTTGGAATCTTAAGAAGTATTGATTGTATTTTCTTGCAATTTTACATAATTCTTCATTTGAATATTACGAATTAAACCAAACATTGCAGCATGATCGTTCAGCAATTTAATCCCAGAGAAAAATAAATTGTTCATTTATAATTGCTAAGTATAGGAGGAACTAGAAAAAATAGTTTTGCACGCATTTGTCCACATGGAAATTATGATCACAACTAAAACTGTCATATTTCTTGTAACAACCCTTTTTTCTTTATGCAAACTCATTTCCTTAGCATGGATATATCATCCCTAAAGCATATTTTATATATTAAAAAAATAATGACTTTCAATCTTTCTGACTCTTCACAAACCAAGTTAACTTCAACAATCTCTTTTTCATAAAGTTCCAAGATGTGGAGTACAAAATCCGAACGGTCAAGAACAACCCGATCAAGGCGAAAATTACGAATACGGGCACAGAAGAAGGCCACTACAAGAAGATCCTCAAGGGCATTTCCGGAAATGTCGAGGCTGGCGAGATTCTCGCACTAATGGGCCCGTCTGGAAGTGGAAAAACGACTCTGTTAAAAATACTCGGTGGGAGAATGCAAAACGGTGCAATCACAGGACAAATTACATATAATTGTCACCCTTATAGTCCGTCTCTTAAGAGAAGGTAATAGGTTTAGGGTTTAGTTAGGGTTTAGGGGAGAAATGATGTGATTTGATTTGTGATGTTTTGATGTGTAGGATTGGATTTGTGACGCAAGATGATGTGTTGTTTCCGCATTTAACCGTGGAAGAGACGCTTATTTTTGCGGCGTTACTCAGACTTCCTTCAACTATGACGAGGCAACAGAAATTAGCTCGAGTCGATGGAATTATTGAAGAGCTCAATTTAGAAAGGTAATTTATGCCCCCGGATTTTTTAATGTGTTGGCCTTTTGATGTTCATTTCCATTTTCTATTGGATTAATTAGAACTAGTATATATTAGGTTCTAAATATTAACAGTCACTAAAAAAAGCCAAATCGTCGAGTTACATCTCAATATAAAGAAATTTACTTGGAAAAAAATACATGATTAAGTATCTTAAATCTTGCAAGTAGGGCTTCTCATCATTTCAATATGTATCAAGACTTGTATTATGCAATAAATAATGAATTTCTCTCTCTTTGAATGATATTTTAGGTGTCGGCGCACGAAAGTGGGAGGGGGATTAGTGAAGGGGATATCGGGCGGGGAGAGAAAAAGAACGAGCATCGGCTACGAGATCCTCGTGGACCCGTCTCTGCTTCTTCTTGACGAGCCCACGTCGGGTCTCGACTCCACATCAGCAAGCAAATTACTCTTCATTCTACAACGCCTTGCTAAGGTGCCAACCAATTAGGATTAATTAATTGTATATTGGCTAGGTTTAATGACCAATAAATTTTCAATTCAACATTGGCTATGAGAAGTGTTAAATCAAATTTTAACCCTATATCTTGACCATTATATGTCATCAAAATGTGAATAAAATTAATGGCTGATAGATCTGTTATATGATAGTAAAGATATATAAAACTTGAAATATTATGAATTTTAATCTACAACATACTAAAATGGCAAATTTCTCATCTATATGGTTGAAATTTGAAAATCAATTTAACACTTCCGATTTTGATATGAATCTAATGTTGGATATATTGCAGTGAACCTAGCCCTATATATATTTCTAATATTATTGATTTAACATCAAATTGAGATTCTGTAATTTATCTTGGCAGAGCGGAAGGACAATTATCGTGACAATACACCAACCATCCAGCAGAATGTTCTACATGTTCGACAAGCTCTTGCTCATTTCCGATGGGCACGTGATATACCACGGCCGGGCCCGTGAATCGGTTCCGCATTTCTCATCCATCGGCTTCCTTCCGGAAATCGCCATGAATCCCGCCGAGTTTCTCCTCGATTTGGCGACCGGAAATGTGGAAGATATTAATGTGCCCGAGTCGTTGAGAAGTGGTTCGAGGCTTGATGAAGAGTTTAGAGTGAGAGTTGTACAAGTAAGTTTTTTTTTGGGGGAGTTTCATTTTTGCCACCATAAAACATTAAAATTTAAACTATCACATATAACCATAAAACAATTTTATTATTAAGCTTTCTTTAATAATGATACATGACTTTAATAATGATACATGATTTATTTCTAGTTTCTGCAATGGAAGTACAAAACAGAGTTGGAGCTTCGACAAAATCAAGAAACCACTCAAACCGCTAATGAGTCGCACAAGCAGTTAAGCTTAGGAGTTCAAATGAAGAAAAATTGGACGATGAATTGGATTGGACAATTTTTCATCCTCTCAAAGCGGAGCCTTAGACAGAGAAAAGTCGACTATTTGGACAAGCTGAGGATTTTACAATCGGTCGGCGTAGCCGTTTTGCTCGGCCTTCTTTGGTGGGATTCCAAAATCGGAACCGAAGCTCAACTCAGAGATCAAGTATGAATATTTTTATGAATATGTACATTTTTTCCTTTAAGACTTTATGTTCAATTTTTGGTTTAACAAAAATGTTAGACAACATGACCAAAACGCGGGGATGATGATTTTTGGTCATGTTGTCTAACATTTTTATTAGTTTAAGTGAGGCTTATTTATGATTAATTTCAGTCAGAAAGAACACAATAAGTATCATTAAATCATTTTTCCACCAACAAGATACCATATAAATATGATAAACCATACCAAAAGAATCATAATTTTTTTTTCTACAGATTGGTCTGATTTTCTACATCTGTATATTTTGGACCTCATCATCTCTTTTTGGAGCCGTATATGTATTCCCTTTAGAAAAACTCTACTTGGTGAAAGAACGAAAAGCTGACATGTACAGACTCAGCGCGTATTATATAAGCAGCACATTGTGTGACATGGTAGCACATGTTTTGTACCCCATTTTTTTCATGGCGATTCTGTATTTCATGGCCGATTTGAGGAGAAGTGTTTCTTCGTTCTTTCTGACTCTTGTTGCTGTTCAGCTTATTGTTATTACAAGCCAGGTAATTAGTCTGTTACAAACTCAAATGATCATTATAATTGTACAGATTCAATCAACATTTGTAATATCTTACTTCTATATACAAATACTTCAAATTTCCACTAAATATTTATCTAAATTTTGTGTCATATAACTTTTGAGTTGTTTTTTTCTCCTTCATAATTTAGGGAACAGGAGAGCTACTTGGAGCCGCAATTCTAAGTGTAAAACGGGCCGGTACAGCAGCATCTCTAGTTTTAATGCTTTTCCTTCTCACTGGAGGGTATTATGTTCAGGTACTAATAATACCTCTTTTAGTTAACTATTCTTTTATCGTTCAAAATTATTTCACCTTCATATGAAAAGTTGCACAAATTTGTTGTATATTGTGTCAAAACTAACTTGTCTAAAAATTACAGCATTTGCCGAAGTTTATGAGATGGAT
Source organism: Juncus effusus (assembly GCA_027726005.1). Lineage (NCBI taxonomy): Eukaryota > Viridiplantae > Streptophyta > Magnoliopsida > Poales > Juncaceae > Juncus > Juncus effusus. Next base: position 9,465,471 of record CM050904.1, on the reverse strand, counting down.
GAAATACGTATCGTTCATGCATTACGGATTCAGGCTCTTACTTAAGGTGCAATACAGAGGAGACCTGAAATTCCATTGCGGTAAAACGGATTGCAAAAGCCTGCAATCTTCTCCTTCATTTGATACAATAGAACTCGACGGTGGATTTCAAGAAGCTGTTATTATGGTTTCCATGGCTTTGTTTTACCGGATTCTTGCCTACTATTGTCTTCAAAGGAGGATTAATTTGATGTCTTTCTGACGTTTTTTTTTTGTTTTTGAAAAGAAAAGAGGAACTTAATTTATATATGTGTAGAAGAGTTTGTTATGGAAAGTTAAATTATATCTTTGTGGAACAGTTTGTTATGGAAAGTTTATTTTCTAATATGTTCTGATTTTGGTCTCCAATTCTTCATGGCTTGGCTTATAACTTTTTTATTAATCTTCTGATTTTATTTTGCAAAAAAAAATATTCACAATTTGACAATTTAGCAATTTAAATAAGAATATAGGTTAACTAACTTGATCCTGAATTCTGGATTTTGAATAAAAGTCTCAGACAATAGTTTTCAAACTAATTTTTTTTAAGGTGAAAACATGAAATCATCCCTAAGATTCTTCATATAAGTATTTCCTTATAAATTTCCTGCTCAATTCATTCAAAAAGATTCAAATTTTCATTAAAGAAACACGATTTTCAAACAATTTCAAATATATTTCCATGCTTCATTGTTATACTATGTAATCAATATTTAGTTACTAGAATTTTCAATTAGACCTCTTGGATCGATAAATCGAGGAAAAATAAACAAAAACAATCAAATTCAACACACACAACCCTGCGATCAACCAGTAAAACCGATCAAGATGTCCCTCATTTAAATTTTCAGGTATCCATCCCGTTTCGCCACCTTTTGTCGTGAAATATTCAACCATTGTTAGAAAAATTGATGTAACGTAACTTCCAAGCGCAATTGTCATGAGACCAAGAGCCGTACAAAAACTCTTCATCGAGTCAGGCGATTCATCGTAGAAAAACTCCAGCATTCCGATCTGGTTAAAAACTTCACTTATGCCAATTAAGATATATTGCGGTACTTGCCAAAGAATACTCATTGGAACCTCGATTTTCTCGTGCATTAAATGCATCTCTCTCGCGATTTCCAACCGTTTTGCCTCAACCAGGGCAGCTGATACCATTGCGAAAATAGAGATGAATAGACCGATACCGATCCGCTGCAAGTGAGAGAACCCTCTCTCATTGCCGGTGAATTTTCTCACGATTGGAGTGATAATCTTGTCGTAAATTGGGGCGCAGAACATTACGGCTAGGACATTGAATGCTGATAACGAGGCTGGTGGGATGTTGAATGAACCGACCCGATTGTTCATAACCATTCCTTGTTCTGTGAAAACTGAAGCGTCTTGTGTAGAAACCGACGCAAATAGTATAAAAGTAGCCCAAATCGGCAGCATTCTGAGTAAAATTTTTAGTTCCTCCACTTGTGAGACGGTGCAAAGCTTCCAAGGGTTTATGGTTTCGTTGGTATCTGTACATGAAAAATCGGACGGTGAGACAATTGTAGCCTTGTCAAGTAGCCTGCAAGCACAAGTCACTATAGATATTAGAGACCTGATACGCATCACCGGCTTATTTCTCACTATATTTCGTTGAACATTGCCAATTAAATGATTAATTTATGCTCTTCAGCGAACAAAGTTCTAGAAATCGTGTATTCAGATCAAAGTGTAAATAAGAAAATTAGAAAACAAAGTTATATATGGATGACCCCTAAATTTTCTACTTCAAAAAAAATGAAAGATTTTACTTTTTTCACTCTAGTTGATAATTTTTTTTTAATTTTTCCTAAAACGAACAATGAGTTATTGTTCTAACAAATGAAATTTTACAATCTTCAAAAAGAAAATGCAGGCAAGAAAGAAAAGATGATACATTACGTCATTACCTTAGTGATGGAGTGTGTCTGAGCTTGGCGGTTCCGTCAATGGTTGATAAGCTTCCATAGAGAAGAGATTCGTCTTTCGGAAAATCCAAATTATATTTTCTCACAGCTGCAACAACCACTTGACAAATTCTCGTAAAAGGGCTTCCGCCCGGTTTACGGTACCTATAAACCCTAGAACCTGCCGTGAAGCTCATTAAAGCCAAGCCCACAAGCAAAGAAGGTATGGAAAACCCTAAAATGGTACCAAACTTATCATAGACCCATACCAAAACCGTACCGGCCAACAAAGATGCAATCTTGGTGGATAGATAGTACCAACTAAAGAAGGATCCCTTAGCCGTTGGATCGGTGCCGTCAAACTGATCTGCACCGAAAGCAGAAATACATGGTTTGATTGCACCGTCTCCTATGGCGATCAAGTATAGACCAACAAAAGTCGTTATTGATTTAATTGATAATACTTCGGTGCCTTGATCGACGGTTGTGAGTGATGCTGACAGAGTGAGAATAATCATTCCCTGATTTGAAACAAAGGAAGAGTATTATATACTATATAGATTACTTGGGAGTGTTCATTCGACTGGTTCGGTTCAAATCAAATCAAACAAGACCAAACCGAATTAAAACCGAAATGAATTTTATAAATCCGAACTATACTGAATAATATTTGAACCGTTTTTTCAACTGAACTGAATAAACTGAATTTTATTTCAATTTAACCGAAATAGAATGAAATATAAATAATATTACATCAAATTTCACAAATTTAAACTTAACAATGATTATCTTATATTTAATAAGTAATATGCATTTAAATTTAATTATTGTAATAGCAGCAAAAAGTATTATCCGGTCGGTTCAATTTATTCGGTTTATATAAGCCAAAACCGAACTGAGCTGATACGAACTGAATTACCCAAATATTATAACCAACTTGAACCAGATGGACCGAATAACTAAACTAAACTAAACTAATTAAAACTGGCAGATTCAATTGAGCAACCGAATAAACCGAACCAAATGAACACCCCTAATGATTTATTTACTAAGGTTTCTAAAAGAATAACTAGATGCTTACTATAAAGAAAGTGAAGAAGGAAACCACAGTTGTGAAATAATTCCCCCAATGAGAATCTGCCATGTAAGCACCAATTAAGGTAGTGAGGAAGCAAGTGCCTTGCCATGTGGCGACATCCCGTGCTGCCACCACATTATCTTCTTTTAACTCTGTTTTTAGATATACCACCAGATTTCTCCCAACTCCATAAGAGGCCATGCACATACACAATTGAGTACCTATAATTATCACCCGAAAATAATTGGCAATTTTTTCAAGTACAATAAATTATACAAAGTCTTTCACTTTAATCAGACTGATAAATCTGACTAGAGACAAACAAATTTATGGACCCTACATAAATATCATAAGTATTAAAACTTAATATTGGGCCCAGAAATCTGAATATATCGTTGTGGGATCTACAATTCAAATTTATTGATGAAAATAATGGTTTTATACTGGCAACTTATTTTTATTTTATTTTATGTAAAACTATAATTTTAAACAAAATGGTTCATTTTTTCTCCTATATACTTACAAAGAAGAAAAGAGCAGGCTCCGAAGTTTCCAGTATGATGCTTGAGGGCTGGATTTCCTTTGATGTCAACAGATCCATCTAAAGTGTACTGAAAAATATCATGCATAAACATCATAGAATTAGGAAATTAATACTTCTGAAAGAAAATTAATCATATCTGAATTAAATAGAAAACTAAATGAAACGAATTAATGCCTCGTTGGAGTCTCCGTCTTCTACCACCAGCAACCTCTCCTCTATCTCCTTTGAATCTGAATCCATCACTCTCTCTCTATCTCTCTCTATATCGCTGAAGGGAGGTCAAGTTTTAAGCTAGATTCCATAGTTGGTAACTGGTGAGCGTGACAACATACTGACGGCAGTTGAAAAATGTCAATAATACACATATTCCAAATTTCAATGTCGTTATTCGGTTTAATTAGTATAATATTAGAAGTGCAAAAAAAGCAAAAAGAAGCAAAGAAAAAGAAGCAAAAAGAAGCAAGAACTAGTGTGGGAGTCCTAGCATTAGTCATAAAGGTATCTTCATTCTATTTTATTTTAACAAAAAAAAAAGAAATTTGTTTATGCAAAATCAGTTTATTAAAGTGAATCGAATGCTATTTGTTCAAGTCACTGATTATATATATTTTTTTCCTTTTTGCGATGTTTTGACTGGATCTTTAACAAAAAGGTAATTTTTAGTTATTACTTAAAATTATTTCATGTATATATAATAATAAAATGAATCATATTACACACGAATAATTTATATTAAACGGTAATTATTTTTATAAATTCAGATGCATCATCAATAAATTAGAAAGACTTACTAAATAATGTTAAATATATTTGCTAAAATAGGGAATTTAGAAATTTTCACTAAAATTCAAAGGTGAGCAATCTTTTAACAAAAAGAACTTCTGATTTAGTAATCACTCTCTTATCTAGTAACTTCATCAATGCTTATTTTAGTACTATTATAAACAATTAAATTTTTAATTAGCTTTAAACAATAGAATCAGAATTTTATTTACCAGAAAATATTCGCATCACTCACATAAACAGTGTCTAAACAGCGTCATTATATATTTATAACTTTTTAGTTGTCCACTAATTGAATTAGTTGAAAAATAATATAATTTGCATATTAATATATTTTTATATGTGTTCATTCTATTTTTTTATTTATTTATTAATATACCTTTTCGTTATTATATCTTTTTGAATTCGACGCTAGACTGCAAATAAGTGCCGATTAGATCCCTTTATTTATTATGTTAGTTGCACTGTTATTTATCACCAATTTCAGACGAAAACTGGAATAAGAACTTGAGCAGCGGCCCCATGACATCATATAAAGTGATGCATTACTTTAATATCCTTTTGTAGGATACGGACAACTCGCTAGACTTCAAAGATGGGCCTCCTTTATTTTTTATTTTTCTTGTAGCTTCAAATCAACCTACTCAAAATTAAATATTCAATTTGAAATTGCAAGCAGATTTGTTTTGGGGAATTAAAAAAATTCTTCATATTTTAAAAATACCCCTCATTTTTATATTTTCTCGAAGAAAATAAAATAAAAATAAATCGATTTTTCTTACCCCTTATTACTTAAGCTAATAATCATTGAGAAAAATATTTTTTCTTGACCAAAATGTTCTTTCTTCTATATATAATTTTAATAAACCTCCTAATGTTTTTAATATTTGAAAATAATATTTAACACAATGAAAAATAGATTTTAATAATTCGCTAATATTTTTATATATTAAAAGAATGCAAATGTTTAAAATTATATTTAACATATAATGAATAAATAAATAATATATAATTTAACTAATATATCAGTACATATCTAATATATATTTAACATAAAATATAAATATAATTAATACAATAATTATTGTATCAAACTACTACAAATTAATATATATTGTTCATACATAATTAATATATTATTTGTTAATATTTTATTTATATGTAATAATTTTACTAATTATATATTAAATATTATTACAAATATTCATGCATTTTTCGAATATTGAAAATGAAATAAATAGTATATGATTATATTATTGTGTAAACTATACAATGCTTATTTTATTAGTATAATTTAATTATTATATTTTAATTATTATATTAAATATTTAGGGATTTTTATATTAAAAATATAAGGAGAATTATTAAAATTAAATATTGAAACAAAACAAATAGGGCTATTTTGGTCGAAAAATTTAACCACACAATTGTTAACTTTAATAAAAAAATAATAATTATGTTTCTAGGGATTTTTTTGAGAAAATCTAAAAAGTGGGTGTTTTTTTAAATATTCAGAATTTTTTTTTTTTTTTGAAATTTCCCATTTGTTTTTGGCAATTTTGCAAAATAAAACTCTTAATTTTTCTGAACTTTAAATAACATCTTCACTTATTGATTCCGTCAAAAATCCATATAAAGTTGATTGAATTTTTTTTACCCCTTCATATGTTAATTTTAACATTTTATCCAATTGATTATTCTTTTGTAGGAAAATTATTAATTTCCTCAAAAATAAAAAGAAGAAATATTCTTCATTTACTAGCTCTAAAAAATATACAAACAAAATTACTAAAAACTCATTAATTACTAATAATATATCATATGTGTTACACGAATTAACATACATAAGCAACATTATCTTGAGACGTATACGTATTTAACAAACACGATCAGATTAAGCGCGCTTAACCCTGCCATTAGAAAGAAAAATCTATCCAAATGCCCCTCATTTAAGTTGTCAGGGATCCATCCTTTATCTCCTCCGTTTGTTGTGAACCATTGGACTGATGTCAATATAAACGACGTAACGTAGCTTCCAATCGACAATGTTAAAAATGCGAGAGCCAATGAAATACTCCTCATAGATTGAGGCGCCTGGTCGTAGAAATACTCAAGCATACCAATCTGATTGAACACTTCGCCGAAACCAACTAAGATATGCTGCGGTATTTGCCAAAGTATACTCATCGGTACCGCAACATTCTCATTTACCAAACCACTATTTCTTGCGATCTCTAGCCGTTTCATCTCAACCATAGCGGCAGATACCATAGAGAGAGTAGACATAAGTAACCCGGTCCCAATCCGCTGTAAGTGAGACAAACCCCTTTCGGTGCCGGTGAATCGACTAGCTATTGGTATGACTATCTTCTTGTAAATCGGAACGCCTAAGAGAACGGCAATTACATTGAAACTTGTGACAGAGGCCGGGGAGATGTTGAAAGAAAGGAAGCGGGTATTCATGAACATTCCTTGTTCGACAAAAACCGAACTGTCTTGGAGGCAAACAGAGGCGAATAGTATACATGTCGCCTAAACCGGAAGCAAGCAAAGAATCACTTTTGATTCTTCTATTTGTGATACTGTGCAAATCATCCAAGGATTACTGGTATTGGTACTGATACTGGGGAAATCAGAATCCGATACAATTGCAGCCTTGTCAAGACACCTTTAAACATAAATATAACATTTTGTTAACATATATATCAACAGACGTTGAAATTTTAAATAAAGACGAAAATTATATACGTACAACAAAACACCTGAGCTTTGGATTGTGTTTTCCAGTTGCCTCGTACAAAAGAGAGTTATCCTTCGGCAAATCCAAATTCCGTTTTCTCATGGCGGCAACAGCCACTTGACATAATCTTATCAAAGCGCTTCCACCATGTTTGTGGTATCGGTAAAACTTTGTACCAATCAAGAAGCTCAGCAATCCTAACAACAATAGAAAGGCAGGAATTCCAAACTCTAATGGCCATCCATAGATATCTTGTAACGGTACTATAATGAGTACTGCTATCAAATTCCCTATCTTAATGCACATGTAATACCAACTAAAGAAGGATCCTTTCGCCATAGGATTGGTGCCTGTTCAAAATAGTAACTTATTATTACTTATTCAGGGTTTCAAGTTTAGTTATGGCGAAAAATAGAGATAATTTGAATAATATATTACCGTCAAATTGATTTGCGCCGAAGGCTGACAAACATGGTTTCATTGCACCTCCTCCTAAAGCAACCATGTAAATGCCAACAAAGGAGAATATGTATTGCGGCGACAATTCGAACGTCGAAAGAGTCAAAACAATCATTCCCTTTTGTCAAAAGAAGAAAAAAAAAAGAAAAAATATCCTTAAAATAGATTTAATTTTAAGCATAATTGATAATTGGTACTTTGTTCATCACGAAAAATTAGGGCAAGAAACAATTTTTTACTTTTTCTTTCTAATTAATTTCCTCTTGATTTCTCTGCTTTTCTTGTTTCGAGTTGTTCATGCATTACTTACAATAGAAAAGACGGAACAGAAACATGTGATAGTTAGATAATTCCCCCAATGAGAATCTGCCACGTAAGCTCCGACAAGTGTAGCAAGGAAATAAGTGCCTTGCCATGCTGATACGTGTGCTGCTGCTACAACACTTTCTTCATGCAACTCGTTTTTCAGATATACCACTAGGTTTCTGGATATTGCAAAGTACGAAAGGGACACACCTAGTTCAGTAACTGTAATTCATATGGAAAATAAATAAATTAGCCGCCGAAAAATATGTACTTTTGAATAGTAGAGTTTTAATTTTCATATTGTTTATTGTTGAGGGGATAAAATATAAAAAAGATCTGAATTACTCAATTCTCTTGGCTAATTTGACCTTGTAATGAACATTTTATCTCCTTATATATTAATCGATGGCACCCAGGTAAAACTTGGGGCATCTAATTTCAGAGAAAAAAAAAGATCTGAATTACTACTATAGGGATGAATGGCCTCCTTACTTAGGATAAAAGAGGAAGCTCTCCAATTTCCAGTTTGATGCTTCAGAGCACGGCGACCTTTGAAGTCAATCGAACCATCTGATGTGTATGGTGTTATATCCTATATATATTATAAACCAATATAAGGATGTATAAGTATTATCTCAAAAAAAAATTATTTTGTTCTAAAACAGTAAATATGCCTGAAAGGAAAAAAAAGCTGATGAGTTTAAAAGAAAGTAAAAAATTCAGTTCAAAGAGATGAAACAGTCGAAATATATATATATTTTTTAATGCCAGCTTGACGTGGAAGAAATTGAACTACATTAAAATATCGAAATATTTATTTTAGTATATGACCTTATGAAGGTTTTCTTCTTCGACTTGTAACAAGTTTTCATTGGCCTCCTCTTGCAAACTCATTGTTTGGATGGAAGCAAAACATAATCAACTAAGAAATGCCCATCTAAAAAGATAGGCCGAATTTAATATGTACCCCAACAAAATCTCATAATTTCAGATATACCCGTACAAATTTAAAATATCATCAAATAACCCTACAAAATTACTCATATACCATAAATACCCTACAAAACTACATATCTACCATTATGAAAATATTACTAATATCATTTTCGTTAATATTCTGTCAAAATCGTTTAGCCAAGTAACATCTTTAATGATTTCAATATTATTAATTACTTTATTAAAAATACAAAATAATTATTTATACTAGTTTTTAATTTTTTTTATTAATTTCTTTCACAAAATTATAAGTTTTCTCTCAAACATAATCATCTTAAAACTACCATATATAAATATATAAATAAAAGAACATAAAATAATTAATATAAATACTTATCATATGTACATAGAGGCAAAAATAGAAAATAAAGAAAATAGCGTTAATCTTGCTTCTTAACACAAAATATATCATATGGATATTCATTATATGTTTATAATATTTTTTGTAGAGGTATAAGTGAAATTACGATATTTTTTAGGATACACTTGAAATTTGGCCCAAAAGATATTTCATAATTGGTGTGATGTGAAAGGAAGCACCATATGTTGTCTTTTCTTTTTTATTCATTATGAAATTGACATGTGCTATATGACACAATTTGGTACAATAAATTATCTTTTTCTACTATAATATTAATATTTAAAAGTAGAGATGTTTAAAGATAAATTTAACATTTTATATGTTAATTTTCTATGTATGTAAAAATTACTTCTCGTCAATATTATTTTTCCTATATGAGCATATAAAATTAACAATATTATTGTTAAAAATGTATACGACCATCTGACAAAATCTATAATGCAAATATTATACCTGAGTATAATAATTTAAAACGATAATATTTATACTATAGATCCTATCAGATAGCCGTCATGCTCTTTGATCATGTTGTAATAGCATTTTTGAACACATGAAACTCTAATAGATTACGATCTATATCATTTTGTAATACATAACAATAACAATTTGTACTAGTGCGTGTAGAATGCATAATTGGGCATTATGCCATTTGATGATGGTTAAATTTGCCGCAGAAATATAATTGAAATTTATTATGTATCTAAAATTTTGGTGAATTTCAAATAATTCATAATCTAGTTGGTAAAGTATGTATATTACATTTGTACTCAGAGATAATAAGTTCAAGTCCCACCAACCTACAAGTTTCATATATCATATATTTAATAAAAATCTCTAAATTCATTAAATGTAGGTTGAATGTCCGTCATAAAACAGAAAAAAAAAAAAAAAGATTTTGGTGAACGAATCTCCTCAATCATTGCAGATGTGTATTCAGTAAACTCTAATTGAGTCCTTATCTAGCAACGTCTTCAGTCATTTCAAATGATCGAAGTATAAATTGTTTCTTTATGACTTTAGGGCATATTGTTTGCTAGTGCATTTTGAAGTTAGGAAAGTTCGGAAATGATCTAAAAAATTGTAAGAAACTAAAAAACTACATCAAACGATGAAGAAAACTTATTTTAATGAAATCATAAAACTATCAATATAATATTGATATTTCAAAAAATATTGTTCAGATGAAATCTTGAGAATATAATATTTATATTCTTTAATCAGGCCCACGTCTAATACCAGCAAAATTGATGGCTATGATTAAGTCCATGTCAATTTCAATTTAAACAATTATTCTCTTTGTATCGTTAGGGTCATTTTTCATTTCTATAGAAGCAAAATAAACTGATTGAATTCGAGCTCGATCCTACTCAATTCGTTTACAGTCATAATGCATTCATATATGTCAAATGAATTGTAATTTAGTTTATAAATTAGATCAAGTTCGATTCAAAATCAATCTTCAAGACCTTGATCAAGTATTAGGGTTATGACTTGATATGCATCACCGGCTTATTTGTCGTTAGAATTTTCGAAATTCAGAAACAATATAACATAAATATATAAAAATAAGAAAATACAAAAAGGTAGAATGAACATATCAAAAAACATATTGATATATAAAATAATTTTTTTTTCAATTTTTTATATAAAAGTATAGTTAACAACTGAAAATGATATAAAAATATTATATGATGATATTAGAGTGATGTGAATGTTTTCCCAAGTATTATTGGGGATCCACTGAATCCAAATTGATTGAATTCAAGCTCAATCTTGCTGGATTGAATTGGGCTAGTTGAGACAGCCTTATATAGAAAGACCAAGATGAAGGCCCAACAAACAAGACATGTCTTAAAATTCATAAACTAGAGCTTATCTCACTCTGCGGTTTATATTTTTTGTATTATACAGTATATATTTGAATTTATTTAAGATATAATTTAGTTTGCATAAACATATGAAAATTAGACATTACTCATTTGAAATACTATAATATAATATCGAGTAACTTTAATAAATATAATAATATAACTCATCACATATAAAATTATAATAAAAGTACCACAGAAAATCTAGACGTACGTAATATATAGTATATATCTGAAATTATTTATATGATGTAATTTTAATCTAGATGAGCATATGAAAACGCGACAGTACTAATTTTAATAACTATAATATAACATGTAATGAATTAAAAAAAATTATAATTATACAACTCACTATAAACAAAATTATAATAAAAATGTCACAGAATATCCGGACATAGTGGAACATGTGTAACCACGTCGTACTATGTTCAAAATTATAAGTAGTATATATTTGCTGGTTGGACCCGGTGTTGCATCTCCATTCTTCATTGACTGGCTCGGTCTTACATTTTTTTAGTCCAGTTTGAAACAGTGCTTCAGCACATAACCAGTTGACCTGTCAAATTTCATAATAAACTAATTTTGGTCCCATTTTCTTATCAAAAATATACTTGTCTGTTTCATATTTTAATTTGCCAGCCCCATAGAAATATAGAAATTATCCTACATAATAGGGCATTAACACATAACGAGAGGTCAAAAGAGAAAAAGGAGAAAAAAAATACACCATTGTTGATCTAATTCTAATCTTACAATGCATCATCTTAAGAACCTCCAAACCTCAGTTATCATCACAGGAGCCGGATTTTCAGGTCAGTCTGGTCATAATTTAAATTCATCATCTTTTGTATAACAAATATAAATATTGAATGATTAACATTATGAATAAATACATATTTCATCAGGAATATCAGCAGCAAAAACACTTTCAGATGCTGGAATCACTAATTTAACCATTCTTGAGGCTAGCAACCGCATCGGCGGCTGGATTTGCAAGACGAACTTCGGCGGAACCAATGTGGAGCTCGGACCAAATTGGGTCGTAGGAGTCAATGGCAAACAGACAAATCCGATTTGGGAGATGGCTGAGAAACTTGGGCTCACAAATTTCTACCCGGACTACTCCAAACTCTCATCTAATACATACAAGCAAACGTACGTAATAATTCAATAAAAAAAAATTCAATAAAAACAATGTATGTATTAACTGCCTTTTTTTGTTATTTCATTTTTTCTCATATTTTTGTAATGCTGTTTAAATATTTCATGTTGTATGGGCCTGTGCGAAGAGAATCTATAATGTAAAAAGGGTTTGTATTTAGTAAAGTGTGTGTGTGAATGTTTTATGTGTCTAGAGAGATATATCAAGAATGACATTCTACAATATATAACATATAAGCATATCAATTTATTTGTATCATTTTGTAGGCAGAAAAATTAATGGGAAAAATGTATTAATAAAATCCTCCCAATGTCTTACTTCTAATACGGTCTGAGGAAAAATTAAATTAAGTGGTCCGATCGGCAAATAGCTCTTGAATTTCCACGAAAGGGCTTCATCGATCTCCGCATCGAGACCTTCGAATGTTGCCATAACGATGACATTCGCGCGAGTTAGCGCGAGTTCCATTGCAATAACGGCGAGAGAAAACCGTGAACCGAGATATCCATTTACGATTCCTTCGGGTAGATTGGAAAATAAGTACTTGGAGATGCACGGGATGGAATCGCCCAGCGTTTTTCTTTCATGCGAGACAGATACTGGTTTAATTATACAAGATGATTTTAATTTATCGTTGTCCAAACTATTAAAATTTATTTAACAAATTATCAAATAAAACTTTTCAATGAATACCTTGATGGTTGCGCAGAATGTCATGTCCATTCGTGTGCACCATCAACAATTGAGGCGTGCTGGTGAAGAGCACGATCCAAGGAACACCCATCTTTCCTGCGATGTCACCGGCTGACCACATCAGTCCATCTGTCACGATACACGTCACTTTGGCCCCACCTGCCTCTTCTGCCGCCGCTTTCAATCCGACCGTCACACTCTCATCAATAGATTCCAAGAAGAACTCTGTATCAAAAAAATTGCATCCATTAGATTAACAAATTTTACTCTTTATAATTAATCTGACCATTGAATAACATAACTAAATACTTTATATTTAATTGCAAATATTGTATTGTCTAAATTTTTGTAAAAAAAAAAAAACCCTTTGACAATGTTGTAAGAATATGTTCTGCTAGTGGAAATTAAATCTAAAGAAAAAGAAAAAGAAGGCTAAACAACATACCAGCATTTGGAGGAACTTGTCTAGATCCAATTTCAACCAAATGGAAATTCTTAGGGTTTTGAGGGGATTGAAGAGATTCCATTGAGCCGCGGGTTGAGAGCAAGGAGAATATAGCATCGGGCGCCACGTCAGCCAGCCTGCACAGCAATTTGGCAAAATTCGCGACATCGCCTCCAAAGGGGAATGGCACAAATGTGATATGTGACTTTCTCATGTTTTTTGGAGAGTTGATGGCGAGATTCAGTCGGGGAAAGCACAACGATTCTACAGATAAAGATCGAAGTATGAGTTAGCATTGAAGGGAATTGAACAATAATTTAAAATACAAAACAATGACTCACTGAAAAATGTGGGGAAATTCAAGCATCTGAATCCACTTTCCAAACTAATAGAAGAAGAATAACGACCCAGTTCATTTGGACTGGAATCTCTTGATATGGTTTGAGTCGGAGGGATTGTGTTGTCCATGGCGAGAAGAAAGATATTGTGATGAAGCTCGGGGAAGAGAGAGAGAGAGAGGAATAAATCAGTGATTCTGAGAGAGAGGGAGGGAGAGAGTGGAGAAGGAACACTGACCCAATATATTTTCTGAACAATATATACATGATACTATTTTATTTATAACTTCAAGATGGAAAGAAAAACTCTAAAATGCCACAAAATTTCCCCCTCCTTACCACTATGAAGTCAGCTTTTTTGGACTGTAGTGATAAGTGGGGCTCACAAAAGAAAAAAATAATTTTTGGTGGTAAGCGGGCCCCACTTTTCAGTGAATTAAGTGGTAAGTGGGGGACATTTCTGTGGCACTGTAGCAAGGCCTGGAAAGAAACTATGATATTCCTTCTAATATATAAAGCTTATAATTTGAAGGAATATTGACATGTGTACTCCTCTAAATTAGTAAATGTCCCTAATCAGTGATGGCGATTGGAGTTCCGTTCAAGAGAGTATTTTCTGCGGCGTGCCGATGATTTGCCGGCCCTTTTCCGGAGACCATTTTTTTGACGCTCGAACAGTTTCACATGTTTTGGAAGCGGGGGTTGAGTTAAAAAAAGAAGCTTTTACCAAAGAAAAGATTGTATGGACGATTCGTGAGATTTTTGAAGGGGAGGAAGGAGTAAGGATGAGAGAGAGGGCGAAAATGTTAAAGAAATATGCGTCTAATAAGCTTGAGTTGAACGGCAGATTTACCAACAAGAATTTTGAAAAGTTGGTGAAGGAGTTTTCAAGTGTCGATGAAGGAGCTTTTCAAGTGTTGATGATGCATGTCAAGATGGGAAAAATAATCAAATATTTATGAAAATACTCTATGTGAAAGAGTTTAATAAAAATAACTTGATGTGGAAAAGATAATTGGTTTAGTTTCATAATGATTTGTTATTTATTTTTATTTTTTTTGAATCAGTATAATTCTTGTTATTCAAAGAAAATTTCAGTGACAATGTTTTCTTTTTTCTTATTGTCTTTTACTTATATTCAAAGAAAATTTCATGTAAAGTGTAGAAGTTGTTTCGATTAAGATAGACCAGATAATGAATCAACCAAGGCTTTCACTTTATGTAACAGAGCAATTATTCCGAAACAAACATTCCACCTTCTGTAAATATTTCATAACCAGGGATCAAACTGAACAAAATCCAGCGCTCAACAATACTTACATTCCTCCCCTAAACTTCACTCCTTTTTTTTTTGATTGATTACTGGAGGTGGGTGATCTCACACTCAAGATGATTTTATTAAATAAAAATAAAAAAGTTTCAAATATGTTGGAGGACCCAAGACAGTGAGCAAGCTTATGATGAGTTACTCCAAACTGAATTACAAAACAAAACCAAACACATAAACGCTCGTCTACAGAAAAGAGCAAGAAGCGGGAAAAAAAAGAAAAAAGAAAAAAGCGATGTATCATTATATTCTCTTTGTCGGTCTTGGGTTAGAAACGGAAGTGCTCGCAAAATTCAGTTATTTAGTTTTGTAAGAAATTTGTTAAAAGGTGTTATCACCGGCGGTTATTTCCAAAACCGCCGGTCAAAGTGATTATCACCGGCGGTTTTCTTGCAAAGCCGCCGGTGAAAACCCCTTCCAGAATTAATTTTTTTACATTTTTTTTTTTTGCATTTTTCATTAAAAAAAACCTAATTAATAAAAACAAAAAATATCACAATAAATTTGACATAGTTTCAAATTCATAGGAGGGTCTGTAAATTTGTTGATAAATCTCTTGATACGAGTAGACTGCTAAGGTATGCCATTTATTGTGATATTTTTTGTTGTTATTAATTAGGTTTTTCTTAATGGAAAATGCAAAAAAAAAAATGTAAAAAATAATAATTCTGGAAGGGGTTTTCACCGGCGGCGTTGCAAGAAAACCGCCGGTGATAATCACTTTGACCGGCGGTTTTGGAAATAACCGCCGGTGATAACACCTTTTAGAGTTTTTTTGTATCACTGGCGGTTTGCTCTGAACTGCCGCTGATAAGTTTTTTAGCGGCGGTACCGCCGTTGAAAAAAAAAACACCACTACTAAAAAATTATTTTCTAATAGTGATGGTATATAAGTGAAAGTGCACGATCTGTTCTTTCTCCTGGTTTCGTGGATCGGGTAGAGCAGAGCGAAAGAGGAAGGTTTGTTAGTTGGGCCCCGCATCTTGAGGTGTTGGGATACATGGCGGTAGAATTGTTTGTCAGTGATGGCGACTGGAGTTCCGTTCAAGAGAGTATGTTCTGCGGCGTGCCGATGATTTGCCGGCCCTTTTCTGGAGACCATTTTTTTAACGCTCGAACAGTTTCACATGTGTTGGAAGCAGGTGTTGAGTTAAAAAAAGAAGCTTTTACCAAAGAAAAGATTGTACAGGCGATTCGTGAGATTTTGGAGGCGGGGGGGGGGGGGGGGGGGGGTAGATATTTGATGCTGGCCCAAACAAAAAAATATATATATCACCGGCGGCCCATTATAAAAAACCCCACTGATAATATTTCTATGAATGTCACTGGCGGTTCTGGAAACAAAACCGCCGGTGATAATTTTTTAGTTTCCCTCCTATTTCTGAAATTTTTTTAATTATCCCGCCAAATTTTAGAATCATTCCTCCATATCTTCTGTTACATAGATATTTGAATATGTGAAAGAAGTGAAGCGGGTGGAATGTAAGTGTTATTGAGCACCAGTCTTTTTTCAGTTTAGCCCGTGTGTTGAGGAAGCTGACGTGTCAGAGGAAGAGCAGGCAGGAGGGGAGGATGCTGAGGTGGCACTGACGCCACCTCAGCAAGAAATACAGATGGACAGCAGTTTTGAGGTTGGAGAAAATCGTAATGTACTCTTCAATGTTGCTGTGAACAACAAGGGGTACTGTTGGTGTAGATGGATTATGAAAATCTTTGGATTTTAGTGGTGTTCTTTTGACGAGGTTCTAAGGATAAAAAAATAATAAGATCTGTCAGATCAGTATTTGCTTTTTTTGTGTTTTTTTTTTTAGAATTAACAAATTCAACCGAGTTCAAATAACTAGTATGTTATTTGGGAAGAAAATAAGCTGATCACTTGTTTTGAGATAATATGTTGTTATTGGTTGAATAATTTGTAATTGCTAATGTTGGAAATTTTAGCTCGTTGAATAATTTGTGTTTGAACGAGGAGGAGAATGTAAAAAAAAAAGTGGCTCATTAATTTTTTTAATTAGTGTCTAACTATTATTAATAATATTTTAGCCTTGTTGTTCTATTTATAAATATGAAGTTTGTTTGAGAAATTGAAAATATTTACAGAAGGGGGGAAATTAGTTGAAAGCCCAAGTTAATTCATTACTTGGTCTATCTTAAGTGAAACAACTTTTTTACCTTATTAGAATCATTCCTCTATATCTTGTGTTATAAATTACAAAGTGATAGGGGGTTTCATAGCTGTTTATCTTTCTGGATTTATTTCTACAAATTGTTTGAATTAGAGGACTGGTCTACTCTATTTCACATGCCACTGTCAAATATGGCTCTCCACGAACTAGATCGCTTGATCTCATTGTGGGATCAATGGAATCAGTATGACGTACAACAATCCAATAACAATCCCACATGGTCCCTCTGTCATGATGGCCGATTCAACACAGGATCATTATACAAGTTAATGGCTTCAAATCCTAATTGTAAGATCACTTACTCATTCATATGGAAGATAAAAGCACCGCCAAAATTAAACTATTTGCTTGGAGGTTGATAAGAGACATACTGCCAACCATTGATCAGTTACAAAAAAGAAGGATGCAACTGACAAACATCTGCGTATTATGTATGGCACAAGCTGAGTCCGTCAAACATCTATTCGAAAACTACCCCTTTGCCGAACACATTTATATTCAAATGGGGATAAATAGCGACACGATCATACGTACTCTAAAATCAAATGGCCAATCGGAAGCTCATACTATACTAAAAATTATGGCATCATGCTTTCAAATATGGAAGGAAAGATGCGCCAGAACGATCATGGACGACTATAACAATGCCATGACAGTCCTAGAGTACATTCAAGCAGATATACGATTATGGAAAGAGCTACTCTGAAGATTACCGCTCCATAGACCTCATACATTCTTTATTTCTTATAACTTAGTTGGTTTTTATTCCCTTATTTCTTTCCAATTATTTACTTCTGTATTTTTCTTTTCTTTTACTTTTCTTTATTCTCTTTTATTTTAATTTTAATTTCCGTCCATTTTAATCGCCGTCAAGGTCATTCTTGTAATTATAAGATAAAAATATTATGTATAATCCTTTAAAATAAAATAAAATTGACATAAATAATATATACAATAATTAAATTATATATTTTATTCACAAAAATAATATAATAATATATACATAAAACGTGTCGTGTCCTGATGAATTTTGAGATTTGCCATGCCGTCATGTCCGTGTCCGTGCAACATAGATCTCAAGTGACCAAGCATAAATTATTTCTTTATGACTTTAGGGCATATTGTTTCATGTTTGCTAGTGCAATTTAAATTAGGAAATATCAGAAATGAATTTCAAGAAATTATCAGTGTAACCTCCGTTCTAAACTTAGCAACAGAAGAATTCATCCCCCATCAGAAATGCAATAGAAGGGAGACGTCTGTAAACCTAATCGGTTAAGGGGGGAAGAGAAGGGATAGCAACCAGACCGCCAATTTGTGTAGCATCGACCACAGCTTGTGCCAGCCTCCAAACCACACGACCTACGCTTCGGACACAAATCAATACTTTTATTATCATTGTAAAATAATTTTTTTTTATTATCATTGTGATATCTTACAAAATTTGTAATGTGGTTCTGTTGGAAATGCCGGCATGTGGCATGCTCTTTTGCTTTCTCACTCTATTTCTATTTTTTCTTTTCCTTAAACTTTGAAACTATTATCAATGATGATTTGTAACCAGACTTTGATTAATATAATTTTTTTATTTTAGACTTTGATTAATATAATTAAGCGAGAGATGCTAAAGCTCTCCGTATTTTTCAAAAAAAAAGAAAAAGAAATTATGAGTATATGCATGAAAAATATGAAGATAATGTATTAAATGAAATTAAAGATAACTATAAATATAATAGTGATTTGTAAGAAGTTGTTGAGAAAAAATAATTGGAAGGAAAATTAACCTTGTTTGATATTCTTTAGTTAGGCTCACGTCTAATTGCTAATTCCAAGCAAAATTAATGCTTTGATTAAGTTCATGTTCAATTTCAATTTAAACAATTATTCTCTCTAGTTACGACCATTTCTCATTTCAATACAAGCAAATGAAATGATCAAATTCAAGTTCGATTCCAAACTGATGAAATTCAAGCTCTACCCTACTCGATCAAGTTCGGTTCATTTTTTTTTTTTGAAGCTTCAGCAGGCGAAATGTCTTGCTGAGATATCATTAATTAAATAAAAATAAAAAACGTACAAGTCATATTTAAAAAATCAAATGAAAAAAGAAGAAGAAAAAGCAAAGAAACACACACACGACGTAAGCTAGCGGAATCAATTACTAATCTAACTCGATTCTCACTTAGCTGTTCTAACAATACGTCAACCAATTTGTTGTTTGAACTGCACTCTCTGCTAAGACGGTCTCTGTAGATGGCCTCATTTGCCGGAAGATCTCCCACATAATCCGGCCATTCTTGTCCTTGCCTATTCCATTAACGATCCAGAAGCTTGTGAGGTCTGATGCTGAGTCTAAGTAAAGTCCTTTGTGCATCCACACCCCCTCTAGCAAACTCGCAGTGAAGGAAAAAGTGAATGGCCGTTTCCATTTCATGTTGCCGGCACATCGTGGATTTTCCTTGATTGGGCCATCCTCTCTTGATGAGGTTGTCTTGCGTCATAAGGCGTCCGAGAAGCATTTGCCATCCGAAGAAACGAACCTTCTCGGGGCGTTTAATTTTCCATAACCTTGGATTTTCTTCCGATGTGGTGTGAGCCATGTGAAGCACTTTGTAGGCCGATTTGGTCGAAAATTCCCCCGATACCAACCATCTCCATCTTGGTTTGTCTCTTTGGTTGGAAGGGTTTATAAGAGCAAGGGTAAGGAACAGGTCTCAGGATTCAAAGCGAATCCTATCACCGGTAGAGGGGAGTAACCCTTGGAAATTTATAGCACCTTCCAAGACTTGTGTCACCGTTATGTTGTCATCTCGGATGTTAGCATAGATGGTTGGAAAGAACATTTTGAGAGGACCTTGTAGTGCCCAAATGTCATTTCAAAAATTAATTCTCGTGCCTTGACCCAATTCATAAGAAATGGAGATGTTGAATATGGGTACTAAATCGACAATTTGAGAGAGAAAGAAGGAAAGTGATTGGTTGTTTAGGTTTAGATCGGATGGATCCTCAAATCCATATAATGTGTGTAGTATTTTTGCCCATTGACTCTTTGAATCGGATTTCCAAATCCATAGGTATTTGAGGAGAAGGGAAGTATTTTGTTTTTTGATGTTAGGAATACCAACTCCTCCTTTGTCTTTCGGCAAACATAGGTTATCCCGAGCTACCAAGCAGTGACCTCCCGAGCATTTCTTATCTCCTCGCCATAGGAAAGCTCGGGCAAGTCTATTAATCTCATTAATTAACCAATTTGGAAAGAAAAATACTTGCATTTCATAAGTAATAAGTGAGAGAAGTACCGACTTGATTAGGGTAAGTCGGCCTCCAAAAGAAAGTATCTTTCCTTTCCGTCCGGCTAATCTTTTTTGTATTTTTCCGAGGATGGTGAGGAATAGCGTTCTTGACGGTCTTTTAACCGTTAGAGGAAGCCCTAGGAATTTTAGTGGAAAGTTTTCCGTTGGGCAATTGAAAATATGAGTGATGACATTCACTAGGTCATCCGGAATTATAATTGTCGTGCATGCGCTTTTTTCCCCAATTTACATCAAGACCTGAAATTGCGGAAAAGTTATCCAAGGTCTCCTTGATAATCTTTGGATTTTTGGGATCCGCCTCGTCAAGAATGGTTGTGTCATCAGCGAATTGTAACAACATGGGTGGGAGAAGGTGATATTGATTAAAAGTTGAGGTCACTTATTGATATGATTGAGGCACATCGACAACTAGGTCAAAAAGTATTGGAGAGAGTGAGTCTCCTTGCCTTAGGTCCTTTTTGTATGGGAATGGGGTAAGTTCGGTTCATTTACAACCATAATATATCATGTCAATTGAACTGTTAATTTAGTTTCTAACTCAGTGTTCGATCAACTTCCATTCAATCGATCTCTAACTAGTCCTCAAGTATTGGAGTTCAAAATGAGCAAGTTCGACTCTGTTCGAATCCTACTGATAAAATTTAAGCCCAATCTTGTTCGATTGAATTGGGTAGTTCACAGAGCTCTAATATTCAAAGACCAAGAGAAAGACCAAACAAATAAGGCACGACTAAAAATTCATAAATATGTTTAGATGTAAATAGTTAAACTCAGAATTAACAGAAAGAAAGCACATTTGGATGGGGGACTTGAGCCCTCTCCAAATATTTTCAAAAAAAATATTCATAAATATGTTGGATGGACCCGGTGAGGGACGGCTCTATTATGGGGTTAATGAAGCCAATGTCAAAGGCCAAACAAAATGCGCGGCCACTCAAAAACTAGTAAGTCTTATTATATAGAAGGAAGATAAAAATGATGCAAGTCATGGGCTAGGAAATATAGATAAATAATTCACTTTTAAGGAAAAAATCAATCATATCATCCAGGCATAGTATTAGAATATATTTCGTGATTGATCTTCATTCTTGATGATCAAATTTAACATTTCCTAAAATATCCATAAATTCTCTCAAATTCAGAAAATTTTATATCTTGGATTTATACATCATATTTGCATTACAGTAAACAGTTTTACATGTGTATTATATTATATGCTATATTTGCAATATACAATTATTATAATATCCTGCAATTAATAGAATGATAGTTGATAGTTCTTTTCAGCTTTTCATTTTGAAGAAAAAATAAAAGAAAAAGAAGAAAGAAAAAAGAAAAAATCGTCCCGGTTCTGCACCTCAATTCTCCAATGACTTACTCCATCTTATCATTATTTTAGTCCAGTTATGGACAAGTGATTCAGCACTTACCGTGCAAGTTTAATAATAAACTAATATGGTTACCATTTTTTATAAATAAATAGTTTTATCTGTTTCATATTTTAATTTGCCAACCCACATAAATGTAGAAATTTGCCTATACAACAGGGCATATACACATGAATGGAGGTCAAAAGAGATAAAATAAACATTCATTATTGTTGACCTTCTCAAATCTAGATCAGTTCTTGAACATTAACCAGTTGACCTTGCAAAGTGAACCGGCGTCCCGTTCAGATAGTCAATAAATAAACCAATTCTGTTTCCATTTTTTATCAAACATATATCTCTGTCAATTTGTAAAAATATACAAATTGGCCTATATAACAGGGCACAAACATACACAATTTCATAAAAAAAACACGCACACACACAAAAACGGAGGTCAAAAGAGGAAAAAGAGAAAAATACACCATTCTTGTCCTAATCCTAAACTTTACAATGGATCATAAGGACATCAGCCAAACCTCAGTGATAATCATAGGAGCCGGATTTTCAGGTAAGTTTAATATTTACATAATTTAAGTTCACCATTTTATGTATAAAAATGTAAGAAAATATACTCAACCCCTAAAATCTCCACCAATTTTTATTGATATTCTTTTTATTGATAAGTTGTTATTGAAATAAATGGTTATTATAAATTAATGGTTATTGAATTTTAATTGGGGACCTGATATATAACGACAGGATTTTCCGTGGTGACATTGACAGTATATAGAGACATTAAAGAGTATATAAATTTAAAACAAACAGTATATAGAAAATAATATATAAGTGAAAAATAAAAACAGTATATACGTGAAAATGAAAATAGTACATGGAAAACAAAAATTATATAGAAATGCAGAGGAAACAGTATACGGTCATGACGAGGTCGTACTTAATCCCGTTGTGATTTCGGATTTCTCTTTTAATTATATGTGGTTATTCTAAAAAAATAGATAGTTATTGAAAAACAAAAAAAAATTAAAAACATATAATATAAATGATCATATTATGATGGTTGACCACTTTGACTATAAAATAGATGAAGATTATGGAGATTGTGTATACAAAGTCCAAAAATGTATATGAATAACTAACATTATGAATAAATAAAAATTTCAACAGGAATATCAGCAGCAAAAAAACTTTCAGATGCTGGAATCAAGAATTTAACTATTCTTGAGGCGACCAGCCGCATCGGCGGTCGGATTTGCAAGAAGTACTTCTACGGAGCCAATGTGGAGGTTGGAGCGAATTGGATCGAAGGAGTCCATGGCAAACAGGAAAACCCGATTTGGGAGATGGCTGAGAAAGTTGGGCTCAGAACTTTCTACTCGGACTACTCCAAACTCTCATCCAATACTTACAAGCAAACGTACCTAATAACTGCTTTTTTTTTGTTATTTCATTTTTTTTTTAAAGTTTCAGGAGACGAATTGCTTCATTGAGATTCTATTAAATAATAAAAATTCGTACAGCGTAACAGAAGTTAGAGAAACAATACTTACAGTCATCTCCCAAATCGGGTTTTTTCTTAGTATTTTTGTATTCATGATTAAATATTTATCTCTATTTTTATTCCAAAAATCAAGTGTTTAATTATGTTTTTCATTTTTGAGAAAGACTGAAGAATGTTCTGGGACCTGGCAAGCAAGTTCCATTTTTTCACATGTTTTGTAATGCTTATTAAATATTTATTCATATTTTTTTTCTAAAAATTAAGTGTTTAAGTATGTTACTTTTTTTGTTGGAATTTTTTTTTTTTTTGAGAGCGCTGAGTATTGAACTCGGGTCGCATGCTTAAGAGGAAGTGTTTTTGCCAATGGGCCACTGCCTTTTTCTTATTTGTTGGAAAAACTGAAACAGGTTCTTAGATCTTGCTTATTTATTTTGTGCCTTGTTTTCATGTAGTGGAAGGGCGCTTTACGACAAAACAGAAGTTCAGGAAGCTATCGATCTGTCAGACAATGTCCATGAAGCTGGCCAGAAACTCTCGCAATCTTTACCTCCGAGTGGATGGGAAGACATCAGCGTGTTAACCATGCAACGTCTACAAAAACAGTAAGCACACATAATTGTTCTTCTTTTTAACTACATGTATAGAAAAATAGTATATATAAAATCATCAAAACAATTTATATATTTTTATAAAAAAAAAAATATATATATATATATATATATATATATATATATATATATATATATATATATATATATATATATAGAGAGAGAGAGAGAGAGAGAGAGAGAGAGAGAGAGAGAGAGAGAGAGAAATTATTCTGAGTGCCCAACAGCGCCCACCATACAGTTTTAGTTGTACATATATATATTTGCACTTGGATATACATTTTATGTTTATAAATATATTTTTTTTGAAAATATAGCTTTTTGTAATTTCACTATATCTTTTGTGTTTACAAAAATATATTTTTGTAATTTGATTATATCTTTTGTAATCGGGCGCTGTTGGGCGCTTCAAAATGCTGGCACTCCATATTGTTACAAATAATATATATTGTTAAATTATAGATCCTCTTAAATCTTCTCTCTTCTTTTTGCAGTGTTCCTTCAAAACCACTTGATATGGTGGTGGACTATTTGAACTATGACTATGAATTTGCAGAGCCGCCACGTGTAACGAGTCTTCAAAACACGAATCCATTGCCGACCTTTGCAAATTTTGGCGATGATGTTTATTTTGTTGCTGACAAAAGAGGCTATGAGAGTTTAGTGTATGATGTGGCACGTGAATTCCTTAAGCATAGAGATAATGATGAGTCCGGCACCTCCGGCGTGATCGTCGATCCCCGACTTCATTTCAATAAAGTAATTAGTTATCACAATCGACTGAATTACATTGTTATTTCCATTTAAATTAATATGCTTTATATATTTTTATTCTTAGTATTTGTTTTTTTAATTTCATATTCGGTTCAATCGGATAAAATGAGGTAATTAAGTTCAGTTTAGTCCGGTTCATTTTTAAAACGATTATAAAGTTAGTTCAGTTGCAAATGGTCCCCTAACCTAATGATGATCGAGTATTTTGATTAAGATATATATTATAGTTCGGAAGTTCAAATCTCATACTCATCAAATTGGAGCAGAATATTTTCTCTTTATTTCTTAACAATATATTTATTTCTCACTTGAGGATTTAAAAAAAAAGTTAGTTCAATTTAGTTCAATTGATATTCATGTTCGAACTAGACGCCGGATGGATGGAATTTTAAGGTCAATTCAATATATTATGGGTTCAAAATTTTTATTTTATTTTTGAGAATTGGGTTCAAAATTTAGTAGCAGACTAAATAATAGAAGTTGGACATGTTTTTTTCATTCAATTATAAAACAAAATAACTTTTACATATTTTTGCACCCAATTTCATTCTTTAAATGCATAAACATATTCTTCTCAAACAGAAAGATATAATCATTTGAAATGTAGAAATGAACAAATAACAACAAAAAAAATGGCTCAACAGGTAGTAAGGAGCATTGAACAACAATCAGAATTTGACAATAAAGTACAAGTGATAACCGAGGATGGATCTACTTATAAGGCAGATTTTGTCTTGGTCTCTGTTAGCCTTGGAGTCCTCCAAACAGGACTAATCCATTTTAAACCTCACTTGCCTGTAAGTACTTTATCATCACAAATTATTTCACTGACTCTTTTATTAATTTCTGAACTCACAAATATACTAATCATCTGAGCTCAATAGAGTTAGTGAATCATCTATATATTAAAGATAGAATTATTGTGTTTCATTATGGTAATACATATTTATATAGGATTTCTCATAAGTACTGTTAAAACGTAACCGACTTTTCTTGTACCAGGATAAGAAGATCCTTGCATTAAACTCCTTCGATATGGCTGTTTATACCAAAATCTTCCTTAAGTTTCCTTCCAAGTTCTGGCCGGAAGATTCTGAGTTCTTCCTCTATACATGCGACAGGCGAGGATACTATCCGATCTGGCAGGTACCAAAAAAAAAACAAGAACAACACTATTATAGTATTGATCTAAATATAATTCAACTATTTTATAACCAAGTCACAATATATTGTCGCATACACTATCAACAATTTATTGAAATGCTAAAACATAACACAAAAGAGAGGATGCCTCCAATCCCTGTAATGATTCGCCCCTGATTATAAAATTTTCATCATATAATGCTTTACTTGTAGCAACTGGAGAACGAATACCCTGGGGAGAACATTCTCATGGTTACAGTTACGGACAACGAGTCGAGGCGGATAGAACAACATGATAAATCGAAAATCAAGGACGAAGCCATGCAAGTTTTGAAGAACATGTTCGGTGATGGTATTCCAGATGCGACGGACATACTCGTGCCGAGATGGTGGTCTAATAGGTTCTTTAAGGGCTGTTTTTCGAATTGGCCGGTTGGAGTGAACCGCTACGAGTTTGATCTAATGAAGGTACACTTGTAAATGTTTTGACAGATCCTTGTCATTCTAATTCATATTTTTTCATACTAATAAATGCAAATTTTTATTAAGGCTAATGAGACATTACTGAAACTCTAATCAGGCACCATTTGGGAGAGTTCATTTTACGGGTGAACATACAAGTGAACTTTACAATGGCTATGTTCATGGAGCTTATCTTGCAGGTATTTATTTCATTAAAAAAAATCTGCCTTTCTTTTAAAAATACAATCGATGCTGATTTTCATTCTTGTAAATTTCCCAGGGATCGACTCCGCAAAACTGTTGCTTAAATGCATCGAGGACAGTTCTTTCAAATTTGAAGTCAAGCCAAAAGACGCTTGATCAGTATTGGTTTCAAATCATGGTGTGAACAATTTCTTTTAAGGGTGGATTTTGTACTATTTGGATTTTGAATCTGGTTTGAAATAATGAGTCAGGTGTGACTACTATTTTTTTAAGGGTGGATTTTGTACTATTTGAATTTTGAATCTGGTTTGAAATAATGAGTCAGGGACTGAGGTGTGACTACTATTTCTTTTAAGGGTGGATTTTGTACTATTTGAATTTTGAATCTGGTTTGAAATAATGAGTCAGGCGTGACTACTATTTCTTTTAAGGGTGAATTTTGTGTGAATCAAATTTGCAAACTAAATCTATTTCTTTTATAAATATGGCAACATTTGGTGGTGCAAATCATGTCTCTAACTAAAAACAACACACATTTCAACTTCAAATAAACTTAACTAATATACACATTATCTCACAAACTTAATTAAGAAGCTCTCTTATATCTATATCTCATTTCAAAGCCCCAAAAAACCACCAAATTAGCCAAACTAAACCCACTAAGATGCCAAAAAAGTCGAGCCGACTCTCATTCAAATCATCCCGAATTCATCCCTTTTTTTTGAGGCAAGTAGAATTCGAACCGGAGCATTCAGCGTCAGATCCATTGGTTTTACCATTAAAGCAAGCGATTGCTTGCGAATCCAACCCTTTCACCATTCGAAGTCGTAAAAATACAAAACAAGACTCAGAGCAAACAAATTTAAATAGCTTCTGAGAGAAACTGTAACGAACCAAAGCGGCGCAAAGACTCCGCATGGCGTTCAGCGCTTGGTCGTAAAATAAATTGATTGGTCAGACCCAGTGAATTGGGTAGTTGACACAGCTCTAATATTCAAAGACCAAGAGAAAAACCCAACAACAAGGCACGACTTAAAATTTATAAATTCAATTAGTATTGCATCTGCATTTTCCATTGGCTGGCTCGGTGTTATATTTTTCTTAGTCCAGATTGGATCAGTGCTTCTGCACTTCACCAGTTGACCTTGCACATTTTTGGTAATAAACTAATTTTGACTCCATTTTCATAAAAAATACAGTTCTATCTGTTTCATATTTTAATTTGCCAGCCCACAGAAATCTGTATATACAAATTTGCCTATATTACAGGGCAACACATAAATGGAGATCAAAAGAGGAAAAAAAAACATACAGAATTGTTGACCTTCTCAAATCTAGATCATAGATCTGAATTGCAAATCTAGATCGGTTCTTGATCACTTAATCAGTTGAACTTCCAAATTAAACCCACTTTTCGTTGTCGCCATTTTTTTTTATCAAACTTATAGCTCTGTCAATTTATAAAAATATACAAATCAGTCTCAGTAGGCACTTTGCCTACTATTCAAAATAGTATACAAATTTGCCTATATATATAACAGTTCACAAACACAAAAACACAAACGGAGGCCAAACAGAAAAAGAAAAAAAAACCATTGTTTCCCTAATTCTAGTCATTACAATGCATCATCATCATAAGAGCAGCGAAACCTCAGTTATCATCATCGGGGCTGGATTTTCAGGTCTGTTTGATATTTACTTGCATAGTTTAAATTCATCATTTCATGCATCTGAATATATATGAATAAATAACATATTTAACATTATGAATATGAATAAATAACATATCTAACATTATGAACAAATGAACATTTCATCAGGAATATCAGCAGCAAAAACACTTTCAGATGCTGGGATCAAGAACTTAATCATCCTTATGGCAACCGACCGCATCGGCGGCCGGATTCGTTAGGAGAACTTCGCCGGAACCAAAGTGGAGATCGGAGCGAATTGGATCGAAGGAGTCAATGGCGAACAGACAAACCCGATTTGGGAGATGGCTGAAAAACTTAGTCTCAGAAATTTCTACTCAGACTATTCCAACCTCCCATCCAATACTTACAAACAAGCGTAAGTATTTACCGCCTTGTTGTTCCATTTTCTTCATTTTTATGGTTATGCCGATTAATCATTTTTTCTAAAAAAAAGTGTTTAAGCATGTTACTATTTCTTTTTCTGAAAAGACGGAAACAACGTTCTTAGACCTTAGATCTGCTTATTTATTTTTTGTGTCTTGCTTCTATGTAGAGGAGGACTCTATGAGGAAACAGAAGTTGAGAAATCTATTGATGTGTCAGATAGTGTTCATAATGCCGGCAAGAAACTCTCGCAATCTTTACCCTCAAGTGGCCGGGAAGACATCAACGTGCTAACCATGCAACGTCTCGAAAAACAGTAACACATACACTTTCCTTTTTGTTGGATACTGAAACAGCATGAGGGTTTTTTCAAGTCATATTGCTGCGCCCATGAGTTTTTTCTTTTCTTTTGAAATGCAGATATAGAAAAACAACATATAAAATCATTAAAATAGTATATAAATGTCATATAACATTAATATATAAGGTATAAAAGTAGTATATAAAATATCATATAAAGGCATGTAAATCATTACAAGAAATTGTATAACAAAAGAGTTTTTGTTTTTAAAACAATGAAAAATTCACAAAAATAATATATATAAGTGTCAAAGCTTCTCAAATAGAAGTAGTTAGACAACACCCTATCCTTTCAAGAGGTTGTGAGTTCGAATCTCAGCAAGTCGATTTATTTGAAAATAGATCAGGGATATCTGAGTCCATCCTATAAATTTTTATTTATTTATTTTATAAATAACTGCATATAAAGCAGAATATACATGTCAAGGCAGTATATGATATTTGAAAGCATCTTGATATTCTAAATTACACTTTAAATCTTCTCATGATTGGAAAATTATAACTTGCCTTGGGCCATTAAAAGGCCTCAGCTTTTCCCTCTTTGTTTATGACAAAGTGTTAATCGAGATTCCGTTTTAACATCAACTGCCTAATGAAATGTGTCATAGACACAAGAAGAAACATAGAGGAAAATGTCATGGGGGCAAATTTTTAAGACCTTTCTATTATTTCAGTGTCCCTTCAACTCCATTGGACATGGTGGTGGACTATTATAACTATGACTATGAATTCGCCGAGCCGCCGCGCGTAACGAGCCTTCAAAATACCAATCCGTTGCCAACCTTTGCTAATTTCGGTGAACATGTTCATTTTGTTGCTGATCAACGAGGTTATGTGAGTGTAGTCTATGATGTGGCAAGCCAATTCCTTCAAACTAACGAGTCCAGTTCCATCACCGATTCTCGCGTTCTTTTGAACAAAGTAATTGCCATTTTGATTCTGTTGTAACTTTTGTATATTTGTTTATGTTATGTGTCGTTAAACAGCAAAAAGTATACCTACCTCCCTGAAATAGGACGGTAAATGGGGGCGGGAAGGGGCCGAGGAATGCCTCATATCGCGAGACCCGAATGTACTGAGAATCTCCAACTCGTCCAGAGCTAAATAATCTAAATTCCCTTTAAATCCATTCACTCATCTCTTCTTAAGTAAATTGGGATAAATTTATCTTTCTCGACATGTATTTTTCACTAAAAATGTGCAAATAGAGCAAATAAACATAACAGAAACATTTGGTTCAACAGGTAGTAAGGAGCATTAAACGATCAAATCATGAGGTTGTAGTCGAAACAGAAGATGGATCTACTTTCAAGGCAGATTATGTCATGGTCTGTGTTAGCGTTGGGGTCCTCCAAACAAACCTCATCAGATTTGAACCAGACTTGCCTGTAAGTACGCTATCTTCACTAATGGTTTCATTAACTTTTTCACCGATTTTTGAACTTCACAAATAAACAAATCATCTTGGTCTTAAAAGTCATTATAAGAGTTAGTGAATCATTTAGTGAATAAAGATTTATTGTGTATTTATGTTTCATTATTATGATACATATATTAAGTAGGATTTCTCAAAGGTATTTTATATGATTTTCTGTATAAGCATCAAAAGATCCTTGCATTATACTCCTACGATATGGCTGTTTACACCAAAATCTTCCTTAAGTTTCCTTTCAAGTTCTGGCCGGATGGTAAAGGCACTGAGTTCTTCCTATACGCAAGCGAACAAACGAGGATACTATCCAGTTTGGCAGGTACACAAAAAAATCACAATGATAATATTAATTAAATATAACTGTTCAAATTCAACTATATTTCAATCAAAAGTTAGAATATATTGTCTTATATATACATTATCAACAAAATTTTGAAGTGACAAAATATAACAAGTGGAAGAAAAGGACCCAAATTCCAAAATTTGAGTGTTTCAAACTAAAAGTTTTATTGACAATAGATCAATCTAACTACACACAATTTTTTTTAGGTTTGCGAATATTTTGTAAAGAAATAAAGAAAAAATATATAATTTCAACTGACACAAATGGGGTTTGATGAACCCACAAATCTTTAGTATCTCAACTAAATTACTCAACCACGGGCACATTTGCACACACAAATTTTAAATCTCTATTAAATGTTAAAGGTGAAATTATAAAAAAAAAGTTCAAGTATTATCTCACCTACTCAGAAGTATAAAAATAAACAGTTGCAGATCTTGAATGCACAAACTGGGGTAGCCAAAAAAATCATATTACTGATTTACTTTGTAAACAAACATTTGAGAGCCAAAAATATAGAAATACATACATTCTAAACTATATTATAGTACGATACACAAATGTCCTACTACACCGTCAAAATCTGACCATAAATCTCTTGGTTACGCTCTGTTTGTAGCAATTGGAGAAAGAATACCCTGGTGAGAACGTTCTTGTCGTTACAGTAACAGACGAGGAGTCGAGACGAATAGAACAAGAACCTGATTCACAAATAAAGGTCGAAGCCATGCAAGTTTTGAGAAACATGTTTGGTGAAGATATTCCGGACGCGACGGACATACTCGTGCCGAGATGGTGGTCTAACAGGTTCTTCAGAGGCAGTTTCTCCAACTGGCCAGTTGGACTTAAACCGATATGTATTTGATCAAATTAGGGTACGTAATATCTATCGTCTTTACAATTTTGCAAGCTTTACCTGTCATGAAATTTGCTAAAAAGATACTTCGTTACAAATGATTGGTTATATTCATTTGCAAGGATTTTGTTTTGCAATTTAGGTATAATATAGGTTTTATTTGTAAATTTCTCCTGAAATTAACTATGAGAAACTTTGAGTTTGATCTTGTGGATATATGTGTAAAATATTTTGATTGACCTGCCTTATAATTCATAAATTTCTTTTGTAATAACTAATAAGTTACTCAAAACCCTGATCAGGCACCGGTGGGGAGAGTTCATTTCACTGGCGAGCACACGAGCGAACATTACAACGGCTATGTTCATGGAGCTTATCTTGCAGGTATTTTCTTTCATTTTAGCCCTGAAAAAACTCAAAAGTGTACATATACCCCTACAAAAGAGAAATATCATGAACAACCTTACAAATGCTTGTTATTTTCATATTTACATCAAAAAGATTTTCAAATTAAATTCTGATCATCAGTATTTACTTGTATATGAATATGTAAGAACTAAGAAATAAGGGTAGGGTATTGATTGATATTTTTCATGTTTCGTGTTGATATTCACGATCTTTCATGTTTAGAAGGATGTATATGATGCTTTAGAAGGGTGTTGATGATAGTTTCAAATTCCGCCTTTCTTTTAGCAATTCATAGTCTAAAAGAATTTCATTTACTGATGTAACTTTGTTGCAATTTCATTCAGGGATCAACTCAGCAGAATTAATGCTTAAATGCATCAATCACAGTTCCTTCGAATTTGAAATCAAGCCGACAGACGCCTAATCATAATCATTTTTTAATCAATTCCAGTTCTGTAATATTTGAATTTTACTTTTTTTTTAAAGTTGATTTCAAATCATGATGTGAATAATTTCTTTGAAGGGTGGATTTTGTGTTGATCTAATTTGCAAATTAAATCTATTTTTTTTACCAATTATACCTAGATCTTGACCAAGTCAACCGTGTCGATATGTCGGCGATGCATATCACATTTCTCCAACTAAAAAACAACATGCATTTCAACGACAAATAAACTTAACTAATATACACATTATCTCACATACACACCACCACCAAATTAAGCTCTCTTATACCTATACTTCATCGCGAAAACCAAAAAAACCACCAAATTAACAAAACTCAACCCACCAAGAAGCCAAAAGAACAAATCTAAACGGCCCTCATTCAAATTATCCGGAATCCAACCTATTTCCCCATTCAAAGTCGTAAAATACGAAACGAGACTCAAAATCGCCGAACTTAAATAGCTACCGAGAGACACCGTAACGAGTGCCAAAGCAGTACAAAGACTTCTCATTGCATCAGGCGATTGATCGTAAAAAAACTCAATTTGACCGATCGAAGTAAATACTTCGCTTAAACCGACCAAAACGTATTGCGGTACCAACCAAAGAATGCTCATCGGTACCGGTACCGATTCGTGTACCAAACCCATTTCTTTAGCGAGTCTCAACCGTTTTGACTCCACCAAAGCCGCGCAAACCATCGAGAGTGTTGAAAAGACTAAACCGGTACCGATCCGTTGTAATACCATGATGCCTCGTTCCGTACCGGTGAAATTTCTAGCAATCGGTACGATAATTTTGTCGTAAATCGGTAAGAATGAAATCATGGTGAACACTTCGAAGGTTGCTAGCGAAGCGGGTGGGATTGTCAAGGATCCGACCCGTTTGTTTAAAACCATGCCTTGTTCTATGAAAGTTGAAGAATCTTGCGCACAAACCGTGAAGAAAATTATGCCGGTTGCCCAAATTGGAAATAGGTTTAAGAGAAGTTTTAGTTCTTCAACTTGCGTGACGGTACAAATCCTCCATCGGTTTGAGAGATCGTTGGATTTCATGTCGTATGTTATTATTGCCGCCTTGTCAAGAAACCTAAGTTGATGATTTGAAAATCAGTTTAGTTTAACATGAGAAAGTACCAAATTAGGAATCCAATTATCAATTATTTTTTATTTATATATTGGGATAAATGTACTGTTAGTCCCTGTAATTTAATTGAATTGCAATTTAGTCCATGCGCTATTGATTTAAACTGTTTGATCCATGTACTTCATAAAAACATGTTTAGTTCATGAATCGGGGGCATAAGTCTATAAAGTATAGGGACCAAATTGCAATCCAATTAAAGTACAGGGACTAACCGTACATTTACCCCTTATTAATTTAATTATTTATTTACCTAAATTGATTTGTGTGGTCTAACTTTCGGCTCCCTTCAATCTCCGAATCTTTCCCCATTACTTCATACAAAACCAAATCATCACAATCATCATCGCCCAAATTGACCCTCCATTTCCTCATCGCTGACATCATCACCTGAAAAACCCTAACAATCGGGCTCCCGCCCGGTTTCCGAAATCGATAAACCCTCATTCCACCAAAAAAGCTCCCAATCGCCAACCCCATGAAAAAAGTCGGTACCATAAACCCTAAACCCCAACCGAAACTCTCATCCACCCACACGAGAACCGTACCGGCCATTAAAGACCCCAAATTGACGCAGAAATAGAACCAATTAAAAAAGGAACCTTTTTTCGCTCGTTCTGATGAATCAGTCGGATCGAATTGGTCCGCGCCGAAAGAGGAGACGCAGGGTTTTATGCCGCCGGCTCCCAAGGCGATCATGTAGAGGGAGGAGAAGAAAATTAGGGTTTTGGTGAGGGGCGGATTGATAATTGTGGAGGAAGAGAAAATTAGGGTTTTGGTGAGGGGCGGATTGGTAATTGTGGAGGAAGAGAAAATTAGGGTTTTTGTGAGGGGTAGATTGGTAAATGTGGAGGGGGTTTGAGGGGTGGGGTTTTGGGAGGGGATGAAGGTGGAGATTGTTAGTGTTGTCATGCCCTAAAAGATGGAGAAAAGGAAAGTTGGTTAGTAAGTTAGTTAATTGTGAAAAGTTAAATAAAATGAGGTTAAGTTTGTAAGTTGAACCCTTGTAGTTTTATAAATATCTAAAATAACTTGATTTTTTCAACTTAGTTCTCAAACTAACCCGGCTCGGAGTTCTGAATCAAGCCCACAAAACAACTTAATTTTTTCTTCAACTCATTTCTCAAAGATACAATAGTTAAAAAATCATATTATTTGTTTAGTATTAACAAAATCGATTGGGTCACATAACAAAACCCACCCATTTTTTTCTATTTTTGGTACAACACTTACAAGAAGATAAAAGGCGGAAAAGACGGCTGCAGTGTGGAACCGACCCAAAAATGAGTCGGCCAATAGGGCGCCGACAAGTGGCAGTGAAAATTTGATATATAATGAGGCTGAAATGTTATGTTTTTTATTTTTTGGTTAGTTTATATATCCAGCCCTAGTAATTTTCTAAATACCCGAAACAACTTAATTTTTAACTCATTTCCCAGAGATATAAATAAGTGGAAAATCAGAGTATTAACAAAATCGAACAGGGTTATATATGCAAACTCGCCTTCTTTTCTAATTTTTCTATTTTTATAAGACTTACAACAAGATAAACAGCAGAAAATACAGCGATAGTTTTGAACCGCCCCAAAACCGAGTCGGCCAATAAGGCGCCGACAAGTGGCGTGAGGTAGCACCTGCCCTGTTTCAGACTTTTTGGTCCCTGGACTTTATAAATTGTGCATGTTTAGTCCCTCACTTAACGGAAGCAGCTAAACACCGTTAAATCTAAAGGAGTAAAATGGTCATAACATAAAAAAGTTAACAATGCTTATGTTAAGTGAGGGACTAAACGTGCACGATTTATAAAGTCCAGGGATCAAAAAGACTAAATCAATAATACTGGAACTAAACGTGCAACCAATTAAAGTAAGCAGTGCATGTGCTACCTCACGCCACTTGTTGGCACCCTATTGGCCGACTCAGTCCATACACAAGAACCCACCTAACTTTCTCTTTTTCTAACACTTATGAGTAGTTAGATGGCGGAAAAGAAGCAATCGTTTTGAACCGCCCCAAAATCGGCCAATAGGGCGCTGACAAGTGGCGTGAGGTAGCACGTGCCCTGCCACATCATGAAGCTCCACTTGCCACCTCACGTTATCTTGGTGCAGTTCAGTCGTGAGAAAATTAATGATATTGCGCGAGATTCCTTGATAAATATGCGAATCTCTCGCACCATTGTACTTTTGACTTAGACTTTTTGGTCCCTGGACTTTATAAATTGCGCATGGTTAGTCTTTCACTTAACAGAAGCAGCTAAACCCCGTTAAATTTCTTTTTTATATTATTATTGAATTTCACGGGGTAAAAGAAGTTAACGATGTTAACTACTTCTGTTAAGTGAGGGACTAAACATGCACAATTTATAAAGTCCAGGGACCAAAAGGCAAAAACTCTGAATCAACAGTCCGAGGACTAAACGTGCAACCAATTAAAGTACAGGGACTAATAGTGCATTTATCCTATCTTCTTTCTTTCTATAACACTTACAACAAGATAAATTGCGGAAAATACAGCGATGGTTTTGAACCGCCCCAAAACCGAGTCGGCCAATAGCGCGCCGACAAGTGGCGTGAGGTAGCACGTGCCTTGCCACGTCGTGAAGCTCCGCGCGGCCGTCACGTTGTTTTGGTGGAGTTCGGTCGTCAGAAAAGTAACGAGGTTGCGCGAGATTCCGTAGTACGCGAATCTCTCGCACCATTCCGTCCCTATATGAAATTTGTGAGCGAGTTGAAGAAATTGTGAGTATTTTTGAAAAAAAAAAATTTAGGGTTTTTAACTATTTTTGGTGAAATTTATGAGTTTTTAGTGGTGAGAAAAGTAACGATATTGCGTGAGATGCCGTAGCACGCGAATCTCTCGCACCATTCCGTCCCTATATGGAATTTGTGAGTATTTTTGGGTATTTTTTGAAAAAAAAGAATTTAGGGTATTTAACTATTTTTGGTGAAATTTATGAGTTTTTAGTGGTGAGAAAAGTCATGAGGTTGCGCGAGATTCCGTAGTACGTGAATCTCTCGCACCATTCCGTCCCTATATGTGAAATGTGAAATAGATTTGGATTTTAGTGTGTTTTGAATGAGTTTTTTAGGGTATTTTTGAAAGAAAAAAAATTGTGATTTTTAAGGTATTTTAGATTTTTTGAAGAAATTTGTGAGCTTTTTAGTTGTGAGGTAAGTCATGAGATTGCGTGAGATTGAGTAGTAGGCGAATCTCTCGCACCATTCCGTCCCTAAATTTGATATGATTGTTTAGGGGTGTTTTTGAAAAATAAATTTGAGTTTTTAAGGGTATTTTTGAAGAAATTTGTGAGGTTTTTATGGTATCTTTAAAGAAATTGTGAGTTTTTTAAGGTATTTTTGAAGTAATTTGATTCTTTTAGGGTATTTTTGAAGTAATTTGTGACGATTAGGGTATTTTTGAAGAAACTAGTTTTTAGTTCTGACTTTTGTGATAAATAACTCGGTTTTGCTGAAATACTGTAATAAGCTAATCTCTCGTACCATTCTGTCCTTATATGAAAAATGTTTGTTTTTAGGGGTGTTTGTGAAAAAAATTGTGAGTTCTAATTATATATTTGGTATGTTTTTTTTGTTTGAGAAAATATGTTTTTTTTTTAAAATAAAAGTAAGAAATACATAGAATAAAGGAGCAAGCTCTCCAATTGCCAGTATTATGCTTCAAAATAGGGTTTCCATTTATATCAACTGATCTATCTCCTGTATAGAGTCCAGCATCCTGTACCAAAATACAACAATCAATAAATAAATAAATAAATAATATGGACGTTTTTGTAAATCCATTTATTTTTTATATTTTATGGACTCGTAAATTGATATGATAAGGATATGGATGCATTCACATTCCAAGAAAATATGACAGAGAAAGTAAATATTGTACTTTAATATTTTTTCTTAGAAAATGACATATAACAAACTTTTTTCTCAAAAAATAAAAAAACAAACACTTTTTGTGTTAGACCCCTGTAAAATTTTGATATACCGAGTCAAGTGTTCTAAAAATCAGCAAAATTTATATGATGCAAATTCTGGCATATCTATAAAGAATGAATTATTGGGAATAATATCTCATAAGCATTTTCAAACAAAGAAATATATGTCTTGCATAAGTAAACATGTATAAATCACAACAAAAGCCCTCAATATGAAATTATTACATAAAATCTGAGGTTCACCTGTGTGCAATCTCATAGTTTAAAATCAAACAATCAAGTACATAAAAGCATTAATATTATTATGAAAGCTACATGAAGATAAAGTGTAGAGAGAGAGAGAGAGAGAGTAGTTTATAAATAAATTACATCAGAAGAGACATTAATTAATGCAAATTGCAAATTAAAATTTCTTTATCCAAAAAACTTGGGAAAGCAAAGGACAGCTGGCAGACTGATTTCTAATCATAAAAAATACCACTGTAGTACTGTACTAGCAATTATATAATAATCAACCAAAATATGAAATTTTTTGGGTCCCAAAAACCTGGATTCATTTTCTAAGGGAAAATAAATGACAACAAGTTTACCAGCTCCATTTTCAGTTTAAAAAAGGCTAATTAAACCTCAATTACTCAAAATAACTTGTCATAGTTCTGTTCATGTATCCTAATTTCATTACTTGAAATTAGGAAGGATTCTTCTATCAGTATATAATCAAAAGAAAGCAAATTAAAAATTTACGCAGTAATTGTGCAAAAATTATACACTTAATTGGACCAGAAAGATAAATTACAGCCCCAATTATCCTTCTTTAGCTTCAAAACCCAAGTACCAATTACAGATGAAATACAATTAGATAAGAAGCTCCTCTTAAGAAGAAATTTACACTTCCAAGTAGAAAAAATCAAGTAGAAAATAGAAATTAAAAGTAAAATACGACTCTCTAGTCCTAAACAGAGCTAAATTTACAAGGCAAATCAGTTAAAGAATCAACTCTACCTCAGACATATACGAAGTAAATACGAAAAAGATTGATTTTTTTTAAAGTAAAAGAAAAGGATTGATTAGACTCACAATAAAAACCAAGTTCAAAACAAAACCCACTAAAAGATTCTTCAAAAACAAAATCCAGTAAAAGGAGATGGAAAAAGACCTCATGAAGGCACTCTTCTTCTTCTTCCTCCAGTAGAAGCAGTCTTTCTTCTCCAGTCGCCATTAAACCCCAGTTAGTTTGGATTTTGGGAGGAAGCAAGGTGGGAATTTTATAAACTTGTCTTGTATATTTTGATTGGATAAATAAAATAACAAAAAAGAATGGTCAACATTTAAAATGGTGAATATTCATTGCCTAACCAAACCAACCTTTAAATGTCACGTGTCTTTTTATATTTTGAAATGTTGCATTTAGGTCTATTTTGACAAATTGCATGTTGATATGATATGTTATCCTTTTTCATAAGAATGGTTGATATATTATTATTATATGATAATAGATAAAGGTACATTCTGAATAATTCAGCAAAATATAAATTCTACAAATATCAATGTCCCAAAAGTTCCAAATATAAAACAACCCCTCTTAACTTTTGCATCTCATAAAAAAATAGTCTCAAATATATTTAACACATATATCAGATCTTCAAGAAAATTATTCATCTTAATGTTCAATTAAGATTTCTTCATGAGGTTCCTTAATTCAATTTTTTTCAATCCTTAAATATCGTTTATACAATGCAACGATAAATAAATCAGATACAAACAAACAAAACAACTACCAAAAATCCCCACAAGAGCAAACTCCCTCTTTAAAATGATGAAACCGATTCGAGTCTCTCACAACA
Source organism: Juncus effusus (assembly GCA_027726005.1). Lineage (NCBI taxonomy): Eukaryota > Viridiplantae > Streptophyta > Magnoliopsida > Poales > Juncaceae > Juncus > Juncus effusus. The sequence continues at coordinate 9,425,985 of CM050904.1, read as the reverse complement.
ATCTCTCTTTCCGAAAGCCTAGAAACAAACTTCATAAAATTATGACAATCGCCACAAATTCTCAAGTTCTTAAAAACCTTAATCGGTTTCATTTTAGGGCTCATAATAATCCCAAAAGCAACCGCAAGTCTTTCGCTATGATACAAAATCTCATCTTCTTTTTGCTCGTCTAATAAATCACGTATCACAAAATTAGTACTTGGTTCGTAACCTAATTCTTCCCTAATTTTCTTATACATTTTATCTAAGAAATTATATATTTCTTCACATTTTTCATGCGATTTATCATTAGCCAAAAATAAATGAACATTTTTATCAACCGTAATCCAACTCGAACCGGGTTTTTTAACCATGCCTTTTTTCACCATGATTTCTCTAATTTTCGCCACATCATCAAATAATGCAAATGAAGAATATATATTAGCTAATGTAACATAACTAGCCGGATTGTCAGGCTCCAATTCAAACAACTCTTTTGCGGCCCGTTTACCAATTTTAACATTTTTAAAAATCCGAGCCCCGTTTAGCAAAGAAGCCCACAAAAACTTGTTATTTATCATTTCTTTTGGCATTTTTGCAATTACACCCTCAGCTTCTTCTAATTTCCCGGACCGACTCAACAAATCAACCAAACACGCGTAATGATCCGAAATATAATCCAATTTATAAACTTTATTTATCGAATCGAAAATCTCTTTTCCTTTTTCAACCAATCCTGCGTGAGCACAGGCAGTCAGGACGCCGATAAACGTCACATGATCAGGCGTTAAACCAAATTTCGCCATTAAATCATAATAAATAATCGCCTTTTTTGGCAACCCGTTTTGAGCGCAACCATTTATAATAGCTGTCCATGAGACCAAATCTCTCTCTGACATTTCATCGAACAGTTTACATGCATCATTTATACTCCCACATTTTGAATACATGTGGATTAATGCACTTTGACTGAATAATGAACTTGGTCCACACGCACCAAGTCTAACCATCTTTCCGTGGACTTGCCGGCCCGTTTCTTCTAAAGTTAATTCAGTGCAGGCTTGTAAAAGCCCTGTAAATGTAAATTCATTCGGCTTTATGTTATCTTTAGACATGTTAGAATAAATCTGAAAACCTTCTAGAAATAAATCATGGTCGAAATATCGGCTCATCATTGCAGACCAAGAAACTACATCTTTTTGCGGCATTATATCAAACACATTTCGTGCGTAGTTTATACAACCGCATTTTGAGTACATTTCCACTAAAGCGCTGTAAAATACTGTATCCGATTCAAATTCGGATCGAATTACATGACAATGAATCTGCTTGCCATAATTAACACAAGGTAAACAAGAAGCAGCGACCAAAGCACAAGAAGCAGTGAATCTATTATCAGTTCTAGAAAGTTCAAATCTTCTATCACTTTGAAACATTTGGCGGTAAAGTTCAAGAGCTCTTAAAGGCATTTTATGCTTAGTATAACCAGATATAACAGCGCTCCAAGAGAAATGGTCTCTTTCATCCATTCTGTTAAACAACTCAACGGCGGAATCCAACTTCCCTTCATTAGAATAAGCAGATATAAGAGTGTTGTAAGAACAGAGGTTTTTGCAAGGCAATTGGTCGAACAGGTTGCGCGCGTCATTTACAGAGCCGAGTTTGGAGAACAGAGAGAGGAGGCGGTTGGCGAGGTGAGTGTCGGAGAGGAACGGGGCGGAGAGCGAGACGAGGCGGCGCGCGGCGGAGAGGAGGGAGGAGAGGGTTTGCCGGCGGGCGGAGAGGGAGAGGGAAGAGAGAAGGTTGTCGATGGTGGAGTGAAGGTGGTGAGTTTGTGAAGTTCTCTGCATGGTTTGAAGGTGGTGAGTTTGTGAAGTTCTCTGCATGGTTTGAAGGTGGCGATGGAGACTCATATTTTTGAAATGGGATTGGAAAGAAAGGTGAGATGAAGTTCAAGTAATTGTGATTAGTTAAGGGTTTGGTTAAGTGTTAATTAGTTAATTAAGATTTAAGGGTTTGGTTAAGTGTTAATTAGTTAATTAAGATTTAAGGGTTTGGTTAAGTGTTAATTAGTTAATTAAGGGTTTGGTTAAGTGTTAATTAGTTAATTAATTACAGAAATGCCACTGATATCAGATACAGTCTTGATCTTTGTCAGGTACAGATTTTATATTTTAAATTTAATTCTATTAAATTATCTGTTACTAATTTATCTATTTTTTATTTGGTCTCGTTCGTTTTGAAATTGACAATTTTAAACTCAATTTTATCTAAAATCCAATTGTTATGCATAAGTTTCATAATTTGCACACAGAATTCATCTAACACTTACATGCCACACAACATAAATATATAATAATATTACTGGTCATAACTTTTGAATGCTTCTTTTATAAATTTGCATAAATACATCATTGAAATTTGATACCTCGTGCAAAGGGTTCATTTGAACACTTTGGCATGAATCTCATGAAGTTAATAGTTTAAAAGGACCCTGTAATAATTGATACTTCAACCATTTACTCATGAATCATAATGCTACTTATTATCTTGAACAACAATTTTTTATTTATTTTTGTGATATTGAAAGAAATCAATGGATATTTTCAAACACTAGGCACGTACTTCACCATAAAGAAATAAACAATGATGAACCTAGGTCTTAGAAAGAATATTGATAGACCTTTTGAAAGCCGTCGTAAGGAAACTATTCCATTGAGTCCGCAACAGGGAGATTTCTGTAACGTTATGTTCCGCTTCAACCTTCTGTAATGTTATGTTCCTCTTCACCGTCATGGCCGGCTTTCAGCTCTATCAAAACTGCAGCCAGCCGTACTCCCAGTTAGGATGGTGAGAGACATGAAGGAAGCTCCGCCATAAAAGCTAGCAATAGGGGTGTTCATTCGGTTCGGTTTATTCGGTTACCGAACCGAACCGGTCTAGTTCGGCTAATTCGGTTCGGTTGTTCGGGTGATTCGGTTCGGTTCGGTTTAAAAGTTTGAGTTATTCGGTTAGTTCGGTTCGGTTCGGTTTTTGTTGGGAAAAAACCGAATAAACCGAACCGACCGAATTATATATCAAATTACTAATTTATAATAATTTAATCATAATTTTTAGATTATGCATATTAATATTAATTAATATAATCATTAGTTAGTCTAACAAATATTAATTTTGACTTAATATTGTTTGGAATCCTTTCTAATTCGGTTCAACCGAATAAACCGAATTAAATTTCGGTTTTTTCGGTTCGGTTCAAAATTCGGTTCAACTTTTATTCGGTTCGGTTCGGTTCGGTTCAAATCTTATTCGGTTCGGTTTAGTTCGGTTTGGACTTATTCGGTTTGGTTTGAACCGAACCGACCGAATGAACACCCCTAGCTAGCAATGCCTAGATCTTTTTCTCCAACTGAAAATGCAATGGCAAAATTTACCCTCTTTTCTCCATCATTTTTAGTAATAAATTTTCAATCATTAAGAAATAAAATAAAAAAGTAGTATATTTTATTATATCTAAACTAATTCAGATAAACATGATCAATCATTTTGTTTTTTGCACTGTTATTCAATTTAATTGAAGAATATATTCTATATTTATTAGAAAAAATATCAAGATTGATTTGATTTGTAATTTTTTTTGTTGAATTAAATTACAGTAAATATATTATATGTTTTATTACATATTTCTGAGGATACGTAATTAATTATTTAGAAAGTACAAATGTGAATATAAAAAAATGAATGAAAATTCAAATAAATGAAGGTAAATTTGGTATTTCATGAGAAAATATTTAACTTGCCCTCAGCGTTACAAACATAACACTCTCAATAGCGCCACCTGAGAGAAATTTTATAAGTGATCACTTACAAAATTTCAAAAAACTATTTTTCATTTGATACAATAATTTATTTTAGTTTATTATGTTGATTGACAAAAGTGAATATAAGCACATTTTTGTCATTGTTATTATTTATATCATTCAATTAATACTCCTATTCTACTAATCTTTGCCAAACACATCTGGAATAAAATGGAATAGTTGGCTTTTCTTTCTTCCACTAATCCACTATTCCATCATTTGCCGAACAAACCAGAAAGAAAGATTAGATTTATGATTTTCACTCTTTATTTTTTTTATTTATCATTTTCAAGGTTAATTCTAAGATCAATTTTTAAATTAACAATAATTTTGAAAAAAAAAATAAACATGCAAAAATTATTTCAGTTATTTAGTGCTTAAGACATTTGTTCACTGCAGCTTCTAAATTGAACATCATGCATCTAGAAATAAAAGAAACAAGAAAAGACGTCTTAAACAAAAGATATACAACAGAACAAACGCTAACAAATTCCAAGAAAAAATCATGTAAAAATAATACAAATTACTTCAAAATATTTTTTTATTTACGAATCGAATTAAACGGCTGGATCTTCAAGCTTGGCTGTAGTCAAATCATTTATGTGTGGATATACTGCTTTTTCATCGAGCTGATTTTGCGCCCAAATCAGCATCTTTAGCAAGCTTGGTAATTTTGGATCTGAAAATTATCAAAAATAAAAATCAAACCTTGGAAAAACATAATCTTCAAATGCTCAATATAACCTGATTTTCAACTTTTTTTCTTTCACTAACCTAATTCAGAGTTTCAAATCTCGCCTCAAATAACCAGATTTGTCTCATAAATACGTTAAAAAAACCAGTCTGTTTTGGCCATTTACAAACTTAGAGGGTTAAATTCAAAAAACCGCCTATATATAACCTAACACAAATTACATAATAAATAAGTAAAAAATCACACTTTTTTTGACATATCTAGAAAATCACAAGCGTAAGACACATTTACATAAACAAATCGAAAATTATTAATAATAATAATAATAATAATAATAATAATAATAATAATAATAATAATAATAATAATAATAACATTTTTAAATAATAAAAAGGGAGTTGACCGAACCTTTTTCGTGGCTTTGACTGGTCAAAATGGCGGCGTTGACCTCAGAAGCGGTCTTGATCCGCTGAGAAGCTTCTAGAAGCTCTCCGTACGGGGAATTCTTCACGTCTTCAAACGCCAGCAGGGCCACTGTTTTTTCAATCTCCTCCAAGAATCCAGGCTGCATCGAAATCCGCGCAATTGTAAAAAAAAATAATTAATTTATTAATTAGGAAATGATGATTGCGTGAATTAAATTCATGTATACTGTACTATATAGTACATACTATAAGCCTCTCGAGTTGCATTTTTTGCAATTAAGCCCTAAATTAAACCAATTTAGTTAATGGGACCTTATTGTTGCATCGAAATCCGTGCAGTTGTAAAAAAAAAAATAACAAATGGGTATGTTTGTACTGTGTGATATTATAAGCGTCTGAAGTGTATATGGGTATTTGGATTTGGATCGAATAAAAACGAAATGAAGGAAACTAGATTAAAATGAAATAACGAAAAGAGAGAGAAGCATGTGAACTTGTATTTTTGGCACTTAAGTCCTAAATTAAACGAATTTTTTCCCTAATGTCACGTTCAGGCCTCAATTTTTTCCCTTAATCCCCCAATTCACCACCCAAAAAGCCCAAATAAACCCCAATTCAACCTTCAAAAAGAGAGATTAAGAGAGAGCCTTCAAAGAGAGAGAGAGAGAGAGAGAGAGAGAGAGAGAGAGAGAGAGAGAGAGAGAGAGAGAGAGAGACATTTTCTTCGCCGCGAGGAGCGAGCTCCTCCTGAGCAAACGCAAGAGCCTCTTCAATCTTGCCTTTTCTGATTAATTCAATCAGCTTCTGCTGCTGTAAGTGGAAATACAGCTCTGGATTCGTGTCCAGGATCTGCATAATAAATAAAATATAAATAAATATTCTGAGTAATAAAATGATATGGGAAATTTTTTGAAAAAAGCTCCCTAACTTTTCTGAATATTTGAAAAAAAAAACCCTCGAATTTTGGATTTCGTCAAATAAGACGGGTTTGTTGGGGAGTTTCTAAGGAGATATGTTGTTACGTCACCAATTAATTTCCAAAAAAGTAAAATAAATATTTCAAAATAATGAAATGATGGGAAATTTTTTTAGAAACAAAAACACAACTTTTCTGAATATTTTAGGAACCCCCCTGATTTTTTCTTTTTTGGACCTTGATAACTCTAAAAAATTCAATTCATTTTGTAGGAGCTTTTTTAGGGAAGGTAAAAGTATAGGGGCTTTTTTAAAATACTCAGAAAAGTTGGAGGGTTGAAAACATCCCTAAATTGATAAATAATGAAAAGAAACTAAATATAAAATTATATAATATTTCTGAGAACAAAAAGATGGGAATTTTTCAGAAAAGATAAACCAGAACTTTTCTGAATATTTAAAAAAGCCTTCATTATATAAATTTCCCTCAAAACATTTATGAAGTGGTTTGTTTAAAAACCAAATTATAGGTTTTTTTAAAATATTCAGAAAAGTTAGTGGGGTGATTTTGAAAAAAAAAATCTCTAAAATGATAACATAATAAAGAAAAGGGAGTAAAATGTAAATAAAAAAACCTCAGGGTTTAAATCGTTAATCTTCTCAATGGCGTCCTGAACATTTCCTGATTGAACCGCCATTTTGACGGCCATCCGATCCGTAATTGTCGCCAAATCAATATCCGCTAAAAATAAACCGACCCGTTAAGGAAATAATCTGACCTGCTAAGTCTGAAATAATACTGCAATTGAGCCAGCCTAAATTTTCCCCAAATTTTCCCCATATTTTGCCTTAATGGCCTCAATTTTCCCCAAATTTTGCTGAATTAGACCTCAATTTTCCCTACATTTTGCCTGAATGGCCTCAAATTTCCCTAAATTTCAACTTATTGGCCTCAATTTTTCCATAAGTTTTACCTAATCGGCATCAATTTTCCCTAAATTTTGCAATTAGTGAACTAAAACAGTAAACACAGAAAAGAATGAAACTTTTTGCGGTATACAATTAAAACATTGGGTATAATTTAAGGTAATAACAAAAAGTAAGCCAAATAAAATCTGAATTTTAATAATAATAAAAAAAGGATACGTTCGGTGCCAGATTCAAGACGGAACTTTTCAGCAGCGTCAACAAAACCTTCAGTGACAAGAAAGTTCATCACGAGCCGATTCATATCCTCTTTTCGTATTTTCACATCCCTTATTTTCCTCTCCCATTCGTCCTTAGTTATCATCTTTCTCGACTGAAAAAACAAAACCAAAAACGCAAATCAATCAGTACATTTTATTCTTTCAACTTTAGTACGCAAATCATCAATTGATCAATTGCGGTTCAGAGAAGGCAAATCTAGAGCTGAATTCAACTTTAGTAATCAAATTAACTGCTTAATTGATCAATTGAGGTTCAAATAAGGCAAATCAAGAGCTTAATTCAACTTTAGTAATCAAATTAACTGCTTAATCAGTCTATTGCGTTTCAAAGAAATTAAATCAAGAGCTTAATTAATTCCCGTTTGTTTAATCATGAATATAAAACCAAGTAAAAAAAACAACAAATTAACTGCTTAATGACCAATTTATCGACTGAAGAGAAAGAGAAAGAGGGAGAGGGATTGAGTTGCATTACATTCGCATGGAGAGACGCCATTGAAGAAACGAGTCAGTCTTCTTTTCCTTCAGATTAAAGAAAGAAAAGACGAGAGAAAAGAGAAGAGCAGAGTAGAAAGAAAGAGTTTCAATTTTGGGCCTTATAGTATTTGTTTATAGCCCATTTTAAGGAAATAATTGGGCCTGAATAAAAGGCTGGGCTGAGTTTGAGAATATGTTTAAATATTTTGTAATTGTTTTTTTTTGTTAGTTTTCTTGGCACACTATGCAACAATTTGTTGTCCTGAAAAAAAAAATAGCAAAATTATCGATCTAACAGAACAATTTAACAGAAAGAAAAGAGTGATTTTAAGTTTGGGCCTTTTAATATTTGTTTATAGCCCATTTTAAGGAAATAATTGGGCCTGAATAAAGGGCTGGGCTGAGTTCAAGAATATGTTAAATGTTTTTTAAATGATTTATTTATGAGAAATTATTCGGAGTGTCTAGTTTTTGGAGTGCCCAGAAGCGTCCATCATACACTTTTAACTGTACACATATATATTTACACTTAGATATACCTTTTGTATTTACAAATATACCATTTTGTAATTTCACTATACCTTTTCTGTTTACAAAAATACTTTTTTGTAATTTCATTATACCTTTTATAATCTGGCGCTGTTGGACACTCCAAAATGCTGACACTCTATATCTGAACCCTTTATTTATTTATTATTATTTTTTTGGTTAAAAGCAAATGTAATTTTCTTGTTGAGTAATGTTGTTATGAACTTGTGATAAAAGTCAAATGTTATATATTAGTTATAATATAAATATATAGTTTAATTGCATTGTGGTTTAATCATGAATATAAAGCTTAATTAATTCAAGGGCTTAATTAAATCCGTTTGTTTAGTTTAATCATGAATATTAAGGCAAGTAAACAGCAAAATTATCCATCTAAAAGAACAATTTAATAGAAAGAAAAGAGTGATTTTAAGTTTGGGCCTTTTAATATTTGTTTATAGCCCAATTTTAAGGAAATAATTGTGCCTGAGTAAAGGGCTGGGCTGAGTTCAAGAATATGTTTAAATATTTTGTTGTTGTTATAATCAAATGTTGTTTTCTTGTTGAGTAATGTTGTCATGAACTTGGAATAAAAGTCAAATGTTGTATATTAGTTATAATATAGGTATATAGTTTAATTGCATTCTGATTTGCTTATATACTACTTTGTAATACAGATGTAATATTAGTTTCTTTTTAGTACAATTATATATTTTTCTTGCAATAAGATTCTACTACTATATGACATATGTAGTGCTTTCTGGTATTACAATTACGTTTAATAATCTACTGATATATTGTTGTTCAATGCATGTATTGTTTCACCTAACTAAAGCACAAAAAGATGGTAAATAAATGGGAGGATACTTTTTTTATCTCTATTGCATGCCTTTTTGCCCTTTTTCACATGTAAATATTGATCGAAATTGGGCATTGGAGATGTCATTAGTGTATCTGTCAATTGTGCTTTCCTGCTGTTAATCACCCTCATTAATTCATCTATCAACATTAATAAACTAAGAAATGTTAACTGGCTCCTCATAATATCTATTAGATGACACAATTAGAAAAAAAAATATCTATCAGATGTCATTTTTGCTGACTTCCATTATGTTAAATTCAGATTTTTTTTCTGTGAGACTTGAGTCTTGATAAGATATTTTTTATATCATTTAAAAAAAGATATTTTTTAGATGTTCAGATTAATTTGATATTTGTACAATATTTTTATCACTTGATATTTGTACAATATTTTTGTACATTTTGGGTAATTGATATGTAATGCAATTTATAAGCAATTTATAACTATTTCCATGTTATATTGACCGAATCCAAAGATTTCCTTGAATGAAAAATGACAGGGTGACTAAACACACGAAAGAGAGAGATTAATTAAGAGGTGACTAAACAGTAAACAGAGAGATAAGACTGCATTTTAGTTGTTCTTTGGAATTTATATGTGTGATTGTTGTGAGTGTGTGAGTGACAAGTTGTGGTTTGATAGCAGAGTGTCAAGATTTTATTTAATCGAAAGAACTAGGGTCAAAGTCCTACTTCCACCAATATATTTCATTAATTTAAAAGATTTTCAACTCAAGATGTTTGCTCAAGTCGCTATTAGTTTGTGCGAAATGACAATCTGCACAGCCGCCATTAGATAAGACCAACAATGCATTAATTAATTATAGACGTATCAAAGTATCGATAAATATCCTAAATAATATATGAATTTCGGAATTTGGTAAACATGTGATAGAAAAGGATGTTAATCCAATGGTATATATCCAAACTAAAATCACAGATGAATTCGAGAATATGCATAAAATCTGGATTATATACATCAATCTTTTTCTCAGTTGCTTTTGTTGACCTATATATTGTAAAAAAATCAGACAGTCACACAAGGACTGAACCAGATAACCGTATCGCTAACAGAGAAACAGAACAACAGTAACTGAGTAGTAACACGACAACACTAAACCAGCAACGACCTTGTGGTTATCATCAGCGAAAATAATAGTGCAGCAATAAGCTCACACTTGCCCAAGAAAAAATAATAATAGAAGAAGAAATGATTTAACAATGTAACTTGAAAAATAAGATAAACTTCTTATTACAAGAGAAAGAAAGAGATACAAAATATTATTATTGTTGGAATGAATAAAACTCTATCCCTACCCTTCTATTTATAAGATAATATCTAATATAAAGAAATAACCTAAAGAATTACTATCTCAATTAACACCTAATACATGAAAATATTAAATCTCCTTATTAAGAAATCTTATTCATGGTAATACCAAACCTCCTTGTCAAGAAATCTTATTTATGGTAATACCAAACCTCCTTGTCAAGAAACCTCTTTCCTAATTAGTTGACTGCATTCATAACATACAAATGCATCTTTATATTTTTAACGTATATGCGATTCCAAACAACAACATCCTTAAGCAAATTCATATTTTAATATTATCAAGAGTCCGGATATGGAGTGCCAGCTTATGTAGCGCCGCATTGCCAGTCCAATCACAGCGCGCCACTTCGCGCAATGAGGCGTCCCAGATATGCGTCTCAACGAAATATGCTCATGCTCGTACGTTCTAAATTGTTCTGCGGCGCATCAGACCCCCACGTCGCTCGCTGCTTCTATTTTTTTTTCATTTTTTATTTTACAGCCCAAAAATACAAAAAGGTATAACATTCTACTAAAAGACATATACAATAACTAAAAAGTCATATAAACACAAGTAAAAGACATATCAATCCAACACAATACACAAAAAAACATAACAATCCACTAAAATATATACTCAATAAAGAAAAAGTCATAGAAACACAACTAAAAGATATATGAACCCAACACAATACAAAAGACATGACATTCTACTAAAAAGATATATCAATCCAATACGGTAGAAAATGTATAGCATTCCACTAAAAAAACATAATCAATAACTAAAAAGTCATATCAATACAACTAAAAAACATACCTAGTGACTAAAAAGTCATATAAACACAACTAAAAAACATATCAATCCGATACAATATAAAAGACATATTCAATAACTAAAAGGCATACCCAATACAACTAAAAAGGTATATCAATCCAACATAATACAAAAATCATAATAATTCAACACACTGCCAAAAATGTATATCAATCAAAGTAAAAGAAATAATAGTAACTACAAAATCAAAATAAAGTTACCACCACCAGTGTAGCCTAGTGGTTATGATACTAGCTCCACTTTTCATATGTCAGGGGATCAAATCATGCGTTCAATAGGATTTAGAGAAGTTTTAGAGGAATTTTCAGATAGGATTAGTTGTGGCCTCTCAGTGTGTGAGTGTGTGTGCGTGTGTTGTGTATGCCTACGAGCTATTGTAAAAAAAAAAAAAAAAAATCAAAATAGAGTGCAGCGGAATGGAATGGAGCGAGTGTGAATTGAGCCGTGGACGTAGTTAAGTTGCGTCGCTGACTTAAGTTAAACCCTCGCATGACTGGACCGCATTTTAAATGGGTCGGACGTTGTTTAAATGCTAAATATGGGCCGTTGTTTAGACGCTAAAAAGGTATGTGTTCATATTGAAAATTTCTAATTGAGTATATCTCAGAAAATATAACACATAATTATTTTACATATAAATCTAACTTCATATTAAATATCCAACACATAATCCATTTAATTATTTTATATATAAATCTAACTTTATATTAAATATCCAACACATAATCCATTGGTTCTAATATATTCATAACAACACAATAATATTTTTTTTGAAGGAGAGTAAATTTTAGAGTAGAGTCAAATCTATATATTTTAAAATTCTACAATTTTTTTATTATTAAATTACGGCGTTCTCTAGGAAACGTACATAAGTTCCATTGAATAAAATGTAATTACAAGGAGCAACCATCATTTTGGTGGAGTAGGACTCAAGAAAATAAAAACAAGAGACTGTACAAATGAAAAAAAGAATAAATGTCCCTTACAAGACCGAATTAAATATTAAAAAAGAAAAAAACAATGGAAGGGTGCCTTGCAGTGTTTTTAATTTTCCTTTATTTGATGATTAGCAATCATTTGTACTCGAGTGAATATTCCACTTTCATCCTCCGCCTCCTTGAGGATGACGTTCTATGTTTTGCACTCGTCCCGAAAAATCATGTTGCACATTTCCCTTCAGATTGAGAAAATGATCATCAACTTTTCTCGGTAGATCATTTGTGTCGCATCCTCCCCTTAACATGGCTTCAATATCGGGCGGCCTGGCTTGTTCGGTCTGTCGAGTGTCATCCAAACTCGTCTTATAAACCTGCACTGTTGTAGGAGGTGCGTTGCCGATTCCGCGTAATCTATGCACAGAACACAATCATTCACCGTCGTCCATCCTCTTTTCTGAAGGACGTCTATCGTTGGCAAAATTCTACAGTGTTATGCAATACTAAAAATCTCAACTTAAGAAGATTAGTGTATAAGGTATATCTACACATTTGTGCGCTATGACACAATAACACTAGTAATCTTAGCCGCCCACACTCCAAAAAAAATACAATTAAATAACTAATCAAGACATAAACAACATAATTATATTCATATAATCTCAAATTAAGTCTCTATAAATACCCATTACATCAATCCCCAAGTTATAAATATCCATTACATCAACTCCCAAGTTATTAAGTCAGTTTAATTTAATCAAAATGGGTTTCTATCAAAACTTAGTTTTAGGTTTTGTTTTAGTGTTGAGTTTGGGTCCAATTAGGGTTAGGTCACAACTTAGTCCTAATTTTTATCAAAATAGCTGCCCTAATGTGTTCAACATTGTAAGAGATAATGTTTTCAGAGCAGTGAGAAATGAGACAAGAATGGGAGCCTCTCTCCTGAGACTCCACTTCCATGATTGTTTTGTCAATGTAAGCTCATATTTCCATAATAAATTCGACCACATAATTTATGCACATAACATAGGTTCATGCTCATAAGTAGGATTTAGGGTTTAGGGTTTAGGATTCATAAGTCGCATCACATGTAAAAAGTTAAGAGAATGTACATAGTCGTAATATTGTTTTCAGAATGTCATGCATTCGTGACATTTTCGCCTAACACTTTAGATCTTGGTTATGGCATAAAAAACTAATACTACACAAAACTAAGAATTTAATTTGTTTTATCTAAATTGGTTTACTTTTGTTCAAATAAATTAGTCTAACATTTAGGTATTTTGTTTTTCATTGTGAAGGGTTGCGATGGGTCAGTACTGCTTGACGGGAGCGACGGTGAGAAGTTTGCTCGGCCGAACTTGAATTCACTCAGGGGATTCGACGTGATTGATTCCATAAAGACAGCCCTAGAAAGTGCGTGTAGCGAGACAGTTTCTTGTGCTGACATTCTAGCTCTTGCTGCCAAATACGGCGTGCTTTTCGTAAGTATCTATCAATTATCATTTGATTTTTTCCATTACTAGTTCAGTTATGGAAGGAATGAAAAACATATTTTGATTTAGCAAAAATTACAACATTTTTATATTTGAGTTTGTACAAATTGAGTTTTTGAACTCTAAGAGTTTGGAATTATCTTTTTGTTTCCTATTTCGACCTATGCGAGTTTGAAATAGTTCTATATCAAATTATGGAAAAAATAATAGTTAATTTTACAACTCAAGAGTTCAAATAAAAAAGTAAAAGTAATAATCTCGAACTCCTAGAATTCGAAAATGTTATTTATTCAAACTCAACATAGAAGCATTGATTTTACATATCCTAATTTCTACTGCAAGATTATTTAAAAAAAAAAATCTTAGATTCAAATTTATCCCAAAATATTAAGATTAGTTTGTTTCAGATCAAACATTATATGAAATAATTTGATTGGTTATATTATTATTTTTTTATTTTTGAACAGAGTGGCGGACCAAATTGGTGGGTTCCTTTAGGTAGAAGGGATGGTTTGGTAGCCAACCAATCCGGAGCCAACACTGGCCTCCCTTCTCCCTTTGATTCAATTGACACCATCATCTCCAAATTCAGTGCCGTTGGCCTCGACACTACCACTGATGTTGTTGCCTTGTCAGGTATATAATAATAATTAATAACTATTTTCTATTTTAATTTCTAAAAAATATATATTTTATGCCACATTTCAGAATTTTAAGAGATTAGTTATAGTTTTATCTTTATTCTTTAGTAAATGTTTTTGAACTTTTTACATAGTTAAAATAATATATCACTTTGTGTGATTTGGATGGAGATGCTGATTGATGAGTCAGTTAGTACATTACTCGTATATAAATCATCATTAGTTAGAGTGGTCTATTGGTTTTTACAATTCGACTCGGGCAACCAAGATATTGATTGAATCTGTATAGTTATAATGAATCAGTATATACATCACTTGAACAACAATATTTCATTTTTCTACAGGTGGCCACACGATAGGACGGGCCAGATGTGCACTATTTAGCAACAGGCTCTTCAACTTCTCAACGACCAGCTCAGTCGATCCAACCCTAGATGCCAGCCTGGCAGCTGAACTGCAATCCCTATGTCAGTCCGGCGATGGAAACCAAACCGCTCCGCTTGACCAAAACTCGACCGACGTGTTTGACAATCACTATTTCAAAAACCTTATTATCCAAAAGGGTCTCCTCTCATCAGATCAAGGACTCTACTCTAGTGATGAGGGCATTTCCTCAACCAAAACCCTAGTTGAGACTTATAGCAATAATGCCACTCAATTTATGTGTGATTTTGTGCACTCTATTATCAGGATGGGAAATATTAGCCCCCTCACAGGGACACAAGGCGAAATTCGCAAAAATTGCAGGGTTGTTAACTAATAAATATTTGTAAGGTCATGACTATTTGATAATTAGTTAAGAGTTAATCTTAAATAAAGAGAGTGGAATTGAGGTCTTTGTATCAAATAAAACTCTTGTTTGTAATTGAGTTGTTAAATGCATGAACATTTGATAGTGTAGGCTAAATTAGTTTGACGGAATAGCTAGCTCTAAATATAACTTAAGTTGAGATTGCAGAAATTTGACTCGCTAAACATGTCATATGTCCGTATCCATCACAAAGGATTCACAATATGAAAGTGCAAGACCAAATTTGATTTCTGTAACTAATAATTTAATGTATAAAGTGCGTACTGTTTGAGGATAAATAGTCCATTCCTACTCTCATGTACAAAATATATAATATCTTATTACTATACTTATCTTTAATTAGCAAACGGATTCAGAATATGAAAGTACAAGACCAAATTTGATTTGTAGCTAATAATTTCATTTAGTTGGAATTAAAAGTGCTTACTGTTTGAGGCTAAACTGTCCTTTCCTAATCTCATGTACAAAGTATTTAATATCTTATTATTAGACTTATTTTTAAGAGAAATTATTCGGAGTGTCTAGAAGCGTTCACCATACAGTTTTAGCTGTACATATATATATTTGTACTTGGATATACCTTTTGTGTTTGCAAATATAACTTTTTGAAAATATATTTTTTTGTAATTCCACTATACCTTTTGTGCTTATAAAAATATTTTTTTATAATTTTATCATACCTTTTGTAATCGGGCATTGCTGATTGCTTCAAACTGCTGGCACTCCATATCTGAACCCTTAAATATAATTAGCAAAATAGGATTAGATTAATTGCACCATTAATTAATTCCTCTGTTCAGTTCCAGTTCAGGATAGACAGATATGGATTGAAGTGTCAATTTCAAATTAACAAGCTTGAGTACTTAATTAAACTTGCATGACTTGAATTGATAATTCATGGTGTGATTTCCACATCAAAAGAATGTAGGACATATCGCTTCAATTATTAGGTAATTAAGTACAAGATGCCATTTTTTATTTGTGGACTGCCTAAAATTTAGATTTTAGATTTAGAACAGGGTTTAGAGAAAATACTTGTATTATAGGCGTAAAACATGTGTCGTATGGCGTATAATATCTTATTTGGCCTGATACTAGATGTTTCTAATTCGGGGATATGCCTAATATTTATAAACTTTTTCTACCTCATATCAAATAATAAAAATTAAAATTAAAATTAAATCTCGACTTTAGAGTTTAGACCCCCTAGTTTTTTCATATGACATGTATTTTCATCATTACAGCAAAATAGTGAGTATTATTTGTAACACATTGAAATACTCGTTCTTTTACAAATTTCAGTACTTCCAAACATTGAAGTACACGGTGTTTTTTTTTTAATTTCCAAGGCTATTGTTTACAATTTTCCTTTTGAAAAATATGGCATTAATTTTAACCTAACTATCCATTTTGTAGCAGTTTTTTTGTATCTTTCTGATCAGTAGTACCCTCTAACTTCAAAGTTTCAGTACTAGCAATAATATTTCCGACAAAACATGTCGATGCATTGAAATAAATTAGCTGATTTGTCAATTGGTATGTTATTGATCTGTTTATCGATACTTTTAAATAAATTAGCAGATTTGTCAATTGGTATGTTATTGATCGCTACCGTCATAACGCTTTGGTTACTTCTTCAAAAGAAGGTTGGAGATGGGTCATTTTCATTATCATTATCATGATGCTGATTTGAATCTTCCAACTGTCATTAGGGGTTTAATTGTGATGGCTCAACCCTACCAGATGCACATTATGCACATGATTTGGCTGACCGATTCAAAGCCTTCTTGTATGGACAATGGAGCTTTCAATTAGGCCCAACTAATTACACCTAAAAAAGAGATTAGGCCCACTTATAACTGTTCCATTTTTTTCTTAGGTTGTGGTCCAGAATTTTACCCTCGAGGATAAGGAAAGGAAGAGGAGGAGAGAAAAAAGAATGAGAAAGGATGAGAAGGGAAGGGATGAAATTTGTCTTGCTCCAATATATTCAGGGCCGTTCCCGATATTTCGGTTGTCCTAGCCCGAGTGGTAACCATCCCGAGATATTGCGCTAAAATATTGCCCTCACAATAAATAAATACAAGGAAAAACAAAGAAAAAAAAAATCCATGAAACACCTTGTGAACAATCCTCACTATTCATACTATTTCTCTCTCTTAGAAAATTAGTCATACACCTTTTGAGCAATATTATCCTCTCTTGGAATTCATAATATTTTCCTCTCCATGGAATTAGTCAGACACCTCTTGTTCACTTCTTAATTCATAATATTCTATTTATTTTTGTTCAGTTGGTTTCAACTCAGTTTAATGACAAATAGATTTTCTGATCCTTGTAAATTTATCGCAGGAATGAATAAAAATCAAATTCAATTTTTCAATTCACTTTTATCATGACATTAGAGTCAGAACCTATTTTTTCTTCTCAAGAGTTCAAGATAAACTTCCAAAAAACAATTCAGACCCAAAGATCAAGCCATCAACTACCTCAAACTTCAATCAAGAATGATTTAAAAATACAAGATTAATCAGAATATTGCTACCTTTATGAATTTCTCATCATCATCATCATCTCATCTTTCTTCAGTTTTTCCATTTAAAAATTACCAATATTCTGGTCGGACATCTCAGTTCACCTCTTAATTCATAATATTATAGTCTATTAGATAATTAGTCAAACACCTTATGATCAATGAAAAGGAGAAATAATTTAGATGAAAAATATTATAGTTGAACCAGAAAAATGAAATATTAGAACTACCAACGATAAAAAAAATATTATATAAACCTATTGGAGAAGAAAAACTGTAAAACGTTATCTACTTTTTTTCTTTTCAAAAACCCAAGGTTGCTTCATTGATAGAAAGAAAGTCTTATAAAAGAAGAGGAAAGTATAAAGATAAAAGAAAAAAGCTAGACCACAATGATAAAATAATAAGCAAAAATCAAATTAACAACTGAACCATTTGCGAGAAGATAACCATGAATTCTTGAGATATTGGTCAATGGGTGAGCTTCTACATTTTGCACCCTACTAATTTGAGCAAAAGAAGACTCGTTTATTTTTCTTTCATTTTTCATTTTCTTCTTTCTGCTTTTGCTTTGATTGTTTCACTTTTCTCCAGTAAAGATAGTTTTTTCTTCTCCAGTGTTTCCACATTCCACATCATGAAGAAAGGAATGAGAGGGGCAACTTTTCGTGATCTAGTAGAAAAATAAACAGAGGTGAAATGAGAGGTGGATCAGATATATTGCACACGCAAAGGGCAAAAATTGAGGCAGATTTGTTAGAAATAAATTATAATGGACTTGGCATAAATAAATAATATATATAAGATAATGAGCTCGGCCTAAATAAATAACATATATAATTTGGTTGCCCTTGGCTCAGGTGGCTGCCCTAGCTCATAGGCTTGGTGGTCTAACCCCTGGGTCGGCCCTGAATATATTCAAGGAAGTTAATGAAGAGTATAAGAATATTTTGAATATTTTAGTAGTAGATCCTACTTGTCATAAAATAACTATAGAAGAATTATTTTAGGTATTTATTGTTTTAGATTTTTGTCATCTCTATTACCCCCAAATTTGAAATGGAACAAAAAATAGGTCTAAGAGATAAATGGAGGTGAAATTTTTCATTCCTTCTCTTTCATTCACCTTCATTTATAATTCTGGAGCAAGATAAAAACTCTCTTCCTCTCCTCTCCCTTCATTTACCTTCAATTGGAGCACACCCTTAAGGGCAATTCCATATGTACCCCTTTAAAATCTCAAAATATCTTGAATACGCTTATAAAGTAAGAAACATATTGCCAAATCATCTCTATTAGAATGGTAAGACATCCCCCACTAATTCAAAAGTTGTGGGTTCAATACTTAGTAAAATCAAATTTCTTTGAATATAGATGCAAATATAAGTCATTTCTATAAAATAAAATAAAAAATAAGAAATGTATTACATATATCCTTATAATATATCACATATACCCCTACAAAAGCTTACGAGATATCATGCATATTCATTATTTTCATATTTGCTTAAAAAAATATTCTGAAATCTTCATCCTGTCATCGACTTACAATGTGTGTATGATGAGAAATAATAGTGATGAATTAAGAACATTCAATGGCAAAAAAAGGACAAAATTCAGACTTTTTTTGAATTGGAAAAAAAAAATTAATTAAGAAAATAGTAAAGTTTTCGAATTATTTACGAAACTAGCCATTTTGCTCAACCACTGGGCAAAACAGCCATTTTTTTTTATTTTCCGTAACCCCTTCAGCTATTAGCGTTAAAACAACGTTAATTAAGGCATAAATCGAAAAAATCATGTTTCGCCCACCCACTGGTCAAAACTAGCAAAAAATAATTGCTGTAAATTGAAAAAAATGACTGTTTCGCCCCACCATGAGGTGAAACAGTGTTTTTCAGCTTAATTTAGTGGGAAAAATGAAAAAAATGATGCTTAATTAAGTGAAAAAAATGAGAAAATGAATATTTCGTCCCACTACTCTTAGTTTCGCTCAATGATTGACGAAATTGTTAGTTTCGCAAATAATTTGAAAGCTTGACTATTTTTTTAATTAATTTTGATTTTTTTGCCGGTTCAAAAAAAAAAGTCCAAAATTCATTACTTTGAACTTTGAAGTCATATAAGAATGGGTGCTGATATTTTGAGCGCAAAATACCTAGGTTGTGCGCTGAGAGATATTTTTTTCTTATTTTTCCAATTTTGCCATCGATATTGCGGCTTCTTTCTCTTTCAACTTCGATGTTGACTTTCCAAGTCCAAACCTTTTCTTCTTTTTTCTCTTTTTCCTTCACTTCTTCCACAACAATCACCAAAAGGAAAGAAGCTAGACATAAACAATTCAAAAAATGTGTCTTTTGTGCAAAAAAAAAATTGAGTTCTTTGTAGGATGACATATCAAATCTCTCAGACTCTCACTTCAACTGTAACTTCTGTGCATCAAGTATTATAAGAGTAAAATCAATTTATTTTTAAGATAAATAAAAAAATAAGACAAATTCAAGCACATTAAATCACAAAGTGTGGTGATTTTCTAATTAATGAGCCAATTCATGGATTCGGCCCTCTCAAAGTCTCTATCTCCGGCCGGGCAAATTCTAAGCATGATTTTTGCACCAATCAAGCCATAACTGTGATGATGTGGCATGTCATTTTGATGTCATTGATCAAACTTCTAGTATAGACAGGGGATAACTGAGACTTGAGAGTCATATATGAACATTCAAGAAAAATGGTTAGGCAATATTGACATCATATATATATTTTTTAAAGATAGGGTAAAGTGAGGCCGTGAGGGAGAATCTACATTTTTTAGAGGGGCTGGATGAACATGAAGCCAATAAAAACGGGATTGAGGAGGGCAAAAGATATGGGTACAATTGGTAATAGCCAAAAATTATAAGATGTTGCACTCAACCTAAGTATTTTGCGCTCAAAATATCAGCTGCTTATAAGAATTTTACCTGTTATGGTAAGAATCAGAATGTAGGCCTTTCCAATCACTTGCCACTAGTTTCAAAGAATTAATTATAGACCTATATATCCTTTTCTGCCCTCAATCTCACACTCTTTCCTGGAAGGTTCAATGATTTTCAATTTTTTGGAATAAATAATTGGAGTATTCTTTTTTATTTATTGCTTTTTGGTTAGTTTAAATTTTATTTTGCTTTTTCTTTCTTTCTTTGAGAACAATATAAATTGGACTAAATACCTTTTCGAATGGATACAAAATCCTAAACCTAAACGCATTAATAAGCTAGGGATAAAACTGGATGATGTTTCTCATGATTTACAATGGTATATATGATACTTGTTACAAGGGGTGTACATGATATTTTGATATTTTATAGGGGTACATGTGAATTATGCCTTACATTTATATTTAATAGACCATACACACTCTCTTAGCAAACCAAGTCTATTGGCCTAATACTGACAATAATGTAATTAAAACCCTATTCAGATACTGTCTCTTAATTCTAGGACTATAGATAAATTATCTTATCTGCTGCATCTTCTTGTTTAAACAGAGACCAATTCTTTATTTATGGAAGTCTCATATGATAAGATTTTCTCATATAAATACACCGACTTGAAAGCACATCCATTCCATCAAATTAAACTTACAAAGACGAATATTTCTCTATCACATTAAGAGAAAAATGCAACCTTCTTTCCTCATTCCTTATCATGTCCTAAGCTTATCTATCTTCCTTCTCTTGCTGAATAATGGAGCTCAAGCTCAGCTAAACCCTAATTTCTACTCGAAAACTTGCCCTAACATTTATAGTATCACACGCAGTGTGATCGTTCAGGCGGCACAATCAGATATTCGTATAACCGCCAGTCTTACGAGGCTGTTTTTCCATGATTGTTTTGTTCAGGTAATATATATCTTATTTATGCATTATTGTTTTAAATCCTTCTTTCATTGTTATATCTGAACTGAACGTATATATATTTTGCTAATATAGATATAACATAAACATAAATAGAAGTGTATATATGTTTTGATGCTAAATTAGGGTTGTGATGGATCGTTGTTGCTCGACGATAGCTCGACAATCGTCAGTGAGAAAAATGCTCGGCCAAATCTCAACTCAGCACGAGGATTTCCAGTCATTGACTCCATCAAATCCGCTTTGGAGACTGCTTGCCCTGGTGTAGTCTCCTGTGCTGACATCCTAGCCGTCGCCGCCGAAGTCTCCGTTCAATTAGTAAATCATTTTTTTAATAAATTCAATTAGTAAATTATTGCAACTTTTATATATATAAAATGTGTTTAATTTAGTTTAATCTGATTATACTTCTATTTTCATTAGTTCATTTATTGTTTGGCCTGCTAAGTGTACAAGATCAATGATTGTCCACATGGGCCCCTAAAAAAATCAAAGAAACTAACTAATAAAGCTTGGCTTGCTTTAATTAAGTTAAGCCTCTAATTAATTCATTGGTATGTACGATCTTTTCAAATCAAATAAACCAACATGTTAATTAATTATCTCAAATTATCTGAAATTAAATGTTGATATGTTAATTAATTATCTCAAATTATCTGAAATTGAATGTTGATGGTTGAACTGTAAATGAAAAAAATGAAGGCAGGAGGGCCGGGATGGACAGTGCAATTTGGGAGGAGAGACGGCACAACCGCCAGCTTGACCGGAGCGAATAACTTGCCGGGCCCTTTTGATCCTCTCTCGACGCTCATATCTAAGTTTTCTGCTGTCGGTCTCAGTAGTACTGACCTGGTCGCTCTTGCGGGTACCTAACTTTC
Source organism: Juncus effusus (assembly GCA_027726005.1). Classification (NCBI taxonomy): domain Eukaryota; kingdom Viridiplantae; phylum Streptophyta; class Magnoliopsida; order Poales; family Juncaceae; genus Juncus; species Juncus effusus. The sequence goes on along the minus strand of CM050904.1, from coordinate 9,403,698 downwards.
CAACTTAGAAAATATTATTTTCATTATTTTCTTTTTTTACTGATAAGAAAAACACAATCGGCTGACAAACACTTTTATAATCTGAAAATAGACATTTTGCTGAAGAGTACAAAGAAATAAATAGAAAGAATCTTTCAAATTTTGATTATCTATCAGTGTAACATATCTCACAAAAAGGGGGGAAATGGGGATTTTATGCCTCCAAATCAATCATTAATAGCATAAATACAAACGCAAAAATAAAATAAAATTGAAATATATAATTAGAAACTAATTATAGTATGCTACCTTATATATGGTAAACAAAATTGCACAGTGATGGTTTATATATTCCTACAGGGGCCCACACATTCGGTCGAGCACAATGTCAGTTCTTCACAAACCGTCTCTACAACTTTTCCGGCACGAACCAGCCTGATCCGACCTTGGACCCGAGCTACCGAGCCGCCCTTTCGAAAAACTGCCCTAATGGAGGCAATGGAGCCGTTTTAAACAACCTGGACCCCACAACACCGAACGGTTTTGACAACCACTATTACTCCAACATAGTGAAAAATCGGGGTCTTTTGGGTTCTGATCAGGAGTTATTTTCTAACGGTGCTTCAACTGCTTCTGTTGTGAGTCAATTTGCGAGCAGTCAGGGAGCATTTTTCAAACGCTTTCCACAGTCGATGATTAATATGGGAAATATCAGCCCGTTGACCGGCAGCAAAGGAGAAATCAGGAAGAACTGCAGGAAAATTAACTAGAGTGAGAAAAGTGGTTATGTATATATATAGTGTGCATATATAAGTGGGGATTGAATTCAAGTTTGTAAAATAATGGCCCTTACATATAGGGGTTTCATTTTCTTGTGTTGTTGTTCAAAAATTGTAAATTGTGCAAATGTTTAATAAAAATTGTATAACTATTAAGACTTCTGTATGTACGGTGAGCTCTAAACAAACTATTTTTCCTCAAATTAAATCACCCATAATTTTTCACCCCTCTTTGAATATTCTCAAGATACCATATCGCCTAAATTATTGTAGCCGTACGATTATGAAATGCGGGCAAATCTGAATCATTAATTTAATCATTGAGTTTGTATAAGGTTATTTTTGTAATCATGTGTAATTATTTCTCAACTATTTTTAAGCCAGTTTAATAGACCGTATTATCCTAATGATTTTTAATTCACACCATACGATTTTAATCGGATCGTTTGAGCATATATTTGTGTTGTCTATGTGACATAAGTTAAGAACATCTATTTATAGAAATATATTAAGACTTAAATAAAACACTATTATTAAAAAAATTAAAATATAGAGAATAGAGAAAATTATAAATTATAAATTATAAATCCTGAGAAAATCCAGTATGTCTGTTTTCAGATTCTATAGAATTCAAAATCTAGTTTCTAAAGAAATCCAGAAATTCTGACTAGAAGGTCTTGCTTTGCATGTCAATCATCCAAGTCAGGCCACTCTAAACAAGTGTCAATGCTAAAATTCTTGTAAGTCCAAACTCAAATCTACGAAATGCTCCTCGTAGGAAATAAATTCTATTTTTTCAATACATATAAATTCATAACTTTTTAATTATAAATCAACAATTGATACATTTTATAAAGTATATAAAGCCACATTCTTTTTTTTTTTTTGATAAATTAAGCCACATTTATTCTAATATTTTTTTATTCAAACCTTGCGAATAAAGTTTGAGCAGGTATTTGAATAGGAAGGGCTTTTTGAGTTGAAAAGAAAGATTTTTTTTATTTCATTATAGAGAAAAGATGAACTTGGAAGGCATGCCACAATGCTCTAGGCTAAGTCCCAAAGCTAATCATTTTCTTCTCTAAGGACTAGCCACAATAGATCATAAAGGAAAGGCAACAGATGCTTTCTTTATTTGATTTGTCATTACATTTAGTAGGTATGCTCGCTCGTACACTTTCATGGTGTGATTTGTGAGAGCTACCAGTAAATTAGATAAACAAGTCAAAACAGATGTATGCGTTGTTCATGTGAACATAATTTTTTGTGGAAACTCAAACCTACGATGATTTGTGAGGCTTGCTAAATATTAGTTGCGTTAAATGCATTTGCATGACTTAAATTTAGACATTTTCTAAAATTCAAGTGGTGTCTTACCGCTTGATCTAGCAAATTTTAACTTTGCGAAAATAAATTAGAAAACATTTATTAGAGTAGTAAAGAATTAAAATATATTGTCTAGATAATTAAGAAGTTCAATGAATTTATTATTATAGTGACTCATTTATTTAATTAGTCTGTTCATATTTTTTTTTCTCATCTTCAAATAAATAATGATTCTTAGTCAAATATTGTGTTTTTCATACTAAAAAATTAATATAAGAATCTTTTTGAATCTTTTATTTTGAGTCTCATGTTAGTGTAATTTCGATTTTATATCTTTTTTCTTATTTGAATATGTGAGTTATATTATCTTTGATTAACTAAAAGTTCAAAAATTAACGTATAGTGTAATGTGAGACTTCTCCTAATTTTCATCAAGGTAAATTAGTGAATAAGACCTGAATTACATGACATAAGCCACAAAAGATTATTTTAATTAAGTAAATTAGCTCATTGACCTAACCCCCAAAAATATGATTATTTCCTTAAAAAATTAAATTAGCTCTTTGACATTAAATAACCTTTCACTATCTAATTTCTGAACATTTAAGGTTTTGCTCCCCCTCTCTCTCTCTCTCTCTCTCTCTCTCTCTCAAACACACACACAATCTCTTTCTGTATCTCACAAAGATCTCATCTCGCCATGGACTGTCCACAAAACCTGCAAAGATCACACATAGCATTTGTGCCATTCTCTTTTGGAGGCCACGTGTCAATTTTCTCCACATTGGTGTGCCAACTTGCTGACGTGTCACCTGACGCAATCTTCTCCTTGCTCTCAACTCCTCGTTCATTGGCATCTCTTCAATCCTCACAGAACCCTAAAAACCTCCATTTCATTGAAATCTCTGATGGAATTGGATCTGAACAAGTGCCTCAAAATGTTGGTAAGTTGTATTTTTAAATTATACATGATATATTTGATGGTTTTATTCGAAATCACATGATTGTTTATATTTACAGTATAATGAAAAATTAGGAAATTGAGCGTGGAAATTCTTGGAGTTCTTTAATTAAGTTCTTGTATTTCTTTAATTTAAATTCTTTCATTTCTTGAATATTCTTGTATATAAATTTTATTCTTGATACCAGAATTTTTTTTTTTGAGGGAAGATACCAGAATTTTTAAAACGCAGAGATCAATAATGATTGAGTTAACCGTTCATAATTTTATATAAACCAAACAATTAGTATAAGTTCAAATAAGGGATAAATGCACCATTAATCCATATACCTTATTGAGGTTGCAATTTAGTTCATGTACTATTGGTTTAAACTTTTCCATCCCTTTACTTTAACGAATTGTGCATGATTAGCCCCTTTACTTTTTCTGAGGCGAGATTTAAAATTCCAAACCGAATTACACAAAGAAATAAGTTGAAAATCAGATTGTTTTTTAATATTTACAAATTTGTTGGGGACACATATGTAAAAAGAAACTTGCCAAAGATATACATGGCATAACTCATTCTATTTTTTCCAACAGTTGATCAGATAGAATTATTCCTGGAATCGGCAACCGAGAGTCTGACGGACGGACTCAAAGCAGCAGAAAAGGCGGCCGACGCAAAACTGACTTGCGTCATGACAAATGCTTTTATGTGGAAGGCCGGAAATATCGCTGAAAATATGCAGGGTCGCACTTTGGACCAGCGCATCTGAATCGCTAATAGCTCACTTGCATACAGATCTCATTCGCTCAACTATTCTGGTCGCTGATCAAGGTACTGTCATGATAAGATGTATATTTGTTTACCTTCTGTTAGAGCCCAAGTAGCTTAAAAAATAAAACATGCACTAAACATATAATCTGAGATGGAATTTGAAATTGAAATCATGTTTTTATAGTTGTGTTTCAGTTTAAAAGTTCATTATTTAGAGAAATAAGTTGCAAATTGTTTCGATTTGAGTATTCGAAAAAATTGAAGGGGTTAAATGTGGAATTCTTTGTTAATATTTTTTCATCCAGCCTGCCCTGAAGTATTAATATGATTTTCACTCATTCATCTTGTATATTAGGTTCTGTCTCGCATGAAAATAACAAAACACTAGATTTCATACCATGCCTCTCCAAATACTCGGTTTCCAAAATTCCAGAAGGAATCGTAACTGGAGATCTTCATTCCCGGTTTTCCATCGCACTTCACGGAATGGCTCAGAATCTCCCTCGCACGAATGCTGCCGTCATGGCGACGTTCGAAGATCTAGACCGGACCGTTGATGAAATATTTCGTTCTAAGTTCAAGACTTATTTACCGATCGGCCCACTCCATCTCCTTTTTCCGAAAATTAATAACTCGACTGTATTAGAAGTAAGATATTAAATTTATTAACACATTTTTTCTCTTAATTTTCTTGTATACAAAATGATATGATTATATCGTAGCATGTCATTCTTGATATATCTATTATCTGCAGGACACAAAAATTTCACAAATAAACTTTAGTAATACATGAACCATTTTCACACCATAGATTCTTAATTTTCACAGACCCATACAACATTTTGGAAATCTTGAAAACATATTTTCAATATTTAAACATAAAATTAACTTTATTATTTCGTCAGGCTGATCCTCACGGCTGCATTGCCTGGCTCGACAAGCAAGATGCTGAGTCTGTTGTATACATCGCGTTCGGCACGGTTGCAACTCCTCCTTCCTCTGAGCTCATCGCACTAGCCGAAGGTTTAGACGAAACAAATGTACGTTTTTTATGGTCTTTAAATAATGAAAAGGCACGATCTGTTCTTCCACCTGGTTTCATGGATCGGGCAGAGCAGACGGGAAGAGGGTTGTTTGTTTCATGGGCCCCACAACTCGAAGTGTTACGACACGTGGCGGCAGGATTGTTTGTTGGCCATGGTGGGTGCAAGAAAGTACGTTTAGCGGCGTGCCGATGGTTTGCCGGCCCTTTTTTGGTGATCATTTTATGAATGCGCAGACGGTTTCGCACGTGTTGGAAATAGGTGTAGAGTTGGAAAAAGGAGTTTTCACCAAAGAAGAGGTCGTGGAGTTGTTTCGCAAGATTTTGGAAGGGGAGGATGGAGAAAGGATGAGAGAGAATGCGAAAGAGTTCAAGAAATTTGCGTTTGATGCACGTGAGTTGAACGGCGGATTGATGAATAAGAATTTTGAGAAGTTGGTGAAGAATTTCTTCAAGTGTTGATGAGGAATCTAAATTATTCTTGTTTAGTTGTATCTGCACCTCAAGATGGAAAGAATAATCAAGTTTTATGGTAATGTTTGATGTGAAAATAGATAATTGGCATTTTTATTTAGTTCTTTCTTGAGTCAAAGCATTTTTATTTAGTTTAATGATCTTTTATCATTCAAAAAAAAATTATATCATATCCTAGAAACCTTCAAAATGATTTCAAGTTGTTTTTTTATTTATATTTAAGACATTAACATTATAATAAGTTACTACACATAATAACAATTTATAGAAATAAATCCAGAAACATAAATAACAATGGAATTTCCATTATATTCAAAAAAAAAACAATGAAATTTCCATCGTTATTTACCTTACAGAAAAATTATATCATAGATGATTAGTGAGTAAGGTAAAAAAAAAATCATTTCACTTCAGGCAGTTAGGAATCAAAATAATGAATCAAAATTAATATAAGAGTAATTGTAAATTATTCAGAAAATTACTATTGTCTAAGCAAATATAGTTCTTAAAATAGCGCAACCAGCTCTAATTACAATTGAAATCTTTAAGAATGATATATCAAAAACTTTCAAATATAACTGAATTATAAATGTGTTTACAAAGAGACTCCGACCCACAGTATCAAATTTAATTGAAGAACATGTTTCATAAACAAAATAAAGAAAAAAAATATGGAGAAAATGATTCATATTGAGAAAATGATTCGAATTTCTTTTTGTATATTTGTTATGCTGGAAGACCATACTGTATAAATTCTTTTGTTTTGTCATTTTCGTAAATAAGATCCAAGGAACAAAGTTTGCCTAAAAAAAGGATCCAAGGAATAAGAAGAGAAAGGAGACCGAATTTACCAACCTGTTGTCAATCTCTTCAAGAAAGCTGCGCTAGAGTCCTCAATGACTTATTTGGTGCCATCTAATTAGTAAGACAAAAAAAAAAATGAAATTTTGGTCAGATGTTGTACTAGATTTACATACCAAAAATTTATATCAGATTTACTTGGCTAATATACGAAATTAACAAATTAATGCAGTTAGGAATAGCGCTATAGACTGGATCACTGTTGTGCAAATCCGTTCTTTACTTTTTTTGGCAATTTGCTAACCACCCTAACATGCTCTTTCATTGATTTTTAAGGTGCTCTTACATCAGCACAATATATAATCAATCATTTATATTGTCCTGAATATAGTATATCATTATTTTACATATTATATTTAATATATAGCATTTATCATAACAAGACTCTTTCTTCGGAGAATAAAAGAAGCAGTCTGTATGATGTTTTCTCTCATCTAGGGATGTTACAAACCGAATCGAACACAATTATGTTCAAATTCGAACCAATTAGGCTTGATCTAATTTTCCTGCAAGGCGGAAGAAAATTAAAGAAAACATCTTTGAGAAACCACACTTGTTACTAGATAACAAGAGTTAATAAATGAATGAGAGCTGAGAAGGCGAAAGAGTTCGAGAAATTTGCATTTGATGCGTGAGAGTTGAATGGCGGGTTGATGAATAAGAATTTTGAGAAATTGGTGAAGGATTTTTTTTCAAGTGTTGATGAGGAATTATCTAAATTATTTATTATTTTTATTTAGCTGTGCTTGCATCTCAAGATGGAAAGAATAATCTAATTTTATGGCCGTAGTACTTTATGTGAAAAAGATAATTGGCATTTTTATTTATTTTCATAATCCTTGTTCTTCAATAATTTATATAACATCACAAGAACCTCTTTTTTTAGTTACATACATACTCTAAGAACCTTAACAATCTTTTCTAACTCTTATTTATTTAAGATATTAAATCACAAAATCCTAAAAAAAATCTCATGTATTCTCTATACAAACAATATTAACACTTCATAGAAAATAAATCCATAAACATAAATAACAATAATAGTTAACACCCATTATTACTGTAGGGTAAAGAAAGTCATTTCACTTCATAAAAATAATGAATCAGACCAGTTTTAACAATTTTTTTTTAATATTCACAAAACTTAATTTTTCTTAAAAAAAAAAATAATTCCCCTTCTCTAAATATTTCTTACCTAGGACCAGGACTTATACACAGAACAAAGTACACTGCTTAATAATAAGAGAAAAGTCTAATTTTGTCCCCTCAATTATTCAAATAATTCATTTTTGGTTACTCAACTTTTTATTAGTCTAATTTTAGTCCTTCAACTATTTAATAAGTATATTTTTAGTCCTTCCGTCCGTTAAGTGCTTACGTGTCAGTTAAATTTGACACGTAAGCAATACGTGGCATATATTCTTAATACATATTCCAACGTAACAATTGTGACATGGCAAATATTTGAAAAAAATAAATTTTTTTTAATTTCCCTCTTTTCTTAAAATATTATTTTATTGTACACATTTATGATGCATATTTATTTAAAAAATATGTTATTGCTTACGTTTAAAGTTTAACTGACACGTAAACAATTAACGGATGGAAGGACCAAAAATAAACTAATTGAATAGTCGAGGGACTAAAATTGGACCAACAAAAAATTGAGTGTCCAAAAGCAGACTTATTGAAGACTTATTGAATAATTAAGGAGACAAATTTATACTTTTCTCTAATAATAATAATATATTTTTTTTTTAATATTCACAAAACTTAATTTTTCTAAAAAAAAAAAAATTTCCCTTCTTTAAATATTTCTTACCCAGGACAGGACTTGCACTGAACAAAGTAAACTGCTTAATAATAATAATAATAATAATACTAACATCGCAAATCTTGCACGTATTCAAATATCTATGTTCTTTTTCCTTCTTCCCCAAATTCCTCCCGCGCCAATGTCTGCCCCAAATCGACCTTCAAACCCTAACCCTAACCCTCATCACCGCCCCGGCGCCCTCTTCACCGGCCGCCCTCTCAACCCTAACCCTAACCCTAGCAACCCTAACCCTAAGGGGATTCTCTACCCGGTCTCCTCCCGCCCGGCGCCGCCGCCGTTCACGATTCCGACGAACGCTGTTGTTTACGCACGGCCTTCCGGCGGCGTGGTGAATCAGCATCACCAGTTGGTGTATGTGGGAACTGAGGCGCAGCGTGCGGAGTTCCGGCCGTCGTACGGAGTTCCGCGGCCGGCTGGACAGCCGGCGCAGCCGCCGTTGGGACCCACTCTGAAGGGCGTCCCGATTCCTAACCATGCTAAGGTTTTTTTGTTGAATTTGGTTTTGATTTGGTTTTCTTTTTGGAATTCTTGGTTTTGATTTTCTCACTGTTACTGCTGAGTTTTTACCAGATAGAATAAAATGAAAGGTTTAGTTGGAATTTTAGTTGATTTTTGGTAATTGGTTTATTTGAAAATATTTTATGAGATTGAATTTCGTAATTTTAGGTTCATTCTTTGCCAACTGTTGCACCTACGCTTGAATATACATTGGCTAAAGAGAGGTATTAATTTTTAAAATTATATTTTAAAATTAATTAATTGTCTCTTAATCTAAGTTAAATTTGATATATTATTATTATTTATTTTATACAGGGAAAGAAGCAGAGAAGAAAGAGACGCTTTCATAGTAAGTAATGACCGAAAAGTAAGAAAAACCATTCTTTCTACCCTTTTAATTTCACAGTAAATATGTCTCGAACTTTATCATTATGATAATTATTTTTTAATATTTTTTAATGGAAATAAAGGTGAGAGTGACAGATGGCGATGCGTCATTATATTCTCTTTGTCGGTCTTGGGTTAGAAATGGAATTCCTCGTGAAATTCAGGTTTTTAATTTTGTAATAATTTTATTAGGTAAATTTTTCAAAAAAACCTGTACTTTTTGGTATTTGTAAAAAAGCCCTACCTTTTGGAATTGTGTTAATGAAATATGTTATATATTATTTGTAATTATTAACATATTGTTTGAATTATACTTGTACTTAGGGTTTTTTTTTTGTGAAGGTAAAAGTTGAAGTTAAGGGGTTTTTTAGAAATTTAAAAAGTTAGGGGGTTTTGGAAAAATGAAAAATCTGAACTAGTGTTTTTATGTACTTATTCCAAAATTTAGGGTTTTGGATACAAATTTGAGGGGTTCTAAAAATAATCCTAATTTATTAACCCAAGTTAAAACTTGATTAACCTTAGATTTTGCTTAGTTATTGTTTTTTTCTTTAAATTCTGTGAAGTAATTTATATATTTTTTAAATAAAAATTGTAAAATGGTACAGTCAAATAATGGAAATAACGAAAGGCTTCTGCCAAGACCTTTACCTGCTTCATTTAATGATCCAAATATTTCAAATAATTCTGAGATTAAAGATGAAGATGATCCTCCTGAAAAAGAGGTTCATTATTTATTTATTTATTTATTTTATTTTCTTGTTTATTTGTTTATTTATTTTTGTAAAAATTAAATGCAGAATGAAAGTGAAACTGAGGAAAAAATCACGACTGAGAGTTTATTGAAAGGTCATATAAAACGCGCAATGAAAGTTCGCGCCAGGTCAGCACATTCTATTTGTAATTATATTTAAAATATTTCAGTTTTATTTATATATTTAGTTAAATTAAATTATAAATAATAATAATAATTTAGGTTGCAAAAAGAGAGGAGGATAAAATTAAGAAGATACAAACAGAGGTTGACTCTTCTCCTTCCGCAAAATTTAAGCTGATTTTCAAATTATTTTGTTTCTTTGGTTTTATTTTTTAACTTTTTTAGGGTTTTGTTATGATATTGTAATTTAAGTGATGTATGTAGTTGTTGGGTGTTAGTATACTCTGATTTGATTAGTGTACGGAAAAAATGAATGTATTATTTTGAACTTTTCTTTTAACAATTATCTGTTTGGACATTATAAACCGATGCAATGATCTTAGTTAAATCGATATTCAAGTTACGAAAAAAGTATATTAAAATGCAAAAATTTATGTTACCTTTGTTTTACTAACAACAAAGATGAAATATGTGAATGTTAAAGAATTCATATTGCTTTAATTGGTATTCTCTCTGTAATTTATCAATCACAAAAGACACTGTATTTAGGGCTGTTAGTTTTGTTCGTCGTTCGATGTTCGTTTGCGTTCAATTCAAGTTCGTTCGTTAAATGGTTCGTTCGATTTTCCGTTCGAAATAAACGAACGAATCGTGTTCATTCGAATAATTAATGAACCGAACATGAACATATCCATTTTCGTTTGATTGTTCGATAATATGTTCGAATATATATTTAGTAATCCAAAATATATATAGTTATACTAATTATATATCCAATAAAAATTTTCACATTCCAATCCAGTGATCCATTAAAATCAAGCCTAACACAAGAATTAGAATACATAATATTTTATATTTATAAAATTTTGTTAGCCCAAAACGCAAAAAGAACTTTTATTTTACTAATCTCTCAATTTTAATTACCCCTTGGCCAACCTTTATGACTCTCTTCCATTCTCTCTGAGTCTCTGATCGACTAATTCTAGTTCATATTTACGATTGCATCTTTCTTATCAACGATTCTGCTCTCCCTCACGGTCTTACCCGCATATTTAAATAATGTTGGGCTGATATTTATTTATATTTTTATGAAATTTACCAAAAAAAATTAGTTAAAATTTGAATATTTAAACTCATAATGAAAAAAAAAATTAGAATTGTCATTTTGTTCATGTTGTTCGAAGTTCGTTCGCTAAATTGTTCGTTCGATAAATGGTTCGTTCGATTTTATGTTCGAAATAAACGAACCAAACAGCGTTCGTTCGAATAATTAACGAACCGAACATGAACAGGACAGTGTTCGGTTCAGTTCGGTTCGTTAACAGCCCTATGTATATTCCTTATACATAACTGATACAAAAATTACAACCAAAACAAATGCTACACACTACATCAACTTACCATACAGAATTGTACACATTCTCTTGTTAAAATATAAACATCTTCAAAATATTAAAAACACTCTCTAGCCCTTCTTCAACATTATATTAGAAACATTTTTCATTAGAAGGTTACAATTATGAAACGGCACACCTTAGCAGTCTACTCGTATCAAGAGATTTATCAACAAACTTACAAACCCTCTTAAAATCACTTTGATCCCATGTAGTGCAAAATCTATCTCTGCAAAATCTATCTATCTCAACGAATTTTATAAATTTGATTCTTCCGGTATCTAACATAATCTCCTCTAGTGCAACAGCACTTTCATTGATATATTGGACCAATTTTTCCTGATCTGAGCTTACAACAAAGCCTGTCATATAAACCTTCTGAAGGCTGAAATGAGAGAAGGGAAGCCTCGTAAAATTGTTGTCTCTTATCTCTCTCATGCTGAATAGACAAAAAGATTCATTCATCTGCATAACAATAAGGAAATTTTAATTAATTAATCCATGAACATATATATATATATATATATATATATATATATATATATATATATATATATATATATATATATATATATATATATATATATATATATATATATATATATATATATATATATATATATATATACATATATATATATATACATATATACATATATATATATACATATATACATATATATATATACATATATACATATATATATATATATACATATATACATATATACATATACATATATACATATATACATATATATATATATACATATATACATATATATATATATACATATATACATATATATATATATACATATATATATATATACATATATATATATATATACATATATATATATATATATATATATATGACCGACTATATAAAAGAAAACATGTATATGACAATTGACAACTATATAATACTTACATGCAACTCAAATTTTTCAAGAAACGGCGCAGCTCTCAGAAGTGGAGCCAAAGAAAGGACGCTAACAGAATTATATCGAAGTGGTAATCTCAACTTCAAATATTTCAGACTAAAGAAGATGCCAACATACTTGAGTATTTCAATTACCTAAAAGAACAAGGAAACCAATTAGGAAACTGTTAACTTTTTTCGAAGCAAAAGGAAATTATTACACTTAAAAGCTTGAATATATATTTCTTTTTTTAAGGCTTGAAAAATAACAAAGTACAATAAAAAAAACATCGTCATTCAATAAAAAAAAAAAATGAGAGAAAGTAGTACCTCTGATTCTGCCTCGTTGTGTAAGTATAAGGTCTCAAGATATGGCATCGTATCAGCGAACCTCGATAAGGCATAATAAGGAGATTGAGAGTAAGCTAGTCTAATATATGTTTCTTTTATTCTAAAAGTATTATGAAGAACAACATTAATTGTTTGAAATCCATTATATTCAAAAGTGGTAACATTTTCCGCAGATAATTCCATCTTTTTCAAGTAGGTAGACCGAACAATAAGATATTTAAGATTTGGCAGTGGATAAGAAATTTCTAAGTTAACTAAATATTTGCATTCTTCTATGCAGAGCCATTCAATCAAAGGACAACTCCTCATGAAGTATTCAAAATCTTTTTCAGTGATATCAACACGATTAAACTCTACTTTTTTGAGGTTTTTTGAACCCTGTAAATTCGACTATTGGTAACTTCAGAAATATATTTTGAAGACAGAGAGACTCCAAATTCTCTCCCTTTTGATCATTGAAAAGCCTAAATGGGAAACTATATTTATATGCATCACTATAATCATCCCATGTGGAAATTGATGAAGACCATGTATTATAAATAGCATCGCGAAGTAGCCATAAAGGGAAAATGAAATTTTATCATTATATTTATATGACAGAAAAAGGGTAATGTTCTTTTTCTTTGATGATATAACAAATTTAATCCATGTATCAAGATACTTGGTATGAAACTCATGGAGGAAAAAGTCTACTGAAAACTCCTCAAGTCCAAATCCAGTGTGATAATGTATAACAGAGTCAACTACTTGAATGAAATTATTAGCATAATATTTGAAATTGTAGCTTGGGATGATGTGTCCAAATTAGTCTCATTTCATGAGAAAGTATGCTCGTTCAAACGGCTTCATTGAATGGGAGAAGCAATGGCACGATAAGAGAATCAAGCCCCGGGAGTTTCGAAGGGGCGATAAAGTATTATTATTCGACTCGCGATTGAAAGTTTTCCCTAGGAAGCTGAGATCAAGGTGATCAGGGTCATTCTCCATCGTCCAAGCACACCAATCCGGGGCAGTAACAATCCGTTCGGAGAAGGGAGAAGAGTTCAAGGTTCTCCCGGCCGTTGGCGCCGCCGATGCCGCCGTGCACGATTCCGATGAATGCTGTTGTTTACGCCCGGCCTTCCGGCGGTGTGGTGAATCAGCATCATCAGTTGGTGTATGTTGGGTCTGACGCGCATCGTGCGGAGTTCCGGCTGTCGTACGGAGTTCCGCGGCCGGCCGCAGAGAGTTTCGGAAGAAACTCTAATTAAGAGTACTTGGTTAGATTGGTTATGCTGAATTTCCTCTTTTTGGGTCTGTTATATGACAATTTTGTTATTTTGAATTGCTTTTTAGGTAAAGTACCTTGAAAATGAGAATGGGTTGTTGGAGAAGAAGCAGCAGGATTTGAAAGATGCCATTAATGGGTTACTTCAATCAAGAGAGAGCTTCATTCGCCAGTATGAGATCATTTTGAATTCATTTTTTTACTATTTTTTTTTTTTTTGAATTCTTTTTTTTAACTAAATTTTTGTATACAGGATTCTAATTGCTCGCTACAAAGAACCATTCAGATGAAAGATAAGAAAATCTCTTTACTTTCAGAGAAATTAAATGTGCATATTTCGTTGTTTAATTCAGTAGAAAAATAAGCAGAAAAATAAGCGAATTTGGTCAAAAGGGCTTTGGATGGTGTAAAAAGAACTTTAGATGAGAAGGAACTATATTGGTGAAGGATGAAACTATTGAAAGACTAAGTTCAGAAAAACAGGTTTAAATTTTATTTCTTATTATTATTATTATTATTTAATATTTTTACTTCTCTTTTATATTATCATTTTATTTTTACTTTATTTTATTAAGTCAATGCGTGAAGAGCTACACTACATGGAAGTGATTATACAAAGATTTCAAGAGATATTTCACTCCCAAACTCGTCCTTCTCCGCCTTTCCCCCTCTCTCCGTCTTATTGTCGATTTGGCAGAGAAGGGTTACGGTTCTGCCTTTTAAGATTTGTTTTGGATTATTGATTGGTCAATACTGAATCAGCCCTCGGCCTTTTAAGCTGCTCAATCCGACTGAAGAAATATGTATTATCTCTCTATGTAATCCTAAACATTCATCTTATATGTAACAAATTGGCAACAATTTGTAAAATAATTTTGTGACTTCTGTTGGAATTGGGGGTAATAGTCATGTTATCTGAAGATATGAGCTTTTATCAAATATGCATGCACCAACCAGCACTAGTCTCAATCCTTGATTTTGATGACAGCAATTTTGTTGTTATCACCTATTGAGTGGTTGTTTTGTTTTTAAGTATGTTTTGGCACATCATCGGCACCAGACTTTTCTACTGGGCTACGTTATTTGAACTTCTTCTCTTATTTTTCTTCATCTTTACGTGATTCTTTTTTTATTCATAATTACTGTAGATTTGACCAATTTAATCATTGCTTTTGCCCCCAATTTGCAGAAAACTCTACAAACACTAGAGTTGTTCTTTTACAGGATGTGCTGAGTAGGAGAAGAAAATAAGTCATCCAAGCATGCGACAAAATGACTATTCATCGCCATCACAATCTGACGAGAGAAACAAGAGTAAACAAGAATGACTGCTGAAAAGAAGTTCAAGTGGCAGAGCAAAACAATCTGAGCAAATACAAGAGGACACCACATTACTCAACCGGGCGCATCAGTAGTCCACGCGGCGAAATGGGACCAATAAAAAGGCTGGTAGCATCCCACATTGAAAACTGAACAACAAATTTTAGCCAGATTTCGGGATTCTTCAATGGCCAAATTGAATTTTTAGATACACCAGGTTTGGTACATGAGTAGTATGGATGTTTGGCAGTATAAAGATTGTGTATTGACAATAAATAACCAGAATTTTAATTGAAGTATTATGTACAAGGGTGTATGTATATATCCATGATGATCTAATTAGATGTATAGTTGTGCACTTGTGCTAAGAGTTCTAATAGTATGTACTCAAATGTATCAAATTGTCGCACAATTTTACCAATTACAATTTTTTATTAAAGTACTTTGATTATATATATTGATATGGTTAAATATTAAAGTACAGAAATGTCTTAACTCTTTGAGTGAATTATTTCTGAATAGCACACAACAATGTTCCAATAGAAGTACCATACTTTTCAAAGACGACAAACATTATAATGCAGCATTCAAGTCATTAAAAAGGCAAAACCAAAGATTAATAAAGCTATGATATTTTTTATACAATATTCGTCCAACAAATTATCTATAAATTGAAAATTTTACAAAGGTATTACAAAGAGAAAAAATATACAAAGAATCTATGATATGAAATCCGCTAGAATTCAAATTGGCCCAGGAGGATATTGCCACCCTAAGAATCTATGATATAATAAGTTAAAAATGGAGCTCTTCTCTATATTAGAAATGCGAGCATGTACATTTGAATGAGATTTGAATCTGCATCTTTCCCCATGCTCCTTTTCATGACCACCAAATCAAATCAATTCAATTGTAAAGTAACAACCTATTATAAGAAGAAAGAAAATATTACAATATCACTAGCTCTATTATGTGGTCCTCTTCATATACAATAAAAATAGCATTTATTTTATCATATAAATGAACATATCAAAGCTGATTTACCCTATATTTTACCATATTAAAGCAAAAACGTCAATACTGGTATGGATCAATACCCTCTTGTACAAACTTGCATCTTTTTCTTCAAGGCATCTTCCTGACACTTGAAAATGGGTGTCCAATTAGTATGCAAAAAAACCTCGACTTTGCAAAGAATTATTTATTAACCTTGTTTTACTAGTTGAAGTATCAGATTGAACTAACAATACATCATATATATATATAAGAAGATTGAAAATGCATGCCAAAAGCAAGGTACAGTACCAGTATCGAATCAATACTTGACAAATCGATGTTTTTAAGGATTGATTAACCCCAGCTCTAGCCAACTTCGCGAAATAGATTCACAAATTGATCCCATTTCATGTAAAATAAGATGTATCTGTCTTAGATAAAGGGATACTTCATAAAAAATAACTATTTAGAGAATACCTAATCAGATAATAGTAATACGGCCGAGCCCGCTCGAAGGACCGTTTCTTCTCATCGGGAGCAGGTGGACCTTAATCTTAGCGGGAAAAAGGCTTGCTGTTTCAAATCCAGCTAACGTCGTTATATTGGAGCTGTTTCTATTTAAATCTGGATTGACAAGATCTGGGTGAATGATCTGATTTCTACAGGGTAATTTTGAAAACAAGATTCATTGTTATAACCTAAATGGTTCAAAGATGAAGATATTGAGGATCAAAATTGACCAAAAAAAGTTTGAGGATAAAAAATGTGACATGACAAAAGAAGTTAGGGTTATCATCCCCTCTATCAAAAGATTATGGATTCGAAACTCAACATAGCATATTTCGTTAAAAATAGATACGACACATATAAACCCACCCTATCTTACCTCAAAAAAACTCCACCCAATAAAAAAAAATTCAATTGCAAACCTGCAACTCCGGCACGCTGTGTAAATATAAGGTCTCAAGGCATGGCATACTATTAGTGACCGTCGATAAGGCATAACCAAGTGATTGAGTGCTTTTTAGTTGAATATATGCTTCTCTTATTCGAAGAGCACTATGAAGAACAACATTAATTGTTTTAAATCCAATATAATCAAAAGTGGTAATATTTTCCGCACATATTTCCATCTTTTTCAAGCATAAAGACCGAACACTCAGATATTTAAGGTTTGGCAATGGATACGAAATTTCTAAGTTAACCAAATACTTGCATTCTTCTATGCGTAGCCATTCAATCAAAGGGCAACTGGCAACTTCACAAATATATTCTTAAGACGGAGAGTCTCCAAAATATCTCCGTTTTGATCATTGTAAAGCCTAAATGGGAAACTATATTTATATGCATCACTATATTCATCCCAAGTGGAAACTGATGAAGACCATGTATGATAAATAGCATTGCGAAGTATCCATAAATGGTAAGTAAAAGCGTTTTCATGTCTATATTTCTTTGACAGAAAAAGGGTAAGGTTCTTTGTCTTCGATGATATAACAGTAAAAAAAAAGCAAAAACAAATTAACATGCTTTCGTTTTGTAGGATGTGTTATGTTTGATACTCTCTCAATTTTCCTTCAATGAAGCTGTCCGAACTAGCGTACTTTCTAATGAACTGAGACGAATATGGACACATCATCCCAAACTGCACTTTCATACTAATTCATCCCGTAATTATTACACTAATAATTTTACTCAAGTAGTTGACTCTGTTATACGTAACCACGCTGGATTTGGAGTTGAGGAATTTACAGTTGAGTTCTTCCTCCATGAGTTTCATACCAAGTATCTCGATAGATGGATTAAATTTGTAATGGAGACATTTATACCATATATTATACATGCATTTTCTCTTTTTTATTTCAATTCCCTCAAAAAATATATTATCTGCGGTGGTAATTAATATATAAATATGGTTAGGAAACATATATGTATACTTTTAATGAACTGTTAATAAAAGTTATTTTTACTGGGCACTAAATATGGTTAAAATCTTAATTTCGATCAGGAAAGATGCTTAAAGAGCAATTTTCATGGAGATACAAATATTGAAAGAAAAATTAAGAAATATTTGAATTAATTAGATTAACATAATATCATTAGAGCAACTTAACATATTTATCTCAAACTAAAACTACCAAAAACTAACCCTAGAAACCACACACACAAAAAAAAATACCCTTCTAAATCATTGAAGATTATTTGTTTCTTTCTTTTATTCCATCTGCCACGTTTTGGGGCCTCAACCTCTTTCATCTCTCTCATCAATTCTTTCTCTTCAGAAAACTCACTGATGGTTACAACTTGTTCAATGAGAGGAGCTGATTGCTCAATTCCACATTGAGCATCAAGAACAAGAACTGTTGCTTCTTCCTCTTCTTGAACTGGTACGGATGGTTCAAGAAGGGGCAGTAGAGACTTTTCATAAACGTCTCAATTCCAACACATGTGAAACTGTTCGAGCGTTAAAAAAATGGTCTCCAGAAAAGGGCCGGCAAATCATCGGCACGCCGCAGAACATATTCTCTTGAACGGAACTCCAATCGCCATCACTGACAAACAATTCTACCGCCATGTGTCCCAACACCTCGAGATGCGGGGCCCAACTAACAAACATTCCTCTTTCGCTCTGCTCTACCCGATCCACGAAACCAGGAGAAAGAATAGATCGTGCATTTTCACTTATATACCATCACTATTAGAAAATAATTTTTTAGTACCGGTGTTTTTTTTTTCAACGGCGGTACCGCCGCTGAAAAACTTATCAGCGGCAGTTCAGAGCAAACCGCCAGTGATACAAAAAAACTGCCACTGATTATCAGTTTCAGTGGGGCCCCCGCCGTTGAAAATATTAAACTGCCAGTGATAAAATTTGGCGGGATAATTAAAAAAATTTCAGAAATAGGAGGGAAACTAAAAAATTATCACGGGCGGTTTTGTTTCCAGAACCGCCAGCCCCCCCGCCCCCCTCTTCCAAAATCTCACGAATCGTCGGTACAATCTTTTCTTTGGTAAAAGCTTCTTTTTTTAACTCAACACCCGCTTCCAACACATGTAAAACTGTTCGAGCGTTAAAAAAATGGTCTCCGGAAAAGGGCCGGCAAATCATCGGCACGCCACAGAACATACTCTCTTGAACGGAACTCCAATCGCCATCACTGACAAACAATTCCACCGCCATGTGTCCCAACACCTCGAGATGCGGGGCCCAACTAACAAACATTCCTCTTTCGCTCTGCTCAACCCCATCCACGAAACCAGGAGAAAGAACATATCGTGCATTTTCACTTATATACCATCAAATAGTTGATTTTTTTTCTTAGGAATGTTTTGTATTCGACGCCTTGCTCTCTTAAATCTTTTTTAAATAAAAAATAATATTTTTCAATAATTGGTTTCAAATTGGAAACTCATATTAAATAAAAATACATATGGGTATAAATTGGGGACAATTAGCAATTTAGAGGAGTACACATGTCAACATTCCCCCAAATCATAAGCTTTATATATTAGAATTTTTTGGGAACATATTTCTTTTCTGAAAAAATTATTAAAAATATTTTCTTTTCAAATTTTTAATCCAAAAATATATTTTTTAAGATTCTTTTTCTTAAATCTTTTTTATATAAAAAAAATATTTTTCAATAATTGAGTTCAAATTGGAAACTCATATCAAATAAAAATACATATGGGTACAAATTGGGGACACTTAGCAATTTAGAGGAATACACAGGTCAACATTCCCCCAAATCATAAACTTTATATATTAGAATTTTTTGGGAACATATTCTTTTCTAAAAAAAATTATTAAAAATATTTTCTTTTCATATTTTTAATTCAAAAATATATTTTGTAAGAATTTTTTTTCTTAAATCTTTTTTAAATAAAAAAATATTTTTCAATAATTGGGTTCAAATTGAAAACTCATATCAAATAAAAATACATATGGGTACAAATTAGGGACACTTACTAATTTAGAGGAGTACACATGTCAATATTACTCCAAATTATAAGCTTTATATATTAGAAGGAATATCATAGTTTCTTTCCAGGCCTTGCTACAATGCCACAGAAATGTCCCCCACTTACCACTTAATTCACTGAAAAGTGGGGCCCGCTTACCACCAAAAATTATTTTTTTCTTTTGTGAGCCCCACTTATCACTACAGTCCAAAAAAGCTGACTGCATAGTGGTAAGGAGGGGGCAATTTTGTGGCATTTTAGAGTTTTTTTTTCCATCTTGAAGTTATAAATAAAATAGTATCATGTATATATTGTTCAGAAAATATATTGGGTCAGTGTTCCTTCTCCACTCTCTCTCTCCCTCTCTCAGAATCACTGATTCATTCCTCTCTCTCTCTCTCTCTCTCTCTCTCTCTCTCTCTCTCTCTTCCCCGAGCTTCATCACAGAATCTTTCTTCTCGCCATGGACAACACAATCCCTCCGACTCAAACCATATCAAGAGATTCCAGTCCAAATGAACCGGGTCGTTATTCTTCTTCTATTAGTTTGGAAAGTGGATTCGGATGCTTGAATTTCCCCACATTTTTTAGTGAGTCATTGTTTTGTATTTTAAATTATTGTTCAATTCCCTTCAATACTAACTCATACTTTGATCTTTATCTGTAGAATCGTTGTGCTTTCCCCGACTAAATCTCGCCATCAACTCTCCAAAAAACATGAGAAAGTCACATATCACATTTGTGCCATTCCCCTAATGTCGCGAATTTTGCCAAATTGTTGTGCACGATGCGCTTCAGATCCTCCGACGTACACCAACTGATGCTGATTCACCACGTCGCCGGAAGGTCGTGCGTAGACAACGGCGTTCGTCGGAATCGTGAACGGCGGCGGCGGAGGGCGGGAGGAGACCGGGTAGAGGATGCCCTCAGGGTTAGTGTTTAGAGGGCGGCCGGTGAAGAGGGCGCCGGGGCGGTGATGAGGGTTAGGGTTAGGGTTTGGAGGGCGATTTGGGGCAGACATTGGAGAAGGAAGAAGGCGCGGGAGAAATTTGGGGAAGAAGGAGAAAAGTACATAGATTTATGTGAAAATGTCAAAGGGGTGAAGTTTAGTTTCATCTTCTTTTCTTTTCTTTTCTTTGTTTTTTTTCTTTTTTCTTTTTTTTTCCGCTTCTTGCTCTTTTCTGTAGACGAGCGTTTATGTGTTTGGTTTTGTTTTATAATTCAGTTTGGAGGAACTCATCATAAGCTTGCTCGCTGTCTTGGGACCTCCAACATATTTGTACTTTTTTATTTTTATTTAATAAAATCATCTTGAGTGTGAGATCACCCACCTCAAGTAATCAATCAAAAAAAAAAAGGAGTGAAGTTTAGGGGAGAATGTAAGTATTGTTGAGCGCTGGATTTTGTTCAGTTTGATCCCTGGTTATGAAATATTTACAGAAGGTGGAATGTTTGTTTCGGAATAATTGCTCTGTTACATAAAGTGAAAGCCTTGGTTGATTCATTATCGGGTTTATCTTAATCGAAACAACTTCTACACTTTACATGAAATTTTCTTTGAATATAAGTAAAAGACAATAAGAAGAAAGAAAACATTGTCACTGAATTTTCTTTGAATAACAAGAATTATACTGATTCAAAAAAAATAAAAATAAATAACAAATCATTATGAAACTAAACCAATTATCTTTTCCACATCAAGTTATTTTTATTAAACTCTTTCACATAGAGTATTATCATAAATATTTGATTATTTTTCCCATCTTGACATGCATCATCAACACTTGAAAAACTCCTTCATCAACACCTGAAAACTCCTTCACCAACTTTTCAAAATTCTTGTTGGTAAATCTGCCGTTCAACTCAAGCTTATTAGACGCATATTTCTTTAACATTTTCGCCCTCTCTCTCATCCTTACTCCTTCCTCCCCTTCCAAAATCTCACTAATCGTCTATACAATCTTTTCTTTGGTAAAAGCTTCTTTTTTTAACTCACGGAGACTGGTACGGCTGTGGAAGCCTGAAGGGTTAATGTTAGTGTTCTTTTTTGGTCTCCTCCAATATATCATCGGGCATTAAAAATCTCGTTTTAGCATGCCAAATACTCAAAACTCACAACTTACAACTACAACAGTCAAAATTATTAATTTATTAAGGATGGTTTCTTTATAATATTGCTTAATGACATGGGGATTTTATATCTCATAGTGCATTTTTTTTGTAATCTCCGGGTGTGTTTTGATAACTGAGGTTTTTATATATACCATAGTTCATGCCTTTCATAATCTTCAACTGTAAATTCATGAATAAATCACATATCTTGCATGAGTTGAGAAGAAATGTTTAAAACTATGTTAAGCTCATACTTCCTAAATTAAGATAGATCGAATGCGACGACGACATTGATACTCATATAACGATTGTCAAATACTCCATATATCATGTTTAAACATTTTATTTCAGAATAATAATACATATTTCTTTTCCAAATGCTTCTCGGATAAGAATTACATACCTCCTAATAATAGAATACCAATTTCAATGATATATAAGGATTATGTCTCTGTGCAGAAACTTACTATTAGTATAACATTTAATTTTTATTTTTTGTGGATGTCTTCATTTGACGATTTACTTTTATTTTACAATTTGTTCCTGACTTCTTTTTGTTTTTTTTATTTTATAATTTGTTCCTGACTTCTTTTTGTTTTTTTATTTTACAATTTGTTCCTGACTTACTTTTTGGTTTTAGATTCAAGGATAATTCAAGCCGAATTCATAACCCAAAATATCAAAATACCATTTGGATATGCACTCATTACAGAATACAATCTCATTCAATATACCTTTTGTTTGTCAAAGAGAAATGAATATAATGTATGAAAAGATAATAATAAAAACCTGTATTATTTCTCATACTAACATGTCATTCATCATCTATGCCTCAAAACCCGTATCATGCAAATAAAACAATGGATCTTGATACATTGCCTTGTCATGTGGAAGCATATAAAGAGGCAAATTAAAGTTCTAAAATAAATAATTTCAGACTTCAGAGAGAAAAAATACAGCATGCATTTTGATGCGTACTGAATGAATACTAAGTATGACATTAGATTATAGCATATGACACGAAGATAAAATCTTCTTCAAAAAACAGAATTTATTTCAGCGAGAGAAATTCAAAAAACAAAGGCAATCTATACCATTCATCTCTATCTTTTACACAATCCAAACTCAAGAAATAAAGATCCACGAAACGAACCACAATAAAAACCATAATAATAATAATAATACTCTCAAATTTCGCAACGTTTATATTATCATTCCTTTTCCACTCTTTTATCACATCATCATTATAACATCACATTCATTCCAAAGAGTCCTTTCTCCAAACAAACAAATTACTCAAACCACATAAATTCCCCAAATCGCCCCTAGAAAAACGAGAACGAACCTTGTGAAGAAAACAAGTTGTATTCCTTCACATCACCCTCTTTTCCCGCCCCACAATGTACACCTCCATTTCTCTCCTCTTCATTTTTCCCCTGGACCCGGTCCGCCATGGGCCCGCCAAAGTGGAATAATGAAAAATGTGAGGCTTCCTCTTTCGCGCAGGAATGGAGATCTCCATTTCTCTCCTCCTTTTTCATTAAATTACCCTCATTATTATCGCTCGTTCTAACCGGGTTTAGATGATTTCTTCTTACCGGGTTCGGATTTTCAGGCAGTAAAACCCGTCTGTTTACCGGATCCGAATTGAACAGACCGAACCGACTCCCTGTTATATTTTGTTTATTATAAACCGGCAAATTAGGGTTATGTTGTTGGTGGTTCAAACTTATAGAAGGAGGGTTACTATAGTGTACCGCCGGACCAGTATAACGCACCGCAGGCACACCGAACCCTAAATGGTGGTGATTAGGATACGGGTTATAATGCCCAAACGTGTACCCGTTTGTCGGCCCGGCCCAAGAAGTAACCGGTACCTGTACCTGTACCTGTACCTGTACCGGTACCGGCTGGTTATGAAACCCTAATCCGACTGTTGGAAAGTAAGGAGCAGGCATATGCTGTTGCATAGGTTGGGTTTGTACCTGTACCGTACCGGCATGGACAGGTGGCATCGCGCCATTGGTCGGCACAAAACCGTTCTGAGACTGAGGAGCGCTCAACGGACGGGGATTTGAATTAACTCTCTGAGGGCTGGATTGAGAATCTGATTCTTTAGAGGGGTCTTTCTGGAAAGTTGTTTCGCTCTTTTCGGATTGCTGACTCGCGTCCTCAGAGTCTGACGTGGAAGAAGAGGACTCGTTGTGGGGCCCGCTCGAAATGCTCGTTGTTGAAGAATCGCCCTCACTCAAGCACGAAGAGCAGTTGTCCAAATCATTATTTATCAGCGACCCGTTTGACCCGTTACAAACATTATTTGTCAGTGACCCGTTTGACCCGTTACAATTGTTGTTGTTACTGTTTTTACTGTCGGCTTTACCTGTATTTTGGTTGCTGTTTTCACTTTTCGAGCTGTTGATGCATGAATCACTGTGATTTTCATTCGTGGTTTGCTGTTCTTTGTGCTTCTGACACGTGTCAGAAACCTCATCAGAATTTCCGTTCGCTTTGAAATCCGTACTACTATTATTACTCTCACTCGTAGTGACAGCTGGCGTTGGTGAGCTGGCGATCTTCTTTCTAGAATCACTCATCGGTTCCCACACTTGTTTAGGACTCACATCTTTCTTAACTGTACCGACTGTATTACTTTTCTGCACGGTTTCCGATGCGAAACCGTTGGTGTTGTTACTTCCGTATTTCAAACTGCGGTAGTACGGCTGTCTCGGTTTGTACGTATTTTGGTGGTACGCAGTATTCTGGTCCCCACATCCACACGAGCTGTACTCGTACCGAGACCGGTACGATAAATCAGAGCTCCTGTTTGTTTTCTTAACCTGATTTGTGCATTTATTTGCCCCCAAATTATCACTGTTGCATGTATATTTGAGCTTTCTTCTCGTCGACTTGGATTGCTCAAGAATGAAAGACTCCTCGTCCTGACATTGGTGGGTCCCGCTTGATTCTCCTTCTAGAGTCTCAGTGGCGCACGACGTAATTTCTGCGAACTTGAGGGGCGATTCTGTTTCAGGGGAAATCCTGGAATTGAATTCCGGTTCTGGATCGGGAAGTTGGGATTCGGATTCCGGCTCGGCTTCCTCCTTTTCCCGGTTTTCTTTCCCCTTTAGGAGGAGTCTCTCTTTCCGGCGGAGCTTCTTTTCTCTCTCCTTGTTGCGCCGTCTTTCTTTTCGCTCTTCCTCTTCCCGCTTCTCTTTTTCCTCTTCTTCTAGAAGAAGCGTCTGTTGAATAAACGAAAAAAGCCCACATGGTTAGAGTGAGAGAATTATACAGCCCCAATTTATGTTTTTAGAGAGAGGAGAGAGAGAGAGTGCCTGTTTTTCTAGAGTGATGATTTCTTTGCAAGCGACATGAACACGGTCTTCGAGCAGTTTCAAGGCGAGTGAGACAAACACGCTGTGCGCGTTTTGGCGAGCCGTGCCTTCTCTAAATGCCTTTTCTACCTGATAGTCAAATGAATAAACAATACATATCACTTCTCAGCAGGTTTAAAAATCCTTCAATTATCTATATTAGAAAGCGAGACAATAAACTTAATTTTGCTCCTAATCTAATGTACTTCGAAAAGACAATCATACAAACCAGGTTGTTTCTTAATAAACTTAAGATGCTTCCCATTCCAAGCTTAAAATTAGTTAAAAACAGCCGAAAACTCAATTTCTTCCCGCTTCATAGTCAAAAAATTCAAATACGCAACAATCGGAACCGAATGAAAAGCCAAAAAAAAATTCCCTTGGCAAGGTAATTTAGAAGAAAATAAATAATAATAATAATAATAATACTAAATAATAATAATAATAATAATAATAATAATAATAATAATAATAATAAATAAAATAAATATAATCTTGTTCTAATAAAAATATACTAATAATAATAGATTTAAGCAAGATTTTCTTAGCCACGTTTCCAACTTCAATCTTATAAATAGTTAGAAAGTAGCCCAAACTTAATTTTTAAGAATAAAATATCTATCAGATTACGAACACAAAAGTTCAATTCAATTCAGAATATAAAAAAGCAAAAGAAAAGAGAGAGAAAAGAAGAGGGGGGCCTACTTGTTCTTTGAAGATGACGGTGGCGGAATCTAGAAGGAACTCTCTGGCCAGCTCAGGGCTCTTGGCGTGCTTCTGAGGGTGGGACCCGTCTCCGTCCATGTCGCTCCCTTCTCTCTCCATCGCGTCCTCCTCCTGTTCTTCCCCCATCCCCACATCATCATCAATTCCGCAAATTAATAATAATATACTTGAGGAGTTTAAAAAAAATGAAGAAACTCGAGCTTTTCTATCATGGAACAAAAAGTCTAGGGATCACACAACTAGATCCTGAAAGTGTGAATAACGACAGGATATTCATTTCTTGTTTTCAGTCTCGCCGTTCTTATTTACACTTCCGAGATTGATTCGGGATCTGATTGCATGATTCCTACACTTTATTGTTAGTTGTTAGTAGAATTTTGATTTGAAATGAATGTTTTTGGGATTTATTTTGGGGTTTTTGAAAGTTTGGTAGGTATATTTGAAATGAAAAGTTAGATGTCTAGGAATCATGCAACCAGATCCTGAATCAATCCCCAAAGTGTAAATAAGCAAAGGATCATCTTCCTTATTTCCATCCCCACCTTCCTCATTCACACTTTCGGTATTGATTCAGGATCTGATTGCATGATTCCTAGACACCTAACATTTCATTTCAAACTTTCGAAAACCCCAAATAAATCCCAAAAAAATTCAAGAAATAACTTACATCTTCCTCCTCGGCCTCCTCGGCATGTTCAAAAAACCGCCTCATCCCTTCACCCTTCGTAATCCCCACTATTCCATCGCCCACCACCAACCGTCTATGCACACACAATTCCCCTTTCATGGCATGCGCCTTAACGCAATACTCATTACACTTTCCGTCGTTCCTCCACGCTCGTAAGCCGATGTACAACGAGGCGTGGTTGGATAAATTGAGGTCGGATTTGTGGACGGAGGTTGTGAGCCCGACGTTGGAGAACTCGAGCACGTCGGATTTTCCTTCGGAAGTGCCCACGCCGAAGTCAAAGTGGTGGTACTTGCCGGAGGACGAGGACGCGAAGAAGTCCGCCCAGTCGGCCTCCACGCTCGTGTCTGACACCTGAGAGAAAGATAAGGGTTTATGTTCTTGTTTTTAGGGTATGTGTGATTGATTGGGGTTTGGTTTTTGTTAGTATGGATTTTTTTGGTGGTTGATGTGCTTAATTGTTGTTTAGAAATGGATTTGAAAAGGGTTTATGTTCTTTTTTTGTATGTTTGAAGTTAGGGTTTGGTTTATTAAGTAGGGTTTTTTTGGGGTGGTTGTTGTCGTTAAGAGAAGTTTAGAAATGAGTTTGTAACAGAATGATGTGCTTAATTAGCCCTTATTAGAATTTATGCTCTTCTTTTTTTTTTTTGGTCTGTTCGGTTGATTGAGGGTTGTGTGTGTAAGATTGATTGGAGCTGAAGTATAGTTGTTTTTATTAGCTATGGGATGTGGATTTTTCTCGTTTTGAGTTGTTTCTTGTTTTGTTTTTTGGTTTTTGGTTTTTTCTGCTCTTTTTTTCTTTTTTTTTGCTTTTTTAAATTATTTATATTGTTTCATGCCAACTTGGTTGTAGGACACCTTATTGAGCATCTAAATAAAAAAACAATATTACTCCGATGAATTCTCAAAATACACCTTATTGAGCATCTAAATTTGAACGCGCCAAATATAATTATAATACAGGGGAAAGAAAACCTCGTATTGAAAAGCCGTATCAGCGCCACAAAACAGTATATTGCAGCGCGGCTCTCTCCTCATCCGCTTCAGCTCCTTGAGCTCTTTGAACTCCCGTATCACGTTCCTTCTACAGTCTCTACAAAATCTCTTGCTGTCAAACCTATAAAAATCCACAAAAAAACATTTTAACAAGTTCTCCACTCATTTATCTCTCAATACTATAATGCAAATAAGCCCTCAAAAATTGTTAATTGTTATCTCAAACGAGTATTCTTTCGCACAACTTTCCACATATCACACGTGCTCAAATATCTCAAACGTTATCGTCTTTTTACCCTCCATGAAACACGCTTATTTTCAATCATAACCTTCATTTTTCAACATTTTAGCATTTCAATGCGCTTGTTTTCAATCAAAAACCCCCTCACTTTTCAACAATAAAGTGGGTTGAATTTCTTTTACCCTCCTATGGGTTAACTTAAACTCCCCCATCCAATAAAATTCATAAAAAACCAAAATGCCCCTCATAACCCAATAGGGAGGTTAAAAAAAAAAAAACACAACCCACTTTATTGTTGAAAAGTGATGGGGGGTTTTTTGATTGTGTCCTATCGTTCAATTTTCTCAAAAACACAGGACCTTGTTACAATTCCCTCTACTTCAAGGGCCTTTTTGCAAATTTCCCCTAAACCAAACCAAATCAAAACAACACAAATCCACTCACCTGTACATCAATCTCTCGATAAAATCATCCTCCTTCATCTGCATCAAACTCGCTCTCGTCTCGTCCCCCAAAGCCGACCAGAAATCCATTAAGGTATCGCACGACAGCCTGGCGGTGTGGAGCGCACAGGTCTCGCGGGTCCCGCGCCCATATCCGCTCCCTGGACCCGGTCCGCCAGCCTGGCAGCTGCTCATCCACCCTCTGCCTTCGCCTCCACACGCATCAGGGTAGAGCATTTCTCTCTCCCTCTCTCTCGCTCTCGCGCTGTCAAACACCTGAAAGAAAAAAGATATTGAAAATGTAAATAAATTAGAAATAGATGTTATTGAACGATGGTTGGGTTGTGGGGGTTGTGTTTAAAAAAATAAAGAAATTAGAAATAAATCTTACAAAACCATTTGGATTGATGGTAGCGTTAAATATTTTGATCAATTTTGTAATGTTTTAATGAATTGTTAATGTGTTATATACATATTTTAGTTAGTAATAAAATTGTCGAATAAAAATATTAAGAAAAAATATATTAAAAAATAGGAAAATAATAAATGTTGTTGAACGGTTGTTGGTGAATGTGATTTGTGAAGGTATAAGATTGTGGGAATTGCGGTAGGTACGAGAGTTGATTAGGGTTTTTTGATAATTGTATTAAAGAAATTGAAAAGTAAATGTAAATGTGATTTGTGAGGTTATTAGAGGGATAGTGGTATGATTACATATTTGATCGATTTTGTAGTATTTTTATCAGTTGTTAATGATTTAAGGACCTGCTTCAGTCTTTCAAGAAATAACATTATTAAACACTCTGCAAAATGACAAAATATTCTGTAAACCAACATTTATAATTATTAAACACTACATAATGACAAATACCGCACACAAGATACGCCCAAAAAAGCCCCGTAAAACAAGAGAAATTCACACATTTCATATAAAAATCACCACAAAAAAAACAAAACCTACATTTTGAAGAGGAGTGAGAGAGCGAGAATTAATAAAACAATCAAGCAGCGTCAACAATCCATCCTTAGTGGCAGCAAGCCCGCCCCACGGATGGACGGCCGGATCTTGCGCCACGTCATCGTCCTCCTGGTCCATGTACAAATTTACCGAATTACCCTCGTGATGGTGTTGTAGTGATTTGCCGTACATCACGATCTGAGTGAAGCTCTCGAGTAAGAGACCGTTGCATCGCGAGCAGTAGAGGTTCTTGCGTGCCTGCTCGAATAGAGTTTGTTTGTCGATTCGTAAGAGAGTGTTTCTCGCTTGGATTGGCAACTCGTTCCAAAACTGCAAAAAAAAAAAAAAAAAAAATGTTAAAAAAATGAATATAATTTTACCCAATTAATGTACATAATAGGTCGTGCGAAGTGAGAAAAGATGAGTGAGGATTTGGAACTGGAAAAATAAGCGTAGCGAAAGAGTCTAAGAATGAAGGAATTCAAGAATTAGTAGAACTACTATTAACAGTAAAATTATTTCAGAATGAGGTTCAGTATTTATTGACAGAAAATCAGATATAGTATGCCCTTGACCTAATTACTCTTTGAGATGCCTAAAAACTACGATTAAACAGCTTCTCAAAAGTAAGTATTTCCTAAACTGTATAACTAGGTTTATCACTATACTTTCAAGTTAAATCCAATCACTGCTTAAAAAACTATAAAAATTAATACAAAAAACATCAAATGCTGCATCCCAAACCCACAATATCCCAAATAACCTATTCCTACCCTCTCAATTCCCAATCCCAACCCCAAATTAACCAAAACCACAACAAAACTAAACATATTCCCCAACTGATTCCTCAGATCAAAAAACTAAAATCATCCATCTAAACCACTGCCAAAAAAAAAAAAAAAAAAATCTGATAATAACAACTCGTCGTATACCTTCTGGAGTCGATCGATTGTGATCTCATCCCGATGCCTCGACCATATGCCGGGCATCTCTTCTCTTCCCCCTTAAATCCCAAAAACTCAAATCAAAACTCCAAACAAAAATCCCGATCTACTCCACTCCGTCCTGGATCTGATCAATCTCTCCCCGCCTCCGTCTGATTCCGATCGCGCCGCGCTGCTCCTGAAGAAGAAGAACAAAAAAGAAGAAGAAAGAAGAAGAAAGAAAGAAAGAGAAAGAGAGAGAGAGATGAGATTTGTTTTGTTTTGTTTTGTTTTATTTTTTCCCTTTTTATTTGTTTCTGTTTAGTGTATAATATATTTATGCTTTCATTTCTTAGAAAAATTTATTTTTGTCCCTCGACTGTTGAATTAGCTCAATTTTAGTCCCTCAACTTTTTTATAGTATAATTTTATTCCCTTAACTATTTAATAGGTGTGTGTTTGGTCCTTCCATCCGTTAAGTACTTAAGTGTCCGTTAAATATAACATATAAGCAATAATGTGGCATATATTCTTAAAACATACACAATAACGTGTTAACTTTTATTTAACAAATAAACATGTATAAAAAATATATATTTTTTAATAAAAATAATGTTTTTAAGAAAAGAAGGGAACTAATGAATTTTTTTATTTTTTTTTCAAATATTTGTCACGTTACTAATACCACGTCATTGCTTATGTGTCAAATTTAACGGACACATAAGCATTTAATGGATGGAAGGACCAAAAATGCACTTATTGAATAATTGAGGAACTAAAATTGAATTAATAGAAAATTGAGGGATCAAAAATGAACTAGTTCAACAGCTGAGGGGCAAAAATGAATTTTTCTCATTTCTTTTTTACAGAAAGAAAAAGAAAACACACGGAGAAGAAACGGGGCGGGTAATCATTTTTATCTGAACTCGGTTCGCGGATATTAGCTTATGTCTGACAGTGTAGACTCGCTTGTCAGTGTATGGAAGTTATGAACTGTGTGTAGGGAAGTTTGTAAGGGGGATACGGTGGGGTGTAGTTTTTGGAATAGGCGCGGTGCGTGGTTTTTGGGAGAGATGCTTTCTGACGAGTGAAACGGGGAGTAGAGTGTAGGTATAGGGATTTGGTTACTGTGGTGTTTGGAGTACGTATGTGGACCGAGTGTTGGGAGATAGGACTCAAGACGGAGAGAGAGATGAGAGATTTTGTATTGGATGGACTCGGTTCAGGGGAGATGGGAATACTTACGGTCGTCATATTCACAGGGCGGAATTAACTAAAGACAGAGTAGTTTTAGCGGGTTAATACATGGTATGTTGGCTGTCCGTTTAATTGTTATGCCTGTGAATATCACTACTGAATAGTGAATAGTTAATACTTCGCCAGTTATTAATAACGGGAGAGCCTTTTTACTGTGACCCTTTTGTAACCTTGCGTCTTTTTTCACCATTTCTTTTCAGGCTTTAGTGTTATGTTGATGTTGATTGGTTGTTTTATATTATATATGTCCCTGAAAAGTTGTGTTTGTAAATAAAAGCTCAGAAAATATGTGCTCAAAGAAAAATACATCTTTTGGATATACAAAAATGGATTTTAAATTGCGTTTTTTTTATCTGGGATAAACAATTTTGTACTTGAACCATGTATTCATTCATACCAATTCAAAAATGCATTTCCATGCATTCACATAATATGATTTTGGTTTGGAGGTTGAGTGAGTTCTATGCAGATGGGATTTGCATTAATAGGTGATGCATCTATTTGGAGGTCCCCTTAGCCACCTGCTCTTCTCAATTTTCCATTAAAATGGAGATGTTCATTGGTTAAAACCACTTAAGAAAAGATCATTGCTAGCTTGATTGCAAGTTATAAATCATCCAATCAAACTAAGTTGGATCTCCAAATAATGACAGTTTGTTCCAAGCATATTATTTCTGTAATTATATTTTCGTAAAATTGGTACAATATATGGCTTTTTCATCCAACTTGCGAAATCTTAGCCAGAAATTATGGCTAGGGCCAAAAAATTTATTTGCTAGATATTATTTAATTTTGTAATCAAATTTGAAATTGAGAGATAAATATATATGTACAGATACTTTGATTCTGCAACTATATTATACTATAATATACGAAAATCCCAACAACACATTATTATTAGCATGTCCAAAATCTTGTGAGAGTAGAAATGGACAAGTAATTTTTATAGTTCTTACATTATGTAAAAATTAAACACTTTATTAAAAACTTACGAATTACACAGAATAATTTCCTGTTGGATAATGAAACACTGACTTGTACTTTTGAAGCAGAAAGACCAGAACTTAGATACAACCAAATTTCTACACAGCATATCTACATAATGTCACCATCATATGATCACTATAGCCAACAATGGCGTCATATCTTAGAACTAAGAATGTCTCAATTTTTAAGGGCACTGGAGAGGAGATGTATATTAGACTGAAAAAAACTATTTATTGTATTTAATTTTGGACTGATAAAAGGGATTTTATGCTTGCATTTTTTTTCCTAAAAATAATTTTGAATAATATGGAAAATAAGAATCAAGATACATGTGAGTAAAAAACCATTAATTATCCAATAATAAAAATAGTAAAGAATTTTTTTTCCAACAACACCCAATATTTTCTATATTTTTTAACAGAAAACCTAATTCTGAGATGTGCTCATAAAATCTCCTGTTCTCCATTTGAATTTTCAAAAGTAGCCTCAACCTTTTTAATACAAACAAACACTCAACAAAACAAATAAAAATTGCTCTACCATTAAACAACTCCAAATTCAATCCTCCAACGCAATTTTCTCATAATTAAAAAACAAAACACAATGTTCAAAACTTCAGACACATAAAAAAAACCACAATAATTACAATTCCGTTCTGAATCCGATAAATAACTTACCCGAAACCAAAACCAAAGAAACTCTTTTTTCAAGTCTCGATATTTGGAATCTTGCTAAGTATAGAATGTTCGGGCTTGTGATCACATTCAAAATCCAAATGCACAAAAGCCTGTTCAACTTCTTGCAATTCTTCGATTTTCACTTGTAACGATTCGCCAATTGCATGTGCTTCTTTTAACGGCAAATCGTCCGGAAGCTCTATATCTAACTATTATTACAAAAAAAAATAAATAAATAAATAAATGAGAGAAGTAACGTAGCAAATATTTTTTGTAAATGTTCGTGAGTTTTTGAGTCATTATATTATATAGTTTGAATTGCACATTTTAAGTAAACTTTCTTATTTAAACTGATCAAATATGTGTTAAATCGTTTGTCTAAGTCCTGTCTTGCAATTCATGTAATTTTAGATTTAAACCGATCAAATATTTGTTAAATGATTATCAAATATTTATTAAATGTTTATTAAATGTTTGATAAATATTAAGTAACCGTAGATTTAAAAAATTTCAAATGGGAAAATTAAGGAGTTACAAATTACCTCGACGAAATAAAGCACGCCAAAAGTATAGGCTTGAACTGTGTCGACACGCTTGATTTGAGGGTCGTGTCTCAACACAAGATATGTTAATTTTGCAGCATTTCTGGTGGAGCTGATTGGCCGACCAACGATAAAGTATTATTTCCAAAAATTAAAAAGAAAAAAAAGGAAAATTAGTTTTACTTACAAGCATGGATTGACAAGGTTAGTTAGGTTTAAATTAGGAATAATTGTGAATTTAAGGGTTTGGCAAAACTTAGTTGGGCCAAAATTTTGGGCCCAGTTGTAATGTTACTAAAATAAATTGTGTAAAAAGCAAAAATGAAAGGGGTTATTTGTAAAAATATAGCGATACTGTATTTTTTAGGTTTAGTTCTATTATCTTATCTATCTCATCTATATTCTATTCAAATGAGATTTTGCATTAAGAGGGGAGATGTTTCTATTTGTTTGTCCCCCATTGGTTTCATGCGTTCCAAATTCCAAATTACTCTTCTCAATTTTCCATACAAAATGGAAATGTCCATTGATTCAAGCCATTAAGTAGTAGATCTTATTAGCTTGATTACTAGTTAAATACTTAAATATGAGTTTAAATCATCCAATTAAAATCATTTGGATCTTCAACTAATGCTAGTTTGTTCTAATTATATTATTTCTAACAATATAACTTTTAGGATTTATACAATATATATGACATGTTCTTTCAGCAAATCTTAATTACAATTGTTAAGGGGGCGAAAGTTTATTCACCTTGCTAATTAGCTTTGTAAAGAAATTTGAGTGGGGCAAATAAATAATACTTTGATTCTAAAACTATATTATAATATAATACTTTTTTTTACTTTTAAATTATAATAAAATCAAATTTTTTATTAAAGATTTATGAATTACACAAATTAATTTTGTATTGTATATTATAACACTCACTCATACTTTTTGAAATGTGAACTAGCAAAATTAAACACAACCATTTACACAAAATATCAACATAATGTCATAATCATATTATCGCTATAGCCAATAATAGCATCGTATCTTAGAACTAAGAATGTCTCAATTCTGAAGTACACTGTAGAGGAGATGTATCTTAGACTGATAAATAAAAGTATAAAACAAAAAACTATTTATTTTATTGAATTTTGGACTGAGACTCTATTGTAAAAAATAAGATATTTTTATTTTTTTGCATTTATTTTCCTAAATAGTTTTTAATAATATGGATAATGAGATACATGTGAGAGTAATATTGAATAAATATCAGATAATAAAAACAGTAATGAATTTTTTTTCAACAACACCCAATATTTTCTATATTTTTTAACAGAAAACCTAATTCTGAGATGTGCTCATAAAATCTCCTGTTCTCCATTTGAATTTTCAAAAGAAGCCTCAACCTTTTTAATACAAACAAACACTCGATAAAACAAATAAAAATTCCTCTACCATTAAACAACTTCAAATTTAATCCTCCAACGCAATTTTCTCATAATTAAAAAACAAAACATAATGTTCAAAACTTCAGACACATAAAAAAAACCACAATAATTACAATTCCGTTCTGAATCCGATAAATAACTTACCCGAAACCCAAAAAAAAAAAAAAAAAAAAAAACCCTCTTTTTTCATGTCTCGATATTTGGGATTTTGCTAAGTATAGAATGTTCGGGCTTGTGATCACACTCAAAATCCAAATGCACGAAAGCCCGCTCGACTTCTTGTAATTCTTCGATTTTCACTTGTAACGATTCGCCAATTGCGTGTGCTTCTTTTAATGGCAAATCTTCCGGAAGCTCTATATCCACCTATTATTACATGAAAAAAATAAAGAAAAATATTTATGTATGAGAGAAGTATTGTAACAATGTTGAGCGGTTGAGCCACATTATAAATATAACACTATCAAATATTATGTTAAATGTTTATGAGTTTTGAAGTAACATAACATAGTATATATTGAATGAAGTATATGATTTAAGCAATTTTAGATTTAATCTCAGGAAAAAGTAATTTTAGATTTATACTGATCAAATTTTTGTTCGTTGTTTGTTAAATATTTACAATTTATGTAAGACTGATCAAATATTTGTTAAATGTCTTATAATTTAAAAACTTAGATTTAAAATGATCAAATATTTGTTACATGTTTGTTGAATATCTTACAATTTAAGTAATTTTAGATTTTAACAAAGTAATTTTAGATTTAAACCGATCAACTATTTGTCAAATCTTTATCAAACACCATAACTAGTCTTAGATCTTAAATTTTTAAATGGGAAACAAGTTACTAATTAATTACCTCGACGAAATAAAGCACACCAAAAGTATAGGCTCGAACCGTGTCGACACGCTTGATTTGAGGGTCGTGTCTCAACACAAGATACGTTAATTTTTGCAGCATTTCTGGCGGAGCCGATTGGCCGACCAGCGATACTGTATTATATCCAAAATTATAAGAAAAAAAAAGGAAAATTAGTTTCATTTACAAGCATGAATGGGCAAGGTAAGTTGGGTTTAAATTTGGAATAATTGTGAATTTAAGGGTGTAATGAAACTTTTAGTTGGGCGGAAATTTTGGACCTAGTTGTACTTTTTTAACAAATTATGGATTTTGGGCCTAATTGTATTTTCTTAACAAATTACGGATTTTGGTCCTAAAAAATTGTGTAGAAAAAAAGAAAAGGGGGTGTTTTATAAAAATACTGAAAAATAAAAAACAATAAAAAGAAAATTATTTCAGTGACAGGCATGAATTCACAAGGTAAATCAGGTCAAAATGAGGAACAATTGTGAATTTTAAAGGTTTAATGAAACATTTTTGGGTAAAAAAGCAAATGGAATTGGGGTATTTTTTAGAAAATACCAGCAATACCATATTATTACAAAAATAGAAAAATAGAAAAGAGGAAAATTATTTTCAATTACAAGCGAATTTATAAGTTAAATTAGGTCAAAATTATCAATAATCGTGAGCTCAAAGGTTTACTATAACTTACTCAAAGATTTTGGGTTTTAATTCCTAAATTTGCAAAAGAGAAGGGCTGATTCATAAAATTACCTGCATTTTCCCAAACGGTCCCTGACCAATTAGAAATGGTGTAAATGGCCAAAATAATGGCGCCAGCTGGATCGATCCACCAGTAATATTTGTCGCCCAAAACTGCCGCTAAAAGGCCCACTACATTTGTCACCACGTCAAAATAATGATCCTGCGTTAAAAATAAAAAATAATAATATGATTAAAAAAATACATATATAATATTTATGATTCTTAATCCTCACACTAGTATGGATCAAATTCTATTATTAGAGGAAAACTACTATTTTAAAAACTACTATTATTTTCTTATTTACCATTTTATTAGAGGAAAACTAACAGTACTATGGATTTAATTCTATTTTTCTACTGTTTTCTATTATTTTCTTATGTACCATTTTATTAGAGGAAAATAGCACAGGTAAGAGTTAATTAAAATGAATTTTGTTCTAATTAACTCTTACCTGTGCTAGTTTTCTCTAATAAAATGGTAAATAAGAAAATAATAGAAAAAATAGAAAAAGGAAAAAAGTATTCAACCCAATTTTGTCCCTAGATAGCTCATGAAGCCTCAATAACACATAACTGTTTACCCAAATTTGTCTTAGTTTAACCCATATGACACTAATTTACCCCAATTTCTTCTCAAACTAAAATGACACATAATAAAAAAAATACTAAAAAGTTAACCTTACAGTAAGCACTAACAATCTTACAAAGACATTACTACTTCACCCCTTCCAAGCGCTACTTTTCTCTCATAAATAATAAACAACAATAAAAAAATTAACTTTTTTTAAACAAACAACAACCTTGGCGTAAGCGCGCACGATCTTATTCCCGGACGTCCGGCAATACAACCACAGCGCCAGCTTGACGGCCGTCGCGAAGAGCATGATCGAATACAGCCAGATTAGTTGAGTGAAGTTCATTGGATCTGGTTCGGTGTTCTCTATTAGTTTCTCTACCGCCTGTACCAGCACCTGGAAGCCTGAAAAGGTGACGAAGAGAAATAAAAATTATTATTAATAATAACAATGTAATACAAACAGTATTAACAATAATACTGATGATGATGATGATGATGATGATGATGATGATGATGATGATAATAATAATAATAATAATAATAATAATAATAATAATAATAATATTTGGTTCATGAGACAGAAAATTATTACTATTATTACTAATTTTTTTATTATTATTAAGTTTCTATGTTCTTAAAAAATAATAGTAGTAATAATAATAATTTTAATAGTAATAGTAATAATTATAATAAATTGCATAACTATGAAATTAGAAAATTAAACAATTATTATTATTGTTGTTGTTGTTGTCGTCGTCGTCGTCGTTGTTGTTGTTGTTGTTATTATTATTATTATTATTATTATTATTATTATTATTATTATTATTATTATTATTATTATTATAGTTTCTATATTCTTAAATAAAAATAACAGTAGTCGTAATAATATTAATAATAATATAAATAATAAATAAACAAACCTATAAATGCATTTTACCTAAAGTAGCCATAACAGCAGCAAATACAATAATACCCACAGGCTGAACCCTTAACTTCCCAATCGGGTACTTATACACATTTATACTCTTCATCGAGAGATGCGTGAACCACAGGATCCCGCCGGCCATCAGATCCAACAGAGAATCGAGCGTCGAGGCGGCGATGGCAATCGATCCGCTTCTGATCGTCGCGTATACCTGTGATTATTATAATTTGTTGGTTTTGTTAAAGTCTAAATTGTGAATAAAGTGATTTGATGTTGTGACAATGTCATTTTGGGCTGTTGGTTGGACCGGAATAGTTATATTATCGGCAGTTGAGCCACTTCTAATTGTAGCATACACGTAAAATTACATATATAATTCGTTATTTTTGTCAAATATAAATATTTTTTGGTCCAAACATAATTTAGTCATTTTGGGTTGTTGGTTGAAGCTTAATAGTTATAATGGCAAATTATATTAACTCTAATTATATAATTTATTAGTTTTGTTGAATATTGATATTTTCGGTCCATCTATTACATATATTTTTTTAATAAATTGGGCAGTCCATCTATTATATTTAACATAACATCAATCATATTTAGTCATTTTGCATTGTTGGTTGGATCTTAATAGTTGTATTAACTAGCGGAAAATTAAACCTTTAAGGCCAAGAGAATAATGTTTGCGTAATTCGAAATACGCATGGCAAATTCGCTCTGATTCTGCTCCAGTAACTCTTGCGCTTCATCGATTTCAGTTATGTGGGTCAACGAATCGACTTCCTCAAATGCTTGGAGCGTCGCGAATTGCTTCTCGTAGTATTCTCTCTCTCCTGTAAAAATATCATTTTTTGTTAGAATTATATGAATAGTAAGTTTGATAAAGTTTGCAATGAGCCCCTCTCTCTGTTACAAAAAAAAACTTCTTTCTTATTTAGGAAATTCAAAGAATGGAGAGATTTTTTTGCAATAGAGACATAATACAAGGGCTTGTTTGCAAATTTTAAGAAAAGTTTTCAAGGTCTGCTAAGTCAAGTCAAAACCAATATCTGAATCCACAAATATAATTAATTTTGTTAAGATAAAATTGTCTTTCTAGATTTTTTAAAATAATTAATCAGATAAATATATATCATTTTTGTTACAATTGTATGAATAAGTCAAGGTAAAATTTGCAATGACCTGTCATTTTTGAAAAATGGAGGGACCAATTTAGACATAATACAAGGGCTTGTACAGAAATTTTTCACAAAAAGTTCAAGGTCTGCTTAGTCAAGTCAAACGGAATTTCTGAATCCACATAAATTATTAAACGTAAATACATTTTACATGTAAAAATAACGCACTGAAAAATAATAAAACCCACATCCACAAATAATTTTCTTCCGATTAAATTGTGTTTCCAAATTTTATTGAAATAATTTATCACATAAATCAGTATCATCCAGGAAAGAAACTCTATTGCTTAAATTCCGCAGCTTTTTTTCAAAATAAATAAATCTACATCACAACATGATCTATCCACACCTGCCTGGTCCCGGTGCACAAACACCATCACACGACTTCCTTCCAAATCAATCCAAATCAAAAGACAAAAAACATCTTTCAAGCCATTCAACGTTACCTTCATGGAGGTCTTTGGCGGAGGAGAGATCCACGGCGGCGGGCTGCTCCGGGTCCACCGCTACGCGGACCTTCTCCGGCAGCCTGGCCATGAACTCCCCCCTCATCGTCCTCACCGAGTTCCTCCTCCGCCATGTAATTAACGGCGCCTTGATTTCTTCCTCCGCCATTTTTGATTGAACGAATGAATATGGATGGATGAATGAATGAAGATGATGAGTTTGGTTGATGGGAATGAAGAGGGAGAGAGAAGGGAGAGAGTTGAGAGCTATTATTTTTGCGTTTTGTCTTGCGAGAAATGATGTGATGCATGCATGTACTTATTATGGTGGACGTTGTGTCTTTTTGCTATTCATTGCTCAAGTTTTGGGAATGTGACCCTGGAGAAGTTTTGTTATACCAAAGATCTAATAACTAATAGGTATCTTGAATTGAATTGTGTGTAATATTTAAATTTGGATGAATTATTATGGTTTTGAGGTGAAATGATGTCGTTTTATTTATTTATTTAGGTGCTTGTTGTTGTTGTTGTTGTTATGTTGGACGTTTTTGAACTCTATATATATGTACGTAATTAATATGAGAAAAAAAAATAGTATGTACAATAATTTCTATAATTTAACCATTTTTTAAATTGTTAACTTTCAGTAAATTATTAACCGCTTGCATATTCAATAAGATTTGTATATAAATCATACGCGGTGTCAATATGAGTATGAATTTACAAATTTTGTTTAACAGGTCAAATTTTAACAAAGAAAATGTTTCACAATTTCCATGACTAAAACTAAAAACATACTTTAAACGAAAACGTCAAGCACTAATTTGAATCTTTTCATGATTTTCGTTAAAAGTTTTGACTAGTCAATAGAAGTTTACTCAAATATAAATATATTTAGGTGTTTGAATGCAAAAGAGAACAATAATGAACAAGAGATTCCAAATACGGAAATGGGCTAAAATACAAATTGCTGCAGAGATATTCTCAAAAGTCTGTCTGCACATAAATAACTCTTACCAACATTCTAATTGGAATTCACAATTAATACTAACCAATAACATATGGCCACGTCGAGAAGAGTAAGATTTAGTAGAAATATTACGTGGATTCCTTAATTCCGTCTTATTTTGTAATCCTGTGATTTTCCCTTCATTGTTAGTTAATTATCAAGCATGGATTTATTGACTTGATTTTTCTATTCAAATTTTCAAATGGTCAGGTTAGATTGTTAGAATGATTGTTAATCTATTTTTCTTTAGTATTTTTTTTACTTGTTGATTTATTCAATTTACTTTTTTTTTATACATATGGGCTTGGAATTGGAAAAAGAATACATATTTTTGCATAAAAAATATCATTCTAATAAGAATGGGAGAATGAGTAAAATACTTTTCAAGGTTTTCATATTTGAAACTTGTTATTCGGTAAATATGTATCTAAAACCATCAAAGAAAAATAAATGTTTATTTATTATACATCATGAATCTTAATGCATATGTATAGTAAGTTTAAATATAAAACTTTAAGCAAGTATTTTAGTCTCAATTCATATGAAAGGAGTTTGAAATGAGAATATATGAAAACAGCCGAAAATGATGAGGAATATTAGTTGTAACAATAAATAATCAAGCTTAATAAAAAATGAGAATGCAAGTCAAAGTGGTCTTGGTGCTCAATTATAAATTTGACACCATATTTTTTTTTTGTTGTTGTTGAATATTAGATAAATTGAAGCAAAATCAACTTATATACGTTCATTGGTACAATATTTTAGAAGTAAAATTTAAGACATCAATTCTACTCACAAAAACCAGATGAAATTTTTTCCGTACCATTGATTTTCTTCTCTTTTAATTCTAGTGCGTTGTAACATCATATCTTTTAGTATCTTCATATCGTGTGGTATTTAGCATATTATGAGCATTTTCTGAACCATACCTTAGTAAAAGGAAAGAATTAAGAAATAAAACCAAAATAACCTGAATTGTAAGCAAGGGAATCAGTTGTTTAAAGCCAAATTTGATTATTATAGTAAATTCAGAAAAATCGGACAAATTAATCAAAGATCTTTGGTGATGTATGTCTTACATCCATTTAATGATTGCTGAAAATATTATATACTGTCAACCTCCCCCAGTTGCCACAATTGGCTATAGTTTTATTCAAACATTTAATTAATTAATTAATAAGATAATTAGTTGACAGATTTGACAGAACATCTTTGTCTCAAATTTATTTCCACTGAAATGTGATATGGTTCATTTGGAGCTCCATAGTTCGAGATCTCATATTTAGGAGCTACATTTATTTCATTTAGGAGCTACATTTATTTCATTGCACATGGCCAAAATTAAATTTGAGAAATCTGCAAAGAAAACCCTCCATTGTTTATGTAAAAAAAGTCCTCTATTATTTAGGAAACTAAAAAAAAAGTAACTACAATTTGTTTATAATTGTAAACAAACTCTACAAAAAAGTAACTACAACTTATTAAGGTCTAGCACTGTACTAACTCATAAGTCATGTCAATAATTCTTGGAAATACTTTTTACACGTTTATGTTTTTTATGTCATACAAAGATGAAGGCCCTCAGTATATATAAGCAGGGACGGAACCAGGATTTAAAGTTAGAGGGGGCTCGACTGGTCTAGTATTATCATAGTTCTTGAAAAACTCCAATATATTTTCTATGTTTTGTCAAAACAAAGTTTTTAAATTTAATTGGTCTCATTCATATTAATGAATTAAGTTAGTAAAATAAAAATTTACTATGTTCGGTGCTTCACAAGTTTTAAAAAAAGATAACACAATAATATTTATTTTTGACATTTTAAACTAAACTAAACTAAACTAATAATATATATATATATATTAATTATGACAATTATATGATATATCACTAAAACTAGTTATTATTTTTGATAAAAAAAATGACCTTTACATATATATTTAAATATAAAATTTATGTGCAATATGAAAATTTGTAATATACCATAAGAAAATATAGTCCAATATATTGATAAAGCATTAAAGTTTTTAAATTATATAAAACTTAGAAAAGAAAGATTGAAAGATTCATGTCTTTAATGTGTTGAATGATTTATATAGTATTTATGGTTCAGTTCATGCATTATCTTACTGGGAAGCCACAGAAAATCTAACGTGTACCATGATTAAGTTTTGGCAGCTTTTTTTTCTTTGGTAATTTTACTCATATAACCTTCTATCTTTTATGTATTAAACAACAAGTGATCCAAATATTATTACTAAGGACTAGATGTATATTATATAAGGACCTTTTT
Source organism: Juncus effusus (assembly GCA_027726005.1). Classification (NCBI taxonomy): domain Eukaryota; kingdom Viridiplantae; phylum Streptophyta; class Magnoliopsida; order Poales; family Juncaceae; genus Juncus; species Juncus effusus. The sequence continues at coordinate 9,360,302 of CM050904.1, read as the reverse complement.
TGAATTATCATTTTTATAGGGGGGGGCTTAGGCCCCTGTCTGCCACCCCTGGTTCCGTCCCTGTATATAAGGATGAATGACATTTAATATTTTTTGAATGATTTATTTTGTATGTTAAATGTTCCTTTTTATATACATTGATATTTTTTTTTTTTGGCATGCCACTATAAGTAAAATGTGTTGTTCTTACCAAAGACCTTAATTACTATACAATTCATCAAGATTTATCATAATTAATTAATTCCTAAAATAGTTGAAAAGGTCATATGCATTGTGCCTTAATTTTGGGGAAAATTTACTATTTTCGCTAATACAAGAAATTCAGTCATTTTAACAAAATGCAAGGTTTTTTTTGACAAGTTTCTCTAAGAACTAGAAACCACATATAAATTTATGACTCAACCACTGATATGAGAAACATTTCTCTAACATGATATTCTTAAAAACTCAAAATATTAATTGAGGGCTCAAGATTTTGTATATTATTAAAATTTCCTCGTGCATTTATTGGGTCAACGGTCAAGAGGGGTTTGATTAGAATTTCCTTTCAAAGCTATTATTTTGATTTTGAAATATAAAAATTTACACATCAGCCCCTAACTTTACCTAATTTACAGAAGTTACTAAATCATATGAAAATGATTAGAGTAACTGGTCATTCACTATATTTTATTTCTTGCATATAATGTGCCATTTTAGCTTCGTGACATTTCAAACATTTAATCACTAATCACTCTCATATTTTGCTTACATTAAACAAAAGAAAAGGCGTAAAAATACGAATATAACTTCTATATTATTTATCTAATTTTCTTTAGGTAATAAAGTTGGACTTGGACTTGAAACATGATTTTCAGATGACTCTTTTTCCAGCTGTTGATTATCATCCTCTCCATTTTTGTCTGCAATGGAGCGAAAAACATAATAATAATAATAATAATAATAATAATAATAATAATAATAATAATAATAAATCAAGAATACTTTTTAATCTAACAATAATAAATAAACATTTTTTTTAACATAAAATAAACAATTTTTTTCACTAGTAATAATAATAAAGCAACATTATTCTTTTAATCTAATAATACTAGTAATAACTAATATTGATCTTAAATTAGTCGTACCAGTCTGATCTGTACAGTCCTTTATTATCCCCTCATTATTTAAATCCATATTAATTTCCTCATTATTTATGTTTGGTTGGATTTGTTCAACATTATTCTCCAAACTACAAAAAAATAGACAAAAAAAGTTCTAAAAAAAACAATTTAACATATAAGATATTCTTTTTGAAAATTAATATATTACAAATTTTTCACCTATTAGTTTGCTCCATATCTTGTTGAACAGGAGACACCACTTGCTTATCCTGACACATTAATAATATTTAAATAAAATTTAATTTGAAGTAAATATTAATTTATATTTAAAAAAATAAAAGAATTATACCTCAGTTTTAAGTTTACTAAATATCTCTTGAAATCTTTGTATAATCAATTCCATGTAGTGCAGCTCATCACGCATTGACTTAATTAAAAAAAAAACAATAATAGAAAAAGAGAATTACAACTAATTAAAAATATTAAATAACAATAATAAGTGGTAATAAAATAAAATAAGAATAAAACCTGTTTTTCTGAACTTAGTCTTTCAATAGTTTCCTCCTTCACCAATACAGTTCTTCTAAGGTACAAAAATCATTAAAGAAACAAAATATTTCATTTCTTTTTTTTAGTTTTTTGAAAAAGTAATATAAACTTTATAAAAGGATATTTCTTCAATTTGGGATTTAGAATCATTGCTTAATTTTTCTGATTCAATCTTTTCTTCTAATTCTGAAATTTGAGCGTTTTTTCTTCTAATTTCAAGCTTGCAATCTGTGAGCTTAGTTTCCAATGAGTTTATTTTTTCTAAAATTAAAAAAAGAATTAATTATACAAAATGTATGTAAATAAGATTATTCATGATAATATGTCATGTCATTTATATCTACATTAATATTGCCTTAATAAATAATAGTAACATCTAAGGTACTTAATAAATCTTAATTTTCAACAATACAAAGATTTTTTGCAATTTTGGTATAATGCAATGGCTTTTTTGCAAATTTCCGTAATAAAAAAGAAAAAGAAAAGAGTTTATAAACAATACCTACAAAATCCTTCTCAAGTGTGCAAACTCTACCCACTTTATCATTTAATCCAGCAACTGAAATAAAAAAAAAATACAATAATTAAGAAAATATTATAAAATACCAAAAAAAAGGAGAAAAAAAATATAGAATAAAATTAAATAAAAAATTACCTACTTGTTCCTTCTCATTCAATGTTCTTTTCACTCCATCCAAAGCCCTTTTAACCGAATTAGCTTCTTTTTCTACTGAATTAAACAACGAGATATGCGCGTTTAATTTCTCTGAAAGTAAAGAAATTTCCTTATTCTTCATCTGAATTGTTCTTTGTAGCGAGCAATTTGAATCCTATACAATTGTTTTTTTACAAATTTAGTAATAAAACAGATGAGAATTACAATTGAGTATAAAATCTAATTGAAGTTCAAAACCTCATAATGGCGAATGAAGCTCTCTCTTGAGTGAAGCAATCCATTAATGGCGTCTTTCAAATCCTTCTCCTTCTTCTCCAACAACCCATTCTCATTTTCAAGGTATTTCACCTTAAAAAACGAAACAGAATAACAAAATTGTCATATAACAGACCCAAAAAGGGAAAATCAAACAGGATTAATCGAATAAAATACTCTCAATTCGAGTTTCTTCTGAAAATCTCTGCGTGAGTCCAACTCAGCTCGTAATTCCCCCACTTGCTTATCAGATTCCGCTTCAATTTGCTTCAATTTTTCATTGGATCGACCGAGCTCTTCTCGAACACCTCCTTCTCTTTCCTGATTGTCAAATTACACAACAAATTGTTGTACATTATTTATTTTATAAACAATGTTATTAAATTTTAAACCTTGTTGTTGTATTTCTATTAATATTCTTAATCGCCATTGAATGGGTAGTTAGGAATGGTATTTCAATTATTCATTTTGGTTAATTTCAGAAACATAACCAACACAAATTTCAAAAGAAAGGAATAAAGAAGAAGAATGCTGAGAGAAAAAGAGGATTTGGGGTTTTGGGTTTAGGGTTTTACACGAATGTGGCGAGACTCGCTGAGAAGTGAGAGGAGCTGAAGCTTGAATTTGGAGAGAGGAATCAGCTCTCCTTCTCCTTCTCCCTCCATTCTTGTTTCGTCCTTCTTCTCTCTGACTCTGGTCACTGTTGTCTCGTCTTGTCTCACGTAGAAAACCAGGATTTCAAATACTGAATTTGATGATAACCCGGAATTGGTTTCCCGGTGATTTGAATATCGAGCTTGCTGGTAGTCGAGATTTGAAATCTTTGATTACGGTAAACCGGCATTGGTTTCTTAGTAGAACCGAGAATTCAAATCTCAGTCCCTCAATCTCAATTATCGTCATCATTATTATTATCATTATTATTTTTGATAAAAAAACAGATCATCATCATCATCATTCTGCAGTCAATTCATTTTTTAAACCCACGAAAATCAACCATGGTATTATAAATGATGGGATGACATACATTGCGAATCTTGAGGAGGCCAACCGGTTTGTTGTTGCCAACACAGACCAGGAAGGTTGTGTAACATTTGTCGTATTATCCTTTTTCTCTCTGAGGGAAATTTAGTCGATAGGATAAAGCAAAAGAGTAGACGAGATAAATCAAAAGATTGATATATTGAAACGTCAATGTGAGAAGAACCTCAACGACATGAACCAAAAGATTATCGCATGTGAGAAGAACCTCATCAACGACATAAACTAAAAGATTATCGCGTTGAAATCTGAAGCAAGGAATGAGATCGACGATGTAAACAAAGAGATTGACATACTAAATTATCAGTTGGGAACTGATATCGACCAAGACAACCCAGTCATGAAAAAGTATATCATTATTTTTGCAATTGCATTTTGCGTAATTTCTGTGACGTTGGGTTACGCTTTTAAAAATGCGATGGCAAATTTCTTTGAGGTTTAAAGTTGTAAAAGTGATTAAGAATTTGTGATCCGAGGCGATTGTATTAAAGATGTAATTCATGTTGGTGTTAATGAAATTATGAGCTTGAATTGATTTTGTTTTTGTAAAATTTTGAATTTGATTTGATTTTGTGTTTGTAAAAAAATGTTTACATGTTGTTGTTGATAATAATAATGATAACAACAACATATAAACATCTTTTTACAAACTCAAAATCAAATCAAACTCAAAATTTTACAAAAAACAAAATCAATTCAAGCTTATAATTTCATTAGCACCAACATGAATTACATCTTTGATACAATCGTCTCGGATCACAAATTCTTAATCACTTTTACAACTTTAAACCTCAAAGAAATTTGCCATCCCATTTTTAAAAGTGTAACCCAACGTCACAGAAATTACGCAAAATGCAATTGCAAAAATAATGATATTTTTTTTCATGACTGGGTTACCTTGGTTGATATCAGTTCTGAACTGATAATTCAGTATCTCAATCTCTTTGTTTACGTCATCGATCTCATTCTTTGCTTGAGATTTCAACGCGATAATCTTTTGGTTTGTGTCGTTGAGGTTCTTCTCACATGCGATAATCTTTTGGTTTATGTCGTTGAGGTTCTTCTCACATTGACAGTTCCATATATCAATCTTTTGATTTATCTCGTCTGCTCTTTGCTGTTTCCTGTCGACTAAATCGTAGGAGCTTAATGGGACAAAATGCCCCATAAGTTGTAACTCGACGAGCTTTTCTTTCAACGAATCAATTTCCCTCAGAGAGAAAAAGAGTACTACGATAAATGTTACACAACCCTCCTGGTCTGTATTGTCAACAACAAACCGGTTGGCCTCCTCAAGATTCGCAATGTATGTCATCCCATCATTTATAATACCATGGTTGATTTTCGTGGGTTTAAAAAATGAATGGACTGCAGATCTCATGCGAGTCACAAAAACCGATGCCATAATTTCGTTAAATTTGAAGGTTCTTTTTGTTGGAAACGAGTATTAATTTGTGATGATATCAAACGCAAAATCTCTGCTATTTAAAAGAAGTGCTATTTCCTAATATGAAGATTTTATAAACAGCAATAACAAAACTTTTTGAGCGCCGCGTATGTTATTTTCTCCTTCCTCCACGTGGCAATTTCTTAGTGTAGATTCTGAGTAATTTGGTCAATGGAGACAAAACTGTTAACTAGCTTTTTGTTAAATATAGATTATCAAAAACGACCACCTTACTAATAATAGAAAATGGGAAGTTATTTCTTTTATTAATAAATTTATATGGAGTAATTATGTGACGCTATAAACTATGTATTAAGTTACATGATTTCAAATCTTCCCCATTTTAGTAATCTTAATTACCCCATTTCTTGCCTAAAAGAGAATTTGCCACCGTTTCTTGTTGGACGTTATGGCAGTCTTTTCTTCGACAATAGCTCATATATTATTTGCTGGATTTTGGATTATTTTGCTGTTTCTTCTTGTGTTGCGTTCACTAAAGGTGATGTTTTTAACTGCTTCCATCTTATATTTTTTCTCTCCTAATCATGATTGAACACTTTTGTTTCGTTTGATTTGTTTTACAAATATATATATATATATATATATATATATATATATATATATATATATATATATATATATATATATATATATATAGTTTGATTTGAACTTTCTTTTCCTCAATACCAACTAGCAATCATGAGATATTTTCTATAATAATTAACTTATTTTACAAATATGTTACTTTTTGCAGATTTTGTGTAAGAATAATTTGAAGAGTATTAATTCAGTGAAAAGAAGGATCTCGGATAGCGGATTGGTTCACCTTCCTGAGGTATGTACACATATAAGTAATGAAAATTTTGAGTAAGCAAAAATAAGTAGGAAAAGTATATTTGGTTTGGATGCTTAGTAAGTTTTGTTGTGCCCTCGTTTTTTTTTCGTCGATCTAGAAAACTTATTTAACTACTTAACTGAACTTGATAAAAATTCTTTAAACCATGAAAGCAAAAAACTTAAGAAAAAAGAAATTGAACTTGATTTAGTGAAAATTTCTTCAGGCCATGAAAGAAAAAAAAAGAAGAAATCCATCAAACATTTTTTACAAGTAACTACCAAATCTATTATCGTGAGGGGCAAAATATGTTTGAAGTGGTAAATGAACATATAGTGGTAGTAAATGGAAATACTTAAAACTATTTATCCAAATATATCTTTGATTATCACTTAGAAAATTAGGACTATAAAATTTACATCAAATAGGTTACAAGATCTGTGCTACGTAATAATTCAGGTATTTTTGCTTGAAGTCTTTTATTTCGTTCCAATATTACCAATCTTGATTTATGCCCGTTGGATGATAAGTCTTATAGATAATAAGTCTTCAGTATGAAAATATAATTAATTAATTAAACATTCTATTCATTCTTATATCATACATTAAGGCAAAATATATAAGATGTATCATGTATGTCATGATGCTTTGTTCTGATCATCGTATGATTTCCCTAATAATGTATTTGATATTTTGCTTTTTTCAAATTGAAATGATTTTTTTGTTAAATATAAGTAAAAATCCAAAAATAATGAAACTGATGTTATCAAATGCAAACAATCCAATAAAATATTGTTATCCAAAAACATATTCAATGTATTAAAAATAAATAGATATCTCAATATTTATTCTCTATGGAAAAGATGCTTTTAATTAACCAAATTTACATCCTATCAAAACAATAATCTTTTATTAAAATTTATTTGAAATGACTACATTATTTTTTATTCCTTTTATTCTAAACATTATCTGACAGTCTAAAACTGATTTAATTCGACCTTGAACTATTACTACCTAGTGAAAAAAAATAAAATAAATAAAGACTCAGCTGTGTATTTAATCTTGAACATTTAATTAGATCAATATAACAAGAAGGCCTAATCCATACCAAATGAATTAAACATGGCTCAGCTACAAAATATCTACTCAGCCCAAAACTCACTAATAGCTATCAGCCCACAACTATTAAGACCAGTCATTACACTCGGCCCAAACAGATTATAATTAACACCTCAAGAATCAAGATCCCTTCAAACCCTTCACCTCCCTCCTATACTCATCATATTCTTTTTTCTTTTGAGGGAATACTCATCATATTCTTTCTCCTCCCGTTTCTTCTTCTAACCGAGATTCAGCTCCTCCCCAAAACTTGGTTTCCATTAGTCCGAGCTTGCATCCGATTTTAATGGCAAGAGAAGAAAACTATTCAAGAAGGCGACAAAATTCCATTCAAGCATCGATCTAGTAGAAGAAGAGGAAGGCTCGATTTTGGGCAAGTACATTTCTCGCTGAAGAGGTAAATCATGATGTTTCACTTTCAATGGATGCATCTATCTGATAGATTTTCAGTTTTCGAATCAGTAGTTTTATATTTTGAATTTTATGAAACAATATGTACGATTCACCCTCTTTTATTCGGAATTTCCAGCCAATTGCAGTGTTTGGGTAATCATACACTTTGGTCTTCCAACCAATCGCCGAGGAATTAGAGCCGAGTTTACTGAATTACCCGAGCTCAAGAATTTCGACTCGTCATTCTCTGATCGTGAACTCTGCAGTATCGGTTGCTGCCCCGACCTTCCCTCTGCTCGACTCTCCGAGAATTTTTTTTTTTTTCTCTAATTCTTTTTATTCTTCCTTTATACTGTTTATAATAGCAGCGTTTTTGCGTCGGAAACCGTAAAACAAGTGTGGAATCCAAGAATCAGCTGGCAATAAGAAGGAAGTGACAGCTGGCAATACGAGCGAGGTTAACACGACGAACCGCACGGATTTCAAAGCAACGGTAATTCTGACCAATAATCAACCTTGGGTCGGTATGCCAAACGGGTACCCGTTCACACAATTTAGGGTACCGACGAAGACTTTCTGGGCCCACACAACCCGTACCCTAATCACCACCATTTAGGTTTGGTATGCCTGCGGTGCGTTATACTGGTCCGGCAGTACATTACAACCCTCCTTTGATCGGTTTGAGCCACCAACATAGGTTTATGTTAAGAAAAATACAATGGTGAGCCAGCCTGGTTTGTTGAATTCGGATGCGGTAAACAGAAATTTAAACACGGTTAGATTGAGTGATAATGGTGAAGGTAATTTGATGAAGAATGAGGAAAGAAATGGAGGTCCATTCCTGCGCGAAAGAGGAATTTTCCCTCACAAGGTTCGTTCTAGTTTTTCTGGGGGCAATTTGGGGGAACTTTGCATGTTTTGAGTAATTTGTTTGTTTGTTAGAAAGGGAGACTTTGGAATGAATGTGATGTTATAATGCGATAAAAGAGTGGAAAAAGAATGACAATACAAACGTTGCGAAATTTGAGAGTATTATTATTATTACGGTTTTATTGGGTTTCGTTTGGTGAGTCTTTATTTCTTGAGTTTGGATTGTGTAAAAGATGGAGATAAATGATATAGATTGCCTTTGTTTTTTGAATTTACCTCTCTGAAATAAATTATGTTTTTTGATGAAGACTTTATTTTCTTCTTGTCATATGATATAGTGCTAGCCTAATCTGTGCAAAAACTTATAATGTTTTGGGTCGTATTATACATTTGATGTGCATAAAGTTGTAAACTTCTCAATAAATGTTTAGCATGGTATCGGTTTTGATGCATAGGTGATGAAATATAAGTTCGTATGAAAATAAAAAAACATAGTTTTTTATTCATCAGGCTGTCATAGTTCATACATTCTAATTTCTGACAAATATAAGACATATATTGCATGAGATCATATTTTGCATTGTGCATGACCAAATAATATTTTCATATTTTTGGTTATGAATTTGGCTTTGAGTACTCCTTAAATCTAAACAAAAAATGTCAGGAACAAATTGTAAAACAAAATGCAATCTTCAAATGAAATCAATCCACAATGTTACACTAATATTAAGTATCTGCACAATGACTCGTAATGTAACCCTTACATTAAAGTTGTTAATATTTAGCATGTACTATATATAGGTTAATCCAAATCACCAATTAAATTAATCACTTTTTCCGTTAAAATGGGCTGCACTCCTGCACCTACTTTTAGCCAGCCCAAATCTTTTCACCTCTTTATAAGCACTCGTCTTCTCCTCAGTTAAACCGCAGTAAAAAATTTCTTGAGCTCAAATAATGGCTATTCTTGCTTTTCTTGAGCTCTTTTCCTTCCCTCTCGTAACAAAATTCCTCCTTCTCATCTACATCATTTCTGTTCTTTAATTAGCCTTTTCTGTTCTTTACTATATGATCCGTTCGGCCTTTTGGATGATTGTTTTTGCCTCTCTCTCCGTCTTCTTTCTTTATGGCATTGCCATATATTTTTATTACGAATATGAGGTTTTTGAACGAATCCAATCAGTGGTGAAACGGATCTACAATCTTGCCATTAGAGCTGGTTCTACAGTCAAGTCTTATCTAAAGAGTTCTACCACCTTTCCAGTCTCCCAAATGGAGATCTTTTATGATTGTTTGGACTCTGAGTTTTTAGAACTCCTTCTTGGGCAAGATGATCCACCAGCTGAGCTGTTGGTACCGGTTCATCAAGAAGAACAAGAAGAAACACCGATTCTTGGTGATCAGTGTGGAACAGAGGAATCTACACCTCTCATTGAAGAAGCTGTAACGATCAGTGAGATTTGTGAAGATCAGACCGAAATGATTATAGAGAGGAAAGAAATTGAGGAACCAAAACGTGGCAGATGGAAGAACAAGAATCGTAATCTTAGTTTCTTCAGGAAAGTTAAGAGACTAATGTGTTGTGAATGCGGTTTTTAGGGTTTGATACTTAGGGTTAGTTTATTGAATTCAAAGTAATTTTGTAATTAATCTAATTGTTAATCTGCATCTGAAAGAGATTTATTAATGGATAAAGTAGAAATCATATTTGCAATCTTGATTTGTAGTTTTTCTCATTTTGTTATTCTTTTCTGCTCTTGAATGAAATGTTCTACTTATTTCAAATCAATCAGAATATACTATTAGTTATTTTTATAACTTGTATTATGCAAAAAAAGTATAAGCAACCCATATACAGTTCATTTGATCCATTTGATCTCTATAATCAGCACACATATTCTGTACATTTATGTACTTCATTCATTAGCAACAGTGGGCAGAACTGAATGTTTTTTTTCCCTAATGGAGAAATCAGTGATACTTTCTGTTTTTTTTTCTTTTTGTTAAAGAAAATACTATTAAATATATTGTTTCATTTTTATTGTGAAAATACTAGCAAAAAATGAAGAAAGAAATTCCAAAAGAATATTACATATTAAGATATAATACTTTTTTGCTGGTATTTTCACAATAAAAATACTTTTGAATAAGATAATACTTTTGAATGTTACATATTAAGATATAATACTTTTGAATAAGATAAAATCTGAAATTCAGAGTAAAATTAGAAGTAGAATTAATTCATACAGTTGCTGATTTAACCATATTTAGTGCCCGCTAAAAATAATGTTTAACAGTACATTAAAAGTACACATAATATGTTTTCTAACCATATTTATTAATTATATGAGATTTTTATCACATTTATTATTCAATTGATATTGACCATGAGCAACCGCTCACGAAATATTTTTTTTTGGAGGGAATTGAAAATAAAAAAGAAAATGCATGCATAATATTGTATGGTATATATATATATATATATGTGCCACTACAACAAAAACATCTTGGTGCCATGGTTTCATATACACGAGGTTGAAACCGTATACATAGTAAGTTTTTTAGTCACTGATTACCACAGTTGAGACACCGTGTAAAACCATACCATGGCTTAAATTATTTTTATTTTTTTTTCAGTAAACTGCAAAAAGTTCTACACGGTTCTCCTATTAAACCGTGGTATGGTTTTACACAGTGTCTCAACTGTGGTAATCAGCGACCGAAAAACTTACTATATATACGGTTTCAACCTCGTGTATATGAAACCGTGGCACCAAGAAGTTTTTGTTGTAGTGTAGTGTTAGTTATTTTTCGACTTGTATCATGCAAAACAGTGCATGCAGCCTATTACCACTCTATACAAAGCTCAGTTTAAGCTAGAATGTTGACATGTGCCATCTTTCTGATTTTCTGTGGCGAAATCTTTATGTATTAAGTGCACTGAGTCATTTTTAAGTATATTTTTTTAATTATATCTTTCTAAATGATCATTTTAACCTTTATATTAATTACATTAAATACATACTAAATTACTACAAATTATAGAAATTTTAGATGTATCAAAATTTTGATTTTCTGTGGCCAAATCTTATGATATTCAGTGTAGTGTGTCATTTTTAAGTGTATTTTTTGAATTATATTTTTTAAATGACCCTTTTAACCTTTTGTATAGTAATTACATTAAAAATATTAATCAATACAAATTAATATTAATTTAACACATTATTATATAGATATTATTTATTTTACTAATTACATGTTAATCATTGTTTTAAAGATTCTTGCATTTTTTAGTTGTGCTTACGGGTTTTAGTACATTTGGCTGGTTTAAGTTGATATTTACAGGGTTAAAAAGTTATTTTCTCTTGGTTAATAGTAGTTAGAACTTGTTTTATTATTATTTGTCTTAGAATGCTAATTAATGAATGGAAGTTAGATTATCTTTCTGATCTTTTTTTGTGGACATTCTTCTCTTTGCAATTGTTTTCTGCTTTAATATTGTTCTTCTTTGAAATCTTGGTTTGTAGTTTTTCATTTTTGAATTTCTTTTTGTTCCTTATATCAAATTATGGCCAAATGATAAATCAATTATAAAATATGTTTGCACAAATGAACTGAAGTCTTTATATAGTTGATTCATTTACACTCTAGGATTAGCATACAGAAGTTGTGGACTTTCATTCTAAATGATATGACGTGACAATGTTATTGTTGATATACCAACAAAGTTTGAACTTCCATTAATGCCAGTGAGAAATGGTCGTGCAAGGTTAAGATAATAGTTTCTGTAACATATTGCATGTTGAGGTAAATTATGAGATATATAAATCTCATCTAGTTAATAAATATGGCTGCAAAGCTTATTTTCAGCGGCCAGCCTTAATTTCAATGGGACTAATGGTTAAAGGGCAGTTTCATAGAGACACAAGTATAGAAAAAAAAATGTAACGAAAATGTGTAAGAGATCAACTAACAAAAGATAAAAAATATCAGAAAGAAAAACAACCAATACAAACCTAAAAGAAATAAATGAAAATGCCATTAAGAAAAACAACCAATACAACCATCCTTAATTTGGCTCAAGTCTTGCCAATGTGGTAAGTACTTTCCTCATACATACAAAAACACAACACGATAGCATAGCACTCTTTACGCATACATTACCATCTAACTTAGCAAAATTGTCCTAATTAACAAATTAACGAAGCTTTAATACAGCAAGATACAAGGAATTCGGCTCATCAATAAACTCCACTATTTCAAATGAATTGGCCGATGCAGCATTTTTTAAACTTTCCAAATCGGGCAAATCAGAAATTACCATTTCTGGCGATTTTTGCCTGTGAATTTTCTCTATTGTTTCTCTTCCTTGATCAAAGAATATCACCAATCTTGATCCTATAGAAATCATTAAAAAAAGAAAAAGATATATTAATTAATACATACAGAAATTTAAGGAGAAAAAATTTATTTATTTATTTGTGACGTATTTGACTAAAGAAGGATTTTGGAATAATTCTTTTAATACAACTTTTCTCATTTGACTATAATCTCCTCAACCATTTTATAAATAAAGAAAGCTGTATTTTCTTTCTTACCTTCAATTATATTGTTATCTATAATCTCTGAATAATAAGTTACATTTCAATTATTCTATTGAAATGGGTTCCACAGAGCAGTGAATAAATAGACTCGTAAATATGTAGATGAGATGACAACACAAGGTTGGTCTCTCATAATAAATTCTTTCGCATTCTTTTGTATAGTCACAAAACTCAAATCACCCAATTTCCAATAATTAAATTCCTACTAATGAAACACAATCATTTCATCGCTCAGTGATTTGAATTCCATTAATAACAATATAATAACCTTACATATCATTAAATAAACCAAAATATAAAAATTATCTCAATGGAACACTTCAACCAGGTTTGAGTAGGATTTAATTATCCGAATTTTACATGCTATACCTCAAAAATCATGATTAAATTAATTCTTCAATAAACTTAATCAATCTTCATACATACCCAAATTAACAATGCAAAGCCCAAAACCCAAATACCCAATAGCTAAATCTCTGTAATTTGACTAAATTTTGACGGATCAAATCAAAACAATACAACCATTTAAGGCAAAATTCACAAACAAACTCACAAATCACAAAATTAACAACAAAGAATCAAAATTCAATCAAAAACTAATTCTAAATTTCTAATCCATACCTGAAGAACAGAGAGGCACATGAGACCGCAATAATTCACCAACAGAAACCTTCATACCAGGAAAATAACACACAAAAATCGCATCAAAAGGGGCGAATTTCGCCGGCACGGATGCCACGTCACCCTGAAAGCACCTCACTGCATCATGCTCCTCTTTCACATTACCAAGCATCACAAGCGATTCATGGTACGCCACCACTTGCTCAGGCAGCTCAACCGGTTCTTCTCCTCCCTGTACCGGACCCAAAAGCGCGTTTACGAACCCTAAACTGGGCAGCGCCACAAGAACTCTAGACAAAGGAGGCAAAGAAGCTGAATTAACAACTTGGGTCAGTCTCTGACATTGCTGTTCTGAAGAAGATGGTTCAACAAAGGACCAGTCACGCTCGTTGAAGTCTTGATAAGTGACTTGGGAGGAAGAAAGGGAAGGTGAAGCGCATGACAGAGGCTTGAAGGAGGACAAACGGGGAGTTGGTAGGGTGACGGTGAAGGTTTGGGGTTTTGGGTTGTTGAGGGTTTTGTGGGGGAGAGAGGAGAGGAGAGAGAGGGAGAGAGGAGAAGAAGCCATGGCTGAAAGAGAGAGGAATGAATTGAAGTGAAGGATAGAATAGAATCAATAGTGGGCCGAAATGTGAAGGCCATTGTATTTATAATGTTGTAATGTTTTACAGGGGAGGATTTCATTTCATGTCTATCTTTTCAACAACTTAAAATGTTAAATTTAGGCATTTAAAACTGGGAATATTATATTTACCGTTTTAACTGTTAAAATATATTATTAAAGTTAGTAATTTATGTATATAAAATTTGGAATATATCAAATTTAGCTTTCCAATCTCTAATATTGTTGGAAGTGAAAGAGAGAGGACTGAACTGAAGGAGGGATAGAATAGAATCAATAGAGGGCCGGATTCATGATAGTAGAGGATCCATAATGTGAAGTCTATTGTATTTATAATGTTTTAATATTGATATTGATTTTATTATGGGGAATTTCATGTATATTCTTTCAAAAAACTTAAGAATGTTAAATTTTGGCTTTTGAAAATGTGAATGTCATATTTACCGTTCAAATCATAAAAGTTATTACTATCAAATTTAGCAATTTGCCCTTCCAAATCTCAAATTCTTTTGCCTAATTTTTTATTATGATTTTGTATATAATTGGATAAATTCTATTATTTATTTCAACTTTTTAAAATATATTATTATATTCTATGAAAAACTACATATAATGCAATTGAATTTTAAGATATGCTCACTTTTGAATACTAGTGATTTCATATATTCATATCATATCTGACAAGGCATCACATGAATCCGTGCAACATCGATGAAAGTGAACATTTTATGAGGGACTAGTCCAAAATATTTGGAACATTTTGGGCCTTTCCCTTAACTAATCACAAGAACTAATGGTTATAATAATAAAAATCAATACCTCAACATTTAAACATCACACAATATTTAATACCACACACACACAAGTCGACACACAACTTCATGAACCTCTCAAGACTCCAAAGAATTAAACTCTTAACATTTCACGGCATACCCAAAACAATATAAATATCATAAAAATGATGTATATAAATTAGAAAATCAATATTTAAGGTTAGGGTTTTTCGAGTCTTCAATGTTGATGCTTTCGGCTATTGGTGCTGACTTCGCCAGAGCTGCTCGAATCAGACGGGTTGAGACCGTACTCGCTTGTCGGACCGCTGTATTCATTTCCATAGTCTGTGCTGTCAAGCGCGACACGTCTGAATTGTCTCATGTTTGAAGTGTACGAGCCCGTGTCGTAGTCCGAGCTCGAGCTGAAAGCATGGTTCTGGCCGGGCCTTATTCCTTCGTTCAGGTCCTCAAGCGACACGTCTCCCTCCAATGCACGAACAATCTAAAACATAAAATATAGCTGATGTTATGAAAAAAGTAATGCATAGTATAGATTTTACTCGGAAAAATGAAAAAAAATTGTGTTTTTCGAATATTTGCAAACTTTTTGTTAGAAAATAGATTTAATAAATATTTTAAATTTGATTTTATAAATATTTTAAATAATTTTAATCGCATTTATGGTTTCAGCAATTTTAGGAATCATGTAACCAGATCCCGAATCTATATATCCCATAAGTGTAAGGAAAGTTGAGTATTCTTTCTTATTTTCATTATTGTCTTCCTCATTACACTTTTGAGATTGATTCGCGATTCAGCTGCATGATTCAAATACTTTTTTTATTGACTCTACCTGGCTCATTTTAGGGCGGCGACGGGCAGAGTGGCGAACGCAGGCGGCAGCAGATGCAACCATGCGTTGCATCTCGACAGTGTTGAAGTTGCCTTCGAGCCTTGGGTCCACGAGATCCTCAAACTTATTGTCTGTCAGCGCCTGAAGCATCAACGGCCTCGCCTGTTCACAATATATAAACATTACACACAATGTTTAAGTTTAGAAATAAAAGATATAAATATTCCTCTATTGGTATCGTATTGTACCGAAATGGCGAAATTTGAGATGTTAATTAATGATGGATACTAACCCAATCAACCAAGCTGTCGTCCATTATGGAGGCGTCGACGGGGCGCCGGCCTGTGATAAGCTCGAGAAGCATCACACCAAAAGAGAACACATCGGATTTCTCTGATAGCTTTCCGCTTGACGCGTACTCAGGGGCCAAATAGCTATATTTTGAGAAAAAAGAAAGAATTAGAAATTTTTGTAATAATGCAAATTAGTCCTTGTATTGGAGAATTTGATAAAATACTCACCCAAATGTTCCCATGATGCGGGTCGAGACATGAGTGTTGGTATCCTCGGTAAACTTTGCCAACCCGAAATCAGCAACCTATATCAAATAATAAATTAGAAAAATTATCGAAAGTAATTCTCAATAAAATTTATCAAAAAATTCAAAATTATTGATAAACAATACATTAGAAAAACCAATTTATAAAGTAGTTAGGCAGAGTGAATTGAATATCAAAGATTTCAATATATATATCTTCAATTAACCCTCACTCAATTATTCATTCATATAAGAAATTAACTTAAATTGCCCTCAATTTACCTTCACTCAATTAGTTAAGCACCAAAGAAATGTCCAACAATAAAAATTAGTGAAAATCCAATTATCTTAGTTTTGTATAATATACAATTAATTAGTTTGTATGGCATACCTTAGCATCAAAATTGTTCTCCAAGAGAATATTAGCGCTTTTGATGTCGCGATGAATAATGCGAGGATGACCTAAAAAAATAATAAAAATCATTCAAACATTTACATTTTTTGGGTGGGACACGCATTTAATAACTAATTACGAAAAAAAATGTGTTTGTTTATTTTTGTATTCTTTTTTTACTATAAAAAGGGGAAAGAAAAGAACATACAATCTTCATGGAGATAAGCAAGCCCTTTGGCAGAGCCTAATGCTATGTTTAGTCTTGTTGGCCAGTCCATTGTAGGCACTTCTTTCCCTGCAATTAATCATCTCAACAATTAATCAAAAACTAAGTACAAAAATAAGCATTTACTATTAATCATCTTGATAATATAATAGAGTAAATTTTTTTCTTCATTACATAATTGGTTCCATCCACACTAATTTCTAACTCTGTTATCAGTTTTCATGCTTACAAGTTTTCATATAAGGTTTAATAACATATATATGCAATACAGCTTCTATTAAATAAGAATTAAACAAAAATTCTACAAAATATCACTAATTATATAACAAATCTAATTCTAGAATAACTAACTACCAATTTATTACCATGGAGATGGAATTCAAGAGTCTTGTTAGGCACAAACTCGTAAATCAGCATGCGTTGTTGGCCGGCCATACAATAGCCGACAAGCGAGACGAGATATCGGTGATGGACTCGGCTGATGATATCGACTTCTGCCTGGAACTCTCTCTCGCCCTGTCCGCTTCCTGCTTTGAGTTGCTTCACCGCCACCTCCTTGCCGTTCGGTAATACTCCCTTGTAGACATATCTGTTTGAATATGATTATTTTTGTGATATTATTATAATATTTCTATAATATAATTTTGGATAATAAGAATAATAATAATAATCTAATATTTTAATATGGTTAATTTCATTATATTATAATATTATTCGCAACAATGTTGTAATATGGTTAATTTTTATTATACTATTTTTATATTCTTAATATTATTATAATATTTTTGTAATATTTGTATACTATAATATTGTTCTTAATATTGTAATATGGTTTGTTTTCATAATATGATGTTTACATTGTTAATATTTTTAATATGATTTTTTATTATAATTAGTGTTATTCTTAATATTGTAATATCCTTATTTTTACAATATCATTATAATATTACTTTTCTTCATAGTAATGCATAGCAAACACAATTTCATTATATTTATTGTTAATAAAATTGCTTAACATACCCGAACCCGCCTTGTCCGATCATATTTCCTTGAGAGAAACCGTTTGTGGCGAGAGACAGCTCCTCGAACGTAAAAGTGCTCTTGGATCCGAACCCCCCTAGAGCGACAGACGGTGAAGGAGGAGGCAACGGAGGCCCATAAGGCCCTGACGAGCTCATATCACTGCTGTTGAGTGCGCCTGGCGGCGGAGGCGGCGGTGGATATGGAGGCTGTTGTCCCCAGGCGCCTGGCGGAGGAGGAAGCGCGCCTTGAGGAGACGGAGTGTTTGATGGGTTGCTTAACGGCGGGCTCCATTTCGTCGGTAAATTACCTCCGCCACCACCGTTGTAATACGGATTAGCTAGAACAAAAAGAAGATGAAGGTATTACAACTATTGTTTGTTTTATTATTCTCTTATTTTCAAAATTTTGCCATGTAAAGAAAGAAACCTACCTCTACCGCCGTAGTCAGGGTAATCGTGTCGCCTTTTCTTCTTCTTCTTAAGGCAACAAATGCACGCAACTACCGCAAATAGAATCAACAACCCACCGATCGTTGCAGACACCCCTATTACAACAGGTAGATTCACGTCGCTCGATCCACCGTTGTTATTACTTGGCGAGTTAGGGCTTGCCTTATTATGCGCTATGGGTGGTGGAGGAGGAGAATGTACGATAGGGCTAGCCTTCCCGGGCGATTTTTCCGTCGGTGGTGCGATGACAGGT
Source organism: Juncus effusus (assembly GCA_027726005.1). Taxonomy (NCBI): domain Eukaryota; kingdom Viridiplantae; phylum Streptophyta; class Magnoliopsida; order Poales; family Juncaceae; genus Juncus; species Juncus effusus. The sequence goes on along the minus strand of CM050904.1, from coordinate 9,341,658 downwards.
GTCTGGCCTGGCAATGCTGGCGTTGGTGATTTTGACTGATCGGGCGATGAGGGCGTTGTTGGGATTGGAGTACTTTTTGGAGGTGGAGGTGATGCTGGCGGAACTGGAGTTGCACCAGACGTTGGAGGAGCGACATCGGCAGGAGGAGAAGGCGGAGGAGTTACATCAGCAGGAGGAGGGGTGACGTCAGCAGCCTGAGGAGGAGTGGCGTCAGCAGGAGGAGACTCGGTTGGAGGCAGTGTTGCTGGCGGCGATAAAGTTGGTGCTGGTGTTGTATCTGATGGAGGTGCAGGTGGAGAGACGGTTGTTGGTGGCGGAGTTGTTGAGTTTGTCGGAGGAGTTGAGGAGTCAGGAGGAGTTTGGGGAGAAGGAGCGTCGTCGGCCATTTCGGAGGATTTTGGTTGAGAGTGGAGCTCTATGTGAGGTCCACCCCCTTTTGGCTTTTGGTTCTAGAGATCTACCTCCTTAAAAATTCCTACAAAAGGTGATGATAGATGTAATTAGAAGGAATGAAAATGATATTTCTCATATATCAGAAAAGAAATTCTCATTGTAACATTTATTTGCGATTCCAATAAAATAAGGGACTTCAAAAGAATGAAGTGAAATAATGAAGTGGGATTTTTTTTGATGAAGCGGAAGGATATTTCATATCAACTTACAAAGATGTAAATTTGTATATATGAAGCATTTTGGCAATGTCGAAAAAGCAAATTCCATTCAAATATAGAAAGAAGGCATCAAAAGATTTCGAAGTTGTGGTATTATTCCGTTTATAGGATAAAAATCACGATTTGAAATCTCATTTCACAAAACTGCAAAGAATTTGAACAGAAGATTGAATTTTGATATTTCCAAATCCCCGCAAAGCTCAAAAAAGGTGACTACCACAAAATGCTTCGGAAAACCATCCAATTTACCAAAAGAATTACAAAAAATGATTTTAAACCTCAAATTCTTCGGAATTAAATCAAAATATCTAACCATGAAAGGGGCGATTGAAAAACTAAACTTACCAACAAGAAATCATGCTCGTGCGATTAATAATAACATGGCATTTTCTTTCGTGATAATAAATCATGAGAAATTAAGAAAAAAAATACCAAAAAAACTAAAAATATAGATAGATAGATAGAGAGAGAGAGAGAGAGAGAGAGAGAGAGAGAGAAACCTTTTGAGTTTTACAAAGAGGCAAAAAATCAAGAAATGGAGAGACGGTCAGAAATTTAGGCATTTAGGCTTTGTTTTCTCCAACAACTTTCTCTCTCTCTGTTCTGTTTTTCGGTTCAATTTCCACCTAGCTGGCTATTTGAATTTGATGGTTTCCAATCTTCTGCATTGCAATAACAAAGGACACGTCCATTTATTGCTTTTAGTTATTATTTGCAATGTTCTTATTTATATAATATGATGTATGAATAATTTAATTTGTAAAATAATAAATTATAAGCACAATATAGTTTGTATTGTAACTATAATTTGTTGATACTTCATATATATTCTAACCATTGTATTGTTTATTCATTATTAATATGAAAATATTAAATTGGATAATTCATGAATAATTATTTATTAGTGAAGCCCATAAATATAATAATTAAAGATTCATGTATATAATCAAAGTTTTTAAGGGGTATGCCTTCATTAATTGTGAGGAATGGAGAGGAACAAAAACTATTCTTCTGTTAGCATGAAAAGTTCTCTTTTAGCATGAAAATATATTTTTGAGGATAATAATGTAAAATTGCATAAATATGTATATTATAATATAGTTACAAATAAATAACTTCAGATATGTCAAGTTTTCAATTGCATCCATATAACCATTTTCCGTGGAGGTTAATCAACCGCGTAATTTTTTTCTATTCTTAGACGGATACATTAACAAATATATGGTATCGTTATTTATAAGATAATGATACTTTAGCATGAACTGTTTCAATTATGATATAAATTTTGTATTGATTTGTATTTTTGTCCGCGTTGATAAAAACTTATTCAACAAAAATTATTTAACAAAAAAAATTCTGCCGAATGCAAAGAAAAAAATGGGGTACTGTCTGGAGTGCAATCTGTTGGAAAATTTGGAAAGAAAAGAATGTCAGGATCTTCCGAAACAAAAGAAGCAGCAAGAAACAAGTATTCTTCATCATTCTGGAAAATGTCCATGAATGGGGAAAAATGAAGGGCACGGCTCAAGGCCAACACGAAGCCGAACGATCACCAGAGATCCCGCCTGACGGGAGATTAGCCTAGACTTGTTAGGACATAGGCTTTTCTTTTATTCCTGAGTTATCTTCACGCTCAGGAAATTGCTTGTAAATAAAAACTATTGTAATGCTTTCTGTTAATTAATGCAAAGTCTAAGTAGGCAAATTGCCTACAATTCTAAAAAAAAAAAAATTCAGCCCATTCCAATTCTTCCATTCAATTATATTACTTATTCATTTCTACGCAAGCATAATTTAATACTTGGAACCATTTTTTTTTTCTATAATTTGTTCTAGAATAGGGCATATGTGATTTGATTTGATGTATTTCAATATATATGAATTCTCAGATACTTATATTGATTATTCATGGTGCATTCTCAATTTGATGCTTCTAGACTATTGTTTGATTCTGTTAAAAATCATGAATTCCATGTGTTAGTTGATATAGTTTTGTTTTATATTAACTATACCGATTCATCGCACAATCACCTTTTTGCAAATTGCATTTACTCATACGCTGCATGGGATAAAGCATGCAACAGCCTGAACACCCAGCCACTGTCGGTTATAGAATCGCCAATAGGCTATATAACTAGATGAAGAAACGTCTTGCCCGATCACTTCACAACAAGTGGGGAACCATATGGGAGGCTTGCTGCTAGGAAATATGAAAGGAACGCAACAATCGAGTCTTCCGAAGTGAATACCCAATAGGAAATATTAGGGTAGCTTAATCCCCTTATTGGAAAATTATTGTAAATACTCTGTTGTAAACAAACTTTTTTCATATTAATGAAAGTCTAATATAAGCAATGCGCTTACAATTCAAAAAAAAAAAATATACTGATTCAAACTTATTAAAAATTTGTGTTAATTAGTTTGTGTATTTTGTAATCAACTAACAATTTCAAAAATTAGTGAGTTAGTTTGTTTCGTAATATAAGATTTTTGGGTGTACTAAATTCAAGACTATTAATTTTATTTTGTCATGTATTTGTAAATATAATTCCCTCAACAACAGATCAAATAAAGTTGAAACAAAAAATCATTGCTTCCTCATTTTTTCTACTTTTTTGTCCCTTACCATAAGTGATAAGCATAAGCAAGCTTTCTATTATTATAACTCAAAAATAATTTTAAATTTTATATCCACTTTATAAATGAAATAAATTATTTTAAAATAAGAAAAAGATGAAAAACTTTTTTAAGGTTTAAAAGAAAAATTAAATTATGCCAAAGCAAACCCTTAAAATTTAAAAATTAATGTTACTTTTGATGGAGAGTGAATTTGTAAAATAAGCAAACAATTCATTGAAGGGTTGATTTTTTTTTCCGAACATCAATGTTGAAGACAAAGTAAAAAATATCCTTTCAAATTTCCTAACATGTGAAATTGTTATTTTTATAAATTCTAAAAATATTAAAAGTTTTAATTGTTTATAATATCAGCTTGTGTTTATAAACCAGTGACAAATCTTAATAGAGACTAATTGAACATCAACCCCTCCTATATTTTGAAGTACTATTTTATACATATGATTATACTACTCTATTTTGTATACAATTAGAAGCTATAGATATACTGCCTCCTAAGTTTTTGATGTATTTTCATTACGGTCCCTTAGATTTTCTTGTCAAAGAGGGAACTATGCAGGACCGGCCACAGATTTTAAATGACTCTAATCTCATGTTCAAGAAGAGCCCCAAAAAAATTTCAAATCATAAAAAAAAGAAATAGAAAATTAATTTGTTTTTTACTTTTGCTATATCAAAAAAAGACAACATATACTATCCAAATTCTTCTTATCTACTTCACTCAAAGTTTATCTCAACTTATTTTCTAAGAAAATATTAAGTACTACTTGATGAGTGTTAAAAATAGCACTATTTTATTATCAAATTTAATACATTTAATTTATATTTCATAATAAAAATAGAATTTTTTATTATTAATATGGTTGCAGGCTTATCCTATACTAATTTGTATTTTTACAACTATTTGTTGCATTTTAATCTCCTTTTTTTTCATTTCTTCTTGACGTTTACTTATATATAATATAGGAAATATGTTATAAACAGACCTCTTCTGAATTCCGGATTCTAGACTCAGGTCTTATTGGACTAGGGGCTTTGGAACTATGAGTTTATCACGAATTCTGAAAAACAAAAATAATAATATTATTTTTAAAGATCTCTTTTATTTTATTATAACACTATTTATTGAACAACTCAAGTCAAACAGAGGACTGGATAATAAACTTCTTGAATAGGATTTATAAAATACAGTCTAATGAATCTTCTCATCAATTCCTCCCTCCATTAATGTTCATTAAAGTCTCAACCTAAAGGGCATAGAAGTAAATTCCACATTTACAGAGGGTAGTCATGTAAAATGCATGGATCCCAAGTTGTTGACTTCCACGTGTAAGCGACACATTTTGCGAAAATGCCCAAAAACATCCCCCCCAAGGGCAAAAAAGTAATTTCACCAAAACCAGAGCCCATTTGTGTAAACTCGGAGCACACGGTGTTTTTTTACAAATTTACCCCCAAATACCCAAAAGACCGAAAGACCCTCAAATCCAGGGGTAGGAATGTAATTTCACCAAAAAGGAGGGCATGCGTGTAAACTTGGAACGACACGGTGTAATTCTTTCAAGGGAATTTGTTTTCAAAAACCCTCCTAATTTTTCTTAATATTATCATAAATTTTCTATTTTTAGATTCCTTCGAAAACTCCTTATCTTTTTAAGCTGCTTCAAAAAATTCCTAACTTTTTTGAATATTATAAAAAATCCCTCTCTCTTTTAATTATATATTTTGAAATGACCATTTTACTCTTTATTTTATTATAGCTCTAATTATTATTTTATTTTTTGTTTATATTATAAATATTCTAAATTATATTGAAAAATATCTTTTTTATACATATGTACAATATGAATAAGAAAAATCAAAATTTTTTCAATATATTTTTTGAAGAATTATGATTGCAGTGGCGGAGCTTTATCGATCCAAGATTATTAACAGAGTATTATCTATTAGTAGTGCGTTAATAGAAAAAAAAAATAAAATATATGTATTTCTATATATTTGCTTTCCCCTTTCCTTTTCTGCGCCGTTGTATTAATCAGTACGGAAGAATTTTTTTTGGCTCTCCAATATTTCTCGTCAAGTTTCGCTACTGTATGATTGTATTGCTATTTTACTCCAAATTAAATTTTAAAAAAATTCTAAATTTTTTTTTCAATTTTTTAGATGTTTATAAAAAATATATTTTTTCAATATAATTTGGAATATTGAAAAGTTATACCAAAATAGGGGGTAAAATAATCACTTTTAAAAATATAAAAATGAGAGAGGTTTTTGTCTGATAATATTGGAAAAAAAATTAGGTTTTTTAACTTTTTTTTAAAGAAGGCTAAAAAAACAGGGGGGTTTTTGAAGGGGTGTTTTCATAATATTAACAAAAGCAAGGGGGGGTTTGTGAAAAAGTTCCCTTCTTTGCTTTCGAATTAACCCAGGCTGGAAATTAGTAGATTAGACCTTGGCCCTTTCTCTCTTCGCCCCCTCCTTTCTTCTTTGCACTTTCGCCTCTTTACCCTAATTACCACACTTTCCCAATCCTTCCCTCATCTTTCCCCAATTCTCCGAAAGATCCATTCCCGATTTTTCTTCCAGGGTTGAATCCGCAAAATCCCTCCGCCGCTGCCGCCGCCGCCGCTCGATCTCTCCTCGCCGCCGCCGCCGCCGCCGCCGAGATCCGGTGAGCTTTCTCTTCTTTTTTGTGTCTTCAGTATGCTTCTTTGTTTTTTTGAGTTTTGTGTATTGTGTCGTTTGAAAAAGATCGATTTGGGTTTTTGAACTTGGAACGCGCTGTTATCGCCATGGCGAAGCTTAATCGCTTGATCTTCTTTTGAAGCCTTTTTTTTTTTTGTATATCTGCGCTGAAAAAAAAAATTAGTTTCATTTATTGTTTTCTTAATTTTGTTAATAAATATTTATTTTTCATAATTTTTTCAAATATACTCTTGTAAAAAAAATTATAACTTCGTACCTTTTGAAGGGCGATTTATTTATCTTTCTCTCTCTGATCTAGATTGATTTTTCATCTTAACCCCTATAAAAGGGTAAAATAATTTTTATACCCTTCTTACCTAAAGTACACCAACTTATTTTTCTTTTCTGGAAGGCTTAAGAGAATTGAAAGAAAAGGAGTTTTAGTTTTTTATTTTATAAGAAAAATTTGGGGAGAAGAGGGATGAGTGGGTATTTCTCCTTTTTCATGGGCATATATGAAATATTTAGGCATATATTAGATTTATGTTTCTGTTTGAACAAAATTTGTGTTCTGTTTTGTGTTTAACCCCTCTAAAAGTTATGATGTTGTTTTCTTTTTAACTTCGCTCTGTTATTGTTTGTTCTCCTCAATTATTGAGGTTATGTTCATGCAAATATACCCTTGTAAGATGTGAAATGGTGTTTCTACTTGTGCAATATTCTGTTGTCTGTTTCTAATATTCTATTTTATACTTAGGACTAAACTCAAAAGTGTTTTATTTCTATGCATGCTTCCTCCTAGTTATTTGATCTCTTTCATAATATTTATTTGTTATATTTGTGCATATACACTCTTAATTCTATGAATTTGTTAAATGATCTCTTTTTGTTTGCCCTCTTTTTTTTTTTTTGGTACTGGGCTGTTATATTTGTGCTTATACACTCTTAATTCTATGAATTTGTTAAATGATCTCTTTTTGTTTGTCCTTTTTTTGCATGCAAGCCCAATAAAACATCAATTTATGTCTAAACTTTGTATTTAGAGCATTAACATAACCTTGACATGCATGGTGGATTAATAAACCTGCATTAGAATTATTTTATTATATACATGCATGTCCAAAACTTTATTTGGCTTTGCAAGAGTGAACTTTTTAGCTGTTTTCTTATTTTAATGCTTGAACATACATAATCACAAAATTTATTTTCCCTTGGATTTCATACAATTCTTTCAATCACAAAAATTAAGTGCAGAACGGAAAAAGTAAAATTAAATCTTTTCAACTCTTTACAAAACACGAAACAAACAACCATAAAAAATGACAATAGCGGAAACATGCCATCATAGCTGAGACTTCATAAGAAAAATCATAAAATACACACATCACACACAAAAAAATAAAAAATAAAAATAAAAAAAAATAAAAAAACAGGAATTAGTTCACACTAGTCGCATACACCACCCATACTTAAACAAACATATTCACTCAAAACTAACTCTTTTTTTTTTTTAACTCTTCACATCACAGGCTAAACCCTAAACCCTAAAAAATGACGATCGTCGCGATATGCCAGCACGGCGGGGAATTCATAACGACGCCCGAGGGCGTCTTATCCTACTCCGGCGGCGACGCGCACGCCATCGAGGTCTCGCGCGAGATGACTGTGGAAGATTTTCGACACGAAATTAATAATATTTTTAATATCGATTCGACGGATTTGCCCTTGAAGTATTTCTTGCCGAATAATAGAAGGACTTTGATCTCGGTGTCGTGCGATAGGGATTTGCAACGGATGGTGGATTTTACTGCGAATGTGGCGAGCGCTGAGGTTTTTATACTTAGCAAGCCTGAGCGGTAAGTTAATTTGCAAAATTTAGGGCTTAATTTTGAAAATTAGGTTTATTTGCAAAGAATAGGGTTTAAATTGTAGAAACTAGGGGTTAATTGCAATAATTAGGGTTTAATTGAAAGAATTAGGGTTTAATCGTAGAAATTAGGGTTGTTATGGTGAATTTGGTTGGTTTGATTGCGAAAGTGAGGGATGGATCGAGGTCTCGCGCGAAATGACTGTGGAAGATTTTCGGCACGAAATTAATAATATTTTTAATATCGATTCGACGGATTTGCCCTTGAAGTATTTCTTGCCGAATAATAGAAGGGCTTTGATTTCGGTGTCGTGCGATAGGGATTTGCAACGGATGGTGGATTTTACTGCGAACGTGGCGAGCGCTGAGGTTTTTATTTTGAGTAAACCGGAGTGGTGAGTTAATTTAGGGGTTTAATTGTAGAAATTAGGGTTTAGTTAGTTGCATAAATTAGGCAATAATTAGGGTTTACTTGCCAATATTAGGGGTTAATTTAGGGTCTATGGGTTGATTTTAGAAATTATGGTTCGTTTGTAGGAATTAGGGTTGTTAGGGTGAATTTGGTTAGTTTGATTGCGAATGTTGCCAGGGTTGAAGTGTTTATATTGACTAACCCGGAGCGGTGAGTTGATTTGGGATTTTTAGGGTTTGATTGCGAAAATTAGGTTTTATTTGCAATAATTGGGGTTTATTTGCAAAACCTAGGGGTTAATCATAAAAATTAGGGTTTAATCGTAAAAATTAGGGCTTAACTGTAGAAATTAGGGTTTAATTGAAAGAATTAGGGTTGTTAGGGTGAATTTGGTTAGTTTGATTGTAAAAATGAGGTATGATTGAGGTCTCGAGAGAGATGTCGATTGAGGACTTCCGGCACGAGATCAACATCTTGAATATAGTTTGAATTTGGTTTAAATTGATTATTAAATTAAATAAACATTTATCAATTTGTAGGGTCAAAAACACGGTTGCTCAGTCCGGAGCTTCGATTGCCGCAACTAAGAGGAAAAAAGCAGCCGCTCCTCCTGGATATAGGTACTTCAAAATTAAATTTAATTTGCTTTTTTTAAGTGAAAATTGTTTAACTTATTTTTTGTTTAATTAATTTAGGGGAAATAAAAATACGAGGCTTGGAGAGGCCTCTAACGCCTTGCAAAAGAAGCCATCCGGTACCGAACTTGATGCCAACAGGTATATATTTATTCTTCTTAGCTATAAAATTAATAATATTTAAAAAAATTATGTAATATGAGAAATATCACCCTATAAAATGTTTGTAATTTGGTAGAGTTATGCAATTATTCGTAATATTTCCACATTTCGTGGGGTTCGCCTTGTATTTTCTTGATTTGGGTTTGCGTAAAATTGCCCAAAAAATAATATTTTATTTTTGATTCGTTAATAAATTACAGGGCGTTGGGAATTGATTTTGGAAATGATTTGATGGCACCTTCCGCTTCCAATGCTCTCATTACTGACATGCAACAGCACAAGTTCTCTTCTGCTGCCGAGCGGTAATTAATTAATTAATTAATCAATTATTTATTTTTCTTCTTATCTGAAAGATATTCACCTTAGTTATTCAGTTTGTCAAAAATAAGATACAAGAGGGTTGAATTCCATTCTACAGCAAGTAATTGAAGTTGGACTGATCTGTTATGTACTGTAAAGCATCTAACGCGTCTTTCAAGAATATTTTATAGTTATATTTATTATAAAATAATACTTTACATAATTGACATCTTCCTCAAGCATCAAGGAAACATATCATATCATACAACTATATCCAATATGGCTACAGAGTATCATACAAATGTTACACAAATATATCCAAATATTAGTCAAATACCATACAAATATTATACAAGTGTAATATTAATCCTTCTACTATTACATATCACACATACAACACCTCCAAACCTTCAAACCACCCACATAAATCGAAACATCAATATTAAGAGGATGGCTAAAATGCTTTGGAAAGTACAACACATTTTATACTTTGGACTTCTAATCCATTGGATATGCATCGTGATTTGTGCAGTGCAATAAATAAAACATTTCTCTCTCTTTAACCATCACGACACACTTCCAATGGATGAAAGAGTCCAAAGTATAAAATGTGCTATACTTTCCAAAGTATTTTAGCCATCCTCCAATATTAAACCGCCCCCTTTCAACACGTACAAACATTCGAACTATGCATTCTAATTTGAAACGTCAATATTAACAATCCCCTTTTTTAATTATTATTATTATTATTATTATTATTATTATTATTATTATTATTATTATGATTAATTATTATTATTAATATTATTATTATTAATATTATTAATTATTATTATTATTATTAATATTATTATTATTAATAATAATAATAATTATTATTAATTATTATTAATATTATTAATTATTATTATTATTATTATTATTATTATTATTATTATTATTATTATTATTATTATTATTGTTTTTACCAGGATGATGGCGGGGATATTTGACGACGCGTCGCTGGGCCCGATGGTGATGGGCGGGGAGGCGGAGCACGCGCAGCCGCTGAGCGTGAACGGCTCCGGGCTCTTCGAGGACGCCATCACCGGCGTCGGCCAGGAGTTCGATAACGTCAAGGATTTCCGCGACCAGCTCTGCAAGTACTCCATCGGCAAGGTATTGTTATGTTATGATTGATCGTCTGTTTTTCTGTTTAGGTGTTTGGAATGGGGGTGGTAAGCGGAATGTGTTGTGGTGGTAAGTGGGCTTGACTTTTGTTTCTTTTTACGACCCACCGCAAAAGGGATCTTTTGCCATGAGGATGAGGTACTGCTTGCGATCGTATCACATTTCGGTTGCCATCTGAGAGAGGGAAAAAGTAATGTTTTGAAAGGAAATTTTGACGCCCCATATTGCATCATTTCCCTTGATGAGGCGGTAAGAGAAATGTTCTATGGTGGTAAGCAGTCTTGATTACTGCTTACTGCTGCATCATGTCGCATTTAAATTTTAACCCATTTGCAAATTGGAGTCAATCTCATGCTTTCTCTCACGAAACGAGAAATATCACATGCCCTCAAAACCACACAAATCCTCTCTTACACCTTAACCAACTCACAATTTCTCTCTCCTCTTAAATCACCGGTGCTCGTGTGCCGGTTCGTTAAGAACGAGACGACCCGAGCCACCGTCCGTTGCCTGAACTAGGGTTTAGGGTTTGAAAATAGGAGCCATTTCATGTTTACTCTTATGAAACTACAAATACCATGCATGGCGTGCCCATGCCCTACAAAACTTATTCATCCTCTCTTTTCCTGCTAATCAAATCATATTTTTTTAGGGTTTCGTGTACCGCTTTGTGAAAAACGAGACGACCCGCGCGACGGTCCGGTGCGTGAACCAAGGCTGCCCGTGGCGGCTGCACGCCTCCGAATCCTCGCGCAACAAAAAGTTCGTGATAAAAAAACTCAACGACGTGCACACCTGCGGCGGCGGGCTCGGCGACGGCCAGCGCCGGGCCACGCGCCAGTGGCTGACGGGGATTATTAAGGATAAGCTGCACGATAATCCGACGGTGAAACCGAAGGATATTGCGAGAGATATTTACGAGAGCTTTGGTCTGGCTTTGACCTACTCGCAGGTATGGAGATAGTTGAGTTTTGGTTTGTGTAGATTAGGTTAGGTTGGTTTGTTGGAGTTTTGTGTTTTTTAAAATAATTACGAGATATTGCAAAGATTATGTATATTGTATGATATTATCATTTCGGAATCAAATTAATGAAGTAAACCTAAATGTGAAAGTAAACCTCCAAACCTAATCAATGAATCACAAAATTGTCACACTGCAACCAAACCCTAACCCTAATTCGGTTGCTATGTGGGAGTTTAATGTGCTTTTCAAAAGAATCATGAGATATTGCAGAGATTATATTATATATATATATATATTATATTTTCTACTTATATTTACTTATTATATTATATTTACTTATTATAATATATTATATTTCAGGTGTGGAGAGGCCGTGAGGTGGCGCAAAAGGAGCTGTACCAAGCGCTGAAGGAGACGTACACGCAGCTGCCGTGGTTCTGCGAGCGGATCCTGGAGACGAACCCGGGCAGCGTGGCCATCCTCTCGCCGCTCGTCGACTCCAAGTTCCGCCGCTTCTTCGTCTCCTTCCACGCCTCCCTCCACGGCTTCGAACACGGTAACACAAATTAGGGTTTCGGCTAATATCAATTATTGTTCGCTATCATCTAACATGCATACCCTATAATTTCATTTACTATCGTTTGTTATTATCTAGTATACCCTAATCGTTAATTTCATTTGATATCATTTGTTAGTATCTAACATGCATAACCTAATCGTTAATTTCATTTATTATCATTTAACATACCCTAATCGTTAATTCATTTAATATCATTTACTATCATCTAACGTACATACCCTAATCATTAATTTCATTTAATATCATTTATCATCATCCAACATACATGCTGCCCTAATCGTTAATTTCGTTCAATATCATTTATTACCATCTAACATACATACCCTGACCGTTAATTCATTCAATATCATTTACTATCATCTAACATACACACCCAAATCATTAATTTCATCTAACATCATTTATCATCATCTAACTCGCCCTAATCGTCACAGGTTGCCGCCCGCTCATCTTCCTCGACAAAATCCCGTTAAAAACCACCAACGAATTCCGCCTCCTCGCCGCCGCCGGCGTCGACGGCGACGACGCCTCTTTCCCGCTCGCGTTCGCCATCGTCGAAGAAGAAAACTACGACAGCTGGGTTTGGTTCTTATTACAACTCAAATACGCGGTCACAACATCAAGGACTCTAACTTTCGTCTCGGATCGACAAAAAGGGCTAGATATCGCGGTTCCTCAAGTTTTTGGGGACTCGCACCACGCGTATTGCTTGACTCACTTGGTCGAGGAGCTCAAGAACGAGTTGAAGAAGGATTCTTGGTCGAACCAAGTGAAGGACTCCATTTTAGACGATTTCACTCGGGCCGCTCAAGCGTGTAGCATAGAGGATTTTAACGCTTCGATTGATAGTATAAGAAACATTTCGAACGAAGTCGCGGATTGGATCATGGCTACGAAGCCTGAGAATTGGTCCGACGCGATTTTTCGCGGCGGGCGATACGATCATTTTTCTTCAAACATAGTCGACGGATTCAACAACTGGATTCCGGCCAAAAAGGAAGGCTCGATAGTCCAACTCGTCGACGCGATTCGCGTGAAACTAACCGAGGTAATGGAGCTCCGTCGCGAAAACTCCAAATCGTGGCAAGAAGGAACCCTAACTCCTTTCATGGAAGCCAAGCTCCAAAAAGAAGTCGCTAGATCTCGCAAACTCAACGTTTTATGCTCGTCCGAGACAGTTTTTGAAGTCCGAGGCAACACGATCTTCGTTGTAAACACGGCCACATGGGAATGCACGTGTCGCCGTTGGCAACTTTCCGGATTACCGTGCGCGCATGCGATTGCGGTCTTCAAACGGGTCGACCGACCCGTTTACGAGTATTGCAGGAATTATTTCAGAGTCGAGTGTTACAAGTCGAGTTACGACGAGATGGTGAATCCGATTCCGGATATGGAGCAGATTGATTTTACCGGCGGAGTGAGCTCGTATCCGCCGCCGGCGAGGAGGCCGCCGGGAAGGCCGAGGAGGAAGAGGTTCAATCCGAATAAGATTCCGACGGTCGTGCGGCTTTGTTCGAGGTGTAAGATGCAAGGGCATAATAAGGCCACTTGTGAGGCCCTTCTTTGAGGAAATGATGATGGTAATGAGAGGGTTTGGGTTTTTAGGGTTTTTGTTGTATGAGTGTTGTGAGGTGAGAGGGTTTGTTTTTTCGTGTTGAGAGGTGGAGGGTTGGTTGGTTTAGGGTTAAGTAGTGTTTTTTTTTTGTTTTTTGGTTGTATAATAAACAAGTGAGTTTGGGGGATTAGGAGGTGGAGAGGGAGAGGGAGATTTGGTAGAGGTTGAGAGGTAGTTGTTCTTCATGTGTTGTTGAGTGTCAGATGTAAATTAATTAATTTCAGGATTGTAGGAATGAATCTCTATTAGATATTTATTTATGCATGTTTTATTGGATTTCAGGTTTTATCTTTTCTCTCTCTATTTTTTGGTTGACCTTGTTGTATTTTCTGTTCGGAACAAACATCAGCAAACTGTATTAGGATTTTCTGTTTAGTTTCAAGCTCCAAATCTTGTACATGTTATGTATGATTTTTTTATAAATATTCGGAGTACTCAAAAAGTATATATGATCATTCGGCAGTATAAAACATAATACATATTATGAAGTACTCAACAAACTTGATACAAACTATATACGTCTACGTTGAATTGGATTCCTTCATAAAAAGAGCACACAACAACAAAAAAAACACCAAAAAAAGTTGTTTCCATTGCCGGGATTTGAACCCGGGCCGTCATGAACTCAAGGAGTATAAAAGATATATATCATGAACTTGAAGCACTCAACAAATATGAAATATGATACAAACTATATTTGTGTCTAACATGGTACTAGAATTTAGAAACATTCAAACTGATTCAATATCCTGGATGGAGTATTTCATAAAAAGATCACAAAACACCGAAACAGAAACTAAAAAAACACCAAAAAAGTTGGTTTCCATTGCCGGGATTTGAACCCGGGTCGTCTGGGTGAAAGCCAGATATCCTAACCGGACTAGACGACAATGGATTTCTGTACCCATTCTTCACCAAATACATCTATTATATTGAGCAGGTTTCTTTCTGCCGTTTTTTTTTTAAAAAAGGAAACGGGCTTTCGCCGAGTTTCGAACTCACAACCTTTGGTTAGGCTTGCAGGAACTCAACTGAGCTTACTCTCTCTCTCTCTCTCTCTCTCTCTCTCTCTTTTATCTCTACAATGGCGATGAGGTCTCACTGCCTCCATTATCTATGGAGGAATCTCGGATTATCTACACGGTGCTTCCATTCGAGCCCTCAGTTTCGGCATAAATCGCGCCTCTTCTTTCAGTTGCCCTCCCAGTTCGATTCTCCGCGTTTTACTGTCCGTTTGAAGGTGGGTTTCTCTCGTTGTATCTTTCTTCTCGTTGAATTTGTTAAATATGTTAATGTTGTTTGTAAAAATCTCGCTGTTAGTGGATTGTACTTGTAAAGTTTCGAACTTGAAAGGTTTTCTGATAAAATTGGACCGGACCTATATTAAGCTTGGTTCTTCCTTCTTAAATTTCCTTACTTTTAACATTTGTAATTTGTATTGTTGGGTTGTTTCAAACCAGCATTTTATTAGTTGAAATAACACTTAATTCATTCAGAATAGTAATTTTACCAATTGCAACACTTAATTCAATTAATTTCAGTTCAATTTGAAGAGTAATTTGAATAGCTTACTACATTTCAGGCTTATTCAACCAAACCTGTTCTAACGAAACCCGATTCTTTGCCCACATCACAACAAATATCTCACCCTGAAGAAGAAGAAGAAACCGACGCGCGGATTCTGATGCAAACGGATTCGAGTGACGCAAGGATTCCGATGCAAACGGATTCGAGTGACGCACGGATTCCGATGCAAACGGATTCGAGTGACGCACGGATTCTGATGCAAACGGATTCGAATGACGCACGGATTCCGATGCAAACGAGTCGAAACGAGTCGGACTCGGACCCGTTAAGCAGCAGAGTGATGCTTATTGACGGCACTGCCATTATGTACAGAGCTTATTTTAAACTTCTAGGTATAAAGAAACATAAGCTAATTTTCATTTTTTTGTGATTTATTGTTTTGAATATGTTTTTGGTTGTTTATTATTAATTATAATTTTTATTAATGTTTGAATGGAAAAAATAGCAAACTTGTCGTATGATAATTTGAGAAATGCGGATGGAAATGGAGACTGGGTTCTTACTATTTTCAATGCTCTCTCACTTGTAACTTATTTAATTAATTAAATATTTAATTAAATTATTTATTTATTTATTTATTTATTCATTTATTTATTTTATTTATTGTAGTTGCTTGATGTATTGGAGCTTTTGCCTACACATGTGGCGGTACGTTCTTTGTTTCATTTCAATAAGAATAATCATTTTTTTTCTCTTTTTTTTTTTTTTTCAATTTCATGCATTTTTACTCTGAAATCCTCTTAATTTGTAGGTGGTGTTTGACCATGACGGTAAGAACCCTAATATTAATCTTTCTATACTTTTGTTTATTTTTTATAATTTAAAGATACATTTTTAAGCCCATTAAGAGAGCCGTTTATAGGGTTTTGGAAGGTAAAAATGTACTTTTTTTTGTTTTTATTTTTTTTATTTTTATTTCAGGAGTTGAATATGGTTCTAATGGTAGTAAAAGTGGTACACTTCGTATGGTGCATGGTAAAGGTACGAAATAAATAAAACAAAAAAACCCATAAAAATTTAGGGTATTTTTTCAGAAACCCCCCTATATTTCTGGTATTTATGAAAAAAAAAACAACTTTAGGTTTTTTTGGTCTCTTAAAAGTTAAGGAGTTTTTGAAAAATGGAAAGTTTAAAGCAGTTTTTTTAATACTGGTTTTTTTTTCATAAACACCAGAAAATAAAGGGTTTTTTTTTTTTTTTTTTTTTTAATTCCCCTAAAAATAATTTAACTAATAATGTACTAATCCAGTCTTAACCGTTAGGCAATATAAATTACCTTATAATATCACTTATCATTCTTCTTCTTTCTTTCTTTCTTTAAATTATTTATTTATTAATTTAATGTTTATTTTTATTTAATGTTTATTTAGGGTTGACTTTTAGACATATGTTATATCCATCGTATAAAGCGAACCGTACCCCAACGCCTGATACAATAGTGCAAGCTTTTCAGTACATAAAAGCATCTATTAAAGCTTTGAATATCAAAGTCATTGAGGTAAAATTATAAAATATAATAATTAAATAAATAATAAATATAAGGGCATTTTTTTAATTTTGGATTTGGTTTATTTAGGTTCCGGGAGTGGAAGCGGACGATGTGATTGGGACTTTGGCTGTCAATAGTGTTTCTGCTGGTTATAAGGTTTTTTATTTTTTTATAATTATTTATTATTATTATTATTATTACTATTTTATTAGTATTATTATTTATTTATTTAGTTATTATTATTATTTTATATGAGGTGAGAGTTGTTTCACGAGATAAAGATTTTTTTGTTGTTATTATAATTATCGTATTATTATCATTATTTATTTATTATTATTATTATTTGTTTGTTGTTATTATTATTACTATTAAAATTATTATTATTATTATTATTATTATTTATTACTATTGTTATTATTTTTTATTTATTATTATTATTTTAATAGGTGAGAGTAGTTTCGCCAGATAAAGATTTCTTTCAGATTTTATCTCCATCTCTACGACTTTTACGACTCTCTCCTCGTGGTTCAAAGTAAGTGTCTTTTTACAAATATACCCTTTATAGTTTATTTTACATAAATTTGCAAATATACCCACTTTGTTTCTATATGATAGAAAAGATATATTCTGTTGAGTGATATTTTGATATTTAATAATGTATAAAAATTAGGAGAAGAGGGGTGTAGATGATGTTTTCATGCTTATAGGGGGCATTATTATACCTATGTGAATATATTGAGGGAAATAATAATATTTTTTTAATATTTTATTTATTTATTTAGGATGGTTTCGTTTGGGATGGAAGATTTTGCGACGAAATTTGGAGGTTTAAAACCGTCTCAATTTATAGACATTATTGCTCTTGCTGGCGATGTTTCTGACAATATTCCAGGCATCTCTCTCTCTCTCTCTCTCTCTCTCATTACATCTCTCTCTCTCTAAATCTCTCTTAATCATTGTGGTTTGATTTGCAGGAATAGAAGGGGTTGGAGACGTAAAAGCCGTCAAGTTCATATCTCAATTCGGTATTTTTCTTTTTTTTTCTACTAAAAATAAAATATAGTTGTGCATATATTAAACGTAAATAAATTTGAAGTATATAATTTTGAGTGATGATTTATAGGTTCGGTAGAAAATCTGCTCAAATGTGTGGATCAAGTTGAAGAGGGAAAAATCAAACAGGTTGAGTGAATTAAATTTTTATTTGGTTGGATATTTTTTTACATGCAAATTTTCATAAATACCCTTCAAATTCTCTTTTAAACAAACTAAATATATGTTTTTTTTTCTTTTTTGGGTATTTAGGCATTAATATCAGATCCAAATAAAATACTGCTTTGCAAAAATTTGGTACGTATATTTTCAATTCCATGCAATTTGGAAACATTTTAGATGGATTTTTCTTTTTAATGAATTAATTTTTTTATTTGATTTGTTTTTTGACAGGCGACATTAAGATCAGATTTACCACCATATATGGTTCCGTTTACCACACCAGATATTGTGTTTCACAAACCTCAGGTATAAAAATAATAATAAAATAAATTTTCATTTACACCCCTATAAAATTCTATTATTATACTTTCATCCTCCCTAAAACAAGCCCAATAAGGAACAAATCTTCATTTGTACCGAAATAGAATTCTTAAAAAGGGTATGCATGTAAAATTCTTGAAAAGGAAATAAATATTTTTATTATTTTAGGACGAAGGAGAAAAGTTTATCACTCTTTTGAAAGCACTTGGAGCTTATGCAGAGGGCTTCAACATAAATCCGATTATTATAAGGGCCTCTAAGCTTTGGAAAATACTCAAATCATAACACAAATTTCACACATTTTAATTAATTCTAATTTTTTTTGGACCGTCTTGCATAATTGCCGGAATTTAAGTAAAGGTCAGATCGTTCTACTAAATTTTGGGCCGTAATTTTTTAGTAGAAAGGGAGCTCTTATGAATTGTTCAAATTTTAGTTTTTAACCTCAAAAGAAAAAAATTACAAATTGGGACTTGGAAAGAATTTGTTATTAGAAACTCATGCATGTTTTTTTATGCGCCGTGCATATTTTTTTTTTGTATTTCCTAAACATATATTGACTAGTTAAGAGATTATGTAACATAGTGAATTTTGGAGAAATGTATTATTTTTAAGGAATGGAATATACCTTTTTCCTCTATATTTGCATTAAAAGATTGGAAAGTTTTAGTTTTGAGTTGAAAAATGTGTATATTCTTATTTATTTGTCAACTATTTTAAATATGACGTGTCCTGCTAAATCGAAACGATACATATTGGTTGATATCTTTCATAAAATTATACCAAAACATTTCAACTTAGTTACAAGACAATTTTGATAGAAAAAACATTTATTCAAACACTATAATAATTCTTTTATACACATCCATCCAAACTTCATTCATTCAACAATTCTACCAAAACTAAAAAACAAAAGAAAAATTGGTAGTTCCATTCAATTCTATCTGCTGAATTGAATTATCATTATCACCAAGTAGAAAATAAAAGAAATCAAAATAATTTCTGACAAGTAGGCCTTTGAGTGTTTAGATTGAGCTGAATTAGGGTTATAACACACACTAGTGGGCTGAACATTTCCATTTCCCGGTACGGATGCAACTGTCTCGCAATAACCGGTCGGAGTTTCTCCTTTAAGTGGTGCTGATGAGTTGCCCTAATATTATTAGAAAATGAAAATAAAAATAAATTATTTTGTTAAATATAAATCAATTACTATAGGCACATAAATACCTCGGTTCAAAATTGAAAACAGCATTTATTCGCTTTATATATGATATTTTTCATGTTTTGTTTCAAATCCTATGTGGGTATAGATGATATTTTAAGATTTTGCAGGGGTATATACATGAATTTGCCTTGCATCAATTTATTGTCGAGTGAAATCATGACTTCTAGTTCTTGTCATACTTTTTTTGGTTGGTCGTACATAATAATCGAAGAAATAAAACTAATTGTTGTATATTATCACATTTCCGTCAAAATTTTCATATAAAACCTATCTAATAAAAACATTATCGCATACCTTAATAGCTGTGTCCGGTGCGGGGTTACTTGGCGGTGAAGAACTCGAACTAGCCTTAGATAACCCTATATCATAATTCTCTGTTAAATCCGTTTTGTACAACCCAAAAGACCTTTCAGACGTGGGGCCCGGCTTTAAATCCTCATCATAAAGCGCAAATAAGTACGTATCGACCGATTTTCCTGGTACACGTGGCGTGCCAACCAAAGATTTCAAATGTGCGACCAAATTTCCATTATAAGCTTGTGCATTTTCAACTGTAGCGCCTATTTCACTAGGGTCGCCTTTATATGGCCAGCCTGTCTCAGCAATCACTATGTCAACGCTATTAAACCCTTTTGCGTCCAATGCTGCTCGAATCGCGTCGAGTTGCGAATCGAACATGTTCATGTACGTCAAACCCGAACCTGAATCGACCCGACCAGCATTCGGTTGAAAAAGGCAAAACGCCAACGTTTCGGGCCGTTGATCGCTGTTATAAGCAAACCATGGGTATGGATTGATCATAAAAGGCGACCCGTTTTGTTGAAGAAACGTTAAAATCGGATCTAAACCCCCGTCCAAATCAGGGTGAAAAGCTCCAGACGAAGGTGGATCAGACTGCGATAGAACCGCCATGGAATGAACGGTTGAGACCTTAATTGAAGGATAATTCGCCGCCGAAAGCGCCGAAAGGAGGTTTTGCATGGCCGGAAGGAGTTGCGAAGGCAAAGTCGGATCGCCGGAGTTGAGAACCTCGTTTCCGACGGAAATGGAGGAGATTTGAGTGGTGGGGAGGAGAGAGAGGAGATTTGAGGAGAGCCAAGAGGAGGCAGAGGCAACAGAAGAGGCGAGGTTTGGAATGTCGCCGTTTGAGACTCCGACAAGGAGAGAGATGTTTGTGTTTGAGAAAGCGGAGATGATTGAGGAGTCGGTGCCATAGATTCGGACTTTGGAAATGGTGGTGGAAGTGAGGAGAGAAGCGGTGGAAGAAGGAGATGGAAGATTGTCGGCGACTAAGCCGTAGTTTACTCCGATGAATGATTGTGATGCTAAAGTAGAGAAGTTAATAAAATTTGTATGCTAAAAAATGAAAATTGGAAAAAAATGAAGAAAATTCAATTATGATATAATTTTAGTATTTAAATTTTACACAAAAAATATTTACAATAAAATTATGCGAGTGAGTTTTTGAAGACCACACGAGGTGTGAATTGTGAAATTGACTTGAGACTTCCAAAGTTTCTTTCTTGAAGACAATTCAAAGATGATATAATTTTGCACAATAATTTCACATGAGTGATGAGAAAATTAGGTTTGCAATGGTCCACATATCCTTTCTAATTAGGTCAATTTTATATGAAATTAAATGCTCTTCTCAAACAAAAAACACTTTTTTATTTTAAAAATCAAACAAAGAAAACTTGTTTTTGTTTAAATTTAAAAAATAATGGAAAAACACTTGTCAATCCCATAAAGAAATAAACATATAGAAAAAGCACTTTTGTTCAGTTAAAAGAAAGAAAAAAATGGGTACGATAATTATTTTGCCGCCACATTTATAGACCTTTCATTATCTGATGTTATTGCATGATTTTGACTCAGGAACAGAAGAAAGTTACTATAGTTATTTCCAGACTCGCAAAAAGGAATACATAAAAAACAATTCAATAAAAAAGAAATAGAAGAACAATTGGATCACAGCAATTTTTTGTTTATGGGAAAGAAATTAAGTCAATATATTTCATGTCACCTTTAGAAGAAAAAAAAAATATTAGAAAGTAAAAAGAGTGAATTTACTTGTTTGGAAGAAGAGGAAGGAGAATGAGTGAAGAAGCCCCAATAGCACCAAAACATGCCTCTTAATTCTCATTGTTTGTTTGTTTGTGTGTCTATTTGTGTGTATGTGAGAGAGAGAGAGAGAGAGAGAGAGAGAGAGAGAGAGAGAATTTTGTATCTTGCTTGTAATTTGGATGGCTTGTGTTTTGGTGCTCTTTGATTCTCTGCTCTAAAAGCTAGGGGAGAGAGAGAGAGAAGAAGGTGAGTATATATATATATATTGCCACACCTTGCCCTCCAAATAATAATTTATTACATGATAATTCAGTGGCTTTTTGGCAACAAATGCTATTGTAGAATTATAAAAAAAAAAAAAAAAATTGGTTATTCCATTTAATTATAAGTATGTCTCTAAAATAAATTTATGGAATAGTGAAATAATTAGATTTTTTTATTAAGAAAGAAAAGAAAAAATAGGTTTATTTCACTCTATTTGCATTCAATTTTTTCCATTAAATACTACAAAATGCAAACACTTTTTTCTAGTAACTTTTGGTTGAAAAAGAAAAAAAATATTAAGAACATAATAAGAAAAGAGGAACAGGACATAATATTAAAAAAAATACCATTATAACTTGCCTAACAGAATCATATCACCATCCTTTACACATATTATTCATGTACATTTTAATGCCAAATAAACATTACTACCATATCAATCAATTACCAATTAATTACCATTATTTTCCAGTCATATATGAGATATTAGCATTAATTATGAAATAACTGTTTTGAGCTAAGTGCATTTTTTTTATCAAAGGGAAACTTTAGTAGCTACACAAACAACAGACCTTGAAGAAGCCACATATGATTCTATTCATATGGTTACTCTTCATTTTCAGTAGATGGGTCATCAAATTATCATGTGAGTTATGAGCTCAGATCTCCTGTCACCCTTGCCTCTATATCAATAATTCATGTTACACTTGCATTCAAAATACAGGACCGAAACCCGAATGATCCAAGTTTGAATGCTCGAAACTGAAATGATATCAAACCAAAGGACCTGAAATTGAAATTACCCGAAACCAAATTGAACAAGACCAGAATGATCCGATTTCGAGTTATATGAGATTCAAATAAACTCAAACGATCTAGAAACCTAAATAACATGCAACCTGACTCACCGTGATTCAAATATAACCTGCAATCGAATTGACTCGAAAACCAAGATAGTCCAACTTGACCCGCCCATTTGTCATCTTTAAATGGACAAATAGTTCCTAATTTGGAGATTTAATTTAGAAAATATGAATATGTTGTATGTAAAAAAGAAACTCAAATTGGAGATTTAATTTGTAAATGAACTTGATTTGAGGAAGTTAGCATTTTCTAATAAGTGGACCCAAATATTACATCCTAATTATCTCAATAATTTGTTGTTACTTGACTTTCCAAAGAGCCATAAAGTTTGATGTATATGCTTGCAAAGTTTTTACACACAACTTTAAAATATGCATCTTTATTAGTGATGATGATAACAAACTTAAATTATTTGGTGAGGAAATATTGTGCTTCACTTATTCCTTCAATTTTCACTATTGATTGCAATACGTATTTCTTCCAACATTTACTCCTACTTGCATGATACTCAACTTCTGGACTTATATTATTATTATTATAATCAATGCCGACTAGGATTAGCTAATTGGTAGTGAAAGCTCATAAATTAGACCAATCATAAACATACAAATAGCATTCGAGTTTGCTACGTGATATAAGAATGAATTGTATGATTACATTTCTCTGTCAAGTTATTTTTATATAGAGAAAGATTTTGTTTTTAGTTACTCGACTATTATTTTGTACATGTGTTTCCTCAGTTTTTTTTTGTTCATCTATTTTCCTTAACTATTTTTTTATGAAGGCAACCGTACAGCAACCAAAGAAGTCCAAAACATCAAAACGGAAAAGAAGAGAAATTCCACTCATAAATGGCTTTTAATCCCTGTCTTAATCCCCTTAAATTCGAGCAAGAAAACCTAAAGTCACTAATCATGGATAGATCTTCTATGACTAATGTGTAGCACAAAGTACATAGTGAAAATTGGCCTAACTTGGACTAAAATCAATGGAGATACTAGTAAATAAATTTTCAAAAAAAAAAAAAGAACTAAGTTTTGCCAAATATTTTTTTTTTTGTAGTTATATGCTAAATTCTATATTTACGCAACTTATCTATGCAAAATATTCTTCCAAAATTGTTATTGTACTTTTCGGATTAAGATCATTCAATTGAGTTTGATCTTTTCTGGTTGGTCACTAATTACTAATTAGACAATACCAGTATATATACCAATACTATAGACAAAAAAGAAGAATAGTTTTAAAACCTACAATATCATATATAAATTATAATACATACATGTCGAAATTAACCTCATATTTTTTATATAGTAGATAATTTTATCTATATATAAATATTGCTCGCCAGTGTAATAAATTTTCTAATAATCACTGTTAATATATATATTGAAGAACCAGATAAAATCTTATATATGTATAGATCAGATTAGCACATGATATAAACAAATCAGCATGTTTTGTACCCTGCGAAGAAACAAATAGTGCCACAAGAATGAAACCACTGAAGATCAAAGCTTTGCAAAACCATGAAACATTGCTAGGAAAATAATCTTGTGTGCTTTAATTTTGTGTGATTAATGGGTTTACTTGTCCCAAATTTCTGTCTAATTATTTATATGATGGCCCCACACTATTTATCCACCCCCAATACATTAGGTTAATACTCATGGTTGTGAAACAAAATTAAACCAAAATTTTCAATTTACTCTTAACTATCTGGATAATGATATTTAAATACAGTTGATTTGTTATTAATAGATTTATTCTACTGTTTACTGCGTCAAATCCTTCATGAAAAAAGATTGATCATGTTAAGAATAAATATACTTGTGTTAATATTAATATAACATAGCTCAATTATTACTCAAAGAATGAACTTGCTTTTTAGAAAATGAAAGAGCTTGAGGAAGTCACATAACATATTCTCAACTCAAATAAAAGGGAAAAATAAAAAGAAACATTAAGTCACCCTTAAAAACTAAAAAAAAAAGAAAAAAAAAATATATTAAAACCATGATTAACAGATCCTCTAAAAAATGGGCTGTCAAGAATATTTGGATTTTCCTCATAAAACAAAATAGCTTAATAATCATATTACATGTCCAAACTGGCCCTTTATTTTCCAGCCCAAATATTGACACCAAATATAAAACAAAATAGCTTAATAATCAAATTACACATCCAAATTGGGACTTTATTTTCCAGGGTCAAATAGTGTCACCAAATATAAAATAAAATAGCCTAATAATCAAATTACATATCCAAATTGGGACTTTATTTTCCAGCCCAAATATTGATACCAAATATAAAATAAAATAGCTTAATAATCAAATTACACATCCAAATTGGGACTTTATTTTCCAGCCCAAATAGTGTCACCAAATATAAAATAAAATAGCTTAATAATCAAATTACATATCCAAATTGGGCTCTTATTTTCGAGCCCAATTATTAGCACCAAAAACATTCTCCTTCCTAATTTTCTTTCTTTATTCAGATCAAAATTTGGAGAAACTTGAGAAGATATAAAAAGAATCAAAAGAGAGAGAGAGATGATGAAGGAGAGAGAGACGAAGATGATAACACGTGCGAAGCTGGTGGAGCTACTGAACGAGCATCAGATCAAATCTCAGCACACTTCTTTCCTCCTCGCTTGTTTCTCCCCCAATCCTCACATCTCCACTCGGTATGAATTATGATTATGATTTCCTGATTTTGTTTTTATGGTTATGAAATTGATTGGGTTGTTAGATTTAATGGATGATTTTGTGAGGTGGGTTTAGTTTTGATTTGATTTAAATTAGGAAGTTGAGTGGGTTTCTGGATCTGAGTTGATAGAAAATTGTTAGAAGTTAAGGGGAATATTGGAGAATTCGAATTGGAGTTTCTGTTTTGATTTGAAGTTTGGATTTGGGTTTGAAATGTTTTGATTTTAGTGCTTCAAGAAGGAATGTTTATTGATTTTGCTGAATTCTTGTTGAGTCAATTAAATAAGTAAAATTGAAGTTAATTTGAATTATGTCCAGATTTTATTTGGTCTGGTATTAGTTATTTTGGGGCAGTTTTGAATCTGAGTTGCTACAAAATGATGTAAATTAATTAATCAATTAATAAATCATAGTGTCATATTAGTCTATGTAGATTAGGTTGTTCTCAATTACATAATTTCTTAGACTTATTTGAGTGAAATAACTTGATTAAAAGTTGGAATTAGCAAAAATATGAAAATTGATTTGAAAATAGCAAAATTGGATTTGGTAGGAATTAGAAGACATAATGCTATTTCAAACCCAAATTTCTACCTAATTTCCAACAACCAATCATTTAACTAGACAATATAAAACATTATATCAAAATAAAATTTTAACAATATGACCCTTATTTACATTCATTTAGAACAATGATTAGAATTATAATCATTATACTTGTCCTTGTTTATTCTTTCATATTTACTTTTTCTTAGCTTCTTTGGTGCTAAAGTACATATTTGAGTGTTAATTGAGACGAATCTTGGTTTATTTATTGATAATCAAGCTTAATTGAAGTTAAACTTATTACACTTTTTGGTCCTTGCACAATTGAGAGGTTAATTGAACTAAATTTCAATTTGAATTAAGGGGTATTTGTCTAACCCTAAAAAAAATCATGGACATTATTTTAAATCATTTATTCATTGTTCATTCATTCATTTATTTATATTTTCTTTTTTTATTCTGGCAGGAAGGATTTGAGTGTTGCACTTTCTTATAGCATCTTGTTTTGTCTTCTTATAATCTCTTTTTTGGCGACTTTCAAATTACGGTATTTCAAAATCTCATGCGGGATTTTGTTTTGCGGTATTTTGCTTCTTGTGTGCCTCAAAATTTCGAGGCATAAAAAGATTAAGAGGAAAAGAGAGAGGAGGTTTTTGCTACCTATATCCATGTGAATATTACATTTTATTTTTTTGGTATTTGATTATTAACATAGTAAATTTCGAGTTTTATATCCTATTGTTTAGTTAGGGATTTTTTGGATGGTTTTAATTGTGAAATAATGGAAATTGTGTGTATTTTTCAATATTCCAAAAGAGCATAAAAACTGAAGTTCTAAAATTAGAATCAATTACAATATTCTTCATAACGAGTAATGAAATGAAAAAAAGTTATTAAGCATAAAATTGAAATTCTAAAATTAGATCAACTATAATATTCTTCATAATGAGTAATGACAGCAAAAAGTTACTAAGCATGAAAACTGAATTTCTAAAATTAGAATCAACTATAATATTGTTCATAACGAGTAATGACATGAAAAGGTTATTAAGCATAAAAAAACGAAGTTCTAAAATTAGAATCAACTATTATATTCTTCATAACGACTAATGAGTAATGACAGGAAAAAGTTGCCAAGCATGAGAACTGAAGTTCTAAAATTAGAATCAACAATGATATTCTTCTTTAGAGAAACAATTTCATTTATAATATTTTTCTTTACTGAATCAACTATTATATTCTTCTGTACAGAAGCAAATTCATCTAGAATATATTTATCAACAGAATCAAGTATAATATTCTTCTTTACAAAAAAAAAGTTAATAAGGATGAAAACTGAAGTTCTCAAAATTGTCTATAAAACAATTTACAGAAACATAGCTGAAATGGACAGCATTTTCAGGCCCAAATTTGGGATGGATTGTAATGCAAAGTCTTCAATTGACTCCCAAAATATGCAGTTTTATAAATATATAGATTGTTATAATATTCTTTTTTTTAATATATCCTTTTTCACTGAAGTATACCCAATGTAATACTTCATAAACTTCTCTTTGTTCTTTTCCTCCCCTATCATTCAGTATCATACATACAAACTAGAGAATAAAGTAAGAGATAGATCTCCCTTGTCTATTCTCCTCTCAGTTAAAGCAATTCACATGATATTATTCTTGCCCATTCCAAGAAACCCAAAAATAATGATAATAATAATAATTATTATTATTATTTATTTAGAAAGTCATTTGTTGTGAAAGGATTTTGTGGGCTTTGAGGAGAAAAGAAGACCAATCAATTGCAAATAAAGATAATTTACTTTTGACCACATGAATCAATCCTTTTTGACTGGATCTAGCATAATAGGCCTTGGAATAATTATCAGTTTAGGGCCTTAGGTTTTGCGTCTTTGCTGGATCTTTTCTAAACAAACCAAACTTTATTGATTTACTTGGGATCTACCTTTAAAAAGCTCATGTACTTGTTATTCAGAATATATTGACCTATTGGACAGTTAAAAAAATATTGGCCTAGAAGCTGAATTAAAATCCTTTCATTATTAGAATTGAAAAAAAAAACTCGTTATTATTTAGTCCAACCCTTTGTAATTTCAAAAGAATAGAGAGGGTTTTTTTCATTTTCAAATAATGGGGGGTTTATTGTGCACTTAAAGTATAATGTAGAAGCATTTTTTGTGCAAATCTCTCTATAATTATATATCACCTTACCTGTAATTAAATTTTTGTAATGACATGGCACGTATTTCAAAATTTCAAGTTATTGCTTCCGTTTTATTTCTCAAAAAAAAAGTTATTGCACCTGCTCAGGTTTTGGCCAGGCCTGCAGGCTGTCAGCTATTCAGTCATTTCATTCATATCTTGTCAGAATGATTGGAGATAACGAAAGAAAAAGATGGTCTAACAATTTACGGAGTCAAATCTCACTTAATTAGCTGATCAACTATAATTAAGGTAATTAATTAATTAACAACATTTCTTTTCTTTGACATAGACAAGAGAACTAATTAACCACTTTCTTCAGAGTAGACAAAATTTGGAGCTCATATGGTCAAGGCTTTACTCAATTAGTTTCTTTTCAGACATGACAATTGAGAACCCTTTTTATCTTATGTGTTCCTTTTATTCCCACAGCAAAAGTCAGCTAAAATCCCCGGAAATGAGGATGACCAAAAATGAGTTATTTTTTTGAGTAAAATCTTTTTGCGTTTCACCTCAAAATCAGAACATTAGTCCAATTTAATAAATCTTTCATTTTCCAATTTATAAATATATCCACATCAGGGGACATTTTACAGTTTGGTGTATAATATATCAATTAATTTGTAACTTAGAATTGCTGTTGTACATCATACATATCAAGTGATCAGTATAACTTTCATTTTGCCAAAATATCTTTGTCCTAATTTAGAAGATATTGAAAGTTGTCTTTTTTTCATTAATGACATTGAAAGTTGTCAATTGTCATGATTTAATAAACTCATGAGGAAATGCCCAAAAGACCTACATTACCCAAAAAAAAGCCAAAAAAGAGCCCTATTTAGAAAAGAAAACCTAAAAATTTGTCCTTGTATATTCTACACCTTCCAACAATGTTAAATTTATTGAAATGCTGTGCATCTTAATTATGTAGAATCACTTTTTAGCTCATTCTTTCTACTCTATAAAGTTTATAATTTGGGGGGAATGTTGAGACATTGTAAACTCTTAATTACTTGTGTATCCAAGTTGAACCCATATATATTTTCATTTGATATGAGTGCCCAATTTAAACTCAATAATTATTTTCATATTTTCATTTTTAAATATTTGATATTATGATATTTTATTAGTATTAAAATAACAATATAATATATTATGATATTGGATAAATTATAATAACATAATATGAGTCTCACTCTAAATTTTTTTTCATAAACTCATTAAATATTTTTATCATATGTGTTTTCATTTGATATGAATCCCCAATTTGAACTCAATAATTATTTCTATATTTACATTTTTTAATATTTGATATTATGATGTTTATTAGTAATAAATTAATAGTATAATGTATTATGATATTGGATAAATTATAATAAAATAATATGGGCCCCACTCTAAAAAAGAATCTTTTTCATAAACTTTTTAAATATTTTCATTATATATTTTCATTTTAGTCCCTATAGAATGAAATATTTTAAATCATTTCAATATTTAAAAATTAACTTATATATTTTCTCTAGAATTTTTTTCATAAACTCATTAAATATTTTTATCATATGTGTTTTCATTTGATATGAATCCCCAATTTGAACTCAATAATTATTTCTATATTTACATTTTTTAATGTTTGATATTATGATGTTTATTAGTAATAAATTAATAATATAATGTATTATGATATTGGATAAATTATAATAAAATAATATGGGCGCCACTCTAAAAAAGAATCTTTTTCATAAACTTTTTAAATATTTTCATTATATATTTTCATTTTAGTGCCTATAGAATGAAATATTTTAAATCATTTCATATAAATAAAAGCTGAGACCGATTTCATTTAACTTTGATGTTGTTTTGGAAATTTATGGAACTCCCCTTATTTTTCTCAATATTTTTAAAACTCACTTAACTTTTTGTATTCATTTTTTAATCTTTAGAAATTATTACTTTTTCACTTAAAAAATAAAGTTAGTTTTCTATTTGTGGTTTATTTTAGTAAAATATTATTTTATTTTACAGAGTAATATTTTTTAATATATTTTTTAATTCATATTTATTTTACGATTTCATAGATTTTTTCTTATATATAAAGTTTGTGAATTGTATTTTTTTGGCATATACTCTTTTTTGAGATTTTTTTTGCAACTTATTTACAAATGATCATGTGGCGGATCAGTTCATGCAAATCAATATTTAGCAAATGTGTGATATCAATCTTCACAGATGCCTCATGTTTTAACATATGATCTAAACTAAAATGTCCAACAGGTCAAATCAAGAGATTTTGGATGATTGGCCAAATTTTTCATGTGCACCCCGGTAAAATCTTTAAATCAATATAAAAATTAAACGAGCATATCTTATGTGTACCCCTATAAATTATGAGAATATCATTTTTTATCCGAATAATTTTATTATATCCACTCAAAATTTAAAATTATCACATAATATAATATATAAAGTGTTGTTTTTACTATAATTTAAAATAGAACGAGCAAATTTGATATGCTCACATATTTATTACATTAATAAAAAAAAACCAAAAAGTGTACAATTCTTTACTTTTATTTACATTAATTGTGTTATTAGATATCATGTTACGTTTGTCAAATTCATTAGGAGCAGAGTAAAATGAAGGCGCTATGATAGTTTTATTATACTATGATAATAGTGCATTTGACACTGGCGTAAGCTTCATATTCAACCTTATAAATCTCTAATATTTTTTTTTCTTAAAGTAAATCTCTAATATCATGTATACCACTTGAGAAAATAATATAAAATATTGTTCAGTCAACCATCATTAATATTTAAATTATTCCATTTTTAAAATAAAAAGGAAACTATAAAGAATTGAGTTTTTATTTTCCTATGAAATTATAAAGTTTCAACATAAACAAACTTCTTATGAAAGTTTGATAATTATTCATTCTCTTCTAATCATATATTTTATTTGATATATTTTTACCATTTTTAGAGATAATTTCGTTACAGAGGAATTTATATTATGTATAAATTATACAAAAATAAAATGAAACTCTTTTAGAGAGACAATCATATATTCTTCTTTTTACGAAGGCTATACAAAACACGTAATTATTTCATTCATATTCGGATGCCACACATGATATTTTTCTTTAAATTCTATATGTTAATTTTTATTGTTTATTACAAAAAAGTAAGATGAAAAAATTGTGTTCTAAATGCAAATAACTTGACAAATTACTACAAAATTGAAAGTGAGAAGGAATGGAAGATGATAAATTTTCATGTTTATTTATATTGATTTACATTTATTTTTATGTTTGATTATTATTTTAATTACTAAACAAAATCAATCAGCTAACATTTGAAAAGTTAAAATAAAAAATAAAAATTACCGAAGCGGAGCGAGATCCTCTCTGTTATTTACCAATTTTGTAGGGAAACTCTTCAAAAAAACCCTAACTTTTTTGGTATTTATCAAAAAAATCCTTACTTTTTAGATTCTTTCAAAACCCCCCTACAAAGTACAATGAATTATTTTTTTAGCCCCTATGAGAAGTTAAAGTTAACTTTTCCATCCCAAAACTTTCTTTTATATTTTATTTTATTCAATTAAAAATAATAAATAAATAATAAAGAACACTTTCGTTTTATATATATTTTATGATAATATTTTATTTTATGATATTATATTATATGAAATATAATTTTTCTTTTATTTTTCCATAAATTATAATTTTACTTTACGTAAAATATCATTAATCTATTTATTATAATATTGTTCATACTTTAGATTCCATTTTTTTATTTCATACAAAATATAATTTTCTCTTTCTCTTTTTA
This sequence comes from Juncus effusus, assembly GCA_027726005.1. Classification (NCBI taxonomy): domain Eukaryota; kingdom Viridiplantae; phylum Streptophyta; class Magnoliopsida; order Poales; family Juncaceae; genus Juncus; species Juncus effusus. Next base: position 9,309,624 of record CM050904.1, on the reverse strand, counting down.
TTTATTATTTTTATTTGATAAAAAAAGTAAAGAAAATAATTGAGGGGTATTTTTGTCCAAAAATATATTGTTGGACGGAAAAGTTAGCTTAATTTTCATAGGGGGCAAAAAAAAAATTCAATCATCTTTTTAGGGGTTTTTTGAAGAAATCTAAAAAGTGAGAGGATTTTGATAAATACTAGAAAAGTTAGGGGGTTTTGAAGAATTTCTCAATCTTTTATAACAAGGAGTAGATTCAAAATCTTACATCGAGATATATTGATTATAGTTTTTATTTACCATGAGGTCATTATAATTTATTGGGAAATGAGAAATCATGACGGCGTCCTGTAGCGACAGATTGAAATTATATACTGTTTTCTCACGTTTCTATATATGTTATATACTATTTTCATTTTTTTTAAATATATATTGTTTACCGAATGAATTTTTATATATTGTTTATTTTCAGTTTATATGTTTTTATATACTGTTTTATTTTTTAAAATATATACTACTTTTCTGAATGGATTTTTTTATATACTGTTTGTTTTCAGTTTATATATTTTTTTCAGTTTTTATATACCGTCGCTACAGGGTCTCTACAGTACCGTCACGCAGTATCAGCTCCCTAATTTATTAACAAGAGCTTTTTGAAAGAGAAAAATAATGATTTATATGAATATTTGGGTTAATAATTAATATTATAACAAAAGAGATTAAAAAAAAAAAAATTCGGCAGAAACTTTTAATTAATTTAAAGTTGGAGGTTGTTGTGCTTAAACTAAAAAGTTTATTTTTCATGCAAAATTTAAGAAAAAAAAATAGACTTTTTTTTTCTAACAATATGAAATGCTGAGCAGATTACGACGGAAAAAATGAATATTATTGCTAGCACACATGGCCATGCATCTTCCACTTGTTACCAAAAGAAATTATGCTTAGTGCAAAAAGAAAAAGAAAAACATTTTTTATACAAAATGTTAAGAATCTTTTTGGAAAAATACTTTTTTTATATTAGATCTATCTAATATAACTTGTAAAGTAATTTTTGCATTAACACTGACACAATAGGAGAAAAAACTATTTTTATAAATAAAATAAACTTAATATTGAGTTTTATGAATTATGAAAAAATGAGTGTCGCTTTCAAAAAGCATTTTAATTTTTGACCACATACTGTTCATACCTTGACCAGTCAGTGAAGCAGAGCATATCATATATGTATGATATCGTATGATCTTAATCAATTAAAAATATTTTTTCAACATGTCATTTATTATTATTTGACTTCCATATATATTGCATGTTAGATACTATTCTGTCCAATAATATCATTATTAACATGTTTTTTTTTCAGTATTTAGGAAAAAATATATCATTTAAAATAAATCCGTTAACAACGTGCTGACCTGTATCGCTCTATTAATTAATTGAATAGTTAGATAAGATCATTGGCCAACTAACTCATAAATTCTTTTTATATTTATTGAAAATTGAGGACTAATTTATTGAGTTTAAGCTAGTTATTTTCTTAGTTTGTCCGATACCAATGTTTTTTTTTATCTCAGTTGGCAGGAATAATTTTTAGTCCATCTTTTACCCATAACACAAATACTAAAAAAATGTCATTTTCAAATGACACACATGACTTTTGCCATCCTCCATATGGAATGAGATTATAGCCTTAGCCAAAATGGGTTAAACATTGTTTCTACGGTAGGAAATGAGAAATCACGACGGAGTACTGTAGCGGCTCTGAAGTGGCGGATTGAAATTATATATTGTTTTCTTGCATTTCTATATATGTTACATATTGTTTTCATTATTTAAAATATATACTGTTTACCGAATGAATTTTTATATACTGTTTATTTTCAGTTTATAAGTTCTTATATATTGTTTTCATTTTTTTAAATATATATTATTTTACCGAATGAATTTTTTATATACTGTTTATTTTCTGTTTTTATATACTGTCGCTACAAGGTCACTACAGTACCATCACGCAGTATCAGCTACCTAAAAAAATGTCATTTTCAAAGGACACGACTTTTGCCAACCTCCACAGTAATACTGATCGCTTAGGAAAATTTCCATTCCACAGTAATATTGATCGCATGCATTCAATAATTACAATCAAAGAAAGAAAGAAGCCAAATTAACACAAGACAGAAGGCACAAGAATATATTTCACTTATCACTAAAAGAAAGTTTCATTTACTACCCAAAATAGTAATCATTCAAACGCACTAAATGCAAACCACAAAGCAACAAATGAGGCCGCACGTGTGGGCACATCCAATTTAGCCTCACAAGAAGCAATCATTGGACCTGCCACGTGTCGTGATCTGATCTGTTGGCACTCGCACGGGTGCACCTTAATTAATTAATCAATTTTTTTGAATGGAAATTTGTTAATAATAATATACCTCTACTTGCTTCAGATTTTCTCCAGTTTTTTGTATAACTGGAGAGGCCTTTTTGGTGTATATTCTCATGTTGTTGATTGGAAATATTGCAAGAGGTTCAATGTTTTGTTAGTTTATAGAATACTACTGCTAAGTTGGTTTTTGGAAGAGTGCCAAGTTGAGTTTTTTTTAGATATATTAAGAGACAATAGGTTTTCATAGTATAGAGAAATATAGGGGGTTTGAAATTTTTTCCAAAACGTTTGGTCTAGTTAGAAAATTTAGGGCCTGCCAATGCAATAAAAGAAAAAAAATACTTTATTTTGCTTGGTTATGTCATTATAGAAATTTTGATGTTTGTGTTTTTCTTTATACTCAAAAAGAAATGGGGTTTTTCATAAATATGAAAATCATTGGGGTTTCTGACATTTGGTTTTTCATAAAGAAATTGGGTTTTTCATAAATATGAAAATCATTGGGGTTTCTGAGATTGGGTTTTTCATAAAGAAATTGGGTTATTCATAAATATGAAAATAAAAAAAGAAATTGGGTTTTTGACATAATTCACAAAAGAGTATAATATAGTTAGAAGATCAAGTACCAATGCAACAGAAGAAAATATATATTTGTAAATACGAGAAAATAGGACTTCATTGGAAATATAAGAAAAGTATAAGGGGTTCAAGAAAATGTTAAAACTTTTTAGTCTAATTAGAAGATCAAGTGCCAGTGCAACAAAAGGAAAAAAATATATCTTTTTTGTGCATTGATTGTGTCACTATAATAAAACTTTTGATGTAAAATAGTGAGCATGCGTTGTATGGTGGCAAAAGTTTAGGGTTAGTGTTGGATAACGGGATCACACGTGTGTCCAATCAAGGATTCAAAAGAGAAAGCCAAGGATTTACTTCTTACCATTTTTCTTTCAAGTTAATCTTAAATAATTATAAATTTGTTTGTGGCAAATTGTGCATCAAGTGCTAGATTTCCCCTTGAAGGAAATATTGGTGATATTGTTTCATATATGAAGGAAACAATGAAAATGGTATATAACTGGACAGGTATGAAGGAAACAATGAAACAGTGAAATTATGAGGTTTTATATTTTATAATATGTGATCATTCAATTAACTTATTATTTTAATAATTTTGATTTATAGAGAGAAGTTATAATCGTTAGTAACAAACAAAATAATAAGTTAAAGCTCAATCACTTGGATTTTCGGCATAAGTTGTCCGCAAGTGAAAAAATCGATGTGAAGATAATCATTCGAACAATTCAAAATTGCCACATTATGTGGCATATATTTTTAAACTATATCTATAATAAAATTATAGTCGTGTTTCAATTTTCGAGCGTTATTATCCTCTTTATCAAATAAATTCGAGAGGTAATCATTTGAAGATAAATCAATTCTAGAACAAGGCCCTATAATAAATTAATGGTCCATTAATGGAGAATGAAGGACCCATAACTGGACAGGTATAATGAACTGTGCAGATGCTAACAGTACGGACAATGACAAAAAAATTTAATTAATTTAGGGTTGATTTGATTTGATTTGATATCTTGGTGTGATTATTAATCATCCAACTAATTAACAATCCAATGATTAACTGAAAGTAGGCTTTGATTTGTTTAAGAATAGAAAAGAATTTTAATTAAGTATTTGAGATTTCATATTTAGAACTTATTATTAGTTGGATATGCATCGAGATTTCTTAATGAGGTTTATATTCTTAAAAAAAATACCTTAATGATATGAGTGATGCCAAAATGCTTAATGCATACATGCAAGTATTTGAAGGACGTGAATTTTCCCTGATAATAGATGGTTTTTTTTTTCTTCTCTTCTAGTGTTGTTTTGTTTACTCATATTTATTTTGAATTATTTTCTTGTGTTAAGTACTATTTGTACTTGTATGTGTCGTTAGAGATTTCTAGTACTCTATACATGAAAAAGATAACATTACATTAGTATTAAGAAACATTGGGGGCCGTTTGGAACTCAGAATTTCAGTCCGAAATGAGATTTTTTTTTTTTTGAAGTAGATAGTCCGAAATGAGATTTTGAAATGCCAATTCCTCAAAATTCTCCATTTCGTACAAAACTAAAAATAGAACTATATAATTTAAGAAATCTTCCATCTATGTAAAATTTCCTAAAGTGTGGCATTATATTAAGGCGTTATTATATTATATTATATTATATTATATTATATTATATTATATTATATTATATTATATTATATTATATTATATTATACTATACTATATTATACTATACTATATTATATTATATTATATTATACTATACTATATTATATTATATTATATTATATTATTTTATTTTATATTATTTTATTTTATATTCTATCATTTTATTATTTTATATTCTAAATTAGCGCTAAATTATATTTTCTTAAGAGAGAATTTTTGTGTTATATATTTTCTGTGACAAGTGCAATTTATTGGTTAACTTTCATGGCAAAATGAGTATTTCTCACGTAATTATCATATTTGAAAGTATTTTTGTATTCATATCTATTTTTTTGTTTACAACTATCATATCCATATTATAACTAATTATATAATCATAACATAATTCCAGATTTTTACAAACAAACAAACAAAAAATTATGTTTTCTAGAATTTTATACTTCTAACATCCAAACAAACTTTAGAATTAGTTAATTCTAGAATTTTTCACTTCTCCATCTTATAATTCAATTCCATTCTACTAATTCCACAAGCCAAACGGGCCCTTGGGTAATGATATGAAAAAGAATTAACCCAAACTCCTTATTTTTCACCTCCTTTTGAGTCCTCTCATTGAGTCATATCATCATTTTTATCTTAACCGTTCAAACAAAATTTTTGTTAAATCTTAACCTTTATTTTTTTCAAATTTGTTGATATTTTATGGCAACATGTATGTGGTTATTAAAATATAATCATATGATTGGTTGAATTGATATTTTGTGTTTCATCTCCGATTTAATGAGAACCGTTGAATTTGTTTCTAGCCATCTCAACGAATCATAGTGATGTTCAAATATTAATGCAAATAGAAAATGAAGAGTTCACTCATTAAAACATAAATATTTTTTTTCTTTTCTTCTTTAAAAAGTAATAATTCTTAATGAAATATTTTATTTCTCATGTTAAAATTATCACATATAAATTTGTTAGAATTTTCTTTCGATTGAGATTTCCATATTGTTATTGTTCCAACTTAATTTTTTTTTGCTAAAAATGTGAATATAAACTATATAAAATAACATATAAAAAAATGATATGTTCATTAACTGCTATCTTATTTTTCATCTCTTTTTGAGCATTCTCAAAATCATTATATCATATTGCATAATGAATATTTATGCATAAATTTAGTAAAATACACAATTTTCTTATTTATATGTAAATACAATTCAATTATAATCGCGTTATAAAAATGTAAATAAGTAATTAAGTTATCCTAGATATACATTATAATGGCAGATTGTTGAGGGATACGGAATGAGGAGAAAACTAGAACATTAAACCAATTTGCTAATCTTACTATCTTGTGTCGTGGTTATACCAAAGCTCTCCTTTTTGTTTCTCTTTTTTGTTGACTTGTCAATTACGCATCTATCTGTTGTGCGAACTTTTATTTTATTTTGTTTAATGAAATTTGGACGTGCAATTTGTGTCACTTTTAAATAAGCTACTAATTACTAATTAGTGTTATGTTAAAGAAAGGCCCACTCCACTCCACTTGAGCCGCACCAAAATGCAAAAACATTCTATATTGACCAGAAAGGAATTATTCCAAAATTCTCTTTAAAATAATTTCATCTTTTTTTGGCTCTCCCACTAACCAACCAGGTGTGAGTTCTCACTTTACAGCCATTTTCAAAGCTGCTTAGGGCCCCTATTCAACTTTCTACACCCTTTTAAATATACCAAGGGTTATTTCGAAAAAAACCTCCAAAATCTAAATTTATTATTTATACTCCTACAACATGTCAAAACTTCATGAATAATATGTCAAACAGTGTTTTCAATGTCGGGTTATATAGCTTATTAGTCCGATGTCGGTTTCTTACCGTCGCTATTAGACCATGTTGATCGCAAAAAAATCAGTCAACCCAATTTTGGACTGACTTGATCATTTTTTTTTTTTTTACTTTTGTTTGTCTCATTTTTATTTTCACAATCCAACCTAATATTATTTTTTATTTTCATTTGCTCATTTTTTTCGTCCCAATCAGAGAGAAGTGTCAAAACACATAATGACACCAGTCCACTACTCTAGGGTTTGTTTGCTCCGTCGCCCTTTTCTTCACACGACATGTCCGACGAAGGGACTTATTTTTCTTTAATTTGCCAATAGATAGATCCATACAAAGAAGAGAAAAAGGTTTTTTTTGATAAAATTAAGCTAATTAGTTTATATATAATTCAATGCAAGATTGATAGAAACACGAAAGTACAAAGATCATTATGTATGGTTTAAAATGTCATTATCTCTCTTGAAACTCGCACAGCTCAATATTAGTTAAATCTCAATACTGAGGAGGACTACGACAGTGATGCAGAAGTGAGGGGGTTAATGATGATGAATTTGATTCAAGTGCAGAATCACATGTGGCAGCAGAGGATGATTTTAATTTTGAGCAAAACACATAAGGTTCTGCATCACGTGGCAAATATAATTTCGTGGTTTATAGTGTGTAATATTTTATTTGGACTTTTCATAGCTATATTTGTTGTATGTGGTATTTATATTTTGATTGAACTTATTTGAATTATGATTATTTATATGTTTATGTTTATGCTTATGTTTATGTTTATGTTTATGTTTATGTTTTATTGTTGTTAGATTTCAAAATTTTAAAAATACTAGTTATTAATAATTTTAGTATATAGTATTTTGGGAAAAAATGTCTGAATGTTAAATTCAATATTGATCGCTTTGTTTCTGATTAATCTTCGTCTAGTCACTATGTCTCTAATCGGCAAGGTTTCCGATGTGATCAGTCCGACATTTAAAATATTAATTCCAAAAAAATATAAAAGACCTAAATAATATGCATAACTTTTGATTTTTTTATGTGCACATGAATGAGAGAAAAGAAATGGTCTTTCATGAGATTACAAAGGCAAGGATGGAAGTGCAATTTATGATATTTATAGTGGTATTAGTAAAAATTTCACCCTTTATAAATCAAACAAGAAGATGGCCCTTTAAATGCCAGCCCCTACCCTTGCTCTAACTCTCTAATGGCTCTATACACCCTTCTCTTTCTCTCTCTACCATTTCTGATATCCATTTTTCTTCTCTCTCTAGCCAATACCATGATGAAGTGGAAGAGAGAGAAGAAGAGGAGAGAGAAGAATACAAGAAAGCTCAATCTTCCACCTGGTATTAGTTCAGGGCTGCCATTGTTGGGAGAAACCATGGCTTATCTCAAGCCTCACAAGGCCACCTCTTTAGGAAATTTCATGGATACTCACATCAAAAGGTGGGTTATTTGAGCTTGGGGTAATTTTAGTAATATATTTTTGATTGATTTAAAATGGAGTAGGCTTAATAGTTCTATTTCTATTTTTCATTGATTGCAAGTATTTAGGAATACAAAAATATGGAGGAAACTTTAGATACTTTTTTTATTATATTTGCATGCGTCCAAATATTTAGTACTGTTTTTTTATTGATTTAAATGGAATAGTCTCAATAGTTCTATTTCTATTTTTTAATTAACTATAAATATTTACAAATACAAAAATATAATGGAGTCATAAGTACTTTTAGCATATTATCCTTTAACTTACCTTTATTCCTCAAACTTTTCTCTTTTTAAATGATAAGCGAAATATGATTTATTAGTATAAAGTATAATATTTAATTAATAAAAAAGCAAAATAATTTATAGTGATAAGTTATACTTTGATTTACTATTTGCCATGAAAATGGAATAAATAAGGAAAAAAAGGGGACAAGCAAAGAAGCCTTTTTTTCTGTTGTTTGTGTTGACATGCAGAATGTAATAGGCAGCTGCTTTATTTCATATGTTCCTTCCCTCCCCAGTCCCCACACTTTATTTTGTGAGGCCTCTTTTTATATTGGAGAAAAAAAGTTTATTACTTTCCAATATTTTTCTTTCTCATTTACTTATTACAAGTGCTCACAAAACTCTGTGTAGTTGATGAATAACTTTTGTTGTGTTGCAATAATGAGTGTATTTGTATTGATCATCACAAATACACTTCACTGACCATAAATCAGTAAAAATAAAGAAAATAAATACATAGGGAGAAAAAAATATAGGGATATGATATGTAAAGACCTCTTTTAGAATTTAGAGTTACATTAAAAATATTAAAAAAAAATCTCCCATTAACAATATCTTGCAATGTGTATGCCTAAATACACTGTTTTTAGAGGTCACTTGTGAAAAATGGGAAGGAATGTTTGTACATATAATATTGATAAAATATCCGACATATATATAGTTGCATCATGATATTATCAAGTGGCACAAATTACAATAAATTATTTTGGGAGACTGAAAATAGTTGGGAGGTAGTAGTGTTTGGAAGTTTGTTATATTTCCTTTCAAATATTTCTTTTTATAACATTGCCATGCTTCTTATAAATAAATTCTCATTTTCCTTGATATAACAATCATTTTCCTAGCTATAACAATCATTTTCCTTGCTATAACAATCTCGTACTATCAATTAGGTAGATTTTATACTTTTTTTATAAATAAATACTCATTTTTGTTGATATAACCATCTAGTCCTACCAATTTAGGTATGGAAAGATCTTCCGATCGAACCTCTTTGGAGAGCCGACAATTGTCTCAGCAGATGCAGGGCTGAACCGTTTCATTCTGCAGAATGAAGGGAGGTATTTCGAGTGTAGCTACCCGAAGAGCATCGGTGGTATTCTAGGGAAGTGGTCCATGCTCGTGTTGGTCGGCGAGATGCACAAAGAAATGCGTATGATTTCCCTTAATTTTATGAGTGTCCCTCGACTAAAGACAATTTTGCTGCCTGAGGTTGAGCGACATACGAGACTTGTGATGCGGTCGTGGCCTAAGATGTCGTCCTTCTCGGCGCAAGAGGAAGCAAAAAAGGTTATACTCAAATTGTTTTCATGTTAACTTCTATTTCATTGTAAGTTGATCAACGTTTTCATTTTGATATATTGAAGAAGGTTCAAAATTTTCAATTTTTTTTGTGCTAATGAAGTTTGAATCCTTAATCTTGATTCACAAACATCATACTCAATTAAATATTATTATTAACAATTAAAAGATTATCTAAACATTTTTTTCTTTTTGTAGTTTACGTTTAATTTGATGGCGAAGAATATAATGAGCATGGATCCGGAAGAGCCGGAGACAGAGAAGTTGAGGCGTGAATACATAACGTTCATGAAAGGAGTCGTCTCGCCACCGTTTAACTTTCCCGGCACACCGTATTGGAAAGCTCTAAAAGTACGTCTCAAATATTTATATCTTTTTCCTTATTTTTCCTATTTTTCTCATAATTTATTGAAAAAGATAAAATATAATTTATTCCCAAATGTTACTAAATGTAAAGATTAATTTGAACATGGCCCACGTCCCAACCAATTTCTTAAGACATAGAGGCGTGAAGGGCTATTCATCATAGCTCTAAAGCCTTACAAGCAACACAATTATGACTTGGTTGCGCCCTAAGTTTCTCTGGACCATTCTATTGGTATGGCAGATGGCTATTAAATATTTGTGCTTTTTAAGTTCCTCCCAATTTGTCTCCACCTTATCTCTCATAAGTTTCATACAACATTCTGTTTATGTAAGGAGAAATAATCTCATTTTGAAGATGAAGAATTCAATAATTTATATAAATAGACTCAAATATTATTAGTATAATATAACTTAATCATTTCTAGTGTGTACCTTTTAATTAATATTTGTAATTAATAAAGAAAAACTATTTAATACGTACTAATTAACACAGTCACGATCGGCCATACTCCAAGTGATCGAGAGAAAAATGGAGGAGAGGTTACAGAAATCAATAGAAGGAAAAGAAATTGAAGAAGATGATCTGCTCGAATGGTCTCTAAAGCAGTCGAGCCTGTCGAAAGAGCAAATTCTCGATCTGTTATTGAGTCTGCTCTTCGCCGGTCACGAAACTTCATCCATGGCATTAACGCTCGCCATTTTCTTTTTAGAAAGATGTCCCAAAGCCGTCAAACAATTAAGGGTAATAATAATAGGAGTAATAATAATAGTAGTAATAATAATAATAATATTAATAATAATACTAATAATAATAATTTGTGTCTTATTAGGAGGAGCATATTAGGATTGCCAAGCAGCAGGCAATGAGAGGAGATGACAAATTAAGCTGGGAAGATTACAAGAAAATGGACTTCACCCAATGTGTAATTTACCTTAAATCAAATTTATTTTTTTGAATTTGGAAAAATAATGAGAAAACTGATGGAAAGAAGTTTTAATAAAGAACAAATAACCTATTCCTTTACAATGCTAGGCAAAAGGTCCTGTATGATTGACAACTACAAAAATATTTTTTTATAGAAATTAAAATTTTTAATTATGTTGATTTTTTTGAAATACGTTTATTTATTCATTGTAGGTAATAAATGAGACACTGAGGCTAGGAAATGTGGTTAGGTTCTTGCATAGAAAAACAATTCGAGATGTGAACTACAAGGGTATTTTAGCTTTCCTCTTTCAATTTTTTTTTTCTGATTTTTTCAACAAGCCTTTTTTCAAAAAAAAGAAAATTTTAGATTTGCATAATTATAATAATAATAATAATTTATGCATCTCTTGCCCTGTTATAATTAGTAATTAATTACATTTTACGTTAATTACTGTTTGAAGGGCTTGATATTCCGTCGGGATGGAAAATTCTTCCGGTTTTAGCAGCGGTCCACTTGGATCCGTCGCTATATGATGACCCTGATCAGTTCTATCCTTGGAGATGGCAGGTTAGTTCGTTTGTAATATTTTAAAAATAAAATTAATTAATTAAATAGTAAATTAATATTTGAACAATATAAGTTCCGGTCGTGTATAGCCATGCAATCTAGTTGTTGTTGTCGAAATTTTATCATATTATTTATGTATCCCTTTCAGTATATAATTTATCAAAATAAAATTTGTTGATCGAATAACTCTTAACTTTTTTCATGTTTTTTAGGAAACCATCTTACTTTTAGAAAGGCTTATCTTTAACTTTCTAATAAATTTTAAATTACTCATAATCTCCTATATTCAGTATTAATAATATCTTAAAAATTATTATTATTATTATTATTATTGTTGTTGTTGTTGTTGTTGTTGTTGTACTGTTAGGCCTAAAGAATAATATGGCACAACAGCAATTCCCATCAGTCGGCAATATCAGCATTATGAATGTGACATGTTATGTTGCAATGAGATTTTAATAGCAATCATTATATGAGTCTAATTATTTCAAGGCGTGTAACCCTACATAACCTCAATATATGGCATATATCCCCAATAAAAACGTAAAATTCATGTATATGGTAAATATTAACATCATACATACTCTCTCACCTATTTTTTTTTTCAATGTATAAACTAGCAGTCTTTCACTTGTTCATTTCAAAATATAAAAACTAGAGGTGTTTAAAATACTTAAAAAAATATTTAAGGTTTTGTATTTAGAATATTTCATTAGACACACATAGAAATTTGTGTCATGTAATAGATAAGTGATATCTCTCTTGAAAGATTGTACAAATCAATTATTTTATTACATAAAATTTCAATATAATAGATGAAATATTTTAAGTACACAAGATTCCATATACTTATTCTCCTTGAAAAAAAAAATCACATACTTATTTAAATATTTTAGTTTATGTATGTTTTGAATGATTATATGTGGGTGCACAAGTGATATCCATATATAAAGATCGCCCTAGTACCATGGACGTCGTCCCTATCCCTCACACTAAATTAGATGGTAACAAGTTGTCAACATGATTTTGTCATGAAAATGACAAGTTTGAATGCACACGTGCAACCCGATTATATAGTGTGCATCACTATCAAATATAAAGGCACTACATATTGACTATGTATTGATTGCATAGCTATCTATTAGATATATACCTATACTTCCAGATTTGTTTACTCCTGTACAGAGTTATTTTGACATAACATCTATTGGACCAAAAATATACCTCACATGTCCTTTGTTATTAAATTTTAAATAGTAAAGAACTAAAATCTAGACATAAATAAATCAGAAAATTAATATTTTATTATATAATAATTTATTCTATAGTTTTCTTTAATAATTATCTATATTGTTACATGATTATTTTCTACTTTTAAAATGAATCTCATCTAGCATCAGCAAACACTTATGTCACATTTGATCTTGTTCAATTTGTAATAATAAATAAACAATCAGGACATAAACACCAAAAATTAATACTTTACAACATAATAGCTTATTATAATAGTTTTCTAACAATTGTTAACATGTTTTATTTTCTAATTTCAGAATGGATCTCAATATCCTGCATCAACGAACCCTAATTTCATGCCCTATGGAGGCGGGCCACGTTTATGCGCAGGATTTGAGTTGGCCAAATTAGAAATTGCGATTTTTTTGCACCATCTTGTGTTGAATTTTGAATGGGAATTGGCTGATTTTGATGAGGCTTTTGTCTACCCATTTGTTGAATTTCCAAAAGGCTTGCCTATTAAGGTTTCTAACATCACGTGAGAAATATATCAGAGTGAGGTTAAAATATTTAATTATCTGACTTCTGATATTTATATTTAAGATTCTTTTAATCATATTCGAAGGCTGGAAAGTTATTTAATTAAGTATTTTAGTCTCGCTCAGATGGATGAACGTTTTTTTCTCATTTTATATTGGTTCGTTGTTGAGAGGAAAAATGACTAGGAGAGAAGGGATTATTTTGTGAAATGTGGTAATTTTGGGTGTAAATATTTGATATACTGTTATTGATAGCCAAAAAGAAAGAAATAATTATGTACATACATTTGGATATTTATTACTGTTGAGCTTCAAATAAACCATCCAGATTTTCTGATAACATTTTTTCTTAATTTTTTGCATTTGAATTCATCTTATAAAAATATCTGGATTGGATGGAGAATGAAATACTGATTTCTTGTTACAAAAACTAAGTCACTTTACTACAAAAACTAATAAAAAGAATTAAAAAAGAAGAAGAAAGAAGATACATCTTTAACTTGATACAACAAAATTAAACAAATATACATAAAATACAAAAAACATACTTTAGTCATATATTTTACATATAATATACTTCTATATTTATCTCAACAAATTAGACCGTCCTGAATCGACAAATCTGAGGTTTGCAATCTTTGATGCATTTTCTCGCGGCGATCGATGCTCCTATAAAAACGAAAAGTATGATTTTAAGTAAAAAAAATAATCATAAAAAAGGACAAAAAAAGCTTTTGGAATTTAAATTCAAGATAGTCGGAGTTTCATCTAAATATCATGTATACCCCCTATAAAGATGAAATATCATGAATAGAATAAATACCCAACAAATGTAAGAAAAATCAGCATTTCTTCCTTCTGATTATAATTTAGAAAATCCAAATTATCCAATTTTTCTTAATTGACATACACAAAAGGGTAATGAAGCAAGAGCAATTTAAAAATACTTGTGAAATAAATACAGTAATGTGAACAATCTGAACTACATAAACCTCCCAATTAAAAACTCTAAACCTTAAACCAACATGACATATATTTCCACTTCTTTACTTTTTCCAATTATACCACACTAGGTATTTCTCCTTCTCATTATGCCTCAATTTCTCAACCCACAGAGGGATCTTTCGTGATTTCCAAAAATACAAGGGCTTTTTTTGCAAATTTCACCAAGAAAAAACTTTTTCTGTTTACGTACCACGCGGTGAGGAAATTCGTTTATTTCGAGCATGTGAACAATCTGACTCATCTTGGGCATTTTTAGTGCATCCAAATCAATACACTTCAAAGAAACCAACAAGACTCTTTTTACTGCTCGAGTATTGAAACACTACATAAACCCTAACCCTAAACCCTAAATCCTAAACACTAAAAACTAAACCAACACAACATATTACAAGGTCTTTTTTTGCAAATTTCATCAAAAAAACTTATTCTTTTTACTTACCACTCTCTAAGGGAACTCGTCGCCTTCGAGCATGTGAACTATCAGACTCATTTTGGGCCTTTTTGGGCATCCAAATCAATACACCTCAAACAAACCAACAATCCTCTTTTAACTATACGAGGGATGTTCATGACCTAAACCCTAAACCCTAATTATACTACACATGATATTTTTCTCACGCATTACGCTTGAATTTCCTAACGAATAGAGGGCCCTTTTCGCAATTTCCAATAATACAGGGTCTTTTTTGCAAATTTCACCAAAAAAAAAAACTTTTTCTTTTTACGTACCACAAAACCACATAAATAAGCAAACAAGCACTTACCACTCTATAGGGGAACTCGTCGCCCTTAAGCATGTTGAAAATGTGACTCATCTTGGGCCTCTTTTGTGCGTCCGAATCGATACACCTCAAACAAACCAACAACGCTCTTTTAACCGTTCGCCGGCACGCGCGGGTCGAGCACATCTTCTATTTTTCGACCCTAACCATAAACCCTAAACCCTAATTATGCTACACATGATATTTCTCTTTCTCATCACTTAAATTTCCTAACGAATAGATGGACCTTTCCGCAATTTCCAAAAATTTAGGGTCTTTTTTGCAAATAATCACCCAATCTAATCTAATCTAATCTAATCTAATCTAATCTAATAAACACATGAATGAAATAAACATAACATACCACTCGGTAAGGGAACTCGTCGCCCTCGAGCATGTTGACGATGTGACTCATCTTCGGCCTTTTTTGGGCGTCGGAATCGATGCACCTCAAGCAAACCAACAAGGCGCGTTTGACCGTGCGCGAGGAGGGGGGTTCGGGCATGCGCGGGTCGAGAACTTCTTCTATTTTTCTACTTCCCACCATTCCCTTGAACCACTCCACCAAGTTGACCTAGAATCATAGATTTGGTTAAGTTTGTTTAATATATCTTGTGTTAGTGAAATTAGGGTGGAATGAATAGTTTAAAATGGGTATTTGGCGACCGAATTTGGGTAGTTGAATAGATTTAGTGTTTGGGTTGGGGGGATTAGTTAATTTTCTTTTTATTTTTTTAATACGTTATTTGGAAAAAAAAAATGGGTTGAATAAATAAGCACCAGTCCTTTGAACCTTTCCGCCAAATTCACCTAGCTAGGTTGGTTAATTTGGTTAAGTTTGTTTATTATATGTTGTGTTTGTGAAATTAGGGTGGAATGAATTATTTATGACGAATGATTTGTCAAAACAGAAAAAATATATGGATTTGGGTATCCTTTATGTGACCATTCAACCGAATTTACGTATTTTAGATAGGTTTAATTTGGGGGGAAATTGGTAGACCATTATGTTATGTCAGTGAAATTAGGGTGGAATAAATAAATTAAGATAAATATTTGGGGTACTGATTTGAACTGGTAATTATAGTACCAGTAACGGCTTGACTTTTGGCCACATTTTAACCCCCTTTTTTTATTTTCCTGTTTTGGTACTGAAATTCTACAATTGAGGAGTAATTGAGGTTTAAATCAAACATAATTCCAGTTATTATGGCAAAATTAGGGTAACATTGACGCACAATTAATGATAAAAAACGAAAATGATAAATGATGAATAATTTTGAAAATACCTCGCCAGGCGGGCGATTATAATTGACTGGGCTTCTGCCAGTTATGATTTCCATTAATAAAACGCCGAAACTGTAAATGTCGCTTCCTTCGCTCAGAAGACCTGTCGATGCATAATCTGGCGCCACATACCTTCAAAAAATTATATTTTAATGATTTATATTTATATCTCCTCTAGGAAATTAAAAAGAAAAAACTTTTTGCATATGTAATGTTGAAAAGATGCTTTCAATTTGATTGTTTTGTATTGGGCTTGTTTGGCTAGTTAGGCATAAATTGAGACTAAATAGGGGTTGGATTAAATTGTTGATATACAATACATATCTGAACCTCTACAAAATAGAATAATATATAAATGTATTATTTTAAAAGAGAAAAAAAATTAAATGGGTCAAAATTATGCTAAATTGAGACTAAATTGGGAAAATTGGCTTAAATAGAGAGTCAATCATCTTAATACGGTCATATACACATACATTAATATGTAATACATGTACGTACCACTACAAAATAGTAAAAAAATATATAAGTAAAAACTATTTTTTAAAATTAAAATTTAAAATATATGTTTACCCAAAAGTGCCCATGACACGTGTGGTGACAAAAGTGGAGCCCGACCCTAAAAGTTTGGCCATGCCAAAATCCGAAACTTTAGGGTTTAATTCTTTATCCAAAAGTATATTGCTTGATTTTATATCTCTATGCACAACTTTTGGCTCCAAACCTTCGTGCAAATGCGCTATCCTGCCAAAAAATTATAAAAAATTTAAAAATGCAAAAATGTAAACATTTGTTAATATTAGTTATATCTCAAAATCCAGAAGTGTTAAATTCATTCTGTCATTTAAGTCTCTTGTAGATTAAATTCCATAATATTTCGAACTTTATATATTTACCATCATATGAGACAACTCTCAACGCTAATTTTTGTTCATATTAGTTAATATCATTCTTATTTTTTTACTACTATTAGACGGACCATTATGTAAATTTGAAATGTAGTTTTATGCAAAACTAACCCTTTAGCGGTACCAATTGCGATTTTCATCCTTGAATCCCAAGTGAGAGGATTTTTACGGCCCATTTCTCCGTGAAGCCATTGCTCCAAGCTTCCGTTTTCTACATATTCATACACAAGCATCCTGTATATATATACATATATTTTTGCATCAAAATATATCTCATGATTATGTTTGAAATTTTATATATTTTACTAAATAAACTATATCATAATTGTATTTTTTGCATCAAAATGTCTATTATTTATTAATATATTTCACTAAATAAAAATGTTGTTAATTAGTATAATAGAATGTCATAATAAATACGCTATTGATGCACTCTTTTTTCCAAATGACCGAAATACCCTCAATTCTTAAGTAGAGAGAGAGAGATGGTTAGGTATATTACTATTTCTAGAATGGAATTTGATGTATTTATATTCTTCATTTTAAGGGGCTTATGTGAAATTTGGAAGTTTTTCACGGTCTATATGAAATTTTTATTGCAAAGATATTTTACAAAATAAAAAATGTTCTTGATATGATAAAATGCCGTAATATTGCTATCTCTTTCTTCAAAATGACCAAAATACCCTCCATTCTTAATCTTTTCACAAGCAGAGTCTGATATTTCTTATTTTGTAGTATTTTGAAGTTTTTCAGGGGTAGATATGAAATTTTTCCTAATTACCTTTTATGTCCTTCTGCACAATAACCAATTAGTCCTACTAAGTTTTTATGTCTAACTTTTCCTATCGCTTCTACCTCCACTTTAAATTCTCTCTCAGCTTGGCCCCTACAAAATAATAAAAATACATTTTTCGTATAAGGATCTTGATTGATTGATTAATTAATTAATTGCATAAGTGATGTAAAACAGATAATTGTATGATACTAAAATGAATAATTACACATTCTTGCGGTGTTTCCATACCTGGTTTTTGTAATTATATTTATTTTTATACATAATATAGTAAATTATTATTATCATCGTATTATTTATACAAAACAGTACTTGTATGGACCGGTACCAAATGGTAGCAAAAAAATGAAGTACCTAAATTCTTTTTCTTGGATTTAATTGCTTAACAGAAAGTTAAATGAGACTTAATTATGAGTCTTAACTTAAGAAAGGACACAAGCCAGCTAAATCATGGGTTTTATATAGTACAGATTCACATAAAGCAAATAACAATTTTCGAGGGGTATTTTTGTAAGTTTGACTTTTCAAGGTGTATTTGTCTAAGTTTTGAAGGGGGTATTTGATAAATTGTTTCTTTTTTTGTAAGAAAAGAAAAGTGATAAATCAATAAAAAGAAAAGCAAGTCAATTCTGAATTAAATTAATCCCTTTGGGAAGCACAAATTGATGGAAACAAAATTTATACTTGAAGGACCCAAAATTAAATTTAAAGAAACGAAAATTACGAGGCTAGATTTTGCTGCCTGTGTTGACCAAATATAAGTACTCAAAATCCAACAAATAATGCAAAATCTGAAGTTAAATTATACTAATAACAAGTCACTTCCACTATAAAAACACAAACCATCCAATTATGTTCATATCAACAACCATTAAGAAAAAAAAACAAAAGAAAAAAAAAAAAAAAGAAATCAGCCATAAATTAACCAAATTTCAATTCTCAAATGGTATATCATAAATTCCACATTGCAAATTCTTTGGAAACAAAAAACAAAAAAATACCAAAAACCAAAATTCCAAATTCTGCCCTCTTCCAAAAAACTTCCAATTTTTGCAAGAAAAAAGTTTAACTTCAACAAGTAAATTTATAAATTTAACACTCACTTGTTATCAAGCAGATTCTTGACAGCAACAATGGAAAAATCATTGAGAATCCCTCTATACACAATTCCATACCCGCCCCTGCCAATCACACTATTCTCACAAAAGCCCCTCGTCGCGATCTCCAGCTCCTTCACACCATACCACCTCCCCCACCCCAAGTTCTCCCCTCTCTCGCACGACGAAGAAGAAGCAGTGTAACTCGAGTCCGACACCGAAACCTCGCGAGCCTCCATCTTCACAACTCCGTCATCACGTTCTAACGGCGTTAAAGGAGCAATGGCGTGTTTGCGGATCGACCGGGCCCGGTTTCGTCGGAGGAGGAAGAGGAGGAAGAGTGAGAGGGAGAGGAGGAGGAGGAAGAGGAGGGAGAATATGAGGATGGGGATTGGTTTGGAGAGGAGGAGTGAGGCGGAGGAGGGAGGAGAGGGTGGTGGAGAGTCCATCTCAGGCGAAGGGTGTGCTTGTGATTTGTAGGTTTTGGAAGGAGGCGAATGGACAAAAAGAAAGGCCGTTGGAAGAAAAGGTTTTATAGAGAGAGAGTTCGGTTTTAAGTAGGGATATTTTCAGTTTTACCCCTGTAAAATATAAATGGGAGCTGATACACTCCTCCACGACGTTATTATAGCGATTTTGTAGCGATAATATATAGAAATTGAAAACAGTATATATAAATATATGAACCGAAAACAAAAAGTATATAAAAATTCATTCTATAAATTAGTATATATTAAAAAAAAATGAAAACAGTATATATAAACATATAAACTGAAAACAAACAGTATATAAAAATTTATTCGGTAAACAATATATATTTAAAAAAAACGAAAATAGTATATAATATATATATGAACGAAAGCAATATATAATTTCAATGTGTTGCTACAGTATCTCCGACGTGATATCCAATTTCCCAATATAAATTGTGAGACAGAAAAATGAAGACCTCTTTATTTTTCACTGTTTTACACCAATTATTTCACCTGTTAGACATAAATTATGAGTTATACTGAATGTCTTTCTGAACTACTGATTCAATTATTTACACCAATTATTTCACCAATTATTTCACTGTTTTTAACTTTTATATGGACATGTGTTCTTATTTTCTATCAAATTATGAGTATTTTCAGAAGAGTATATTACCTTTATTCAATAACGTTGATTTGTTTTATTATCTTATCCATTGAGTTTATATTGGACCGATTTCCCTCAATTATTTATTATTTGAGATTAAATTCAAATATAATATGAGATGTTCATCTTTTAAAACACATGAATTTTTCTCATCCTCTTCAAAAAATTAGTTCAACATTTTCCTACTAAATCTTTATGTATAAATTTGTTTGAATTTTTTTATAGTTTCATGTTGACATGGTTTTGATTTAATTTTTTCTTTGGCTTGAATATATTATGTAAGAATGTTCAAAAAGTACATAAGTAGTAGTTATAAAAGAAAAAATATATATTTATATATTTGACATAACGTAACTAAATCCTTAAAATATGTTATAATGAAATGATGTCATCTGAAAATCGAGAATTGAAATTTGTTCAAATTTGCATTACAGTACGAAACTTTCCTTAATTTCAACCAGTTTCCTCAGTGACTAACTAACTGTTCTGAACTCAAATCTATTGCTTAGAAAGGGACATTTGCCTTGACCAGCAAGCCTACCAAAAGCCAACAAAATTTATTAAAAGCTACATATATTTCCTTTATTTTCTTGTCTTTGAAAAATAAATTCAACTTCATCACTTTCATGTAAAGCGGTGACTGATTAAATGACTGATTTTAACTTTACCACAGTGGCTTTAGCCTTTAATAAAACAAACCATTTACTTTAATTTGTTATTAAATCAAAAAATATGAATGAGAAATGGACAGGGAGGGGCCATGGGAGTGAATATGAATTAA
The DNA here is from genome assembly GCA_027726005.1 of Juncus effusus. Taxonomy (NCBI): domain Eukaryota; kingdom Viridiplantae; phylum Streptophyta; class Magnoliopsida; order Poales; family Juncaceae; genus Juncus; species Juncus effusus. Next base: position 9,288,682 of record CM050904.1, on the reverse strand, counting down.
AGAGGAATATTAATGAGAACTTAACAGAGTACGTGACTTGGCCTCATATGAGTACTGCAGCGCCGAGTGTTATTACATCAGGTATATAATATAGGAAAATGCACAAAAATGACGTACTGGAGTACTATTACAACGCACTGTAGATATATTGTTATTTTTCATTTTATATATTATTTTATCATTTAATATACTGTTATTTATTCTTTGTGTATTTTTTATTTTTTTACTTTTATATACTATTTTCTCATTTTATATATTGTTTTCCCATTTTTATATACTGTTTTCAATTTTTATATATATACTGTTATAAGAAAATAATTATATATACTGTTATGTATATATTGTTATTAGAAAATAAATTATATATACTGTTATTGAATCCCGTCGTGAACAGTCGTGCTATAGTGTGTCGTTCTGTAGCAGGTCCTATAATATAAGCTTGTCCAATGTTGTTTGGTGTATATCAATATCAATTATCAACCCTTTCTGTATACACCCTAGTAAAGTTCAAATAGTTTTGGTGAAATAGGAACGAACACATGTAACAACCATGTGAATATGGTGAAGTGATTTTATTTTATTTTATTTGTGTTGTGGAAGCAAATAGAAAGTGATTTACTTATGATGGATATGTATTAAAAGTTATTTGTGTTATTTTAGTATATGTTGCTTTACTTGGTCTAATTATTGGTATATGCTATTTTGATTAGTTATATATATATTACTTTATATAATAATTGCATACACATATAGCATTGTTTTAGTAGATATCACATACCGTTAAATGCAGGTACGGAACTTGACTCGATTTTCTGGGAGAGCAAAAAAATCATATGGTTTGGGCTCTCCTCTTAACTAGGTAGATCCATGGTAGCTCTCACATTTATTTACCTTTGAAATTAATGAAAAGCTGACACATGACACTCTACAAGTACGAAATAACATGCCTTAATAGTTCTAAATCATGGTTCATTGTCCTACTAGATGGTGGTAATTAATGTAAATTATATTGGTCATGGTTAGCAAACCATGATTTACATGCAAAGTAAAGCATCATTTTACAGTTGTTTATTCAATTGTCACAATGATTTTTTTAATCTCAATTGTCACAATGATTAGTTCATAGGTTTTATTATTTTTTTAAATCCCTGATGTTCAGAACTCTAAACTATGTGCATCTTTCTCTTTATTAAAATTAGATGCTGCTACCGACGATTAGTGCACGAAAACATCTGAACTTCTGCATGTGAATTTTCTTTTCTATTTTCTAATTTATTTTAGTTAAGATTAGTTAGACTCTCCCTTTCTCATTTGTTATAATGCATTCTCTCCACTACAAGTTATATAATTATATTGTATAATATATGTAGAGAATTTTAGAACTTCACCAACAATTTTTCCCATTTGTTTTTTATTTATTTTTTCTGGTTGTAAGTGAAATATGATGTCGGTAAACATTTTGTATTTCTCAGTAAAAACATCTCTCACTAGAAAAAGAAAATAATAATAATAATAATAATAATAATAATAATTATAATTATAATTATTATTATTATTATTATTATTATTATTATTATATCAATTCACACTGCAATGAAGATATTTAAATATATAATCAAAATCAGAAAATAAAGATTATATTTTTTTTCTTTTCAATACTGTTGGAGTTGCTTTCAAGTATATCTGACAAAATCTTGAGAATAGAAATAGATGATGTTTGTGCCAACTAATATATGGGAAATCCAAAATCATGCCGGGTCAAGCACGACCCCGCCGCGACCGTATACTATTTCTTCCGTGTTTCTATATATGTTTTGTTTTTTATATAATATTTTCGTTTTTCACGTATATACTGTTTTCATTTTTCACGTATATATTATTTTCTATATATTATTTGTTTTAAGTTTATATACATTTTGTTGTCTCTACATACTGTCGTACTGCACGACAGAAAATTCCGTCGTGCAACATCGGGTCTCGTAATATATAGCCGCTCTGTCTATAGCATCACCTAATAAATAAATGGAAAAAAAAAATACTATGTGTACATATAGTGTAGATTTATGAGGATGTTTTTCAAATTTTTTAGAATATGCAGGGATTATATATGAAATTATCCCATAGATAAAAACTTCTGGGGAGAAGTAAAGATGAAGTGTTGCTTCATATTTTTATTCATCAAAACCCTTGACTTGGGAGACAATGCAAGTTAGTGGTAATCTAATTAATCATACCATATATTTACTCAAAAGTAAATCATTTTTGGTCTAATTAACTAAACATATTTTAATCTAACTAATTAAATAATATATTATCAATTCCTGGATATATTAATAAAAAAAATAATTAAATGGCTTATTTTATAGTACAAATTTTTTTAATTTTTTTGTCTTCAATTTCTAGATTGTTACTCCATGGTAGTTAGTATTGACAAAATCATGTCAAATAAGACTTTGTTTTTTTAAAATGGCCATCAAAAAAGTTAATTCAGAAACTAGCCCAATTTTCAAATTATTTGCAAAACTAGCCGTTTCGCCCATTAAACATTAGTTGTTTCGTCCAGTAAGTGGGCAAAACAGACATTTTTCCATTTTCTTAATCCCTTCAGCTAATAACACTAAAACAACTGTTAATTAAGACAAAAATTGAAAAAAAAAAGATGTTTTACCCACTCACTGGTCGAAACTGGTAAAAAAAAATTGCTCTAAATTGAAAAAAAAATGACTGTTTCGCCCATTAAGTGGGCGAAACAACTATTTTTCCATTTTCTGCATCCCTTCAGAGTTGTCAATTAATGTAAAAATTGATAAAATAAGATGTTTTGCCCACTCACCGGTAAATTTTTTTTTTTGGCTCTAAATTGAAAAAAAAATGACTGTTTCGCTCAGTGAGTGGGCGAAACATTTTTTTTCTATTTTTGCCTTAATTAACAGTAGCTTTAGCGCTAACAGCTGAACATATCAAAAATGATTGTTTTATCCAGTGGAGGAGCGAAATGGCTAGTTTTACAAATAATCTAAAAACTGAACTATTGTTTTTTTTGGTCATTTCAAAAAAAAAAAGTTGTCAAATAAGCACCGGCTACCAATAATACCTTATCTAAATTTTGCATTTCTTTTCAAATTGACAATGAAAAGTAACAAAAAAAAAGCAAAAATAGTAATAAAATTCACTAAAATATTGAATAAATTAGGAGTGAAGAGGGGTCACTTTCTTGCCACTATGATATGATTAAAAACAAGGAGCAAAGACTTTGGGCAAGCAATGCTGTTGAGAGGTCAATTTTATTCCCTCTTGTTTGTTCTTTCCTCATCCCCTGCTACTTCTAATCATTCATTTGGAACCAACATTTGTCAATTCCATTGTATACAAGTTTTACTCATTACCCCATTTGGTATCAAGATAAATTCAAGGGTCAACTTTGTATTTTCTTAATAGACTCTTCTAATATAGGCATGGTGCTGAAACTAAAGAAAGAATTTCGAAACTCTTAAACTAACACATTTTGTACCCTTCATATGTACTCTCTTTTTAATCTATATATATTTTTTGAAAACATATAATTTTTGTACTTACAGATACTCTTTTTATATCCTCTCATATATACTATACTCCTTTTTCATGTCTACATATTCTGTTCTTAATATTTATTGTTTTACAGAATAAAATATGTATCTTTTATATAAAAATATATATATTTTTGAGTGATCTTATATATTATTTTCTAAGAACTATATACTATATGTTTTTGCCAAAAAGAAACGTTGTGCTGGTGTTGATTATACCGTTCATGCAATATCACATCAAAAAAAAAATATCACTAACATATGTGTATATTTGTGAGTATAGTATGAACGGTGACATATTCTTGACCGAAAATAGTGATGGGGCTAACAAGTTTACTCATACATTCCTGTATTTGTCAATAATTTTGTGTGTGTTCCGTGTGTGTGTGTTGGGGGGGGGGGGGGGGAGCTGAGATACACTCATCTTTATTGTTATGTAATAATATAATATACTAAATTCTTTATATATAATATTCCAAAATCTTTTGAGTATTATTATATCCTGTCTATATTAAGATCTGTCTCTTATTAAAAATAGTTATCATGTCCAAACTCCAGGAGAGAAATTTTTTCAATAAAAAAAACTAATTCCTTGCTGATTACATGAATAATCTCTTGAAAAAGTAGGCAATGTGGACGAAATGAGAAATATGGGGCATTGTATGAAAAAATAAAAGATGGAAAGGAAATGAAAACAAAAAGGACCAGAAAACAAAGAAGGACCATGTTTAAATATCCTTCATTTAATAGGAAGAAAACTAGGTATAAACAACATGAAGAAATGAATTGTTTTGGCCTAGGTAGCTGGCAATAGTGAACCACTTGAAGGACTTGTTGTTAAGACTTGTTCAAAGTCTGTACTTGATTCGACTCTGAAAAAATTTCAATTGATTCATGAGACTGTAATTTGGTTTGAAGCTTATATCTGAGAGGAAGCCGGACAAACCGATATAATCGATGTGATAAAAGCCGTTAACGAACTCAATCTTGACCTAAAATTACAGCACAACTGAATCGAACTGAACTCATCTGTTTGAGCCCTTCTTTCTTCCTAACCCTGGGCATTTTTTCCATGCTTTTAGGAGCAAATCTCTAGGCTCTTAAAAGCACTATGGAATCTTGGAGGAAGATTAATTGTGGCTTAGGACCACTAAAATATATTTTTATTAGTCTAACTGTACATTAAATGGGGCAACAATTGAACAATTGAGGAGACCATCCTTGAGGAAGACACAATAATATGGCAACCATACAAAACAAAATAATTTTTAGTCCAATTAACATATACATTCTTTGCAGATAGAGACCATAATAAATCGTTTGGCAAATTCATCTGGAAACTCAAAACTCTTCCAAGAGTTAAATTTTTCGCCTGACTTATGAATAATGAAAAACTCTACACAAGAGATAGGCTAGTAAAAAAGGGTATATACAGACGGCACAATGCACCCTTTTGTGCCGCAACAACATAAGAATCTCACACATATCTTTTCGCACAATACAACTATACACACGCGATGTGGGTGAAAGCATGCAATATCTTTGGAAAAACCCCATGACCAATAATCCACTCCCCGATAAAACTCTATAGCTGAATGCTTAAGAGAATCATCAAAATGCAAAGAAAAAAATGGAGAATTGTCTAGAGCGTAACCTGCTGGGAAATCTGGAAAGAAAGAAATGTCAGGATCTTCCAAAATAAAAGAAGCAGTAAGGAACAAATATTCTCTATCATTCTGGAAAATGTCCAAGAATGAAAAATAGTGAAGGACAAGACTCAAGACCGACAAGAAGCCCAACGTTTATCAGAAAACCCGCCAGTCAAGAGCTTCACCTAGACTTGTTAGGATATAGACTTTATTTTTCTTCTTGAACACTACATGCTCAGGAAATTGCATGTAAATAAAAACTTTTGTAACACTTTTATTAATGCAAAGTCTAAGTAGACAAATTGCCTACAATTCTCAAAAAAAAAAAACAATATATATATATATATATACATTAAATGGCTTAGGTATGGGTGACAAAAAAAAAATCTTTTGCATCTTGATGCAATTGTTTGAGTTTATATTCTATAAATATTCTCACTATTGGAATATGTGGAGATTCAACATATTCACATATCCACAGCCTACGAGTTTGTTTTAAATAAACCCAAACTAAGTTATTCTTCGACATAATCGAAAGTCAAAGTTGCTAAATTCCACTAACACGAAGCCAATTTTAATCGAATCTGAGTAATCTAAAACAGACTGAAATCATACTAACTCAAATTCAATGTGTTGTTACTGTTTTATGACATTATTCTATAGAGTGGATATTTACAATTCTGTTCAGAGATATACAAAACCAAAAGAAATTACAATTTAGTAAAAAATATAAATATTTACAAAAAACTAGAAAGAGGAAACGACACTTGGTATTACACTCGGAATTTGGGCATATTTTTGTCAAATTGACTTCTTTGAAATTGGGCCTTAAATTTGTATTTTGTGGCTCTTACAAAAATGGCTTGATCCACATAAAAATATGAATTGGGCCTAAAAATTGATTATCCTTATTTTTTTTGAATATATAATATTTTATTAAATAAAAATGATTTTTTGTACGACTTCTATTTTGGTTCCAACCGAACCAACAATCTTTGTTTTATTGTGCATTGCACCCAATCAGAAACACTGCAAATATATAATTATGGATCAGATTTTCAATTTTAAGAAAAGAACTAGGTAAGAAACTACATCGAGGAATTTATTCACCACATTTTATCCAGATCATTGAATTTTAATTCTTAATTTTCGTTGCAGAAACACTAAAAATTAAGCTTGTCCAAATTAGTTCGTATTTAATTCTTAATTTTCGTTGCAGAAACACTAAAAATTAAGCTTGTCCAAATTAGTTCGTAAGTACGCATCCATTATATGATGATATAGTAATTTAAAAGATCCAAAGAAAAGAAAAAAATACAAAAAAATTTGATAATCTATCATAAAAAACACATATTACAATAAGTATGCATCCATTATATGATGATATAGTAATTTATTACAAACATGCGTTACTCTAAACTAGAGGTACCATCGCTTTGCTTCTGCATATAAAAATATTTAATTTTATAATTTTCAATTATGATGATAAATTTCATATTTAAAATTTTTGAATGACATTTTTAATATTTTGTTTGAGAAAGTATATTATACATCTTGTATTTTACATTAAAAGCATGAACTTTTTTTTTCTAAAGCATGAACATATCTTATGAATTTCCAAAAAAGTCATATTTGATATGTTCAACTTTGTGAAAAAGAAAAATATATTGAAAACAAAAACTATAAAGTATGAATAGTTTTAAAATTCAAATAATGAATGCACAATAATTATTCTATTTGAACATCATAAATATTTTATTTTATATTTGACTTTATTTTTTATCATTTGTATTTTTTTAGTAAACAATAAAAAAATATAATAATATGGTAATAAGAAATAGAATAATATGGTGGGATACTTGCGCATGCATGAATGGATTGATATCATTTCCCAAAACTTTATTTATCCACATGATTATGTCAGACAAATTGTAAGAAAAAGTATCACTAATCTTATGTGGACTGTCATTGATATACAATATGCAGTGAATCAAAATTGTAGAGATATCCTCATACTATTTAATAGATATACACTATATAAAATCATTTAATAAATGCAAAATACGCTTATTATTGTATTGTATCTTCAAATGAAAAAAAGGAAAGTCGTATAACGGTCATATTATCCTACAAAATTAACCGTTCTATAATTTTCTCAAAGTAATGTGGCACAGAAAATCTGGAAGTTGAAAAATGCTTCTCTTTACACGTGTTGCCACAAAAAAGATGAAATTAATAAAATGAGTTCAAATATATAACAAAACAAATCCGTTTCACACTTGTTCATAAAAGTAGTGGCAAAAAAAATCAAATTAAGAATACGTGTCACCTCCTCATCAATTTCAATATATAACAAAACAAACCCGTTTCACACTTGTCCATAAAGGTAGTGGCAAAGAAAATCAAATTAGAAACACGTGTCACCTCCTCATCAATTTCAATATCATTAAAGAGAAGTGAAGGTAGTGACAAAGAAAATCAATTAGGAACACATGTCACCTCCTCATCAATTTCAATATCATTAAAGAGAAATAAAGGTAATGACAAAGAAAATCAAATTAGGAACACGTGTCACCTCCTCATCAATTTCAATATATAACAAAACAAACCCGTTTCACACTTGTCCATAAAGATAGTGACAAAGAAAATCAAATTAGGAACACGTGTCACTTCCTCATCAATTTCAATATCTTTAATAAATAGAAAAATATCTAAACATATGTTACAAGCATCATTCCTATTCCAAAAATACACTACCAAATGGAAGAAAAAAAAAATACTGTACAAACAAATATGAAATAACAACTTAAAATAGCCTCATGACAAGTACATAAACATAAAAAAGAAGTAAAAAAAAAAATCTTTCAAGTTTCAATACCATCCTTGTACTGGCCATCTCTTCTCAAGATTAGGCAGCCATGAAGACCTCCTCTTAACTCTCTCTCCCCCCTGCTCTCTCTCTCCTCCAAACACAGACCTCAAAAGGCTCCAACCTTTACTTCCTTCTGGTCTTTCATGCGGCATTTTTACATGATTATCTTCTTCAGGAAAAATAATCGGAGAATTTTTAGGCAGTCTTTCGTAACATAGAACTGAGTCAAAGTCTGACGAGTCGACTGAGTCGATTACGATTTGATTAACGCTTCTTGGCTGGCCGGTGCCGGTGAAACAAGATATACATCCTATTTTTGTTTCTTCTTGCATATCTATTAATTGGCTTAGCTTTTTCTTCTTTGTTGTTCTTTTAGGTTTTGGTTAGGGTTACAGGGTGGAGAGTTTTTTTATAGAGAGAGACAGAGAGAGAAAGAGGTGCTTGACATGATGTGTTTTAACTTTTAATTACGAAGATCTCCATGTTCCTTAAAATAATATATTTGTATAATAACTCATTAAAAATATTTGTTCATAAGCTTGTATTTGTCATAATATTTTACAAGAAGCTTTTTGTTTGTTGTATATACACACGATTGAATATATTCAAGTTCAGGTCGAATAATCGCATATCTGTGACAGCTGAGGAAAATCAAAATTAAAAAGTCTTAGACCAATGGGTCATTTTAATATAATTGTGCATGTTTTTGTTTAAAAAAATTGTGCACACGTTCGAAGAAGAGATAATCCTCTGCACTTCAATTTTTGTATTGTTTTGATATTTAATTTCTGTATCTTATTAAATGTGCACAATTAGTCCTATTATTACAACGAGTAACAAAATTTGAATAGTTTTTGTTTTATAGATAATGAGATGAATATAAAAAGATGATAAATATAATGCAATAATTTGTACGTTGAGAAAGGAGTAAAATCAGTATCTACAAAGTTATTCTCATAATTTGTTGTTCTAAGGAGTAATGGGGTATACTTCATAAAATACAAGAATTTAAATATTGAAACGAATATTACATGATTTAAAATATAATTTTATTGAAGAAATATCTGGACTCTTGAATGATCCTAAGAGCTAAGGCCCTCTTTTTTTTTTGTTTTTGCAAAATCACTAATGGGCCCATTTAAATAGTTCTGCGTGCGTCCCATAAATTCGAAAAGGCTGCTTATATGTAATTCAATAATTATAAAATTACAAAAGATAATCTTAATAAATTTCCTTAGATTTAGTTGTAATAGTTTAATATGAAATTGACTTTACATAGCCAAATAAACCCGCAGCCTACTTTAATATGATATTGATTTTATGCAGTCAAATAAACCGCTATCGCAGCCGCTGTTTCAGTGCGGCAAATGCTTCCAATCAAATATATACAATTTTAAAAATAAATTAAATATACAATATGATAAATATTGCACCAATTAGAATATTTCATCCATGTTGTAATTTATAGGGGACTCATGTAATTCATTAAATCAAATCAAAATATTTCATAACAGAGTAATAGAAAAGGGGCAAAAGTTTACATATAGCTACGCATATTTATTCATAAAAAAATGAAGACAAAATTTACACTGCTGATTATTACTCTCTTGGAGAATTTTCGTACTTCACATAACCTCCATTCTACAAGAACCCCATTTTACACAACTTAACCACCCAACATTCAATTCTACACTCAACATCCAAAACATATCACACATGTAAAACGTATATATCATTCCGCGAAGTGATATTTTGATGGCTTTAAGGACCACAACATATGAAACTTTTGTCACACCACCTTTTCAAACGAGACGTCTTTTGAAACTACGAGTCGTGGACTGATACGACTGCACCAGCACGCCGACTCCGATACCGAAACCGACAAATATTCCGAGACCGATACCAACTCCGACCCTAACACCAGCATTGAACCATGAAAGCGTACCGTTTTCCTCGTAATCCGTGTAATATTCGGACGAATAGAAGTTCATGTGGTTTGAGTCTATGTCGGTTTCCGGCTTATAGCAGCGATATGTGGATAACTAGAGAGATGGAGTAGGGTAAATTATTAAATTATTGAAGTAAATATTCGAAAGAAAAGGGATTATTGAAGTAAAAAGGTCGGAAATAATGATTAAGAGTTTTGTAATTTATGTGTTTATACGATAGATATAGAATGGATACAATAATTTAGAAGTATTTGGTGTCATGTTTTGAACTTATCATCTATCAAAATATGCATCAAGATTCACTCTATGTAACAAACGAAGTATTTCTTTCTTCTTTAAATATATGAAGCTCAAATTTTTTATTACATAGCACGAATCTTAATACACATTTAATGGTTGTTGTATTCCAAGTATCAGGCCTCAAAAATTATAAAGTATTTTAGTCATCTTCATAAATAATAGTAATTAAAACAAATATGAAAAAAAAGTCAAATTAATAAGAGAAAAATGTACCATAGTGTCATCATAACAAGACACATCATCCTTTACTGAACCACGATCAAGAGATTTAGTCAAAATTACCGGATTGCCCTCAAAACAACCCGCAATATAAACTTCAACTTTCGGTAAATCCAAATCCAAATCTTCCATATCAATTTCAGATCCATTTTTACAACAGGCTTTAGCAAGCTGGCAACTCAAACCCCATTTATTATTATCGGATGGCTCCAACTGACCGAAAAGAAACAACTCGTCTCCATTTAGAACCTCAAAATGGACGCCTCCATTTGTGATTCTAATCGTGTCTGTGCTTATGTATGTGGATTCTTCTGATGACCTGTCGACTCGGTCTCTTCTTAGAGAAATGGTGAGACAGTTTGAGTCTGAGTCTGAGTCCGAGTCGGAGTTTGAGTTTGCTTTGAGAACCGTGCTAGGGTTTAAGGGGATGTGGTTGACTTTTAAATGGTTGGGAGTTGACTCGAAATTTGTGAGTTTCATGTAGAAGACTTTTAGGTCAAAACAAGGGGATTGTTTCGGGTCGAGTTTTAGGGGCTCGATTGGAAAATTGTCGGCAAGGTCGTGAAAAGTCCCCATGATTATTTATGAAGAATTTTGATGCGGTGATTTGAATTAGTTATGAGTTGAGTTTAGCTGAAATGTTAAGGATGGTAGGTAATTAATTGATATATTAGGATGAGGAAAAATAAATATTGGTGGTATAATTTGTTAGAACTTTTCAATTTGATACCAGTTATGTTCAAATTTTTTTTTTTTTTTTTTTTGAGAATTATGTTGATTGAGATAAATTGGTACAAAATTTACATTGAAAGCAAAAAAAAAAAAGTGAGCAATTTGAGTAAATTATCTTGGCCAACAAGAAAAATAAGAATTTAATGTTTATACAAGAAAATATTGGGAATTTAGTTCTACTATCAGTTAGTATGTGTTGAGATAGAACTACAAAATCTTGTATTTACAAAGGAGGGATACTCAAAATTGAAAAGAAAAAAAATACCAACAAGCTCAAATTTGAGTAAATTGAAGTTCTTTTTTGGTAGGGACAGTAAGAATTCTAGTGCATACTTCGAATTATTTGAAAATTAAAGTTTTGAAATCATAATATATCACCAAAACTGAAATTAGCACTGAATGTACAGTAAAAACAAAAGAAAAATCATTAGTTTTACTAAAAAGTGAGAAATCATACCAACAAAACAAAGCCCATAATTGAAATTCCAACTCCCTCTCTCTCTAAAATTGAAGGTGAAGCTGATAAAACAGTGAGATACTCATACTTTCAGTTTCACATGGAAAATTGTATAGAAAAAATGAATAAAAGATGAAGAGAGACAAAAGAGAAGAGCTGCTGCTTCACACATATAAGCTCCACGTCACACAAAACGACTGACACAGGCCATTCCTCTTCCACCGCATGGACCCTATAAAAATAAATAAATAAAAATGATATATATTCTTAAATAAGCCTATAAAAATCCAAATAAATTTTATATCTCTTGCATTTTTTTTTATAATTATCTTTTATACCCCCTGTACAAGTCAAAATCTCTTTCAGAGCCCCCACAAGAGAAATAATCTTAGATTGCTGTAGTTTTTTTGTTATACTAGATTAGACCCTCGCTCCGCTTCGGATAAAAAAATTTAACAAATATTTGTAATGATTTATAAAGATATATATGTTATGTCAATTTCACTTGGTATATAAATTTGCTCAAGATATAATGAAACTATGTTCTTGTGTTGAACCTCATTGAGTTGTTTCATTACACATGAATTATAGTATCAAGAAAAAAGTTAAAATATATAATAAGAATAATTTCATCCAAACAATAAATTAGAATAATCCATAAATTACACAAAAAAACTAACTAATCAATCAAAAAATTTCAATAAGGTAAAAATTTTCTTGAATTATATAGTTCCCATTTTTCCTTTTTTTTTTAAAGTATCCAGCCTAAATTTAATGAAAAATCTTTATCTTATAATTTTTTTGGAAAATTTTATGTAGAAATTTTTGTAAATAATTTTCTGAAATATGTTAACTGAAAATAATTTTTTTGAAAAATATTTGTATGGGAATTTTGTGGCGAAATATTAATTTTTAAAATACTATCTACGATAGATTGTTTTATTTTACATTTTTATATTTCTGAAAATAATAAAACAAAATATTATATCATAAAACTTAATTTTTTATTTTTTATTGGATAAAATAAAAGAAAATGTGATAAAATGATGATTTTTTTAAAAAAAATTGGTTGGAATGTTAAAGACAATCAAGTAGAAAAATCAAAAGTAAATTCATTTACCTTATAGGAATTAAAAGAGTGGATTTAGAAATATATAAGTGGATTAATAAAAATATTTACTATTTTTTTAATTGGGGGTTTATAAAATTTTCTTATACATATTGTTAGTTTGATATCATTGGGTACATGTGTTTTAATATTATTGTTTCCTTTACATATTATTCTTTCAATATTATTATGTGTTATATTATGTTTGAAAATATAATGAGTCATTTAATTGTGCTAGACATAGACCCGCTACACGAAATACAATATAGAGTCAATTTAATATGTATGCCACATGGGATAAGGGATATACTTTCTAATGTTATCATATGACATGCTTGAGAAAGTAATGGGTCACTTGTTAATGTCAATGTGCTTGGTGGATGACCCGTTACACTGTTTAGGACATAGATGTATTTATATCAATTTCTTAATTAGTGGGGTCATTGTATTCTTTTCTGATTATTTGTAACATGTAATGTAAACAAAATTTCTAACGGGTTGTATTAATACTAATTTATCTTATTAAATGACTCGCTACATAGAATATATGACACAAAAAATGTTGCAAATTTACACGTGTCATCATATCACCAAATTTAGAGAATTGTATATAGGGAAAATAAGTAATAGTCTATTTTGTATAAAAATTATTTAAGCTGAAAACATACAATTTTTTTTTATAAGGTAGTCTATATAATAAATTTCTTCAAAGTAGAGGTCAGGAAGAATAAACCACCACATTTAGTGGAACATCCCTAAATCATAAACTAGGCCCTCATAGATTTGGCCATCTACATCAGAAAGAGAAACTCGAATTTGGATTTAAATTTGATAAATAATCCACAGAATAATGGTCACCAAGAAAAATTCAAGTACTAAATTTAATGATGTGATGGATTACTTTGTGTGTGGTGGTCTCTCCTTAAATGTGTGGTGATCTCTCCTTAAATATCAATGTCATGACAGTTACGGATCTTGACAGAAGAAATTAGGAGGTTGAGAAAAATTAACTCTAGTCTTTTATTTTTTATTTTATTTTTGAATCTTTTTTATTGAGCCACATCATCATTTTTATCTGACCATTCAATTAATTTTTTTTTTTTCAAATCTCACATTTTCATTTTCTCAAATTCATTAATATTTTATGGCAACATACGTGTGCTTATTAAAACATAATTATATAATTAGTTGAATTATTATTTTGTGTTATATTCTCAATTCATTGAGAACCATTAAATTTATTTCTATCCGTTAAATATAATATAATATAATATAATATAATATAATATAATATAATATAATATAATACAATACAATACAATACAATACAATACAACAACACAACACAATACAAGACAATATAATATAATATAATATAATATAATATAATATAATATAATATAATATAATATAATATAATATAATATAATATAATATAAAATTAATATAATATAATATAAAAATTACATCAAATTGTCAGAGCCATTTATTTATTTTTCCCGAAAGATAATAAAACGCACAACCGGCTTTAAAAACAAACAATTAAAAATCAAATTCCGGCCCATCCAACAAACTTGGCCCAAAATACAAAATTTCGTCATCCTTAATTAACTCATTCTTTCTCAATTTTTCATCAATTCAAAGCCTGATTCAGTGATTCTCCATTTTCAATTCCACCCAAAAAAATTCTCCAAATTTGAGAAAGAAAACGATGATTAAGGCAGTGATGATAATCAGCACTCAAGGCCAAGCTCGCCTTCTCAAATTCTACGAATTTCAGGTCAGTTTCAGAAAAAAAGATGACTACTTCATTTTTTTTATTTTCGTTCTTTGAATTTTTCTCTTTTTTCTGATTTTAGCCGCCGGAGAAGCAGCAGGAAATCGTCCGGAATGTGTATGGAGGTTAGAATTCGTTTTTGTGGTGGAATTTTAACTAACCCAATTTGTGATATTTAATCTTGTTTGTTAACTTTAAAATTTGTTGTTTTTTGTGATTTCAGCTTTGTCTGGACGGCCTGAAAATGTGAGCAGTTTTGTTGATGCAGAGTCGATTTTTGGACAGGTATGTTTTATTTGAGCCTTGTGGAATCTAAATGCTTAATTTCTCAATAAATTAAGGTCAATATTTTTTTTAGATTAAATTAAGGTCAATTTAGTAAAAATGATCGTTCTTTATTGGGCAGTTAAATCTAGTTTTGAGCATAATTAATCTCAATTCACTCTTAGTTTTGCAATTGAGCACCCCAAGAAGCTTAGAAAGATACAAAAGTGAAGAAAAATGGCAAAAGCCCAAAAAATTTAATTCAATTTCACAAAAGTTAAGGTTTTAAAATGTAATATTAACCCAATATGTAATGTAGGGTACAAGACTAGTGTACAAACAAATGGCGACACTTTATTTCGTCTTTGCTTTTGATAATTCTGAGAATGAACTTGCCATGCTTGACCTAATTCAAGGTAATAATACTTATATATTTTTTTTTGGAAATTTTATAAATTTACTCCTAATTTTATTCTCTATTTCTCAAGTCGTGATTTTTTATTTGAAATAATTTGTGATGTAGTGTTTGTGGAAACCCTAGATAAATGCTTCAAGAATGTTTGTGAGCTCGACGTGATTTTCAATTTCAACAAGGTTATTAATTTTTTTATCTATTATATATGTTATTAATTATATTAACAATTCAGGAATTATATGCTAATAGGTGTCAGTTACCCATTTGACTGTTGGTTTGACCAAATTTATCCCTTTTTCTAATTTCTTGAATTTAAGAAAAAGTCTAAATTGGGTTAAAAGAATAGGATTAATTGAATTATAATTGCATATTTGAGGATAAATCAAGATTAAATTCGGTTAAATTCAGAATTATAAGTCAGGCATAATTACACAATTGAGACCATTGAAAATTCAACGTGAAATTGGAAGTTAAAATGAGACTTGTTGCACAATTGATAGTTAACTAATACTTTAAATTGTTATTTTTTAATATTTTTCCATGAAATTGCAGTTGCATACAATTTTGGATGAAATGATACTTGGAGGCCAAGTAATAGATACAAATTCTGAGCAGATTATACAACAAGTTGACGAAATTACAAGGTACAATAAAAATTTTCCCCAATTTGAAATTAAGCCCAAATTAGTCCAAATCTTAACCTAATTTTACCCTTGATTGTGCAACTAAGACCAAAATAAAATTAACAAGACACGAAAATTGAGATGAAAAATAGTTAAATTTATATTTCTTGCGAAATAATGGTACAAATCTCACCAAAATAATACAAAAACTTTTTAGTTATTCCTTGATTGATTTGATTAATTTTGCAATATTTTAATCCAAACTATTTCTGTAATTCATTAAAATTTTGATAATATTTATATTTATTAATGCAGGATAGAGAAATCATCAAGCACTACAAGCCTCGTTCCAAAATCCATTTCAGCTCGATTTGGCCGATAGTTTTTTTCCCCTAAATTAAAATTTCAGTTTCTTCTAGAATATTCTTTTTAATCTTTTGTAAAATTAAATTTCAGATCATGTTTTTTTTTGTATTTCTGTTAGAGAGGTGTAGTGCAGGAAATTGACATGAAATTTGTTTGATATTTTTGCGTGGTATTTTTCTATTTCGAAATTGAGCAATATATATAATTTTTTTTGTTTTATTTTTCAAGTGTATTCGTTTCATTGCACGAATTCTCTTTTAACATAATTTGAAAACTCTATTTTTGTTAGATTCTCTTGACGAAAAATAGTTTTTTTTTTTTTGACAAAATGCATTCTGCAATAATTATAAAATGGTCTTATAGATTATAAACAAAGATACTAAAAATATGGGAAATGTGCAATCACTACTTTTAAATCACTTCTATATCACACTCCGTTCAACTATCAATCTTTGGCCGATTGCTCGTTGAGTTATATATACTGTTTTTGTGTTTATGTACTGTTTTCAAAATGTATATTTTATATATTTTTTATTTTATATATTATTTTTCTATTAAGATATAATGTTTTTGTGATTTACGTATTAGGTTTTGTATATACCGTTTTCAAAATATATTTTGCATGTTGTTCTTTTGGTTTATATATGTTGTTCTTTTGGTCTAAACTGTTTGCAGATTTTGGTCCAGTTATTTCTACTTTTTCCTAGATGCGTTATTTATCTACTATTAGGAACAAAATGAGTTACTGTTTTTAATGAAATTTTCACAATTCGGATGATTCTTAAAAATAAAAAATATAATATAATTTTCTTTTTGGTATATAGAACAACCTATTTTTAGGATATGTCCTTTCCAGAGAAATATGATAACCCAAAATATATTTAAACAAAACAACATAAATTACTACTGAGACACAAATTAAAACATAATATGAGCTTGAAACTGATTTTTATTAAATCAATAGTTCAAATCTATAATACTATATAGACATCATTAGTTCAAATATAAATTCAAACATAACACTCTCACTCAATCTCTCTCCTATAGCTCTCATAGATTCAAACACAAATTCGCAAAAATTATAACCCAACAACAACAGTAGAAAAAGCCTAATATCGAGCATAAAATCAACAGCAAAAATACTGATCAAAATCAGGATGAAAAGCATAAAACTGGGAGAACTAGACTTATTTGGTTCCTCTTGACTCGAATCATCAATTTGTTCCGCTTGAGTCATAACCTCATCTGAGTCTGAATACTCTGTAAGAAAAGATTAACCCGAAAATGTTAGCACTTACTAATTCTTTTTTGACCAAAGTTAGAAATTCATTTTTCTTATAGCATTTATTTAATTAAGCCGAAAATGTTAGCACTTACTAATTCTTCGTTGAACTATATGTTTATAAATTAATAACATTCTTTTAACAAACAACATTTTTTCTTTTTTCGGTTCGGAGAAAGACCACATATAAAAATTATAAAAAAAGGGAAAAAAGTACCTTGAGGCAAAGCGAGAAAATCTCGCAGCGTCATATTGCACGGTCCAACTGCATCTTGTGCAGTCGGTCTCGCCTCCTCTTGATTATTTGATCTCTGAAATTATAATGTTTCAAATTAGATAAAAATTAAATATGAAGAAATAAAATAGACTATTGAAACAGTACGGCATGCACTCTAGTACGAAAGTTTATATTCTTTATAAAGATTGGTAATCATATATTCCAAGAATATTTTATTACCTTGAATCGGAGATGCCTTAGGAAATCAGATCAACATTGTTTTAGAATCGCAAAACTAGGTCAAACTATTTTTACAATAAAAAAACTAGATCAAACACATTTTTTTTTTTGAACAGTAAGCAATTGCTTACTGGCGGAGATTTTATTAACTAGAAGTTTTACATCATACTTAAATACAATCTCGTTCAAAAGAGCTCAAAGAAGCAAAGTTCTTTGAGCATACTAAGCTGCTGAAAAATAACCTAGCTAACCTAACTAAATTTCTTCCAAAGCTCGGCCTCCGAGTTCACCTCCTGCAGGACATCATGAATGTTCCTGCTGACCCCGTTGAAGACTCTCGCGTTTCTTTCCTTCCATGTTGACCAACACCCTGTCAGCCATGACGTCTGAAAGTATCTTATCTGCAAGGTTGTTCCGTTTGAGACTGCTGGCATTAATGAAGAATATACTTGGGCTATTTGTATGCGCTGACGCTGTGCAATGTGGTGTGTAATGAAGTCAACGAAAGGGCAATGTGAGAAAAGATGACCAACATTTTCCTGTTGCGAGTCTGGACAAAGGACACATGCCTCGTCCAATTGTGGAGTCCATTTGGCGACTTTCTGTTTCGTTGGTAGTTTGGCGTGCAGCATTAACCATGCAAAGAAACGCACCCTTGGCGGCGCCTTTATTTTCCAGATTTGCATTGACTGTGGGTTTCTAATACCTGTATCCGAGAAGAATTTGTATGTCCCATTGGCGGAGAAAACTTTGGATTCCGTGCCTAAATTCCAAAATGGTATATCTTCCTGGTCGTACTGGAGATGCACTTCATTTAGTGCGTTGCGAACCGAGTTCCATTCATTTTGTAGTATTGAGTTGAGTGATCGATCCCAGCTATGGTTTGGTACCATGCATGCGTCATACACGGATGCATGTTTCATTCTTGACCTATGAAATAACATTGGGTATTGCGATTGTAGGGTTTCATGGGAAAGCCATTTGTCATGCCAGAAACTAATGTCACGGCCATTTTTCAAGGTCGTACCGTATTTGGGTGTGAACCATGGTAAAATGGAGATGAGATCTTGGACGAAAAAAGATTGGTTTTTGCCGAAACACTGCGGGAATGACGTATTGTGAATTTTCCTGAGGGTTTCAGACCACAGAGAATGTTTTTCCACTCTAATTTTCCGTAAGTTAAGTGTGATGTTTTGTAGATGTAGGTCGGTGACACCTAATCCACCATTGGCAAGATTTTTCCCGGGAGCATGTTCGTTCGTTCCGTTCCATAGGAAGTTTCTTGCTTTGTCAATATCTTGGATTACTCTTTTGGGGAGTAGGAAGCACTGCATGTAGTGTATAGGCAGTGATGATAGTGTGGCTCATCAAGGTCAATCGCCCCCTCGTAGATAGATATTTGGTTGCCCATCCTCCTACTCGCCTTTGAACCTTGGTGATGAGTGGCATGAAGTCCTCTTTTTTTGGTCGTTTTAAGATCAGTGGTAACCCTAAATATTTGATTGGGAATTCTTCCTTAGCGCAGTCCAAGGCGTGTGATATCCCAGCTTCATAAGACGCCTGTATGTTCACTGAGGAGAAAGTACTCTTTGTGTGGTTAATGGATAGACCCGTTAATATTGCGAAATTATTGATGATCTGTGGAGTTATCTCTAGATTTGATCTATGTGCCTCCGTCAGGATGACTGTATCATCTGCATATTGGATGGCCATTATTGGCAGGAAATAGAGTTGATGTGACAATGAATTGGCAAAAGATGTTATTTTTTGCATAGTCTCAGTCACCAAGACAAATAACAGGGGAGATAGTGGATCCTCCTGTCTCAGTCCTCTTTGATGAAAGAAGAAATTGCATGTGGATCCATTAATTCGTATAGAAGAGGAGGTGGAGCACAGTAGCGCATTGATTCAAAGTACCCAGCGTTCTGGGAAGCCTCTTTGGAGCATCATTTTTTCCAGAAAATACCAATGTATTGTGTCGAATGCCTTGTAGAAGTCAATTTTATATAATATTGCTAGTATATTTTTGTTCTGTGTTGCGTTTAGCAATTCTCTCGTCGTGACGAAAGTTTCAGTGATAGAGCGTTTTTGGATGAATGCGGATTGGAATTTGTTGACAAGAAGCTCCATTTTTGGTTGAAGTCTCCTGGTCAGAATTTTTGATATGATTAGATCAAACACATTTTTACTCATTAGAATAAACAATTAAAACTATTCTCAATCTCTAGCATCATAAACTAGATCAAACTAGATCAAAAAGATAAGGAAATGAAATTTCTAACGTAGATCAAAATCCGGAACAAATCAATAAAAGCAGAATCATGATTCACATACAAGCAAATTAAATTTCAAACTGGATAAAAATCCACCACAATGCTGTCAATAAAAGTAGAATTACGATTCATTACAATATAATACAAGAAAATCGAATTTAAAACACGGATCAAAATCTGCAAATATATTATAAATAAAAGTTGAATTTCGTACCACGTCGCGAAAAGCGGGTGTAATGTATATTTATAGAGAGAGGAGATCTATTAAAAGAATATCTTCATTCTGTTAATCGGGTCATGAGAGAAAAAAGGCGAGTCAAAGATCTACTAATCGGCATTTTTAGATAAAACCAGAAAAGCATTTAAAATTAAAATTTTTAAAGATAAGATATTTTTTAGTTATGTTTTTCTAGTAAATTTTGATTTTTAATTTAAGCCCAACACGATAATTCAAAAAATAAATTTTCAAATTTGAAATATTAATTTTGTTTATGAATTTAAACTTTACTTATAAAATTTGAATCATCTAGAATTGAAGGAAAAAACTGTCTCACTCTCTTTATCAATAGAGAACATGCACCGTAGACAATTTGCTTATAGTGTCATCATAAATTTATTTATGGCTTATACTCGGAGAATCCAAAAATATTAAATTTTTAGTTATAATTTTAGTAACACGATTAGATAATTTGGGGTAGTTTCAAGATATTACCCATATTATGGATACCTTGAAAACATAGAAAATATCATGTATATTCCTACAAAAACATTGCTTAATTTCTTCAATTTTTATGTATACATGAGTTAATGATAAAAATGGATAATTTGATCAATTTTTCGAAAAAATAGCTAGGTTTATTTATGATATTTCCAATTGAATTTTCTAAAAGTGTCACTATAATGGTTAAATCACTCCGTCCAACGGTTAACCTTTACAGGTGCTCGGTAATTTATAAATATTGTTTTTGTGTTATATATATTGTTCTGATATATACTGTTTTTTGTGTTTCTCTTGTTTTTGTGTTATATATATTGTTTTGATATATACTATCTTGTGTATTTTAATATAATATTTTTATTTATATATATTATGTTCAAAGTATATATTCATATATTATTTTTGCTCTTGATACTGTGTTTTTTTTATTCTTATATAATGTTTTTGTGGTATGACTATTATATAACTGTTTTCTATTCTATGTATTATTTTTATATATACCGTTTGTATTGTTATATATTATGTTTTATTTATATATATACCATTTTCAAAAAAATATATTTGTATATACTGTTTCATGGGAAAAAGAAAAAAATTGGTAGTGAGAATAATTTATCATGTCTCTAAAAATATATA
Organism: Juncus effusus; assembly: GCA_027726005.1. Lineage (NCBI taxonomy): Eukaryota > Viridiplantae > Streptophyta > Magnoliopsida > Poales > Juncaceae > Juncus > Juncus effusus. The sequence goes on along the minus strand of CM050904.1, from coordinate 9,267,019 downwards.
TGTACACATATAAAAAATATATTTGTATATACGGTTTCACGGGCATGTCTGATTTGAGGTATTTCAAGATTGATGTATATCTCAAATACTTCATCATGATTATACATGATTTTGAGAATACATGTTAGTTGTTTGATTTGGTGTATTTTAAATAATGTAAAGAAAGAATTCATTGTTTTTTTTTTGATGTAAATCCGGGATTTTAATTTTGATTTAAGTTAATTGTTTCATAATTATAGAGTATATACATAAAATTGTGTACCAATTTTTTAAAATTATTTTGTGCAGTTAAATATTTTAAATATTTTTTATTTTAATGCAATATTTAATTTAATGTAATATTTAATTTTAATTTAATATTTTTTTTGTTAAATTATTTAATATTTAATTGAATTAATATTTAATTTTATATAATTTATTTTATTTTAATTTAATATTTTTTTATGTTAAATTATTTAATATTTAATTTAATTAATATTTTATTTTATATAATTTATTTTATTTTAATTTAATGTTTTTTATGTTAAATTATTTATATTTAATTTAATGAATATTTTATTTTATATAATTTATTTTATTTTAATTTAATATTTTTTATGAAAAATTATTTAATATTTAATTTAATGAATATTTTACTTTATATATTTTATTTTATTTTAATTTAATGTTTTTATGTTAAATTATTTAATATTTAATTTAATTAATATTTAATTTTATATAATTAATTTTATTTTAATTTAATGTTTTATGTTAAATTATTTAATATTTAATTTAATTAATATTTACTTTTATATATTTAATTTTATATTTTTATTTTAAGTTATTTAATATTTAATTTAATTAATATTTATTTAATTTATTAATATTTTAAATTGTATTATTTTTATTTTTTAAAATTTGTTTAATATTTATTTTCATTTAATTTATTTAATATTTTTTATTAATTTATTTAATATATTTTTATTTAATATATTTAATATTTTTTATTAATTTATTTAATAATTAATACTTATAAAATAATTAAATTTGAACCAGAAAGATACTACATTTTGGCTTGAGCGTTATCCCGCATTTTGTGATGTATTACAAAATACTTCAAAGCTATCCAAATATACTTCATTTTATACAAATCAAACAAAAGATTTTATCCGAAATACTTCATTTCACTCTACAATCCTCTAAAATACACCAAATCAAACATGTCCATAGTGTTTTGCATTTCGAATTTTAAAATGAATAATAGGTTTATAGTATGAAATATGAATCAAGGCCATCAACCAATCTACCTTACATATGCACTTCTTTTGAATTTGATACTTCTTTTCTACAATACATCATTTTTACTACAATTTATGAAAATAAATATATTATTTCCCACATTAATGCACTATTTCCAGCCATATATAAACACTTAACTAAGTGAAATCTGATATACCATGTTCAATTCAGAAATTTAAATTGTTAAAATGCCATATAAATACCTTCAAAAAATAAAATAAAATGCCATATAAAATATATGAATTGAATCATAAACGTTATACATACCCATATATGAAAAACAGTATACGAAAATTAAAAATTGAGAAAATAGTATAAACAAAACATGTTCAATTCAGAATTTTAAATTGTTAAAATGCCATATAAATACCTTAAAAAATAAAATAAAATGCCATATAAAATAGATGAATTGAATCATAAACGTTATATATATATATATGAAAAGAAAAACAGTATATGAAATAACAAATCTAGAAAGTAGTATAAGGTAAACAAAGAATAGAATAGAGTATACAAATGCAGGCGTGTTATAGAAAGAGAAGAGAATACATCGATTGAGGAACGAAAATGGAGGCGAGCGACGGCGGCGAAGGAAAGGGCGGCAGCAAGAGGCGGCGGCCGACGGCGGAGGAGGTGGTGGAGAGGCTGAGGGACGACGGCGACTTCGACTCCCTCCGCCTCTCTCTCATCCGCAAAATCAAACACAATGTATTGAATAAGTAACTCTTTAATTGTTTGTAGTGCCCTGGTTATTGAATTGAGCTGTGATTTTATCCAATTAGTGTTAGTTTTGCCCCCAATTTTGGAATTGAGCAACAATTATGCAAAAATGAGCTATTGAATGTGTTTTTTTTTGTGAATTTGTGAAATGAAAAAGGAGGAGCTAAGGAAGAGCATTGTAGAGGATGTGAAGCAATCAGCTGTGTTAAATGCTGATGGTTCTGAGCAGTTAAAACTCAGAGATCTTTCTGATTCGATCTATCAAGAACTTGGGTCTCTCTCTCTCTCTCTCTCTCTCTCTCTCTCTCTCTCTCTCTTAAATTGTCAGCTGAGCCTAATTTATTTCAATTAAGCGTCAATTAGCTCTCAATTTGAACTCAATTTTGTCTAAGCAAACATGAATTGCTTATACTCTGTGTCCAAATTTAATCCTCAAATGTATAATTTAAGTCTGTCAATTTGTGAAGGTTTTTAAGCAAATTCAAGTTTTTCAAGGATTTACATGCAAAATTAACTCTATATACATTTATCTATTTTACGCAGGACCAAAATAATGGGGCAAATTTCTGACGAGGTTTGGAAATTAATAAATTCAAGCGAAGAAGAAATAAAATCGACCGTTGAATCAGTTTACAACCGATTAATAAACCCACAAAAAGAAAAAGAAAAAGAAAAAGAGATAAAAATTTCCACTTCAGTCCCTGGGAAAAGTCAAAATCATAAAGTTGACCAAGAAACTGAACCTGACGAGCCGCCTGGTTTTGCCTTAAAAACAAATGGTAAAAATAATGTAGAAGGATTGAAAGTAAAATTAGGGTTAGAAAAGGAAATTGCACCACCTGGATTTGAACCGCGTAAAAATGGTGCTGATGTGGCGAGTGAGCCTTGTGAAGAAGAATTGGATGCGCCACCTGGATTCTGTTAAATTTTGTAATTTTGAAATTTTAGCTTGAGTGTTTAGTTTGATAGTTGATAAAGTTTATTTTGAATTGTAATTTTAGATAGAACTGGAATTGGATGGTAAATCAGTTCTTTTTTTGTATCAGTTCATGTTTAATTTAGAAGTGGAATGATTTTTAGGGTTCCATGTATATATTATTTTCCATGTTTGAAAATTAAAGCATTGTATAAGTAATATAAAGTTAATAAATATGAAGTTCATGTGTAACAATTTTAGAGTTTTTAATATTTTGTTTGTGATTTTATTTCATCAAATTATTGATTGTACTCTCAGATTATATATCTTCTTTTACTCTCAAATTATTCCAAATGAATATTAGAAACTGCTATTTTTTGCGTGCAGTCCACGTCATAATACACCAAATGAACATTAGAAACTTCACCTTAGTAAGCTTAATTAAAATAAATCAAACTATTTTACAGGCCAATTGTAAATAGACCTTAAGGCCCAAAAGTAAAAAAGAGAGAAAATAACAAAAACACTGCAACATCTCCAGCCTTTTTGGAAGAAGAAGAAGAAGAACGCAAACAATGGCTTCTTTCAAGGTCTCTCTCTCTCTCTCTCTCTCTCTCTATACTTTCTTTGCTAAATAGTAAATACTTTTTCGTACGAGAGAGAAAGGAAGAAGGTTTTTTTTTAATAGTAATTTTCGTGGCAAAATGAGTACACTAAGTATTCGCATTTAGCACTGGAAGAATATAATATTTCCAAGACTCTCTCTCAGAACTTTGTTTCGAAATTTCAGGGCTTTTTTAAGTTTTTTTTAAACAATTTGTAATTTTCTGAAAAATGAGGGGTGAAAATGGAAATGCAGATAATACTGGGTTCGTCTTCAGCTTCTCGCAAGCAGATCCTTTCTGAGATGGGATATCAATTCACTGTCATGGTATTTCATTTTATTTTATGTTTCACTTTCATTTTTAGTACAAGTTCATTTTTTTTTGCTTTTATAACCTTGTAAATACTAAGATTTGTGCAAAATCTCTCTGATTTTGTTACTTTCATATTTAATCGAACAGTGTTATTGTTTGATTAAAGGCAACTTCCCTTATTTTATTTCCTTTTTAGGTACACTAATTGTTTTGTTTGGAAATTTGAACTGGTTCAAAGTGAAAAAAATGAAATTCGCAATCCCAAATTAAAACTATATGTTTTTTACCACTCTTTTTATTTTTGGAAATTTGCAAAAAGCCCCTGTATTAAGTATAAATAACTAACGGTACAGGATTTTCTTTGAATTTCTTAAAAAAGAGTTTTTTCCCCAATTTTCAATAATGGAGGTGCTTTTTTGCAAATTTCGCTATTTTTTTAACATTTAAAAATGGTTTATTACAGGGAGCAGACATAGATGAAAAACAAATTAGATGTGAAAAAGCTGAAGATTTAGTCATGGCATTAGCTCATGCTAAGGTTTGAAATATCTTTTTTTAATCCTATTTTTAATTATTTAATTTTTTCAAGTACCTCAAATTATTTATTTGTTCTTTTTTGTTCATTAACCTGCATGGAAATTAATTTACGAAAACCCTACAGAATCAAGGGCCAAAATGCGAATTTCACTATTTATGTACTTTTATTGGTGAATTAATTGCTTAATTTCACCAATTTTCAAAATAATCTATTTTCTTCAATTGCTTAATTTATTTTATAGGTCCTTGAACCTTAAAAATTAAAAAGAGGAATATGGATAAGAGTGTATAATTATTTATGAAATTGCAAGAACTCAAGGACCAAAATGTAAATATTGCTAGTTATATTTATTTTTAATATATATATTTTTTTGTAAATGAATTTTTCAGGCAGATGCAATAGGAAATAAAATAAAACAAAATGGTTTTGAAGAAAAGGCTTCTGAAACGACTCTTTTAATTACTGCTGATCAAGTAAGTTTGCAAATTACAATTCAGCCCCTGCACTTTTCGTCTATTTCAAACAAGTCCTTCAATTAAATGATGAGATAGAAATGCTTATGGAATTGAACTTCAATTTTCAGCTTTTTTGCCTCAATTAATCCTCAGTTTTGCAATTAATTTAGTTTAAATTTTTACGCAGAATTATGCAATTAAATGCCAAAATCAGCTGAGAAAAAAACAATAAAGAAGATAAAATATATATTGTTACATTTTACTATGTACAATTTCATGCGTAACCCTATAAAGCATATAAATTTCACGTATAAGCCCTTCAAAATCTGAAAATATCATGTAAAATATTAAAATTGGAGGCTAATTTTTTGATCTTTTGAAATAAATGCAGAAAAAAGGGGTATATATATATGAAATTCTTGTGTTTTATAGGGGATATTTTGTAGGGTGAAAATGTAATTTTGATATTTTGAAATTTTGTATTTTTGTAAGGTTGTTTTGCATGGAGGGGTGATAAGAGAAAAACCGAAAGATGCTGACGAGGCGAGAGAATTTATTAAAGGTTGTTAATATATGTTTTTATTATTTAATCCTTATTTGTTTTGATTTTTGTTTAATTGGATTAAAAAGTACAGGAAACGTATTATTTAAATTTGGTATTTAATCTTTACTTGTTATATATGTTTTTTTGTGTGCCAATATCAAAATTTTGTTTGTATTTTTAAACCCAATAAAAATACCAAATTGGCACACTAAAATATACAAACAAAAATTTGGTATACTTGCAGTAAAAGCTTGTTCAGAAGATTTAATTATTAATTTAATATAGTATCATATATTTATTAATTAAAATATATATTTTTTTTATATATGATAATATATTTATTAATTTATAATTATTTTTTATTTTAGGGTATTCAAAAGGTCATGCATCAACAGTTGGATCTGTGCTTGTAACTAATTTAAATACCGGCGTTAAAAAAGGAGGTGTGGATAAATCCGAGGTATTAAGTAATTAATTTATTTTTATTATGTATATTATTAGGAATTTTACATTTCTACCCCTACAAAATCGCAAAATATCATGTATACCCTCGCAAAATGAGGAATAATATCCTGAATGATCCGTGAAATCATAGGAGTGTATAAACATGGAAAATATAATTTTTGCGAATTTACGTGAAGTTATAGTTCTATAAACAGAAATACAATCCAAAATTAATAAAATATTTATTTTTTAAATATTTTCTTAATGTTCATGTGCAGATTTATTTTCACGAGATACCAGAAGACGTTATTGACAATCTGGTAATTAATCCTCTACTATTTCTTATTGTATACAAATTGTTACATTTTGGAGACTCTAATATTTCGTTTTATTAGATGTAATTAATTAACATTTTTTTAAATATAAAAGATAAAGGAAGGAGATGTGATGTATGTAGCGGGAGGGCTGATGGTAGAACATCCTCTCACTTCCCCTTTTGTTCAAGCTATGGTAGGCTCTCTTTCTCTCTCCTCTTTTGTTCAATCCATGGTACTCTCTCTCTCTCTCTCTCTCTCTCTCTCTCTCTCTCTCTCTCCTCTCAAAAAAGCCCTAATTTGCTTTCTAACATGATAAATTATGCATGAACTTTTCGTTGTGTACTTCGCTTTCTTAATCCACACATTATATATACATGAGCTTTCTATATTATATTCTAATTAAGCCTCAATTGTGCTTGTGTTAACCTGCATTATACATTTTAGTCTCATATTTGGAATTAAACTCCGCCCAAAAAGTATATAAATTGTATTTACATTTAAATATTCTTTTTTATTTATGATTTTTTCCTGTAAGGTTGGCACGATAGATAGCGTAATGGGCCTGCCAAAGGCTCTTACTGAACAACTCATAAATGAAGTGCTTCAAGATCAATAAACTTAATTAATATACCTTTTTTATTTTATTTTTTTAGTTCAATTCTGTATGCACTATTTAGTCATGAAATGTTATGTTGTAAACTGGATTTAGCCTCATTTGTGAGTGCTTTAATGGTATGATTATCTAAGTTCTCTTTCTTTTTTTCTGGAACATAATTTGTTGCAAAATGGGTTAACAAACCATACAAATACATAAATGAATAAAGAAAATGTAACAACTCAACAAACAATTAATACAGTAAAATAGCATTACATTCAGTTACGAATCGAAGGAGTCACAAACTAATAAACAACTACAATACAAATCGAATTTAGTAAATGAACTAAAATACAACATATTTAATAAATTAACCAAAATACAACAAATTTAATAAATTTCGGCAAAATTTTGATGAGATTAAATGATACACAACATATTCCGCTCGATTAAGTTATTATTAATGTGATAACTTTGGTGCCTTCAAGAGATGAACACTTTTCACAAAACCCTTTCCTATTTCTCCAACTTCCTTTAATACCCCTGTAAAATTAATATTTTCATCTTCTTTTTCTTCCTCTCTTCCTCTTTTCTGAAAAGCCAGAAACATATTATTAGCATTTTTTGTAAAAAAAATTTAATTTATAAAGGTGTCAATTATTTTTTTGACAAGGACTAAATTGGAAATATTCTTGTTCCATGTGGGGTTACTGAACGGCTCATAAACGAGCCCTTCAAGATCAATAAACTTAGTTGTATACCTTTTTGTAATAACTTTTTTTTTTCATTGGACTTTTTGTACTGTCTATTTTTAGTTCAATTCTATATGGATTATTTAGTCGTGGAATGTTGTGTTTCAAACTGGATGGACCATATTATACAGACCTTTTATTGTTTTGTTTTTCTATTGGCTAGATTTGTGATTGTTTTAGTGATATGCTTTTATTTATCTTTTTTGTTCTTTTTCTTTTCATGAATATAATTTGTTACATAATAGGTTAACAAACTAAATAAATAAATAAAGAAAATGTTCCAACAAAAACTCTAACAAAATTTTAATACAGTAAAATAGCATTCCATACAGTTATGAAAGTAACAAGTCACAAACTGATAAACAACTAAAATACAACAAATTTAATAAATTAACTAAAATACAACATATCTAATAATTTCCGGCAAAATTTTGATGAGATCAAATGATACACAATATAATTATTTCCGCTCTATTAAGTTATTATTAATGCGATAGCTTTGGTGCCTTCAGAAGATGAACACTTTTCACAAAACCCTTTCCTATTTCTCCAATTTCCTTTAATACCCCTGTAAAATTTACTTTTTCTTCTGTTTCTTCCTCCCTCTCTCTTTTCTGAAAAACCAAAAATATAATATTAGCATTCTTCTAAACTTTAAAAGGGAAACAAACAGTTTTTAACAAGGACTAAACTGTAAATAAATTTTATGAATTTTAAGAAAAAAAAAATACCTTGGAAATATTCTTGTTCCATGTGAGACCAATCGCATCTCCACCAATTGAATCATACCAGACCTTAATTTTGTCAGGAAATTCTCTCTGCAAAATATATCATTTTAATATAAATTATATACATTCCTTAAATATTTGTATATACTATCTTTCATATATATTATATACTATTTTATATTATCTTACATATTAACTCTCTTGTTATTATCCACATTCCTTTCTATTAATCCCTACAAACTAATGAATTTCATTACTTTCAAGGTTTTAGGGTTTGCTCAAATTTCCAATAGGGTAAAATTTAGGGTTTTAGAATTCCTTACCTTTAAATCTCGCAAGAAATAATTGGTCGGATCGAAATTAACCAAGAGTCTCTCTCTCAAACTCTCTGAGCTTTCCGTACCGCCTCTCAGAGTCTGGTACGAGTGGAATTCTTTACTCGGTTTGCCCCATGTTATGAGCTTATTACCTGCATTAATTAGGGTTTAGGGTTTTAGCTCAAAATGAAGTTTTAACTCAAATGGTATTTCGTGAATACAAAGCATCGAACTTTTGGAATATTAAAAAAAATCCCTACTTTTTAACTTTTATATGAAATACATTTACACCCTTTCTAAACAATACCAAATAATATATAAATATTAAATAATGTTAAATATTATGTAAATTAAGGTATTTACATATTATTTCAAAGTAAATTAGGCCTTTTTTTTAAAAAATAAATTATTAAAAGTTGGTGTTTTTTTAATATTCCAAAAGGTAGTGGTATTTCCATAATACCACAAATATAGGTGTATATGTGAATAAATTATTTTGAGGGGCCTAAATGTAAAAAAGTATTATTTATTACCATTTGGAGGGTCTGAAGGGAAAAGAAGGTGGTGGGGCCGCGCGAGCTTGTCGGAGTGCAGAATCACAACCGCGTCGTAATTATTCAGAGGCGTTTTAAATATGCACTTTGGTCCCCCAAAAATATCATTATTAATTAAACAAGTTAGATAATAAATAAATGAGGAAATAAAATAAAACGAAATAACGAAAGTAAATATACCTCCCAATTGAATGGACCTGGTGCGCCATTAATGATTAGACCACTCAAAAGTTCTGCACTGCTTTTTGAATAAGCAGCCAATCTCTTAACCACCTATCAATTTTACAAAAATAAATAAAGGAAAAAAGGAAAAAAATGGGAAAAATTATTGATTTCTGAACCATCAGTGTTTAATATTGGTATTTTGGTAATTATCATTAAATCACAAATTATTCACATTTTTTTAGTATTATCTTTTGTCATAAATAATTAGGCTAGTTATTAAAAAAAATAATAATAAATTACCGGTTTGTTTGGCTTAGTCCAGGCTTCTGATTTTTTATCATATGTTGTAGCAATATACATAAAGCTCTCATTTTCATTTGCACTTTTTTCCTCAAAATTCTTTCTACGTGACATAAAATCCTCCTGGAATAAATAAAATTGTTCGTTCATTTGATTGTTCATTTTTTTGTTTAATTTATTTTATTTTATTTTTGCTTACGTATATTTCCGTTTCGTCCTGAGAGGTGAAATCATTATTTATATCAACAATTAATGGAGCAAAAGCCCAATCATAATTCGCCAGCAATCTCAAGAACCTATTATTATATTATATAATAATTTTGTCATTTTAAAAAAAGGGAAATTTCCCAAGAAAAAAGTCCTTCCATTATGCTTAGATTGCAAAAAAAAACCTTCTATTCTTTCGAAAATTGCAAAAGAGCCCCTATTGTTATTTTTTTTTGCAATTTCCAATAATGAAGGGGCTTTTTTGCAATTTAAGCATAATGCAGGGTCTTTTTTTTTGCAAATTTCCAATTGAAAAACAGATATAATTTAAGGAGAAAATGAAAAATAATATAAAATACTATACCTAAGAAAACCGGAAATGCGAGATAAAGGGGCGTGAAAAGGAAAAGGTTTTAAAAATAAATATGCCACCAATAATTCAATTGTCTCTTCAGAAAAATAATCTGAAAACAAATGTGCAGATATCCATCTTTTTGCAAGCCTATCAAAATTAAAAAAACATTTAGTGATTATAATATTTAAAGCAAAATTAAATATGAAGCTCTGATAATATTTAATACTCAAGTCAATTGAGCAAAAAACTGCAATCAAGATAAGAGAAAAGAAGAAAGAAACCAAAAATTGAAATAAAAACTACTCAAATGGTAGCGAAATTAGGGTTTAGGGTTTTTTTAGGGTTTTACCTCACAACAGGTCCAAATATAGGGAAACGACCATGCAATCCATTTATCATGCCAGAATGTTGGCTCTTGATGAATAATTCTTGGTCAATACATTGTGTATTTTGCGTATTATTATTTTTCACCTTTCCATTTATACCTAAAACAAAACAGTAACAGAAATAACAAAATTAGATCAAATCATAAATACATACATGATTTTTTATGTCCTTGTGATGAATAATTTTCTAAAAATAAAGTAAAATATACAGGAAAAGATAGAATTAAAACCTGGTTTAGAGAGAGAATCAAGAGTTTTTTCATGAAGCATCTTGAGAGAGAAAGAATATCCCAAAACATGAATGTTTACTTCTTCTTCACTAGCCGTACAGTACAGATCCTTAAGGCTGGCGATTTTGCGATTCACCCCACAAAAATTTCAAAATATGTTAAGGGTCTTTCTTGCAAATATTATGAGAAATAAGAGAAATTAAGTATTAGGGTTTGAATTAAGTACCTTTTTCCGATTTGTAAAAGAAATGAGTGTTTTGTTTTCTCGATTAATATTGGATCCAAAGGCCAATTATTTGATCCTTCCAGCTGTAATTATTATTTTTAATCCAAATAAAAAAAACAGTGAGATAAAATAATTAAAATAAAATGTACAAAAATAAAATAAATAAATACATCTAATGCCGTGTTGATATTTGATTTTCTTTTAATGCACAATTCGAAAATAAATTAAGGTACAATGAGGTCATTTAAATTGAGGCAAAACTAGGTAATAACATGAGTTGAGCTAATATTAGCTTATATATCCAAAATATCTCCAAACAAAAGGGCAATTTTGCAGGGTTATATACTGAAAATTCTCATGAAATTCAAATTACCCCATTTAATTTAGTTATACAAAATTTACCTTGATCAAAACGTCCATGGATTCAACACAAGTGGCGATTTTGAGCGGATCTTTAATTTTTTCGCCCAAATTGATTTTTTTATTGGCCAAAGGATTTGGAAAAGGGGGCAAAACGCAAGAGTGCCTAAATGCAGAGTGTAAGGGCTGAACCGTCGATATTTTCAAAGGAATTTTATTTTCATTATTTTTGTTGTTTAAATTTTTCAGTTTTTCTGATAATTTGTCGAATGCGTCCGTGAGAGATCTGGTATTCGCGATCGGATCTGCAAAAAATTGAAAGAGATAATAAAATATGAGAATTTTACAAAAAGAACCCTATGTTTTGCGCGAATTAAAAAAATTCAAAAGGGCCTCAAATTATTGGAAATTGCAAATAAGTGTGTCATTGAATGGTGGGCGTTCTTGCAATTTCCAACAATTTAAGGGCTTTTTTGTGCAACAGTTTCTTGCAAAAAATTGCTCAACCAACAAATACTCATGAAAAAAGTTAAAACCCTAAATTATCCGGAAGGCAATTGGGATTTTTCGCAAATTGAGTGTATGAAAATTATTCTAAACTCAAGTTTCTTATTTCCCAAAAAGAACCCTAAATTTCTGTAAAAATAGGTTCCTCATCATAAGGCAGAATATTTTCGCAATTCCCAACAATGCACGAACTTTTCTGCACATCTTCAATCAAACACAACAAAAAACAATAAAATCACACATCTCGCTCAAAAATAAATCTAAAAACATTAAAAAGTGCCTCAAAAATAAATAAATAAATAAATAAACTCACCAACGCCATTAATTTTCAGACAAAAATCCATCTCGTCAGCCGCACACTCCACACTCTCACTCCCCACTCCAAAATGGTAATTTAGCAAATAGGCCCCTATCCTTTTTATAATACCATGAGTCTCCCAATTCTCGCATTCCCAGGCCGTCGATTCTGCTGTTATATTCTCTCTTAAAAAGTGTTTAAATTCCGATTTTGCCCCCCAAAATTCGCGGAATTGTTTTGAGAGGGCTTTGTTTTGCGGGCCAATGTCGACTTTTCGGTGACTTTTTTCAGGGGTGGAAAGTAAGATTCCCACTTGCATTGGTTTCTCTTGAAATTTAGCAAAACCCTAGAAAAAAAATTAATTAAAATGTAGGGTTTTTAGATTACGATAGTGATAATATAATAACAACAAAAGAATTAAATAATAATACTAATTACAATATAATAATAAGTTAAATAATAATAAAATAATAATAATAATAAATAATAATAAATAATAGTAATAATAAAAATTCCATATTCCAAAATCTTTCATTTCTAGGAAAGTAAGATTCCGACTTACATTGGTTGATGAGAGATTTGGAGAAACCCTAAAAATGAAGTTTTGAATTGAAATGTGGAGTTTTGGGTTTAGATTGTAATATTGTAATGTAAGTAAGATATTTCGAGTTTTCTGACAGAATTTTGAATAATAATAATAATAATAATAATAATAATAATAATAATAATAATAATAATAATAATAATAATAATAATAATAATAATAATAATAATAATAATAATAATAATAATAATAATAATAATAATAATAATAATAATAATAATAATAATAATAATAATAATAATAATAATAATAATAATAATAATAATAATAATAATAATAATAATAATAATAATAATAATAATAATAATAATAATAATAATAATAATAATAATAATAATAATAATAATAATAATAATAATAATAATAATAATAATAATAATAATAATAATAATAATAATAATAATAATAATAATAATAATAATAATAATAATAATAATAATAATACTAATAGTAATTATTATTATTATAATTATTATTAACACCAATAACAATAATAATAGTAGTACTGCTGGTAGTGTAGTAGTACTAATATAATGATAATAATAACAATAACAATAACAATAAAAAATATATTTTAAAAAAAAGTAAAAAATAATAACACTAAAAACAATAATAATAAGAACAATAACAATAACAATAAAAATAATAATAATAATATTAACATGAATTTTATTTTTATTATTATTATTATTATTATTATTATTATTATTATTATTATTATTATTATTATTATTATTATTATTATTATTATTATTATTATTATTATTATTATTATTAAAAAAGCTTACGTCACGTATATTCCAATCAGAAGGAACGCAACTCCAAAAAGCGCGCACGAGCTTCGACCGGTCGGTCAACCCTTTCGAGAGGAGAATTTGTATTTCTCTCTCTAAAACCCTCCATGGCTCTTCGTCCTTGCAAAACCCTAATTCAAGAAACTTAGGGTTTCCCTTCAGATTTATCCTGCAGAATTGACAACAAAAATGTTGTTTTTCATTTGATTTTTTTGAGAGTAAATTTCTTGTGATTTTAGGGTTTTGAAAGGCTCTTCGTCATTGCAAAACCCTAAATAGACAAAACTTAGGGTTTCCACTCAACGTTTTCCTGCCAAATTGATAAAATCATGTTTTTCAGAATTATCCTGCCGAATTGAGACAAAAATGTTGTTTTTCATTTGACGAGTAAATAAAGGAAGAAATGGAATGTGTGAGATATTGGGGAAGGAAACCCTAGGTTTTGTTAATTAGGGTTTTGCAAGGGTAAAGAGCCTTGCAAAACCCTAAATTGGCAGAACTTAGGGTTCCTTCAAATTTATCCTGCCAAATTGACAAAATGGTTTCCATTTTGATTTATACTTTAGAGTAAATTTCGGTAGAATGAGATGAGTGAAATATTGGGTGAGGAAACCCTAGCCTTGCAAAACCCTAATTCACAAAACTTAGGGTTTCCTTTAAAATTTATCCTGCCAATTGAAAAAAAAAAATGTTGTTGTTTGATTTTTTTTTTCCTCTTAGCATAAATTAAGGGCGAAATAAAGAACTGAATGGTGAAATATTGGGAGAGTTGAGGGGGTAAAGTAGAAAAATACCGAAATAAAGAGTCAAATTTGGCGGAAAAGTCAACTTTGGTCATGAAAATCTCATCAAATCCGTCGTTTTTGCATTTTTCTGTGTGATTTATGCAATTTAATGTTCGTGCCGCTTCATCTCTCAGCTAAAATTAAAAAAACAAATTAGGCATGAGTTAAATTGTGGCTAAAATGGAATTGAAGCTAAACTAGGCTTATTTTAGGTTTAACTAAAAATGTGAAATTAATTATTAATCAAAATTTAAATAATTGAGAGATAATTAAATTAAAGTGCCTCTAAAAACTCCAATTTAGGGTTAAATGAGTTAAACTGAGGTTAAAATGGAACCCTAATTGAGGTAAAATTGGACTAATAGAAGCTTAATTGGGCTTATTTTTGGTTTAAGGCTTAAATTTGAGATCAATTATTTCCCAAAAATTAAACTTTTGAGAGAATTAAACTAAAAATACCTCTGAAAAGGCCTCTTTTGTAATTCTAAAAGTTAGGTTAAAATTTCCAGACACATCAAATAGAAAAACCGAAAAAGTCTTGAGATACTGATTCAAATCCTGTAAAAACAAAAAATACATATATTTTTTAATTTGAAAATAATAATTCAAATAAAATATTGAAATGATTATTTAGAATTACAAAAAAAGAAAAGAAAAGAAAAAGGACCTCTTTGGAAATATTACGCTGCTCAGCTGGCTGAAGAAATATTCCTTTTTGCCAAGCATTTGAAACTCCTAAAATTTTAAATCATTCAAAATTTAAAATAATTTAAATAATCCAAACCACAAATTACATAATTGAGCCCTAAATTTTACAAAAATTCCCATCATTATTTTAGGACCATTTAAGAAATCTCTTCAATATAATTTAGCACAATGTAATAACATTTCATGAAATAATTTACATACCGATAAATTTCATAACGACTCGAAAAATCTGACCAGCTGTCATGGAATTATTTATTATTTTTTGAGTAGTTAAAAAAGCCACAAAAACCGATAATAAGTGTCCGTTTATACAATCATGTGTGTGTATGGAACTTCTCTGTCTCGCCCAAACCTGTATTTTTGCAAAATAAAAAATAATAATAAACATTGGCTACAATATTTTGTTGTTTAATACTTTCATTAATATTAATATAAGTTAGAGATATTTAGGGCTCTATTGGGGCTTAAATATTAAGATATTGCCAAATAAAATTAAAAAGAAAAATACCAAAACCCTAAATATAGTTACCAAAGACATAACTACGCTAAATGGAGCTTAATTCGCCAAAATTCAGGAAAGAAACCATTAATTAGGGTTTTTAAATATTTGTAAATATAAAAAAAAATTACCTTGAGTAAAATCAAGCCTTCCAAAAGGTTGTGAGACTCATGTAAAGCTTTCTTGACAAATTCAAAATTTTCTTCCAAAAATAAATCCTCTAATATGCTATTGTTGTAATTTGGCGTAGCTTGAATCTTTCCGTCTTTTTATTCAAAAAAAAAATTATTTAAATATTTCAAGAGATAGCATGTATAAGAAAAGAAAAAGGAAAATGAAATAAATGAAAAAAGGAGAGATTTAATAATACCTTGTGTAAAAGATCGGATATTATTTCTTTCTAAGCTCAGTTTTGACACGTTAAAAAGACCTTTAATTGTAGGAATTATCCGAATGGAAAATGAACCTTCTAGAAGCTTTGTTTCTACAAACAATAACCAAAAAAATATATATATATATGATTTCAGATTTATATGAAGTTTTTTTCAATACATAATCAGTTCTATTCTATCCTATACAATAATATGATTTTGACCAAAATTGGACTAATTGTGCCCATTATACAAAATACAAGGGATAAAATGTTTAAATTAAGAAATAGTTTTTTTTTTTTTTTGATAAATTAAATTAAGAAATAGTATATGACTAAATTGCAATTCTTAATTAGGTTTTATGGGCTTATTTAGGATATATTTGATTTAATTAACCGTAACAAAACATGCAACCCATATATTACCAAGTAAAACTTATTTCATAAATAATAAAATAAAATACAGAAATTTGATGCTTAATTGAACAATTTACACAATTTACATTTCAATGAGTTATTTTAGTTCCTAAATAGGCTAGCTTTGATTTAATCAACCATAAAAAAAAAACATGCAATCAATAAAACCTAATTCCAAAATAACAAATAATAATAAATAAATAAAATAAAATAAAAAAACCTGGAAATACAACAAGAACCGGTTTTCTTGCCTCGCCATTAAATGCAGTCCACTGAATCTTTTTTATTTTTATTAAATTTTGAGATTGTAAATATTTATTTATCGCGCAGAGATAAAGGCATCTTTTCGCGTGGTACCGATGGTTCAAATAATCCTTCAGATGAAAACATTTCTACGAAAAAAATATATTAACACATTAAATTAGTAATCTTTTGAGAGGAATTTGTAATATGTTGACCAAAATATTTTGTATTCTGTTGGTTCTATTGGCTTTTTAATGCATAATTTTGCCTGCATATCTACGAAAAAGTGCATTAAAACATGAAAATTCAAAATCTTTTTAGCAGAATTTGTTACACATACAACCAAAATAATTCACATTTCGTGTAATGAATTTTTGGTTTCCATAACTTGTTAAAAATCATTTCAATTTTCACCAAAGTTGAATCTTCAATCAAAATTTAATTCAACCACACTATTCAGACTTAACCAACCCTAATTTCTCCAAACCCGTTCTCAATTTCACCTTAAAAAACCCAACACAAAAAAACAACTCAAAAAAAAACCCCAAAACCCCAAATCAATCATTTCACCAAATCTCAACACCCACCTTATTCATCTCCACAAAAACATCGGCACAAACACACGGCTTAATCACAATATTCAGACTTAATCAAGACTAATTTTTTTCAAATTCGCTCTTAATTGAGCATAAAAAAGGAAAAAAATAATAAAAAATAAATAAAAACATCCAAAACCCCAATCAATCATTTCACCACCCACCTTATTCATCTCCACAAAAACATCAGCACAAACATCGGGCTTCACAGCCGCTCCGATCTCATATCCGCCCGCCACGTGTACGCTCGCCGGCTTCCTAAATCCGAGCCGCACCTTCTCATCCTGCTCCACCCCCAAATCGCTCATAAACCCTGAAGCTTCCTCCGAATCCAGTTCGTGATTCGGAACTGAATTGACAGCATCAACAATGGCGGAAATTGAGGATTGGAGGCTTTTGGATTCGCTGGAAGTGAGTTTCAGGGATTTCAAGAGCTCTGTGAGCTTCAAATCGAATGAATTGGAGGGAGAATCCATTGTGGAAGATGATTTTGAGGGTTTTGGGAGGGTTTTGAGGAGGGTTTTGTTAGGGTTTTAGGGATTGAGAGAGGAAAGGAAGAATGAAGTTTATAGACATGGTTTATTTATGTGTACAGGATTGAAGTGAGATTTTATTTTTGGGCTTGTTTTGTTTGTGTGTTGATTGAACGTTTGGGCCTAAATTTTATTTTTGGGCTTATTTTGTTTGGGTGTTGATTGAAAGTTTGGGACTAAATTTTATTTTTGGGCTTGTTTTGTTTGGGTGTTGATTGAAAGTTTGGGACTAAATTTTATTTTTGGGCTTGTTTTGTTTGGGTGTTGATTGAAAGTTTGGGACTAAATTTTATTTTTGGGCTTGTTTTGTTTGGGTGTTGATTGAAAGTTTGGGACTAAATTTTATTTTTGGGCATGTTTTGTTTGGGTGTTGATTGAAAGTTTGGGACTAAATTTTATTTTTGGGCTTGTTTTGTTTGGGTGTTGATTGAAAGTTTGGGCCTAAATTTTATTTGGGAGTTGATACTGCGCGACGGATACTGTAGCGACGGTATATAAAAACTGAAAAAAACATATAAACTGAAAACAAAGAGTATATAAAAAAAATTATTCGATAAAACAATATATATTTTAAAAGATGAAAATAATATATGAAAATATATAAACTGAAAATAAATAGTATATAAAAATTCATTCGGTAAACAATATATATTTAAAAAAATGAAAACAGTATATAGCATTTTTATTTTTGCTATATTTTTGGGTTTGGTGCTTGATTATGTCTTTATTGAAAGTTTGGGCTAAATTTTATTTTTGCATTATATTTGGGTTTGGTGTTTGTTTATGTCTTTATTGAAAGTTTGGGCTAAATTTTATTTTTGCTTTAATTTTGGGTTTGGTGTTTATGTATTTATTGAAAGTTTGGGCTGACAATACTGTTTACTCTTTTATTCGGCCTATAGTTATTTGATTTTTAGGGTTCATGGTTTATATAAAAAAAATTGGAGGCTAAGAAGATATTACCATTTTCTCTTAATTTGACCCAAGTTAGTTTGATTTAAGAAAATTGAAGTTTTATTTGGCCCATGTTAGTTTTTTAGGCTTTATATGGTTGATATGGAGCCGAAGAAGTTGATAGCGTTTTCTATTAATTTATTAATTTGATTTTTTTTTAAAATTAAGTCCTTTTGTCTTAATTTGGACCATATTAGTTTGATTTTTAGGTGTTTTTTTTTTAAGTTTTGAGGAAGATGAAAGTATGTAGTTTAGTTTAGATGGTTCTATCACAATATATTATTCCTCTTTTTTTTAATTGCCTTTATACACTTTTTAATAATGGAAATAGTAATCATTTTACATGCATCGGAATAATTCTTTATCAAAATAGTAATTATTCTTTTATTCCCTTTGTAAATACAGTACTGAAAAATAATAAAAAATAAAAAATAAATAAATGGCACACAAGTAAAGTAAAAAAGTTAAAGTTCCCAACTATTCTAGAAAAAATGTGTTTCATTCCTATTTCTCTTCTTGAAATGTTAGTCTGAAACCACTAAAAATTGGTTGAACAGGTCAAAATGGTAGACAAATAAGTAAAAATATCTTTCAATTCCTTTCTTATTGATTTGTATTTCAAGCTAAACCTTTTTATACCTTGATTTTGACCCTGGTCAAAATTTAGACTAGGCCACTTTCAAACCTAGTTGTGTTGCATTAACAGACCATTATTGGTATGAATGCTGATTTTTTTTTATCTTCTTTTTTATTAAGACACCACAAAATCATGCTTCTCGCATATATTGAAGGAAGAATATCATTACGATGTAAGAAAATAAAAAAGCTGATGCTGACTGACAAATACAGATTGATCATATGTTTTCTTGTCGAGGAATTTTGCAATTTTTGATAACGTAGGGACTTCTTTGCAACTTTCTCTAGAGACAAATACACTAACACAATTACACAAGTGAATAATTTAAGGAATAAAATGGTGGAATAAATAATATAATTGTAATAAAGTTGTTTGAATTTTGAGCATTTTCTTCCTCTACAAGAGAAGAATATGCCTTGTTTCCCTGTTTCCATTTTTCCATTCTGAATTATTTCCAAATATGGCTTATGCAAACTTCTTTTGCATCAAATTCATGTTAGGTTTGTGGCCAATTAAAATTTGTGCCCCCACCAAAAACTTTTCTCAAATTTTGAAAATTTCAATTCCTTGTCATCTACATTGGTCAAAGCACTGTTCTTCTAAGCAAGAATAATAACTTGTCAAACTAATGCACTAGCACTAACACAAGTGAATAAATTCTATAATTCTCTCTCTTTCAAAAAAATATCTTTTTTCGCAAGATTTGAATAGGTCCTTATTACCATACTTTACAATGAGACATCAATGTTAGACTTCTGACTACAAATTAGAAACTACATGAATTCAACCACAAGAAAACGTTTGGATTTTACTTGATTAACCGGGTCGTGGTTTCTTTGGTTGGAAAGAAATTACCGGATCTTCAACGGAGTTGTCTCAAATCATCGAGCTATTGCCACAAGAATCATCAAAATGATGTTCGAGTGGAGGAGTAATGGTTAATGACATAATCTGATAAAGTGGGGTAGAGTTGTCGAAAAATTGTAACTGTCATATATCATTCTTATTTTTATTTTTTCTTTTTCTTTTTAATTGGAAATGTAATTACTGGTTGTAAATATGAACGCTTTATTTTCATAATATAAGCAACAATAGGCGAGCCTATTGCATATTCTCAAAACAAAAAAAAGAGGTCCTTATTTAACTGATTTTGTGATATTTGTTTGGGTAACGGAGTGCAGAATTGAAACTCTGCTTCAAGAAAAGAATTTTGAAGCTCTGTTTTCATTTTTGTATAGAACTAATTGAAAAAAAATATTTTTTTATATGTCAATATATATTTTATATGTTCATGTTATCTTTTAGTATTTTCATTTATATTTTTATAATTTTGTTATGCATTTTTGAATTTCGGCAATTCCGATGAGGATCAAGCCGGTAGTGTGTATCACTTCCATTTTGAAAATTAAGATCTAAAAAGAAAAAAAAAATTAAGATCGTGTATATTTAATGTAGTTTGGAAACTAAGACTTACTATCAGAAAGCTTAACTATTTTTTTAGGAATGTAGGGCCCCAGTTTTACTTATCACACAAAAGTGGAGATGTACTTAAAAACAGAGTTTGTACCGACATGTTTACTAGCTGGAATGGCCGGTACGTAAAGCTAATCTATCTTAGTAGTTTTATTATGTAACTTATATGGCTTTGAACCGACAGGTTTAAACTGTATCGGTACTTAAACAACATAGTTGTATGGATGGATAATCTGCATGCCACGGTAGCTAGTTTATCGTGTTGACTTAATTATATACCTAGCTGGAAAGAAGTCTTTAAAACAATAACATAAACCTATTTTTTATTTTTCGAAAAAAATCATGATTAACATAAATAATTGAAGCCTCAAAGGAATGTAAGTATTTAATCACAGTTGTAGTAATATTTTGTTCTGCAAAATTCAAATATCAGTGATTTATATTTTTTTCACTTATCTTATAGAGAAGTGACTTTAATTAATAAGTTTGTCTATTTCCATATTTGAATTTTCAATATTGACGTGTATATGACCCGTTGTTGAAATGCAATTTTGTCAAGCTATATAATAGCATGCTTGGCATAAGCATCTAGACAATAATCAAAAAGCTCTTTAATGAAAAGAAAGAGATATCTTAGTTTATTAAATGAGGAATTATTTAACACAAAAGTAATTAAATCTCTTTTTTTCTTAAATTAGAGATGCGGACACAAATAAAAAAAATAAAATGATGATGATGATGATTAAATATAACGCGCATCAAAGTAATTAAATCTCATTTTTCTGTTTTCCTTTCCTAAATTCATAGATGCATGTGACTATGTGAGCCAAAGTGTATAGTATTAGTTAGGAAAATGAAACATCACATTGCTTACAAGATAACTAGTGTTTATGGTTATATTGAAAATAACTAAATAATCACATACTTAAAAACTAATTATTTATTCCCAATTAAGTATGCTATCCTAGCTATACCAATCTGTTAGTCAAATTCTGATGGACAGCTAACAATGAATTTTCCAAGACAAAAAGATTAAATTAGCATTGAGGCAAATAAAAGAAACCGAAAGCAACTCTAGTAGGATAAAACAGTAACCAAACCCTAATCTAACAGTGCATTACCACAAATGGCAAAAAAAGATTAACACTTCAACAAGAAGTTGGGAAGTAAAAAGCACTTAAGCCAATCAAATTACTATTTCAAGTGGGCCCACCCTTAGCACGCATGCTCATTGGTCGGTTGAGAATGAGTATCATCTCTTAGACCCTTATTATATTTCAAAAGGGTTGAATTGTTTATTTTATCCATCTAATCTAATCTAATCCATTCATGCAACTCAAAAGAACTTTTAGACTATTATGTCTATGCATGCAACACTACAGTAAAGTGATAACCTATATTTAGTTTTAGCTTCAAACCAATCTGCTTTACTATAATATTGATCAAATATTTATTTGAAATAAGATATTTTTTTATGGAAATAGAAAGTTCGAGGAATGTATATGTAGTATGTATTGAAGTATGCTAGGATAATACTCGCGCTTCGCGGCGAGTATTTCAATTGTAATAGTTATTTCAATCTAATAATATATAACTTGTAATTATGAAAATTCAAAATTAAAGTTTGTAAGTTCATAGTACATAAATAATACATGAGAACTCAAAATTGTTGTCTTTGATTTTTTTATGTCATTATGTCTTGACATATTATAATAGAAAAATAAGTTAAATATTATTCAGGCTTAGATGAATGAGATCAGAAAAAATAAAATGCAAGATAATTTATTTCGAAGATCTTAGTTGAAACTACATAAGATTAAATAATAGATTATTAACTTAAAAAAAATTAAAAAATAATAATTATATTTAATATTATATATATGGGAAAAATATTTATACTACATAGGAAAATATAACATTACTCATTTGCTTCAAAAATTTGTCACCGCTATTTTTCTTATTTTTTTTAGATGTTAAAATGGTATGGATTATACATATGTTATTATGAAACTCGTAATACATTAAGTAATATAATCTAGTTTTCAATATTCTGAAATTTTGTTTGAGATGATAGTTCTCACATAACGGAGATATAACACTGAACAGTAATCTAACTAATCATGTGATACTATGATAATAATTTAAATTACAAGCTAAGATTTGATAAAAAAAATTTGATTCGACGGCGGAGAGAAAATTGATAATAGTTCTTTTGAGAATTTTCAAAGAGGGGTAAAAGAATATGATAAGTAAATAAGCTTAACATTTTATTACATGTTCTTTTATATAGTCTATATTCAAATATTTTATCAATAAAAAATAAAATTGGAATCATAACAATATGTCTTTATGTGATATTGTGGTAATGATTTAAATGAAAAGCTAAGATTTTAAAGAAAATTGATCCAACGGCTGAGATAAAATTGAAAATAGGTCTCTTGAGAATGCTCAAAGAGAGATTAAAAAAATAAGGTATAAGGTATAAGTTAATGAGCATATCAATTTTGTACATCTTCATTCATATAGTCTATATTCACATATTTTAGCACGGAAAAAAAATTGGAGCCATAACAATATGAAACTCAAAATAAAGAGAAAATTCCAACAAATTTATATTTGATGATTTTAACATGAGAAATAAAATATTTCGTTAAGAATTATAATTTTTTAAAGAAGAAAAAAAAATTATTTATATTTTAATGAGCAAATTCTTCAGTAACTATTGGTATATGTGATATTGTGATAATAATTTAAATGAAAATCTAAGATTTAAAAAAAAACTTGATCCAACGGCTGAGATAAAATTGACAATAGGTCTCTTGAAAATGCTCAAAGAGAAATGAAAAATAAGGTATAAGGTATAAGTTAATGAGCATATCATTTTTGTACATCTTTTTTTTATATAGTCTATATTCACATATTTTAGCAAGAAAAAAAATTGAAACCATAACAATATGGAACTTAAAATAAAGAGAAAATTTCAACAAATTTATATTTGAGAATTTTAATATTAGAAATAAAATATTTCGTTAAGAATTATAATTTTTTAAAGAAGAAAAGAAAAATTATTTATATTTTAGTGAGTGAACTCTGCATTAACTATTGGTATTAATAATTGAACATAACTTTGCACCATGATTCATTGAAACCATCTGATTAAAATCTGATGGGCACAAACAAACTTACAACGGTTCTCACTAAATCGGGTATGGAACACAAAATACCAATTCAACCAATCATATGTTTATGTTTTAATAACCACATAAATATTGCCATAAAATATCAATAAATTTGAGAAAATGAATGGCTAAGATTCGACAAAAAAATTGATCTAACAGTCGAGATAAAAGCGATAATGTGGCATTTTGAGGAGGATCAAAAATATGTGAAAAATAAGGGGTTGGGATTAATTTTCTTGTCATATAAAACATTAGATGGTTTTTTGTGCATATTAATTATAGAGTGAGAAGATTTAGATGATAGTATAACCTAATTTGTGTATTGATTCCATTTGACATTCCACTAGACTAATAGACCCTTCATGCATGCAACTTAAGATAACTTTTAGATTATTATCTTTATGGGTGCTAGTGCTATCTTCAACAAAAGTGACGGCATGCATATATACATTGACAAGTTTCATCAAAGTGATGAATTGATCTACCCATGGCTCTAAACTTGTGGGTGGGTGTGGGCTACAAACATGTGGCTAGTGGGTGGGTGGGTGGCTTGGAAAGAAGAGTTTTACTTCTACATTGTTGAAAATATTTTGGTGATATACCTAAAATATGGATAATTTTCACATTTTTTATTTTATAAATTTATTCGCGCTATAAATGAAATTTACAAAATTTATTTGATTGTAAGTGTCATACATTAAAAAAATGTAAGTTTTGAATGTGGGAGACAAAAGTCTAAAACTTGTCCTTCAAATGAGGAGTTTAGTTTTGATGGTGTTACTAGTGGGCAACTATAATTTAGTTCGTTGTTTGTGCCCTTTTTTGAAGATGAGGGAATAATTAAAGACTTTATCTTGTATAGGGCTCTTTTAAAGGAGGGACAATTTTTTAATTAGTGAAAATTAAGTGTTTTAGCTTTAGACAATTTAAAATACATGTAAATATTCTACACCAAGTATATATAATGTGAGTTGTAAGATTAGAAGCATTTTTAATATATATATATATATATATATATAGGGAGATACTAAAAAACATACGTATATTTTTGGGGTGAAAAATATACGGTCCAAAATACGTAATAAATCATCAAAAATTCAAATTTCAACCGTACGGATGGAATATATATGTTTTGAATATGTTGTAGATTAAGTTTCACAAGAATCAGAATATTATATCATTGCCATCATATATCATCAAAATATGTATAATACATATTTTGATGATATATGATGGCAATGATATAATATTCTGATTCTTGTGAAAATTAATCTACAACATATTCAAAACATATATATTCCATCCGTACGGTTGAAATTTGAATTTTTGATGATTTATTACGTATTTTGGACCGTATGTTATATATATATATATATATAACACACACTTTTGACAACGTGCTTATTTGGACAACAGTAACAACGTTGGTTATAAAAAGCAATAATTCAAATTTCAACTGTACGGATGAAATATATATGTTTTGAATATGATGTTGATCAATTTTCAAAACAATCAGAGATTTATATCTTATTCATCATGTATCATCAAAATATGTATTTAAATTTGTAGAAAAATGTTACAAATATATATATATATATATATATATATATATATATATATATATATATATGTATATATATATATATATATATGATGGCAATGATATAATTTTTCGATTATTTTGAAAATTAATCCACAACATATTCAAAACATATATATTTCATCCATACGGTTAAAATTTGAATTATTATTTTTTTAAACTAATATTGTCACCGTTGTCCAAAGAACTCAACTCTCTCTATATATATATATATTGGAAAATATGAGTGGTTTTATACTTTGTACTTTCTCTTATGTTGAATTTCCATTGTAATTTGTGTCAAAAAGAGAGAGAAATGTTTTATTTATTATATTGTACAAATCACGATACATACCTAATTTTATTAGAAGTTCAAAGTATAAAATTACCCGTACTTTCCAAAGTATTTTACCCATTTTCATTTAGATAACATGACTTATATATCCCATCTCTAATAGACATATAAAATGTGGCACAATGTAATTTGTGTCCACACCTTAATGCTAATTATCATGTTTTTATATAATCATGTATGTCTTGATCTTTTCTGACACATACTCATTTTAACTCCATTATTAATTAAAAGATAAACTAACTCAATTAATTGCCCTCCTTTTGGCCAGCATCTCTTGATTTATGTAAATAAATATTATCTCCTTGTTGTGATAATTACCTTTCTACTTCTTAGATAATTTTTCTTTATTCTAATTCAATAATTGATGTGTATTTCAAAAAAAAACGTTTCAAGTGTAGTAGTATTTTCTGTTTCTATTCATTCTCCACTTATTATGCAAATAACCCACATGGTATAGTTGGTATAACAGATTGCATGTGTAAGAAGAGATTATGAATAGTTCTGATGAATATAATTTTATGTAACATGCTAACATTCTCTCAACCCATTAAATATGAGTAGAGTCTAAAAAAATCACTTATTTCAAGTATGAATTGCTTTGTTGGAAAGCAATTTACTGTTAAACATCTGAAAACATATCAATATTTCATGTTTCATTATCATCACCTATGGATAGTTAAAACAAAAAACATAACAAAATAAGAAAAAGAAAAAAAGGTATTAAGAAAAAAATATTGAATAGTTATAAGCTTTGTTGGTGGAACACACCACTCTAGCAACACCTTTAATTATGAGATGGATTGAGGGAGCATCATTTGTTTAATTTGGCCTCTTTAATCTTTTTTCTCTTTGATAATTAAATAAATAGTTTGACCTAACAAGTGTCAACTCATAACTCATTAAAATTAATGCAATCATTATCACAGCCTAATCTCAACAAAGTAATTAAATTCAATGATCTTAGTATCAATATAGCCAATTGTAACAAACTTCCAAGATCTAGAGTAAGAAATAATAATACCAGGAAGATGATTCTTGTCCCCAACATATACAGTGAGAGTAAGGCTAAAAATATATACATAATTAAATTGGGCTCAAAATACTAATTAGGATGTCTGACTTTTGAGATTTGTGTTTGCATGATGAGCACAAATTTTGAAACTATATTCATCAAAACATTTTGTTATGTATGACCATAAATCTCTCAATAATCTATTTCCTATTTGGTATTGTTATTTAGGAAATATTTTGGCTATGAAAATAAATATTTAGGAAATTGGAGGATGGAAGGAGGTGACTTATTTCCATCTTTGTATCGTTAGTTTAGGTTATTTTCATATTGTATCTTTAATTTAGGCAGTTTATAATTTGATAATTAGTTAAGGCTCTACTATATAAAGAGGCCTAAACCTATTATAATTGTATCCCAATTCTTACGATGTAGTCTCTCAATTGATTATACGATTTCTCTCTTCTTCTCTAGTTATTTCTCTTATTAATTATATTTCTCTACATCAATATTCTCTTCATTACCCTAACAAATTGGTACCAGAGCTATGTTACGACAATCTTTGTGCTTCCGCAAGTCAAGTATACCGCTTTGTATCATCATGATTTCAAATGCGGTTATGTCGACAAAATTTGATAGTGAGAAGTATGATGGCACAGCGAGTTTCGCACTTTGCCAAGTGCGTATGAAGATTATCTTGTCCAATCTAGGCGTGAAGGTCTCCATCTCTGGACGACCGAAGGAGATGACGGGCAAAGTATGGGAGATGATGGATGATAGAGCCCTCTCGACAATTCAGCTATATTTGGGCAACTCGACTCTTCAAGAAATTCTCACGGGGACTACATCAGATGTCACATGGAAGAAGTTAGAAGAAATCTACATGCAGAAATCGGTTACAAACCGGTTATGTTTGAAGCGGCGATTCGACTCTTTGAATATGACAGACGGTATGTATGTTAAGGTCCATGTTTTGGTGTATATCTGTTTCTTTAATGGTATGGAGAGAATCGATATTAAGATGGACAAAGAGGACAGAGCTGTGATGTTGTTGTGCACGCCGCCAAAGTCATATAATGGGTTTAAGGAGACCATGCTTCATTCCAGGGAGTTATTTACCGTTGAGGATGTCGATAGTAACTTATTAGTCAAGTCAGGTATCGACTATGACTTGTCCTTGGCTGAAAGTAGTCATCAAGAGATTGGGTTGTTTGCGGAGAGGGGAAGACGTAAGGAGAGAGATGCAACATTAGAGAAGACTCATTCGCAATTCAAGTAGAAGAACCTGATGAGCAACTATTGCAAGAAGACGGGACACATTAAGACCGACTGTTACAAGCTCAAAGAGAAGCAGGAGGCGGATAACAGCGTTCTATTGGAAGAAGCTTACGAGGCTAAATCTGGTAAGGTTGAGGTATTTTTTGTGGCGAATGAGAATGAGAGATTTGAGAAGAATTTGGTGGGTTCGGGTAATTCAAATCAGATGATCCTGAATTGAGAGTGGTTGACCACATATGAGGCGTCTAGTGGAGATGTTCTTTTGGGAGACTATCATCTATGTTGCGTTGCTGGTGTTGGCACGCTTGAGATCAAGATGCAGAACAGAGTTGTCCATTTGATCAAGATGCAGGACGAGTTTGTCCATTTGATCAAGATGCAGGACTGGGTTGTCCATTTGATCTCATTAGGCGTTCTCGGAGATATCGATTGCAAGTTCTGATGTGAAGGTGGAGTCCTCAAGGTATCTAGATGGGCTCTTACATTGATGAAGGCTAGAATGACCGGTGTGTTATATATTCTGGAAGTCCAGAGTACCGAAAAATTATTTCGGGAAGTTGGCGCAGTTTTAGGCTCGTTCGTTGTCGCCTTCTCTGTCTCAGTTAGAAGATCAGAGTTTATGATTGAATGCGGGGTGACAATTTTGAGCATAAGGGATCTACTGTGTGGCCAGAATACCGGTGTGTTATATATTCTGGAAGTTCATAGTACCGGAAAGTTATTTCAGGAAGTTGGCGCAGTTTTAGGCTCGTTCGTCGTCACCTTCTCTGCCTCAGTTAGAAGGTCAGGGTTTACGATCGGATGCGGGGTGGCAGTTTTCAGCACGAGGGATCTACTGTGTGGCCAGAATACTGGAAATCATGAGTTTTGTGAAGATTATGTTTGTGGCAAACGGAGGAGCATCGGTTTTAGTACAGCCATTCATCACACGAATAAAATTTTGCACGATATCTATTTGGATTTGTGGGGACAAATTTGTGATCCTTTTATAAGGATTGTTCAGCATTGCATGGTTGTTCGCTCTTGACAACATAATGGTGTGGCTGATTGGAAACTACTCGAGAAGACTTGGTGCATGCTTTTTGGGACGGGCTCAGGCGAGTAGTTCTGGGCGGAAGCCACTAATAGTGCTTGGTGGTTGGTCAGCTGTTCTTCGAATACAGCAATTTGGTGCAAAACACCAACAAATGTTTGGTCGGATAAACAGGTGAATTACTCGACATTGCAGGTATTTGGATATTCCGTTTATGCACAAGTCGTTAAATAGAAACTCGAGTATGGGAAGAAGAAATATTTTCTTCTTGGATACGCTTTAGGTGTGAAGGCGTGTTGTTTGCGGTGTCCAGTACTGGGACACCTTATTTTGAGAGACACAATTTTGAGTCGGTTATGTTACGGATAAGGGAGCAAGTGTTTGATTTGGCTATTAAGAAGATTGTGACAGTCAGGAAGGAGGTGGAGTTTACAGTTCCCGGTCAAAAAGGTGAAGTTACTCGACGTAGCTTGGAGCATTATGATGACTCTCATTATGACAATGATGCATCAGATAAGGCGAGTCGGGAAGGTGCTTTGGTAAGAGATCGGGTTGAATTTTCTGTGAGGTATGGATACTTCGATTTTGTGTATGCTTGGCTGCGGTCAACGAATTGGAGTCTTGCGAGTTCTCGGTACAAGGAGACGGCCACATGTGGAGCGGCAAAGTGGATTGTTGCATTAAGATGGAGCTCATTTTGGATATGTTGTTATTGCGACTTTGAGTCATGAGTGAGATTTTGAGTAAAGGTGGAGATTGTTATGTATGACTCTAAATCTCTCAATAATCTATTTCCTATTTGATATTGTTGTTTAGGATTGATCGGGAATTCTTCCTTCACGCTCTTAAAGCGTTTTAAGTAAAAGGTTTACTTAATCTTTGAAATTCTCAAAGCATTTAAGAATGAAATACAATATCGCCTTGACAAGATAATAAGAGCACTTCGATCTGATCGAGGTCGCAAATATTTGAGTCAATAGTCTGACGATCATCTTAGAAATTGTGAAAAGGATTTCACAATTAACTCCATATGGAACATCTCACGATGTGTTCATAAAGGAAATGAAAAAGCTTATTGGATAAGATTCAGTCTATGATAAGTCAAACAGATCCTCCGAGATTCTTGTTGGTTTATACTCTTGTATATACTAAACACTAAATAATGTAAAGGTTCAAAAGGACACCATATATGATATGGGTTGGGATAGTCCCAATATGTCATTAAAAATTGAAGTATGACTCGTGTCAAAAGGTTTGACGGTGTCAACACAATAATCTTATTAATATTTATGGAATTTGATATTGCTTTACATCCATTAAGAGTTCAAATTGTTTGCTACTCGTAATTCAGACTTCTTTAAAAGAGATTTCATCTCCTAAAGAAGTAGTGGGAGTATAATGATGGTGTTATGCTCTAGGCCAAAGTGTTTGTGACCTAGATGAATAACAAACATAATATTTATTCTAAGATATTTCATATAATATGTGCGTATAGGTTATTTTAATATAATTAAAATAGACCATGAATATGCAATTCAACTTTATGTCATCAAAGTGTGTGACTTTGATAGTAAAACTATAAAGTGTTATGAATGCTGTTCTAAATCGTCCCTGGTCATTTATAGGATATTTGTGGAGACAAATATACTTGCGGATATAAATAAATATATATATTTATATACAAGCTATAAATGTACACCAGTATATTAGTTGACTGATGATTATGTTTTACTGATCATGGATAAATAGTTATCAAGTCATTAATATAGGTATATGTTAGAGACCATATACTGGACTGACCCGCCATAAGAATGCTACATGTTTTACGTCATTAGCGATTCTTGTAACATAAAGTATTTATAGTCCTTTGATCTGAGATTGTCTCGGTTTCCAACATGAGTAATTTTATACTTTAATATAATCTAACACTGCCTTTAACCGGGTGGTCATAACGGTTATGATTGGGTATACAATGAATCATGTAGAGGGATGAGTGCAATCAAGACGGAATTTGTTCCTCTCATAAATGAGAGAGATATCTTTAGGCCTCTTGATGAATTGAACTGAAGAAATGTATGGCCATACTCAAATGAATTAATAAGAGTTATTAATGTTATTTGTTCTTGTTCAGTTTAATTTGGGATCAAGAAATATTAATTCGATTAATATAAGGATGACGTATTACATGCCTTATGATCGATATAGATATCGCGTGACAAAGGGACTAAATACGTGATTGTTGATTAGGTAAATCGGATCACCGATATTCACTTAAATTGGGTAGTCATGATGGCTTGCTAGAGTCCGCTCATGATTTATAGACTGTCAAGTTTATTGCCAACATTAAGTGAACCTACAGGGTCACACACAAAGAACAAACTGAAACGGGCGCAGAAAATCCTAGCGACTTATATGATGAGTTGCATAGGAATGTCACAAAAGATATTGTCATCTTATGTGATAAGATGTGATATATATGTATATAAAGACTATGAGCACACAAGATCATGTAATCTAGAAGAGTCTAGATGATGATATGTGGATAATGATGAGTGATGTCATACACATCTCTTAGTGTGAATAGACAAGACTCTTCAATTTTAGCAAATTAAATTTTTTGACTAATTTGGACTTCGGATTATACTCATGCTCAGAGATTGTTTCTGGAGATAAAGCAGCATGTCGCGCAGAAAATCGGTGTGATTGCAAAAACTTGGTTCTCTTTAATATTTCTGATACATCTGAATTCCTTCGGACTTCATCTCCATCTTTTTCCCCTGACGCTAAGTGCGTGCACACAAAGCAAAATGAAGTCCTTTGTAACGTCATGCTAATCGAAATTGAACCCTAAATTAGAACATTAAATGTCATAAGTACTAAGACATGTGACACAATTTTTTACATTGTGTTAAATTTATGAATTTGAAAAATTTAAGATATATATACCTTATCTATATAAGGACATAGAGGGCTCCAAATTCATAGTACCAAATGATTCTCTCTCTCATTATTTATCATTCTCTTTTGTGAGACAAAAGAGAGAAAATATCCTTTCTCATTTGTGTGAAAAAATTACTAAAGGGTGCTTTCCTTTTATATGAAAACATTCGTCGCAACCTTATGGACGTGACATTTGGATCGCATCCGTTGGTCACACCCTTTCGTCGCACCCTTTCGTTCGCAACCTTTGGTCGCATCCGTTGGTTGCAACCTTTCGTCGCGTCTTTTGGATGTGACATTTGAATCGCATCCCTTGGTCACACCCGTTAGTCGCACCTTTTGGTCGCACCCTTTGGTCGCACCCTTTGGTCGCATCCGTTGGTCGCAACCGTTGGTCGCAACCTTTCGTTGCGTCTTTTGGATGTGACATTTGGATCGCATCCCTTGGTCACACCCGTTAGTCGCACCTTTTGGTCGCACCCTTTGGTCGCATCCGTTGGTCGCAACCGTTGGTCGCAACCTTTCGTTGCGTCTTTTGGATGTGACATTTGGATCGCATCCCTTGGTCACACCCGTTAGTCGCACCTTTTGGTCGCACCCTTTGGTCGCACCCTTTGGTCGCATCCGTTGGTCGCAACCTTTCGTTGCGTCTTTTGGATGTGACATTTGAATCGCATCCCTTGGTCACACCCGTTAGTCGCACCTTTTGGTCGCACCCTTTGTTCGCAACCTTTCGTTGCGTCTTTTGGATGTGACATTTGAATCGCATCCCTTGGTCACACCCGTTAGTCGCACCTTTTGGTCGCACCCTTTGGTTGCATCCGTTGGTCGCAACCGTTGGTCGCAACTATTGGATGCAACACTTGGATCATATCTATTAATCGCATCTTTTCTATTAAGAATATTCAACACTTGAATACTCTTTATGCAAGCCTTATAATTATAAATTAAAATTATAAATGGTATCTAAATAGTATATATCACATATATACCGACTCAATTTAACCGAAATACGTACGTTGCTCTGATACCACTGTTGGGTCTCGGACGTGCATAACGCAGCGGAAAAACAAAAATTATTCGTCCAAAACCCATCCCGAGAATCTGTGCGTATCGGTTAAATCAAAGAAATAAATCTTAAAGATACCTTTCGGATTACGCTTAATCCGTGACGCTCAAACCATGCGTGTTGTCCAAGCGCCTCTAAACCGGTTAAAGTCCTAACTGATTTTCCGTCCGTCTAGTCCGTCTAGGTCGGATCATGCGGAAGCCATCGACCGCACACATAATCGGTCTTCACCAAAACTCTCAACAAACCGTTCTCATATTCTTAGGCCGAATAGATCACAAGCGCCGAAAGTACGAACGCCTCTACCGGTATCCACACGAACAAACTTCTTAAAACGGGAAGAAGAACAATATATATGCTAGTAGCTTGTTCTTCTCTTGCACAAGAAAACTCTTTTTCTTCTTCTTATTTTGTCTCACAAAAGATGTATTTTCATTTTTCATATAAAAGGAAAGCACCCTTTAGTAATTTTTTCACACAAATGAGAAAGGATATTTTCTCTCTTTTGTCTCACAAAGGAGAATGATAAATAATGAGAGAGAGAATCATTTGGTACTATGAATTTGGAGCCCTCTATGTCCTTATATAGAGATGAAGAGTCTTGTCTATTCACACTAAGAGATGTGTATGACATCACTCATCATTATCCACATATCATCATCTAGACTCTTCTAGATTACATGATCTTGTGTGCTCATAGTCTTTATATACATATATATCACATCTTATCACATAAGATGACAATATCTTTTGTGACATTCCTATGCAACTCATCATATAAGTCGCTAGGATTTTCTGCGCCCGTTTCAGTTTGTTCTTTGTGTGTGACCCTGTAGGTTCACTTAATGTTGGCAATAAACTTGACAGTCTATAAATCATGAGCGGACTCTAGCAAGCCATCATGACTACCCAATTTAAGTGAATATTGGTGATCCGATTTACCTAATCAACAATCACGTATTTAGTCCCTTTGTCACGCGATATCTATATCGATCATAAGGCATGTAATACGTCATCCTTATATTAATCGAATTAATATTTCTTGATCCCAAATTAAACTGAACAAGAACAAATAACATTAATAACTCTTATTAATTCATTTGAGTATGGCCATACATTTCTTCAGTTCAATTCATCAAGAGGCCTAAAGATATCTCTCTCATTTATGAGAGGAACAAATCCCGTCTTGATTGCACTCATCCCTCTACATGATTCATTGTATACCCAATCATAACCGTTATGACCACCCGGTTAAAGGCAGTGTTAGATTATATTAAAGTATAAAATTACTCATGTTGGAAACCGAGACAATCTCAGATCAAAGGACTATAAATACTTTATGTTACAAGAATCGCTAATGACGTAAAACATGTAGCATTCTTATGGCGGGTCAGTCCAGTATATGGTCTCTAACATATACCTATATTAATGACTTGATAACTATTTATCCATGATCAGTAAAACATAATCATCAGTCAACTAATATACTGGTGTACATTTATAGCTTGTATATAAATATATATATTTATTTATATCCGCAAGTATATTTGTCTCCACAAATATCCTATAAATGACCAGGGACGATTTAGAACAGCATTCATAACACTTTATAGTTTTACTATCAAAGTCACACACTTTGATGACATAAAGTTGAATTGCATATTCATGGTCTATTTTAATTATATTAAAATAACCTATACGCACATATTATATGAAATATCTTAGAATAAATATTATGTTTGTTATTACAATCCATCATCTAGGTCACAAACACTTTGGCCTAGGGCATAACACCATCAATCTCCCACTTGCACTAGGCCAAATCAACCAAGTATCTCATACTCATTGATCTATGTGGTATCATATACCAGTTGACCTAACATGATCACCATCATTTGCGGGAGTGGGTTCTTAAATGGATTATCAAACATTGTCATATGCAAATACTTTGCATAATTTTTATGTTCACCATAATCTAAGAAGAATACTTTATCCTTCTCAAGTATATAATCATACTCTTGATTATTATTTAGTGACTTTCACTAAGTTAAGCTTATGTGTGCTTGTTACACTTAATTCACATCATATGTAATTATGCTCCCACTGAATTTCTTGTCAACATAAGATTTATCTTTAATTTTTGATAAAACCAAACTGTTTGGTTATTTCATCAAATAATAAATATTCACCTAGAGATATTTGCTTTAATTCATAAATTAATTTATGCAACTTGCAAACTTTTTTCAAAATTTTAGGATAGACAAAACTCTCAAGTTGTATCATATACATACTTTCATATGTTTCTATTAAGAAACAACGTCTTGACATCCACTTGGCATCTTTTATAGTCATACTATGAACATATGCCCAAGAAAATTCTGAAATACATAAGCATGATGACTTGGAAAAATATTATCATAGTCTATACTATGAGTTTAACTTAACCACAAATCATGCATTATATGTTTGCACATTATCCATGTCGGTCTTCCTTTTAAAACCGTATTTCCATCTGATGGATCAATCAAATTCAAAACTTGATTGTCTGACATGGATTATATCTCAACTTTCAAAGTCTCTAACCATTAGAGCCTTGACTCATCATAGTCTATTAGTAGAATGTGGACTCATCATCTATGAGTACGAAATTTTTATCATTAGACACGAAAAATCTATATTTTTCGGGCCTGC
Source organism: Juncus effusus (assembly GCA_027726005.1). Taxonomy (NCBI): domain Eukaryota; kingdom Viridiplantae; phylum Streptophyta; class Magnoliopsida; order Poales; family Juncaceae; genus Juncus; species Juncus effusus. Next base: position 9,231,164 of record CM050904.1, on the reverse strand, counting down.
GATAAATTTAATAGATCTACATGAATACACTTATGTTATATACTCAGACTCTTCAACATCTTGAGAGTCTAGTTGATTAATTGCAGACTCAATCACTAGTTGAAATCTGAATTAATTTCCATCCGAGCATTACTGTCAGTATGTGGAATTTGAACTTTTCAAATTTACTCCCACGAATTCTTTTGGAAACACTTCTTCCAAAGAAATATAATTTTCGAGTAACAAACACTTTGTTCTCATATTAATTATAGAAGTAATATCCTTTACTTTTCTTAGGATATTCCACAATAAGCACTAATCCGATTAGATGCATGATGCTTCAATTAAGTATCATATCCTCAAATCTTAATAAAAGATAATCTGATACACCTACCGATTAGATGGAATTACGTTCAGTATGAACGCAATAAGAGCGTAACCCCGAAAGAAATAGAAGATATTTTTTGACTCATCACAATCGAACTATATCTAATAAAGTTCGATATAGTTATCATGATGATCAAACACTTAGTTCTCGACTCCTCGATCTCATCAAAGAAATTTGATTTTTCGAAGCCAAGTTTTATTCTCTACTTCATTATTTGTAACTTTTGAACTTTTCAAAATATTCAAATTTACTTTTTTTTTAATAAAGTGTTGAAGTAGTTTTCTCTAGCACCTTCACTCATTGATGAACATACATCACTTTGTATGAGAGCCAATAAGTAACTTGCTTTCACCTTACTTTGTGAAAGACGTATATGTCACCTTGTCTAATAAATAAGTTACACATGTTTCAAATGATTCAAAATCAAATGAATTTGAAAATCCATCTTAATGGATTTAATAAATGTTCATCTTATTTAAGTAGACTAAGCGACAATGCTAGATTTAAATTCTTAATATTAATGTTATAGATGGACTTATAATTATCTTGTTCGATAAAACACATAAGGTAATTTTTCTATTCGAACATTTCCAAAGAAAAATGACCTTTGTGAATGGTGAAATTATTATTCTCAATAATAAATTAATGACCATTCACAGTTAAACTCGAACTATAAATAATACAAAATCTATTGTCGACATTAAATAACAATTATTTATGTCGGCGATAAGTCCAAAAAGACAATGTAAATAAATGAGTTACTCGAGAAAATGCGACAACTTTTGCTACATTTGTCACTCATCTGCTAACATCATATTTACTCATAGTCTACAACTTAGTCAGCATATTTTCACAAATGTGTGATTCACATCATGTATCTAATACACATGATGTGAAATAGACAAGTTAATTTCTATAACAAAAATATTTGAAGCGGTAGTCACACTACCCTTTCTTTCCCATTCCCTTTTCATATCTTCTTGAGAAATTATGGTTTCTTTCAATGAACCAATTCATTGCGAAAGATACTAATTTCTTACATAAGGCCGAAGCCTCCGGCAACATCTTACCCTTATCTTTGGGAGTACTTTTTACGTTCCTTTTAAGCACAAGAACATTATTGACAATACTTGTCCATGTTCATTTTAAAGATTATAAGCATCTTATGCTATCTGTCCTTCTCAAGGACCTATCGTGAGACATAAATAGTTATATTATTCTATTTGAATAATATGCAAAGACTATTATTCTTTAAATATTTCATATAATGGCTCCCACTATTTTTAATCAAATCAATAACCCTTAATTGCATTGATTCGGAAACTTTCAATCCTTGAAGTTTCATAGTGAGACAAGATCCATATTTCAGTTAAGTCCTAAGTGAGCTTTGGCTCATCGCCCAGAACTTAACTTATTTAGGTAGGAACAATTCCAATTGTATCTCATACAACTCTTGAACAATATAAGATGTATATATCCTATCGTATGCCCCGAGCCCAAGTCCGACTTGATAGCCCAGTTAAGTCAAACCATGTCAATCATCAGCAAAATAGAACCCAACACACTCAGCTTTGGCATGACCTATGTTGGCTCCCATTTCCCGCATTCTCTCCTCCTAAGATTGTCCCTACATACCCAGCTTTGGCATGACCTATGCAGGGTCGATCAGAGTATCGAGAGATTTAGACTTATGGAAGGCACTTCATGACTTAATATTGTTTAGAGGGATTTTGAATTTAATATAATATATTATTATGTATTCATGAAAGAACATCACATGTACTAATAGAATAGACATAATAATAACGTTATATTATGACCTTAATCTTTATGAACTAACATAAAGATATCCTAAAATACTTTCATCTCCATGTTGTATATGAAAATCTTATCTCCATATATAGGCGATGGACTCTACCACCGCCATGATGTGTGGTGGACAATGAACTTATCATCTTAATGATATATTCATGATGGACGATGAACTCCTTCATCTCAATGATGTATGTGTTATGCCTAATGAACTCTCTCATTATATCAACAAATATCAACAAATATATCAAATATAAACATAATCATATTATGTTTCGATTATTTACCCATTTATAAAATATATATATATAAATATAAGGCTTATGAATGCGAATTTGGGGCACGGTCGTCATTGTCAACATTTGACAAGTCAAAAACCAATATTTGATTTGGTCAACATTTGACTCGGTCAACGATCAACATTTGACAAGGTCAACAGTCAATGGTCAATATTTTGACCAGGTTATGATCAACTTTTGACCAATTTAATGGTCAACAATCAAGGGGTAAATTAGTGTAGTCAACTGTCAACAATTAACAGTCAATATAGTCCACAGTCAACACAGTGGGTCAACAGTCAACATGGTCAACATGGTCAACACCTGGTCAACTTTGTCAACACACATTTTCTACACATTAATACATCATAGGCATCTTTTCATGAATTCAATACATCACATGCAACTTTTCATGAAATAATGCATCACATGCACCATTTCAAAAAGGCAATTCATGGTATGCACCCTTTCATGAAGACACAACTATTCAAGAGGTCACAACTCTTGCGATTGCACCTTTTCGGTCGTACCTCTTGGTTGTGCATGTCGATTACACCCGTTGGTCGCTTCTCTTGATCGCAACCGTTAGTCGCAACCTATTGGACGTGATATTTGGATCATATCCATTGGTCACACCCTTTAGTCGCACCCTTTGGTCGCACCCATTCGTCGCAACCTTATGGACGTGACATTTGGATCGCATCCGTTGGTCACACCCTTTCGTCGCACCCTTTGGTCGCACGCAATTATATGAGAGAATTATACATCTTTTGTGAGACAAAATAAGAAGAAGAAAAAGAGTTTTCTTGTGCAAGAGAAGAACAAGCTACTAGCATATATATTGTTCTTCTTCCCGTTTTAAGAAGTTTGTTCGTGTGGATACCGGTAGAGGCGTTCGTACTTTCGGCGCTTGTGATCTATTCGGCCTAAGAATATGAGAACGGTTTGTTGAGAGTTTTGGTGAAGACCGATTGTGTGTGCGGTCGATGGCTTCCGCATGATCCGACCTAGACGGACTAGACGGACGGAAAATCGGTTAGGACTTTAACCGGTTTAGAGGCGCTTGGACAACACGCATGGTTTGAGCGTCACGGATTAAGCGTAATCCGAAAGGTATCTTTAAGATTTATTTCTTTGATTTAACCGATACGCACGGATTCTCGGGATGGGTTTTGGACGAATAATTTTTGTTTTTCCGCTGCGTTATGCACGTCCGAGACCCAACATATAATACATCTCAGACTTATGGGTGTCAGATAAAATACATTGATAAAATATTAAAAGAATTCAATATGCCAGAAATGTTCTTGCTTATAGGGTTCATTTGAATGAGGAAAGACATATGAATAAGATTCTATACTTTCAGCCATACGTATGTGTTCTCTAACACGTACCTATATTCCAGACTTGACACCCCTGGGTTCATGATCAGCAGAACATGATCATCCAGCCTACGAATATAGTAGTGTTGATATGTAGTTTCTTATCTGAAGTATGTTTATCTCTATAAACATCCTACATATCACTACGGACAGTTTAGAATGTCATTCGTTGGTTCATAGTTCTACTATCAAAATCATGTATTATGATGTCGTGAACCCGAACTGTCATTCATGGTCGATTTAATATATGTAAATATATTAGTCACCCATACACTCATTCATATATGAAGTTGAACTTAATAAACGTGTTTCTAATAATCTAATCTCTAGTCCAACACTTAGGCTAAGGGCATAATTCCTTTAGTCTCCCACCTGCACTAGGCCAACTCTAAGCATCCCATGCTCATTAGGCAACATGACTGTCACGTTCTACTAGCGAGAACTATATGCCTATTAGATTATGGAAATTTACATTGCAAACTTGTAATGTCTACTAATTATCTATATCATTAGTCGAGAACCTTTTCGTGCTTGAATCCTTGTAGCTCTGGTCTAAGTGAATCTTTGTTCACAACATAGACTGTCAGGCTTTAGGAGCTCTTGAGACTACTCCAACTTCCAAGATCAAGTTCTTGATTCAAGCATACCTATTGCCCACTTCTAAAGCGACAATATGGTCTTGTTTTAGTTACAATACCTTGTTTGGAACTCTTTCCAAATTACTGTATTCAAAATAAACGAATTGCGATAATGATCCGTGTTAGGAAAGTGTAATCTCTTACCACTACCTAGCTCTTCATAGATCGGGATATCTTAGTTCTTCATAAGAACTTAGGTATTTATTCTAGTCATCAAATGACTATCATTTGCTATCTTATGCTCCAAGCATATTGCACAATATATTTTATGGCTTGAAGAATCTTATTCATCCCGTTACCAAGAACTGTTTCTAGTACATTGAACCTTTCAATAAATGGATGATAAGCATATGTCTTCATTATATGAATGCCATAGACAAGAATTCTTTCTTGCATATTGAACTCTTTCAATATATTGTTGAAAACATATAATCCAATTCATATGTCTTTCATCGTTCATCTTAATGCCATAGACAAGAACTCTTTCTTGTATATGGAATATTCAATATATGGTCAAAGGTATAAAATAAAATGCATATATCCATTCATTGTTCATGTGAATGTCATAAGCAAGAACCTTTTCTTGCATATTGAACATTTCAAGGTCCAACCGGATTCCAAAGGAGCTGGTCAAAGTTTCTAGTTGTTGAATATTCCAGCACGGTCCCGCTAGCCTTACGAGATCAAACCAAACCTTAAAAGGGAAGTGGGTTACCTTGGCTTCAACGGAGTGTTCCCATGGAAATAGGATGAAGTGAACAATTGGAATGGTTCAACGAAGAGGAACGAGCACGTTTTCAATGGAGGTGAGTCTGTCGATGTCATATGGGAGAAGAAGCAAGTAATGAGCATCACCCTAATAGAATAATTGGAATGGTTCAACCCAATTTCTCACTCGATTGAGAATGATCCTAATGGCGTGAAAATTGTGGTTCTCCACGAATCGAGCATCTAGGATCACCACCTTACGCAAGCGTGCCACCTCACGAAGCCTATCAACAGATTGTTTAATGAAGCAGCGGACCCCCTCCCGCCGTCCCTCGGGCATCGTTTCCTCCCTTAGTTAATCTCTTGGGGAAAGGTTGTCGAGCACCTTGACGATCGTCCTGAGATTGCTATTAGTTTGAGTTGGAGGTGTGTCATGTCCGTCGGATGAGTCTTTCTCTGTGCTGTCCTTGTTCCTGTGGCCGGTGTGGAAGCAAATGATGCACTTCCTTGGCCTGCGACAGACATCCGCTTCATGTCCATGCTCTAAGAATCGAACACAACAGTCGAACCAATCAGGTTGATTGGGATTTGGTGACCAACAGAGGCGTTTCTGGCGAGGTTGTTTCTTGGCCTTCGGTTGGGAAAAGCTGGGGTGAGAAGGAGGAGAGAACGAGCGCTTCCTTGGGTTGACAGGGCCAAGGACTCACTGGTTGGAGTTCCTTGGGGGTGGAAGCGGTGGGTTACGTCTAGTCAGAACTTGACGGTAAGTTCCTTGATCTTGGGGCTATCGTGCCATTGAAGTGGTTAAGGTGGGAGGTCTGGAATGGAGAGAGAGGAGTTGCATGGCGATTTTGTAAGGGATGGGTTGAGAGGAAGAAGAGGGGTCTAATGGTTATTAAAAGAGGTGGAGGAGAAAGGTTTAGAGGAATTTTCCTTTTTTACCCATTGGAACCATCCATTGTCTCTATGAATCGTCTAGAGTCTGCCCATCCCTCATTTGTTGATTATTTTGACTACTACATTGCTTTAAAGACAAATTTTTATACATAACGTTCTTAATTTTTTTTTAAATACACTAATTGAAAATAATTTAAATTATAACTTATTTCTTTTGGTTTGAAATTCAAACACCCCCCCCCCCCACAGACCAGAAAAATGAAATTTCAAGTATCGTCTAATTTTATGTTTTCTTTAACATTTTAAACATGTTAATCATAAAGTGGAATTTGGCTGAGAAGTTAATTGAAGCTTTTTTTTTAGACTCGAACCTATGACCTATGGATTGTGTTGAGAGAGAGACTTGTTAAATTGTCAAATGAACTAAATAAAGCTTGCTAAATTGAAACTTTGAACTGTGGTTAGAAAAACATGATAAAAATTGAATATTTTAAAAAGAGAAATATAAAATCAAGAGGGCCTAGAGCACACTCAAAAATATAAATTATTTTGTTTTTGTATTTTATATACTATGTTTTTAATTCTATATTTTTTATTGCTTTTATATATTTTTTTTTTCATAAAGGAAGGTCATGCCGAGGTCCCTTTTAAAATTAAGGAGGCTAGTTATAGAAATTCGCATGCTTACATACTTTATCTTAATACAGCCGCCAAAGCAATATGCTTCTCATATATTGATTGAATGAAAAAAAATGTTAAATTATATTTTAATTCATTTTAATTTCTATATTGTTTGGCCTCATTCGGTCAAAGAACAAGAGTACAGGGACAACTCAATATCCACAGTATTGTTACATCAAAGCCACATGAATTACTGCCAAATATATTTCCTTGACTAAATGTTTCAAAGAATATTCAAAAAGCCATGATTGGATGAGATGCACTATATATATATGATCTAAAATTGCAAATAGGCTTCTTCATTTTTTTTGAATAAATTCAAAAATATATTTTTTTGATGTAAAATCAATTAAAAAATGTAGTTACTACCATAATTTTGTTTGATAAAAATAACACTCATAAAAAAAATCCTTGGCTAAGATTTGCATAGAATATTAAGAGAGCCATGATTGTATAAGATGCCACTATTTATGATCTTAATATAAGCAAATAGGCCTTTTCTTTCTAAATAAATTCAAAAACAAATTTTTAGGTGAAATAAATTAAAAAGATGTTGTTGCCATTAATTATCTTCGATAAAGAGACTTCGTTTTGGAAATGTGATTATTGGTTGTAAATACGAACGCTTTATTTTCATAATATAAGCAGCAATAGACGATCGCCTATTGCGTATTCTCAAAAAAAAATAATAATAATTTGTTGTTTGATCCTGATTGGTTAGTGTAGATTATGCTCTTTCTAAAATTTGCACGCACTCAAATTTCAACTAATAGATGATTTTAAGACATTGACATGCATTGGTCAAGTCTCACAAGAAATGATTTTTAAGGAACTATTTCTATCTGATCATGCTTTTCAAACTTTCTCACGTAATATGTTTTTTTTTTTTGAATAAAATGAGGCACATAATATGATTTTTAAGGAACCATATATGCTTTCCAAGCTTATCCTACCCGGTTATACGAAAAAATAGGACTTAAACATAAGAAAAAATATAGCTCACAAATATAATACGACTTGCCCAAAATAAATTTTGAATCAATTGAGTTGGTCGGAGATAGATGTAAGGCTTCCTCATTTCTGACCGATCATACCTGGTTATTGTATCCGTATTAACAATCGTAATTATCGCTGGCCTTTCTTCCCTCCCCATTGATTGAACAAGTAGAGACTTTAAGGATCCACTGAAGAGTGAGAAATTGTTCAAGGACCAAAAGTGGAATTTCCCCAAATTTTTTTTGCTCACCTAAATCTACTCTGGACAGTACTATTAAAAAAAAATCTATTCGAACTATAAGGAAATTGAGTCATGTTCTTAAAGTTAATTGAAGGACAATACTTAAATAACTATTAAAAGTTGAGGCATCATTTTATTTCTGTCTTGTGTCCTTAATAAGTTCTTTTCTTGACATGTTACTACATCAATTAGAACTAAGATAAGCAAAAAAAGGAAGAAGACAACAAGTACTAGAAATATAAGTTTTAAAAAAAAAATACTAATTTCAAAGCAAAGAAAGGAAGGGATGATTTAGGACTTTAAGGACTGTTGGTACAAAGTTTTTAACTTTAATCCTAGGATTAGTTTTATGGGTTTTTCTGTAAAATTCCTCGAATGGGTTATTTTTTGTAAATGATCTAATAGCCTAATATTTGAATATCATAATTGAGATACAAAAGCTTTTTAGCTAAAACGGTGTTACTTGAGACTTTGATAAAAGTCTCAAGTTCGACAAACGCAATTTTGTATCACACATATTTACTAGACTATAATTTTGGACGGTGGTTTTGCTGTTGACACGTGGCAGGAAATTGCTTGAATTTATAAAAGATAGCAACAAATACTTATATATTGTATATATTAAATATCAAATGTTAAATAATTTGTAATATGATGAAAAAATACCACACATAAAATTTATTTTGCTTATTGTCATAAACATGATTCAATAAATAATATACGATATTGCTCCGCAGCGGAGCAAGGATAGCTCTAGTATTGAACAAAATCTATCAACTAAACAATTATGGGTTAAGTCTTAAAAAATAAATAATGAGTGGAATGTAATCAATTTTTCTTTCTTTCTTCCAAATATTCCCTACTTGAGGATTTAAATGATCATTTTTGCAAAGATAACCTCAAGAAAGTTCTTATTTGTCCAAGATCCATAAAAAGTGTATTTGGCTTGTCGATTTGGTTGAATAGATTCAACACAATGTTAGAAGCATTTTTTATTTGTCCAAGATCCATAAAAAGTGTATTTGGCTTGTCGATTTGGTTGAATAGATTCAACACAATGTTAGAAGCATTTTTTTTTATCATTATGTATGCTAGACTTGTCATAATAGAGAATTAATTCTCTCATAGTTTGAACCTTATTTGCACGAAAATAGCTGCTTATTTTATTTTTATTTTTCCATTAATATTTGTTTATATGGTTTCTCAGAAACAAGGAAGTATATGAGGGTGTATAGAGAAAGCTCCTTATAAGATCACCACTTTGGTGGTGGTTAAAATTTATAATATGATCATTTATATGATTTTATAAAATTTATTTGGTTTTTATTAAGCATATAATATTTAGAATAACCACATATAATTAAAATTTTAATTATTACTTAATTTATAATTGTCACTTATTTCAGTGATTATTTATCACTAAAAATGAATAACAATACAAAAATAAGGTAGTAAACTTGGGACTACCTATAATTTCTCTAGATTGTATGTTCCTTTATCTTTACTTTAGAGAGAGAGAGAGAGAGAGAGAGAGAGAGAGAGAGAATGTGCTAACGTTTTAGACATAGTACAAATGTCAAAGGAATGTTAAGAAAGAAGATGATCAGAGCATCCACTATCCGTTTAGGACTGAAAAAGCTTGGGTTTATACTTATACCCCTCCCCCCCTCTGAAATGTCAAAAAGCCCTTCAAAATGCCCCATTCATGTTACAAAAATTAATTAGGAAAGAAACCAAAATACTCTGAAAATTGATGCAAGTGATCCAATTACACAATTTCCCTCCCAAATAAAGGGGACTCACTCTCCAAAAAAAAATATATATATATATATAAAATCAAAAGATCACACTCGTACACTCACAATGAGAGGATCATTCTCCTTTTCCAAATCACCAACTTTAATCACATAACTTATCTCATTAACAATTCCTCCCTCACTACTATCCTTATTGTCGCAACCAATCAAATTTGAACATCTCGTCAATTCTTTCGCCTTTCGCACCTCCTCATACCAATCAGTCATTGACACGATATAGCCCATTCCTATAGCACATGTCGCCTGCGCTGCTAGTAAACCTAGCCAAAGCCCTGCAAACCCCATTTTAGCAGTAAAAGCCAACAAAACAGCTACTGGCATCCCGACCAGATAAAAAGACCCCAAATTAATGTTCGCACCGACGGTAGGCCTAGCACTACCTCTCAACACTCCACAACCTGTCGTTTGTGGAAAATTTCCCAGTTCGCAAAGACCTGCTATTGGCAACGCTGCAGCAGTCAATTTTAGTATTTCCTTATCCTTGGTAAATAACATGCCCCAGTGATTACGTACTGAGACTGTGAATACCATCGCTAGCATGCCGAATAATGACGCCAGTAAAAATGACACAATAGTGGCACGTCTGGCCCGACCTGGCCTGCCTGCTCCTAATTCGTTGCCGACTCGTGTCGACACGCCAAGACTCAATGAGGATGGAAACACGTAAACAAGACTGGTAGTTTGAATTAAGATCCCCATCGATGAAACAGTCGCTTTGGGATTATTTAAGAGACCGCATAGCAAAATCATGAGTTCATACCACCACCATTCAAGACAAACAGAGACACATGTGGGAACAGCAAGCTTGATCAGAGTTGACCAACCAGTCAATGAGTCAATGCAGGGTTGGACCCACGTGTCCTTGTATACTCCTGAGCATAAAATGAAAATCACTAGAGCTAACAAGAGGTTGAAGTTTGTTAAGACCATTGCTAAAGCCACCCCAGAAATGCCCATTTTAAAATACCCCACAAGGAGATAATTTAAAGGTACGTGCAAGAACACAGACACGAGGGAACAATACGTTACAGGTAGCGTTATGCCTTGTGAGCGTAAATATATCCGCATCGGGTGTAAAAATGAGAGAATAACCAAATCAGGAATAGAGAACAAAATGAACGTATTAGCAGCATTAGAAATGGACTCATCCTGACCCAACAAAAGCAGCAATTGGCGCATGTGCAACCAGATAAGGGATATCGGACAGGCGACACATAATAGCAGAAGTATCGTGCGTTGCAAGGCTAGACCGAGCATTCGCTGATGCTGGGCCCCATATGCTTGCCCGCAAATAGGTTCCATACCCAGAGCCAAGCCGGATAAAACAGAATATCCAGTAATATTAGCAAAACCGATTGATAAGCAGCCTCCTGCCAGCTCTAGCTCACCTAGACGACCGAGAAATATCATGGAGACTAAGGACCGCGAGTACATAACCAGACCAGTCAAGGCGGTTGGACCGGATATTTTTCCGATGGCAGCCATTTCCTCCACCATCTGTTTCATTTTTTTGAATTAGTAAGTGGAAGTTTTAAGTAAAAGTACTTTTTGGTAAATAATTAAATGTTGTATGAACATAATCTTTCACATATAATAATGTCAAATGAAATCTATTCTTTTTGACATCTAAACAGACCAATTTTCAAATGAAGCCACATAAAAAAAGAAAAATCCCATCAGATATTATAAGTGATATTATAAACAAACCAATTAACAATTAGCATATTACTGGTACCATTATATCAGTACCATAATCATGCAGTATATACCTCTGAGAGAGAAGGCCATCTGTCTGTGTCGTGTAAAAGGTCGAGGGACGGGTCAGATGGGTCGATCGGCTTTTCCGAGTCGAGCAGTTTTGATTTCTTGTAAGATAGAGATATTGGGGTTGAAGGACTAGTGTTGCACATACTTGATTGATTACTATATCTAGAATTATAAATCCTCTCTTCTCTCTGTTTCTTCATTTTCTTGCTCTAGTTCTCTTAATGGGGGAATTGAGTTTGGAGTGAGAAAGGGAGGCACTAATGGCCTTATATAGGCGCCTGGGGGGTGTTGATGTGTTAAAGAATGAAGACACGTGCCCTAATTTTAATTTATCTTGAGCGCATTGATGTGTGCACCAATGCATTTACCAAAGACTTAAATTTATCATCTATAGATCTTTTTATTTTTATGAAAAGTTTATATAAATAAATCCTACGAAAACATGTCATTTGTACCTCTAATTAAATGGTCCTAAATCAAGGAATAATTAATCTCTCTTCTTTTCCCCTCAAATATAGCTTTCATTGTATAAGGAATTGATTCGTGCCAAAGTCCAGTCTCGTGGTCCAACATTTCATTTTTACTGTAAAAACACAGTTATACTGCAGTTGAGATAAATACATCTTTTCCTTAATTTCTAGATTTAATTTATTGTTTATTAATACCAGAAGAATAAGTTTCAAGTGATGATAATCATATAAAATTTCAAATTGTATCCAATAAAAAAAATTGATTGTACCATCACCATCCTAACTAGAAAATAGTTCTTAAAAAATATCTATGCATGCATAATGTTGTTGACTTAAATTCGTTGCTAATATTTAAGATGTTTTGAGTCTTGGAGATATTATGAGGATGAACCATTGTATATGCTGAACATAACTCAAATATATAGTGTTATCCAATCAATGTGTGTCACGTCAGCAAGTTCAATAGTAGCTTTGTTTGTTTCTTTCTTTTTTGCTTGATTGACTCCTTGTTTCTTCATTAAGGCAAAGAATATAATTAATACAATGAGAGCTTCTATGATGTTCTCTCATTCTCCCGGCTAGTGATATCAATAAAAAAAATATTACTTGTTACAAAAAGAATTGACCTAAAATGATATTTGTGTCTCTATTAAATAAATAAATACATATATTATGAAAAGAATCTCTATCATTTTTGTAATAAATTAGAAAGATTTGTATTTTTTAACAATATAAAATTGGTATTGTCATATCAACGTGAATCGATTACCAAATTGCATCAACATACTTGAATTCTTCTTCTTCCTCTCTTCATCTTGAATGTAGCTAATTGGACTTTTTTTTTGAATTGGCCAAAAAAAACATTAATTCGGAGAATAGCCTAGTTTTTAAATTATTTCCAAAACTAGCATTTTCGCCCAGTGACAGGACAAAACACACTAAAAATGAATTTTTTTTTGCCAGTGAACAGTGTGTTTCGCCCAGCCATTGGGCGAAACTCACTATTCACTGGCAAAAAAAAAAAAAATTTTTTTGCCAGTTTCGACCCGTCATGGGGCGAAACAGTATTTTTTAATAGTGCTTGTTGATATGAGTATGACTTTAATTACTTTTTTGGTAGTATAAATGAAATATTTAGAATTATTTTTATTAGCATTTGATTCATTTTCTTCTTTTTGATTAGCATTTGATTTGAATCTCGCTAGGTCAAGTCCACACTCCATTTTATTTTTATTTTTTTGAAAGATAAGTGTTTGATTATGTTGTATTAATACGAATAAACAATCATTATATGGGCTATTTACAATGATAGAACTACAAAAACTAAAATATTACAAATCTTTAGAGCAACAGCTACTATCTAAGAAATATAAAAATAGCAGGAGCACAATCTTGTCTTCCTTATTTCTCAATAAGTGGAGCAGGGCAAAATATCAATTTTCTCATTTTTTTTTCCCACTGAATTAAGCTAAAAAAATATTACTTCCCCCATGGCAGGGTGAAACTGGCAAAAAAAAAATTTATGCAGTGAATAGTAACTTTCGCCAAGTGGCTGGGCAAAACACACTATTCACTGGCAAAATTTTTTTTTTTTTTTTTTTTTTGCCAGTGAACAGTGTGTTTTGCCCAGCCACTTGGCGAAACTAGCTCAGTGTCGCCCAGTAGCTAGGCGAAACAGCTAGTTTCATAAATAATTTAAAAACTAGGCTATTCTCCGAATTATTTTTTTTTTTTTTGCCAGTTCAAAAAAGAAGTCAAGCTAATTGGATCTCTTCGAAAGTAAATAATTCTTGATGATTTGGATTATATTTTTGAAATTCTTGTTTTGATGCATAATTTTATTTCTATATAATTGACAAATTATCTCGTACATGAAATATGCAAAGAAATACACATTAAGAAGAAACTAATTTATTCTTATATAATGGACAAATCTCAAGTACAAAGTGCGTGAATATGCATGAACACCGCGACTCTGTTATTACTAGCTTTTCTTTTCACTTTTGTTTTAAAGAATATTATTTGCTTATTTTTTCCGAATCAAGAAATATTATTAATGTTAATATTTTTCATCAAGCTTGATTAATAATATAAATAGAATCAGAGACTCTTTTTTTAAAAAGAATAAGAAAATTTTGTTTTAAAGTTCATCTTTCCATGAAATGAAAATAGTTCAGTTTCAAATTGTGTTCACGAATGGAAAGAAATTACATTGATGTATTTAATGTAAATTTTACTTTCCATAAAACATATATCTATTTAATAGGGATAAAAATATTATTTTATGCCGATTTTTTATGTAGCAAGTAATATTTTTTTTCTATCGATATCACTATTCTATTTTCTCACAAAAGTATCGTATAATTTATCATGACAACGTAATGAGTGTAAATATAAAAAATATAACATTATAGGGAGATGTAAATACAAAAATCATGACATCATAACAGGATCACACTTTTCATTTTTTTAGGCACGAATCGATCAATGGCTTGAAATTTTTTGATATATATATATATATATATATATTGTTTTGAACGAATTGAGGAGGGTTTATAAAATTCCTCACCCAATAATTAGATTAAAGAAATAAAGTTTTATCATTACAAAATGATCACCACTTGAGGAGAATAGAACCAACCCTTTTTGCTAAATATCGTTGTATTAACATAATATTGATTTTGAAAAAACTCCATATTTTTGTGCTAGAACTTGAACTTGAGATTTCTCTTTATGTTCAAGGTTGACTTTACCGTTTTAGCTAACAAGCTATGGTAAAAAAAAGAATTAAATTGGTGAAAATATGTAAAGTCAATATGTGCTGTTTGAGTGATCTTTGATACTTAAAAAATTAAGTCACTCAGTTTTTGTTGATAAGAAATTTTCACTTAAAAGTTGCAATCACAACCTAATTGATCGCATATTGGACTACCAACCTGAGGTTGACCAAAGTCAATTCGTGTGTTAACGTTAGTAAACACAGGGGCAGACCTATGTAAGGGCATAGGGGGCCATGGCCCCCTTATGAATTTGAAATTTTAATTTTAGTCCTTAATTTTTTTGATTCAAGTCTTTAGAATTATTTATTTGGCCCCTTCTATTAATTATAAAATGAGTTACTAGTAAATTGCAAGAATATTAAGGTTATATTACTAAAATGGCAAAGCTAATAAAAATTGTCTGACACATCACACATCATTCAAAGCAAATGAATTTTTTCGGCCTAAAGCTAAATGAATATACAACTGTATTAACATTATATACATATTGTCATTAGATTTGAAACTCCCACTACATCAGATAGATGTAAGGGTGAGAGAAGGCATAAAATAGAGCATATTTAAATTAGATTAAAAAATTGTCATATCCAATTTTCACATATTTTGTAATCTTTTTCATACAACTAAATATAATAATTATTTTTAATTAACTGGGTAATATTTATATTAATCATAATTTTTTTAACAACTTCAAAGAATTACGTACAAAACTGACCTTGTAACTTGTTATGAAAAACATTTATTTTTTTTAAATTAAGTTAATCTTAACAGTCCTAATAGAAATGAAGTTTAAATTATAAATATGTAATTATTATATTATTTCCAAAATGTAAATTATACAATTTTATTATTTATTTTATGTTAAATTAATATGTTTTTACTTAATATTTTTTATACTCTATAATTGAAATGTGAATAAACACTACTTGAAATTTTATTATATTTTACTATGTGAAGTATTAAAGTGGGCTATGAAATAGTGTTAAATAGATTCTTAGATTTAAATGATAATTACATGAAAAATTTCAAACAAGTTACACTTACTTCTAAATGATAAAGGATGATTACTTTAAAAAAATAATAAGATTTTGAACAAAAAAAACTCTATTAATTAATTTGTCTTTGATACGGTTCGGTGTCGGCCTCCTCTGTGATTTATTCCTGGTTCCCCCCCGAACACCTCTTATATTTATAAAATTGGTTTATAGCATTTATATACTGTTTTTTCTAACAAGTATGTCGCTTCAGCATAACCCTTTCTCTTAACAATATTCTAATGCAAGAAAAATTCTTGATCAAAGAAAAGGAAGGGAGACCAATCATAATTATGTATTTTATTATAATTTCGTATTTTTGGTAGTCCTTTTGTAATTAATACATTGCATTTATTCCATCTACAAGTTGCCCCATCTTTTAAATGGCATCTTACCCTAAAAAGTATTGTGCTTTGAAGAGGGTACATTTTTATGCTTTCCCTAATCCACCCCCTTTTCTCCATATTGTTCTTCTAGTACTCATTTCCCTCCAAATAAAAAAAAATCATGAAAATGGCAATGAACTTAACTAGGTTAAATATATGAAATAAGACATTTATATTGGTTCCCTCTTTAAAAATACTATTGTAATGTGATCTGTATAGTTGTCATGTATTGATCCTTTTTTTTTTTTTTGCGGTTTTAACTTGCCCCTGGGCAGTATTGATCCATTTGTTAGTATATAATTACGAGTTTAAAATGTTTAAATTAATTAGAGCTTCAATCAAGAAATATTTCAAGTTCCATTGGTATAAGAAATAATGGAAGGGATCCGGAGCTTCAACTTAGACAAAAATATCTGTTCCAGTATAAAATTAATAAGCAAGGATTATGTTTTTTTTTTTGCTTTTGTAACAACGAATTATTTGATATTTTTCACTCCTGGAAATTAAATCAAGAAATTAATGTGTATATGAGAGGAAGCAGCTGGTATGTAGGGGACAGAAATTTGACATGACGTGCATTCCTCTCCGTCCACTTGTTCTTCTATCTCTATTCTTCTGTGTCACTACACTGCATGCAATTCTACATACAAATGTTCAATTTATTTATTGTTTTTTAAAATAACTATTTTAAATTAGATTTTACTTGTTTTGAGTAAATGCATGTTAATATTTTTGCTTTAAAAAAGCATGTTAATTTAATTGTTATATTGAAGAGGGTAGTAATATTTTTGATGGAAAGTCGGGCAGCCTGAATATGCTGGTCCGTTGGGAATTCTTCAAGCTCTAGCAGATGATACTTTAATATACAATCGTGTTATATCAAAATTAAACATTTACCTTTCTAGCTAAAATTATAACTCAATTGCAGTCAAAATATAACTCAAACTCACTTTATAATCCTAATCCAAATTACAAAAAAAAAAAATTCGAACTCTTTTTTTTTTTAAGAACTATAAGCGATCGTTTGATTTTTATTCTCTTTTTACTCAATCTTACTAGACCCGGGATTCTAACCCCTCACTTATGAAAATATGGAGTTAGTACCTTACCACTAGACTAGGTTATCCTAGTGGTGGTGGAAAAAAAAAATCAAACTCATAAATTATCATGTATCAAAGTAATACATTGATATTAGTCTCCAATTGCAGTATATTTCTCCTCATGATATTCTATTTTCAGAATATTATCTCGTTCGTGTGAAGCCACACAAAATATTTCATCCCCAACCACCAAGCTTCTCATTCTTTTTGTTTTTCATTCTCCATTCCTTTCTTGTATTGGTATTATTCTTCTAACATCGTCATTCTGTATTGCTATTGTTACCATCCATTTTTCCTGCAGCATTTTTCCCGCATCTGGGTTGTAAAATCATAATCTATCATTATGAAGTAAAATTCATAATGATATCCAATATGAAGTAAAATTTTATGAAGAATTTAGTTTAAGTTATTGAAACAAAACATGTGAATAAATGAGATCATTAATTGTAAATCGTGAAACATGTAATTTTAAGTAAAAGAAATTAAAACAAAAACATCTTTATCACTTACTTAAAATTACAAATATGCCAATTTAGTTTTTCATGGCCGTTTGTAATAAATCAAGTATTTAAACTCATCATTTTATTTATATTTTTAAATCAAGTTAATTCAGTTAGAATTTCTAATATAGTGCAGATAGATTATATTACCAAGTTTTTGTCAAATATATTATGTTATATTTGCATTTTGTACTCCTTATTAATATTTTTTTATTTAATCAAGTATGCAACAATTGTTATCCTAAAAAAATAAAAAAAATAAAAATATAGCATTCTTATGATAAGACATGTCATTTTTTATTTATATTTTTCTGCCGTTGTGTTCACTTCCACAAAATCATAGTATCCTTAAATTCCATACGATAATTTTAGGCACATAAAAGGCCACACAAACAATGACACATTAAAAAGTAACTTTGCATGCATGGGTTAGATCTTCATAATAAATATTTCGTGAAGAGAGAAAGTCTAAGTCTGAGAGTTCTGAGAGTGAAAGAAGTGTGAGCTCAGCATGCAAGTGAGTAACAGGAAAAGGATGAGATGGTCATGAAACTCACACAAACAAAAATGGATGTCAGCTCTCACGTGTCTTCTCCAGTCCAGCTGTGCTGTGCCTGTGCCCCCCTCTTTTTTTTGTTGGGTTTTGGGGCTCTAACACTTCTATTAAATCCATCTGACATTTTACGTGTGCATAGTAACAGTTTTTGGCTTAAGAAATGAAAAAAGATTGTGAATAATTAAAATGAAAAAAAAAGGGGTTATGAGTGGGCCATGTCATTAAAGGCAAGAGTGGACACCCTGTAAACCTGACCATGCACCACCACCTTTCCTGTCACTCTTCTTCATGAGAGCAAACCCTCCTTGTTTGATATTCTGTTTGTTTTCTGAAAATACAATAAAGAAATTAAGTATGATAACAAATGAGGCAAGATTCATGCTATTAACTTATTCTGTTATAAACATATTTACTGATTCTATTCAAACATGAGATGCCTCACAAGTTGGTACAACAAAAAAACCGACACATTCCACCAACCAATCTATTATGGTATAGGCACAACATAACACAACCCACTCCGCATGCAAATCTTCTTCTGACTTTTCAGTCAAAACCGAGTATTAACACAAGATAATCTCATTAAAAAAGATCATTATATCATTAACAGATGCCCTCTCTGTCTTACAAAATTGGAATCTGTTGAACATTTAGCTGGAAAATGTCGATTTGTGGATTATCACTGGAATTTACTCACAACAGCTCTTATAAAGCTGACTGGAGTTGAATCGATCTATTGCATATCAAATCAATCGCCGAAGAGGAGGTAGACCAGCAGCTAAGACAAATAACGATCATATTTCTGTTTTGTGTTTGGCGAGAAAGATGTAAGAGATGTTTTTCAGATTTGCAAGAGTGCGGAATGGATCTGATACGAGAAATTGTAGAAGAACTTAAAATAATATGAGCGATGGAACGAAGGAAAAAGCTAGAATCTCTAATAATAGAGCTGCCAAGGGAAAGAGGAGAAGAAGAGATAGGGGGGAGAGAGTAGGTGATAAAAACAAGAAGATGAGTTTGGTAATAAACCGTAGTAGATATTTTCTGGAAGGAGATTTCTAATGCGGTTTATTACTTTATTCGGACTATTAATTCATAGATTTTGTTTTTTAATTTCTGAAGTTCTAGTTAAGTTTATTGGGTTAGGCCGGGTACACTAATTCTATAAGGTCAGTGGCCTAGTTTTTATTTTTTTTTGTGATAAACTGATTTTCTTTTTGTCTCCTTTTTCTTTTCTTAAAATTTGTAAAAAGAAAAAAAAAATTTTGTAAATAATATATAAATATAATATTTGGAAGGGGGATTTAAAACTTTATATTATGATATGATGCAATTAATTGATTAGGGCATTGGGCCACCCTTTAAAACTTTTTTAGGACCACCTTTCAAATTCTAATTGGAACCCTAAAAAGACTATGAAAATATGGTCCATTTGAGACCCCATAATTTAGGCCCTATTTTGTCTCTTTGTACAACTCATTTGGACCATTTCTGACCCTTGGCCCAGTATTACTGTTCCCTATCTAACCTTCATGGCCCAATCAGGAAAAGTCATCTTTGATTAGATTAATTGCACTCTAACTTTTATTTTTGATGAAATAATAATGTGTGCGAAAAAGGAGAAAAAGAAGAAAAGACATTTGGGAATTTATGAAGGCTCTATAAAACTGGTACAGTTTTGGGTCCCGATGCACTTAATACGAATTAAAATCCGAATCGGTTGATGAATCTTTATGCAGACAATATGTTGGCTCAAAATCAGTGATATAATCATATAACCCCACTTTTCAGTATCCAATTTTGGAAAAAAAATTCAAGTTTAGAATAAAATGACTAAATGGCAATTTCTAGATTTATGTAATTTTACACATTTATCAACATTTTTTTTTTAATTAGCTTTGAAGTGATATCATATATAAATCAAATGATAAAATATAGATAGTTTTGATATCCCATATATCATTATGATCATTTTGATTCAGAATGGTTGCTTGTCTGGTGTGATTTGAAAGCTTTCAAGGCCCTACATGCACTTTCCTTTTCTTGTTTTTTAAGCTTTTCAATCAGTCAAACTTTAATTCATAGATCAGAATGTTCAAGAGTTTATCTATTTACAAAGAAAAGGGAAATCTTTCTTTATTTCTATGTTGTCACATTTATAGTGAATTTTATCAAAAGTTTAGTTATATTTGCATTAACAGTAGACCCATTCAGAAATTGTAACCCCTTAATATTTTTTCATAAATTTATAAGTCACAGAAAGTGCAGAGGAACAGAATGGGTCTGACAATAGTTAAACAGTAATACAACTGTATCTAAGAGAGGCTTTAATGATTTGTTATTTTCTTTCAGAACATTTAATGATTTGTTAATTTTCATTTTTTTTATTCTTTTAGTGAGGTAATGAGAAAGAATAATTAATAGACTGTAGCATTGCATTGAAGAGAAATCTGATTTCTCAGAATCTCTTACATTCATGCACCCTCTCATGAAAATTAAAAAAGAGATAAAAAAAAGTAAAAAAAGATGGAATATATTTAGTTATCTAAAGAAACATTTCGTCATTATTGGAGACATTTCGCATAAATTAAATACCTTATCTTACTTTGTTAGCAACTGAGGTAGCTCTTCATTCAGGTGTTGGTACGAAAGGGAACCTAGCGTAATATCAACTTCTCTTTAATAGAGTATCAGATTTTATTATAAAATACGAATACTGAATAGCAAAAAAAAAAAAAAAAGAATACTGAATAGCAACAATATGATTATGCCATGTCAGCATCAGCATGTCAATAATTTAGTAAACAAACAGAACATATCATTTCAGAAAGGCAATTTATGATAAGAAAATTCATATTCAAATCCTTAGTTCCTTGAGCAAGATTGTCTAGAAGACTGGTAATAAGAATTTTTCAGTACAACACAAAATAATTAACAAGTTTAAAGATATTTATATATGGACTTGTCATATATTAAATTAGAATATATGCTAAACAAAGTTTTTATCATTTATTCATGCTTATCTCATAATAAAGTTATGCGAATTTTGGAAGATCAGAAGGAATAGATGAGAAATTCTCTTGTATGTTGCACCAGAAATTTCTGTTGAAAATTTTCAATAAAACCCATATTTTTTGAATGTTTTAAGAAATCCCCTATATTTAAAAAAAAAAAATCGCTCATATATAAGGTTAAATTTTTTTATTTATTTAAATTTATAATAACTGAAGGGAGAATTTAAAAATAAAGGAGGCTTTATAATATTTAGAAAGTTACGGTTTTTTTTAAACTACTTATCAAATTAGCTCGTAGTCAGACTATAATAATACTTTGGAAAAAAATTTGAACATTCCATTTTATTTAGCTTATATTACCTTCCAATAAGATGGAAGCCTAAATTGGGTGTTATCTCATACACTTGAATATTTTTTATTAGCACCTAGTGGTTCCAATATATTTCAGCCCAAACTTTCAACTGGATCATATTGTTGGCTCCCAGACTTCTATATCTTTTAGCCAAAAATTTCATAGTCTTATTTTGGTTTCTATTTACACTTTTATATTTACAACAATATATCTTAGATTATAAATATTATACTTTTATATTCTCAACAATATACATTACTTTCTAAATATTATTCCTTTATTATATTCACTGCAATATACCTTACATTCTAAAGAAGAGAAAATGAATGCTAAAATAGTTGAATGTAAAAATCTCATCATACTGATCTAGATGATGAAACTAATAAAAAGATCTCTCCTTCAAAATAGACAATATACTTTTATATCACAACAATATATCTTATATTCTAAATATTATATTTTTATATTACCAACAATATATCTTAGATGAGAAATTTACTGAGAGTCATAAGGAGTTACTAAACAAAACAATTAGAGGTTAAATTTCGTGTGAGTTATTTTGGAGCTTCTAATATTATCAGCAAGATATGACGGCTCGGGAGTGTATAAAATCGGGAGATTCGAAAGATTTCAAATGACTCTCAATTTTTGGACACATAGTGACTTCTTCTTTAACGGAAGCCGAGAAGTCACAAGGTATGGGAGATAATTAGCCGGCCCCTAATACTTTTATAATTCACGAATTAGTGAATCAAATTTTTAAAAATGAAGCTAAACTACCTAGCAAGTTTATCCAAAACCTTGTCTTTCTCCTCCGGAGATAATGTGATGCCTTATTTTTACCCATGAGGAGCTTTCTTGTCATTTTAGTCAACTTGATGAGATGTTTTTTATCATTATTTTCCTTTGTTTGTTTTGCTGAATCATTAATTTTTCTTGTAACTATTGGCTTTTGTTTTGCCCTGTTGTTTCGATATGATTAACTATTAAAAAAACACCTGTACTTACATTCTTAACTGCTCCAAAATAATGCCATTTTAATCAACATGTCGAGATGTTTTTTGTCATTATTTTCCTTCTGTTTGTTTCGCTGAATCATTAATTTATCCTGTAACTATTGGCTTTTGTCCTCTTGTTTTGATATGATTGATTACCTATGGGTTTGTCAAAAAAAAACCTGTACTTACATTCTTCCGAATTTGAATCTATTTATCTTTCTATGTTGAATATTTACAAGAATGTACATGATTAATCTAACTAAGCTATACCCTTATCTCTATCTATCATCTGAGGCTTTATACGCCCAAATTACAAAAACGCAGCCCATGAAACAAAACATAAGCTTTTTTACAAAACAAAAACTTAAAAACAAAGAGTAGAGACTCGCTGTACTTACATTCTTACTACTCTAAAATAAACTCGCTGCCTATATTTTTTTGATAAAAAAAACTCTCTGCCAATATTAATCTCTCTTTTTTATCTTGGTCTAAGACAATTATTTTTCAAGGGAATCAATTCTGTGCTTCAAAACTTTTACCAAAAAGACCAATTTGTACTTCTTTGCCTTTATTTATCTCCATTAATTTTAATTTTTTATTCTTTTATTCGTACTATGGGCCCAAAATGAATCAACATAAACAGTTTCATTTATATGGGCTGGATAATTGGGCTAGTTTGTAATATGAAAAATGGAAATTTCCGAAACTCCAAAAAACGAAAATCAAAATAATCCTTCACATATATGAGGGCTCATTTGGCATTCTTGCCGTTTCATGTTTTCCATTTTTCTTCTCAAGGAAAAATAAATAAAAACTGTTTAGATAATTAACTTTATTTCAATTTTTTTTTATCCAAATGACAAAACACTGGAGTTTGAAAACCAATTCCCATTTCATGTTTAAGATTCATAGTCATAATTTGTAAATGATAAATAAAATTGTCTAAAAAAAGAAATCCAAAAGTCTTGAGAGTTTTCAATTATTCAGAAAAGATTTTTTTTTTTTCGAAATAGTTCTTTAATTTGAGAAACGCATAAAGGGCTAATTGGGCTGAAAGTTTGGTCCATTGAATCAAAGCATGAAATCCCCCCACCCCCTTCTGATGTAAAAAATATGTTAGAAAAATAAAATAAAATTGCATCCAATATTTTGCATTTTTAAGATTAGAATTGTTTATGTATGATACAACTGGATCAAGTAAGGATGCACCATTTGGAAATTTATACAAGATTATAATTTTCTAATTTAACACTACAATAATATAATTAATTATGAGCCATTTAATTTAATAAAGTACCTTGTACCCAATTAACAACTTAAAAAATACATTATTTGTGAAGCATCTTTCTGGCAAGAGACTACAAATGTATGATTTGTGAAGCATTTTTCAGGTAAAATACTTCAAATGTATGTAATGTAGTGTAACTTGGCGGTTACAAGTGGATCAGTTTTGCATGAGGTCAAGTGGGAGAATCTATATATTGTGCGACTTACACAAATTATATATGTTGCCTGTGTTGAATTAACTATTTTATCGGTTAACCATGAAGCGGAATTTGAAATTTTTTTTTTTATGTGAGAATTTGAAAGTCAGAACCCTGTAGTTAGTGAATCAAAAAAGTTGAATACAAGTTGAGTATTTTGAAAATTGAATGATTTATAATACTCAGTAGGATGTAAAATATGCAGCTTGTTGACCCGCTCTACAGATCAGACATCCTTATAAGCTACAGAGAATTGAGACTCCAAGTGGAGATGGCTAAATTATTTAATTTATTTGACCATGTATACATATTAATTATTTGTAAAAGAACTTTTTATATACATAATAAAGGACAATGCTATAGTGTTTGAATTTAAACTGATCCCCCCTCTTGTGCTCAAGAACAATTGGGAGTTCAAGTTGCATGCAAAGTTGATAAATAAAATAAAATTAGAGTAAAATAGTACCCCCAGAGATACTAATATATATCACTTTTTATATAATATATCTTTTGCATACCTAATATACAAATAAGGGGAATATGTTGAGTGATATTCATTTATATATTGAGAAATGCCTATTAGCAGAAAAAGATGTCAATATTTTTAATCCTTCAAAATCAACATATATTAAGTAGGAAACAATTCTTTTTCCCCCTTCGACAATGCAACTCTAATTCTTCTCAATCCACTAAAAAAAATCTCTTTATATGTATTTTATAATTTTTATAAATATTTTATATTTATGAACAATAGATGGATGACTTCTGAGACTAATTTGAAAAATAAAATTCTGACTTTAAGATTTGATAAATAAGCCAAATTGACAAGAAAAAAAACTCCATGCATCCGACAAAGATTGGTTGTTTGGATTAAAACGTGCCAAATTGGCCATGTGGTTTCATTTAATGAGGTCTGAATTAAGATTAATTGTGTTAAATCTTAATTTAGGTGATAATTCCTATTAGATTAGCAGCTCTTGTTTGTAGTCCATAAATCACTTCTGCACATGCTATAAGAATCTTGTGAGTTTTTGATAGTTATCCCGTGTAGACGACCTTGTTGTGGGTTACTACAAATATTCATTATGATAATCTAACGGCGTTAATGGCTAATTTCATAATAGAGTCCCTTTATCAAAATTTTGAAGAGTAAAGTTTTTTGTATTTTTCAATAATGCAGGTTCTTTTTACAATTTAGGCATATTAATAATCTTTTGGAAAAACTTCCACACAACCCGATTTGAATTTTGTGCAACCGTCAACAAGAATCCATCGAGCATATTATGTGCCAATGTATCTACTCAAAAGATGTATGGTTGCATCTAAGATTAAAATGACTTTTCAGAGACCTTACGAGAAACATCTTCAATTTCTGGCAGAATCATAGAGACCGCCTCACACCACAAGCAAAGAGATATTGGGATATTTCATGGGCAATGGTGTCAATGGAGATACACGCGAGGATTTTTGGGGAAAAACAAGACCATACACGATAGTTGTACCAGAAATAAGGACAATCCTACTGTGGTTCTACCACTGCTAGGCAGTTTAGGGAGATCTTTTTTATAGATGCAGTTAAATACAGTTGCTCATTAATCTTTGTTGTTTTTCCTTAGTTTTTCTTTGTAGTTTTGTGTTTTTGTAAAAACTTTTTTGATAAATATAATAGAACAAAAACAGACGATTTACTTGTTGTTCCTTCAAAATTTTTTTTTTATTCAGACTTCTAGCAACTGAAACATGATATGAATATTTAGAGTTTTCTCTCATTTATTATAACAATATATTTATATGTTCTAACAACTATTCGTCTAAATAAATTAATATATAATTATTTAAGTTACAAATCAAAATCTCAATAGACAATTATTCTAGAACCAATTATCACATATCATTATAGATGTATCATAAACAATTAAGGACTAAATCGAAAAAATAATGGTTATAGAAGACTCTTCAAATTATCTTTCATTCCAAAAATTGATGTTTTCTACATATTTTTGTATTTAGTTGAACATATTCAATTTTTCTATATCATATTGTAGATCTTTTAAACATTATTAAATTATGTAAATGTATTGAAAACTTAGAATTTAAATTCATGAAATGAGTACAAAAAAGGCACGTTGAAATGAGTACAAAAAAGGCACGTAGAAAGCTGCACAGTTTTCGCCGCAATACATCCGAGGTAATGGAAAAGTTGTTAATTTTTCACGTGCCATACGACAATAATTGTCTAAAAAACAAACAAGGCTAAATCTAAGGAAGTACTTTTCATCTTAATAACACATTTAATGATGTACTTTTTCATATTTTTCAATAAAAAGTGCATATAAATGGTGTTTTTGTTTCATTCTTTTGTTTTTTTGTATTGCTTTGTTTTGTACATGTAATTTTTTTTTGTGTTTTGTTTTGTTTTGTTTTTTACATGTTATTTTTTGTTTTAGAGAGAGGTACAAAAAGATTGGAGGTGGCAAACTGTCGAATTAGGTTCGGTTCGGGTCGGATCGGATTAAGTTCGGGTTTCATAATATATATTCATATAGTATTATACCATTTCAAGAGAAACTATATTTTTAATGACGGATCTTGACCCAAATTGTTGTTTTTTTTGAAGGGGATAGTAAATAATCCAAAAAATTTGGAGGGAGACAGTTCAGTAATATAATCATATATATATATATATATGTGCTAAAATTTCAAAATTTAGAGGAGGCGGCTGCTCCTAGTCCATATTAAGATATGCCACTATATATTTTTCAAGCTAACCATCCTAAATAGTAATAACAATAATTCATTGTTATTATTATAATTATAATATAAAAGTGACATGATAATATATATAATTAAGCAATGTTCCAGATGTAAAATGATTTTCTTCTCCCAAGAATTTTAGCATACACACTCTGCATGTATTTTTCATGCCTAAATATAAGGTCTGCTCTGGTTGACTTATTAATAAATGTTTAATGACAAAGCACATGCAAGTGGAGAAGCATAGACTGTCCATACTCGACAGCATTTGTACAGGAAAAATCTGAAACCCGTTTTCAACTGAAATTTGACCCGTTTATTTTGTGTATGTAAATATATATAATATAATATTCTAGGGAAATTCTTCAAAAACCCCCTAACTTTTCTGCTATTTATCAAAAACCCCCTAACTTTTCAATATTCTTCAAAACCCCCCTATAAAGTGAATTCAATTTTTTTTTTGGCCCCTATGGTGTTAACCTCAACTTTTCCATCCAATTTTGATTTGTAAAAGACTAAAATACCCCTCATATATTTATTTTTATATTTTATTATATTCAATAAAATAATAAATACATATATTATTTTTTAATATAATATTTTACGATGTTAATTTTACGATATTTTATGATATTATTTTATGATATGTTAGTTTTTATTTTATGGTGTTATATTACAATTTTTTTTATTATCCTATATTTAAATTATAATTTTATATTTCGTAAAATATTATTTTCGTCACTACTATTTATTGTGATTTTGTCTATATTGTAGTCATTAATTTAAATTTAGTGTAAAATATAAATTTATTTTTTATTTATTTAATGCAATAAAATATGACATGAAAATAAATATATTAAGGGTATTTTAGTCTTTTACAAATCAAAATTGGATGGAAAAGTTGAATTTAACACCATAGGGGGCTAAAAAAAAATTGAATTCACTTTATAGGGGGTTTTTGAAGAACAATGAAAAGTTAGGGGGTTTTTGATAAATAACAGAAAAGTTAGGGGGTTTTTGAAGAATTTCCCAATATTCTATACATATATTATATTATCAAAGATTTAAAACTCTGAACTTTATGTAGGATTTAGGAATTGAAGTATAATTAATTTGTATATATATTTTGCTTTTAGTGATGTTAGTTTGAGTCTTACTTAACGGGTTGAGTAACTATCCATGTTCAAAATATGGTATAAAATAATATGAAGCCGCAATATGAGCAGTTAGGTCAGAACAGACTTCCATTGAAGGAATATAAAAAACCTCCTTATATATTGCATACTATCTGCCTGAAAAATAGAAAAAAATAATTTCTCTCTATCTCTCTCAAAAGAAAAGAAAAAAAAAGGAAAAAATACTCTCATCAGCTCAGATTCTAGCAATTACAAGATATGGATCTGCCATCAAACGAATGGCTTTCAGAACTGGTTCGAATTAAGATCCTAAATATCTTTTTTTTTTTTTTTAATAGAATGGAGATGGCTTTATGGCCAATAAGATCCTAAATATCATTTCATTATATTTTTGTCTGATGACTTAATTAAAAACTTAAAACTCTCATTTACAGGAAATTGACAACATAGCTTCTGATCTAGATCCCTTGACAGTACGCCAGCTGGCCGAATCACTCTCAGAAGAACTTCAAAATCCCCAATTCCACCAGGAAAATTACAACCAGATTTCAAATCCTAACTTATTCACATTCGGAACCTCAAGTTCTGTCGATTATTCTCAAATTGCAAATCCAAAGAAAAGGAATGACGGATTTTTGTTCTCGCAAGATCAAGTGCTATCATGGGGAGGAAAGGAAGAGAGAGAAAATACAGATGTGAGTATGAAAGAGAAGATTAGGCTGCCTGATTATGCACAAGAACATGTTGTGGCGGAACGAAAGCGTCGTGAGAAACTCTCACAACAGTTCATCGCCTTGGCAACAATCGTACCGGGACTTAAAAAGGTAATACTGAAGATGACTTTTTTCTTTTCTATACTTGTCATGTTTTTATAGCACAAAAGTATATATGATCGAAAAACAATATGTATATATAATGAGTCAGCGCATCAAAACTATAATAAAGGAAATATAAAAAGTATATTGAAAAATTATACAACAGGTTTGTGCACAAGAACTATACCTGAAAAGTAATCGAAAAAGTATATAAGTATAGACTTGTTTTATACAGCAAATATTGTATTATAACTAAAAAACTATGCTAAGATTCTAAAATTGATTTGAGCAGGAAACACAAATGCCATAATTAAATTTATCCTTATGAATAACTTGTACTTTGTGAATGTAAATAAAAATTTACCAAATCTCAAATTAACTTATAGTGACTGCTCATTAATTAATATATCAGACAGACAAGGTCTCTCTGCTAGGCAGTGCGATAGACTACCTCAAAACCCTAGAAGAAAGAGTCAAAACCTTAGAAGAAGAGACCTCAAAATCAAAATCAGCCCACTTCTCCTCTATCAATCTCCCATCGAACCGAAATGATGAAATTGCCGCTGAGCTTCAACCAAAGGTAGAGGCAAGTCTTCAAGGAAACAATGTCCTTCTGAGAATTCAATGTGAGAAGAAGAAAGGAGCCCTCGTCATGGTGCTTTCAGAAATTGAGAAGCTCTGTTTGTCGGTTATTAATACGAGCGTTTTTCCCTTTGCGAATTCTTCTCTCAACATGACAATCACAGCTGAGGCAAGTTTCCACTTTTTACCTTTTTTTCTTAGTTAAGACAAGTTCCTATTTTTTTGAGAGTTAATTGTTGGCTTAAGCCAATGGGCTTATTGCCTAATTGTTTAGTTCAAAGCGCATAATAAACTAGAAGTCATAACTTCACATTTCTTTGGCATCAAACCATAAAAGTGAGATAGAAGAGCCTTCTTCATTTCATAAACAAAAATACAGCCATATGAAGATAAACTGTTTCAAGCCTTTTCTCATTTTGTAACTTGTGGTGCACATGATATTTTGAAATTGTACTTGAATGTAGTGCAAAATAAAAGTGTGCTAATAATTGATAGTGAAGTATCTATATATGACATTTACATGTAAGCTTTTTTAATTTCATTTTTTTTCCCGTTTGTACAGATAGAGGAGGGATTCTCTATGAAATTGGCTGATGTTGTAAGAATTTTAAGCTCGGCCATTAGACATTTCAGGTGAGAAATACGAGTCCAGGATCAAAAATCACAATGGTGTATTTTGAGAACTAGTAGTATTTATTTATCATGCAATTAGGCAGGGTTGGATCAATAGTCGGGTGTAGTAGTCAATCAAGTTTTTTGGCAGTCTTGTTTAATTATTATTATTTGATATCATTGTTACTTTCATCGCCTAGTTTTTTCTTTTTCTTTTTTTTCCTTTTGAAGTTCCGGAGACGTAGCATTTTAGGCTACATCAAAATATTTTTTTTATTCAATCAATTAATATGTCATTTTGTAATAACATTCTCTATCAATGTACAATATAATAGGTGTTACATCTTTTTTTTTGAATTATAGTCGAAAAGACTATTTAAGACTTTCATTAAAAAAAAATTGTTGTCCAAATTGAAAATTACAAATAACATCATTTAAAAAGATTCAAATGTTATTCTTTTGAGAAAAGATATTAGGCTATGCCTAATTTACAAGGCTATGCCTAATTTATATTGACTTTCTAAATCGTCTGACTTTCTAAATCGTCATGCAGATAGGTCTTACACCTTTTTTTTTTGAGGCAAAAATAGGTCTTACACCTTAGTATTGTTCTATACCTACTCAACTCATGTATGAATATACCTTTTTGAATCAGTAACTATTATGTCTTTCTTGTATTATAATATTCTTTTTTTACATATGCAATATACTTTTCCTGAATGATATACATTTTTATTTGTTAGATATATCCTTTTGACTATAGAATATACTTTTTTTGAATGTAAATAAACTGTTTACATGTATAATATACTTTTTTTAATGTCAATATACACCTTGAGTACGAATATACCTTGAGTACGAATAGTTATATACCTTCTTAAAAAATTTCATTACACTGTTTTTTGAAATAGTAAAAGCCTTCTTTTATATAATAATAACTTTTATTTGTAAAAAATGCTAGCATTGTAGGTTCAAAAATATTATACCTGCTTAAAATAAAATGCCTGATATAATATACCTTTTTGTTCGTATATCTTTGTAAAAATATAATCATATTTTTTTTAAAAATAGCAAATATCTTTTGTATGTAATATGCATAATATTTCTTCTTTAAAATTTTTGCTGGCAGGGGCAAATTATAAAGCCACTAGGATAATGCTCGCGCTTCGCGGCGAGTATTTCAAAATAGTTATTTCAATCTAATAATGTATAACTTACAATCATGAAAATTCAAAATTAAAGTTGGTGAATCCATAATATATAAATAATACATGAGAATTCAAAATTGTTGTCTTTGATTTTCTTATGTCATTATCTCTTGACATATTATATTAAAAAAATAAATTAATTATTAATCAGGCTTAGATTAATGAAATCAGAAAAATAAAATGTACGATAATTTATTTCGAAGATTTTTTTTGGAACTACATAAGATTAAATTATAGATGATTAGCTTTAAAAAAATAATAATTATTATATTTAATATTATATATATGAGAAAAATATGTAGTGTACATAGAAAAATATAACATGACTCATTTTCTTCAAAAATTTGTCCCAGTTATTTTTCTTATTTTTTTTAGATGTGAAAATGATACGGATTACACATATGTTATTATGAAACCTGTAACAAATTAAGTAATATAATATAGTTTTTAATATTCTGAAATTTTGTTTGAGATGATAGTTCTTACATAACGGAGATATAACACTGAACATTAATCTAACTAATCATATGATATTATGATAAAATTTTAAATTAAATGCTAAGATTTGATGAATTTTTTGATTCGACGGGTGAGAGAAAATTAACAATAGTTTTCTTGAGAATTTTCAAAGATAGGTAAAAGAATATGATAAGAATAAATGAGTTTATCATTTTATTACATATTTTTTTTATATAGTCAATATTCACATTTTATCAAGAAAAAATGAAATTGGAATCATAACAATATGTCTTTATGTGATATTGTGGTGATAATTTAAATGAAAAGCTAATATTTAAAAAAAATTGATCCAACGGCCGAGATAAAATTGACAATAGGTTTCTTGAGAATACTAAAAGAGAAATGAAAAATAAGGTATAAGGTATAAGTTAATGAGCATATCATTTTTGTACATCTTCTTATATATCGTTAATATTCACATATTTAAAAAAAAATGGAACCATAACAATATGGAATTCAAAATAAAGAGAAAATTCCAACAAATTTATATTTGATGATTTTAACATTAGAAATAAAATATTTCATTAAGGATTATAAATTTTTATAGAAGAAAAGAAAAATTATTTATAGAGAATATTCCAACAAATTTATATTTGATGATTTTAACATTAGAAATAAAATATTTCATCAAGAATTATAATTTTTTAAAGAAGAAAAAAAATTTATTTTAATGAGTGGGCTCTTCATTAACTATTGGTATTAATAATTGAACATAACTTTGCACCATGATTCATTGAAACCATTTGATTAATATCTGATGGTCACAAATAAACTCACAATGATTCTCACTAAATCGGGTATGAAACACAAAACACTAATTCAACCAATCATATGATTATGTTTTAATAACCACTTACATCTTGCCATAAAATATCAATAAATTTGAGAAAATAAATGGCTAAGATTTGACAAAAAATTGATCGAACGGTGGAGATAAAAGTGATGATGTGATCTCTTGAGGAGGTTCAAAAGTAGGTAAAAAATAAGAGATTGAGGTTAATTATGCATTGGATTCAATCAAAATTAAGTTTTCTAATTAAGCCTAAGTTTTACAATTAGGCTGAGGCTTTATGCGCGTGATATAATCCTCATTTTGATAGCCGGGCCCAATTGGAGGCGCCAGCTACTTTATTTTTGTTTGTTTGTTTGAGAGGTTCTTTTTTGAGTTTTTTTTGAGGGAGAACTACAAGCGATCGCTTGATTTTTATTCTCTTTTAAATTAATCCTGTTATGCGCGGGATTTGAACCGCTCACCTATGAAATGGTGGGGTTAGTACCTTACCACTAGGCTATTCTAGTGGTGGTAACTATTTTATGCGCGGGATTCTTTTTTGAGTTTAGTTTATTACTTTTTTGAAACGTATATAACTATTTTATTTTTAATTAATTAATTTATTTCATTTAGGCGTGAAAACTGTACCTTCAAACAAATACCAGTTCCTTATTTTGTGCTATAATCATTAGGCATTAAGCCGCATAATTGAGCTTCAATTGATGCTTGACAAGCTTATAAAATGCAAACTGATATTCTGTCACTTGAAAGTTGAAATACTGCATAAATAGAAGGTTACACTTGAATTCAAAATATTAAAGATCAGAACTGTTTGGGCGATTTAAGATATTAAAGTTGGAAATAAAAAGTTAAACAAATTAGGCCTTAACAGATAGATTGCATCCACAGATTTAAGATATTATTTCTTTAAAATCAAATATTTATCCAAATATCACCAAACTAACAAGCCATTAAAGCAATCAAACATTTTCCCTCAAGGTTTCCAATAAAAATGATAATAATAAGAAAATAATAATAAGAATAATAATCCAAAAATTCCGGTCCGCTCTAATCAATAATCCGAATTTTGCGCTATTTTAATGTGTATTGTGCGTCCATGGAATTCGGACTTGTGCAAGGCCAACCTAGCGCGCTCCTCATCTTCGCTCAACCGGAATGAAATAAATCCGTATCCTTTAGACCGTTTACCACTCCATCTCGCGACCTGAATTCATTCACATTGAAAAACAAATTAATAATTGAATCGACCTAAACAATTATAGAAAAGAATAGAGATGAATAGTAACTTACCGATGCGTCATGCACCGCTTCGAATCTCCCAAAAATCTTTCGGAGATCTCTAGCGGTCGTTTCAAACGGCATACCACCGATGAAAAGTTTGTACTCTTTATCCTCCGTGCCTGCATGAAACATCAATCACTCATTATTTTTATTAATCTCGTACAAACACATGAGAATATTTATACGGAGTCAGACTTTTTGAAGGTTTACCTGGCGCTTGAGGTGCGCTGTACGAGTCGGAAGGAGCGGCCGCTGAGCTGGACGAGGCTGAGAGAGCAGCTGAGTCTGAGCTGGATGATGCGTTGTGAGAGGATTGTGGGACCCACCCGGCTGCTGGAGTTGTGCGCGCGTGCTGCTCCATGACATTCTGTTGAATGGACTCCCTAATTGCATATTTGGGCTCATTTGGGCTTTTATTTTTAGTATGTATTTAAAATTTTTGACATAAAAGATAAGAAAAAGGGTTCATTTTGCATCTCTTCATTTTTCTCTCTCTCCTGTCTCTCTCTCTCTCTGTCTCTCTCTCTCTCTTTTGGCCACCATTAAAGACACCAAAAGGTGCCTCGAATCCACGTCAAAATTCACGCTTCCGACAAGAAATCCTAACAATCTGGTATCAGAGCGAGGTTCTACGCGTAAATCTCTACCGGATTTCACGCTTTGCCTAAACCGGTACAAACCGGTTCAAAACCGAAGGAGGAACTTTAGTTTTTGGGTTAATGGAAATGTCGGGACGATTTGATATTGAGAAGTTTGACGGTAAGACGAGCTTTGCCCTGTGGCAAGTTCGTATGTTGGCAATTTTATTCAGTCATGGGGTAAAAGATGCGGTTTTTGGGAGAGACAATTTGCCGATGCGATAACGGACAAGAAATGGAGAGATATGGATGATAAGACTCTCTCCATTGTCCAATTATGCCTTAGAAATGGGACATTGCAAGAGGTTATGGAGGAAAAGACGGCGAAAGATTTGTGGGAAAAATAACAAAATACTTATATGAAAAAGTCGCTCATGAATCGATTGCGGTTAAAGTCGCGTCTTTATACGCTCCGGATGTCGGAGGGAGGTTCCCTGTCCGAACATATTTCGGAGTTTGCGTCGATTATTAATGATTTGGCCAAAATTGACGCAAAGGTGGATGATGAAGATCAAGACCTTTTGCTTTTGTGCTCTTTACCCGCTTCATATAAGGGGTTTAGAGGTATGATGATTTATGGAAGGGAGAAAATCTCTCTTGAGGATGTTAAATCGAATTTGCAAGCGAAATCTCACATCGATGGTGAGATAACCAACGAGAAAACCGGTACGGGTTCCGATTTGTTTGTGGATCGCGGTCGGTCGTCGGATCAGTCATCGAAAAATTGGAGAAGCTGGTCGAAATCCAAGGGTAAATATAATCCAAATATTATTTGCAATTATTGTAAGAAAAAGGGCCACATCAAGGTCGATTGTTACAAATTGAAGAATAAGCAATCGGCGGATAATCGTGGCAAAGGTTCCGAATCGGCTAATTCGGCAAATATCGACAATTTTGATTCGCTTTCCGTTGTCGATAATTGCTTAGAGGACGAGAATAGTTGGATTATGGATTCGGGGGCATCTCAACATATGACTCCGAATCGAAGTTCGTTTGTAAAGTACGAGCCTACGGATGGGAGAGTTATTATGGGAAATAATAATTCTTGCAAGGTTGCCGGTACCGGTACAATATCGCTCAAGTTTCATGATGGGCGAATTCGGACGTTAACGTGTGTGAAGCACATACCCGATTTGAAGAAAAATCTTATCTCGTTGGGATCGCTTGAAGAAAGAGGTTGCAAGTTCCGAAGTAAAGGTGGAGTTATGCGCGTTTCAATCGGTGCCCTCACAATCATGAAGGCGAAACGCATTGGTACACTTTATTTTTTGCAAAGTTCGACGGTTACCGAAAAGGCCGGTACAGTTATTTTGGAGAAATCGGGTTCAAACCCGGTTCAAGAAAGCCTGCCGGTTAAGCAAAAATCGGTCCGGTTCGCGCCGGTTCAGGAAAAACCGGCTCGGTTCACGCCGGTTCAGGAAAAATTGGTTCAAGAAAATCCGGTTCAACCCAAGTCCAACCCAAAACCAAACCCGGTTCAAACTAAACCGGTTTGGATTCCAACAACCAAACCCGAAACAAAACCCGTCTCGTTCAGTTCTGCCGCTGTTGTCCGTTCAAGTTCGATTACGGATGAGGAAATTATGAAGTTGTGGCATATGAGATTGGGTCACATGAGTGAGCGTGGTATGACGATTTTAAGCAAACGAAATTTGTTGGGCCGTCAAAGTACCGAAAATCTGGAATTTTGCGAGCACTGCGTTTTCGGGAAGCATAAGCGAGTGAGTTTTTCGACCGCTATTCATACGACAAAGGAGAAATTGGAATACATTCACTCCGACCTTTGGGGGCCTTCTCGCGAACCGTCCAAAGGAAAAGGTTCAAGGTATATGCTCACTTTTATTGATGATTTTTCGAGGAAAGTTTGGGTATTTTTCTTGAGAGAAAAAAGCGAAGTATTCGATTATTTCAAAATTTAGAAGAAACTTCTAGAAACTCAAACGGGTAAACGGGTCAAGCGGTTGCGAACCGATAATGGGTTGGAATTTTGTAATCGCCAGTTTGATGATTTTTGTGCGGCCGAAGGTATTTTGCGACACAAAACCGTTGTGCATACCCCACAACAAAATGGTGTGGCCGAAAGAATGAATAGATCATTTCTAGAGCGTGCGAGAAGTATGATTTCAAATGCGGGTTTGGTACAAGAGTTTTGGACAGAAACGATTAGCACGGCGTGCTATTTGATTAATCGATCTCCGACTACCTCGATTGAGTTGAAAACGCCAGAAGAAGTTTGGTCGGGAAAATCGGCCGATTATTCGATGTTGAGAATATTCGGGTGTCTCGGATATGTGCATGTCAATGACAGCAAGTTGGAACCGAGGTCGAAGAAATGTGTATTTGTTGGATATCCCGAGAATGTTAAGGGGTATAAATTATGGTGTCCGAAGTCGGGCAAATTTAACATTTCGAGAGACGTTATTTTTAACGAAGCGGAAATGATTCGAGGAAAAAATGCGCATGAGTTGAGAATAAATGACACGGTTCACTCCGAGGTGGAGCATGAGTCGGAAAATATTGGGAATGAAATACCGCTAAGTGCATGCGGTTTTGAAGGTCAAACCCGAGACCAGTTAGCCCAAGTCGACCAAAACCGATCCGAACCCGATTCATCAAACCCGACCCGAGTTAATGAAGAAGAAAGCCAATTCGATCCGCTAACGTACGAGCTAATCCGCGATTGTGTCAGAAGGACTATTTGACCACCTTCGAGATATGGATATTCTGATTTTGCGTATTGCTTGGCTATTGCAGAAGACGTGGATAGTTGCGAACCGTCCACGTATAAGGAAGCGGTTAATTCAAAAGAAGCGAAAAATTGGATTTCCGCTATGAAGGAGGAGTTAGATTCGTTGAAGCGAAATGAGACATGGTCTCTTGTGAACCCTCCGAAAAATAAGAAAATTGTCGGGTGCAAATGGGTGTTTAAGCGCAAAACCGATGGCTCGAATGTGCACTACAAAGCAAGCCAAGTCCAAGGTGTGGACTTAAATGACGTGTTTTCTCCGGTCGTGAAACACACGTCTATTCGAATATTGCTCGGGATTGTCGCGTCGAAAAATTTGGAACTCGAGCAAATGGACGTAAAAATGGCTTTTCTTCATGGCGATTTGGAGGAGAAAATTTTTATGAGCCAACCGGAAGGACTTCCGGATTTTGAAAACCTAACCGAACCCCAAACCGAACCGACTCGTGTATGTCGATTAAATAAATCGCTTTCTGGTCTCAAGCAATCGCCCCGACAATGGTACAAGAAGTTTGACGTTTTTATGGTAAGCGTTAATTTTTCTCGATCTAATTATGATAGTTGCGTCTATTTAAAGAAATTAGATGATGGGAGTTTTGTGTATCTACTTCTTTATGTGGATGACATTCTTATTGCGTCGTCTAATTTGGGGGAAATTAATCGGTTAAAAGCGGATTTGAATTCCGTTTTTGAGATGAAGGATTTGGGACCCGCTAAGAAAATTCTCGGAATGGAGATTTCGAGGAACCGACCCGAGCGGAAGTTGACTCTTTCGCAAGCAGGTTTCGCCGAAAAAGTTTTACGCCGTTTTGATATGCATAAATCGAAGGTAGTTTCTATCCCTCTTGCGGCACATTTTAAATTGTCGGCGGATTTATCTCCGAAAACCGATTCAGAGCGGAAATATATGGAGAAGATTCCATATTCGAGTGCGGTCGGGAGTTTGATGTATTTGATGGTATGTACCCGGCCGGATTTGGCGCAAGCGGTTAGTGTCGTGAGCCGGTATTTGTCATGTCCCGGAAAGGGACATTGGGAAGCAGTAAAATGGATTTTCCGTTATTTGAAAGGTACGATGAATGCATATTTAGAATTCGGATCCGATCCAAATGGTGAGTTAACGGGTTATGTTGACTCGGATTTTGCGGGCGATCTCGATAAAAGGCGTTCGCTAACCGGGTACGTGTTTACGTTTGGGAAGTGTGCGATTAATTGGAAAGCCACACTTCAATCAACCGTTGCTCTTTCGACTACCGAGGTCGAGTACATGGCGTTAACCGAAGCGATAAAGGAAGGTATTTGGCTAAGGGGTTTTGTTGGCGAGATATTGTCCATTCAGAATCCGGTCATGGTGTATTGTGACAATCAAAGCGTCATTCATTTGACGAAGGATCGCATGTACCACGACAAGACGAAGCATATTGACGTGAGGTACCATTTTGTGCGAGACGTGACGGCGGAAGGAAACATTGTGGTGAAGAAGATTGGTGCCAAATCGAATCCGGCAGATATGCTCACCAAGCCTCTTCCGATTGCTAAGTTTAAATTGTGTTCCGATTTAATTTCAGTTTATAACTAGCATGTTGCTAGTATATTATGTATGTTTTTATTTTTGCATTTGTTATGTTTAGTTATGATACAATTCGGGTCCAAGGTGGAGATTGTTGAATGGACCCCCTAATTGCATATTTGGGCTTATTTGAGTTTTTATTTTTAGTATGTATTTAAGACTTTTGACATAAAGGATAAGAAAAATGGTTCATTTTGCATCTCTTCATTTTTCTCTCTCCTCTCTCTCTCTCTTTTGGCCACCATTAAAGACACCAAAAGATGCCTCAAAACCACATCAAAATTCACGCTTCCGACAAGAAATCCTAAAACATTCATTAATTCATAGCTGCGCTCATCATTGCATCATCCTTGTGCAACCTATAAAAAAAGTATAAATAAATTAAACAATAATTAAACATTTACTGTTGTATTATAAACATATATTATTTTCATTAATAAGCTGTAATAACATATACTATTTTACTACAGTATATGCAGGGTTTATTTTCTGGTTTCAAATTTGAAAGCATATATTGAAAATTTAAGTTTATTGATCTTACTTGTAGTTGATTTCCTCCAATAGCTCATTACGAATATAAAAGCCCAAAATGTAAGCGGTCTCGACTATTAGTAGTCGGGGCCTGTCGGCGAGCTGAGAACACGGTAGAGATAAGGACTTTCTTTCTAGACACCATTTTCTGATGTGACTTCTGCTTTTTCATCCTTGCTTGACTTCGTTCGACGCTACTTTTTTTCCTATATGATTAAGACATGCATGCACAAGAGTAAGTACATATCTAGTGTGTTTAGTTCCAGACGAGAAGACCAGGAAAAAATCTGACTAGAGAAAGGGTAATAAAGAAGAAGGCACCCGTATGAGTGAAGAAATTTATTTTGAACAAGTGAAAACATGTTATTTATAGATGAACTAATAGTCATTTCAAACACATGAAGTTTATACTTAATTCCTAACAATCATTTTTTTTTAAAATTTGGTCCTAACAATCATTTGAACACATGAAGTTTGTACTGCATGTACTAGTACTATTAGTTTCACACACACTACATTTTTTGGGATCCACACACTATAATAGATTCACTCGAATTGACATCCATAGAACATGATAGCTGTTGTTGAGTGTGACAGACAACAGTTGCACATTCAATTTGCATCTTAAACATTATGTATTAATAAAATGTCTAAGGATGTTAATAAAATGTTAGCAAAGGTTAAGCACTTGCTTATTTGTATTTGAAATGAGAACCTAAACACATAATATTTGATTTTTGTTTTCATCTTGCCGAGAAAGAAAAAATGGATGACATGTCAAGATCTAACTGGCTTGAGTCATATGTCCATTTGCCTTGTAGTTTATGAGTTCAGACTCAGATTAGTATTTTTTATAACTTTTTTTCAAAATTCAAAAACTTGAGTCTAATTTTAGACTTGGGAGAACTTCATTATTTCATATTATCAAGTACTTAAATTTGTCCATCAGTATAGCATTAACATTTTAAATCACAATAACTATACTAGCAAGTACTATCTATCACATCCGGGCCAGTCTAAGAACAACAAGGCATGTGTCTTAACTAGGGTCCTAATTATATTAAGTTATATTGTTAGGTATAACGGTCTGGGCCTTGGAGAAAATAACTGGCATGCCTCTATTAAGAAAGCTATAACTTCCAAGTAAGTTCCTCCTCTCTTTTCTTACCTTGTATTATAATCAATTGCAAATCTAAATCCTTGATTTCTTCTTTTTTGGAATTTTTTTTGAATAGTAGCACTATTTTGAAGAATAATTAATTAAATAGCATGATTTTCAAAATATTTGGGTAGGTAGCACTTCCGCCAGACCTTCTGGCGGAACTGTAGTAGTTCCGCCAGAGGGTCTGGCGGAACTAGAGAATTTTTTTTTTTGCTAATCTCGGCCATTTGGCACCCTTAAATAGCCTTAATTAATGAAAAAGGCTAGTTCCGCCACCGGGTCTGGCGGAACTAGGTAAAATTTATTTTTGGCCCAATTTAGACGGTGAAATTGGCCCAAAAATGACGAAAATATAGGTTCCGCCAGACCCTCTGGCGGAACTAGCTAGTTCCGCCAATGGACCTGGCGGAGCTACACATTTTCACAACTTACAATCTGACCCAAAAAGTCCAAAAAAATGGTCTAGTTCCGCCAGTGGGTCTGGCGGAACCAGACCATTTTCCTAACTTAGAATCTGACCCAAAAAAATTTCAAAATTTAGGATTTAGTAACGGTTTTTAATAAAAAACCGATACTAAATATCAGTACTGTATCGGTTTTTTCGGGATTTTTTATTTAGTAACGGTTTTCATTAAATAACTGTTACTAAATCTGACATTTAGTAACGGCTCTCCCCTAAAAACCGTTACTAAATATTTAGTAACGGTTTTTACGAAGAACCGTTACTAAGTGTCAGATTTAGTAACGGTTATTTTATAAAAACCGTTACTAAATGAAAAAAATTTCCGAAAAAACCGATACAGTACTAATATTAAGTATCGGGTTTTTATTAAAAACCGTTACTAAATCCTAAATTTTGAAATTTTTTTAGGTCAGATTGTAAGTTGGGAAAATGGTCTAGTTCCGCCAGACCCACTGGCGGAACTAGACCATTTTTTTGGACTTTTTGGGTCAGATTGTAAGTTGGGAAAATGCTAGTTCCGCCAGAGGGTCTGGCGGAACCTATATTTTCGTCATTTTTGGGCCAATTTCACCGTCTAGGCTGTTTAAGGGTGCCAAATGGCCGAGATTAGCAAAAAAAAAAAATTCTCTAGTTCCGCCAGACCCTCTGGGGGAACTACTTCAGTTCCGCCAGAAGGTCTGGCGGAAGTGCTACCTACCCAAATATTTTCAAAATCATGCTATCTGATTAATTATTCTTCAAAATAGTGCTACTATTCAAAAAAATTCTCTTTTTTGGTGGTTTTAAAGGGATCTCACATGATGAGGGGATTTTCTTTACGAATTACCTTCAGACGGTCTAATTACTAACACCCCTAATAACAAGAGGTGAAAAGTTCAAATTTCTGCTGGTACTGTCTCTGTACTTTCTGTTCTCAATTTAATTTCCTTTTTTTTCTCGTTTGTTGCTCAATTAAACAACAATGAAGGCTATATGTGAGCCTTAAATTGCTGGTACTGTGTTGAAAAATTCTAATGTTTTCCTTTTGTTATGTTTTAATAGGTGGAACAAGTCTGCTAAGATGAGAGCTGAAGGTCAGGCAGATTCTAAACACGTAGGCTTGTTAAAATGTAAAGCTCTTTTCCTTGGTAATTTATCATTCTTTAATATGCTACTCTTAAATCTCTTGTGTAAATTTCTGTATGCTTTCATCTTGTTTGTTACCACCAATTGTTTGTTTATTATTCAGCTTGTATTAGTGGGACATTTGGAGCTACAAGACACAATTCATGTATAATGTATTCTTCTTTCTTTAACTCCTTATTTTGGTTTGGTCGTGACTGTGAGTTAAAAGACAAGGAGAAAATGAGCTGGTATTCTGAGCAATTGTTAGCCGTTTTGAGCTGAGATCTGATTTGTGTTGACTCCAAGTAGTGTGAGGTATCGTCGAGTTTTGAAAGGATCGAGCTGAGAAGTTGCGTTTGGAGAAGCTTTGAACAGGCCACGTCTTTGTTCGAGTTTTGAGAAGAAAGAAGAAATCGGTTACTAGTCCCTTCTGAGTTGCGGCTGCAAATGGAGATGTTATAAATCGGATCTGTCTGAATCAAGCTGCTCATTCTTCAGGGGCAGATTCAAATGTTCACGCTAGGGCTTTTCAAGTGGATTTGAGTCAAGTTAATGGCACACTTCTACAAATGATGATAAATTGGCGGTTGTCAACCAAATTAGGGCACTTGAAGAGAATATAACAAAGATGATGGAAGAGTGGAGAGAAAAGGGTTGATTCTTCTCTAGAGGGGACTAATGAGGTGTTTGATGAAATTCCTGTTGGGAATTTGAATGGGGAAGTTCACTTGTTTGACGGCGTGGTTAATAATCGCACGAGTCAATAATAAGAAGAAGATGATGAAATGGTTAATGGAGAAGTCGAGTTCGGTCTAAATAGAGAAAATGTGGTTAATGAA
Source organism: Juncus effusus (assembly GCA_027726005.1). Classification (NCBI taxonomy): domain Eukaryota; kingdom Viridiplantae; phylum Streptophyta; class Magnoliopsida; order Poales; family Juncaceae; genus Juncus; species Juncus effusus. The sequence goes on along the minus strand of CM050904.1, from coordinate 9,188,153 downwards.
AAGAAGAAAGGTGAATTTCTCTACTTGGGGAATCGACGAATCTCGATCCGAAACCTAACTGTCAGCGATGCGATGAGGGAGTGACTCACGCGTCATTAAATCTCTTCAAATCCCTACTGACTTTGCTCTGAATTCAGGGAATTACTGCTCATTATCGTTCTTAATTGGAGGATTTAGAGCTGATTTTTCTTTTCAATTGCTTTTTCTACATGCTCTCAAATACGTGAGTTTTTTCTGTCCATACACTTGTAAAGTGTTCCAAAATTATTCTTGTTAGGGTATATAAATATATTTTCCTATTAATTTCTAACCTATGATATGTGTAGTGGTATGTTACTTATGATATAAATTGGCTAAGTTTTTTCTCTTTTGCAAATTCCCATTTCTTGATTTAATTAATTTCATTCTGTGTTTTGTGTTTTTAACAGGTTTAGTTTAGCATCTAGAAGGCGGAATATTCAAATATCTAGGATAAATCCCTCCCTCCGAATCCCTCTGGGAAGCAGAGTGCTTCGTGTTCTACAAGCCGGTGACACGGAGAGCCAAGAGTGGGAGTTTGGAGTGAGCTGTCCGTATTGTTATGAGGGGTAGACAGAGGCAGGTGGAGACGTGGGGGCTTGTTGGGGACCCGATAAGGGCAGGCGGGTAAGGGATGTTAGAGTGGGAATCGAACAGGGCTTTTGAGAAGATTGTTTTTTTAGTTGTTGTTTCGTTGTGTAACGTTTTTTTTCGAACCGATAAGGTCGTGATTTGATTAAGAAAAACAAGTTGTAAGATGTTATATTATTCTTGTACAAACATTTTAGAGATCCTGATTTTGTTTAATGGTCAATCCATGAATGCTCATTTTTCCATTATTGGTACGATCTTTTATTCTTTATTCATTTTTTAGGTTTATCATCAATCATGCGTAGACAAGTTTGAATGCAGTTTGCCTTCATTTCACGAAGAACAAAAAAAGAAATCGAATTGGGAATAAAACGTATACACTTCTAACATTGAGTAGATAGTTTCATGATAGTTTCTACCCGGCGGTTTTGAGCAGTCACTCTATCAAGGACCATAGCACAGTTTTCATTTTCAAATTATCTGTCTTAAGACCCAACGGAGAATAGGGCTTGTCGCTTGCCTCTCTTTCGCTTGAAAAAGCCATCACCTCTTGAGTTTATCAAAATAGTGAACTGAGCTGATATTATCAAGTACATTTCACATATATGTTTTTTTCTTATTGAGAGTGATTTTATCATTATGATGCCATAGAAAAAAGAGTGATTCATATTCCTATATGACTAATATGAGATTTGATTCATATATATGTTTTTTTCCTTATTGAGATTGATTTTATCCGTATGATAGTAAGAGTGATACTCAGCGCTTTTTTTTAAATTGGTCTGTTTTTGTTCAATAGCTATCTGACATCCATATAACATAATAGCTGTTGCATGTTGCTGAATGTACATAACAGACACCAGTTGCTCTTTCTATTTGCATCTTAAAAGATAATGTATTACAGGGGCATGCGTATTAACTTTTATACGAATTTTATAGCACACTACGTAGTCTTACACAAAGAAAGTATACTAATAGTTTGATGATATATTAAGTATTAACATGCCAAATCATTACTTAACATCCACATCAATGACATCATTATGAACTAGATTGAAGAGGGTCCTGTGAACAAAGTTAACTAGTTCAAGAGGATGAATGAACAATAAAAGATTAAGAGAAGTAAATGAACCAAGTATTTTCTTGCCTGGCTGGGTTATGCACAAGTATTTTAAACTTATTTAGACTTGATTTTTTTAGCCAACATAAAAATTCCAACAATTTCAACTGGTGACAGAATCTTATTTTCTAAAAGTTCATCAAACATGCAAGAAGTAAAGTTCCAGCAACAATCATATAAATGAAAGAACTAAAATCTCTAAAAAGAGTTTACCATCCAACACCAAAATAATATTCACCAGAATTCAAAGTACTAAAAGAGTTTCCCCCCTTTAAAATTGATAATAAAAAAGAATTAAAGATAATAATAAAATATCCTCATTAAAAAATAATTAATAATTAATAATTAATAAAATATCCTCATTGAATAATAGCCTGTAAAGCTATTATTCAAGCGCCTGTCATATGTCTAGGGACTGAAGAATATCCAAGTTCCTCATCCATCCCCTTACTATTATTACCAAACGGTGCCCGCTTGTTATTGTAGCACTCCACATGGCGCGAATTTCCGCCAGCCTGCGCCCTCCACCTCTCATTCCCAGCCTTGCGTTCTCTCCGTGGGACCCGTTCAGCACTGTACCGCATGAGCCTGCCTCATGGCAGGGTCCAGCAAGTGATGTGGCGCAAAGCTCATGTGGCCCATGCGCACAACATCCGATACAAGGCCGATGGTGGGGCCCGGTCCCCTTTGTGGCTCGACAGCCTCGCTATTTGTTACAGGCGGAGAAGCAGCAGCCGCTGCCCTGTTAAGAATGAAAAGTATATTAAAATAAATTAACAGAAATAAAAGAGATCTTTTTTTTATTCCATGCAGTAATTTACGTGCCAGCTATGCTGGTCCGCTCAAGTTTAGAATATAGTTCCTTTGGGCAGGAAAGAAAGTTGAGAGCAAGCCTTAGTGGATGTTTCATTGAATTATTGAGTTGGCTGATTCTTGATTGGGCAAAATTTGAGATAAATTGCACATTAAACTAAAACTAATTAGAAAAGATTTAACAAGGAGAAAAACCAGTGATTTAATGACAACCCAAAACGCTAAACTGACCTCATAAACAGCATGATGAATTCGATCTGGTTTCTCGCAATTCTCGCCACAAACTCCATACAAGTATTCTAACAAGTTAGGGAGATATTTGCAGAAAAAAAGTAAAGTTTGAAAATGTAATAGCACTTAGAGCTGAAGAAGAGGGGGCTTGGCTCACAGATCTCGCCCTTATAGACATGTTGAATGCCCACCGTGAGTACTGTACACAAAAAATAGCAAAATTATAATTTAAAAAAAAATAATAAGAAATAGTAAAACTAACATGTTACTGTATGAGTCATGCCATATGAATACATGGTTTCTAGTAATCAAAATAAACATTCAGAAATCAAAACGGACAGCCCTAAACCGACGGTATCGTATATCATCACATGTTAGTAAAAAGAAAGAAAATATTAATAATCCTAATTTTAAAGCAAAGCCACTGGTTTTGGAAAAACTAATACCATAAACGAGTCTAAAAACAATGCATAAATTAATCAATTCAGAAGTAAAAAAAAAAAAAAGTAAATTAAAAAACCGAAAAAGAAGGAAAAAGACAAAAAAAGAACAAGTGCGGCAGTAAAGCAGCGAATTATTGGTGGGTCCTAATAAAAAACTGAAAGGACAAACCAGCGTCATGAATGTAAAATTACCAAAAAAATTTCATACCAATACAATTAATACTCTACAACAATAATGCCAAGTCTAAATGTAGAGAGAAAATAAATAGGAAAAGAGAGGAAAGGAAAAGAAAGTAAGAGAAACATACACTAATAGAAGTCGCGCCTCGAGAGCCGAATAGAAGCCTACAAAAAACACGAGTTTACAACATCAGGCCACAAAAAAGCAGAACAGAATTTATAAAAATCTAACCTAGAAAATCCATAATCAACAATAAAAGGAAAAAGTAACAAACCTTTTGTATTGGCGAGCCAAGGCCAACGGGATGACTATAACTGGAGCTCTCCAGTGCCCTGCAGGAGCCAGCTCAGCATTAAATTGAGGGCCGGGTCGGCGGACAGGCTGGACAGGCGTGGACCGTGCAGGCTGGCATTATAAAACAAGAGAATCAAAAGCCGGTACTTGGATTATGTGTTTAATGTTATCTATTTTATTCATATAAATATGCAGCAGAATATTAATATAAAAAAGAGAGAGAAGAAGCTTCTTTTCTAACCCTGATTGAAGCAGCCGTCTCGAGTTGAGCCATCGCTGCGACCCTATGCAAGACAGAAAATAATAAAAAAGTAAATAATTAAATAATAAAAAATGGGGGTTTATACTTAGTATGAGAAATGAATGACACGGAATTGTTCAATTTCAAACATTACACGCAAGCCTTTTTATGTTAATTCAATTCAACTGAGATAAGATATAAATGTAATTACTTTTAAATTAATTTAGAATGGAAATAAGTCAAGTTGTAGCTTAATTTGATTCCTCAGATGAAACTTAGTTAATGTTATTTAATTGAACAATTAAGGGGTTAATTGAGCATAAAAACTAACTAACTACTAACCTCAGCATTGCAAAGATTGATTCTATCTATCTTCTGGCAATGATCGCGAGAAACTCAGCTGGAGACTGTAGGCCAACTGCTGGTATACAACAAATATTTCAATAATAGATTTATTTTGCAAAAAGAAATGTAAATGTTTAATAAAAGGCGTTTGTAAAAATATATATAAGGATGAAAATGTAAATTATCAGGGTTTTATGACAAAAAAGGAAAAGTTACTGATTGTTCATAATGTTTATATATATATGTATAAAGGTGAAAAGGGCCTTACTGGTAATAGCTGAAGAATAATGGCGGGCCCTGCTCGGATTCCTAGCCCTAAGAGACCTTCTGAAGGACCACAAGGAATACTAAAACAAAATAATAGCTAAATTAGAAATACACGGTTCTATAGTGTGAACTCAGGCTCTAAAAGAAAAAATAATAGAGAAATAAGCATACAGTTATACTGGCTGGCTCGTCACCTTGTAGTAAGAACACAAGCCTATACAAAAAAAAATAGGTTATAAGATAAGTTCATAAAAACTAAACAGAGAAAAAACTTTAATAAATAAAAAATTATACCTTGCTCCCGTTCTCGCGAGAAATATCAGAGCTGACATTATTCAGTCCAGGCCCGGCTGTGTTATACGCGCTGTAAAAATAAATTTGAAATATTTTAATGTTAATTTACGAAAAAGACTTGCAGTGCTCAAAAATATAAAAGATTAAAACAGGGATTTGTGGTTTTCTTGCCCTGTTGGTTATATTTGGTTTTTACTTTCTTATATTGTGTTTACTTGGAGGACTCGTATAGTAATTACAACTGAATTATTCATATATTTATTGCCTCAAATTTTCAATATTTCATAAATTTCAGAAAAGCCCAAAAAAAACCACAAATCAGATTTTAACATATTTAAGAAATATTAGGAGAGTCTACAAATAACCTGATTAAAGATAAGAGGAGCTCTTCCATATCCTTCAGAAAACATATCGCGATGAATTCGAAGGAGGACTGTAGAGCCGCTGGTGTACAAAAAAAAATTCACAAGTTTAGATAGTTTTATTATTATTTTTTTTAGGAAAACAGAAATGTTTGAAATAGGATTTTTTTTGTATAAATGAAAAGATCACAGTTTTTAATTGAAAATACAGTTGTGAAATTTTAGTGCGGCACAAAATTTGGACTGCCAGGTTACACTACTCGACAGATTAACTTCTTGATAAACACAAGAGAGAAAAAAGACAAGTCGAAAAATGTAAATTTTTCTGGCTTAACTGATATAAAACAATAGAAAGAAAAACACTTTTTGAATAGAAAAAGCTAAAAAAGGGTCTTACCGCCTAATGCCCTAGATGAGCTGGCGGTATCACTTCGATAAAAGAACCACATTGAATACTGATAATTAACAAAAAATATATATTAGTTCAATAAACATTTCAGTTCTATATGGAATAACTATTTCAAATGATTTTGCTTGCACGGTTAGTCGGGCTGGTCAGTATGTAAAGTCATTTTACAAGTATTAAATTACATGCATATAATATCTATATATAAATATCAATTAAAAATGAAAAGGTAAAGAGGAAAAAAGAAACATACATTAGGGCGTGTGTCATGAATAATAAATTGGAGCCTAAAAAATTAGAAACAAAAACCAAAAGAATTAAAAATAAGAAAATAATAGTTTTTTTTTTCTTTTGCAAATTTAGTAATGTAGGATTGCTAATTATTCAACATTTATTTTATAATTATGTTAAATGTTAGGAAAATTATTTCTCTTTTAGAAATAAATAACAAAATGAGCAGTATGTATTGCAGGAACTAAAAAAAGTAAAAATATGGAAAAACTATTGTTTTAGTTTGAAATGAAGAAAAATAAAAACGTATTATCTAACCGTAGACCGTTGGCTAGGCCATGATGTATGTAATCTGCAAGTCAAGAAATGAATTATTAACACAAGTTGTTAATTATACAATTAAAAAGACTAGTAAAGAGAATTAAAATCTCTGCTATGAATTGACTTACCGTTAAATTGCACAGGTGTAGCCTCGGCAGCTACAAAGTTGTGATTTCTTTCTAATAAATCCAATTCCTAAAATAAAAAGGGGAAAATGAATTGAATTAGATTCTAAAGAAAAGAGAAAAAGAATTCGAAAAGAAAAGAAAGGAATTTCAAATTGGAAGTTGGAACTCACAGCATGAGGGTTATTACAAAGGTCTTCAGCCATCAGACTTGGCATCGGCCATTCAATCCTCCTGAAACAAAACATCGTATTAGAACTTGTAATCTGATAAACACGAAACTTAATATCACCGCATTACAAGAAAATCTTCAAAACTCTCCGAAAAAGAACAGAAAACAATCAGAACAATCACAAATTCAAGCGGAAAAGGGGATAAAATTCCAAAACGGACTAACAAAGAGGGAAAATGTTTTTCTTAATCGTTTGAACAGTCATCATTCCTCAGCTAACAAACACATAATTAATCGGATTTTCAAGTAATTGTTTTTCTAATCTAATAAACTATATTTCTAATCTAATCTAATCTAATTAACTTGCGAACCGTAATCATTTCTAATCTAATAAACACGAAGATTAATCAATCGGCTGTTCAAGTAAATGTTTTCGAATCTAATTAACTTGCAAACAGTAATCATTTCTCATCTAATTAATACATAATTAATCGGCTGTTCAAGTAAATGTTCAAACACTAAAACTATTACCACCGCATTACAAGAACATCACCAAATCATCCGAATCAAGAAAATAAAAACATCGAACAGAAAGAAATACAAACAGAAAAAGTGATCAAATTCTAAAAGAAGGCGACTAAAAAGGGGGAAACAAGATTATTGACGCTACCTAATAGGGTCCGGCTGCAGTATCGTCGCCGTAGAAGAAACGCCGCGCCGACGGATGCCGCCCAGAAGCATTCTCAGCTGCGATCCCATCATCCCACTTCGACGATTCTGATTCTGAGTCGATGAATTTCTCAGAGAAAGATTATATTAGATTAGATTAGATTATATTAGATTATATTAGATTATATTAGATTATATTAGATTAGATTATATTATATTAGATTAGATTAGATTAGATTAGATTAGATTAGATTAGATTAGAGAAGAGAGAGCTTGAAAGAGGAGGGCGTGAGTTGAGTGAGCTGAATAAACTGAAGAAATGATGGCTTGATTGATGATGGTTCCGAGTCAGAAAGACAAACAGAGAAGGCCCCTTTGTTTTCACCTCAAGTTAAATACCTTCGCGGACCTGTTTCATATTGAGATATCTGGACCCAACGAGTTATCTCATGTCACCGTTATATCTGCAATTAGGGGTGAAAACAGTTCGATACGGTTCGGATAGAGGACATATCATATCCGTATTCGTATTATTTTTTCGGATCCGGATACAAATACGGATAGTTCGGATACGGATTCGGTTCGGATATATGTACGGATGCGAATACGGTCCGGATATTATCGGATACGAGTGCGAATACGGATTCATTTCGGATATTTAAACGAATATATTAATATACTAATATATCACATTCTCCTAAATATTTAATTATAAAGTTAATAAAATATAACAATTTATAAGGGAAGTTTGAAAAAATAGCAACAAAATAATAATATGGATATGAATAATATCTGTATTGTATCCGAATATGATGAAAAAATTAAATATCCGTATTCGTATTCATATCGATATCCGTATCCGTATCTGATATATAATGAAATATCTGAAAACGGATATTATCCGAATAACAAATTATCCGGATTCGGATATTATCCGGATCCGTATCCGTATCCGAATAAAACTATCCGTATCCGTATCCGAATCTGAACGGATACTAATATTTTGATTCGAATACGAATTTTTTGCGGATACGAATACCGGTCGGTCGGATAATATCATATCCGTTTTCACCCTTATGTGCAATGTGCATGTCATTTATAATGTATATATAATCAATTCGTTCTTTATTGTGTCCGCGTGGTAGCTCGGTTCCATTAACGAGTTCATACATAAGCGGTTAAGTATATTCTTGAAAGCAATTCTAAAACTAATTAAAGTGTGGATTATCTATTGTTAGACTTGCCGGAATTTCGGATTTGATTATTTAGTGGGGGTAAATCTTCTCAATTAACTCCCTATGTGTTGAGAAATTCTGTTTGTATCTCTAAAATTGTATTTTACATATTAATATTTTGTTATTTTATATTTTTTATGTCAAATCATGAAATATTTCATATAGTTGAATCTATCAAAATGCTATAGGAAAAATAATAGATATTTGAATTAAAATTGCAGATTAATTCTTATACTTGTATCTTCTTTGGAAATAAATATGAATATTTACAATACAATTAGACATGATTCCATAATTTATAAGAACACTGCAATATACAGTTTAGATAAAATTCATACATGATCTATTTAATTTTTTAATATTATAACTTTTTTTTTACATTCACATTATATTTTATGAATACATTCACAATATTATAACTTTTTTATTTATATATGCTTTATTTAAATTTGATAATCCAAGCTCCACAATTAGACAAATAGAGGGATAAATATGACGACTTTCTGGAAGTATAAATGTGAAATTCTTCTTTCAATGCATTGTATTACTAATACCATAACCATAATGGGCATGTTTGATTTGTTGTATTTTGAGAATGATGGATATCTCAAATATATGAACATAACAATACATTATTTTAATAATACATATGAGTTGTTTGATTGGATGTATTTGTATTCATGTAAACAAAAATCAATTGTTTGATTTTTAATGTAAATCCAAGATTATTTCAAGTTAGTTACATGATTGTTGAATGTTGAGTACCTAAATAAAATCATATACCAAATTTCAGACAAAAAATTGTGCAATTAAACTTCTGTAATACAATTAATAAGTAAGAAGGATCAAGAAATATTAATTAGAAAAAAGTTAAATAATCTTGCTCGAATTAAAAAAAAAAATTATTAAAAACTATCACAGATTTATGAAAAACTAATTGAAAATACAATTATCATCCTCATGATCCAGACTTGAAAAATTGATACTGACTCAAAAAGACAATTATCATAATCCTCATCGAACATTAATCACAGTTTTCCAATTATCACCATCCATAGACTTCACCTTCTTGTCTAAAAGATGCAACTGAAGAGACTCAAGCAAAGGTTGAGGCGGGACCAATCGATTCTGACACATATACGGTCAATATTTTGATCGACCTAATATAAAAAAATTTATTAATCGACACAATAAAATAATAATACTTCCAAAGTTGAGTCATATAATTAAGAGGTTTATATGGACTTTTGAATAATTCTTTTATCAAGGTGTTTAAATGATTAAATTGAGATTATCATGTATTAGTGTAGAAAAAGGAATTTATAGTAGAGGGGTAATTAAGATGCATCAAATCAAATTGCATCTTACTTTTGTGCAGTTAAGATGCATCAAATTGCAAATGTATATTTGGAGAGTATAGCATAACAATACTAACCCTTAATCTTATGATGCATGGAGTCTCTAACCGTCAAGATGCATCAAACTAAATAATTGAGATGCATGAAGAAATACACTGAAAATTGCAGTCTAAAAAGTCCAGCAATTTGGGCATGGAGAGTCTAGCAGTTACGATACATCACATTTCATTCTAGCATAACACTAATAAGAAAAAATGCAAATCTAATTCAGTCTTATGATTCCATAATTAGAAGAAAATAAATTGAAAACCTCAGTCAGCCATATAATTTCTTTCTAATCCAGCTCAAAAACAGAGCAGATAATTAGCACATTTATTTCTCAAACAAATGACTCAAATTCAATCCAGCAGACAATCAGTCTCTTTGTAAGAGTAGTAGATTTCAAATCAAAATAACATGATCACCCAAAAAAATGTAATGTTACTAAAATAATATCAAATCGTGAAATCGCGAAGGTCGCTTGTAAGAGAAGCTGTAGGGTTCTTTCTAGAGAGAGAGAGAGAGAGAGAGGAGGTGTCGAATCAGAGAGACAAAGAGAGAGGAGAGCGAGAGAGAGAGAGAGAGAGAGAGAGAGACGAGGCGCGCGAGAGGAGAGGGTCAGTCTTGTGATAGTTTGCTGTATTCTTGTCATACCGTATTTTGGACTGTATGACAAGATGCAGGAAACGAGAGTTCTGAGTACAGGATTTGGTGAAAACAAATAAAGGATTTTGTGCAATATAGTCCTTTCTGGAAGTATAAATGTGAATTTCTTTTTTCAATACATTGTATTACTAATACCATAACCATAGTGGGTATGTTTGATTTGTTGTATTTTGAGAATAATAGATATCTCAAATACATGAACATAACAAGACATCATTTTGATAAAATATATAAGTTGTTTGATTAGATGTATTTATATTCATGTAAGCAAAAATCAATTGTTTGATTTTTGATGTAAATTCAAGATTATTTTAAGTTAGTTATATAATTGTTGAGTGTGGAGTATCTAAATAAAATCATATACCAAATTTCAGACGAAAAATTGTGCAATTAAACCTCTGTAATACAATTCAGAAGTAAGAAGGATCAAAAAATGCTAATTAGAAAAAAGTTAAATAATCTTGCTCGAATTACAAAAAAAAAATATTAAAATCTATCAAAGATTGATGCCCGTATTTTTTACTGTATGACAAGATGCAGGAAACAAGAGCTCTAAATGCAGGATTTAGTGAAAACAAACAAAGGATTTTGTGCAATATACTGTATTTTACTTTACAATCCTCTAAAATACACCAAATCAAACATGCCCGGCGTGGAAAAAGAAATAAGAAAAGCCCATTAGTTTCAAAATTGGGTTTGATACATTTTCAATATTTACCATTTTGTAATAAATTCTATACTAGTAGACAGTTTGAAGTGCCAGGCCCAATTGTAGACACATCATCTTGTTTGTTTTTTTTGTTAGATTTTTTTTCATTTGTTTACATTTGTCATCTTATTTTGGTTTATCTTGCTGACTTGGTTTTGTATCCAATTATTATTTTTTTATATTAATTAATTTTTTAAATTCATTAATTTATATATTTTTTAATTTATGAATTACATATAACTGTTTTAAACTTTTAGTTTATTAATTTATAATGTCATCAGTGGCATCATTTAGGTGTGAAAATTGCACCTTCAAACAATTAACAGTTAAATGATTTAAATTTCCCGACAATATGAGTCCTTCCTAAGATCATATCTTATTCTAGGCAAATTATTTTAATTATGTTACGGCTATGGCGGCATTAGTTTATATGCTCTATTAGTTATAGGTTAAGTAATCAATCAATATAGAGACCTTATCTCTCATTTAAAAGTAAACTTTTTCAAAGTGCAATTTTTTGTTTCTAGAGTGGAATAATTGGTCAACTTGTATTTCTTTCTTCAAATGATAAGACTTATGTTTGAACAAGATAACCTTTTTTTCTTTTTTACATTTCTAATTTGTTGATCTTTGAGTTCACTCGATCTTTAAACCCTAAACCTTAATTCAACAAAAGGTGTAACTGAGTGATGTAATTTAAATAACTCCGGCGTCTCAAAAATAAAAAAATAAAAATTGATGAACCATATGATTTCTATCTCATTTTTTAATTAGTATGTAAGACCACATGTAATGGCTAAAGTACTTGTTTAATCAATTAAAAATCATATCCACACGTGCATGCTTAATTGCACTTTTGGACCACTTAATTATGACAACACAAATATTTCAATTAACCAATCCATGTCTAGTTAAGATCTTTATTATACAATTAGAGACAAGGCTAGCTAATAATGAATGTCATGTCTCTAAATTATTGTTTTTAGATGCCCTACCTAAACTACTAAACTAGATTATCTTAGAGAAAAGGCATTCTAATATGGATTATAATTATTATATCAGCATAATTAAGTTGCGTAATACAATTCAAAAAAAAAAATTGCGTAATGGCAAAATACAACTATATTCAGCCTTAAACAGTAGTTCAAAATATTGATTTCCTTAGAGAAAAGGCAATCTAATATGGATTATAATTATTGTATCAGCATAATTAAGTTGGCGTAATACAATTCAAAAAAAAAAAAATTGCGTAATGGCAAAATACAACTATATTCAGCCTTAAACAGTAGTTCAAAATATTGATTTCCTGGGCATGAATCCTTCCCCAACTGTGTTGATCAACTATATTTTGTAATTAATTGTAGGGAAATGTGCAAATACGACGGTACTGTAGCACGACGGCACTGTAGTTATGCTGTTTTTTTCCATTTTATATACTGTTTTCTCATTTTATATACTGTTTTTGTCATTTAATATATTGTTGTTTATTATTTGTGTATTTTTTAATTTTTTACTTTTATATATTGTTTTCCCATTTTATATACTTTTTTCCATTTTTATATATTGTTTTTACTTTTTATGTATATACTGTTATTAGAAAATAAATTATATATTATGTTATGTATATATCGTTATTAGAAAATAAATTATATATACTGTTATTGAATCTATCGTGAACAGTCGTGCTACAGTACCGTCGTGCTCTATCATGTCCCTTAATTGCTTCCCAAATATTTATTAGTGAACGGTTAACAAAGAATTCTGATATGTTGACATTAAAGAGCCAAATTGCAAGCAATAAGGAAAAGTACAAGTAATTACGAATACAATGTTAGAGTGTATACATAAATAATCCATAATTGAACAATTTTCATACAATATATGAATTTATATCAAAAGAGATATGCCTGAAGTGTAGATTTGCGAAAGAAAATGAAAGAACCATCTAAGTTTGAAAAGGCCACTTCTTTGCAATTTCAAATATTGGTTCATATATAGTTCTAGATCTTCAATCATTTTCTTCCATTTAAAAGGATGTAGCCGAAAAGCTTTAAGGTATCTTAGGCTATATGTAAAGTATAAGAAAGTCTTTTTTTTTCATCTTTCAAAAATGAATTCATAATGGTAAATGGTGCTTTCTGGAGAATGAAATCGGACATTAACTCTTGGGTTGAGACAGTGTCTCTAATTCTGTTATGCATTGTTTTAATCTAGTGAAGGTGGTTTAACCGCTGCACTAAAGGTTTCCATGTAATGAATCACTTCTTCTTGGTGATAATCTTTTATTGCTAGTCGCGTCTTGTATCCTTGTAACACTCCGGACCGGAACGTAAGATGAGCTAGTAATTAGTCTCACCTTCACTTGTGAATGTGAAATTATGTTACTTAAATAAGCTAGTGCATTAACTACTAGTACCAAACAAGGTTAAGCCTTTTTCAGGACAATATGATGTGGACCTGAAAGTTGGCCTGAACCAGTTAATGCACTAGACTCTTACAATCTTTCTATGGAACCATCCACATTTTTCTTCACCTTGAATACCCATTTAAAACAAATGAGCTTTTGAGAGGAGTGAGAGGGAACAAGATCCCAAGTATTGCTCACAAGAAGTGCATTAAACTCGATCTCCACGGCGGCATGCTATCTAGGATCCTTGTTTGCTTGAATAAAGCATGTCGGTTCACTTTCTTGCTCGGAGAGGGTAGTTAGAATGGGATGTTTTGTAGTTGTATATGTAACATGATCGGGAAATTATCATGTTCTTCATGTGTTATCACGCGTTCGAGTTACCATTGGATAAGAGGGTTCCGGTGGTATAGAAGAGGAAGAGTGAGCAAAGAATTTGTGCTCGAAGGTTGAGAACCTTCAAGGGAGGATGTAGAAACTTTTAAAAAAATTTACACAACCAAACACAACATACCAATCAGATCCTAGTAATTTATGTGGCATTTCTATGCTATGTTTAATTGGTTTACAAAACTTCTACGTAACCAAATAAAATAGGAATCTCAAGCTTGCATTAAAAAAAGATATAGGTATCTGGTTGGTATTTAGATTTAATTTGGTTATGTAACAATCTTTATTTTCTCTTAGCCTTTGGCATTCTTTTCTTATTTGAACGAGAATAGATCTATTGGTAGCGGGAGAAACAAGCCATATCAACATTGCCAATTATGAAATAAGTGGCCCACTAAAAAAGTGTCACTACAAAGAAATAGATTTCATCAAATGGATCAAGAATATGATTAGGTCATACTAAAGTTTATTTATTAGCAAAAAGAAATCTCTGTTTTTCTTGAGAAAACGTAGATCTTGAACAGTTTGGGTCAAAAATATTTGTGTCCTAAAATATTAAATAAAGAATTTGGAGGATGCAATATAGTATTGTTTAAAATATTTTAATAATGCCCTATAATGTATTAAGAGAAAGAGACCCACATAATCTATTTTAGATTTTTCGTGAGTTTTATAATATTAGTCAATTTAATTACTTGGTAGAGAAGTCTTGAATCATGATAATTCTCTGTGTTGACTAATCATTGGTGGATGTTGTTTGTCATTTTTCGTACAGTCGACCTCTCTATCTTAAAATAGTATATTTTTTACAACGTGGCATGGTCATAAAACAATATATTTTTTCAAGAGGAAGTTGATATTATTATTATCCCTTTTTGTTTCTATGGCATATGGTAAAAGTGTCTCATTTACCATTTATTTCATTTAATACCTGTCAGTTTTTCTTATCCGTTGGAGAAACAACCACCCAGTCACGAATTCTAATTGCACGATGATTTGGAAAACCAAAACAAATTAGGCATATAGTTTACTACTTTTTATTTATTTTGTTGATTATGAGTGATATGCGAACTCTTTTAAAATGCCCTATTTGTAATCTCTAATTTGTAGTAACTTTTTAATTTTTTAGGTGGCGTTCGGTAAGGCTAAGGTGGAAGAGTGAAAGAAGTGGGTTATTCCCACCGAACAAGAATGGAAGAAAATGAAATAAATAGGTGGAAGAGTAAAATTTTCTTCTTTCATAGGAGGGTGGAAGATTTTTCTTCCATGGAATAAGGCAAAATTTAAGACAAAAATCTCATCTTTCTTCCACCTTAAAATGACACTAGTAATTAATACTATGTTTCACTCTCTTATTTCTTTCCAAATATTTTTAAAGAAATATAAGGATGAAAAAACCATCAATTCTTAATAATACTTTCATGAAATCATATATTTAAAATGTGAAGATAATTATGTTCATTTTTCTCTATCTAAAGAGTCTCCCATATATTTTTTTCGTTGTTCATTTTTTTTCATCTCTCTTGTCATGCATAAAGGATTTAGTAAATCAAACAAATTATTTTCTATCTTATTTATTTAAAAAACTTTTTTTATTTTTTTAGGTTGAATAATAATAATTAAATAAATTAAAAAAATATGATTAGAATAAGGGTTGTAGTAATTAGGTATTATTTATATATTTTAAACCAACTTGTTACTCCATGGATGTTGCCGGACGATGGTGAAATAAAATGGAATAACCGTTCTTCCACTCTTCCGCTCTTCCACTATTCCACCTTTCACCGAACAAGCCCTTCATGAAAGTCTAAGTAGCCTTTTCCGCTACAATTCAAAAAAAAAAAAATACTTGTCCAGTTTACCATTTTGTCATAAATACAGGGGATAAATATGTAGTTTTAAAATGAGTGTACATTTTATAAAAAAAACAATACATAATTTTATTTAAATGATATGCAATTTTCTTAAAGAGGTATGTACTAATAATTTTACAAAAGTATTATGTAAAATTTTATACAAAAATAATATCTATATATTTTAAGTACAATATTTAGATTTGTAAAAGCATTATTTAGATATTATAAAGACAATATATTGTATATAAGTGAGAAAAATAATATACATGTTAGAAAGAATAATACTATATAGATTATTAGATTCTATACAAGCTAAAAATATGTACATCATAACTTTTTTTATTTTATTTTATATGTACATCATAAAATATAAATAATAAAACTATACATCTCTATTTTTTTCTCCTTCCAAATATCCAACTTACTTTATACCATCACTCATATAATACATGCATTCAAATTTCAACTAAAGATATTTTTTTTTTGAAGTAGAAATTTCAACTAAAGATATTGAAACCAAGGACAGGAAGCCTCAATTTCTGAAACTAATGGAGGAGATAATAAGTTATATTGGATAAGGGTACGGGTAAAAGGAAGTGTTGGGTGCATTGGAACACAATACAAAGAGGGGCCATCAAAGATTTTGAGGATTTTATGATGTTGATATATTTTCATTCCTAAATTCCCTCTATTTTTATTTTGTGATTAATGAAGCATCTTATTGATAAATACATTTTTTTACTAAATATTTTTACTTAGGAGTCAAAATTGAAAAAAAAAAAAATACTTATCAGTAAATCATGTTGGATTTGTATATATTAGTATAATACATCGCAATTTGCTACAATGATTGCTAATTTTTAACGAAGATACTTCGTACTTATCTAAGACAAAACTAGAATAAAATGGGATCAATATCGTGAAGAATAGTCTTTTATAATGTGAAGAATATTTAGGAATTCAACAATACTAAAACAAAAGTTGAGTTATTATGCATGTTGCCCTAGTGGCATTCCTTTTTCGTATGCCGATCAATTTTTGAATCTTCGACATTAGATAATTTATGCTAGTAGAGAAGATGAACATTTTGCCGTAAATACGAAAAGTAATACTACAAATAAAAATTATTATTACCAAAAACTTTATATTACACATTTGCGGAGTTCTTTTTCTCAAAAATGAAAAGCGAATAAACTTACAGATAATTTTTCAACAGAATAAAAATATGTACACAACTAAAGAAAATGTATAATGGGCCGAGACGTGGTGCATCCAGAAAAGAGAAGGGAGGATTTGTAACTCATAATCAAAAGTTTGTGGTCTACAAGCATGCCGACACATGAAATGTTTTTTTTTTCAGATTCTATATATAATACTATTTTACGTTGTAAAAACAACAAATCTATAATTTATATACTTCTTTAAATACAAAAAAACACCTCATCTGTAAAGAATCTGCCCCACACTCCTTGAACAAATACAAAGTTTATCCATAAAGAATTTACTCAAAGCTATTGTGATCATCAGTCAATCTGGATTACCTCTTCATGAAAACCAAATGTTGATATGCTTTTCTTTATTTCTAGAGCCAAGTTCTTGGATTAAAAAGTATATGTGTATATGCCTATATTTATTTTTTATTTAGATGGCAAAGTTTGTACAACCCAACATGCACCTAGTTGGTAGGACTCGGTGCGGTACGGCTGTTCATATGTATATTCTATCGCCGGTCCATGCGGATCTACATGATAGAAGATATATTTTGTTGTTTAAATTATTATATTAGTATATTATAATTATAACTCAAGACCTGAATAACCAGAAACTTAACTGATTAACAATCTAAATGACATGAAACCTGCGTTACTAAAAATCCAGTAAAATTAATTAAAAAAAAATCCAGTAAAATTACAGTGTACGATCCACAATCTCACTTGAAAAATGAATAAAATAGTGTTGACACCAAATGGGAGTTAAAAAAAAAACATCCTTAATTATTGCACGACATTCTCTCTATCTCTATTTATCTAGAAAAAGTCGGTGGCTTAGTGATGGAACTAAAGCATAAAAACCTTTTACCAGAATGAATGCATCCAAAATATCAATACACCACGCCTAACTTTTCTTACTCCATATATGAAGCTTTTGATCCAAGCATACACACATGCATTAAAAATAGCACATATTCTTTCTCTACAAAATCTCTTTGTTGAGATTGGATGATGACTGCTATCTCATGTTCCACTTTTCTCTTCTCCAGTCTCTATGAATATTTAGACCACCTTCTACTCCATTAACATCTCTATAAATATTTAGACCACCTTCTACTCCATTAACAACTCATCATATTGATATCTATGTTACACGGATATAGATGTATAAGTATCATGTCCGATGCGAATACAAACAGGAAATATGATGATATGGCAATTTCTAAAAAAAAAAAAAGAGCTAAGGCACAATACGTCTATTACATATAGTATTTTCTTATTTTAATATTAACTACTTCATAAAATGAATTTTATTTTTTGTTATATAATTTTTCGAAGTTATATTATATTAATGTAAATATCAATCAATTACGCATAATTTTAGTCACAAAAAGATCCAAAAAAAATATATTTGAAGTTCCCATATGTACTTCCACAGTATCAGAAACGTGTCCAAAACCGGCTATTCAAGGACACCGCAATTATAATTGGGATAATCTTGATTGCAACATTATATAAAAAATGAGTAACATAAGAAATATTAAAAAAAAAAGTATTAAAAGGGAGTTATTATATATTCTTGAAGTAGGCAGTTGATAATACATTATAAGGATATGGGTTCTTCAGTTTGGTGTGGAAATGGAGATGATGTGAGCCGAAGAATGAGAATAGCAAGAAGAAAGGAAGCAGGAGCAAGACAAGATGTCATGTTGCAAAAGCTTTTGTACACAACATGGTCGACTAAGGTTTCCAAAAAAGAAAAAAGTAAGTCAAGAAAATCTGATGTGGCATGTGTATCCATGTAAATCATGCAACTAACTAGACATCTTATGAGTGAAATCATTACAATATATTCATGAATATTTTATTCTTAGATGAGAGGAACAATTGCTGAAAGAAATGATAGATACAGACACATAAATATGAATTATTACGAAAAAATAAGTTCATATTTATGTGTACAATCGTTTACATTGGGAAAAATAAGGTATGTCCTTTAAAGTCTTTACATTGTTCTAAGGAAATTTTCTACTTGTACCCAACTTTTGAAAGAAAATATCATATATACACATCTTTTTTTCAGAATTCCACAAATAACACTTTCGGCATTTCAAACGCCGGTAGAAATAAAATTTCGGCGTTTGAAATGCTAAAATATGTTTAAAG
Organism: Juncus effusus; assembly: GCA_027726005.1. Taxonomy (NCBI): domain Eukaryota; kingdom Viridiplantae; phylum Streptophyta; class Magnoliopsida; order Poales; family Juncaceae; genus Juncus; species Juncus effusus. The sequence goes on along the minus strand of CM050904.1, from coordinate 9,168,992 downwards.
TCACTAAACTCAGTTAACAAAATGGTTAACAAAAAAAATAGTAAAAAATAAATTTCGGTCTTTCAAAGACCGAAATTTATATATTCATTATTTTTTATTAGGCATGGATTTGATTAATATAGATTAATATAAATTAATAATTATTCCACAAATACATTAATATTAATTAATAATTATTTTAATACAAATTAATTTATATTAATTTATTAATTTATATTAATTATTAATCTTATTTATTTTATTTATAATTTATTCATTATTTATATCAATTATTTTTAACTTATATACAAATTTTATTATACATAACGAATTATTTTTAATTTATATACAAATAACTTATAGACAATAACGAATTATTTTTATACAAATAAGTTATTTTTAATATACAAATAGCGAATTATTTATATACAAATAAGTTATTTGATTAACAAAATAGAATGAACTATTTATAATAAGTTATTTATATACAAATCAAATAATAAAAAAAATAGCGAATTATTATTAATATACAAATAATTCGTTATTGTCTATAAGTTATTTGTATATAATTAAAAATAATTCGTTATGTATAATAAAATTTGTATATAAGTTAAAAATAATTAATATAAATAACGAATAAATTATAAATAAAATAAATAAGATTAATAATTAATATAAATTAATAAATAAATATAAATTAATTTGTATTAAAATAATTATGAATTAATATTAATATATTTGTGGAATAATTATTAATTTATATTAATTTATATTAATCAAATCCAAGCCTAATAAAAAATAACGAATATATAAATTTCGGTCTTTGAAAAACCGAAATTTTTTTATTATTATTTTTTTTGTTAACTATTTTGTTAACTGAATTTAGTGACTTTAAAAATGTTTCGGCGTTTCAAACGCCGAAATTTTATTTCTACCGGCGTTTGAAACGCCGAAAGTGTTATTTGTGGAATTCCGAAAAAAATGTGTGTATATATGGTATTTTCTTTCAAACGTTGTGTACAAGTGGAAAATTTCCTTGTTCTAACTGACATTTGGAAGGGTGATCTTAAGCCTTCTTCAATTTTTCTCAAAAAAAAAAAAAAATATTGTTCTAACTGATTTATTAACTATATTTTTATCTCAATCCATACAATTTTTTTTTTACTACCTTCTTATAGTTTTGATATTTTTCGGACTAAAAAATGAAATTATTCCTTGAAATAAATGGTTCTAATTATAAAAAAAAAATAGATGGCACTATTTCATTTATTTTTTTTAACATTGTAGAATCTAAGTTAATTTGTCATGAGAATTACTTTATTTTTTTTATACAATAGAGATAGATCTATGTCCAACAACCATTATAAGATTTGAACTCATGACCTATGATTTCTTGTATTTTACAGTCAATGAGGCTATGAGCTCATTTGAAGAATTATATTAATTGACTAACAATTGACCAGTGACATCAGTTAGGTCTATTTGATTTAGTAATATTTAAATTTTAGTTGTTCATTTTTTATGTAACACTCATGCTTGCCCACAATTTTATTTTTTGTATGAACACAAGTGATGACACTATTTTTTTCCGATTTTATTAAATAATATTTACAAACGAGTCCACAATTATAATTAGTCTACAAAAGATCCAACATATGATCACCAATTATATCAACTTCCTGTAAAGAATCAAATGCTTCCCATGATGGGAAATCATTGGAGGGCCAGCCTTCTCGACACATCACCATGCTGACCTGTCTCCATTAGTGTGCTGACACACATGCTAAGTCGGCTAGAATGCTTTATCCACTAGCAGCCATGGTTCTCATGACATCACACATAAAAGCAACCACTAATTAATTGTACATTTGCCAAAACAAATATTATGACATGATTTTTTTTTTTTTTTGAGGCGATTATTTCATGATTTGATTTGGTTTCTTTATCTTATGTACTTTTGATTTTAAGACCTTGTTAAATTCATAGTTTGGTCTTACATGCAATAAAACCGAATGAATGACGAGTGTATGTATTTACATAAATAAACTTCAAATAACAAAAGCATAAAAGACATATATAGAAGCTGCATACTCAAATAAATAAAAATAAAATAAAGACAATTGCAAATTATTGTATGGTACATGGAATGGACCAAGAACTAATTTCGGACATGGACATGAATTTATGGAAGTAGAATGAGATTATAACATTTCGGAGGGAGATAAGGGCAAAATTCAAAGTATAATTTTATTTTCATGAGTTGAAAGAGGGCTGTTATTCCCTAATCATGTCATTTAGATATTGCTTTTGTCTAGTGGCGTGGAAGTCAATGCATATCTTGAGCTTAGACTCAAAGGTACATGTTAACTAAAATATGATTAATATAATCACTTTGATATATATTTCCAAAATAGGTACAAAAAAGTTTTTCTCATATTAAGGTTCGGACAAGCGGAACCGGAGTTGATTCCTTAGGGTAGCGATTTAGAATCGGTCAAATCGGATGAAGAATTAGACCAATTTGTATAAAAATAATATTATATAACGTGAGAATCGGGTATTAATCGGATCGGAGCTTGCCGACTAAGACTCGAAACGGCTGAATTGGAACTGAAATCAGCGATTCTTAGAAGTTAAAACCATTGCTCATATATCACATTATCCAATCTCGTTCGACAGATTGATCACATATCATTCAACTTTCTTATGCATAAGTAAAACAATTTTCACAAAATAACTTGGTAATTCACTCATTAAAGATAAGCCGAATCTTATTCAATTGGAATTTAATTTCATAATTTTATTGAAATAATTGGTAACTTTAAGAAATAAAAAAAATAGCAAAGAGAAAACATTCTCGTCTAAAAGAATTATACGAAGATGAGTACCGAATTTGCAAGTTATATAAGAAAAATTCCTCAATTAAGATTCCGTATTTTGGTGCAGGAATTTCCCACACAATACCTTGGACTGCACTCCACTTGAAAGGGATACCACTGGAGGCACTCATGCCATATACTGAAAAGATTTAACAGACAGTCCAAGGTTGGAAAGGAAACCTTTTATCACTACCTGGTAGAATGATCCTCCTCAATGCTGTAATTATGGGAAAATTAACCTACCTGATGTATGTTATCAAGCTACCAGCAGACTTCATTGCGGTAATTGGCAAACACAGGAGGAACTTCCTTTGGAAAGGAAATGGGAAAAATGGGAAGGGGCTTTCATTGATTAACTGAGAATCAGTCATTCTGAACAAAGAAATGGTGGATTGGGTCTCAAAGACTTATCTCTGATGAATGATGTCATACTCATGAAATGACTGTGGAAATGCATTTCTCACTCACCTATACTATTAAAAGAGGCAATGCAATTCTTCTTTCGTAATTTACAACAAATGATGGCACCTGAATTCAACAGGCCAGCTTCCAGACTCCTGAAAGGGGCATTGAAGAGTGCAGACACTTTTAGGGTTTTAACCCTGATAGAACCAAAGTCAGGTGATCAAGCCTTAATCTGGGTCATCGACTGGGGTAAAAGGATTCTAACTGCTCACTGGCTACAACTATTCTCCTTTGCCATTTGCCCCTATGAAACTCTAGCTGAATTCTTGCTGAGACCAAATCTGAAAGAAGCCTTCAGGGCCAATCTATCCATGCAGGCTAAAATCCAATTCAGGGAACTCAATGGATATCTGGTGCAGTTTCTGCCTGATAACCAGCCTGATAAGCCTATCTGGAAACCAAATAATTCAAAACAGGTCTTCACATCTAGATCAGCATTCAAAAGACTGGATCAACTAGGAAAGACAAAGATACGGTGGCAGACTAATTTATAGAAATTAAAGCTGCCACCTAAGATCAAATGCTTCGCATGGAAAATAGCAAGGAATGTAGTCCCTACACATAAGATGTTGATCAGGAGGGGATGGCAGATGCCATCCATGTGTGTACTGTATAATTTTCAAGGAATGCCTAGACTGAATGGTTGGATCAAGGAATTCCAGATGGCAGAGAATGCTACAATCACATGCCTACCTCACTCTGTTTTTGGTCTTTGATATATGGAAAAAGTGCTGCAACAGATTCTTGAAGGGGCAAAGAAGGATTGTGCAACAGGTAGTGTAGATGGCAATGTGGGAACTCTCAAGCTCGAACAACAACCTTCCGTGATACCTTAGAGGGGATCAGGAAGGGGGGACTTCAGGGGGATAGGAGAGCTGCTGTTTTAGCTTTTCTTTCTTTTGTTTTGGGGTTCTTTAACCTGTCATTTGTTTGTATCTTAATTTGCCTCCGGCTGCATTTTAAATAGGGAAAGGAACCTCTCCTTGACCTAATAAAATTTTTTTGCATTTTTTCTAAAAAAAAAAATAATGAAATCTCATGAGTGTGGGTTAACCCACCTCAAGCTTTGCCTTACAAAAAAATCCGTATTTAAAGATACAAGTATATTTTGAATAAAAAGTCAAATGACAAAGGATAAAGCATTCTCACCAAAAAAAGATTATAAAAAGATGAAAGTACTGAAATTTACAAGTTATATATAAGAAAAACTCCTCAATTGACATTAAATTAGAGCCCTAAAATCTAAGTGAAATATAATTTGACGTAATAAAATTACACAAATAGTTCATTTACATTTTACATATCATTTGTGTGGGGGTAGATAATTGGGTTTGATTTACAAAACCCTCTATTATAATCCGTTGAAATCAAGTTAAGATTATATCAATGATCTGAGATTTAGGTACTTGTGATATCATACCTAACATGCTTAGTACTTAATTAAGCATATCCATAATGGACTTGCAACCAAATTTGTTTCATATGAGAAGGTGGGATGGTCATGTCAAATATTATTATTATTAGATAAGACATACACTAATCAATTAGTTAGTTGATAGTAAAAACAACAAAAGGGTTCTAAACTCATTAAAATGATTTCATTATATATTACATATAAAACCTAATCATTATTTGAGTTCTAAGTGATTGATCGATTAGAACCATTCATTTTAATTCTACTATTAAGGAGACATATAATTTGACTTTATCAGATGAAAAACGTGATATTGCACACCCTGCAATGAACTTTTAATCATTCTATGACGAAATATTAATACCAAAATTATTTTAAATTTCATCTACGATACTTATATGTCTCTTAAATTTGAAAGTTTTAATTCATGTTCTGAAAATTAATTCAAAAAAGAGGAAATGACCCATAACCTACTTGATTAAGCACAATGCTCATGAAGTGGGAGGCTATGGGTTCGAATCCCATTTGCAACAAAATATGGAGCAATTGCTCCCTTCAAAACAAAAAACAAAAAATACTTCAAAAAGTTATTTTCATAACAGCCGGATTAACATGTAATTTAGTTAAGAAACATATTTTTTGACTATTCAATGAAAAGGATTTGGATCAAAGTCATACAATTTAATCGACTATCTTGTGTAATAACTTTCAGTTAACTATATAATAGAAGTTCCATGTCATCATAAATTATATTGGTAGCATAGTGTTGTTACCAATCATTTCTCTCATCTGTTGATTAAGAGTAGTTGTATCGAGCTAGTTATTGAACAAATCATGGCAACATCTCTCAGCTCAAACACATAAGAGGAAACATGGTCCACATCATCACAATTATTGTTACTAAATGAGAAAAAGAATTAAAATCCATCTAGGCCCCGCCTCAAAATACTTTTGGAATGGTAGAACTTATGATTTGAGCCCACACATCCCCATCTTTTCTCCTTATGCACAAGACAAATGGAGCCACCTTCCATTAATCCTTTTCTCTTGTTTCATGGGGATTTAAATAATTTGTGGTTTATATAATGCATATAGTCGTATAGTAGGATATTTGGTATGTAGATCTCACAGATTAATTTTGCTAAGGAAATTTTTATATTGTACCTCTCAACTTTTGAAATACTTAAAACAACAACATTTTAAACTTTATTTGAAAATTTGGTCACTTCGAGTTATACAAATTGAGGGGTTATAAAAGCACATTTTCATTTTTTTTTTAAATCTAGAATTTTATTACAATTTAAAAGTCACAACACAAGTCATATTGTATGTACAACCACATAGATTTTCGAAATTAAAATTTAGTTCATGAGTCCATTCCCTAAAGCCCTAAACAAGGACCAGACAAGGGTAGGGTAGGGTTTCATGAGCTCCATATACAGTTTAGCTCAAGAAGGTAACATGACATGTATAGAGGCAACATGTCATGTGTGGCTTTCAATGATGGATTGAGAATTGGCCCCTCTTTTGTATATCATACTATCATGTCATCATTCTCATATATGATTGCTTCGAATATAATTAAAATTCATCGAGTATATCATATGAATAACTTAATGATGTAACCAATTAAGCAGAAAAATTACCGTACCCTTTGTTGACACATATACAGAAAAAGAATAACTTCATTACTAGGGGTATATGTTTGCAAATTTACAAAGTAGAATGCAACCCATTATTCAAATAAGATGGTTATATTAGTCAATAATCCATCAGAATGATGAGGGCACAATCAAGGCTTTCAAATCTGCTTATTCAAGTCCGAGGTGGAAAGCAAAAAGATGAGAAGAGTCCAATTTAAGAGAGATTCAACACACACACACTTGAGACGCACACAATTAATGAATCCTAAGGTAGGTGGCTGGGTGGGTGGGTTGTGAGTAGAGGAGGCACAATCACACACCCTTGATGTGCTCCATAATTGCTTAGTTCACTTCTTGTCAAGTTACTCCATAGAAATGGTCTTTCATTTCATGCATGGATTCAAAAAATGATGGGTAAAAAAAGTTTTCAGATGATTTTTTTTTACTAAATAATAAAATATTTTTATCTTTCTTTGATTATTTAATGATAACAAATCTTGAACTAAGCATGACATATGAATTATTGTATAATACATTTTAAACTTATTGTTAACCGTACATGCAATCTTCTATTATAGATATACTCAATGACAGTGGCGAATCTTGATCCGAATTCTTGGGGGGGCGGGGGAGCCGTAGTGGAAAATACAGTGAAAATCTTGGGGGGCGGGATACATATAATATATAAATTTATCACAAAATATAGTAGCATTATTATATATATACACTAAAATTTCAAAATCTTGAGGGGCCAGCTGTCCCTCCCTATCCCTACTAAGATCCGCCACTGCTCAATGAGTATAATAAATAATTTATTTTATCAAATTAATCACCATACATATCTTCAATTATTTACAAATACTTTAGAATGTATTACTTTTCAATCATAAATATAAGATCAAGAAATTATTATGAAATATTGAAGACTTGGTTTCTTATCTTTTTTCACTGGATGAAGCGTGAGACGTATTTTTGGAGGCAAACTAAATATAGTACTTTTCAAGTATTTACTAATACAGAAAATCATTTAGATCAAGTGACAAACGTTGTCAACTGGAAATGGGAGAGAAACGGGTATTTTCATCCAGATTCGCCTACAACTTCTTGATCAATCTTGAAGTAAAATGCAATTGGCAAAAATTTGTGTGGAAGTTGAAAACAACCCCAAAGGTCAAATTCTTCATTTGGCATAACACGATCAACACGTCCGACACTGTGCGGAAAAAAATGGCCAGATGATGATGTACACATTTTCTGTAAATCCACATTAAAGACACGGGACCATACGTTGGTAGAGTGCAGTTTCGGCAGAGCAACAAGAAGGTTGGTCAACACATTTCATAGTCATGCTATGACTCATAATCTCAATAGAGATTTCACAACATTATGATTGAAAGCAAGGAAGAGTCTAACATGACAACAACGACCCCTTTGGGAAGAGACCTGAGCATCGCTCGCATGGAATGTATGAAAAGAAAGAAACAATCGCATATTCAACGAGAAGAAAAATGCACACCCCTACTTATAGCAAGAAAAATAACATAAAAAGTTCTTTTATGGATAGAACATTGTTAGGCCTAATAGGCGTATGGTTTCACTTAGTTTTTCATTTTCCTCTTTAAACGGTAACCGTGGTTTGAAAATTTTCTCATTTAATGAACTTTGAACTATCGCGCCTAGAAACTGTGTTTTGTGTTGAGACTTCTGGAAAACTCTAGATACCGTATAAAAAGAAACGTTGCAGGAGATATGAAAGATCTCCATATTTGATTGTTATAATTCTATTTCTTAATTGATAATTAGAATTGGGAATATATTTATTTTCCTTATATTTATTTTCATGAATTAGGCATTAATGGGGTAGCAAAACTTTGATTTATTTCCTTGTATTAAGTATGACTCTCACTATAAATAGAGGGATATGAGTAGAGTTTTATTTATTCCAACAACTACAAACAATTGTATTGTATTTTTCTTTCTCCAAGTATTAAGAAAGTATTTGAGTGCCCACGGCGACGGCCGTGATTTTTACCCTTTAGGATTTCCACGTAAAAAAATCTTTTTGTTCTTGTTTCTTGCTTTCTGTGCTTGCTGTCGCGTCTCGGTTCCTAACAAGTGGTACCAGAGCCAAGGTTCAAAGAAAATTTTCTTTGGGTACGAACGAGGAGGCGATACGTAGACAAGCGATGGACGAGAGCAAGGTGTCGGTGAGTCGGTTCGATGGGCGAGACTTCTGCTACTGGAATATGCCAATAGAAGCATTGTTATGCCAGAAGGATCTCGAAAACGCGCTACTCGAGACGAAGCCATAAGAGATCACCGAAGATGCCGCATGGAAGAAGATGAACCGCAAGGCGCTATATAATTGTCTTTAGTCAAGAACGTGGCGAAGGAGATGATAGGTTTTGGAATCATGAAGGCACTATCCAACATGTACGAGAAGTTGTCTTCATTAAATAAGCTGCACTTGATGTGCCATCTTTTCTATCGGAAGATGGCGGAAGGCGGATCCGTGGCCGAGCATCTCAACTCTTTTCAGGTTATTTCAAACCAGCTAGAATCATTTAAATTGAACCTGAGTGAAGAGACAAACGCTCTTATGTTGTTGTCATCATTGCCAGAAAGCTGGGCGATGACAGTAGACGTTATCGGCAGCAAGGAGGATCTGCTTTTGAGGAGGTACGAGACCGCATCCTGAACGAGGATATTCGGCGAATGGAGCGGAGCGAAACCTCGGGTTCCATGAGTTCGACCTTAAATGTGAAGAGTCAGGGTCATGGAGGTCAGAGAAATAACAACCACGGACGATCTAAGTCGAGAGGTCGCAACGAGTTGGAGTGTTGGAACTGTGGCAGAAAAGGCCACATAAAACGGGACTGCAAATCCCCGAGAAAGAGAAAAGGGCGGAAACAAGTTTCGCAAATGCCGCCACTAAGGAGGATTTAGAGGATGCCCTAGTTTTATGCATCAACAGCCCTATCGAGTCATGGTTCTGGATTCAGGCCCATCTTTCCACTCTACCTCACAGAAAGATAAGTTTTTTAATTTTAAATATGGAGAATTCGGAAAGGTTTACTTAGCGGATGGTAAACCGCTATGCATATCAGGCTTGGGCGATATCCAAATAAAATCGAGCAACGGATTTAGATGGACTTTGCAAGGAGTTCGATATATTCTGGGTTTAAAGAAGAACTTTATATCCATTGGGCAGATGGATAGCGAGGGGTACAAAACCGTGTTTAGGAATGGATTATGGAAGATTGTAAAGGGCGCCATGGTTGTGGCGAAGGGTACAAAAATTGGAACTCTTTATCTCACGGACAACAAGCGAAATTTGTTAGCGATTCCGGGAGCGACAACCGACCCGATATTGTGTCATAATCAGCTCGGTCATGTCAGTCACAAAGGACTGTAAGTACTGGCTTCAAAGGGTTTGTTACCCAAGGTGAAATCGGTAGAAACTAATATTTGTGAGAACTGCGTGCTCGGCAAGCAAAAATGGGTTAGTTTTTCGAATGGCGGACAAGAATTGAAGATGGGGAAGCTAGACTTGGTGCAGAGTGATTTGTGGGGACCGGCTCCGGTCCAAGGCGGGTCACACTACTACAAGGATAGGTCAAATGGTGAATCTGAGTACTATCATGAGGTCGTAGAGACGGGAGATTCTGTCAAGTGGGAGCGTGCAATGAGAGATGAGATTGAGTCTCTCGGAAAGAACAATACTTGGGCATTGGCCCGGTTACTAGAGGCAAGAAGGCGCTACAAAATAAGTGGGTTTATCGAATAAAGGATGAACCAGCTGACATCAAGCGGTACAAGACGAGATTGGTAGTAAAGAGATTCCTACAGAAAAAAAAAGAGTTGACTACATGGAGGTATTCTCACCAGTGGTGAAGCTGACAACCAGGCGTACGATGTTAAGTATTGTAGCGGCCGAAGATTTACACCTCGAGCAAACGGATGTCACGACGGCGTTCCTCCATGGCGATTTGGAGGAGGACATCTATATGGTGCAGCCTGAAGGTTTCGAGACCCCGAAAAATGAGGGTCTAGTGTGTAAGCTCGAGAAAAGCTTGTATGGTCTAAAACATGATCCCGGACAATTGACCAAGGAAGTCCCCATCGATAAGCTGAGTTGCGCGCTGACTCAGTGGGGCTGGTCAAGTGAGTCAGTGGGAGCATGTCGTCGGGCTCAAGGAAGATACAGAGGAAAAGGAGAATGGATTCAATGCAGATGATTCGTGTCAGTATGAAGTCTCTAAGTGGGAGATTGTTTTGTGTGGAGACTTCTGGAAAACTGTAGATATCGTATAAAAGGAAACACTACAGGAGATATGAAAAATCTCCATATTTGATTGCTATGATTATATTCCTTAATTGATAATTAGAATTGGGAATATGTTTATTTTCCTTATATTTGTTTCCATGAATTAGGCGTTAATGGGGCAACAAATCTTTGATTTATTTTCTTATATTAGGTATGACTCTCACTATAAATAGAGGGGTGTGGGTATAGTTTTATTCATTCCAACGACTATAAACAATTGTATTGTATTTCTCTTTCTCCAAGTATTAAGAAAGTGTTTGAGTGTTGGCGGCCGTGGTTTTTACCTTTTAGGGTTTTCACGTAAATTTTTTTTTCTTGTGTCTTGCTTTCTGTGTTTCCTGTCGCGTCTCGGTTCCTAACAAACTGTTCCTTCCAAAAAAAAATTCTAATCTATTTTTAAAAGGACTTCTAACCAAAATACTAAACACTAAAATTATGAAGCAAATTTTCTTGAGTTTTATATTTTCTATTACTTGAACATTCGCGAAAAAATATATCTAAAATTTAAGAAATAAATATTTAGCATCTTGTTAATTATTTTAAATGCACATTTAGTTTGAGCAAATATTACTCTTTATTTTATAACGATTTGTTTATTGAATGCTCCACTTTTTGCAATATATTTGGGGGAAAAAAAAACTAGGCCAAGATGGCCCTAAATCTATGTTTTAAACGTTACACCAAGTGTAGATAGAAAAATTGCACCTTCCACTCATTCTCATGTGAATCCACGTAGTCTCATCTCACCTCATCACCATCCTATCCTTAAAAGACCTTTGTTCCTTCTCCCTCGTTAGTTTTGAATATTTACTTGTTTATTAAGTTTTATTACAATTCTTTATTAAAAAGGATTTTTTTAACATTTAACGTAATAATAAACAATATTTTTGATTATTATGACCCGTCAAGAATAATGATAAAAAGTAGCTGGGAAATAAAAAGCGGGCAGCCATTCAGACCCTTTGCTTTTTTTGGCAAAATAAATGAAAGATAAAAGAATTTTTATTTTACCTAAGGAAAAAGGAAAGTTGGGTTCTCATCATTTGTCAACCTTGATACTGTGTTTATATATGCGACATGTATTCTCAGACTCTTTATCTCCCTTTTTCCGCCCACCCCCTCATTCCTTCCCTCCCCTTCACTACAAAGAGAGAGAGAGAGAGAGAGACCTTGGAAAATTAACAAATCATCAACATGGCGACAGGACAAGAAGAAACATCATGTGTCGACACCGGTTTAGCTCTAGGTCTATCTATCGGAGGGCCAAAAGGCTCGGAACCTAGTCATCATCACACAAAGAAAAATCTTAACCCTAGCGAGCCATCTCTAACCTTAAGTCTTAAAGAAAGCACCGGTATGGATGCGTCAAAACTCGAATCGGAGACATCAAAACAAAATTACAAGATTGGCCCTACCAATATGGCTCGAGTACTTTCGCCCCCTCAGAGCGCAGTGTCTTACATTCAAGGGATGGTGAAAAGAGAGAGAGAAACTGATGTTATGTCAAATAATTCGAATTCGCGTGTGAGTGAAGAAGAAGAAGAAGATGGAGGAGCGAGAAAGAAGCTAAGGCTCACAAAGGAGCAATCCGCCCTTTTAGAGGATCGGTTTAAGGAGCATACGACTCTGAATCCGGTACGTGTTTACACACATATAGTTTCAGAAATATTTTTGATAAGTTGGGGCTTTTTTGATGGTTTGATAATTTTGGTATCTTTTTTACTTTTTTTCTCTTTATTTGAGTTGTATAATTTTGGTATCTTTTACTTATTCTCTTTCTTCTTTTTTTGTGTTGTATAGAAGCAAAAGCTAGCCTTAGCAAAGCAATTGAATCTGAGGCCAAGACAAGTGGAAGTATGGTTTCAAAATAGAAGAGCAAGGTTAGTATCCATTCATTTTTCATGCAAAATATCATATAAATCCTTAATATCATTTCATTTCATATTAAGACCCCTTGAAAAATAAAATCAAAAGTTAATTTTCTTTTGTCTTTATTTTTCTAACAGAACAAAGCTGAAGCAAACGGAAGTTGATTGTGAGTTCCTGAAACGATGTTGCGAGACACTGACTGAGGAAAATAGACGTCTACAGAAGGAATTACAGGAACTCAAGACACTAAAATTCATTCCTTCGCCTCTTTACATGCAGTTCCCCGCTTCGACACTCACTCTTTGTCCTTCTTGTGAAAGAATCGGTGGAGGCGGAAACACGGATTCGAAAGAATGCGAAGGATCTAAATCGAGTAACGGATCCGTCCAATTCAAGTCTCATTTCTTTAACCCATTTACGCATTCCACAAAATGTTAATTAGACTGGAGAAAAAAGAGATAGATTTGTTAGAGGAAAAAATAGGTTAATGGTAGACTTACATACTTTTTATTTTTATTTTTCTTGTCTATAGCTTATTGGGTTTGTTAATTAATTTTAGTGGGTATTAGTTGTTGGTTTTCTTTCTCCCTTAGTTTTGGTTAATGGAGATGTTAAAGACCAAGGATAAAAAGGTAATTTCCAACTAGTTGATTAATTAGTATGAAATAAACAAATTATATCGCATTTGTTTTGTTGGGTTGTATAATATTTTTCCATTTCCGAATTATATATATATATATGGGTATAAGTCCTTTTTTTTTTGGCTAAGAAATAATTCTGTAGTGGAACATCAAATATGAGGACAAATATTAGTGCATAAAAGCTATCTTTTTTAATTCTCAAGCCTAGTTTTTTTTTTTAATTAACTCTTGGATGGATATAAGGGCAGGCAATTATGGATGAGGCGATATTGAGGGGAACATAATCTTTCTGTTTTGATTTACAATATTATTATTATCAACATAATAATTATCATCATGATTATATATTACTCTTACTGTGCATTTTGTTGAACTGCCCGTGGGCTATATTATATAGTATTTATTTTATATTTTTGGTGGGGGAAGTGAATGATTGGTAACTATCACGTGGGCATGTCTTCAAGTCTAAGAGTTGAAGAAAAGTCTAGATTTTAACCAAATTTTGTGTGGAGCATTATGTTCAGAAATTCATGTAGCAAGTCATTGTGTGGAGATAAAAATACCAAAATATGAATTTTTTTGTTTCATTATTGTGTCTCAGTTGGTCAGATATATTTGACAGAATATAAAAGGTTGTATTTAAGTTTTACTGATAGTGATAACTGATAATATAAAGGTGATAAAACAAGCCATGTTATATTGGAGGGCCCTTTTTCAATATGAGAAGTATAAAACATTACAGATATTGATTATTGATGAATAATTAAATATAGTATGTAAGTTATGAAAATATAGTCTACATAAAAAATAATAATAATGTATAGTGATAAGGTTACTAAAACAGTATATGTTACGAAAATGTAGATACAAATGTATTTACAAAAATAAGTTAAAAGACGGTATATACCATGGTAAAATAGTATAATGGTATATTAAAATAAAACTAATAGTATTAAAAAATAGTATCTAGGGTACAAAAATAATACATTAAGATAATGTATAAATAGTTTCAAAAAACTGTATGTGCAACAAACATTATATAGAGGTTTTTTTTTTTTAAGCTTACATTATATAGATTTTAATATAGCAAGAAGATTTAACTAAGTCAACTTAGTTTTTTCTCTTCAGTGCCATGGATAAATAGCGCATCAATCATAATATAAACAAAATTTTGAAATTTCAATCAATATCTCTCCATAAAAATGTTAATATCAAGAAAATTATTCATTTTGAATGGTAATATCAGGAATAACATTTGGCTGGGTCAACTAAGTCAAATCAATCATCTTTCCAGTCATGAAATGATTACTAGTCTCTCATAATACAAACAGGACACTGAACTTTCAACCAAAAATGGAGCATGATAAGTAACTTCTCACATAATGTACAGAACTTCGAAGTTTCAATCTTGCCTTGTTCACACACTACTACAAAAATAGCTTACAACAACATTTTCATGCTTTGTCAAATGCATATATAAATGCTTACAACAAAAAGATTGTTTTCATTGAGAAGTGTAAAAGAACAGAGTTGAAACCGTGTATGACAAGAAAGGGATCAAGAATCCCAATTATCACACAATTTGTGACAATAATTGGGAATCCAACACTACAATTTTGTGACTGGTAGATTCTACGACTTTAAAAAAAAAAATTAATTCAGACTAGTAGATTGTATGATTTTTTTTTAAATGGCCATAAAAAAAATTAATTCAGAAACTAGCTCAGTTTTTAGATTATTTGCAAAATTAGCCGTTTCAAATTAAGTTTTCTGATGTTTTGCAAATTAGCGCTAATAATCTGAAAACAGCTGTATTAAGGCAAAAAATGGTTATTTGCAAAACAACCGTTTCGCCCAGTTTTTCAGATTATCAAAAAAAAAATATATATGAAAAAATAGTTGTTTCGTTCAGTGGAAGAGCGAAACAGCTAGTTTTACAAATAATCGAAAACTGGGCTAGTTTCTTAATTAATTTCTTTTTTATGGTCATTTCAAAAAAAAAAGTCAGGTTCTACTTGGTCCATGGTGGATCAGTACATCAATAATTACTTTGGTCCAAGTCTTTTCTATCTTATAATTAACCTTGCAAGATAAGAAAGACCTAACAAACCGATGTCATCATTGATTAGCTAAGATAGACTAATTTATGTGGCTCAAACATGTGAGTACATTCTCCAAATTATTTTTTTTTTTTTTTAAAAACATCTCCGAATTAGTTTAAAATTATGTGAATTCATTTAATAAGAAAGCTTACGTAATTTTCACATAATCATTATCAAACAATAATATAATATGATTAAGCAAGGATTTGCATCCTCTAATAATTTTACACATTAGTTTTGTACAAGTAACAATAAGGCTTAAAAAATTTGTTAATCAAATATTATGTATAGGAAATTATCATGGTAACATTATGCAAATACATCATCTCTATAGAAAATTAACTAGTAAAAATATAAGTCATATATAAACAAATATAAACAAAAATACGACGACAGGAACGCGGATCAAAACTAGTAAACAAGTCAATTAACAAGAAAATGTTAATTTTATTTTATTTTATAAAGATAACTCATATGTACCACATTCATATTCAAAGAAATTTGATTTTGTCAAATATTGAAATCACAATCTTTTGGTTAGTGGGATGATGATGTCTTACTATTCTACTATGGTGGTTTGACAAGAAAATGTTATTGTGCAACAAAAAAATGTTAAAAAGATGGCCACAAAAGAACCAAGTCTTCCAAGTGGAGTCCACAAGCATGAATCTAAGGTAACAAGAATTTGGTATGATGGTGTGGTCAATCCATGTTCCCTATTGTCCCTACAATGGTAGTTGGGTTTGGATGGCCATAGTTAATTAACTTTGAGCATTTTTAGTTTAGTCCAAATTATAATTATATTTTAATATATTTTTTAATTATTTGGATGTAGTAAGTTAAACGTGATTTAAGGATATTTGGTACACAAAATAATTATTTGTAAGTCTTAAAAAGGTCTATAAAATGAAATTGATTGTATCATGTATTTTCACTTTTCCATGGGCTTACATCACATTTTAATCTTTGGAGGGGTAGACGAAATTTTGCCTGAACTGTATGTATTTTATCTTAATTTTTTTATCAGATAATTATTTAGGCTTTATTAATGGGCGGTGATTGATTATGATTGATGATCCTAATTTATTGGAAGAGGAAGCTTCCTCCTAGTTTTCATCATTGGTATTGCTTCTCATTCGCCATTGTCCTAACGGTGTAGTCTCATATGTAAAGAGTCATTCAAAAGCTGATAAATGTAAGTAGTTAAGATCTTATATTTAAAAATTACTATCTAATATGTATCAAGATCCATATTATATAAATATAATATGAGTGTTTTCGATTACTTCAGAATATGAGAAATATCTTATTTAGTACTAACAATATCTAATATGTGATAAGTCATATCTATAGGCCACAAGAGAAGATACGGTTTGATAGATTGAGTGTGATTATTTTTGGAGATAATGCCATGTCAATAATTGGCTAATATTAGAGATTTTTTGTTTTGAAGTAGTGGCTTATATTAGGTACAAGGATGATGTTGTGTAGAAGGTACGAGTAGCTAGAAAGAGATGTTTGTGAAATTACAAACAAGTTGCACTCATTTAATTATCACAAACAGTACGTAGAAAAATCAAGTTCTTGCTTCCTATTTACCAAATTGAAAAAAAAAAAATTAAGTTTTTTGTATATCCATTTACATTTTCACCAAGTTATTGCCAAATATAATTTTTTTTTAATCAAAATCTCATTAACACAATGTTTCTGACTTTCGTTAATCTATTTTTTCTCTAAAAATATATCAAACGCCATTGGTCCAACGGTATAAATATATGCACAAATCCAATTCAAATTCAACAAAAATTTCATAATTCAGATCTAAATTAAATCTAGAATTGCATGATAGAAGCCTTGTCCCGTGAATATGTGAATAATTGCAAAGTCACACCAATCAAATGAAGGGTACAATAAATTTATACCCAAATAATAAATTTATACCCGTTTCTCAATAAAAAAAAGTTTTATACCCAAATAATAATAAATGAATGAACAGTGAATCTGAATACACGCTTGAGAGAATGTATCACTAAATGCCCCCATTTCTCACATTTATTAGCTAGAAGGAATTGGCCAGAGTTTCTTAACCGTTCAATTCGAATTTCGAAATTTTCTTTTATCAAGTTCTATTTATTTAGCAAGTTTTACTTTCAAATATTTCATTCATAGTCAGTCATTCAGGGTTCATTAATAGTACGCGATACATTCATGTGTTAGTGCTCGGAAATATTTATCAAGTCGGCCAAATAAAATTGAGATTATTCATCAATTCAGCTACTTTAATTTACATGAAACTGACACAATTATTTGATATACTAAACCATATAAATATATAAATTTCTTGTTCATAAATAATCGAGAACTAAATGACAGAGAATTCCTTATTCTTCGAAAGTTATGTTTTATTTTTTATTTTAATGAAAAATCTAAATTTTCTAAGAAAAATATACTATATAATATTATATGCTTTACTTTAATTTTCCCAATTTACGTAATTTATTTCGTGTAGTAGATACATATATATACAGACATATACTCATAAATTATACCAAACTAAACAACTATATTTCAGTTTTGTTCATAGAGCCAGTGGTACTTTATAGCCCATTTAAGTCTTTTTCGGCCCAAGTAGAATTAAATTTATAGGCCCATGCCCTAATAAGAAAGGCTTTAAATTTTTTTTATAGGGATAATTTCATATATGTCACTACAAAAACTCGAAATAGCATATTTGTCATTATAAAAACTAAAATATCGTATCGGCCATCATAAAAACTTAAAAATATCATATTTGCCATTACAAAATCTAAAATATCATATTTGCCATTACAAAACATATCTCTCTCTCTCTCTCTCTCTCTCTCTCTCTCATGGTTTAGATTCATATATAAACAAAAAAAATTCTTTCTTTTAATTTGAAGTCAAAAGAATTTGATATGAGATAAATTAATAGATTATTTTTTTGAATATTTTTTTCTCTCGTATCAAATTATTTTGACTAACAAATTGAAGTGAAGATTATTTTTGTTTATACACGAATTTCAATCATGAAGAGAGAGATAGAGAGAGAGAGATCATCAAATGAATTTTTAATATGAAATCTAATTCATTAACTAAATTTAGGGGTATAATGGTAATTATAAGATTAGACCGTTAATTTTAACGGAAAAAATGGATGATTTTAAGTTTTGAGTAAATTTGATGGCAAATATGATATATTAAGTTTTTGTAATGGCAAATATGATATTTAAGATTTTGTAATGGCATATATGATATTTTTAAGTTTTTACAATGGCAAATATGATATTTAAGTTTTTATAATGACAAATATGATATTTTGAGTTTTTGTAATGGCATATATGAAATTATCCCTTTTTTTTATAAAATAGAAGGGTTTTCATTTTCAACCGTAATGAATGAATTTTGAAAGTGATTGAAAGACAATTTTTACACCAAATTAACCAAGAAAATGATGACGATTAGACAGAGCCAAGAGAAAACGAAACTAAAAACAAAGCAAAATGCACAGGTATAACTTACAAGACATGGAAATGGAATAACACATTTTCTACTCCATTTTTTTTTTTAAAAAAAAATTACTCGATTATTTTTTGTTTTAAAAAATTCTCAAAAAAATATCTACAGTTGACAATGTGAAATATAGTTTCAGGAGGCGAATTGTCTCACTGAGATTTTCATTAATTAATTAAAAAGTAGTACAAGAGAAATAGAAAAAACATTAATTACAGCCAATGGATTGAAAAAAGAGAAAGAAAAGAATAGAAAAGGGCTAGGATGAAATGAAGGAACAAACAGGCAAGCTTTATCTAGTAATATTTGCTCGCCTATGTAGACCTAACAATACTCCAACAAATTCGAAGTTTATTGATCTATTTCTGTGTTGACGTTGGATCGAAGATGCCTTCTTTGTCGGAAGATGTTTTGATTACAGTATAAAAAATAGAGTGGTCATCAGTTTGTTTCCTGGCTGCCTTCAATCGATCGCTTCTCCTCTTCGATTAAAGTAATTAACTTATATCCAATTTTTCTATTTTTCAACTTTAGTTCCAATTTTTGGTTCCTTGAATCTTGAACCGGTGTATTTCTCACACTCATAATTTCGTTCAAATTAATCATTAATTCCTTTTGATCATTTAAACCATATATCTGTTTCATTTCAAATTCTCCAATTGCGACAAATTTATTTTCAGGTTGTAGTTCAATTTGGAAGGTATTTTCATGGCGGATTTTTAGTTGGTAGAGAAGCCAAATTGTTACGGCGAGTGTGAAGGAAATGTAAAGGGCATCTTTAGGGTTAATTCCTTTGGATTTAGGGTTTGGACTGTCAGAAATTTGAGGCAACATTTTAATAGGATATTTGATTTTTTTTGTGTTTTTTATTCTAAGTCTAATATGT
Source organism: Juncus effusus (assembly GCA_027726005.1). NCBI lineage: Eukaryota > Viridiplantae > Streptophyta > Magnoliopsida > Poales > Juncaceae > Juncus > Juncus effusus. Next base: position 9,149,256 of record CM050904.1, on the reverse strand, counting down.
TATTGTTTTTGTAAGTTTGGAATTTGGATCTTGATTTTGGATTCTCCTACAAAAAGAAAAGAAAAAAAAAGTCATATCAAATATTAAAATAAGTGAAATTATGAAATGACAATTTTCAGAATTTGACGATGCGAAAGAACGATTTGTGAGTTGATATGTCAATCAAATTCAAAAATCAACTCGAAAAAAATAAAAAAATAAATCAAACCTTTTTCTTAACAGATGAAATAGCCTGAAACCCAAATTGAAGTGGATGAGTTGAGGTAAAGTTGCATACAGGGAGAAATGAAGTGAGGAGAGAGAAACATAACAAGAGAGGTTTTATAACATTGTTTCTTTGAACAATTATAACATTTTGTTGGTCAAAGAGTTGAAAATTTAAGATGGCAGATATAGCAATTTAATAAAGAAAAGCTGAGTTTATTTGAATTGTTAGACTGACATTAAGACTTGAGAAAATGACTTACCTTGACTTTTATGGCATTAAAATCATGAGAAAATTGGGACATACTCCCATATTTACACAGATGGTAAATATATTTGATTTGTTATTAAATAAAATGCAATCTTCTGTTAAATGAAATTTAAGATGTAATATAAATTGGCCAACTGTAGGCATTGTATATTCAATCTAAAATCCATTTAAAACACCTGATTTTCACCTCTCTTGCATCTGTATTAGAATTAGAATTTGGTTTCTCAACAAATCAAATTTCGCTTATCAGGAAACTATAGACGTTTGCCGGATTAAGATATGAACAAAAAGAAATGGTTGAATCTTTTTCAATACCTTCTAAATATTTCAACCCTTTTCCTTGTAAAAGGGAATGCTTTTCAATTTTCAAACCTTTGATTTATGCTTTGCTGTTGGAAAGTAGAAAATAATTGACTTGTTCAAACTTCAAAGAGGGGGAAAAAGAACAATTTATTATGAAAAAAAAATCAAATCATGTCCTTCAAATATTTGAGTAAAATCTTTGAATTCCTTTAAATATTACTCCTCTAAAGCACACGTCAAAAAAAAAAATTATAGAGTAATAAATATAAATATAAATATAATACTGCCGTCCAAAATGAGCTATAATATAATCTTGCATCCATATTTGTTTCATGTCAACAAATCAAATTTTTGGACCATTTGAACTTAGCCCATGCATGATTGTGACTTGTGCATAATATTATTTTGAAATAGAAATATGTAAAATATTGTAAATAGAATGGGCTTCTACTCAACTTCATGTGGATTGATTTGATAAATTAAACATAAACATGCTTATAAGAAAATTACAAATATTGAAATACAATCCAATCGATTTCAAATATTTACAGGAAAGCATTTACAAAAATTAAAAAAAAGTAAAAAATAAAAAAATCAGCTAATTAATTTATCATCCAAAAGAGTAGTATTCTTTTCCAAATTAGTTTTCAGGTCTAAAACTGAACTTGACACGTCATCAGCTTTGAAGCTTCTCTCTCTAGCCTCATTCTCCTCATGAATATCCATCTCTCTCCTCTCTTCTCTCTGATCTTCAGCCTTCTTCTCTATTTGCTTCATTTCAAATTCTCCGATTCCGAAAAATCTATTTTCAGGTTGTATTTGCATAATTCCAAGATCAAAGGACGTACTTTCATAGCGTATTTTTAGTTGGTACAAAAACCAAATTGTAATAGCGAGAGTTAAGGAAATATAAAGAGCATCTTTAGTTCTAAGGCCACTTCTGTATTTAGGATTTGATCTTTCAGAGACTTGAGGCAACATTTAAATAGAATTTATTTTTTCTTAATATAAGATATGGTTTTTGTGAATTCTCCTGCATTGGGAGAAAAAGGAAAATAATTCATATCAAATCAAAATAAGTGAAACTATGAAACAAAAATTTGAAGACGTGAAAGAACGACTTTTGAGTAGATGTATCAATATCAATCAAATTGAAATATTAAATTGAAAATAATAAATCAAAATATAAACACATCTGATGTAAGGTTGCATACCTGGAAAAATGAAATGAACTGAGAGAGAGAGAGAGAGAGAGAGAGGTTTTGTAATATTGAAATTTGAAGAGGCTAGATATAGCAAATTAATGAGAGATGAATTTATTTAAATTTTCAGACTGATTAAATTCTTTGAGAAAAGGACTAAACGTTGACTTTTTTTTTCGTTCCAACTCAATAAAATTAGGGCATTTATATCGTGGAAAAATAGTCTTTACCCCTATTTTTCCATCCTTAATCAAATGATAAATATAAATTCGATTTGCTGTTGAGTGAAACATAACCTTTTGTTAATTATAAATTAAGATGTTAATTTGCCAAAGCTTCAATTCTAAACCTTTGATTTGTACTTTCTGTCCTTTGTTGTAAGAAAACAAACTTGTTCAAAGAGGGAAAATAGAATAATTTAATTATTCCAGTTATTTAAATAATCATTCTATCAGGGAATAATTATATATACAATACAAAGTATGTATCAAATTTAGACTAAGTCAAACCATTATTTCAAGGTAACAGCATAATTAGGTTAAGCAGATAAGATCAAAATACAATTTCAAATTGGATATTAGTCAAATAACATTTTAAAGGTGACTGATATATCAATAGTTTATAGTCAAATAAAATATGTATTATAAAATTAGCATATAAGTATGAAACACTTTATAGCTATCATAAGAAAGTATATAACAAAAACAGTATACAAAAAGAAAAAACACTATTCACAAATAATAAAATAATATGTACTATATACTTAAAACTTAAAAGCTACCATTTCCATAAAACAAATTATTTTCCTAATTCTAACATTCAAACAACTAAAAATGCAAAAATGAATACAATTAAAAATAAGACAAATCAAAATGCACATCAAGCAATTCGCAACGGGGCGAGCTTGCGATTAAAATTAAACTTCAATTGTTCACAAATTACGCCACAAATTTCCCCCACCAATAACCACATAAAATAAAATAAAACTAAAAAACGAACCTTTACAAAACACGGTAATCAAACCTTAATTCCCCCCTCCTTATTTACACTTAAGTAATTTGCACTTTCTCTCTCATCTAACTTTTTGTTGGTATATCCTCTTTATCTCTCTAGACTCTATAGTCAATTATCTCTTTTTTAGGGTTTGGTACCAGTTGAAATGATTCTACTTGTTTGGTACGAGGCTCAGCAGAAAGTCGGTAAATATATGTTCATATCCTGGCATTTTTCCATACCCTACCAAAAATAAATAAATAAATAAATATAAAATCATAATAAAAATAAACAAAAAAATAAATAATATTAATAAATAAATATATTACCAGGGAAATAATTTATGTCAATGACATAAAACTGGTCTCTGTTGCCATGCTCTCTTATCATGTCGATGTTGAACAGTCTCAAACCCTACAATTAAACAACGAAAAAACAGGGACCTTATCGTAAAATAACAAAATAAAATAACAGAAGAAACAAGGACCTTATCGTAAAATACAAAATAAAATAATATTGAGGGTACAAGTGAATAATATTTCATACCAGCCTGCGACGGAGCTCTTTAGAGAGGCTCTCGAGCAATGAATTTGGCGGAAGCTCTGTTTTTCACACAACATATAAAAAGAATTACATTTCAGTCCTTGTTATTTTTGTAAATTAGAATTTATACGGTGTGGAAAGAAAATGCTTCGTAAATTAGGGTTTATACAGATCATATAAAAATTGCATTCCAGCCCTAACTATTTTTTTAAATTAGCGCTTGCACGGTACAGAGAGAGAATGTTTCGTACTTAGGGTTTTAACATACCCAAAACATATAAAATATTACATTCCAGTCCTTACTATTTGTAATTAGGGTTTATACGAGAGAGAATGTTTTGTAAATTACCAAAAACATATAGTCATTTATTAAATCAGGGCTTGTACGTAGAAAGAGAATATTTTTGTAGATTAGGTTTGTAAAGGACCCAAAACATATAAAATTTTCATTCCAGTCCTTACTACTTTGTAAATTAGGGTTTGTACGGTTTGTAACTTACGAAAGCATATAAAAATTGAATTTAGGTATTTAACTTTTAACATATAAAAATTTCATTCCAACCCTTATTATTTCATAAATGAGGGTTTGTATGCACGCATTTCACAAACTAGGGTTTGTATGCACGCATTTCACAAACTAGGGTTTGTAACTTTGTAACGTACCTGCGACACGCGGATCAAGGTCGGCCTCGTCAGCGTTGGCGGCCGCACAGGAAACCCTAGGAAACCGAAAGACGCCCTCCGTACCGGTACGGGATCCGGTACGGTTGAGCTCGTACCGGTTCACATCGGGAAGCGAGAATCTGCGGACGACTTTGATGGATTCGCCCACTATGTAGATTTTGAAGACAACTCCGCCTGGTTTAGAGAGAGAGAGAGAGAGAGAGAGAGAGAGAGTGAAATGGATATTAATCCGTTTATTAATTTTTAATTTTTAATTTTTATTTATTTATTTATTATTTATTTTTAATTTATTTATTATTTATTGATTTATTTATTATTTATTTGTTTATTTATTTATTTGAGGAAATTTGGAGAGGGCTTTAAACCCCGCTTCCAAATGTAATTCTATATATCTATTATCTGTTTAGATGGGTTTTTTTTTACATATTCACAATGACCATTTACTGCTTTATTAGAGTTTGTTCTTTTTTTTATCAGTATGTAATAGTTTTGGTTTTGGAAACTCTTTTATGTGGGATTTGTTAATATATAGTTTAGATGTATATGGAAATAGGTATTAGTCAATTTATCAACGTATTCCAATTCCCTTATTTTTTCATTATTAAGAAAGCTTCGAGCACTTCTTGTTTTTTTAATTATTAGGAAATTTTTGGTTAATTGTCGTATTTATTTAGGTGAAATAAGAAAGTTTGAGAGAGAAAAGAGAGGAGAGAGAAAGAGAGAATTAGTAATATTATACCGTGATTAACGAATTCTTGAAGAACGAGAGGCGGGTCGAGTTTAGAGAGAGAAGATTGGTCGTAAGCCAAAGATAATTCATGCGATTTTGCCGTTCCATCAACCACTAAAGGTTTTGCCACTTTAAATATACAAAATAATATGAATTAATAAAAAAAATGAAATAATTAATTATTTACCCCTACAAAATATGAAAACAATTCATGGAAAACCTAGAAAGAAATATCATGAATGATATAATTTTTGCTTTACAAGGGGCATACATGATGTTAAAATCACAATTTGTGCTTCATAATTTAAGTAAATGATAGAATAGTAAATGAAATATTAATACAAAAAATAGAATATTGTACCGATAGGAAAGGCTAAGCCGGCTTTTTCAACCTCAAAAGGAATTGATGAAGGATCCTTTGTCACCACTAGTTGTTTCGGTACTCCAACCGTACCTAAAACAAAATAATAATTAAAATAATAATAATAAATATAATACATTATTTTTTCTATTTTGTCATATAGGGTTATTTATTTTCAAATTTGAAAAAGAGGGTTGTTTCTTTTTTCCAGTTCGCAAAAATAATAGTTGCAAAAACAGGTTCTTCTTAAATACTTTTTGCAAATTGAAAAAAAAAAACAACCCTATTTTTGCAAACTTACAAAGAAGGCTCACTTTATTTCAATGTTTTAGTTTTTCCTTTTGAATGTGCCTTCTGTAATACATTATTCTGTTTTTTTATAAAACCGCACCAAGAAAAAATAGATTTTTTTTAAATAAATAAAATAAAATAATAATAATAATAACAAATACCGAGTGAATTTGAGAGATTTAGAGCGGCCACTTCTTGAAGCATGGATTGACGATTATACACATGTTGGATTGCATAAGGCGGATCAAGCACGGTTACTTCCGGATGCTTCTCTTGATAAACCTACATTTTTACATTCAAGCCCCTCAAAAATTCAAAATTCCATTTATATCCTTATCTATTACGTACTCGACTTAACATGATTTCTCGAAACAACGAGGTAAATTATTTGCCTTTTTTAAGATATTTGGATGTAAGGGTAAAAAGGGCGTAGTTGATATATCTTAAGGTATACCTACATTTTTACGTTTTACATTCAAACCCCTCACAAATTCAATATTTCATTTGTATTTATTTGGAAATGTCATTACTCATTAGTCTCAGCTTGAATATTCAACCTTGCTACCGTTACAACTTGGCTTAAGTAAACTATCACATAGACCCTTATAATTTATTTTATTTATTATATATTCAACTTGCCCTAATCTCTTGGGAAACCTACTTTTTCATTCATACCCATCAAAGATGCAAAATTCTATCGTTTGTATATTTGATAATATTCCACTTTGGGAATTATGTTTTGGTTTGCTAGCGTTAAGTTACAACTTGGCTTAAGTGAATTGTCATTTATACCCTTTGAAAACATCAAAGTTGTGAGCTAAAAAATTTCATTTATACCTTTATTTATTCTGTAATTCAACTTGCCTATTTTCTTGAAAGAATGCGCTAAATTATTTTGCGGTCAATCATTTATGTATTGATAAAAAAATGATGAGACGGGAAAATATATTTGGATATAAGCGCAAAAAAGGTATATTTGATACATCTTAATGTATATTTGGAAACACTGTTACATTTTTCATTCATACCAACCAAAAATTCAAAATTTTATTGGTTGTATTTATTTGGAAAAGTCTCGCATTGAATATTGAGTGGAAATTGGAGATATGACTTGGCTTACTAACATGAAAACTTGGCTTAACAGAATGTTATCATTATACCCATATAAATGTGAAAATTACATTTATACCCTTATTTATAACTTGTCTTAATTTTTTGAAAGAATACGCTAACTTAGTTTGCGGTCTCATTTATGTATCGATAAAAATTGACGAGACAAGATAGTTTGAACAAGATATTTGGACGTAAGTGCAAAAAAGGTATATTTAATACTTCTTAACTTTTGTAACCGTAAATGTGGATATTTACAAAAACACCCCTGAAAGAATAAAAACAAATATGAGATAATAAATGTAGCTTTAATTACCTCAAGTATTTGCTGCCACTCTTTTCCAGTCAGCTGAATTGAAAAAAACATTAAATAAGTCAAATATATACTATAAGAAAAAAATAATAAAAATTTGGTATTTTTGTAAAAATTTATGTACCTTATGCAAAATTACATCAAAAGGGCCTTGTTCAGTGAGAGGCCGATTCTGATCTATCGCCACAAATAAAATTCCTTTATTCCTGAAATAATTATTTTCCTTTTTAATTAATTTGATATTTTTAGATAATAAAAAAGCGGTTTAGGTAAATGTTTGACCTAATTTAGTAATTAGCACACAGATTAGAGAAAAATTAACTGAAAAATGTAAAATTATAAAATAACAAATCACGGTCTCCAATGAGGAAAAATGCAATAAAATGTCTTGATCCTTGTGATGTACTACTATATATTCTAAAGAATATTCCAATCTAAAATCCAATATTCCAAAGATTTAGGACCATATCTAAGTAAACCCTAGTTGCCAAGTTGAAATTAAACTTATTAAATTTCGGGTACTTACAAAATTTATATTTATACATTGACATATTTCTATAGTAATATTTACGAATGTCATGCAATGTCAAATTTAAATATACTGACAACAGAATTGAATTAGTAACGGTTTGCATAATACGACATTATACTAGATATTATATAAAAAGGAATATAGTAATTAATTAGGCACTTATACCATGAATAAACTTTTCTAATATTCTTCATGCAGAAGAATTTATATTTATTGGTTATTAAATAAAAAAGAAAATTCAAAGTAGGAAAGAATAGAATAAAAAGAAACAAAACCAGGTAAATTCAAGCTTTGACAAAAAAAGTTCTTTTTTTGAAAAGAAAAAATTGAAGGATTTCTGAGGAAATTTTGCAAATGTGACCCCATATAATTGGAATTTTCATAGTTTGCTCTTTAGACAAAATATTTTGTTAAAACTGAAAAATATACCATCTTTTTCAAGGCTATTTTTGAATCTTTTCAGACCTAACGTTTAAAAATTCACCACTCAGAATTGAAATTTGAAAACGATGTTTATCAAACACAAAAGTTCAAATTCTTTTGAGAAGTGGGCAGTAAATTCAAATTTCAATTCCTCCCATGGTAAATTCAAAATTTAAAACTTTTCAAAAATCAAACCCACCCTCAAAAATAAATTCTTTCAAACAATTTTCAAAATTCGACTTTCGAATTAGGATGCAAAATCAGAGCAAAATACGAAAATTCACGACATTTCAGGAATCAATCCATCGGAAAAATTCCCTTCAAAAACTCCAATAAACCCCAATCAATCGATTAATCTCCAGTAACCAATCAATCCATCAATTACCTAGCTAAAGTCAAGAGCTTCGGTTGCAGAAAGCTCTTGACCTTCTTCTTCGTCAAAGCATAACCAACCACAACCCTCTTCTCCTTCTCCTCATCAGATTCTACAAAAACCCATTTCTCATCCTCCACTTCTGATCCCACTTCCACCCTCTTCACCTCCACTTCCTCCATTTCCACCTCCTCTATCTCACCATTCACCTCCGCCAAATCCCCTATTACCTTCATCAATACAAAACCCAACACTCCCACTCCCAGCCCAACAAACCCAACCCAAATACAACAAAACCTTCAAAATTCTCCCTCCCAACAATCAAACAACTATAAACAACACCTATACGCAAAATGTGAAAAACCCAACAGAAGAAACAGAGACAAAATCACAGAGAGTTAAGAGAAGGATTGAATTGAGAGTGGAGAGGAGGATTCAATTGAATTGAGAGGGGACAGGGAGGAGGAGAGAGTGGAGAGGGAGAGGAAGTATTTGTAGGCGAAGGAAGGGGGGCTTGGTTGTGAATGAATTACTGAAATGGCCTTGGTGGTTTGGATGATTTATTAGAATGCCACTGATGGAGTTTAGCTATGGATGGTTTTGGTTTTGGTTTTGGTTTTAGTTTTGGGTACATGGAAATATATACCCAATAAGTAAGTTGATGAATGATATGAAATTTGGTGAAAATTAATGGAGTTAATATTAGAGTATTTTTGTAGATTGGTGTGGTTGTGATTTTTAGTTGTTGTAAGTTGCAATGATAAGTGTTAAATGATGGAATATGAATGATATATAATGGTGCGATAGCGCATCGTAGCAATGTAATAAGGTTTGTGTCGTTTTTCGTATTTGGCAGAAAGTAAATGAAGATATTTGTCACATATAGAATTATTATCTTTGCTATAATATATTTGTATTAAAGTCTGATCGAAATTTCGATGGTGGATATATATATATACATTTATATATTTTTGTGAATTAGTAATTACAAGATAAAACATTCAAAATATATCTCTATTGAAACTTGTCGGTATCATTTGTTAATAATATATATGTCACAATTAAATCTTTTTCAAATGTTGAATTTATGTGCGATGAGTATTATGTTGATATCAAATGATATGATAAAATAACATAAATTATGTATATTTATTACATGTATAATATATAGTTACGCCTTAGATAATAACAATTTATGTGTGAAAAATTATCTAACTAACAGTGAATAAAATATTGATCCAACGTAGAATGTAAATGATAATATGTTATTTAATTGAAAATTAATTTTTTTATATAGTTTATCTAGGTCATAAATATTTCTTTGGGTGATCAATTTTTGTTTTACTTGAAGTAAATATTGCTCCAAAATTAATGAATGATTCATTAATAGCTAAGTTATTCCCATTCTTGGATATATATATATATATAGTGGGATTGGCGCGATCAAGAAAAAAAAATATAAAAAATTAAAATTAATTTAAAATACTAACAATTACTAAAAAAAAATACTATATGAATTGACTGAAAAGAAGTCGGAAATTACGCGGAAGCGCACATTAGTCTTCGGCATTTTTTCCGACTTGTCCTTCTATAAATACCGCCCGACTCTTCCGCAGTCGACTATGCGTATTTCTCTTCTCTCTATCGTCTCTATCGCTCTCTTGACCAGCTGAGCTTTCCAAGGCAAATTCATGTATCTTTTATCTTATTTGGGACCTTGTTTCGCCTTTCTTCCTTAATTGCTTCACAAATCACTGATCGGCGCTATGATAATACTCTTTTAAATCACTATATTTTCACTGCTCTACCTAACCAGTGCAAGTACAATTACAAATACTTTCAAAGCCATATTTCAGGTAATTTTCATGACTTACAGAAAAAATATTCTAAAATGTTTGATTTTTACTAGTGTTTACTTTCTAATTTTAAATTGCATCCAAATAAGTTATAAAATCAATTTGTGATAGATCTATAGTAGATTGATCAGTATTTTTAGCATCATTTTATGCACAAAAAAAATAATTTGATAAAAAAGCACACATCATATTCATTTTATAATAAACTAATCAATATTTAACAATTTTTACTATAACTTATGCATGCAATACAAACTATAAACACCAAATTATTTTTCTCTCTCATTTAACAATGTCACATATTATAATTTCACAATTTAATTTAATACTATCAATTTAAACTAAATATTTAATATTTTTTCACACTCAATTAACATTTCCTATGTGAAAACCAATTTGGGTACCCATACCAAATGCCCTTGAATTAAGGGAGGGCAACTCATATCACAAAAGTCATTACATTACATGCGTTATTATAAAACGGCCATTGATCCACTGGCGAAATAACTGCGCAAGCTGGAAAGCCATTACTCACCTTGAGTAAAAGAAGGGTGACGCGGCGCCTCCCCCTTCTTCCACGTCACAGAAAACTGCAAGCTCTCTCGCCATGTGTAGCCTTTTGGTGGCGCCCGTTACTCAAAACGGAAGAGAAAAGCTCTCAAGTCTCACGCCATGTGTAAGTGAAGCCATTTTTTCGTGTTGTTTAGCTAGCACTCAGGTTGGTAATGGCTGTGTCCGTTACTGTTGTTGACTGCCGTTAGAAGCTTTCCTTTCCTTCTTCCACGCCAAATCATAAAACGGCAGAGCAAAAGCTCTGAAAACTCAAGCCAAGTGTAAGTGAAGCCATTTTTTCCGTGTTGTTTAGCACTCAGGTTGGTAATGGCGGTGCCGTTACTTCTGTTGACTGCCGTTATAAGCTTTCATTTCTTTCTTCCACGTCAAATCATGAAACGGCAGAGCAATAACACTCCACTCACGCCATGTGTAAGTGAAGCTTTCTTCTTCTTGTGTCCTTTAGCAGTCAGGTTGGTGGAGTGAGTTACTGTTACAGCTTGACTGCATGCCGTTACAGTAACGGCAGCCTGGTTTTCTGCTGGTAATCTGTGGCAGGTTTGTGGTTTCGTGTGTGTGTGTGATTTGAAGGAAATTGATTAATTGGGAGTGAAAATATTTGGAAGATGAATTGTCAAAATATTGAACTGGTCATTCAAGAATAAAACTGTGATTATGTTTATGTTAGCTGCATCAGTTTGTTATTAATTTCCTTGTGTTTTGCACAGATTTGCAAATAGTTATGTGTGCAAAATGGATGGGTTTGGATCGGGTTCCTATCAACTGTTTCATGTCACAGATCATTTGGGTCAGGATTTTGAGTCATTTGTGTCAAATTTTCAATTTGTTATGTTCGACAAAATCACCATATATGATATTTTAACATATCTAATTGACTCGGTCAGAATCGGTTTCTCTTTGTGTTGATTTGGGCAAGTCGGTCTGGTTCGAGTCACGAGTCATTTAGATTTGGATCATGTTAGATTACGAGTGTCATTAGCGTTTGACTCATCCATATTACGTATTATTCCGATTTTGGGTCATCCGAATTATAAGATTGTTACGTGTTGTGTCAGATTATGTGTTGCCTTCGTCCACTCTTCTACTTTTAGGTTGGTGATTGCCGTTACATCTTTTGATTGCCATTACTTTATTATCGCAACTGAGTTTGATCAGGTTTCAATTTTACTGCTACTGGTAATTTCTAGCGGCCGTATTGCATGTTCCTTTGTCAGATTTGTGGGAAATTAGAAGTTTGGAAATATTTGGAGCATAAATTGTAAAAAAATGTTTTCTCATATGAAATAAGATGATACAAAGGAATTATGTTTTGCTTGCATAGAGGAATATCTCCAAGCATCTAATTTCCTTCAAATCTGACAAACACAAGAAATAAAATAAAAAAAAATCCAATACATCGCTAGAGAGTATCCGCACAGTAAACCAAAGCGAACACAACTGCCGTTAGAAAGTAACGGCATTCAAAAGTGGTAACGGACATCACCAACCTGAAGGCTGAAGGGCCGAAGAAGAGAACATGTAATCTGACATATCATGTAACAATCTCATAATCTGAATGATCTAAAATCCGAGTAACACATAATCTAGATGAGCCGAAAGCTAATGACTCATAATCTAAAATGAGCCAAATTCAAATGACTAGTGATCATATTTTGAACAACCTTGTCCAAAATAACCCAAACATAACATGATCATGAATTGAGTCAGTGAGATTTGTTGAAATACATTTGGTGTCTAAATAGACTCTGCAATCAAAGTAATGAAAGAACCAATTCTAGCAAATTCTCACATGGAGACTATTCCCAAAGCATGCAATATTTATTTCAAGGCCACTCAACTCAACATCATAACCAGCTTTCAAATTTCCTTATCAACTCATATATGCATTTTTCAGTATGTTTGAATAATGAAAAAAATTAAACTATTTATCGAAAATAAAATTGAAACCTTATTATATATCCAATGCATTTATAACAAGTTCATTAAGAACCACAAAAAAATATTTCTCTGAATAGAGCCTTCAATCAAGTAATGGAAGGCCCATTTTGATTATTTGCAAAACTAGCCGTTTTGCCCCTCTATTGGACGAAACAACTATTTTTTCATTTTTTTGATATGTTCAACTGTTAGCGTTAAAACAGCTGTTAATTAAGGCAAAAGTTGAAAAAAAAATGTTTCGCCCACTATGCAGAAAATGAAAAATTAGTTGTTTCGTCAACTCACTAGGCCTGTTTCGTCCAGTCAAAACAGTTAGTTTTACAAATAATCTAAAAACTCGGCTTTTTTTCTGAATTAATTTTTTTTCTATGACCATTACAAAAAAAAAGTCAAGGACTTGAGACAAACGTTGTTTCACATCATAAAATTCCAAATAAAAACATACTCAAATCAGAGAAGATCTCATATATGATGTGGCCCACAAGAAGAACAACAGATTTGAATGAGTTGACTAGATGTGACATTGAATTAAGAGCATATATCAGCATATGTTCCATGTTTAACACATTATTTCATACTCTGTTCCATATCATGTAATTTGGACATGAGAGGACATGTTATACTTGAAGATAGAATATAGGTTTTTCCCATTTGTCTAAACATACTCATTCATGTCATTAGAGAAAAAGGCATTTTTCATAACCTAGTCTTTTCACTACTTACGTAGCCCTGTGCAGTTTCATACCAAACCAAAATTAGAAACCGATATTTATTTCTTTTTCTTTTTTTTTTGGCAAAAATGGAAAAGAACCAATCTTAATGAGAGTGAAATAAAAGAGAGATGCAATGGAATATTCTAAAAACTCATTCTAAATTACACGCATGTACGATTTGCATATCCATCCAATCTTTGCTTAATTTCTTCTGTACCTCGGAATTTTCAATTTTGTATAGGTCAAGTTTATCCTACAATTTAATATTTTTCTATACAATTAATCTAATAAATATAATACATAACAAGTATGTTTTGACACAAAATACTGAATAATAACACATGTAAAATGATCTATAGAAAGTTTTTATAATTATATCCTCATTGTTTGGAAGGTAATGCAAATATGGTCCCTTGCGAGGACATAAGTGTCAAATTATAAAATAAAATAAAATAAAAGTATATAACTTAGCCTTATCTGTTTTTTCCAAAATATTATTTTCTTTTTTCTTCTTTTTGGCCTTTTTGAATAGATTATTATTAGACACAAACTGGAGTGTGAGACTCGGGTGAATACAAGGTCAACTCTATGTCAGAGATTTTGTATTGAACATCTTCTTTCATTAAACTCATGGGCTAAGATATATTTATTAACAATAAATATTCCCCTCTCAAGACCAAGAAAAAACTCATGGACTATTATTTCTCGATATTTAGGCCAAGTTCTAATAATTATTTAATTTTGATTTTTTATGTATTAATAATTATTGATTTATTAGACTTTCAATAGAAATTATCAATTCCGAGGACAACTACACTATGACAAAGCCGAAAATAACGTATATTTTTCTTTACCAAAATCCCGCCGATTATAAAAATACATATCACACAATATGATTATAGTTAATAACATAGTGTACATACATTTTACTTATTTTCATATATTTGCATTTGAGAGGGATGATAAACCCTCTCCAAATTTCTAAAAAAAAACTTATTGTGCATAAATACTACATTTTAATATTATAAAAACGATAAATAATAGAATATAATAATACATAGAAAACTCTTAATATTATAAATAATAAATTATATTATAATATAATAATATATTATATTACAAACAATATAATATAACACGTAGAAAACTCGTAATATTATCAAAAATATATATACTGCATCTTTATATTACATACTCATCATTTTGATATATTAAATGTTACACCAAGTCTAGTTTATTCAATTCTTTTTGTATGATTTAATTTTGTGGGACAAACAGTGGTAGCCACTTAACAGATGGTGTACACGTGTAATACAGTTGCTGCTCTAGACCTACAAACACATAAATCAACCAACCATATTCTGCCATGTGTGTACAGTAGCACGAAGGGTATTGTGTCTGCTTTTTTTGATTTGGATTTTATTGTGCTGGTTCTGCTGGTCCAACTTCTCAGGGGCTATGTTGCGTGACGGTTCAAAAAACCGGTCGTATCCGGACACTCAGACACGTGTCGGACACGTCACGTGACGTGTCCGAATATTTTAATATTAATTAATTTTTGGACACGGCAGGGATACGGCGGGACACGGTGAGGACACGGCTGGACATAGTTCAGACACGACTGAACACTTTTCAGACACAGCCCAGTATATAAAAGTCCAATTTAAATCAATATGTTTTTATAAAGTATATATGTTTTCTCATTTTTTTCTAAAAATATATATTCTTTTTATTTTACTAACAACATTTTTTATATATATATTTTTTTTAACAGTCATAACTTATGAGAACCAGGTACTAGAGATGATATATTTTCTTTTCTTCGTGCATTTCCATAGGAAAAAATAATTTTTCTTATTGTTATCCTCTCGAATCTTTTCATTATCATATTTATTATTTTATATTTTTAGATATATAATTAATTATATTAAAATAATAATAAAATAATATATATATATAATGTGTCGTGTCCGATGTTTTTTCTAATATTGCCGTGTCGCCGTGTCCGTGTCGTGTCGGACACGACACCCATGTCCGTGTCGGTGTAACATAGCTCAGGGGTCAAAGAACTTTTAATTTTTTTTTATGGGAAATGGGAAATCACGACGGGTACTGTAGCGACGCATTGAAATTATATACTGTTTTCTCACGTTTCTATATATGTTATATACTGTTTTCATTTTTTTAAATATATACTGTTTATCGAATGAATTTTTATATACTATTTGTTTTCAGTTTATATTTTATATACTGTTTTCATTTTTTAAAAGATATATTATTTTACCGAATGAAATTTTTATATACTATTTGTTTTCAGTTTATATGTTTTTTTCAGTTTTTATATACCATCGCTACAGGGTCGTTACAGTACCCGTCGCACCACAGTATCAGCTATTTTTTTATTTTATTTTGGCTAAATGGTCATGTAAACTTTTATTTTACTAAGTACATCATTTTGTTTTTGAATGCAAGCTTGTACCAAGTACATCACTGTTTCGTGTTTCTGAATTTTTTTTTAAATTTGAGGAGGCTATCATCTCACTAAGATTCCATAAAATAAAATGTTTGATTATAAGATAGACGTTATATTTACATAATAATCATAAAAGAAAAGAGAAATGAGACAAAGAATACGAAATGAAGTAGAGAAATTAAAACAGCAAAACTAGTGCTCCTCATTTCTATTAAGAGAAATTTATTTTTATTGAATGTATTCTCATGACTTTTTATTTTTTTATAAGTTGCCTTTTTGTAAATTGTTTGATGTTCAGGTTTTTTCAGGATGATTTTTTTTTCACTAGTTGATGCAAATTCAATAAATAATAAAAAATCAGCTAAGCAAATTTTGTAGTGGGTTACATTTTTCTGAAGAATTCTCTTTTATTAAATAAATGGTATATGATTCAATTAACGTGAAGAAAAATAAAAAGGTAATCTTATAATAGCATGAAGTTTAGCATTTCTCTTTTTCTTATTAGTCTGTATGATAAAAAGAAACAAATAAATTCGTGCAAAAAATGTTTTAAGGGTAAATTTACAAATAGTATGTTTGTACGGTTGAACCTCAAAAGTCCACTTGAGTGAGGACGAGTGTTCCTAAAAAATTGACAGGAGACATCCATAGCTGTGACTGATTAGTTTGCATTAAGTTTAAGATCTTATTTAGAAAATTTGATCTCATGTAGAAAAACGATTTTGTAGTACTTAGTAGTAGTCTATAAAATTAGTCAGTGTGTTGTAGTCTGAAAGGATATAAAGACAGAGAAAAATGTCAAATATTTCTAGGAATCATTTGATATAATAAATTTAATGAAAAATGAGAGAATTTACAAACAAAAGTATAAATTCTTCAAAATATTTCTTTTTCTTTTTGAGAAATTCTATATTTTAAAATAACTTATACATATAATTTATCAGTATGTACATTCTTCTGTGAAGATCTGCCAAAGTACATGTATAGATTTTTATAAATCTCAAAAGTAAGCTTTTTTGGAAATATAAAGAACAGGGGTTATTAGAAAAATGCCCCAAAATATTTGTGGATTATCTGTAGGAATGCACAGCTCATAATGCTTGGAGAGGTTCTGTCAATGGCAACAGTGTATATTTGTCTCATGGGAGACCAATAAATTATTATTTTGTATGAAAAGAATGTGGTGTCCAAATCATCACTTAGTGACTTAAAATATATGATTAAAAGTTTATTCTAATTCTGCAATTCATCATTATTGGTGCCTCCATACAGAGTTTTAAAAAGTGACCACCTTCTCTATATTTTCCATATTTTGCATTTTCCATTTCCTTATGTTGGTTTTTCCAATTAGAGAAATGAAAAAAAGGCAGACATATTTGTTTGGTTCCATTTTGCTTATATAGCCTTGCAAAATTTATATTGTGCAAATCGTCAAAAGTCTTATTATAATTCTGATTCTTACTTAAAAGCAAATCTGTAAAAAGAAATTCTGACTTTTATAGATTTGATTCCTTTCTAGAGGTTGAGATAATTAATTCAAGGAGAGAACAAATATGTTTGATATTAAAAGCACCAAAATAAATTCTCACTGTTCCGTTTGTTTTCGAGCTGTATTCATAACATTTTATGTTTAAATATTCAAATGCGTCGTATGACATATCTGATATGTATCGCACCTACACATCCGTATTTGATATTGTTATTTTCAAGATACTTCAGAATTTTAGAAGAATCGACGTAAAACAGATCACTGGTCTACTACAAAGAACAAAGGTAATTAACTTTTATAATTCTGTTTGTGTGTGGATAAGATCAGTTCAATAAAGTAAGATACATAGTCAAATAAGTGGACCTCAATCCTAATAAATTTATAATTGGTCTTATATGAATCTATGGTAAACCCACTTGAGTCCTTTAGTTTATTCCAGGCACGAGAAGAACCGGATTCTCTACAACTCAAGCCACATATTTTTTTCCTATTATTTACTCAAATTAGAATCTTAAACGGCAATTAGTATCTTTGACAAAGGAAAAAGTGAGGAAAAAAAATATAATGATTACCTAATAGTTAATATATAAGATTTTTTTTTATGTTTAATCCATTAAGTTCAGAAATTTTGTTAAATATATGTTATATTACGTTTGTCGGGAATTAAACCCATGACTATTTAATACATAGATTTATTTTGAAGGATGGAATTTGACCCTCATCCAAGCTTCGAAAATAGTTATATATTATCTGAATACTAGAGACAAATCTATATAGACCGGATTGAGATTGACCATATATTATTTTCTAAGATTTTGAAATTTTGACACGATTAGTATATACATGTTTGGGCTTTAGTCTATTGTACAATGATAAAATTTCAGAAATAAAATATTTCTATGTTTTTGCCTCCTCCAATTGATTATCTATAAAGCTAATAAGTAAGGTAAATAAATTTTGAGCGCCAAATTATATCTACTTTATAATAAAATTTTGAATTTAAAAAAGAAATCATACTTAAAAGTACATTAGAATTTGATCAATTAAACCATATGCAATATACTTAGATATGGATATGTAGAAAATTAGATAATAGAGAATCCGGTTTAGAGTGGCTAGTGAGTGTCCACCGATTAGTGAAATAAATAAAGTACATATACTTCCTGATTTAATAAGAGATTAACTTAGTGTGATAGATATGTCTTTGTCAAGCTTTACATTTGGGCCACAATCACTACTTGTTTATATAAATCCTACTTTACTTACTACTAATGTAACTTGATTTATTATTATTTTTCTATGACTAGTATTATAATTTAAGTTTTTGAATTTTTATATGTCGATAATATGTAGAAATATAAATATCAAATGACCACAAGTGTATAAGCTTATATGTGTATCAGAAATCTAATTTGTAGACAATTGAACTTTTATTTTTGATACTCGACCATAAAACACTCACAACTTTAAACAAAACATTATTAAGCTCTCTAATTTTTAGTTATTGTACATTATGACAATTTTTTTCATTTTTCATATCACTGTATATACCAGATATTACTACAATCTACTGGATTTTAACAAAAAAGGTTCCATACTTCATAGAATATAGAAACACAGAAATTTATATCATGACAAAGAAGAAACAGTTAAGGTATTTAATCTTTTTTTTGCTAAAAATTAAACCTCTCAACTGTTAAATGATGTACGTTTGCAATATATTAGGCGGATTTTTTTCCTCTTTATCCTGTAATGGAAGTCATTCACAACAAATTATATGTAGAAAAATCAACAAATCAACAAAATTACTAATTCTTCGATGTAACAAAACACAAAATACTAATTTGCGGCCACAAAAGACCCAAGCATAATTCTTCATTTATCCAAAACAAATTAAACATCATCATGAGGTCATGTATGCATACGAAACAATTACAAGGGTGCTACCTTGGTAAGTATTTGCCCAGATATATTTTGATTATAATTAAAAGCAAAAAGTTTTTGAATATTTACCAGTAAAACATATTCCGTTTAGAGATAGATGCACTGTTACTCGTATTTT
This sequence comes from Juncus effusus, assembly GCA_027726005.1. Lineage (NCBI taxonomy): Eukaryota > Viridiplantae > Streptophyta > Magnoliopsida > Poales > Juncaceae > Juncus > Juncus effusus. Next base: position 9,129,819 of record CM050904.1, on the reverse strand, counting down.
AACTGGTTTTGCACGTTTGGTCTCTGTATTTTTTTATTTAAATTTTTCAATGATGTATTCTAGAAATTGTGCAGGTTTAGTCACACACTTAATGGAAAGTACAAGAAACTAATGGTAATTGTGCAGGTTTAGTCACACACTTAATGGAAAGTACAAGAAACTAATGGTAATTGTAGTTAAATAATTGATAACTTATTTATCTATCGTTAATAAAAAAAATAACATCTTAATAATAAGTTAGAAATATAAATGTTCAAAGTATGAAATAATTAATAATAAATTAGAGTTTCAAAATATAAAATAACTAATAATAAATTAGAGGAAAAATTGGAGTTTCATTATATAAATAACTCGTAATAAATGAAAAAAAATTAGAGTTTCAAAATATAAAATTACTAATAATAAATTAGAGAAATATTAATAAGAAAAATATTTTAGACAATTAAGATTAATATTTTTATTTCTAAATAACTAATGATAAAATAATTAACAATAAATTAGAGTTTTAAAATATAAAGTAACTAAAATTAAATTAGAGAAACAATTAATAAGAAGGATATTTAGACAATTAATATTAAATTTGTTTTTTCTTGTGGGAATGTAGCATTCCCACCAATTTTGGTGGGAATCACTTGCCAATGGATGTGGGAGTATTGTATTACCATGATAATCTCACATTCCCGCCACATAGGATTTTCATGCTACACCAAACGTGGTAAAGTGATTCTCATGTTGAAACATTCCAAGAAAAGATGCAACTTTTCAATAATCCAAACACACCCTAAGAGTAATAGTGCATTTATCTCTTTCGTTTATCAGTATAACATCTCGTACTTATCACTAAAATAAAAAACAGCCACTTACTATCTTTTCACATAAGGAAAGTGCAAAACATTCATCAGGAAAATTTTAAGCTAAAAATATAAAGAATATAAACTATTGTAAATATCTAGGCAAAATAATATATAATAATGGATATATGGCGCATAAGCTGTGTCAAATGCACTGAATTTTGAATCACACTAGGATAATGCTCGCGCTTCGCGGCGAGTATTTCAATTTTAATAGTTATTTACAATCTAATAATGTATAACTTGCAATTATGAAAATTCAAAATTAAAATTTGTGAATCCATAGTACATAAATAACATATGAGAATTTAAAATTATTGTCTTTGATTTTCTTATGTCATTATGTCTTGATATATTATATTAGAAAATTAAATTAAGTATTAATCAGGCTTACATGAATGAGATCAGAAAAAATAAAATGCAAGATAATTTTTTTTCGAAGATTTTAGTTGAAACTACATAAGATTAAATTATAGATGATTAACTTAAAAAAAATAAAAAAATAATAATAATTGATATTATATATATGGGAAAAATATGTATACTACATAGGAAAATATAACATTACTCATTTTCTTCAAAATTTGTAACCGTCATTTTTTCTTTTTTTCAGATGTTAAAATGGTATGGATTACACATATATTATGAAACCCGTAATACATTAAGTAATCTAATATAGTTTTCAACATTCTGAAATTTTGTTTGAGATGATAGTTCTCACATAACGGAGATATAACACTAAACATTAATTTAACTAATCATGTGATATTATGATAATAATTTAAATTAAAAGCTAAGATTTAATAAATTTTTTGATTTGACAGTGGAGAGAAATTGATAATAGTTCTCTTGAGAATTTTCAAAGAGGGTAAAAGAATATGATAAGAGTAAATGAGCTTATCATTTTATTACGTGTTCTTTTATATAGTCTATATTCATATATTTTATCAAGAAAAAATGAAATTAGAATCATAACAATATGTCTTTATGTGATATTGTGGTAATAATTTAAATGAAAAGATAAGATTTCAAAAAAAATTGATCCAGCGCTCGAGATAACATTTACAATAGATCTCTTAAAAATGCTCAAAGAGAGATGAAAAATAAGGTATAAGATATAAGTTAATGAGCATATCATTTTTTGTACATCTACATTTATATAATCTATATTCATATATTTTAGCAAGAAAAAAAAATTGGAACCATAACAATATGGAACTCAAAATAAAAAGAAAATTTCAACAAATTTATATTTGATAATTTTCACACGAGAAATAAAATATTTCATAAAGAATTCTAATTTTTTAAAGAAAAAAAATTTATATATATTTTAATGAGTTAGCTTTTTGTATATATGATATTGTGGTAATAATTTAAATCAAAAGATAAGATTTCAAAAAAACAATTGATTCAAAAGCCGAGATAAAATTGACAATAAGTCTTTTGAGAATCCTCAAAGAGAAATGAAAAATGAGGTATAAGGTATAAGTTAATGAGCATATTATTTTTGTACATCTTCTTTTATATAATCTATATTTACATATTTTAGCAAGAAAAAAAAATTGGAACCATAACAATATGATACTCAAAATAAAGAGAAAATTTCAACAAATTTATATTTGATGATTTTAACATTAGAAATAAAATATGTCATTAAGAATTATAATTTTTTAAAGAAGAAAAGAAAAATTATTAATATTTTAATGAGTATTCTTTTCATTAACTATTGGTATTAATAATTAAACATAACTTTGCACCATGATTCATTGAAACCATCTGATTAAGATCTAATGGTCACAAACAAACTCACAAACGGTTCTCACTAAATCGGGTATGGAACACAAAACACCAATTGAACCAATCATATGCTTATGTTTTAATAACCATATAAATTTTTGTCATAAAATATCAATAAAATTGACAAAATGAATGGCTAAGATTCGACAAAAAAAATGATCGAACGATCAAAATAAAATTGATATTGTGGCTTATTGAGGAGGCTCAAAAGTAGATGAAAAATAAGGGGTTAGGATTAATCCTCTCAGGCTCTAGCCATAACAATATACATTTGTTTTAATTTTAGTCCATTTTTTCTACAAAGCGCAAATCACATAGAGGTGCCATGCATGCAAGGGTTACTATCCATGTCTTTGTAAGAAAAGGAATCTCGAAAAGTTGAGAGCCCTCCACTCAACCATTGCTTGCCCTCGAAAAGAGAAATCATATAATCATATCTCAAGCATATTTGCATTTAAACCACATGACAATTTAGAAGAGCTGAAAAAGGTGTTTAAGACTTTCTGTTTATTTAACCTATCTTTGATGTGATAGTGTTAAATTTAGAGATTGAAAAGGAAAATAATGGCTTTCTTGAACTTACGCTTTTTTCTTCAAAATGTTATATAGCATGAAAAAACACATGGACCAAAAGATAAGATCATATTTTAGATTTAGGGATAATTTCGGAATAATATTTCCTACAGAATTGGATACAATATTTACACGAAATTTGAAAAAAAAAATGCGTTTTGATATTTGATGATGTTTATTGAAGGGTAAATTTCACTGTAGATTCCTCAACTTTCGAAAATTACCAAATAAGTCACTCAACTTTCAATGACCCCTATAAGTCACTCAATTTTCAAAAATTACCAAATATGTCACTAAACTTTCAATTATCTCCTATAGGTCACTCAACTTTAAAAAATAATCAAATAAGTCACCCGGTCAACTTTTCATTTTAGTGACATATTTGGTTATTTTTTAAAGTTGAGTAAAACTTGTAAGGAATAATTAAAAGTTGAGTGACTTATTTAATCATTTTTTAAAGTTAAGTGATCTCAAATGGACAAATGAAAGTTGAATGACTTATTTGGTCATTTTTGTAAATTGAGTGACCTATGGTAAAATTTTCCCTTTATTTAAATATTAGCATAATAGAATTGTAGTTTAGATTAATGTATAATATATACTTAAAAACCTATATTTTATAAAAAATAATAAAATGTAAACTATGCCATAAATTCGTTCATGTCATAAGAAAAATTATGTAAATAGAAGTATTATCATTTCGTAAGATATTTAAAACAACTGGTATCATGATAAAGCCTTAAATTGACCATAGACCTAAAACTGAAGCCCAAAAACATGAAATTTTAACAAATAAGCCCAACTTATATTTATCAACATTAGGCTTGAATTTCATGTGGTTCGGCTTCGGAATGATGAACTGATTATTAGAGCAATGATTTCAAGATAAATTATAATCAATTACAAGATATTTGACATAAAACGTCCGAAACGAATTTTGAACTTCTTTTTCTTTTTTTAAGAAATTATAACTTATTTTTCTAAGACCTAAAAAACCGCTATTAAATTTAGTAAATCAGTTGGATTGAACCGCCAGTCATGTTTATGAGAAACTTATATATCTGAGCTATTTTAAACCTTTATTTCAGAAACTTATTTTAGAATTCTTTTTAAATCTCTGATACAATGGAGACTAATAGATTGAAAAAGAAGATGAAAAAAGAAGAAATGGCTGAAAGGACAAGGGTCCATGCCAAGATCAATAAGCAGGTATGCGATTGATTTAATTACAATCTTCTTTAATTACAGTATTTCTTTTATTTGGCTTATCTTTTTTTTTTTTGAGAAACTTATTTGGCTTATCTGTAAAAAGAATATTAAAATGAAGCTAAATTGGGTCAAATAAACCAATATCAGATATCAATTTTGGCTAAACCTGAAAAAATCAAGAAGTTTAATATATATAAATGTATTGCGAATTTTTGGATAAAAGAATTTAAGTTTTCTTGTTAATAATGTCATTTTCTATTGAATTAACAAATTAGCTTTATAAGATAATCCAACAATGGGATATGTTTAAATAATATAAGAAACAAATGATTTTTTTTCTTACCTACGGGTTTTGAATAAAAAAGAAATACAACTGATTTTTTCTGTTAGGTTTACATGTTATGATCATCAAAATAGAACGAAAACTGAAAATCAAAATTTACAAATATTTCATCCGAATAAAGCCTAATTAATCAAAATGTACCAATTCAAACTAATGCAATCCTTTCGAAATCAAAATAACCTTGATTTTAGAATTTAATTTCCAATTTAAATGAGTAAAATGATTTTTTTATTTTTATTTTTCGTTACAAAAAATTCTAATTTGAGGAAACTTCACAAAATTAATAAATATTTTTTTTATTTATGCAGATGCACCCACAAGATCACGATGGTTATATAATAGACTTTACAGTTGTGGCACTAATGGCTCTTATGGTGCAGCCAATATGTGTTCCAGTTGTAGCTTTCAGCTTTGTTATTATTTTGGAAAATATTCTCACCAAAAATATCTGTGAAAATCATAGCAAAGTTTCAGCTCAGATTTTCATTTGGTTTACCATACTTTTGGGTTTAATACTATTTTTTAGGGTGCTGGATTTTGCTAGGAAATTGTCCGATGATTAAACTAATCAAGTTCGTGTATTAGGTTTCTACTTTATAATAAATGCGATTTTGTTCCTACAAAAAATAGATGTGATTCTCAAGCTCGATCAAAGCGGTTGTAATTTTCTTATATATAAAGCTTATAAATTGGGCATTTTTTGACTTGTGTCCCTTTTGGATTTTTTGTGTCATTTAATTTATGAACAATCATATAACGAGTCATTTCTCTTCATTAAAATAATATTTAATACAAAAATAATCCAAAAAAAATCATTAGATAATAAAAAATGAAAAACAAAAATAAATAAAAAATAATATTTTCTAATATGGGATAAATTATTTTTTTTATTTTGTCTCAATATGAAAATAGAAAAAAAACATGTAACGAGTCATTTCCATTCATTAAAATAACAAACAAATTTTATAAATTGGGCATTTTTAGACATGTGTCTCTTTTAGATTTTTTGTGTCACTTAATTTATGGCCAATCATATAACGAGTCATTTCCCTTCATTAAAATAATATTTAATACAAAAATAATCCAAAAAACAATATCATTAGATAATAAATAATGAAAAACAAAGATAAAAATAATATTTTCTAATATGACAAAATTATTTTTTTATTTTTTATTTTTTCTCACTATGAAAATAGAAAGAAAATATGTAACGAGTCATTTTCATTCATTAAAATAACAAATAATGAAAAGCTAAGACACCGAATAATATCATTTGCATTTATTAAAATAATAAATAATGAAAAATTAAGATAAAAATAATATTTTTTTAAATGAATTATTATTTTTATATTTTTTATTATGTCCAATCTATCAAAATAGAAAAATTATAACTTTTCATTTTCTAATTTATTTGTTCTCACATAATTATAGTTTTATTGTTTGATGATGTGAATATGACATGTTACATTTCATCATCTTATTATCTCATATTCGTTCTTTCATTTATCTTTATTTATTTTTATTTATTAAAATAATAAAAAAAATAAGACAAAAATAATATCAGTCATTCATTAAAATGATAAATAACGAAAAACTAAGACAAACATAATATTTTTTTATACAAGATAAATTGTTATGTTTGTACTTTTTTATTTGTTATGTTTGTATTTTTTTATTATGTCCCACTCTATCAAAATAGAAAAAAATCATGTAACAAGTCATTTTCATTCATTAAAATAACAAATAATTAAAACTAAGATGACAAATAATATCATTTCCATTCACTAAAATAATAAATAATGAAAAGTAAGATAAAAAATAATATTTTTAATATGAGATAAATTATTATTTTTATATTTCTTTTATGTCTAACTCTATCAAAATAGAAAAAACTATAATTTTTCATTTTCTAATTTATTTGCAGTATGATGTTGTGAATAGCACATGTGACATTCATCATCTTATTATCTCATATTCGTTTCATTTATCTTTATTTTGAATAAAATTTAATGAAATAACTATTTGACAAAATAAAGATCTTGATTCAACATTTAGTTTCAACTCTTCATATTATGTCACAATGAGAACATGATATTTTTTCTTTGTTCTTAATTGAAATTTTGATGGAACTTACTTATATGACAGCTATTGTGAAATGAATTTAATATGTTTTCCTTAGTCCTTTACTTGATTTTTTTATTTATTTTTATGAACATTAAATTAGTTTAAATTTTGCTTCCGATTTAAATGAAACAGGTAATGAGTTTGAGATGGGTTACAATTTATCTTATTAGAGATATCATATTTGGAAACTTACAATGTTGATAAAGACATAGTTTTTCCTCAAATCAATCGAAGTGCAACAGAAGTACTAATTAGAGAACTGTTGCGAGTTGATTTTGATTTTCACGTCGACGCTTTTAGTTAATTATAATTATTGTTTTGTTATTTGTTGTCATTTATCTACTAACTGAATTATTAAATTGTGTCTAATATCGTCAACTAATTGTTTTTATATTCGTGCCTTTTATTAAGATATAATTATTGAGATTTATTTTTATATTTTCACTAGAAATGCTGCAAAAGAATCTCAGCAGAATTCTAAACTGATTTATCCTCCTAAACTTTGTTGGCCACATAATAGATGAAAAGACAAAACCATATGCTTACTTTATGATACAGAATTATGGAAGGTATCAGATTCGTAACCTTATCTTTATATGCAATTCTTAGAAAAGTGAAAATAAAAAATTGTGAGACCAATGGATGAAGAACTCACAAAGAAATATTTTCACTTATGATACATAGTCATCAATTTTATATCATCTATATTCATAATATTATCTTTATATTATCCAATTATTAAAAGAATAACAACACGTAACTGAATATGGAATGTGCCTTATAATTTTTTAAGCGTAATATTACAGTGCATTTCTAAATTTAAAATGCACAAAAATATATCAACTATATGTTAATCTTAATTTATTTACTGTATTGTTTATTCATATTTTTATTCATAGAAAAAAAATCATCTAATACCGAAGCGGGGCGAGGTCCTCTCTAGTTTGATACATTTTGTTAGAATTTCTTCCATTTAATTTTATTTCTTGTAATTTAAGATTTTTTGCACTTCAATAAATTATTTTTTTATTTTATTTTCTAATTTATTATCTGCATGTTTAAAATAGGAGAATAATAAATTTATGGAAATGGTAGCCTTTTATTTTTTTTTTTGAAGCTGCCTTTTATTTTTAGTGCATTAGTTTCATATTATATTTGAAAAAATAATTAACGTAATTCAATTAAGATTTATCTCCGTAATCCGTACATTAACTACAATTCAAATCAAACATTGTTTGTGGATTTAAATAATATCAAAGTTTATGGAAATAATTTGGAGGGCTACAAACCCAACTCCTCCTCATTGTTGAAAGACAAATACTTAAGCCTGTGCATACAATAGAAGTTGGGCCAAAAAAAGTTTTGAGTAGACGAAGTCAAATAATACAAGTCAAAGTCAAAAAATATATTGGTTTGAATAACTGGAAACATTCCCAAAATCTGGTTTCTTCCATCTTCGTTCAAGAATCGATCGGTACTTTCTCTCTTTCAAGATCAATCTACTCTTTTGATTGTTAATTGATTTGGTAATGAACTTTTAAGTGATGAAGTGCTTATTGTTGTCCTGATTTACTTTAGGATTTAGGCTTGTGTTCTAATTCCAAACGGTTTCTTTGCTAATGGCCAATCTTGGCCATTTGAGTTTGATTTTGTTGTAGGTTTTGAAAAAAATAAAAGAAACAGGACGAAGTAGGACCCAATTTTTTTTTGATGGAATATTGATATGCTCCTTTAATATAGTTTGCATGATAAAATTAATTAACTCAATCTGATCTCATATAATTGAGCAGTACTAAATGGATTGGGCACGACTCCCTCCTGATCTGGTCCACATAATCTCAACAAAATTTACGGAAATTTAGGATCTTGTCTATTTTCGTGCGGCTTGTAAAAATTGGCATGCTTTTACCTCGCTGAACAACTCTCGCAACTCCCGTGGATTCTGAAGTCTTATTACTCTGAAGAAGAACCTAAGAGACTCAATTCTTTATACCTTGAACAAGAGTCCGCCTACCGTCTTATGAAAGAACAGAATTCCTACTACTGTATTCAAGATATTCAAAGAAACCCAGAGCCCAACTATTGTCTTACTCTTCCACTTTCAAATCCTACGCTTTAAAACTTCCGGAAAGTTTCAGAGAGTCTCATCTTGGATATCCATCTGATGGATTTCTAATAGCCTTTATCTCTTCTGAGTTTTCTCCTCCATTTCTTTTCAATCCTCTTACAAGGAAGACGATATTTCTTCCACCTTTCTCTATAGACGAGTGTTATCCAATCTATATTGGATATGAGAAGATCATGATCATTGGCAAGTACTTCTATGGTGTAACATTTGTCGCATTCCTTAATCTTGGAGATTCTACATGGAGGGTAGGTCAAATTGGCCCGTATACTGAACATGGGCACCTGTATTAATAACAATTGCTATGCTTACCAATCTGTTGGAAATATAGAAATAACAAACGCCGCCAATGGTAATTTGGTGCTTAAAATATCAGATCCGCAAGACATATATGAATACAGATATGATCGCTTGTTTGGGAAAACAGTACTGGAAAAACAGGAATCAGGCACGGTATCGGTTTCCCGTGCCTGAAAGTCTATGCCTGACAGTATCGTTTCAGATGCCAGCTTCAGGCACAGCCCGTGCCAGATACCCTTTCAGGCACGGTTATATTGTTCATATTAGGCACGGGACAGTACCGTACCAGACACTGTGGCTTTCTGGCACAGGCGGTGCCTGAAAGAGCTTTCAGTAAGGGGGCTTCAGGTACGGACCGTGCCTGAAACTTATATAAGTTTTTAGATTTTTACAGGGTTTTCTGGCACAGCCCGTTCCTGAAAGGGCTTTCAGTGAGGGGGCTTCAGGCACGGCCCGTGCCTGATTTATCTGCAATTTATTTTTTCCAGGAGCTATAAATTGCTGATTTTACAGCAAAAATTATAAAAATCGCAAAATTCACAATAACAAATTCACAACAATCAATTTATATCCGAAATACATTAATAAACATAATAAAATGTTTGATACAACAATTAGTACATTAAATATTTACAAGTAAATTTTAGCAGCATGAACATTCAAAAATGAATTAAGCTAACAAGTAACAAACCCTAATTTCTTGAAATGAAATTTATTCATCCATGTCAGTCTTTACTCTTCTCTTGGTCCAAATCTTCATTAAGCTGTAAATAACAATAAGGATATGTAATAAATTTAGCTTATATATTGTTTTTTTTTATTTTTTACTGAAAAAGGAAATCAATTCGTCTAATTACAAGCATAATGCTGAATATGTAAAAAAAGCAAATTTGTTCCCTGAACTTATTTTGCAAGAAAAATCAGAAATAAAAAATGACACATACAATTAGATTGAAATTTCAGCTTTGTATTATTCAATTCTGAATAAAACCCAAATTAACCCCAAAATTTTCCTCACCCTCAATTGTGAAACTAAGAACTAAATCCAGTACTGTAATCCTTTCGTTCAAACTAAAAAGGATAAAATTCATATTATAAGAATAAAAGCACCGATAAAAATGAATTAAATAAGGATAAGAAATAAAAATACATTTCACTAAATTTTTTTTATTTTCATTCGTATTCTTCCGCACCTGCTTCCATTGAATCAGCACTTGTTTTTTCTCCTTCCAATATTAAAAAAATAATTAAATTTTCTTTTTTAAATGTATATTAGAAAAAAATAAAAAGTTAGTAAAAATTTACCTGATCATACATTCTCATTTGAAAGCTACCAAATTTATCCAACTGCCCTTTATAATATTTTTTCTGTTTAGACATTGCATAGCAGCTGTTATAAAATAAAATAAAATAACAATTTAAGTTCAATATCAGTAATATTCTGTCATTTTTTTTATTTTAAGTAATATTATGTCATTATTTCTAAATTAAAGAACACTTATTAAGCCCATCTTTTGAAAAACTATCAAACCACATTCTCAATTTCTAAATACTTGAAATTGGGAACTTTAATCTTGATATATCACTTTATGTGTGAATATACCATTTTCGTACTGTAAATCTGACCTTGTTTGTTCTTAGCCTTGATGAATTCCTTCGCTCGTTCAATCTCAATTGAGATCTTCTTTTGCAGCACCATTTCCTTCTTCTCAAGCACATCTAGAGCCTATGATCCATCCATTATACACTAGATCAGTACCATACATTACAAAATCACAATTCAGAAATTCAAAATCTCTCAAGAGCTCACAAATTTGTACAGAAATTGCTCAATCTTTTCACCGATCTAAGCACATTATGAGCCCAAAATTCTCCCCAAAACCCAAATCGAACTAATTTCACCAACACCCACAACCCCAATCAAAACAATCTAACCAACAACAATAACAACAAATCACCAACCAAAAAAAAACCCACAAAAAATCAAACAAAAACAGCAAATAATACTCTAAAACTGGATGGATGGATGACCTGTTTGAGTTGATCGGAGGAGGAGGGAGACTCGCCCTTGCAACTGCTGAATTGCTTGGCGAACATGGCTCTGCACTTGCCCGAATCGATTAATTCACACCCTCAATAGCAAATTCCATTAGCCGAGCGACAAAATCGAATAAAACCCCAAACTATAGATTGTTGCATACCTTGCAAAACTCTAGAAATGGACGGCCATGAAGGATGCAGTTGTCTGGGCGTCTGTAGAGGCGGCGACGGCGGTCGGATCTGACGCAGCTTCAGGTCTTGCCGGTGCCGGAGATGAGGGAGCATAGACGGAGTAGGGAGGAGGCGGACTGAGTTAGGGTTAGGGCGGAAATTTAGAGGGCAGAGAGGCGGCAGAGAGGAAGAACGAATGGCGGCAGAGGAACGGCCGAGAGGAAGAGTGGCGGAGGAGGGCGTCGGAGGAGATAAGGTGGAACGGAGGAGCGTGGCGGAGGAGGGCGTCGGAGCAGGGGGTTTTTTTCGTTCTTTTCTTTCTTTTTCTTTTTTTCTTTTTTTCTTTCTTTCATTTTTTTCTTTGTTTCAGTCAGTGGAAAGAGGAGAGAGCGCAGTCAGAGGAGAAAAGGAAAGAGCGCTGGTGGGACCTTCAGGCACGGGCCGTGCCAGAAGATTCAATTTTTTTTATTTCTGAAATAAAGTATCAGGCACGGGCCGTGCCAGAAGATTGTATTTTATATTTTTTTATTTCTGAAATAGAGTATCAGGCACGGACCGTGCCTGATGGTATGGAGGGAGCTAAGTTCAAATTTTGGCTGAAATTTTTGATTTAGCGGTTGAAATGATCTATCAGGCACGGCCCGTGCCTGTAGTTCAGAAACCGTGCCTGATTCTCAATTATCAGGCACGGTTTACAACGTATCAGGCATGGGCCATGCCTGAATGTTAATAATTTGCAAAGGTAGTGACTATCTGGCACAGCCTGTGCCTGATTCTCTAGGTTTCAGGCACGGCCCCATGCCTGAAAAAACCACACCGTGCCTGATAGCTGATTTTGTTGTAGTGAAAACTACTTTTGTTTGCCTTAGATAAAGAAATTTTTCATGTTTGTCAACTGTGAGACGAACAAACGATGGTTGAATGTTCAATTTTTGAAAAAAAAACTAAATTTGTATATTTATTTTAATATTTAGCAAATTGAACAAACCATTTGATTATGGGTCGTCTAAAAAACATTGATTTGTTTGTGAATTTAAATAATTTGAAAGTTTATCAAAAGAATTGGAGGGCTGAAAACTCATTCTTATTGATGAAATTGCCGATAAAGCTTATGAATGGGCTATACAGAACTACAAGGTCAAAAGTTTACAAGTCAAAGTCAAAATCATGTATATAAGTTTGTAAAAACTGAAAACGTTCCGCAAAATCTAGTTTCTTTGATCTCTTTCTGGTCAAAAAGCTAAAATTGAAGAATTCATCGGTATTTTCTCTCTCTCTCATCGATTTGATTTCTTTTTAATCATTGGTTTTCTTTTAGACTCGTTTTACATGATTGTTGGTCTTCTTTGATTGTTAACTGGTTGTGTGAATTAAACATTTCAATGATAAAGTGCTTATTGTTCTGATTTACTTTAGGGTTTAGGCTGGTTCCATTTTCTCCTACTCATCGCAAGCATATAATTTTTGAATATAAGAGCAAACAATATCTTTTCTTATGGCCACTTTTGGCCATTTCAGTTTGATTTTGTTGTGGGTTTCGAAAAAGAAAAAAAAAGAAAGAAGAAGAACGACCTGGTCAACTTTGTAATATTTATTCTCCTTTAATTTAGTTTGTATGATAATATTAACTCAATCTATTCTCACCTAATTGAGCAGTTTTGAATGGATTGGGCCGGACTCCCTCCCGATTTGGTCGACATTGTCTCAACAAAATTGACCGAAATTTGTGATATTGTCTATTTCCGCGCCGTCTGTAAAAACTAGTGTCTGTTTTCAGCTCTTAAGATCTCTCCAAAGAAGGTCCCATGGATCGTCAAATCTTGTTACTCTGAATCCGAGTCCAAATACTGTTTGTACTCTTCCTCTTTCAAAATCTACGAATTGCAACTTCCCGAATTTTCCAGAGAGTCTCATAGAGGATATCTATCTGATGGATATCTGATAGCCTTTAGCTCTTCTCAGTCTTCTCCTCCATTCTTTTCAATCCTCTTACAAGGAAGGTAGCATTTCTTCCGCCTTTATCTATGAGCCACTGCTATCCTGTCCGCATTGGAAACGAGAAGATCGTGGACATGAGCTACTCAAATGGTTTGAGATTTCTCGCATTTCATACACTTGGGGATTTAGAATGGAGGATAGAGTTTGGCCCGTATTATAATCACGGGAACATGTATTATGACAACAATTGTTATGTTTATCAATATAATGGATATATAGATATAATAAACAACACGAATGGTAAATTGGTGCTTAAAGTACGAGATCCAGATTTCATCAAAAAAAAAAGTACGAGATCCAGAATTAAGCATCGAGTCAGAGTTGGGCACATTCCAAAGCTGGAGGGGGAACTACTTGGTTGCCTTAGATAAAGAAATTTTGCATGTTTATCAATCGGAAGATAAACACACGTGATAGCGGATGAATGTTCTTTCGTTATCCATAAGCTTGAATTGCTTGGAAACTGTCGTTCTAAGTGGGTTAGGGTTCGTGATATCGGTGATAACATATTATTTTTGGATTCAGAGCATGTATTTGCTATGAAGGCAAGCGACTTTGATGGGTACAAAGGGGACAATGTCTACTTTTTTTAATTTAATTTTGAATCCAAATGGGATTGCTTATTGTGTCCGTATGATATAGCGAAAGGCCGGACTAAACTAGTTCAAAACTTATCTTTGGGGTATGGAAGCCAAGAAAATATTGAGCCTAATTGCAAATGGTTTATGCCAACGCTAAAATAGACCGGTCTTTGGATAAGAGAACTGACTTCTCAACTATCCATAATTGATGTGCTTTATTCTGCTTAATTAATTGTTTGTAAGACGGTATTGGGTTTGAGTGATTATGTGAGAAAGAAACAAACTATGTTTAATTTGAGTGATTTTGTGTGAAATGAAACACACTTTCTGTTTGATTTGAGTGATCTTGTGAGAAATGAAACACTTTCTGATTCATTTGAGTGATCTCATGAGAAATGAAACACAATTTATGTGTGATTTGAGTGCTGTGAGACACACTTTCTATTTGATTTGAGTAAATTTTGTGAGAAATGAAACACATTTTTGTGTTTGATTTGGAATTTGTGAGAAATGAAACATACTTATGTTTGATTTGAGTGATTTTGTTAGATAACAAGATCTAGCAAAGGGCTTCATTTATCTTCAATAAAAATGATTTTTTGTTTATACTTATATTATCCAAATTTTATGTATATAATTTGCTTTTGTTTTGTAAATTATGGATATATCACTTTTTGTGATTTATATGATGTTTTTAAGGTTTACATTGCTTATGTTATTTTTGGAAATATGTATGCTGATGAATCGGTATGGATTATTTGGTATTGTTATGGAGTTATATAATAAAGAATATAATTTTGTGATATTGTACATACCCGATAATGTATTTGATTTCCAAAATAATTAAACAATTAGCCTTATACAATTGTTCTTGTGTTTAATAACTTTTTTTTTGAGGCATTATATCTTTTCACGAAATTATTTCGATGATTAAACTAATCAAATAGGTATCGCTTTATATTCTCTAGTAAATGCAAATAAATAATGAAGCTGACCAAACCATATTGTAATACATTCTCTTCAAATTTTATATAGTATTAAGTATGATAGATTATTAAGATGGTATTTAGGATTTGAACTAGGGGCGCGACAGTACTGCAGCAATCATGTAGCGACGGTATATAAAAACTGAAAAAAAAAACATATAAATTGAAAACAAACAGTATATAAAAAATTCATTGGGTAAAATGAAAACATTATATAAAAACATATAAAATGAAAACAAACATTATATAAAAATTTATTCGGTAAATAATATATATTCTAAAAAATGAAAACAGTATATAGCATATATAGAAACGTGAGAAAACAATATATAATTTCAATTCGTCGTTACAGGGTCGCTACAGTAGCCCCGTCGTGATTTCCCATTTCCCTTACTATTGATTAATGAATGATAGAAGTATTCAGTCTAATAGATTATTACAATTTATTCCATTAAATTTGTTTCTTGTATACAGTGGCGGAACTTTATAGAGGGGGGGCATGACCCCGTCAAGATTTTCGATCCAGTAGCATAAATTATAAAGGTTTAATATATAAAATTCCGAAAACTATTAATTTTTATGTATATTACCTCCTCAAAATAATTCTATACAAGCCTATTCATCGATGAATTTTTTCTTACCGCCCCCTCCCAAAATATTGAGTCAACCTCCTCCGCTGCTTATATATTTGTGTTGATTTTCTTCGGTATGTTCTTTTTATCTTAAAATTTATTCACTATAAGTCGATAAGAAAAAAGCAAAAAATAAAATAAAAAGCATACCCAACTAATTGAAAAGTAACACGTTGCTTTGAACAAGGAATCCACAAAAAAAGTTCTTTACAACCTTTTATATTAATTTTTCAATCAGTAAAGATGTTAATGAAATATTTTATTTTTGCATGAATTCAAATTTGGTCCACAAATGATGAGGATTTCCAGAAAGAAGGCATCTTTCTGATTCATCTCTTTAGACTTATTTTGTGACATTTTTTCCTCTCTATTTTTATTTTTCTCTTTTTCTTTCACTAATTTTTGCTTAACTCCTAAGTTAGAGCCTACCTACATGCAGAACAGAGTATGAGTTTTAGTCTTCATGACCAGATATTATTCTTCAAATAAATCATATAATATTTAGTTTCATAATGATTAGATCGAATATATGATAAACATTTTTTAGGCACAATAGTGAAATGTCTATCGAAATTTCATTAAACCAAAATAAGACTGTACATCAGCAATTGAACATTATATAACAAAGTCAGAAAATGAAAGAACAAGAAGAAGCCTAACTATAGAAATAAACGAAACAAAAGTAAGACCAACATAAGAAAATAAAGCTAAGAATACGTAGGCATCAGTAGTAAGTGTCTCAGAGAGTATTTGTAGACAAACGGTTTGGCATGATCATTCAATATTATGTTATTCATCTCTTCGCAAAGCGCACAATAACCTGCCACTACGAGAAAGTCTCCCTTTTTCACATTATTTCCTAACTATTTTCGGTAATCTTTCCAAGCCATTGATGTGAAAGTTGATCGAAAGTAGACACACAGCCATTAGCGAATTCCTCCAAATTACCGTACGTAATAACATTCGCACTAGTTTCCAGTAGAGATTGCAAACAGATGACAGTTTGCAGTGCGAAGCCAATTCATTTTTTTTTTTTTTTAGATTTTAAGCTGTTGGTAACTTATCTTCAATAAGCACATAAATATTTTGGTTTTTAAAGGGGCTTTAGTTCTCAGTACCAATTTACACCAATATTACGAGGTTAATAATTCTAAAAACATAGCCTAGGTTGATGTGGAGAATTATCCATTATTAATTCAAAATTTGTTTTGCAGGTATAGTTAATGACTATTTTTGATACATTTTGAGTGGTTAATTATAGTGAATCATGGATTTGATACTAAGATATTTTCTTTTCAAGTAAAATTGTTAATCACAATATAAATCATGGCCAGAAATATTAATCAAAAAGCTCCAATACCACTAATGTCAATTGTATACAAATATCTCCACATTTCACTCTATAACAGTACCATAAAGCACAAAAACGGGAAAGAAAGAAAAAAGAAAATTAAAAAGAAAGAAAAATGAAAAATATTTCTACGTGTTTTCTATTTTCTCATGGGAATTAAGTCAGACTTTCAAAAGAATTCAAACCGAAAAAGATATTGCTCTCTTTTTATGGTTGAGCCCTATACAGGGAATTTTACACTAATACCCCCTGATTTTTCGTATTGTCGCGACGAGCAGCTTATCTCCAGCTACCGACCTCAAAACTCTAATAAACGTATCTTTGTTTATCTTCCCTTCCTGAAATTCACAAAAAAAGAAAAAAAAAATCATTAATAACCTCTAATAATAGTAATAATGTCTGATAATATAGTAATAAATAATAAGGTTTCATTTTTTTAAATGTTCCGGTTCAGAGCAATCAGATTTTTAGCTTATTTCTTTGAACAAATTGTTAAGAATCTCAAATCTCATCTCAAAATAAGATTTAAAAAGCAGGATTTCAAATTTCGCCTCATAATTTATGCAACATATTTCATATTTTTTTGAATATTTGTAAAAGTTGGGCAGTTAAATTTAGAAATTTGACCCATTATTAATAGTAAGGACTTA
The DNA here is from genome assembly GCA_027726005.1 of Juncus effusus. Taxonomy (NCBI): domain Eukaryota; kingdom Viridiplantae; phylum Streptophyta; class Magnoliopsida; order Poales; family Juncaceae; genus Juncus; species Juncus effusus. Next base: position 9,112,088 of record CM050904.1, on the reverse strand, counting down.
GTGAAATATTAATTAAGAATGTACCTTGTAGCGAATAAAGGAAAGATGGAGGGTCTGAATGCTTGAACGCGGCAAAGAAGCTTTCATTGCAGAAATTATGTTTGGAAACTGAAGCAGAAGATTCGTAGAGTGAGCAACAACACTCGGCCTCTTTACTCGCTCGCCATTTTGCACCGATACCCCTAAAAATACAAAAAAATAATAATCATAAGCTCAGAAATCAAAATCCATAATGTTTGTAACATGAAATCTTTCTGGGGAAATTTCAAAAAACTACATTATTTTTTATATTATTTCGGGAAATCTTTATTATTTCCTCTTCTCTTGTCATTTTATAAAAAAAAAATAATTTTATAAAAATAATAATTATAATTAAAAAAATAAAAAATACAAACCTCTATTTTCCTTGTCAATCTTGAAGCTCACGATATACTCAGGAATAATATGCGTGTTAGCATACATATTCCAAATGACATACCAATTCGGATTGTTCACATCATCCACACCGCTATCATATTCAATGCTTGATGGATGATAATGGGTCGAACCGGGTCCGACCCGCTCGGCCCGACCCGTTATGACCCGGCAGAGCATTATGTGACGCTCGCCGTTTTCGTCTTCTTCTGCCACCATTGCACTAAAAAAAAAATTATTAGTTGATAGGCTAAAACAAAGGAAAAGTTGCTTCTGTAAGAAAATATTATGTTTTTGTTTGTTGGGTTGAATGGAAATTAACGTGATTTTAATTGGGATATTTAATTATTGATGATACTTGTATTAGAAAAATTGTTCATGGTGTTTATATTAAGAAACGTTTTTCATGATATGTACGTGAAAAAGAAGATTTTGCTATTACAAAAATATTCATGATATTTATATTAAAAAAATGAATCGATGTTCTATCCTCTAATTAATAAAAATAATTGAAGAAAATCATAATATTATCACAGCATGATATCATACTATTTAAAGTCCATCACATAATTATTTCATAAATTCGATAAAATCTTAAAAATAATGAAAATCATGAGAAAAAAACATAAAAATTAAAATATAAGAGAAAAACTAATTTCATAAATGGACATAAATTACCAACAAAAATCTCCAAATTAAAAATCAAAATAAAAATTACCTAGCGAAAGGAGAATGAGGTGGCGAGAGATGCACTCCAATTCCATGAGCTTTATCACCAAGTAAATCATTATTACTCTTTCCAAATCCAAATTCCAAAATCGATTCCAAATCCTTCAAATCGGTTCCGTACCAGCCGAATTTCACGCATTTCTCGCCTCTCAGAGACTTAAAAACCTGCACTCTGTTCTGAAAAGCCTTCAATCTCAAAGCTCCAATTGGCCCCATGTGCAGACACTTCTGCACACGAGTGACCACATAGCGAGTTGCCACAGAAGATCTGGAGATTCCGGCGAGGAAGAGCTTCTCTACCACTTTGTAGAACTTATCTTCTCTGTTTACTATTTGGGTGTTCTTCCAATTCGATCCTTGCGAAATGGTGGAATTAGAGATGCTGGATGAGATTTCAGGCGACTCATCAGTGCGCTCCTCAAAGCGATTGTTGTCGATGATTGTCTCTCGTATTCTCCTTTTGGGGTTTGAATTTGAGGAAGAATTGGAGTCGTTCTCTGTTTGGATTGAGTTATCCGATTTTGGGGCGATTGATTTTGATCCATCTAATGTAATTTTGGGGAAGAAACACTTGCCAGTTGTATCAATCCATGCGATTGAATTAGTCGCGCCGGTTTGAGAATCGACCTTAATCTTTCGAAGGAAATCAAATATGAACAAATTCCCGTCGATTTCTACCTCTAAAGTAGCTTTCCCATGCACAAATCCGTCGTGCAGTTGCTTAAACACCTCAGAAGAACAATCCGACCATGACCCATTTTGAAAGAAGAGGAATCTCGAAGGCTCGGAACTGTTCTTGAAGTTCTTGAACTCTTGAACCATGGCTGAAACTCCCGATTGAAACTTCACTTTTTCATTCAACAATTGAATCTCTGCACCCAAATCAGGCTTGATGGGGTTCATGGTCGCTTCAAAAATCGAATTTTAGTTCGAATTTGAGAGGTTGGAGAGCTAACAGAGCATTCAAACAGAGCAGACGAAGTGAATTTGGATTCAAATTTGAGTTTGGGTATTTATAGGTTGGTGGCCGACTAATATGTCGGTTATGGTAAGTCGGTTTAAGACCTTGAAGTTTCTATAAACTACTGATTTGCCATCTTAGGGTTAGTTTCTTGGGGGGCAAATAAACTTAAACAAGTGTGTTTGTTTCTATATATGGCATATGTGAAGGTTATGGTTAGGTTACTTGGTGGAATTGGAAGACTTCTTACTTGTACTAAAAGTAATGATGATTTGACTTTTTTTATATACTGTATATTATTGTATTCAATAAAATTTGTTATTTTATGTAAAGCCAAATTATGTATTGACATAAAATGATTAATATATATATTTTTTCCTACAAAGTTCTAAGTATTGTATAAAATACAAATGCTTGTATTTACAAAATACTATACTTGTACTAAAAGTAATGTTTCCACTTCCACATCAAATATAATTACAGTATATTTGTTTCTATTGTTTTCTGTCGCATTGTAGTATGTTACAAAACTTAACTATTTATTCTTCTTCTATATGAATCTAAAAGAGATTTTACAAAGATAAAAATAATTAGCTACGGACAAAATGTATAATTAAGAAGCTGAGAGGCGTGTTATTTTTCCTCAAGTAATGTCTAGTCACATGATTCATCAATCACAAAATATCTTATATAATATAATATGAATTATCATTTTATTATTGACATAATAAATTATATCCATCTTTTAATAAATTCATCAAAAATATAAAATATTGAATCATTTTAACCTAATAAATTTAATTAAAATTTATTTTATTATAATTAATTGCCATCATTTTCAGATGACGGCTGGTCAAATTGACATGCAAGGGGCAAAATTGGCTATTACTAAGTGAGGGGCGAAAAGGTCACTTGATAATATTTTGTTTGGTGGACAAATCTTGTCGGCCGAATTTAAGAGACCTTCTGACTTTTTCATGAAGAAATAAAATATTCATGAGCAAATGACTTAGGCCTTAAGTTAGGGCATGATGAGAATTAATTTACATTATTCTGGTCCTTTTTCATGAGATAAGGTGTGTCACACAATGTTGGCATTAGATCCATTCCTTAGCTAAACTAGGTTTTTTTTTCATATTTATCCTAAAATATATTAAAATTATATTTATACACCCTTATGTATTGCAAACTCTATAAGAATCAGTACTAAACATCCCTCATGTAATAGTACAAGCTCCCATAGCAATAACGTATTTTTGTTCCGGCATTTGCTCTGTTGCTCATATAATCATATTAAAGAAGGAGTCATTTCATTGTTATGGTGCCTGCTGTTAAAATTAGATTTGCTGGTCTAGTGAGGTTCTGCAATAGATAGATTTATCCTAAATTTATTTGGCTGAGTGCGTCAAGTTTATTTAATGATTTCAAATTGTATATAAACAATTAGTACATGGGAGGACCTCATCCAAACGAAATTCTTATTATCTCCAGTTTTCTTGGTTGTAAAAAAAAAAGAACGGAGTGAACATAAATTTACAACAAAAATAAAATGAGATTTTTTTTTTCTAAGTTTGGAGGGGGCATATAGAAATATTCCTTATTATGTTGTAATCAGCATTAAATGGGCTGCTTAGCTTAAGGTGTTTCCTTTCCTTTGGCCCAAAGTAAAGAACCAACGGAGAGAAGAATAAAAAATGTTGATCTTCTATTGGTGGAATCTGGAAAGCTTGAAACGTGGAGTTTTAAGGTCAGAATTCCACCAATTTGACCCTTTTGACTCCTAAATCTTCATTTTTTTTTATTTCATGTTTTTTGTTCCTAAAAGGCATGATTTTTCTTTCCTTCATTACTCGGTCACTTTCTCTCTTTTATTTAGTTAATATCCTAGCACTTGTTCTTTTGTGGCAAGCCCAAAAGTAACTCTATTAACTGGACCAAATTTTTCAGAAATTCACAAATGGGTAAACATAATCAGCCCTGAAATAAAAATGAAAGAATAAAAATAAGAAAAACAATCATTTATTATTTAATTTCAGCATTGATCCTGGATGCAGTTTCTGAGTTCCCAATTATTGTAATATGAAGCGCATTAAAAAAAAAAATTATCGTAACTAGGTGGGACCCGCACTTCGCTTAGGAATAGAGTAATAACGGTTATTTTAAAAAAATTAACATTATAAGTACAATTTTTGTAAAGTCATTATATTTTCATATTTTTCAGGATATATATGAAAAATATTTTGTAAGAAGGAAGTTATTTCTCCTCTATTAAAGTCATATTTTTATTTTATTTTATGGGGATTTATGCAATATTTTGACATTTCACAGGGATACGTATGAAAAATGAGGTCATATTATGGAAGAAATACTTTCTAGTACTATAGGACATAAGCTATATTATAAGATTTTGATGGGTATAGATGAAAATGTCACTTTTCACGAGCATTTTTTTCAATTTATGGCATGAAGAAAAAGGACAACCGAAGAAAGAAGGGGAAATATTAGTAGGACCAAATAAAAATATGCACACCTTGGCGTAATTTTTGTAAAACGGTTTAAATATCATAATAAAACAACTCGCTACACATTAAGATACACAGATCATGCAATAGTCGATCAACTGAAGAAAAAAAAACTAGCAATCATTGTTTCTTCCGGTTTCATCAATGTACTCTTTAGTCCCACATGCATGAATTCAATAATATGAGAGCTCATTATAAGTGTAGATGGTCCAACTAATAAATTGTGTATTGTATGGCATTATGGGCCAAGTTAGCATGAACTAGATTAAAAACGAAAGCCAATTTTCTTGTGTGGGTTGTTTAATACTAATCCATTTCGGTTGGTGCGTTGGATTTGATTTTGGGGAAGAGATTGTGGAGCGAAGGACGACCAACTTTTATATATCTTAGTATAATATGAAGGGATTAAAATGAGTGAAGTCATCCCATAAGTAACAAAAGAAAACTTAATCTACCAATTCATTCAGGGGCGTTTGGGAGCTAGAATATTGGATCAAAATTAGATCTTAAAATTCTAATTCTTTCAAATTCTTTATTTGGTAGACAACTAGAAAAAGAATAATATAATTCTTTAAATTTCATCCCTATATAATTTCACCAAAATATAATTCTCTCTAAAAATTAGAATGCCAAAGTGCAGCAAACTATTATATTATATTATATTATATTATATTATATTATATTATATTATATTATATTATATTATGTTATGTTATGTTATATTATATTATGTTATGTTATATTATATTATATTATATTATATTATATTATATTATATTATATTATATTATATTATATTATATTATATTTTATTTTATTTTATTTTATTATATTATTTTGTATTTTATTATATTAATTTATTTTATTTTATTATATTATTTGTATTTTATTATATTAATTTATTTTATTATATATTATTTATGTTATATGTTTTATTATATATTATTTTATATTATATTATTCCATATTTTATATTACTAATTGTATAATTATAACATAATTCCAGATTTTTACAAACAACCAAACAAGGAATTATGTTTTTCAGAATTTTATACTTCAAATATCCAAACAAACTTTAGAATTAATTAATTCAGAATTTTATACTTCTTCATCTTAAAATTCAATCCCACTCCCAAATTCCATTTGTCAAACGGGCCCTCAGTGTTTTTCTAGATTCTCATTTCTTTTTAATTAGACAATTCCAATCATAGAATTTACGAAAAAAAAGACAACAAGAGAATCAACGCAATGCACCGCACCAGAAGAGCAAAAATTAAATAGTAACATATAGAGCCACACAAAGAGGAACTTTTATCATACTTTTCCCCTACTTTTCTCCCCCTTTAATCTTCTAGAAAGAAGGATCTAATTCTTCTTCCACTTGAGACTAAATTGAATCCTACCAAAAAAGGAGAGAACTTGATTCAACCTTGTGCTTTCTTTGTATAATTGATACTCATCATCTTATCAAGTGATCTAACTTTTGATACTGAAAATATATGATAGAAATCTTTCCAAGATCTATGCTTCCATGCACCCACCTCTTTTAAAATTTTTTTTTTTTTTTGAATGTGTAGCCGACGGGTTACTTAAGACTTTCATTTCTGAAAAAAAATGAGCTACATTTTAATTACAAATATTAGGTCTCTTTGATCTACTTTTCTCATTAGGCTAATAGAAGTAAGGGGAATAAAATAACTACAACATAATAGCCATTTTTCTAGCCTAACCCTTAAATTACTTGAGTTAGTCTTCCGTGCGGCTGCGATCCATTGCGACGCCGTTTCTCTGGCTATCGCAACAATTGTATCAGGGGATGGATTTACGCTCTGGAAGACTTTGTTATTCCTAGCCTTCCATAGTTCTCAGCAGGTGGCTGCCCAAACCGCTCTCCATTCCATCGCTTGGACTTGTCTAGCTTCCCCTCCATCCATTGAAGGATTTGTAAGGGGTTCTCCCATGTTGGGGTCGTTGTTTGGGCGACCTTTTGGCATGTTAGCTTCCACAATTCTTTTGTCAGCTTGCATTCCAAGAAGAGGTGATTGCGATTTTCTTCTGAGTTGGTATTGCAAGATTGACAGTCATCAGCTTGTAGTTAGCCTGTTTTTTTGAGCCTGGCTTTTGTCGGCAGCTTGTCTTTGTGAATTTTTCAGATGAAGAATTTTATTCTTGGTGACACTTTAAGGGTCCAAATGGACTTTCTGGCATGGTCTTTTACTCCCGTATTCGTAAAGAATCTATACGTGGAGTTGACTGAAAATTTGCCTTCCTTATTTGTGTTCCACTGTAGCTTATCAGCTCCTGCTGTAAGCTGCACTGTGGATATTTTACTTCTTATGTTTTGTAGATACCTTGCTTGGACGGTGCTAAGGGCCTTGTCCTATTGTAATGTTGTCGGGTTCTGAAGCATCTGATGTAATATAATATTTTTTTCGGTTGACCTTTTGTATAAGCCTAGATATTTTTTTGCCATTATACAGTCGGGGTCCCATTTATCTTGTCAGATTCTAGTTCTTTTTCCATTTCCCAGGCTTGTTCTTGTCCTATTGCTGAATTTCGGAATGAGAGATGCCAGATCATTGATGAAGAAGCTCTGAACCCTTCATTTTTATGAGGGTATTTTGAAAAACTTAAAATCGAACCGGTCACCTCTCCCTTTGCACCCTCCCTTCTCTAGTGTCTACTGAATTTTATTTTCTTAAGCTTTCATTTCACATTTCTTCTTCTACAAACTTCATCTGATCTCTCCTCTTTTACGCTTCATCTTTCTCATTCCACATAGATATTCTCCTTTCTCCTTTTCGCATTACCTCCTGTGACTTTCCATCTCCATTTATTTATGATGTTTCATTATTTTAATGTCGACTCACCTAACTAGAAATTAATAAATGAGTTCCATTCATGAATTATCTTGTTCTCGTATAAATTACGTGAAAAATAGATATACTGTGCACACTTTTCTTTTGCAAAACACCAGTAAGTATAGAAATATAAATTTAGAAATATTACTAAAAAAAATATAAAATAAAAATATTAATTAAAATAATATAATTAAAATAATATAAATTAAAAAAATAGTATGTTAAAAAAAATAAGTGTATAATAATTATTTATTTGAAAGAACAAGAAATTATACCTTGAGAAATTGTTCAAAAGTTGAGGGATAGTAATGCTTTTTTCGCTCATATTGGAAGATGCTTCTCAGCATGTAAAGTTGCAAATAGGGCAAGCCTAGGAAAGGAGGTCAGATGAGCCATTGGATATTATTCTTCCCGAGGTAATCTTACAAAATGACACTGTGCCATGAATAAGTGACACATCAGCATATATATGCTTGTGTCATTGTGTGTCATAAAATCAATTCAAATTCTTTTTTTTTAATCAAGTAAAGAAAACTTGAATAAAAGAAAAAAATAAATTACTTCAATAAAAGCAAAATAAATTTAGAAGTCATGAAGCAATGTAGGGAGTTTTCTTATATGAAATAAGTGTTGTTTTTAATTATTTGAAAAATCTAAGGCTCATAATTTGTAGTTGATAAGTCATTAATTATACACATTTTATACCCTATACATATGTGATATTGCACCATTATATACATTAATATTCTATTTATATCGATAATAATCACAAATTGAATGTTGATACTACTAATGACAGATTTATGTGAATTCAGGTGCAATTTGGATGGAGCATAGCTTGAAAATAAATATGTTGGAGCACAAGATGGAAATAATAATCAAGACTCGGGCCTGCCGACACAGCCTCAGTATTTCGGCCATAACTCACAATCTGGGCCTTCTCTATATGCATACTATATACTGTTGGAAAGAAGAGAACAAGGCCCACAATTCATTCCATATCACTAGAGCCCAATTCAGAGATATACGTGTCCCAAATTGACCATCTTCTGGACAGATCTATCATGCACTTTGCATTCACTCTTCATGTTTTTGCCATGCTCATTCACACTCTTTGCATGGGGCTTCATTCATCCCTCATGATCACCTTTTGAGAGGGATATAACCAGGTGCAAGGCATCTATTCTAATCACTTTTGAACTTCATCATTCTCTCTCTTGGAGTTGGGCAAGTCAAGCAAGCTTCACCCTTCCATCCACGCTTCATTAATGGGTTCTATCATTATTTTATTTTCTTTATTTTCCATGTATTTCGAGTAAGCCCTTCGAGGCATAGTTAGTGTTTATGTTTTTGTGTTGTAACTTTTGAGACCATTAATAATGAATTTCATTTGAACGGTTATATTCTGTTTTTATTTACTTATTATCTTTCATGCTCAATGAATTATTTTAAGTTTATTTCGGTCAATTCTATGTTCAATAGTAATTAACAAGGGCCACAAAATTCCTTTGGTTGCTTTGCTCAATAGCTTCCATTAGAATTTGAATAATAGCCAAGTGCAAATAACTCATAACGAACTAAACAGTTCTGAACAAGCTCATTGTTTAGGAGGTTTTGATTTGTTTAAATAACCAATGATTCCTATTGAATTGGTTATGATATTCAAGTAGGTTAGTGTTTTTATTTACGAGCTCATCTAAACTAAAATTCTATCTTTTCGTGTGAGTTATTTATCGGTTAGAGCTCATCTTACTGCACTTAAGATATTAATTCCAAATTCATTATTATAATCAAGGATAAAGTTACACACAAATTCACTACACGAAACTATGCCTCATTTCACAAAACCACCACATCTCTTAGTCTTTACTTTAAGTTTTCTCTTTATTTGTTACTTTCATTTTGTTGCAATCAACCAATCAACAACCCCCCCAATTGTGTGTCTTGTTTTAGGTCTTGTGTTTGGTTTTATTTACGGTCTTGGTTTCTCTTTATTTTAGTTTTCTGTTTTTGTTCGAGTCCGTTTTCATTAGAGGAGTAATCATTTCACCTAGTTTTAGTCTAAATAGCTCTCTGTGGTTCGACCCCTACTTCCACTATCTACTTTGTTGTAGTTAAGTCTAGGGTTATAAATTTCTTTTGGTAAGTATAAACGACTGCAAAAATACCTCTTATCAGTAGTTGTAAACTATGTTGCATGGATACAGATATGGGTACGGCGATGCAACAATTTTAGAAAAGCTCAGGATACGATATTATTTTTATTATTTTATTAATTATATTTTATATATTTAATTATTTTATATACATTTATATATCGATAGTAAACATTTATTATTATAGAATTATCTTGATGCATGATATTTATTTTTTATCGTTATAGATGTGTTAAACTTATTTCATTTATTTTATATTTGATATTATATATTTTAAGAATATATGTTCTTATATTAAAGGTAGCCGATGCAGATACGGAAAGTATCTGTGAAGTATTCGTTATTATTTTGGAATATAATATTATGATATATCATGTGCAATATTCAATATGGTATCCGAGTATCTGATACATGTGTCAATATCCAATATTGTATCTGATATGATACGGTTGAATTTTACGAAATATCCGCCAATATAGTTTGTAAATATCACCTTTTATATTCAAAAATAAAAAAAAAATTAAACACTCAAGAAAAAAATATTTCATGGGTCTGAGGGAGTTATTAGAAAGTTATCATGCGGATTTGATCAACTATTAGAAAATATTCTAAAGGCCCTGAGATAATTTTCAGAAAGTTATAACGTTGTGGCTTTTAGCATACTAGGAGAATTTTCGCGCTCCCCTGCGATTTTTATCATTTTTATTGTTTAATAATTAACACATTAAATTTATCTTATGAATTAATAATCATAAAAAATCTATATAAATTATCTCAAAAATTAACTTATAACAGAATAAACAATGAATAATTCATATTTTTCTTAGAAATTATTTATGAATCAAATAAGATTTATACAAGTCATAATAAAAAATATGTAATAAGATTTATACATAATTGTGCGTTCGAAAGTATAACAATTGAGATCTTGAATGAAAGATCTCATCATCCTTGTTCTATTTTTCATTTTTCACAAAAAATTAAGCTATTGAAAAATCATATTTTGAAAGAAAACGTTGGGAAAAAATTACCTGAGCTAGACACATGGAGCCCACATTCTTTTTTTTGAAAAATGATTTATTTATTTATTTTCTTTTTTTTAATTATTTAGGGAAAGAGAAAGAGAGGGCCTACATTTTTTTTTGAAAATTATTAATCTATTTTTTTTGTTTACTTGAGGGAGAGAGAAAATAAGTGACACATGAGACCCGCATTTTTTTTTGATAAATTATTATTTTTTTATTTTTATTTAGGAATGAGTCATAATGTCATCTGATATTGTGATATTCAATACAGTCGAATGAAGACACGAGATATTGAAAGTCATTATGAGAAAACATAATAGTGCGTTCGAAAATATAACAATTGAGATCTTGAATGAAAAATCTCATCATCCTTGTTCTATTTTTCATTTTTTCACAAAAAATTGAGCTACTAAAAAAATCATATTTTGAAATAAAATGTTGGGAAAAAATTACCTCAGAGAGAAAGACACATGGAACCCACATTTGTTTTTTGGAAAATGAATTATTTATTTTCTTTTTTTAATTATTTGAGAGAGAGAGAAAGAGAGGGCCTCATCTTTTTTATTTATTTTGGAAATCATTAATCTTTTTTTTTATTTGAGGGAGAGAGAGAAAGAGAGTGACATGTGGGTCCATTTTTTTTATTTTTTAAAATCATTATTTTTAATTTTTTTATTATTATTTAGGAATGAATTATGTATAGCAAGTATTCAGTGATTATTGATATTATAACTCACAACACATAAGTTGCACAGTTTAGTTTTCAAAATAATTAATTATATTTGATTTGACATTTCGCACTAAATCAGAATAGAACACAGAATACCGAATTTAGACCAATCATATTCTGACACTATTTAACTACATAGAAACTACACAAAACATCCATAAAATATCAGAAACTCTAAACGATCGAACGGTCCATATCGAACCACATCACCCCATCCAACGGTCCCCAAAATAGAGATGACGTGGCCTATTTTCCCTTCTTTATTGCTTGTTTCATTACAGAATTGACTGTATTCTAATAAAAGTTAAATTACATTAATACCCATATTCAAGTAGTGTGGTAACTTGCTGAATTAATATTTTAACATACTGATTAACTTTAGTCGGTTTTTCAAATTAATTTGGGCCACAAGATTTTGGGAAATAAAGGGTTCAGAACAAAAGGGTGTATGGAAGAAAAGCTCTCTTTCGAATGATATTTCATACTTTTTTCTAGTATAAAAAATAAACAAGAAATTTGATAATGGTCACTCATGAATTGTTCTATATACAGCTTGTTCTTTCCAATCATTTGCTTGTTTCATTAAATTGATTTAATGGAATTTAAAAAAAATGAATTGAAGGAAATTAATAAGGAAAACATCATTGATTTTATTTTATTTCATTGAGACTAAATAATACAATAGTCTTCTTCATTAAAAGAAATAAAGTGTATATTTAATTTAAATGATCTTAAACAGGCTTATCATACCGAACATCTACTACAATTTCGCAACAACAAAAAATTTCGCCTTTTCTAGACTCCTTTTAGTTCTCTATCACCCATTCCGTCTCGGATCCGAAATATTCAGTTTCCAATGAGCATCACCATATCCTTTCTTCTTGGCCTCGCTTCTCCACATCTCTAAATTGTTCTTTTGTTCTGTTGATAGCTTACACACCGCCTTGAGATTCTTATCAATTTCATCATACACTCTCCACCACCTCCAATGCCCCTCATCATTTGCAAACTTCCTCGTCCATTCTACATCCCAATTACAGTCATAATCCCTGTAACAGAGCCATGGTTTTATCCCAAGATAATGTATTGCGTAAAGCTGGGCTGGATCCGCTGTATACAGTGAGTCTAACATCAGTTTCTCTTTTGTTGTGTTTGATACTGTCATTTTCATGAAGTCGATCCGTGCTGGCAGTCTGTGCCACCAGAAGAAAAACTCATTTAAAAACCCTTGATCACTTCCATCGTAAGGTTCAATTATGTTTATGAAGTTCATCATATTTTCAAAGGTACAATTTGATGGCTCCACGACCATGATTCCTGAGTTGAATAACTCGGCATGGTTTCCCCGAACAGATATGGATGGAAAATTGAAAAGTATATCAAGATTACGTAATACAATAACATCTGCATCAATGAACACGATTTTATCATAGTCGGTGACTTGAAATATACGAAGTTTACTATAGGTATATTCATAATAATGGCCGGGTGGCGACTTAGGGTTACGAAGATTCTCAATTTGGCGCAGAGCCCACCCAGCAGTCTGAAGGGCGTCGAGCTGTGCCCGGCTTGGAAACTTATCGTGTAGAAGAACAAGATCACGAGTCGTTCCGGTCTTACGAATGCTGTGAGCAAGAGCGATTGCTCCACAAACGTACTTGTCAGAGGAAGCTGCGATGACGGTCACGTAGGCCTCTCTTTGATTGGAATGGTGAGGAAGAGGCTTGAGTTTTGTTAGGTCGAATCCTTTAATGTTTCCTGAACAATTAAGCAAGTACTTAAAGATTAAATATATGTTATTTCTTTAATAAAGATGTGATTAGTTAAGAATGATTTAATAAAGAAGGTATGAAATATTTTTTTCTCTCTTACAAAACAAAAGAGACGTGGAGGAAGAGTTCATTGCACGTTATATTTATTAATTAGCTTCTTCCTCTAATTAATAATTGTTTTTGTGAATAATAATGATTTAATTTTCTCAAAAAAAAAAATAATGATTTAATTTATAAAAAGGACTGATGAGTGATAATGGCCATCCGGTTATGAGCTGCCAGTATTGTGTATCCATTAGAGGACATTGACATTATGGTTGAAAGTTAAGAGTTGATGTTTATAAAAAAGATATACGTATTAAGAAAATATATTGAACAAGATAAAAAAATATATTAGATAATAAAAAAATATATTAGATAATAAAAAAAATATAAAGACATATTAAATATTATAAAAAGTTTACTACTTAGAGTAAAATATACATACATAATGAAGGATAACATAGTAAAAAATAAATATACATGGAGAAATTACCTTCATCCCGTAATGGCACGACAAGTTCACAGCTACCAACAGGCAATCTAATCTTCTCCTCCAGTCTCATCGTATCAACGGTGTACATCCACCACTTTCTTTCTTTCTTCACCAAATCATCGCAACGAAAAATTTCTATCATCGGCTCGCACAAACTTGTAAAGATCATTTTTAGATCTCCTCTCTCATTTCTTCTCCCTTTTTCCACTGCAAGATTTGCCGTAACAAGATGAACTTGCAATCTTAAAACATCTCGATTTCCACACGGCAATTGTGCAATTACCAAATCCAATTCATCAATGGTGGAAAAATCAGGTAGTGGGAATTTAGGGCAAGTTGGTTGAGAGCCATGCACCAATTCTTCGTCGACCGAATCCGGAAATAAATCCTTCCATGTTATGTTATTGTTTTCAGATACCCTTTCGAAGTTTACTACAGTGAAATTTCCCTTGATTCCGTATTTTCTGACTTGATTTTCTTCCAAATTCACCAATCCAATTCTCGTTTTCGCATTCAAACCTTCGAGGAAGAACTTGGGCGCTTTCTCAATTGAGAATTTTCTCTCTCCAATGGCGAATTCCACCTACAAATTAATTTTAAAATTAATTTATGAAAAAGAAATGGCATATTTAAGGAGAAAAAGATAAAATTAGTAGCTCTCTAACATTGTCTTTTCTATGAACTATCTGAAGAAGAATGAGAGAGGCAATAATGGCGAATGGAAGCAATGCAAGTCTCATACGTGGGTATTTCATCTTTTTAACAAAAGTTATAATCAAGTATTGTGTTGCATGTAGTATATAGTTTTGTATATCTTATATTTTACTTAATATTAGTCAATTATTTCAAGAAATAATATTCATAGTCAACTACTAACGATAATTGGACTTTTCACGTTTATTTGAAATTGTTTTGTTAAACAATCTTATATTAAAAATATTTTGTAATAATTATGTTTGTATTTTAAAATAACCATTTCAAACTTTAGGGGTTCAAAATTATTTTACTAACTATATGTTAATTATTATTTCAAATATTCATCTAGCTTTTAATATTAAAAAAATTATAAATAGTATATGTTATTATTATTGTGTTAATTATTTATTGTTTATCTAAAAAGTGAGGGTTTTTTTTTAATTAGAAAACTTCGGATATTTTGAAAAATTCAGAAAAGTTAGAGACTTTTTTTGGAAAATTTCTCGTTTATAAATTTATAATCTAAGTGCTCGTTCTGCAAAGCATGAAATAGATGAATAATGTAATAGAGAATAGTCAATTATATGTTAATTACTATGCATAAAACATAATAGCCTCATCGTGCAGTACGACAACATCATGAGCCGAACCGGTCCTATGAATGTTGTAAGTAAGAGTGACTGCTCAACAAACGTACTTGTCGGAGGAAATGACAACGGTGACATAAGCATCTCTTTGATTATAATGGTGAGGAAGAGGTTTTGAGTTTCGTTAGGTCGAATCCTTTGATAATTCCTACAACAATTAAGCAAGTGCTTAAGATTTTTTTAATTTTTAAATACAACTGTGCTAGTTAATAATGATTTATTGGGAGGAGGTATAAAATATGGAAAATTGGAAATCACGCCGGGATATTGTAGCGACGGATTGAAATTATATACTGTTTTCTCATGTTCCTATATACATTATATATTGTTTTCATTTTTTTTAAATATAAATACTGTTTACCGAATGAATTTTTATATACTGTTTGTTTTCAGTTTATATGTTTGTATATACTGTTTTCATTTTTTTTTAATATATACTGTTTTATAAAATGAATTTTTATATACTGTTTGTTTTCAATTTATATGTTTGTATATACTATTTTCAGTTTTTATATACCGTTGCTATATAATTACTACAGTATCCGTCGCACAGTATCATCTCTCATAAAATATTGTTCTCTTAGAAAACAAAATAGACATGGAGGAAGAGTTCATCCCAGGTTCTAATAATCACAGTCAATCCTAACGATAATTGGCCTTATCACGTTTATCTCAAATAATTTTGCTAAACAATCTTATAATAAAAGAGTTTGTAAGAATAACTCTTTTATGTTTGTGTTTTAAAATTGAAATTTCGAACTTTAGGGGTTCAAAACTATTTTACTAATTATATATATTAATTAGAGAAATTTATCAAAAAAAAAAACACTAACTTTTCTCATATTTATCAAAAACCCCCTCACTTTTTAAATTCCTTCAAAACACCCTGATAAAGTTGTTTGAATTTTTTTACCCCCCTATGGAGTTGAATATAACCTGGATGAAATTAAATATTTTTCAATGACCCGTAATACCCCTTAATTATATATTTAATTTTAATTAAACCAGAGTAATTTAATTATTTAAAATAATAATTATATGTTATTACCAAAATAAGCAATATATAATTAGTAAGATAATATTCTATAATGGTTTATGATATTTTTTTTAACATTAAAAATGACATTTTTTTTAAATAACAATAAAGTAATTGAAATATAATATATAATAGATATTTTAATTATATATTAATTTGCATTATTTATATAGAATTTTGTTTTATGAATTATATGCTAATTATTATTTTAGTATATTTATTATTTACAAATTAATTATTTTTTATTGCTACTATTAATTATCTCTGCTATATATTGTTTATTTTGTTAATTATATGTTATTATTATATTGAACATTTAGTTTCTTTAAAATCTTCATGAACGTTCTGATGTTGACTAAAATTTATGATTTTTATGTTAATTATTATGTTAACATTTAATTTTCTTAATATTAAAAATATTCAAAACTTTATTAAAATCATAATATAGAAGGGAGAGGTTATTTTAGTCATTAGAAAATTTTTAATGCCATCCAAGTTAGGTTTAACATCATAAGGGCGGTAAACCCTCACTTTTCTCTTTTTGAGTGAATCTAAAAGTGAGGGTTTTTATAGGGGGTTTTGAGTGAATCTACAAGTGAGGGTTTTTATTTTGAAAAATATGGAAAAAATAGGGGTTTTTGAAAAATTTCCCTATTAATTATTATTTCAAATATTCATCTATTTTTTAATATAAAAATATTATAAATAGTATATGGTATTATTATTGTGTTAATTATTTATTGATTATTGTGGTTGTATATGTTAATTATTATTGTAAACATTTAGGGATTTTTATAGTATTAAAAAACTTACTAGGATTCATTGAAATTAAACATGGAAACACCATAAGAGGGTAAAAAAGATAATAAAAAAAAATAATCCACTTTTAGGGATTTTTTGAGTAATATAGAAGTGAGTGAGTTTTTAAAATATTCAGAAAAATTAGGGAGCTTTTCGAAAATTTCTCTATTACAAATTTATAATCTAAATTATTTTAAAACGTCTTCTTAGACCGAAGTTCTACTCCAATTTGCAACAAAAAGAAAAGTTTTGCCCTATTTAGGTCCCTTTTAATTTTCCATATATCACTCATTCCGTCTCGGATCCGAAATATTCCAATTCCAATGAGCATCACTATATCCTTTCTTCTCGGCTTGGCTTCTCCACATTTCTAAATTGTTCTTCTGTTCTGTTGATAGCTTACACATCGGTTTGAGGTTCTCATCAATTTTGTCATACACATTCCACCACCTCCAATGCGCCTCATCATTCGCAAACTTCCTCGCCCATTCTAAATCCCAATTACAGTCATAATCCCTGTAACAAAGCCATGGTTTTTTCCCCGAGATAGTTTATTGCGTAAAGCTGGGCCGGATATGCTGCAAACAACGAGTCTAACATTAGTTTCTCTTCTGTTGTGTTTGACCATGTCATGTTAAGGAAGTTGGCCCGTGTGGGTAGTCTGTGCCACCAGACAAAAAACTCGTTTAAAAACCCCTGATCACCTCCATCATAAGATTTAATGGTGCTTATGCTTTGCATCATATTTTCAAACGTACAATTTGATGGCTGCACAACCATCATCCCGGCGTTGAATAACTCGACATGGTTTTCTCGAGCAGATATAGATGGAAAACTGAAAAGTATGTCAAGATTACGCAAAACAGTAATGTCGGAATCAATAAACACAAGTTTGTCATAGTCAATGAGTTGAAATATACGGAATTTAGTAAAGGTGTATTCATATAAAGCGCCCGAACGGTTACGGATACCCTCAATTTGGCACAAACCCCACCCAGCAGTCTGAAGGGCACCGAGATGAGCCCGGCTGAGAAACTCATCATGTAGTAGAACAAGATCACGAGTCGAACCGCTCTTACGAATGATGTAAGCAAGAGCAATTGCTCCACAAACGTACTTGTCGGAGGAAACGAGAACGGTTACGTAGGCTTCTCTTTGATTAGAATGGTGAGCAAGAGGTCTGAGTTTTGTTAGGTCGAATCCTTTGTTATTTCCTAAACGATTAAGAAAGTACTAAGGATTAATTTCTTTTTATTTCTTAAATAAAGATGCATGTGATTAGTTTATAATGGTTTATTAAAGAAGGTATGAAATATTGTTCTCTTACAAAACAAGACGAAAGAGACATGGAGAAAGAGTTCATAGCACGTTCTATTTATCAATCGTACAAGTTACATGTTATATCAATGATCCTTCAAAAATACATGGTATCAATTAGCTTCTTCATCTTAATAATTGTTTTTGTGAATAATAATGATTCAATTCATAAAAAGAACACAAATGACTACCGGGTTATGGGCTGCCAGTAGCATCTATCCATTAGAGGACATTGACATATGGTTGTAACTTTCTTGGACATTGGCATACGGTTCTTCCTCAAGGAAGTTATAAGTTCATGTTTTATAAAAAAAATATACTAGTTATTCCTTGAGAAAGTTATAACTTCATGTTTATAAAAAAATATATACTAGTTGTTCCTTACGAAAGTCATAAGGTCATGTTTATAGAAAAGTATGCAGTAGATATGATAGAAAGATATAGATAGTACAAATATAAATAAAAAAATATATTAGATAGTAGAAAAATATAGTGAGTTAGACACTAGCGAAACCAGAATCTTATATTAGAGGGGGGCCGAGTTACGAAATATATGACATATAAATATAAAATAACAAAATGCATAATATTATTGTTTATCATTAACATTCCGAAATATTATAATCTAACAAAAAAAAAAGTATTTCTAATCTTGACGAGAGAAAAATGATACAAATAATTTTGAGAAAATAAATATATTGCCTGACTTTTCATTACTTGTAATTTGGAGAAGAAATAAGACTTCTTGAAAAATTTCAGGTGGGGAGGAGGATTGGGGGCGGCTTTGTAATTAGGGGAAGAAAGGTTGTGGTATTTGTGCTCATTGAATAGCTTGTTGAATAAAATATAAATGATTAAAAAATTGAGTTTGAGTAGTTGGATTTGGCTGGTATAGTTTGTCTTTCTTAATTTTTTGAAGTGAAATAAATCAACAGCACAACACAAATGAGAAAAAAATTAATTTTAAGCCCAAAAACCAACATATTTTACTATACAATTGATTGTAGGAGGCCGAAATTTTCATGTTATAAAGGAGTATATATGTAAAACTTCATACTGATGGTGGGAGCCAAGGCTCCCACTGGCACCCCTCTACATCAGCCACGGTAGTTAGGTAAACATGTACAAACCAGACATTATAAATATTATACTGATTAGAGTAAAATATGTAATACATAATTAAGGATAACATAGTAAAAAATAAGGATTGTTATTTACCTTCATCCCCGTAATGACAAGACAAGTTCACAGGTACCAACAGACAATCTAACCTTCTCCTCCAGTCTCATCGTATCAATGGTGTACATCCACCACGACCCTTCTTTCTTCACCAAATCATCGCATCGAAAAATATCTCTCATCGGCTCGCACAAACTCACAAAAACCAATCTCAAATCTACTCTCTCTTTTCTTCTCCCTTTTGCCACTGCCAGATTTGCTGCCACGAGATGAACTTGCAACCTAAAAACATCGCGATTTCCACATGGCAATTGCGCAATTACCAAGTCCAACTCATCAATGATGGAAAAGTCGGGAATTGGAAAATTAGGGCATGCTGGTTGTGATCCAAACTCAAATTCCTCATCGATCCAATTTGGAAATAAATCCTCCCATGTAATGTTATTGTTTTCAGATACCTTTTCCAAGTTGACCATGATGAAATTTGCCTTGATTCCGCTATTTTTAACTTGATTTTCTTCCAAGTTCACCAATCCAATTCTTGTTTCGTCGCTCAAACCTTCGAGGAAGAACTCGGACGCTTTCTCAATTGAGAATTTTCTCTCCCCATTTGCAAGTTCCACCTACAAATTAATTTTGAAATTAATTTTTGAAAAGAAATAGTATATATAACTGAAAAAAGATGAAATTAGTAGGTCTCTGACATTGTTTTTTCTATAAAATATCTGAAGAAGAATGAGAGAGACAATAATGGCGAATGGAAGAAATGCAAGGCTGATATGTGGATTTTTCATCTTCTTAACAAAAGTTCTAATCAAGCCTTGTGTTGCCTGTAGTATATAGTTCCCGTATATATATATCTTATATTTTACTTCATCTTAATCAATTATTTCAAGAAATAATAATCATGTCAACTACAAATGATGAATGGCCATCCTGTTTTATTTGAAATTGTTTTATTAAACAATCTTATAATAAAAAGGTTTTGCTGTTCGGCTATCAACCAACACAAAATGCAACCTCAGCTTTTTCTTTTTGGAAAACAAAGAGAAATCAACTACATGACGATACGACCAAACTAAGATGGGATCGTAACTGGGCAGTGGCCTGCTGGACGATCTAGAAGCAACGCAACCAAAAGATCTTCACATCGAAAACGGCTCCGCTGGAAATCTCCTTCCACCTTGCAACAAATGAGGCTCAACAATGGGAGGAAAATCACTAGAGAAATGAATCTCACTGCCACTGATGTTTTATTGCTTTTCTTTCTAGTGTTCTTCTCATTTTTAATAAATAGTAATTTGAAGTAAGGATAGTTAATTTTAACGAAAAAATTGGATGAAATTAGTAATATGGGCATTTTTGATATTTTATAAGTTTTGGAAGGGTAAATATGATATGTTAGGTTTTTAGAAGGTTAAATCTGATATTTTTGGATTTTTAGAAGGGTAAATATGATATTTTAAATTTTGGAAGGGTAAATATGATATTTTGGATTTTTAGAAGGGTAAATATGATATTTTAAAATTTGGAAGGGTAAATATGTTATTTTGGGTTTTTGGAAGGGTAAATATGAAATTCCCCTTTTTTTTTTAAGAAATCTAAAGAGTGAGAATTCTTTTTAAATATTAAGAAAAGTTAGGAGTTTTTTGAAAACTTCTCAATTACAAGTTTATTATGTAAATGATTTTAAAGAGTCTATTAAACTTCTAATTCATTTTGCAACAAAGTTTCGCCCTACTTAGCTTCCTTCTAATTTTTTATCACTTGTTTGTCTCGGATCCGAAATATTCCAATTCCAATGACCATCACTATATCCTTTCTTCTTGGCCTCGCTTCTCCACCTCTCTAAAATGTATTTTTGCTCTTTCGATAGCTTACACATCGCCTTGATATTCTCATCCATTATTTCCTCATCATTCGCAAACATACGTACAGATTCTAAATCCCAATTACAGTCATAATCTTTGTAGCAAGTCCATGGTTTCAACCCAACATATATAATGTATTGCGTAAAGTTGGGCCGGATCTGCTGCAAACAACGAGTCTAACATCAGTTTCTCTTTTGTTGTATTTGACAACGTCATTTTAAGGAAGTTGCTCCGTCTCGGTAACCTGTGCCACCAAATAAAAATCTCGTTCAGAAACCCTTGGTCGCTTCCATCATACGGTTTAATTCTATCTAAGCTCTGCATCATATTTTCATATGTACAATTTGATGGCTCCACGCCATAATCCCGGCATTGAATAACTCGGCATGGTCACCCCGAGCCGATATAGATGGAAAATTAAAAAGTATATCAAGATTACGCAATACAAGAATGTCGGAATCAATAAACAAAAGTTTGTCATAGTCAGTGAGTTGAAATATATGAAATTTACTATAGGTGTATTCATAAATATGGCCGGGGCGCGAATTAGGGTTACGAATACTCTCGATTTTGCGCAGAGCCCACCCAGCTGTCTGAAGGACGACAAGCTGAGCTTGGTTGAGAAACTTCGTGTAGTAGAACAAGATCACGAGTCGAACCGGTCTTACGGATGCTGTAAGCAAGAGCAATTGCTCCACAAATGTACTTGTCGGATGAAACGACAACGGTCATGTAGACCTCTCTTTGATTAGATTTGTGAGGAAGCGGTTTGAGTTTTGTTAGGTTGAATCCTTTGCTATTTCCTATAACAATTAACAAATGCTTAAGACAAATTGGAATGTCGGACAACGTAAAAGATATATATTATTATCTTCGTCCTTTAATGGTAAGACAAGTTGACATGAACCAACAGGCGATCTAACCTTCTCCTCCAGGCTTATCGCATCAACGATGTACATCCACCATCTTCTTTCTTTCTTCACCAAATCATTGCACCGAAAAATATCTCTCATCGGCTCACACAAACTCACAAAAACCAATTTCAAATACCCTCTCTCATCTCTTCTCCCTTTTTCCACTGCCAGATTTGCCGATTTCCACACGGCAATCGTGCAATTATCAAGTCCAACTCATCAATGATGGAAAAGACGGGTATTGGAAAATTAGGGCATGTTGGTAGTGAGCCAAACTCAAATTCCTCATCGACCCAATCCGGAAATTTATCCTCCCATGTAATGTTATTACTTTCTGATACCTTTTCGAAGTTTACTATGGTGAAATTTCCCCTGATTCCGTATTTCTTAACTTGATATTCTTCCAAATTCACCAATTCAATTCTCGTTTTCTCGCTCAAACCTTCGAGGAAGAACTCGGGCGCTTTCTCACTAGCAAATTTTCTCTCGACATTTGTGAATTCCGCCTGCAAATTAATTTTAAAATTAATTTTTTGAAATAAAGTTGTATATTTAAGGAGAAAAAAGATGAAATTAGTAGCTCTGACATTGTTTTTTCTATTAAATATATGAAGAAGAATGAGAGAGATGATAATGGTAAAAGGGAGCAATGCAATGCTGATATGTGGAAATTTCATCTTCTTAACAAAAGTTATAATCAAGCATTGTGTTGCATGTAGTATATAGTTTCCATACATCTCAGAGTTTACTTAATCTTAGTCAATATATTTCAAGAAATAATACTCATAGTCAATTCCTATTGGTGATTTTGGCCTTATCACGTTTATTTGAAATTGATTTTTGAAACAATCTTATTCTTATATAAAAAGATGTTGTAAGAGTAGCGTTTTTTTATGGTTGAGTTTGTAAAATAACGGTTCCAAACTTAAATTAGGGGTTCAAAATTATCTTTTTTCTTTTCTATCACGAACTTTAGGGGTTCAAAATTTTCTTTTCTCATTTTCCATCACGACTTTTGAGGCTCAAAATTATCTTTTTCTTTTTCTATCCGGAAATTTTGGAAGTTCAAATAACATTTCCGTGATATAAAAGTTAGAAAGTTAATTTTGAGAATGTTATTTGTACAAACTCAAATATAGAAGCGATTAAACTTAAATAATCCGGGATTCATCTTTAAGTTAATCTATCAATATATGTTGACAAAGATTTATAAAACTATCAAGGCCCAAAATAATTCCCAAACAAAAAAGCCCACTCTTAAATTCATAAAAAAAAAGCCCACTCTTATCTCTTCTCCAAAAATAAGTACCAACATTTCTTTCTTCCATCTTCTTATCCATCCAATTCATCTCTCTGAACTCTGAAGCAGCAACAATGGCGATGCCTCTCAGTCTCAGTACCGCTTCACTTCAATTCTCTTCTTCTTCTTCTTCTCGCCCCACTTCCTCTCCCAACCAATCACTGAGCTCCACGACATCCTTCTTCACTCCTTCTCTCTCCTTGGATTATACTGCCCGTACCATTTCCATTTCCTCCCGTCCTTCAATTATTCCAGGTACCATTTTTGTAATTATATTTTATTTATGACTTTTGGTATTTATTTGAAGGAAATTTGATTTTAGGATGCTTAATTGGCCATTAAATAACCAGCATTATACCTTTTTAATATGCAATATACTGTATACTGTCTTTTGACCCGTTGTAAATTTTGGGTATGCTAGAAGTAATAATATGTTGAGAGACAAAATGGTATGTTGAGAAATTATATATTGAAAATATAAATTTTCCGCCAAATGGGTTTATTAAGTATTATACCATTTTGATTTTAGGAAATATTTCATAGTTTCATTTCGAGGAAAATGTTTTATATTATATGAAACTTGAGCATTTATGTTTATTTAGGAATTTGATGAAAGAATTTGTAAATATTTTATATTTCAGTTACTTGTGGGAGAGGAGATAGAAAGACAAAGAAAGGAAAACGATTCATTCAATCGTATGGCAATGTAAGTTCCCTCTTTTTATTGGTCGTGGCGGACTGGTACTGATATATTATCTAAGACCAACTTTTGATTACTATTTGAACGCTCACAACATTTGTAAATTTGTCCAAATATTGATACAAAAAGCTGTTTTAATTGAGGCAAAATTCCCCAAATTAGGTCCAATTAATTGCACATTTTAAAGGATTATAGTTACCCGTTTTAATTGAGGTAAAATTCCCCAAATTAGGTCCAATTAATTGCACATTTTAAAGGCTTATAGTTACAGGGCTTGATTTGTGTTCATTGGAAATTGCGGAACCAAATTTAGAATAATAATACGAAACGAAATTCCATGATCCTTTAGTCACACTATTATTCTTCTTACTTGATTTTTGTTTATTTTGGGTGATTATTGTTTATATAAGACGGAATATTCATATGAACTTTAGCAACACAAAACCCATATTGGTTTGGTTATTGTTTATTTTTTATGATCTTTTTATTATTTTTTAATAATCAAAAGGCGAGGCCAAGGAACAAGTCGAAGGGCACCGGACCGGCTCGCGCGCCGACTCCGGTTAATCCGTACAAAAAAGTTTACGTGTCGCCCCCCGACCTTGATGGTTCTGACGAGAATGTTTCGGACGCCATTCCAGACAAATCCAAATAAATATATGTTTACTTTGTTGAGCGATTATTAAAAAAATTGGTTTTTGTATGAATACTTTTCGTGGTGTTATTTGGCAATATGATGAATTGTTGTTGTTGTATTTTGTGGTCGGTTTTCGTATAAACACTTTTTGTGTTGTTGTTTATTTGGCGTTTTGTGAGTTAAGGTTGACGCGATGTGATGAATCGTTGTTGTTGTGTTGTCTTTTGTGAGGGTTGTTATGCTTTTAGGAGGAGTTCGTTATGAAAATGGGAACAATCCAACTTGCCTTTTTTTTTAGTCGACCTAAATCTAAATGTATCAAGATTGTCCTTGTTAAAACGACAAGTATCAATGAGCTGGAAGAGTTTGATAAGTGGGGTTTTTGACAAGAAAGATTTTGATGCCATAGCTGAATTTATATTAATTAATTTGCTCGTGTAGTAAAAATGTTAATTTGCTATTTTCATTTATATTGTAAAATAAATAAACGTTGATTTTGCAAACAGAAAGCTTTCATAGCTCAGTTGGTTAGAGCACCCGTTTAGTAAGCGGGAGGTCTTGAGTTCGACTCTCAATGAAAGCAACATTATAATTATAATTTTTTCGCTTCTCACATTTTCCAAATCCCCTGTAAATGTAATGTGCACGAGTATCAAAACGCAAAACCAAGTCAGGCATGGCAACAAAACGAAATTTTTTTTTAATATTTAACCTTTTTTTATGTACCAACTATTTTTTTTTTTTTATGTACCAACTATCTCATTGATTGAAATTTGAAACACATATGCTAAAAACTGATATATTTACCACCTTATGAAATGGAACAGTATGCAACTGTACACTATTCCCCCAAAATATACATAAAATCTCAAGAACTAACCTTAAATCATGTTGGTAGTGGTAGCAATCCAAACTTGTACAGAACAGGGCTTGAGATGTAAAATTTTATGTTATATGAGTAACCATTAGCAAAATATCACATGTCTTTTTTTTTTGAATACTTGCTTGAGGTAAAATATCACATTGCCACATACAAAATATAACAATTGAAAATAATTAATACAGGTTATTTCTGCCAAACTATGGAAACTTGATTTAACCATTTCGTATATGGTGGATTCCTTCATGATATTTATAATTTGGTAGCAGAAATAATTGCAATTTTATTAAATTTCTTTTCTGCCCCAGAAATTCATGAATAAATACTTTATAAATTGAAACCATTCAATTATTTTAAACAATGAGTGGTGATAGAATAATATTTCCAACAACAGAGGATGATCTTTTGAAATTTCATGAAAATGCAATGTCAATAATGATATTTTCAATAATCAACAAGAACAAGAACGCCCATTCAAGTTTACACAAACAACAAATCAAAATTCAGAAATAAAATTAACCCAGTTTATAATTCTTCAAAATTTCCACCAAATTAGCCCTCTGATATAACAGTGAGCTCAAAATCCGACCCACATTGGAGTCAAATCAACTAAACACAAAATGTAACCAAAAACTAACAAAAAAGGAAGAACAAAAAGTTAGAAAATGTAAACAATCCATTCGATTACTAGTCCTAAATCCTACCGTATATCAATCCGTACGTACGCAGATCCGTATATGAACCGTATAATCTAATCAATCTCCTTCTTTTTCTTCTTCTAATGCCTGGCTTAATCCTGTATACCATTTGCGTATAAACTACTGTAAATGGCTACATTGACCCAAATGCCCTTCGTGGTAATGGGAAAAGACCCAAAAGGGGAATGTGGGCAGGTGCATTTTCGTCATTTGAGAGAGAACAGGTGGTGGTGGTGGTGGCCGCCGTAGTTTCTTCCATCGGAGAGAAGAAAAGGGAGAAGAAAGAGTGAAATGAAAAGAGTGTTTGATTTTATTTACTTCTTTCTTTTGTTTTTGGGGTTTTTGAAGCAAGGGCTTTTTTGAAAATTAAAACAGTCACTTTTTAGTTGGATTAAATGTGGATTCAAGGGCATTAACCTAAAAAGACCTCATGAATCATGATGCACGACCCTAAGAAAATAGTATATAAAAATAATAAACAATATATAAAATTAAATAAACAGTATATATGATTCATTTTTTTAGACGTAATAAATAGTATATATACATAAAATAATAAAAATATATATAGAAAACGAAAAAGTAATATACCGATGCGTTTTGGCCTTTTGGGCGTGATCATGCCCATCGCATTTTCAGCGTTCTGCAATTTGATATCACTTATCTTTTTTTGTTTATATGAAGAGATATTTATTACGAAATAGTTCAAGATATATAAATATTTTTAGTACATAAATTTACAAGTATAACTTACAAAAAAATATAAGAAAAGTAGAGTTTTTTAGAAGGTAATGTAAATGTTTAACATCAAAACAATATTAAGAAAAACAATTATACAATTAACATCAGCCATGACACAAGACCAACAAAACATATAATAGATAATAAGATAAAAATGTAATGGGTAGTCATGCACCTCAAAATTTTCATATTATACAAAAATACAAATAAATCAAGTACCCAGAATTTGTCGTCCAAAATTTATTGAAGGAATTGAGCACAGAAAATCAACTGTGGAGAGACTTGCAATGGTATTATAATGTGGACATGGTCTATAATGAACCGAAGTAAATAGAACTCAACTTTGGCTTGATGTATTGTGCACCGATACCATTTAAGGAATCCGAAATTTGGTACGGTGGAGCTGTCAACTGCTGTTTTAGTTTATTTTCTATTTATTTTCTGGTCTCTGATACTCAGTCGATTAACTCTTTTTGTCATTTTTGAACTACTGTTATTTGTGGGTCCTTGTAAAATAGTTAATAAGTAGTTAGTAATTATTTAATAACAATATTTTATTGAGGAAAAAAGTAAATAATCATCAATTTATGAAGATTGTTGAGTTATTGGCTATTGCATGATGCTTGAGCCTGACTGAAAGAAAAATGTTGTGGTGAAAAGAATCCGTGGTAAAAAATAGTTTTTTTTCAAATATTCAGAAAATATAAGGGCTTTGAAAAAAATTAAAAAAAGGGGAAGAATCCGTGCGACAAGGACTGTAAAAAAACTCTTTATTACACAATGTATTATTTCTTGATTTTAAGTCGTCGCATCGTATCTTTAGAATTATTTATCAAAATGTCTTAAGAGTAACAATTTTAGGAAAATTAAATTGATCAAAAAAAAAAATTCTAGGAAAATATAGCTAACCCATAGTTTTACTCCATCACTGGGATAGTGTTAATCATTTTTGCATTACCAAATGGTCATTGAAATAAGTGGTGACTGAAAATTAAATGATGATTGAGATTTTAATTATACATGATTATCCTAAAATATTAGAAGGTTAGTAAAAAAAAACAATAAAAAAATAAAATATATCATATAAATGGTTATATTACAAAGACTGAAAATGCCTCTGTATATATTTGGACCTTCTTATTCAGTCGGTTTTGTTTGTATTGTAATTTGAACACTACTATGTAAATCAAGAATTGAGCCTTAATTTAATGAAATTGGCCCATAGATATTTGGGCCTTAATCAAATGAATGGGTTTTTAAGTCATAGAAATAAGGGAGGACTTTTCCTTAGGAAATATAGGAAGAATTACTCTAAACCAAACTTTTTCCGTTTCTAATAAATTCTAGTGTGTTGTGTTATCTGTCTCTAAAAATCTCGATATAGCCAATATACTCTTTTGTCTCTAAAAATCTGACTCAGAATTTGCTTTTTAAAATATTTCATATTAATAACTACTATTCAATCAAAAATGTACCTGTTAAAATGAATGTGATGTATGAAAGTTAGTACATGACCGTGATTATAAGCTAATAAAGTACCTACTTAGGTCTCCTAGAAATTCATATGATCTTTGTCTCACACAAATGACAAAACACAAAGGTAGTATGTGTGCCTTGAAATAAGCAATTGAGTATGGATTGTGGCCAATGGAATGGAACTAGAATATGTACTAACTTTGATGCCAATTCATGTACAAACAATGTATAATATTCACATATTTACATGATTATATCCATATCAAGCAACCACCACGCTAACTCAAAGATTGTGGATTTAATACTTGACAAAGCTAAGTTTTTTTGAATATAAATAATGGACATATGAGCCCTCTCTGTAAAATAAAATACATAAAAAAATTGAATGAAGGAAAGATGTAACTTGAAGTGAAAGCCTCCTATTGTTTGTCTCTATACTTAATTGCTTAGTATTATTTTGGGAAATTTTGTATATATGCATGTTAGTTTGTATTCTTGTAAAATCTAAAAATATCACAACCAAAACTTCTATAAAACATAAAATACACCATTATATCCCTTGAAAATAAAAATTACAAAGCATTATTTATCATCTCTTTCCGAATTTACTTGTAAATGATCATCAATTTTTCCTCTTTAAGTTTTTATTTGTATATGAGGACAAATAATGCAGATAATGTTTTAAATGTTTTGTAGAGGTACACATATTATTCTCACTTTAAGGGGTATAAATGAAATCTGGCCTCTTTTTTTCGTTAGCTACTACTTGTTTTTCTTGACAACTTGCTAATTGGATTTTATGTAGAGAACATATTATATCATCTTTAGGGAATGTATTTGATGTAACAATTAAAATAAGGACCTGCAATTTTCATTACGTGGGCATTGATCCTTATTATTATTAATTTCATCACAAATATATTTTCTGTTACATGATTATATTAATTTACGACATAAATTTATCTTGTCATGTACATTATTTATTATAGTAATATATCGGAGGTAGATGGTATTTTTTTCGAACATTCCAAACAGTCAAAATCATTTACATAATTACAATTTTTTTTGCTTTCTACCTAATTACATTTGCAGCTTTATTTAAAAAGTACAATGAATGTAACATGACAAAATTCCCACTGAAAGCTACTTTATTCCAACATATTACGACTACTTTGTCTTATATAATGGCCATTAACAAACAAGATATTATCAGATGGAATTATTTCTATGCAGTATCCCCAAACAGTAACCAAAAAAATTAGAAACTTATTAGGGTTTAAATAGTACGTGCTCCTCTTTTTTAATCAATATTTGTCTTTTTTAATGATAGTGATAAATAAAATGTGATTTATTATGTATCTTTATTCTTGGACATTTAATATACTAATATGTGATATATACAATTGCCAATTTGATGTTACATCAAACATTTTCAAAAAATGTGCAATAATATATAAAATCCTCTTTAAGGACTACTATAATCTAATACTAGTTTGACACCCGCGCGTTGCTGCGGGTATAACATTATTATGAAAGATAATAAAAATTAATTTTTGAGATTTAAAAATATATCATTTAAACATAGGGAATTTTTAGTAAATTTCCAAAAATATTTAAGTAGGAACTTTTTTGCAATTTCCAATAATGCATGGACTTTTTTGCAATTTAGGATAATATAGGTTTTTTTTTTAATTACTGAAAAACATTTAAGTAGGGGCTTTTTCGCAATTTTAAATAATGCAGAGACTTTTTGGATTTTTCGGGATAATATGTAGTAAGTTTTTTTTGGCAATTTTCAATAATGTAGGGATTTGTTTTTTGTAATTTCGGTATAATATAGGGATTTTTTGCAATTTCTAATAATGTAAGTTTTTTTATAATTTATATAAGGTTTTTGTTGCAAATTTTCAAAAATTTTGTAATTCTTATTTATATAAGGACTTTTTTGCAAAATTTCAAGAAAAGAGTGACGTGGCCACTCAAAAATCCTCCATTTTCATCCAGCATAATATTTAGTAAGATTTATTTTCCTTTTCTTTTCTTTTGAATGTTCTTTTATTTGCATAATGTATCTCACCAGAGCACACATGTCATATGTGTATACTTTTTTAATATGTTTGTGCTCGTGATGAGTAACTGTAGATTTTTTTAAAGCTGCATTAAAATGAATAATGTCATTAAAATAAATAAATAAAGAAAGAAAATGTGATATCACGACGGCATTGTAGCACTCCGGATCACGACGGGACGATATATACTGTTTTTGTACTTTTAAACATTGTTTTACCATTTTATATACTATTTTTATTCTTTATGTAATTTTTATTTTTTTACTTTTGAAATTTGTATATACTGTTCTAACATACTATTTTGATTTTTATATATTATTTTCATTTTTTATGTATATATTGTTATTAGAAAATAAATTATATATACTGTTATTATACCGTAGTAAAATGTATATATATTGTTATCGTGATCCAGCGTGCTACAGTATCAGCGTGACTTATTAGCTCCCAATAAATAAATAATGATTAAAATACATGACGATATGCATGCTTTGTAGATTAAATATCTCCTTAATAAGTATTTATATTGTTATTGTGTGTGTGTGTATATATATATATTAATTTGAAGACAAATTGGAGCATCAATCTTCTTTTTGCGTGGTACATTGATTGGAAGTCGGAGCATATATGAAAAGTTGGAATGTTTGATGTATTTGTCTTCTTCATGACCACAAAACATTCTGAAATGGTTTGACAAAATTTCAAATCAACCCCAACATCTGGGTCTTTAATTCATCATTACTATTACTGTATTACATGACTGGAATTCATAAAATTGCCCTTTTTTATTCGTCCCTCAAAAATATTGTGAGGTTTTACAAAATGGTGTTAAGAAAATTGTAGGTAATGAAAGGTCGAAAAAGAAGGAAAATAAAATGAAGAGAAAGAAGGAATACATGATGGATGTAAGTTTTACAAAAGAAATTGTAAATAAATGAAAGAAAAAAAAAAAGGAATGAAGAAAAGATTTGTGGATATAATATCAAGATTTTATTCACCTAAAAAAGGGGATCAATAATCCTTCTCAACATTGTTGTAGTAAAAATATTATATTTATTTCTTGGAGGCAATGTAAAAGTTCAAAAGAAATTGCTTCTAAAAATTAGAAGAACTAGCGATTACCTTCGCTCCGCTTCGGATATAATGTTTTTTATATTTTGTACAAATAACATAATCTTCAACCATTACAAACAAATGAATCAAATAAGTAAATTTATATGAGAAAAAAAGTGATACTTTAACACTATGCACTACTTGAAAGACAAGAAAAGTTATTGCTTGCCTAATTCTCTTATAATAGAACAGATATAAAATAATAACTACGTATTTATT
This sequence comes from Juncus effusus, assembly GCA_027726005.1. Taxonomy (NCBI): domain Eukaryota; kingdom Viridiplantae; phylum Streptophyta; class Magnoliopsida; order Poales; family Juncaceae; genus Juncus; species Juncus effusus. The sequence goes on along the minus strand of CM050904.1, from coordinate 9,080,089 downwards.
TAATCAAATATGTTTACTTTATAAGTATTTTACTATTACAAATCTTAATGGAAATCTTAATGCAGAGTTCGCATGTTTTAACAAATTACACTGCTAGTTCAAAAAGGGCCAGATATACTTTGTAAATATTTGGGCATGCATCTTAAATCTTAATATCCATTTGAGAAGTGGTTCCTTTAAAAATTTGAACTCCACCTTTAACTTCTTTTATTTAATTTTTTTTAGGACAAAAAATTTGAAATATAACACAACAACCTCAAAAACATCTAAAATGTTAAAATATAAAGATGTATTTGTATATTATGAAGGCAGTTAACAAATTAGAAAATATGTTTCTTGGAAATAAGGTTTCTTGATAAGGAAGTTTGGTATTACCATGAATTCGAATTCTTGACAAGGAGGTTTAGTATTTCCATGTATAGGTGTTAATTGGGGCAGTAATACTTTGTGTTATTTTCTTATATTAGATATGACTATCCTATAAATAGAGGGGTAGGGGTAGAGTTTTATTCATTCCAACAACAAATATTTTGTATTTCTTTCTTTCTCTTGTAATAAGAAATTTTTCTTATTTTTCAAGTTTCATTGTTCAATCTTTTCTTCTTCTATTATTGTTCTTTCATGGGCTAGTGTGAGTGTATTGCTGAACTATTATTTTCGCTGCTGATAATCACAAGGTCGCTGCTGGTTTAGTGTTGCCGTGTTACTGCGCAGTCACTATTGTTCTGTTTTTCTGTTAGCGACGCGGTTATCTGATTCAGTCCTTGCGTGATTGTCTGGATTCTTTACACAAAGTTCATTTCATTACTTTGAATATAATTTTAGCAAGTTGTTCTTTGAACCCATTTTTTTTTTTACAATATATCAATATTAAATAATAAATTAATTAAAACAAAAAATAAAAAGTAGGAAATTAATATTTAATTTATGGCAATTATTATTTCTTTTTTTAATATTTTGACTTCAATTTATTTCTTCAATCAAAGTTGATGCAGCTCAAAGTAATAAATGAAAATACCTTTCACCAAATTTTTGTTTGCACATTATTCCTTCAATCCAAAATTAAAATATGAAAAATTAGTATTTAACGTAAAATATATATAAAGGAAATTAAAAGAAAATATAATCATATCCAAATAAATATCAAAATCATAAAAGTAAGTAAAAAATATTATCTTTTCAAGAAAAATAAATAGTTTCATAAGAGTATTTTGGTTAAAAAAATTAAGCACTGTTTTACAATATTCATTAAAGTTAGGGGGGTTTATAAAGAAGTCTTATTTTATTTTATTGATGGGAACTATGGCTTCTTTCTTTAGAAAAAAAATTCTCCCTGACATAATTTTTTCAGTAATATCTTGAATATTTGAAAACATATAATGAGTCCTTGAAATAGAACTCGCTACATTGAATATCACAAAGATACGTCTACATGTTTATATTTAAATGGTAGGCCCCATGTGTTTTTAAAATCAGTTATTGTGGATTCCTCGTAGAAGCAATGGTGTTAGGGGTTTAAAAGAGATAACTTTATAATTCATTATACGAATATTATAAAGAAAAATACACAGAAAATCTGACTTCGTGACACGTGTCAAAATTCTACCAAATTAAGAGAATTGTGTATAGGTAGATTTTAGGTAAAAAAAGATACAATTAAAAGAACAAGGAAACCTAAGATAGTACAATCTCACAATGGGCCCAACAAATGCTTGCATGATTGAACCAAAGAGCTAAGGACCAAAAAGAAAAGGTTAAAATAGTGAGGACATGCATGCATATGTCTGCTCAGCCCAGCCCTTTCTCTCTCTCCAGGCTGCGATCCAATTTATGCGTTTCCTGATTTACAGTTTTTAATTTGTTGTTTTAAAGTAACATTTCAAAATTAACCCAAACTTTTAAAAATTGCTACTCACCGTGACCAAAAGTGTGATGACGGTCTATTTTAATTAGTCATATTCAGTTATAATATTTGCAATATAGACTATGTTGTCGGTGGGTTTTTTATCATGTTGTATAGTTTTTTTGAATTAAACTTAAAATTTGCTTTGAGAATATAACACTAATCCAAAACTTTAATAGCCGTTTAACCTAGTGGAGTACCAGAAAAAACAATAGTCTCAAGCTGGTGAAAAGGAAAAAAAAAAAATATATATATATATATATATATATATATATATAAGGGCCGGTTATATTGACCCCACTTTATTTTACCCCACTTTTACCCCGGTGAAAAAATTGGTTATAAAAAGCGAAAATTCAAATTTCAACCGTACGGATGGAATATATATGTTTTGAATATGTTGTAGATCAATTTTCACAGGAATTGGAATTGCCATCATGTATTATCAAAATATGTATTTATATGTTTTGATGATACATGATGAATTTTGATGATACATGATGGCAATGATATAATATTCCGATTCTTGTGAAAATTGATCCACAACATATTCAAAACATATATATTCCATCCGTACGGTTGAAATTTGAATTTTCATTTTTTATAACCACGGGGTAAAAGTGGGGTAAAATAAAGTGGGGTCAATATAACCGGCCCCATATATATATATATATATATATATATATATATATATATATATATATATATATATATATATATATATATATATATATATATATATATATATATATATATATTGAACTTTCAAAACTTGTTAGCAAGTTTACCATAATGATGGAATTTTTAAAGTCATTTTTGTTTGATTTAGAAATAAAATTAGAAGTGGATTAATTTGACAATTTTTAAATTCTTTTGGGCTAGTTTGAACATCTTACCTTATTTCTTAATAATTTGTTACTCTTTTCTTCTTATGACTTTATCTGGTTATTGAACTGGAAAAAAGTTCATTCAGCATAGAGACACAATGCAGGCGCCCTATTTTGAAACTATATAAGTGCATAACATGTGTTACATATTTTGAACCTACTGCTACTTTTAACACTATTTGCCACAGTATTTTTAAGCCACTTTTGTTGCACAATGGGGCTCCGTTTGACACCAAGTTAAGGCGGAGATTTTCTTTTGTAGGGTGAAGAGGTTATTCTTCCTTAACTCTACAATTTAAAGTGATGTTTGGCAAGATGCATGAGATAAAAGTTGGGATAATTTTCAATTTAAAAATAGAATATGTGGTAAATGACCAAAATGCCCTCCGAGATAATAACATTAGAATTTCAGAAATTATCTAGAAAATAAACTTTTTTTTGGTGTAAAGTTAAATCTCTAAAAATTCCTTGTATTTTTTTTTTATCTTCTCTCTACTTCTTGGTTTTCAATATTTTAATCTCCATTTTTTTCTCTAATTATTTTTTATATTTTCGTTTCGGCATTTTTTTTCTCATTCTCTTCACTTGAGAACTCACTTCTAAACAGTGTTTTAAATGTCGTGATATGTCGCCAATAAGTCGTCGATTAGTCTCATGTCGGTCTCTTACCGTCCAGATAAGCTTATGTCGATTGCAAAAGTGGGTCAACCCGACGTTGACCGATTTTAGATGACATTTGACCGGACCCGACTTTGGGCGACATGATAAAAAAATTATTTTTGCTTGGCCCATTTTTATTTTATGTTGTTAATTTTGGACAATTATGTATTTTGTTAAGTTTTAATTTGGATTTCGGTGTGTAATTTTTTAATTTGGATTTTGTTCTATGTTATTTGAACTTTAAAGGATGATATTTCTATTTTGATTGAATTTAAATTATGATTATTTATATTTTTATGTTTATATTTTAATGTTGTTAGATTTTAAAATTTTAAAAGTATTATTGATAATTTGTAGTATAGTATTTCGGGAAAAAAAGTCTGAAAGTCAAATTCAACGTTGACCGATGCACATCCGATAAATCTCCGATTAGTCACCTTATAACTAGTCGGTAAGATTTCCGACGTGGTCCGACGTCCGACATTTAAAACACCGCTTCTAACCATTCATTTTAAATCTTTTCTCTATCTTTTTCACCATTTTAAAAATTAAATCATCCGCTATTATTTAACATACAACACACCACACACCACATACCAACACACACACTAACACACCAACTGAAACATAACCCATACAATTGTGATCTCAAATTAAAGGAAAAATAATGGAGAATTTAATAGTATGATCTATTAATGGAGAAGATAAACATATTAAGAGTTATTTGAGATTTGAGAATAAAAAAGGTAAAAGAGAAGGAATATAATTTTTTGGGAAAGAAAGAGATGAGTTGGTGAAGAGAAAAAAGTCTTGAGAGTAAGAAAATAATAAAAAAAGAAAAGTGAGTGTTAAACAGAGGACATTATGGTAAAAAAATCAGGATTAAATGAGGAGTTTTGTTATCACATCTCTTAACATGGGTTAAAATTTGAGGGTTAAATATGAGTTATTTCTAGCTATCTCTCTTCTTTTTTTCTTTGTTTGGCGGGGATTACAGGTATAAAACTAGTTATCCCTTCCTTATATGGAGAGGCAAAATATAAACTCTAATATAGAAATATGTTAATAATTTTATATTAACATATTTTTTTTAACGTAAGTGATAAAGTACAATGTATGACTATAAAAATTGTGAGTTCAAATTTTATGACATCATGTTTTTTCTTTAATAAGCATACAGTAATTGTTATTCTAAAAAATATGTTAATATTAAAAAAAATAGATATGTATAGATATTTTTGATAAATGTAAAGATATATTAATATTAAAAAAATATATTGGAAATTTCCAAATGTATATACCGAATATTCATATTTTAAAAAAAAGTTTCGGTTTCTTTTTTCACCACTGTCACTCTATATATTATAGATATGACGACGCACTGATGCAAATAGAGGTTTTAGCGGTCTTGATTCTTATTCATACTTTCGTAACATAAGAGATCACATTCTCATTAGACAACCGATGTGAATTGCGATCGTGAATTTTTTCTTTTATATACATCAGTAACCTTAAGTAATATATACTCTTTCTGTCAGGCAAAAATATGGCTTAAAACAAATTGCTTTTTAATTAGCTTTAACATCTTTATGTTAATTATAAAAGCTGTAAAGATGGCTACAGTCTTTACGTGGAACATGTGAAATAAAGTGCATTTTCAATCTTGATATACATTAATATAAAATAAAGAACTTTGTCTCCACCATTTAATTATTTAAAAAGAAGTTTTGTTATAGAAAACTTGAGTAAAAAGAAAGAGTTACTATTGTCAATAAATCAATCTAATACTAATTATACAAATTAAAAACAATTAAGGGTTATATCAAAATCCTACAATGGAAATTGCAAATAGACCTTTATAATATAAGAAAATATTCGGAGCGCCCGTTTAAACAGCGGCATATACATTTATAACTTTTTAATTACCCACTAATTAATCTAATTAAAAAATAATACAATTTATATATTAATATATATTTTTTGTTTATTAAATATATCTTTTTTAGAATTCTGTTGTATCTTTACGAAATCCTCCGTGAGCTTACTAGTTTAGGTTTCCTATTTCTGATTACAATTAGATTCTGAGCAGAAATGACAATACTACGTTTCAGTTTCATGCTTTAATTATTACTCCTCATGAAATTACCCCCACAAAGTACTCAAAAGAGATTCAAACATAAAAAGGAAGAAAAAGTTAAAAATCTCCAGTGTGTTTGATGGCAGGATAGACAATCGTACTATTTATTGGGTCCCTTTAGAGAATCTGAATGTTCTTTATTAAAAAGTAATATGGGAGATAAAAATATAATCTAATAAAAAAAACAATTGTGAATAATATAATTTTCCTGTCGTGGCTTGTCATTTCTACACATCATTTCATTTCCATCTGGCATCATCATGATTCATGAGAACACTCCTCTCTGAGTCCGAATCTCATATCATTTGTATGGGGTTGTTCATGTATACATGAAAATGTTTGTTATTTATGTAAAAGAAGTGAAAATTACTTTGTTTATTGTAAATCACATCATGGGATTTCAAATGAAAAGAGAAGAAAACACGGAATCATAAAAGCAAGGGAAAATTGTTCTCTTCTGCAAATGCTGCCATTCTGTAAGCGACAATAAATAATCTATTATTTATCTACTTTCTTGTTTTGATATCAAAATTTATCTCCAACAGTACTCCAGCCAGCTGGACCCAACAAAGGTTGCTTCCCTTCAATTCAATACATGGTAAGCCATCTTTCTAACGGCTGTGGATTAAAAAACAGTATCTACCGTTTCAAGCTTTTCCTTGGATTTAGTACAACTTTTTTTTTTCGATGGAAAGCCCGTAGGCTGAAAAACATTACAATTAGAAGATTGCAATCAGTACAATGTCCTTACATAAAATTCACATTAGATGATTACATATATTGATCCTCAATCGAGAAGAAATACCAACCGAAAATTCGGCAGTATTTCATCTCAAAAACCACCATACCATCATACAAACTAACAAACCCGCCCACAAAATCCCCCCAAATATATGCACCATACCCACAAAAGAATACAACCACATACAAAAGTCACCTTACAACAAATATACATAGCTCCAAAATTACAACATAATTACAACAAGCCCCAAGACTTAAATAAATCCATTGATTTACTTACTTCACTTGGAGAGATAAAATTCGGGATAGAACTAAAATTTTGAGTAGTTTGATTAATCCGAGCAAATTTCGCCAATTGATGAGCTATGGTAAGTTTAACGCAAGAATAATAATAGTACAACAAAGCTGCATTATATATTCTTTTACATACTCTTTCATGTAAATTCTAAGATCCACACAAAACTTTGTAGAGTCTACGGAGTTTTTTTGTCCTACAGATGTTGAATTTAAAAAGAAAATAATTTATAATGACCAAATTGCCCTTATATTTGTAACATGATAAGTAAAATAAAAAATTTAATTATTAATTATATTGTATATTATGTAATATTTATATATTTGTATATAATTATATTATTCATTTATATTTTAAATTATTAGTATTTTAGTATATAATTAATATTTATATTAAATTAATGCATTGTAAAGTTATTTTAAATGATATATTAAATCTATAATTAACAAGAATCGTTAATTAATAATTTAATATATTATTCAATTAATAATAATAAATTTATTTATAATTATATAAGTTTATATAAGAATTAAATAATATTAGAAATTTAATTAAACCATATTATATTATGTTATATTAAGCTAAAATTAGAATTAAATATATTTAATTAAATTAAAGTTAGATATACTTAATTATTGTTATTATTTTATATTATATTTTTATTTATATATGAATAGTATTAATAATTATATTGTTTTATATTAATTATATATAATAAATTATTAATATTATTTATGACTTATTTTATATATTACTAATTTATTGCATTTGTTTACTTAGATTATGATTAATTAAATAATAATTAATATTAATTAATTAATTAAAATTAAAATATTATTTTATTAATATATAATAAGCAAGGGTATTATGATAAAAGTTTGGAGGAATAGATGAGGTGTATAATCTTATAACCAATAAAAGTAGTTATAATCTTATATCCATTATACCTTCTTATTTCATCATTTTTCTATGGTGTTTCATCATTTTTCTATGGTGTTTGGCAAGGTAGAGGGATAAGGAGACTTATACCTTGCTTATCCCTCATCCAAACGGGGCCTAATAGAATATGTTGAACCCTTCTCAAAAATGTTGGAAATTGAAACATAGTGAGACGCAATACACCCTTTCCAAAACGTTCCGAACTATATTATCTTACCAAAGCTCCCACACGTAATAACCTAAAACTTGCCTAATCAAGAAAAGAGTACTTCTAAACACTACATTTCCCCTTACTCTCAAGCCTAATAACATTTAGTAGCAATACCAAACCTATATATACATTACTAAACTCAAAGTTCATCTTAATAACTCATCTAATGACCTCACATTCTATTTTCTTCCGCATCTTACAAGCGAAATGCGAATGTAAATTCCCTCAAATGCTAAGGAGATCCTTCGGGTCATCCAACCTTACAACCTCAGCCGTCTGATCAGATAATTTAACCGTATCTTTTTCTTTTTCCACATCCTTAATTTCCGCCGGTTGAGGGAGGTCTGTCAGGATCTGAACGACCTCCCTCATAGTGGGTCTCTCCACGCTCTGTTCTTCCACGCACAACATCGCAACATAAAACAGATGTGTGGCCTCGTGTAATGAGTCAGTTGGCAGCCTGGGATCCAAGATTTTCGACAAGCCTCCATCTTTGCTAGATGCAATTGTCGTGCGGACCCATTGTACAATATCGATTCCGTCTCCAAATTCTCCGACTGGCTTTTTGCCAGTTACTAGCTCCAGCAGAACAACTCCGAAACTATATACATCGCTCTTTTCGTCCACCTTTAGCGTGTATGCATATTCTAAAAAATAATAATTATTAAGTTTAGATTAAAAAAAAAAGAGTTCTTAAAAAAAATCATTTAAATATAACAAAAGAGAACATTAATGAAGTCATACTTGCCCAACTTACAAAGTGGCCCATGAATGTGTAACTATAGGAAAGCATTCCCCTACATTATTTAGGATGATTCTAAATAGAGTATTCTTTTAAGATATCAACTATTTTCTGTTGCAAAAGCACCCCTTTGAAAGAAAAGGTGAATGAGAAAATATCCTAAAAAAGCAAAAAAGAAGAGAAACAAACACTATACCAAGAAAAAGGATCAAATCTAAGCACGTCCACATATAAAAGCATATCAAGCACGTCCACATATAAAAGCATATCATCCCTTTATAAACTTTATACAATGTATGAAAGCAATTATTACTACCTTAAAACAATGAGATTTTTGCACGCCCTTAAAAACTTTCCACATTTGCACTTACCCCACAAAACACTTGAATAAATTACATACAACTTTATCATTTTGCAACTACAAAAGCTAGATGAATTAATGGATCATACATTCAAAACCAAGTCGGTATATTTTTATCCTACTACATGCAAATGCATTATTTAAAATGAAAAACGATACACATAAAAAATTGCAAACAAAATTACCTGGAGCGATATATCCATACGATCCAGCAATTGCTGACATGCACTCCGATGCTCCAGAACCCCTCATGAATTTCGCTAGCCCAAAGTCCGCCACATGCGCCTCAAAATCTGCGCTAAGCAAGATATTATTCGACTTGACGTCTCTATGCAATATCGCGGGACTACAATCGTGGTGCAAATAGCAGAGCCCCTTAGCAGCCTCCAAAGCAATCTTATATCTCGTCTCCCAACCCAAACAGGCTCCACATTTCTTATCCCCGTTCAAAACCTCTCCAAGACTGCCGTTTTGCATGTACTCATAAACCAAGAGGTTGTTGGCTCCGTTTGAGCAAAACCCTAACAATCGCACGATGTGTCTGTGCCTAATTTGGCCTAGGGTTTGTATTTCAGCCTGAAAACCGTGATCGTGAGTGGACGAGTTGTGTGTGGGGAGTCTTTTAACTGCAATGTGGGTCCCGTTTGTGAGCTCCCCTTTGTATACAACCCCTGCCCCACCTTTTCCGATTATATTTTCGTCTTTTATGCAGTCTAATATTTCGTCGCATGTGAAGTCTAATCTTTGAAATGCAGTTAGTTTATAAGCTCGCATATCAGAAGACTGTTTCAATTGGCGCGCTTTTATTATGGCTGCTATCGCGAAGACTATGGAGGCTATTAAAAGGCTTATTACTATCATTAGTTTTGAGAAGGAGGTTATGATGTGATGACGTGGCGAGTCGGGATTGGTCGGACACGGATTTAAGTAGGGCCCGCATAAATTAGGGTTTCCAATGAATGAGCTGGAGTTGAAGTAACCGAATTGACCGGTTAAAGGGACCAAACCGGAGAGTTCATTGTACGAAAAATCAATGGAGGTTAAACTTTGCATCGTGGAAATGGATTGAGGGATGGGGCCCACAAGGTGATTTTTCGACAAATTTAAGTAATTTAAAATCCGCATGGACGAAATTTGATTTGGGATTTCACCGGACAAATTGTTGTTGCTCAAATCTATAAAGGTCAAAAGTTTGCAATTTGAAATTTCGGGCCTAATTTCGCCTGATAAATCGTTATGATTTAAGTACAATTTTGAAAGTTGACTCAACCGACCAATAACGGGTGGGATCCGCCCTGTTAACCCGTTATGATCTAATAAAAGTTTTTGCACACCAATAAAATTACCGATCGCTTCGGGTAATTCACCCGTTAATTTATTATTTGATAATGCAATTTGACCTAAAGAAGGAGAGATTTTTGAGTTTCCCGTATTTGGGAATTCTCCCATAATTAAATTATCTTGCAACTCCACCTGCACTAAATTAGGTAGTGAAAAAAGCTTAATGGGTATGGATCCATTTATGTAATTTTCTCCTAATCGGATCCGGGTTAAAGATTCGCATTCCCCTAATGAATTTGGTATCGGTCCGAATAAAAAATTACCCAAAGCGATTAACGTGTGAAGCTGGTTATTAAAACAGAGATTTGGGGGCAAATTTCCTGTAATTCGATTTGAAGATAAATCGACCAATTGTAATTTACCGCTCGTACCGAGCTGTTGCGGTAACGTACCAGTAAAATTATTTTCCCACAATTGTAAAACCTCCAAATTGGGCAAATCGCCGATGAAATTTGGAATCAAACCGTGCAATTTGTTGCGAAATAGGTTTAAAAGTGTCAAATTTTTCAAATTTGAAAATGAAAAAGGAATTTCGCCTGAAATCAAATTGTTCGAAAGATCGAGCGATTTGAGAGAACTCATGCCACTAATTTCAGAAGGAAGATTTCCATTAAGTTCATTCACTTGTAAAAACAGAGTATCAAGGTTCTTAAGCTTACCGATTTCTCTCGGAATCTCTCCAGTCAAACCACAACTGGCCATGTCGAGTCGCACGAGATTACTCAAGTTTCCAATCTCCACTGGAATTCCACTGGAGAAAGAGTTAAAATAGCCCAAATAGAGTTGCCTAAGAGTTGTGAGGTTGAAAATCTCTGAAGGGAGATCTCCAGTTAGTTCATTACCAGATAGGGCCAAGTACTCTATCTTGCTCCATTGTCCATACGACCTTGGTATCTCTCCAGTGAAAAAATTACCTCCTAAATGCAAGTGTTCCATCTCCGTTAAACCGGAGATACCCAACGGAAGATCTCCAGTCAGGTTGTTGTTATACAGGTCCAGCACTCGGAGGTTGGTTAGTAGAGAGAGTTCAGAGGGAAATGATCCATTGAAGAGGTTGTTGGAGAGGTTGAGGTACTGAAGAGAAGGGAGCAGAGAGAGACTCGACGGTACCGGGCCGGAGAAGTTGAGACTTGACAAGTCCAGTGATGAAACATGGAGTACTCCATCGGAGTCGGATGAGCAATGTATGTAAGGCCATTGTTGACATGGGTTTGGAGAAGAAGAGAGGTTCCAACTGGAGAGAGGACTTGTGGGGTTTGAAACGGAGAGGAAGGCTTTTATAGTGAGAAGAGCCGTTGTCTCCTCCGGTGAGGTGGCGGAGGTGGAGAGAGAGAGGCGGAGATTCAGAAGAAACAAGAGTGAGAGCAGCATGGGTGATATCAAATTCATTTTTCTTGTTTCTGTTGTTGGTTTGTGAAGTGTGAAGTGTGAGTGAGAGAGGAGAAAGACAGGTTTGAAGTGTGGGTTGATGAGGTTTTATATTTGAGTAAATTTGTGAGTATGTCCTTGTTCAATATTGAAATTTGGGGAACTGGGTAAAAGGGATTCTGGCAAAATTCTGTCAGCAGAGAAAAGTTCATTAGGAAGTCTGATTAAGAGCAGGTGAGCAGATTGTATAATATTTTATGTAGTTAACATATCCATAAATTGATAAATATGTGAAATCATAAACGAGAGTATAGAGTAAAAAAAGATATTTGGCTCGAACACTCAATTATTAGGTTGAGAAAACTGTGCTAAGTCTGAGTACAAGATTGAAGAGATCGCATCAAAAAAAATATTTGAAATTTTGTTAACAAAAGAATAATATCACAATAAGGTAATACTTATTTTGTAAATAAACTTTGTATCTTTCTTTTGTCAAATTTTCATGAAAGGCTAAGTAGTTTAATCGGTTATACTTTCAAAAAAATAAATAAAATAGGCGATACTGATTAACTTTTGTTCATGTATTCAGTTACGGATCTTAATAAAGATTAGAAGGCAACCGCCTCCTAATTTTTGAAGATCTGTTATTGCATGTATTAGTATTAATAAAATGTTTTAGTTGTGTAGTATGCTATATTATCTTGCTATGATTTTGAAAATTATACAAATGTCTTCACCATGCAAGTCCCACGAAAGATCCTTAAAAAAAATCAAATGCCAAACTCTTGTTATATTTAAGATCTACAAAAATGTTCACACCACACTTTGAACAAAAGTTAAATGTATCCTATCAATTATCATCCACCTAAAAAAATAATATATCATATAGGTTGTGTATCACATTAAAAATTTGATTCAAAGAAGTTCAAATGAAAAATGTCAAACGGAAAATGATATGACAAACTAAAATCAGCATATAATTTTAGGTCAATTTATGTCAACTTCTCTTTTTGCTCAAAATTTTTAAACACTCATCTTGCATGATTTTGAGAATCTGAACCGTAGTTGATCCAGCTAATAAATAAAATAGCAAGAGTCAATTGAACATGAAGTTTCAATGCAGAATAGAACTCACTATTTAATTTGAGATTGTGTTTTAATGATTTTAGGTCTCAAGACAATTGAATAAAATTCAAAAACCTAGTCACCAGAGACCATAATTCGGCCCCAAAACTGGCAAAATATTGTCCCCTTATGTCTCTAGTTTGACTATTAAATTGGATACTATGTGTTGAGAGTTGTGGATGGTATGCAGAGGTCCAAAACAAAATATATTAATTTGGAATTATAATTGTGTAGAAGTACATAAATTCACAAAGAAAACTGATAAAATGAATACATCAATTAAATTAATATTTTATTAGTGATGCTCTATACTACCTTACTTTGGAGAGGTTTTCTATTATGAATACTAGCTTTCATTTGCGACTCGAATTATTAGTGACTGTTAATATATGCATCAATGACTTAATTTCTACTTCAGTCATAACAACTAAGACAAATGTATTATATTTGACTAAAAATAGTTAAGATGTTTCTTCACGAAAAAAAAAATTAAGATGTTAGTATGTAATATTTTGATAAGTGACAAATCATAATGCAGACTAAATTAGTATTAGACGATAAATGCAAGGTATATTTCCACACTAATTTGAATATGCAGAAAATGCAATGGCCTCAGAGAATCAGCTATGTATCTTGCACACGAGTGGAGTGGGTGTCAATATACAGGGATCAGGACTCTGTTCCATAGGTTCCATAACCTGTTAATTAATGAGACTTAAATCTTCATGTTTTTTTAATTAATTCATTACAATTGACGAGTTATATTATGAACCATTGACCCCAAGACTGGCTCAACCTTCATGGTTTTAGAAAATGAAACATATTTATTGAATATCATCAGACACAAAGCTTATGTGTTATGAATGCTTTGAAATCTACCAAAAATAATTATGTAACATTTAATGTTCATCGGTCAAAGCTTGGTTTAAATATACATATCTTTGATCACAATCCCCATAAATATATCACATAATTCAATGTTCTTTAATATTTCATTGTATCCGTAAACTTGAGATATTTAAATAGGTCTCGAAATATAGCCTCCTCTATATAGGGTTTTTAAATAAGTTTAATTTGAATATTTTTGTACGATAATTATATATCATCTTCATAAAAATAAAATAGAACTGCTCAGACAAATGGCCTTTGAGAGTTGTGGGCTTGCCTCTATGTTTTTCAATATTGAATCACAAAAACGGGCTGGGCTTTCAGTTTCAATTCTCATATTTTATATTACCGTTGGAAGTTTTCGAAAGGAAAAGGCGCCTTTTGGAATCAAGCCAATCTGACACGTTGGATTGGATTAACCTCTCTTTTATAATCAGTTACCACCTTTGAATCGCTCTCATTTCCAACTATTCCAAGAACCCAAAATCTTCAGAGAGAGAAAAGCTTACGAAAATGGCGTTGTATGCCTTTTACAGGGCCTACATCAACCAAAATACGAGCCCATTTCCAAAACCCTGTTTACTTGCTTTACGTGTGCATGATACGTGTCTTCTCCCCCAATGCTTGATTCTCAAAGTTGATGGCGTCACATCATGGACAAGTAACCCTCATGATGAAATTAAGAGATGCACGATCGAAATTAGAGCAATTAATCTTCCACGCATTTGGAATTGTAATTACATCAACAAGGCAATTGGCGTGATTTACTTGAAAAATGATGCTTGTGTTCCTTTTGGAGGAATGAGGGGGCATTTGATGAATATTTCAGATTCTTTGAACTCTACGGCGCCTCCTCGTTTTGCAAGAAGAAAAACAAAGGTTATTGAGATGGTTGGTAGTAATAAAAACGGAGAGAATGATAAAGAATTAGGGTTTGAGATGGTTGGTAGTAATACTCAATTGAATGTTTGTTGTGTGATAATTAGGGTTTGAGTTAAGTAAAAAGAAAGAAAAAGAGAACTAGGTTTTAGAGAGATGAGTTGTGTTGTGATAATATGTAGATGGATTAGAGTTTAGTAGTATGTATGGTCTGTTCTTTGTGTATGTATGATTCCGTAGTTTCAACTTTCAATTTGGTTGAGTCAGTCATGGCCCAGTCCAAAGGAAGTTGTCTTGTAAAAAAGAAGTCTGATTTTGTCAGATTATCTATATTTAATATTTTATGTTTTATCATTCTGATTTTTTTTGATAAAATTTTCATTCTGAATATTTATGTTCCAGACTTAGTTACTACTTTTCAATTGTAATTCAATTTTTGACACTAATGAAACTTGAACAAAATATTCGACTATGAAATCTCAGAAATAAGTATTTACTTATCATTTGGATCATGATCATCTTTAAGCTTACAAAATTTAGTATCACGAGGATAATACTCACGCTACACTGAAAATATTTGAAATGGTCTTAATTGCAAAAGTGTAGAATCATAATCATATCATGTTGCACCCAATGCTAAGAATTGCAAACGATGGAATTCCTTCCAAAATCATTATACATTATTAAAAGTATTTATAATTAATTATAGAAAATCCAGTTTCCAAAATTCAAATATTTGTATTCATATTTCGAAAAGTACAAAAACCTTTTATATAATAACCTATTTACTCCAATGATATATTGAAATTTGTGTTTTATCAAAATTTCTCAAAATGATCAAATTAGCCTTCAGAACTTAAAAATCAAGAAACAGAATTCTAAACAGAAACTAGGGATGTCAAATTCTGAATAATAATAAATTCAAAATTTTATATATTACATCCATCAAATCTTTTTTTCATTAGTTATCTTGTATGTTTGACTATTAAAAGAGAAACAAGAGATATATTTGATCTTATATGGGATAACTCCATAAGATACGCTAATTCTTTGAACTTTTTCTTTTGTAAATTCGATGATAGTTGCAAATGGTTTATAGCTTAATTGGTAAAAACATTTGCATTGTAGCAAGAGAGATTTAAGTTCCGACAAATACAATCACATAATATATATTTAACAAAATCTCTCAACCCAATGGATTGAGCCTAAAAGAAATAAATTCGATAATAGTTATGCTTTCGGATTTAGTGTTTAGTGGTGGGTTAATTTCTTACATGTATTGTCGAGTTTGGAGATACATTTTCTAGCCTAAGTTAAGAATAAATCTTATAGGCTGATCCTAATTAGGATAGGATACAAAAATATCTCCGAGGAGATTGGACATTGGACACCAACAATTTCAATTTTATTTGGCTCAATCATCATATTTTCTTTCTTTAGAGGTGGCAAACAAACCGATGGAATCAAGTGAGATCATGTTTCTTTATTTTTTTATTTTTTTTTTAGATTGTATTTTTGGTTATTTTGGATTAGATTAATACATAATACATATGGGTCATTCGGGACTCGAGTTATTCGGATTGGGATTAATTATATTTTAAATCAAATCTCTTGTTGGATGGACTTGTGTATAAATTACTAAATTTAGACCCCCAAATTAACATTAATATGCCAACTTAGAAAAGATTCTTGAAATAATGTGATTCATATATGATAGTCAATACCAACCCATATATGATGGTCAATACCAACTAGGAATCAAACTTCTGAAAGTAATATTATCAAAAAAAGACAAAAGATGATAAGAAAGGGGGGATAAATACTAAACATTGACAAAGAAATGTGTTATTCTTTGTATGATAATTGATAGTCAAATATAATGCAAATGGCTCATAGCCTAAATACTAAACATTGACAAAGAAATGTGTTATTCTTTGTATGATAATTGATAGTCAAATATAATGCAAATGGCTCATAGCCTAATTAATAAATACCATGTGGACCAATAGATCATGAGTTCAAGTTCCAATAAATACAATTATATTTAACAAAGTTTTTCAACTCATCAAATATAGATTCAATCTAAAACAAAAAGATGGTCAAATATAATACCAACTTCCAATTAAAAAAATTTGATGGAAAACTAGGAATCAAACTTCAAAAAGTAATATTGCAAAAGAAAACCAAATGAAAAAAGGAGGTTAAATATTAGATATTGACAGAAAAAGCAGTCAAACTCAAACCAACTTGCACTTTGTTGCAACAAGTGTATTTTGATCCAACACGCTCTCTGACAGAGACAAATTTTTGAGGTAAGTGATCATTTTCATGATTCATCACTTCTTTCATTCTGATTGGTATATGTACGAGTGAAATAAATATGAAATAGATTTATGAACTTATATGAATATTGAGATGTGGAATTAGCAGAATATTTTTAATCCACGTGATTAAATTGTGACATGGACTTGCAAATCATTTCAAATTCGTTCGAACAGACTAACTTATTCAGAGAATAGATCTTTTTTTCCAATTTTGCGAAAATGAAGTTCATGCTTATCTTTGCTTTACCAGCTAATTATCCGAAACAACTAAACAAAATCTTTTATTTGAATTTGAACAAAACAACAAATTCTAACCAATCTCAAAAAATATAAATCAGATCCTTTTCGATGAATCTGTTCCTTTTTAATGATCACTGATGGTCCAATGAAGCTTCCAGTCAGCTAACTACTGATAAATCAAAAAATCAGCACAAAATAATACCAAAATAGTTTTATCTACACTTGGAGTATAAGCATTTAGCCATTTAGCACACACAACATAGGAATCATGAAATGGTGCATGTATTTAATATAGACGTGATCCATCAGAAGATCAATGTAAAACACCAGAGCGGGAGCCGTTATTATCCAAGCTGACGTGGTAGAGTCGTGTTAAGATTTCAATAGTGTTAAGACACCTCTCTCTCTCCCTCACAGTCTTTCGTCTCTATCCAACAATCTTGTACACATACTTTTACTTGACATTTTTCTCGTGTTCCTTTCTCTAAGTTACTTTACAACTCATCTCTCTCTCTCTCTCTCTCTCTCTCTCTCTCTCTCTCTCTCTATTATTCAAACAAAAATATTCTGCTTAAAAAGGATTTGTATTCAAGAACTGAGAAGGTGGTGATTTTTTCTAGTAAGATATAATAATACAAGATTTGGTGTTATAATACAGTGATTTGGGGAGTAGCATTTTTTCCTTTTCATTAATCCTTCATTTTTTTAAGAATTTTATATTTGAGAGAGAAATTAAGAGAAGCCATGTTGCTAAGGAGAAGACTCGCCAGCTCTGTTTCATGTAATTCCCTCTTTGCCAAAGCACTCGAGGTATATGTTTCAGAAAAAAAAATATTCAATCCAAAGTTTTTTTTTCTAAAATATGTATGTAATATTGTATCGACTTAATTTGCATTTTTTTGACACTAATATAACTAATAAGTTTGTGCAATGTAACTTAGTCATTGCTAATAATTATTTTTTTTGAGTTTTCATTGCTAATAATAATTATTATTAATTAATAATATTCCAGTACATGCATCAATTGATAATAATAATAATTATTATTATTATTACTATATAGTTGCAAGGCAATAGTCTGGCATCAAGACATGTGTCGTCCATGCAACAAGCAACTAGGTTGGACTCAGACAGGTATGATATCTTGTTTGGCCTAAGTAATGATGATATCTTTTAGGAATTTAAATAAATATTAAAAAAACTTGTTTAGAAAAAATAATCAATTATATGTATTTTGGTTATATACTGATGATCATGATCAGTGACAAAGCTTGACCATGTATATTGGAGCGGTCAAAAAAATTATATTACTATTAATTAATACTGTTCAAAATTTTGGGGAGAGTAGGAGATAAGTATATAGAAATATATGTATAATCATTAAAGTACTACTAATATATATTGCTTTATCAAAACTCTCGGGAGGACCGTGACTCCTCCAATCCATGTAAAAGCTCTGCGACATTTATCATTTTTTGTGTGCAATTTATATTAAAATAAGGAAGGGTTTTTTCTCAAAACATAAGTTAAAAGAAGACCATTGTATTAAATATTCCAAAAGTTATTCTGCAAAATCAGAAAAATTAACTTTTTCCAACTCTTTTGTAGAACACTAATTTATGTGATAATATTTTCAAGAATAGTTCTCAATTGTTTGTATTTACTTCTAAATTTCTAAACTATATATATGCTCAAAATTAAATATAAGGGAAAAAGTAATTTTGAATTCTAATAAAAAAAACATTCTAAAATTAATTTTACTGTAGAAGTTTTGTAGTTATCTACGGAAGTCCTAGTGGCATCTCGATCCAATATGCAAATATAAATTACTTCATTCTTCATCTTAGTCAAAATGAGATAATGTTATTCTTCATGAGATAAATGAGATAATATAAATCTACTCAACTAAGCTTATGTATAATGTTATTCTCATGAATATTCACGAATTTCAATTTTTTATTATAATTAAATTTATAATAATGTAACAGGAGCGACGAAGAAAAGGGAGAAATCGATTGGGACAATCTTGGGTTTGGCCTTGTGCCGACCGATTATATGTACGTCATGAAATGCTTGAAAGACGGTACATTTTCACCCGGGGAACTCAGCCGGTACGGAAACATAGAACTCAGTCCTTCTGCTGGAGTTCTTAACTACGGCCAGGTCGAGTAAATTTCATAATTACCCATTTCAAAACCTCGAAATATCATATATATCCGTGACAAAATCATGAAACCAACAAGGCAATAAATATCACAAATGCCAATGTTGTAATATCACCAATATGATTAGTTTAGTACTAAAAGTTGTCAAAATTAATATATTATGTGGTTAAAATAAAAAATATATATTATTTTGGTGCATCCATAAAATAATTTATCCAGAACTATTTTCATTAATTATTGGATCATTTTTTTTTAATCATTAGTATGCCATTTCTTCTTTATTTTTATCTTAGTAGGGCGTATATGAAGGTTTGAAGGCGTATAGAAAAGAAAAAGGAAGCGGATTTCTTCTCTTTCGGCCGGACCAAAATGCAAAAAGAATGCAAATGAGCGCCAAAAGGATGTGCATGCCGAGTCCGTCGGTAAATCAATTTGTTCATGCCGTGAAGCAAACTCTTTTAGCTAACAAACGTTGGGTAAAGCGTTGTTGAATTAAATTCTATTATTTTCTTATGTGTAATCAAATTAAATTAGCATTATGAACTTTATCTATTGCAACTTTTGAGTTGTGATATTTAATTTTGTAATGATTTTATGAATTAATGAGTAACAATGGAAAAATAATTCACTCCGCGATTTAAGGATTCGTCATCTCAACTTTGAGGACTAATATAAGTTTCGAGTTATTTACGTAGTTAGATTAGTTTAATACCATTACAACTTAATATCTCATTTTGTGGTTGAGTCTGAATACATGTCAAGATTGTAACACAGTAACAAAAGTATAATTTCGAAGATATAAAATTGTAATGTGATATCTATTTATTTAAAATTTATTTAGGTACCGCCGCAAGAAAAAGGATCTCTATACATAAGACCACTTTTAATAGGGAGTGGTCCAATTCTCGGTTTGGCTCCTGCACCTGAATACACGTTCTTAATCTACACATCGCCAGTCGGAACATATTTCAAAGTATGCATAAATTATATTCTTCCAAAAAAATTTGCTACAATTGTGAAATTTATTGAAGTTGAATCGATGTAATGAAAGTTTGATTGTCTTTTAATTAGGAGGGAATGAAACCAATAAGGTTGCTTTTAGAGGATAAAATTCACCGTTCAAGTCCCGGTGGGACAGGAGACGTAAAAGCAATTACCAATTATGCACCAGTATGTCAATATTTTTCTTAATGTTTTTATATTTATAGTTTTTACATGAAATGTAGTTATTTTGTTGAAATGGTTTCATAATTTAGGTTTTGAAGGCTCAAATACGTGCGAAAAGTGAAGGGTTTACGGATGTGCTATATCTCGATTCGGTTAATAAACGATATATTGAGGAGGTCTCATCTTGTAATATTTTCATTGTCAAGGTAAATTCTATTACAATTCCTTTCTTGTTTTTGTTTGTTTTTCTTCAAAATATTTCTAAAAACAAAGTCAAGAACTTGATTATTTTTGTATTTCTATTTATATATAGGGTGGGGAGATCTCAACACCAATTACGAACGGAACAATTCTTCCGGGAGTTACTCGCAAAAGCATCATTGAAATTGGTCGTGATTTTGGTTATGAGGTTAGTAGCAAAATGTCTTAATAACTTTCTTTTCAGGGTTTTTTTTTGTAAGATTTATTAATAATTGCAAAATTGGAGCTGAAAGAAAGAGAAGAAGATTATGGTGCCGACTAAAGATTTGTTAATTAAATGAAGTCAGATACCTATAAATTAAATTGAATATAATTTCCTACTTTACTGAACACTCAGAAATTATTTGTGTGCCACATTATTGTCCAAAACATACGATGTTTTTCATCCAATAACACATACTTATTTTGTTCTATGTAAAATCCAAAATGTTATTTTGATGGAAATATTATATTTAACAAAACTATGATATAACATTATATAATTTTAGGTTAAAGAAAGGCCGGTTTCAGTGGAAGATTTGATAGAAGCAGACGAAGTGTTTTGTACCGGAACTGCCGTTGTTGTTGCGCCGGTTTCTTGCATTAAATATCAAGGCAAAAGGTAATGAAATAATTTACTCATAATTCACAAATTATTACGTTTCATTTCATCCATTATGCCATTTTGTGCATGGATTATATCATTTTCAAAAGGTACACAAAAAGTACACGAAATTGTGCATTACACAACAAATTGTACATATAATATGTTATATTATTCAAAATAATGAACTCTCATATGCCCACATATTATGCAATTTTATAGTATTGGAAGATACAATATAATATTTCCTTAGTTCATATATTTATCGATTTTATAATGTAGGTATCAATACAAAACCGGAGATGAAACAATATCAACAAAATTATACAAAGCTCTTACTGCCATTCAAATGGGCCTTGCTGAAGATAAGAAAGGATGGACAGTCGCTCTTGATTGATAAATAATACAGATTTATGGGATTAATTGTAAATAAGCGAGTCAAATTGAAGAATAATGTTTATAAATTTGTAGATTTTATCAACTGCTTTCAAAGGGGAAAGATTGCGGGTAAATGAAGCCCTTTCTGTAAATATTATACTTTCTTGAATTCTGTTATGATTATAATTAAGCCAGAATTTTTACGGATAATTTTAATGTTTTGAGTTTTGCAAAGTCGGTTTAATATTTAAACTTCATGGGAAGTCTAAAAAAAATCTGACAAAAAATTGTAGATGTTGGAACACTAATCCCTGTATTATAACTTGCCATCGCATTATTTTTTAGAAAAAATATATATATCATTTTCCATTATAACTCATGGTACCTAAGACAACCCATTTTAATTTTTAATTTTTTTAAGAAAACGCTCAAGAACAAAATTAAATACATTCTTTAAAGACCAAGAGATAATAGCAAGCAAGTCCAACCATTTAATAGTATTTACATCTTAATTCTTAAACCTCAACAAAACGCGAAACAAACAAGACACAAAAAAATGAACAAATCCCACATATGAACCCGGGTCTTTCACCACATAACACACCACCAACAATAGTAATTACCGACTTTAGTACTACCACTACTAAGTTTTTATTGTTTTTTATTTTAATTTAATTTAATTAATTTTTTCAATTTTTTTATTTGGTTGGAGGAGCACGATAATAAGCGGGCACCATAGCTGGGAAGAACATTTGCCTGACTCCTTCCGCTTTTATTATCGGAAATATAATTCCACATGCAGACTGAAAAGAAGAAAAAAAAAAAAGAGAATAGTTAACAAATTATTTAAGTGGGATTTAAGATTTACCCCTACGAAACCACAAAATATCACGTATACCCCTCTAGAACATGAAAAATGCACAAGTAAAAACTGATTATGAGAGGGTAATTTGAGAATATTTTTTTGAAGAAAATAAGGAAACAAGACAAAGCAATATATGTAATATTTAGCATGTTTTGTGAGCATACATGATATTTTCTATTTTGTTCGGTACATGAAATAATAATAATAATTTGTGATTTTTCCTCCTCCGGCCTCATCGCCCTAAACTCTTTAAAAGAGTGCAACTTGCCCCTCAACTATTTCTTGAGCACTTTTTTCCCCTCCATCAGCTGTTAACTGCCGATGAAGTGGGGCAAAAGTGCTCAAAACCAAGAGTTCGATAAACAAAAGCGCTCAAAAAATAGTTGAGAGGGCAAGCTGCACTTTTTTAAAGAGTTTAGGGAGCAATAGTAAGCTTTTTCCTAATAACAACAAAAACAATAATGACTTACCGAAATCAACCTCGTGCCGATCCACATGCCCTTGACCGTGGGGAAAGGCACGACGAGTCTTCCAACTCCATAAATGGCGACGGCGAAGAAATGAGCGACGAGGGAGAGGGGGCGGGGGTTGAGGCCGGAGAGGAGGGCGATGGGGCCGGCGGAGCAGACGCCCCCCAGGGACAGGTAGTCGAAGCAGGCCTGCCGCATCTCGTTGCGGGCCGCGTCCGGGGAGGCAGAAAAGACCTTGTACAGGGCCCCCGCCAGCGTGTTTATTGTCGACGCCACCGGCTGGGAGAAGAGAAAAGATGGTGGTTTAGGGTTAGTTAGAGATGTGTTAGATTAGAACAACCCAGGATACGGGGATAAGATATGTCTATTTAATATCAATTCTAGAAGGACTGAGGATGAGATATGTCTTTTTAGTATCAAATTTCATGTATACCCCTACAAAACATCATAATTTCACATATAGCCTTGTAAAAAAGTGAAATATCACCAATACCCCTACGAAATCATCCATTTATCATGATATTATGGTATTTTTAAGTTTTATAGGGGTATGCGTGAAATTATGAGGTTTTGCAGGGGTACACGTGAAATTTGGCCATTGTTTTATTATTTATATATATTTAACTATTTAATGTATATATAGATATCAGTTTCTGATCTACGAGATTCTAAAAATTTGTCATTACAGAAATATCTTGAACAAAGTACTTATTCATCATATTTAGTTGTATAATCAGTTGTCTTAAATTTAACTTCATATTCTAAATGAGCAAATTAACCCCTCACCTTTCTGAGGGTGTAGAAGGATTCCAAGTAGGTACACAGCTTCCCGGCGTCGTGCAGATTCCTCAACGGCTTGAGCAAATTCCTCAGAACCACAATGTCGGAGAGGGCGACGGTCATGCCGCCGCCGGTGAGGGGGTGGCGCATGTTGAAGGCGTCGCCCATGAGGAGGGCGCCGGGCGTCGGGTGCGGAGCTGCGGGCATGGAGCGATTAGGGTGGGTTCTTATGTTGCCCTTCGTGATTGCTCCGATGAACGAGTCGTAGATTTCCGGCGGCAACTTGTGTAACAAAAATAACAATAATAATAATATTAATAAAATATAAAGTAATGAAGTAGTGAAAGTAATGATGATGTAGCCCTTGATTTTGCAATTAACCCTAAAACTAAAAAACTTATGCTTGCTTAGCTAACTTCACCCTAACTAAACCTATATTAAACTATATAAGCCCTAAACACTAAATACAAGACCAAACCCTGGAATTATACAAGTCGTTTCGCAGCTGATTGATAAGTTGGCGTACAACAAGACCAAACCCTAAAGTCACCCTAGACCCTAAAATTAGCCCAAACACTAAAAACACCTAAATTTCAACCTACCTGAGGGCGACCACAGATTTAAGATAAACAATAATTAAAAAAGTAAAAATGACAAAAATACAATCACAACAAAACAGTAAAAACAACAGCCTAACATAAATCAACAAAGTACTAACAAAACCACAATCGTAATACAATCATGTCAGGCTAGAATGTTTTTCAACCTACCTGAGGTGCCACAACAGGAGTTCACAGTTTTCCAACACAAAACCCTAAAACCACCCAACAAACCCTAATAAAACCCCTAAAACGCCCTAAATTTAATTTGTACCTGAGGAGCAACAACGGTCTTGAGATAATCGGCCATTTCGCCATTAGCTATAGAAGGCACCTTCTGGCCGGGCACGTCCACCAGGCAGCGGACCTCGGTGCTGCTTATCGGGTAGAATAAAATCGGGGAAGGATCCGCTAATATAACGTGTCCGTGGTTGGGAAACGGGAGCTTGCAGTTCTCCAGAACCAGACCCACAAAGCACGACGGCACATCAACCTGTTGAAAAAAATTAAAAAAATGAAAATGTGTAATTTAATGAAAATTTGTGTTATTTAATGAACTAATTGGTGGTTTATTCATGATGCAGAAGCAATGTAAGTATTTTTTTTTTAAACTAATTGTAATTGGGTCTAGTTTAAACATTTTGTGTTATTTAATGAACTAAGTGCTGCTTGATGACTCTTTGGACATGATGAGGCCCAAAATGGATTATAAGAGACTAATTTAGCCACAATTAGGTCATTAAATGAGACAAAATATTCAAATTAGACCCACTTAGTTCTTTAAAAGAATACAAAACATTAAAAGTAGACCCAGTTAGTTCATAAAGAAAACAAAATATTCAAAGTGCTTTTGCATCACGAAAAACCACCCCCACAAAACAAACAAAAAAAGAACAAAAGCACGTTAAATTAAAAATATATATATTTTTTAAGACCTTGGGAGAGCAGAGAGCACGTCGGAGATTAGAGAAGCAACCGTCGCAAACTATAGTAAGAGGAGCGCGAGCTTCCTTAACGGATTCCTCTCCATTTGACTTTGTTTTGTAAAGCACACCTTTTACGGTTCTGTTTTCTTCTAAAAGTGAGGTCACCGTGCCTTGCTCCACCTTCACACTTCAAAAAAGAAAAGGAGGTTGAACGATTTAGTGTCTGTGAGTTTGCAATTGAGCCCCAAAAAGTTCGAATATTGCAAAGTGCGTCAGTTGTTTGACGCTGGTAATGTGAATGTGTAATTATGCCTTGATTACGCCTTACGTTTGCAATTGGAATGAAAAGAATTACGGTAAGTTTGCAATTGAACCAAGAGAATTTTAATATTAGCAAATTTTGCATCGTTTAATAAATCTTGGTCGTATAAACATGTAATTATGCCTTAAAGTCCCTAAATTCCACCCAATTTAGCAATAAAACAATATAAAAATAGAACCAAATGAAGGAAAATATAACCACAATTTGCAATTATTTGCCTTATGCACTGCAATGCAATTATGACCAAATTAAGTCTGAAATCCCCTCAATTGTGCAATTAAACACAAAATCAGACAGTGTTGCAAAACTAAAGTAAAAAAAAAAAGAGTGAAAATAAATACTTTGGTAAAGAGGCGACTTTCTCTCTCATGCGCTGAATGAAACGTCCGTTGTGAAAGCTGCGGCCCGCCACGTCAGAGTGGAATTTCTCCAAAGGATAGGGTAATTTTGTATTTTTACCGTTTTTGAATAATGCGTAGCCCAAAACCCTTTGTGCGTCTATTTCCTCCACACAATCTGTTTGTTGTAAAAAGAATGAAAAATTACAAAAAAGCCCCTATATATTGGAAATTGCAAAAGAGATCCTACATGACTGAAAATTGCAAAAAGAACCACTATTCTTCAAAAGGTTTAAGACCGGAATGAAATTCCTCTAAAAGGATAGGGCAATTTTGTAATTTTGCCATTTTTGAATCATGCATGACCTAAAACCCTATCTGTGTGTGAAGAATAAAGACGCCAAATTTGCACACAAGTCGAAAAGAAAAAAGATTATCACTGAATCACATATGAATAGGAGTTTTAAGTGTGTAAATGCCTGAACACTATAATAGATATTTTAGCAAAGGCTACTACTCTTCTAAAGAAGGTTTTTCATGCAATTTAAGTATAACATAAGGTCCTTTTTCCAAATTTCCTTTCTAACAGAATAGTACCTTGAAAGAAAGGTTTTCATTTCATTGCAAGTTATTTCTAACATAGGATATTTTTCCAAACTTCCCTTCTAAATAAATTCCAAGCAAAGAATAAGAAAACAAAAGTACCTTCAAAGCATATATTTTTTTCCTTTCTTGCAATTTTAAGTATAGCAAAGGTCCTTTCTAAATTCCAAACGAAGATAAATAAATAATATAATATAATATAATTACCTTGAAGCCCTAATTCGATTAACCTAAGGTAACCGCCAGGCTGTAAAAGCTCTCCAACAATTCTATCAGGCTCTGTTAAATCTCTTTCTATCACATGCACTTTTCGCCCATCCTTTAATAAAAATAATAAATAAATAAATAAATAAATAAGTAAATTTAAGCGCATAAATTTTAGGGATTTTAATGATATTGATGTTTTCAAATCAAAATCGATAAAAGCAATATACAGACTAATAAATATATGAAATAAATAAATAAAAGGAACATATGATTTGCATGACTGAAATAAAATAATATAATTTATTGTGTGTAATTTTGTTTTGATTTGTTTCTAAATTAACACGTCGAAATTCTCACAAAAGTCGAAGAAGAAGAAGATTTAATTGGGATCAGATCCACATAAAACACATGCAAAAGGTAAATTGCAGTTTAAACCCTATTTTTAGCAATAATACAAAGGTGGCCCTTGGAGTATAATTTAAAACACCAAGGTTGATCTAACTTCACCAATCAAATAACATAGACCAGAAAAAAAAAACAAATAAATGGATAATAGAAATATATAAATTAAAAAAAAACTAAAACACTATCGTAATATTTGTGCAGGTTGGGACGACAAACTATGATCCTGATTCAGTTTCTTTATTTATTTATTCAATTATTTATTTATGTCCTATGTTATTTGCTTGATACATCGATATAAACAAATTATTAAAATCTGAGATTAATTAAAATCCATTAATAAATTTATTTCTGCTTTCGTCAGGTCAAAATTCCCTTTTTGGGGGAATTAAATGATCAATAAACCGTGGAAATTTTCCTCAATTATAGTTTAGGATAAAAATAATTAAATTTTTTAATATGTCAAATTTCATTAAAAATTTAAAACCTCAAAATTCTATATAGAGTCAAAAGGAAACATGTTAAATTAACAAAGTACATATCCTTAAAGAAATCAGATCCACAAAAATCACATGGAAATGGAAAACTACAATCCAACCCTAGTATTTATCAATAATTCCAAATTGACCCATAAGACTAAAATTTGTATCATTCCCACAAAAATTAAAAAACTGAAGCATTACAAAGGGGAAGAAAATCAACAAAAAGGATGTTTCATTTCAAGCCATGAGCAGTCAAAAATAGGCACAAAAGCAAATTCTTAACAAAAATCAGATCACTGGTCAAAAAAATCAGATCAAATATTATTTGTTCAAAACCGAAAACGGAAAAAAAGACCAACTTTGAGGGATCAAAACGCAATTTTCCCTCCGCGCCCCCTCAAAGTACCAAACAAATCAAATTCAAGACTCATTCTTTCCTCACTCCAATCACCGACAATCAGGACAAAATCGATTAACGCAAAACCCAAATCCTAAACGGAAAAAAAAAACATCATTACGATAGAAAGCAAGATTCAAGACTCATTATTTATTCATCACTCCAATCACCGAAAATCAGGACCCAAAATCACAATCAACCCAAATCCAAAACAGAGTTTCAACAAAGCATCATTATTCATTACCTGAGCAAGAGTATACGCAAGCGCAGAACCAGCAACGCCAGCACCAACAACTATAATATCAATCCCATCACCGCCTCCCTTCTCCTCCTCCTGCCCCACCTCCACCTCCGCCTCCTCCTCCTCCGCCACCTCCTCCCAAACCCTCCTCCTCCTCTTCCCCCTCAACCCCACCGCCAAAACCACCGCCAAAAAAAACCCAACCAGCACGCCCCACAGGAGATTACCAATCTCCATCACCATTGCCATTGCCAGTTCACCTCTTTCTCTCTCTCGTTTATATTCCTTGTTTTGGTATTGATTTGATTAAGTTTAAGAGTGTGAGATTGATTAGGTTTATTCAAGCTGTACTGATTTGTTTGTTTTTCTCTTCCTTCTGTTATATCAGTGTCGCTCAAACGCCACGTCAATATATATATATATAACCTCAAACATTACATTGTTTTGTTGTTAATATCCCTTTATAACTATCTATGCAGAAGGTCATTTTTATAAGAATAAGGCTAGATAAACAAATCAATTTCGCAAACAAACTAATTTGACAAACCAATAACAAACGACTGAATATGAAAATTAATTAATGATTTTTCTTCTCTTCTATTTCTGAATAAGAATTGAATAATGTATGACGTGGAGAGAGATGCAGAAGCCACATCAACCGTTTATCAATGATTTGTCAAATTGGTTATTGGTTTATTTATGAGAAAAGTCTATTTTTGCCTCCTCAACTATTGAACTAGCTCATTTTTTGTCCCTCAACTTTTTATTGGTCCAATTTTAGTCCCTCCATTATTTAATAAGTGCATTTTTGGTTCTTCCATCCGTTAAGTGCATATGTGTCCGTTAAATTTGACACGTAGGCAATGACGTGGTATTAGTAACGTGACAAATGTTTGAAAAAAATAAAAAAATTATTAATTCCCTTCTTTTCTTAAAATATTATTTTTATTAAAAAATGTATATTTTTTATGCATGTTTATTTGTTAAATAAAAATTAACACGTTATTGTGTATGTGTTAAGAATATATGCCACATCATTGATTATGTGTCATATTTAATGGACACTTAAGCACTTAACGGAATGAAGGACCAAAAACCCACTTATTAAATAGTTGAGGGACTAAAATTGCACCATAAAAAAGTTGAGGGACTAAAAATGAACTAATTCAATAGTTGAGGGGGTAAAATTGGATTTTTCTCTTTATTTATCTAGCCTTACTCTTTTGATAATTTTCTTTTGAATGTATGAAACTATGCATGTGTTTTGCGTAACGGGTGGGTTGGAATGATTGAACGACTCGTTATACGAAAGGACATTAAATATGCTGCCACTGAGGCGCTATATTATATTGTTCTTCTGTGACTGTTTCGGTATGGTTTTGTATGTAGCGAGTTAGTGACAGATTTCCTGCTTTGAGTGTATAAATCTATGTAGATGTTTCGTGTGGCGGGTCAGTTTGAAGAATTGGAGGACTTGTTATATGGAATGTAATAGAGTTTTTTTAGAAGGAAGCTGATACTGTGCGACGGTATTGTAGCGACTCTATACAAAAATTGAAAAAAACATATAAACTGAAAACAAACAATATATAAAAAATTCATTCGGTAAAACAGTATATATTTTAAAAAATAAAAATAATATATAAAAATATATAAATTGAAAATAAATAATATATAAAAATTTATTCGGCAAACAATATATATTTTAAAAAATAAAAACAATATATAGCGTACATAAAAACACAAAAAACATGTGATGATTTCTCATCTCTCTTTTTGAAAAGAAGAGGTAACAGTGGCGTCCTTACAGGTACAGCTCACCTGGAGTTAAGAGGTGGGGACTTTTTACAGATATGGCCTTATATATTTCATTATTCTATTATTGCATTATTGTACTTTATTGTACTTTTTGGACTCATTGTATTCAATGCTGTGAAAAAAAATTACTTGGAGAAATGCTAGAAATATGTTGAAGTAAATCTTATTGTATTACTGTTCTTTCGTATTTTTCATTTAACATAGTTGCATATGGGAATGTTTGATTTGAGATATTTCAAGTTTTGTGGATATCTCAAGTTCATCAATATGATAATACATGATTTTTAAAATGCATTTGAGTTGTTTGATTAGGTGTATTTTTAAATCGTGTAAAAAAGAATCAATTGTTTAATTTTTGAGGTAAATCCGGTATTTCAATTTTGAATAAGTTAGTTATATGATGATTATTAGGTACAAAGGATTAAACAAGTATGTACCCTAAAATAGGCCTCACAATTCTATTTGAATCACAATATTAAACATATTGCTAAAACCGGTATAAAATAAAATTTATCATACATATAAAATTCTTGTTTATTAGAATACCAGTACAAAATAAAACGTTACAAAAGCAAATTACATATCAAAGAAATCAAACGAAATTATCGTTTTTTCTCCTTTTTTTTTCATAAGATAAAATATCCAAAAAGTAAATAAATGCAAATAAATATAAAAAGAAATACATGATTCATCAAGTTCAAAAAAAATGCTAAAATGGAAGTTCTTACTTAAATTGCACAACTTCCAAAAGAACAGAACAATAAATTAAGGGATCTGATAGAGCACGACGGTAGTGTAGCACGACTGTTCACGACAGATCGAATAACAGTATATATAATTTATTTTCTAATAATAATATTTACATAACAGTATATATAATTTATTTTCTAATAACAATATACATAAAAAGTGAAAACAATATATAAAAATGGGAAAACAATATATAAAATGAGAAAACAGTATATAAAAGTAAAAAAAATAAAAAATACACAAAGAATAAATAACAGTATATAAAATGGCAAAATAATATATAAAATGAGAAAACAGTATATAAAAATGGAAAAACAGTAATCTACAATGCCGTCGTGCTACAGTCGTGTTACAGCGCCATCGTGTTTGCACATTTCCCATAAATTAAATGCAAAGAGAGGAGAGGAGAAAAATTAGATAAGTTGTTGAATATTGGGTTGAAAGAAGTTGTTGTAAAGTTATTATCCTGCATTTCGTTCCGTATTATAGTTTACAGGATTTCAGTGTATAAAATACATGATTATTTTAAGGATGCTGATATTGCACGCCGGTTTTGGGGACGACTCATGCGCGACGGCTGACGTGGCAGGCGCCATGTCAGCCAAAGTACGACGGGAGCACGACGGAGCTCCACCCGGCGCCTCCCATCTGAGCATGCAGCGACGGGAGCACAACGGACGGAGCTGGCTGCTCAGATCTGAAAACAGGACGCGTGGCGAAAATAGTATATAGATATCATATAATTCAAACAAATAGTATATATATAGCAATATATAAACAAATATATAATTTAGACAAAACAATATATATATATATATATATATATATATATATATATATATATATATCCAGAGGGTCACGCTCTGGCGGAACTTGTGATTTTTTCATTTTTGTTGATCCCCGCCATTTGGCATCCGTAAACACTCTTAATTAAGGAAAAAAAGTCAGTTCCGCCATAGGGTTTGACGAAACTGAGTAAAATTCATTTTTTCAGGTTAAGCTCTTAATTTAGAAGACCAAATTAACTCAAAAAATTAGGAATTCAACAGTTCTACCATACCCTATGGAGGAACCGTCTATTTTATATTTTTTTTGCCTATAAACAATCATGAAAATTTAGCCAAAAAAAAAGTTACTGTTCAGTTCCGTCAGACTCTTTGATGAAAACGCTAGATACTTAATTATTTTCAAAGCAGTACCATCTGATTAATTATTCTTTGAAAAAGTGATACTTTGAGAGAAAAAAAAAAAGAATTTGACGATTCAAACAAATCTTTTGAAATTTAATGTTACTGGGACAAAATATAATAAACGTCCAACAGATCCATTCGTGCTGTCAGTTCAATGAGGACCATTGATTCTGTCATATGGTAATGACAGAGGGCAAAACCGTGTCCTGCTAATGGTTTGGAATTGTGTGTAGAGACAAATGTGCCAAGTGTAAAATCTTGGCTCATTGATTTTTTTATTATTCCAGACATGCATTTGCATAGGAATTTGTGCTAAGTATAGTGCTAGTGGGATGTTAAGATAATAAGATTAAATTAATGTGTGATTGTTTTGTTGTTTTGTTGAAAATGTCATTTTCATGTGAGATGCATGGCAGCATGAGTGTATCCATTTGTGGGTGAGGTCTTTTTCTTGAGGGTGACATATATCTAAGCAAGTTATTTTTTGAAACAACGTATCCAAATTCCAAGCAAGTTCCACATTAATTTTGAATTTTTCATATGTGGCGGACCGGGACTTGCCCTCCTCCTAAGATTTTCAAAAACATAGTATATATATATATATATATATATATATATATATATATATATATATATATATATATATATATATAAGTACTGATTTATTGAAGAAAATTTTAAAATCTATATATTTTTATGTATTTATTCCCCTGCCCCCCTCCCCCCCAAATTTTTTTATGCAATGTTAATGTGTAGGACGGAATTTATTTGGCCCCCATAATTTCTATCAAGCTCGGCCGCTTTGCTAATTAATGAAAACTCATAGTGGTATAATATTATTATTATAAACTATAAAATTTAGCTCTTTTATCCCTTTTTCCTTTTTTTAAATGCTTGAATTTTTATTTTTTGATAAAAATATGTGCACGTTGAATTCAGCATTATATGAGATTGTTATTAATTAAAAAAAATGAAATACTTGAATTGTTTATGTATTCAGTTGGATGGACATAAGTCAGTGCCATCTAATTTCTACTGTACTATAATTTGGACATGTTACCGTCCGGTGACACGTGTCCACACCCAAAGTTGTTATCAGATCTTCTGTGTCATATCTCATGTAGAGGAATATGAAATAGATACTCTCCAAATTGGTATATGACTCACTACACAATTGGCTATTTAATAATGAGTTTATTATGTTTTATTCTTTTTTCTTTTAACAAATAACCTTAACTTCCAATTTTATTACAAAAGATCCCAATGTATATATTACTCATGTTTCTCAACTTCACAATAAAATGGCATGATTGTTATTTCAATCAAACTTGAGGGTATTGTTGTATTGTCAAAACATACCGTTGAAGCTCAATTAAAACATTATTTATTTAATGTGATATGATAGAGTTGCACGGTTAAAAAAAAGGGACCAAATTGCGCCCATTGTATATTTAACAAAAGATATTTATATAATGAGTAATACAATGAGTATATATTTTTAAAAATGTATATATATATATATATATATATATATATATATATATATATATATATATATTATAATAGTATGAGTATACAAAAATATACTATAGGAGTTTCAAAATTACATATAAAACTTTAAAAAATTTGCAAGTAATTTTACAAGAATTTCTTTATGACTTATCTATTTTTTTTTTTGAGTTATCAAACTTTGAAATAAAAAATCATTTTATCATTGAGTCGAATTTATCATTGATCAAATTTTAAGAAAATATAAAAATAATCGAAAGTAGAAAATATATTTTTTTTTTTTTGCACAATCATGAATGCAGAGGTCGTCCTTTATATAATGACCTGTATATAGGGCATTATTTTTCTACTGATGGGATTAGATAGTAATCACAAGTGGAGAAAACCACAAAAAGAATGTTTGGCATGGTGAATCTTTTTTATTTTGTGCGACTAAATTTGAAGTGAGTCATGCAAATTCTATGGACATTTTGACTGCTCCATCACCTTTAATGATATATCTAGCAATAAGAGTGAATGAATTTAATATAAAAGAATAATAGTTTCAATAATAACATCACAATATGATTTTTAGTATTATACTATTTTTATATGATTGTCACAATAGAATATATTATAATCAGAGATTCCTTACATGATTTTTATATTTTGTAGAGCTTCAAATTATGAATAATTTTATTTTTGTCTTCATTAATTTTGTACATGTTTCTTAGTTTTTTCATATCTTATTAATCTATAATAATATATAGGATTATTCTTAATTACTTTTATCTGTTCCTACAAATAAAAATAAAAAATATAATATTTAAATAAACTACATTAAATGCATTCCGAAGCGGAGCGAGTATCTCACTAGTTTGCTTCCATTTTAGCTTTTAATTTTCACAGAAGCCTTCTAACTTTTAGACTTTTAGTCCTAAATAAATCTCCAAGTTTTTTTTTTTTATGAGAATTGCTCAATAAGCGATCGATTATTGTTACTTATATTAATAAGAAATTGCAATTACAAGACAATAAAGGAAAAAGAAAAAAAAAAATTAGACAAACAAAAACACCCCAAAAGGGTTCTAGACATAAGGCGACTAATTTCCACTTGTGCATCATCACATCAACGACATCATTAGACATATGGACTATGATTTCACCCAAGAGAAAGACGGCGTCAATAACGCCACGGCTAGGGTTCCCCGACAATGAGAAGATGGCACACATAAGCGTCATGACTAAGGTTTCGCCGTAATGGAATATAGCACCTAATGTCGCCATGGCTAGTGTTTCGCCCGTAAGACGAAGATGCACCCGATGGCTTCGTGGTTCATTTTCTCCATATGAGAAAGATGACTCCCGATAGCACCACGGTTATGATTTGGTCACAAGAGGAGGATGACTTCCAAATAAATCTCCAAGTTTAACTTATTATTTCATACAAGCTCCCCAGTGATATTCAAATCATGTAAATATATTTTCAGGCTATATATTTAGTATTTCAAAATAAATTTATTTCAAAATGAGCTAAAATTTTGTTGAAAATAAACATCAAAATTACGGGGCTTATTGAAAATAAAAAGTTTATTAGAGATTCTTCTGAAGTATTTCGAAAGTTCAAAGTAGGAGATGTTTGCAATATTCCACAAAATAATTTTCTATATATAAGTACTAGAAACTATAGGAGGGTTTTGAAAATTTCCCCTTTACAAAACCATACAATTAGATAATTTTGCATATAGCATATCTAATATATATATATATTTTATCTAGTGGGAGATAATAAGCAATTTGATAAGACGACGAGCATACATTCAATTGCCTCGTAATAAAATGTCGTGTTGTGTTGTGTCTACTTCCTAACCAACAAACAAAAATATAAATATAAAAATAATCCTTTGATTTATTAGCCTCACAAAATATGTTGTGTTGTGTTGTGTCTCATCAAAGTTGTGCAATTAATATTTGAATTATCATCCTCGCAAAGTCACAAGATAAGATGTCTTGTGCCTCATAAAAGTTGTGCAAGTACTTGCCATGTTCATTTTGTGGTTGAGAGTATAGATCTCTGTTGTTCCATATCTTTCCTCTTAATGCTATTTATTCATTGTTGATATTTTTCATATTTGATCCTCATAATTTTTCAAATATTCAAAATAATCTAATTTTCGCTTACTTTCTCAAAACTTAGTTCCGACTTTAAGTCTTTCATCACATAAAAAAACATGATTCCAAATTCCACATCTACTATTACTAAAGAGTTTATGAAATTGAAATAGATTAATTTTAACATTATAAAATCGACCACACATAAGAAACATCTTTCTAGAAACGTATTAAGCATGATTCAATGATTGTCATGCATCCCTCATTTTATGTACTCAATTACTTGTAAACTATGTTATGATTGTCACAATATAACACATGAACAAAATGAGAAACTGATTCAAAGCAAAAAAAAAATGAGACCAACTAATTCAAAGCCCAAAAATGAGACAAACAAATTGAAGGCAAAAAAAAATGAGACAAACTAATTCAATGAAAAAAATAATAATAAACTAATTCAAAGCCCAAAAAAAAGACCGAACTAACTCAAAGAAAAAAAAAAACAAGACAAACTAACAAGAATTTGAAACCATTTAAAGCATATAATAGCCCTAATTTTTAATAAAAACTTCTTTATTTTTGACAAGTGATTTTGGTGTCAAAATGTATCTAAATTGAAAAAAAAAATGAAGACAAAAAAATTTAGAAAATTTGCAAGGAAATAATAGAACTTGACTAAAAATGCACCAAAAGAGAAGCCCAACTAATTGAACTACAAATTTTTCTCATTTTTCACACGACAAAATAACTATTTATTATTACAAAAAGTGGCTATCGTACAATTTTATTTTACATTTGGATCCTTCCAAAATCTCACAGGGACTAACTTGCAAAAAAAAGAACAAAATATTTAAGAAACTGGTTGCGCATTATTCCATCTAGAATAATCATCATTATCAATTCTATTAATATAATAATATTGATTTTCTTTTATATAAGTTATTCCAGACCAAATTCCTCTAACTAGCAAAATACTCAAAAATACCATGCTTCCAAATGTGCATACCACCTAAATAAAAATAATAAAAAAGAAATAAAATTATGATATAATTTTAGCTTCACATATTTGATGTATGCAATAAAGATAAGGAAAACTTTATACATAAAAAAGAGAAATAAATTAATAATACCTCAAGAAGGCCTTTTAGAATCCAAAGGAATGCAAGAATTAAAACCCCATTTACTGAAAATTTTACCTAATTTCAAAAATACAAAAGAAAATTAAATTAATTAAAAAATAAATAATAAAAAATCGGCACTGAATTGTGCCATACTCAACTCATGCTCAATTGAGTGTTGAGCCTAATTGTAAATTAATTTGTTGGATAATAAATAAATTTAATGTTGAATAAAGAAGAATGCAATTATATAATCTTTTCTATATTTACTTAAATAACATAATATATCAAACTTTATTAGAATATAAAATTCGCAAATCTTTTTAGTGCTACGAAATATGAAACAAGAAACAACTTTTTGGCATACGATACAATAACATTTGAACTTCCTTTTCATAATCAAATTATCAACAAATCACTAGCCAATTCCAAGCAAAAGACCATTAATTAAAAAGAAAATGGGCATAAATGCACAAAATTTTCTTGACATGTTCAATCTAATAAATTAGCACTCACAATTGCAGTCCTAATGTGGAAATAAATCGAATTTCAACTTTATTTCACAACATTAACAGATAAACTAACGACTATTTACAGAGATAAAATCACAATTGGATACATAATGATAACTAAAAAATGAAAAAAAAATAAAAAAATGAAAAAAAAATACCAATTTGGTGGAGATAGAAGGGGGAAGAACAGCTCTGACACCTCTCCTCGCCCTCTTAGAAACCTTCTTAAAAACATTCTGCAAGAACTTCACCAACAAATCCAAACTCCCATCCTCCTCCTCCTCCTCTTCCTCCTCCTCCTCATCTTCCTCAAAACACTCATTTCCTTCTCGATTAAACTTGGAGGGAAATCCGTCGGGCGTGAATAATACCGAGTCGGATCGTCTGGAAACGGATGCTTTGAGATTCGCGCTGGGGATGGATCGGACGGCGGAGGGAGGCGGAGGGGTTGATCGGACGGTGGAGGTGGATCGGAGAGGGAGAGTGAGGAGAGCGTAGGAAGAAGAAGAAGTTGCCATTGTTGGAGAGGAAGAAATAGGAAAGGAAAGGAAAGGAAAGGAAATGTTTGGAATGGGTTTTTAGTTTGGGGATGGGTTTTGTGGGCTGGGCTTTTATGGATTAATATGGTTTTGATGTAGCAAAAAATATATGTATGTATTTAGAATCAGGCCTATATATTTTAGAATTTGTTAATTTTTTAGATACTATTTTATTATGTATATAGTATTTATATATATTATTATATTATTATTGTATTAAATGCTGTTTGTTGTGTCTTTATTATATTAGGGTTATATATTGTTTTGTTATGCTTATATAGTGTCGGATTGTATATGTGTATATATTGTTTTGTTATATTTATGTTTTTTTTTGTTGTAATGGTAATTATGGCGCACGGTATTATAATGCGTATATATTATTTTATTATATTTATATATAAGATAATTATGTATGTTTGCTATTTTATTATAATTATAGTGTGTTTTTTATATCTTTTTATGCACTTCAAACTTTTTGTTACTTCTTTTATATTTATATTGAACATGCAAAACCTAAATTTTCATAACAGAAAAAAAAATGGAAGATCACATCATTAGTAACTTAAATTGGTGTACATCAAGCTTCATCAATAACCCATTAAACAACCAAGATATAATAGTAAGCACTGAACAACATTCTTCTCACTGTGCAAGTGCAATGCTAGTTTTCTCAAATTAAAATATTTTTGAGGACATGGAGGTAAAGGTGGAAGTTAGGCACCCAAAACTGTACAATATTTTGCATTAAATCTTCGGTCTAATTTCATGTCATAATTAATTAATCATTCACATTTTTCTCACTCCTCCTTCATAGAATCTACAAATTTAATAAATCGTAATATTTAGATAAACATTTATACAAATGTATGTATGTAAAATAAAAAATGGAATAATTAAAATTATACCAGAATTATTTATCGCATTTTGTTGTGCATTAGGAACAAATCCTGCCTGAAACATGTTTTGGAATTCCTCGTCCCAAGTCCCAGGGACCTAAATGCGAAACATCATTAAAATAAATCAGAGTATAAACAAATAAAATAAAATAAAATAC
Source organism: Juncus effusus (assembly GCA_027726005.1). NCBI lineage: Eukaryota > Viridiplantae > Streptophyta > Magnoliopsida > Poales > Juncaceae > Juncus > Juncus effusus. Next base: position 9,041,281 of record CM050904.1, on the reverse strand, counting down.
AAAAGTATAATAATATAATAACATCAAATTCTACGAAAAATAGTATAACATTACCTGAGGAATTGTAGCGAAATGAGGAATTGCGCCATGTTGCAATTCGTTAGAATTTGGAATATTGAACAAATTTCCACCGTGATATATTTCCAAAGGGTCCACCGCGTAAAAATTAGAATTTACATTGCTTAAATTGGGTATTGACCCAAAATGGAGAGGGTTTCCATTTTGCTGACAAATCATCTGCTTTGAGTTAATTTGATCTCAAAAAATGTAAAAACAAATTATAATAATAGTATAAAAAAATGAAAAATGCGAGTATGGTATTGAAATACTATGCTACAATTTATTACATTTTTTGCTAGAATCTCCTCAAGGTCAAAATTCATTTGTGGGCAAATCGCAGAAAGCTTCATGGACAAGAACTACAAAGTCAAGAAAAAACATAAAATTAATAATAATTATAATAGTAACAACAAAATAATAATAACAATAAAAAACATTATTATTAGTATTAGTATTATTATTAGGGCTGAAAACGGTTCGGATATTACCCGGACCGGACCGGATCCGAATATCCTGATCCGAATAGAAAAATCCGCATCTGGATCCGGGTCTTTTATTCGGATACGGATCCGAATACGGTATTAGATTTTGGTGTAGGATCCAGATCCGGATCCGGTTAATATCCGGATCCGGATACTATTCAAAAATGGGTACCCGTTTTTTGACCCATATTCTCAAATACGGTATCTATTTTTTGACCCAAATTTTGAATTCATTGAAATATCTATAAATTTAGTAATACAACATATTCAAATAGCTATAAAACTAATAATTATAATTTAAAAACATAATAAAATATTATATAAATGAAATTTATGATATTTTTCAATGTTATCAGAACCGGACCGGACAATGACCCGGACGAGCATCGGGTCACTAGTTCACCGGTCAGACTGTCGGGCTGACCGGTTTAACTGCTAATTTTTCTTACTAAAATTTTAATATATCTAGATTAATGAAAATGTAACATTGAACAGGCCAATGAAATTAAGGAAAGATAATATATTTAGATATAAAGTGTGTAATATATGGATTGATGATATCAAATAAAAAACAATTATCCAACAAAATTATAAAATTTTGATTAGTCGAACTCTAATAGATCTAGACCAAGAGGTAACTTCTGTTTCATCAATCAAATTTAACAATTTTTAGTATAACAGTAGTATTATTTCTAATCTTATCCAAGAAAAAGCAAAACATAACTCAAATAACAATTAATCACAAAATAAACACTTGAAACAAGAAATTAGTAGCTAATTGCCTGAATCAAAGTTCATTTACGATGGTTGTCACAAAATTATAATTTGAGCTTAAGCCAAATTCCTTATTTTCTCATAAAATGCACAAGTGCCATTAGAGTTTTCTCTATTTTGTTTGGTCTTAGTGCTATTTTGACTGGCTGGACATTTCATCGAACAACTGATGGCTCTTCAGTTATTATAAAAAAAAAGGGATGGCTCTTCCGTTATTATAAAAAAAAAACGGATGGCTCCTCAGTGGTGTGTGTCAAATAGAGGTCCCATATGAACTTGAAACCATCAACATTGAAACAAATTAGAAAAACTATACAGAACACAAAAACTTTCAATCAACAGTAAAATCAACAGTAAAACTTTGAAGAATATAGTGGAACAATTTCAAAATAATCAAATTAAAATTGAGATGGAAATCACAAGCTAGCCATACTTTGAGGAGCTTCAAGCTTGAAAATAAATCTGAGAAGAGAATTTCGACCTAGCTATAAGAAAATGAGAATAAAAATCTCCATCCCTATTCAACCTGCTCAAGAATCAAAGTATAAATGAACACTCACATCGAGAGAGAAAGGGCTGGACAGAACAAAAGGAAACAAAAAAAATAAAAACCCAATGTTAAAAAATTTCCAGCCAAAAACCGGGTTTTCACTCTGGTCCGATCCGCGGTTTTTTATTAAAAACTGGACGGTCTAACAAGTTTTCACCGGTTCTATTGCATATCCGATCCTTCATTCAAACTGAACCGGAAACTGATCCGGGTCCGGTTTTAATAACACTGATATTTTTCTTACATATTCATATATTTTTGACGATTTTTTTATATTTTATATAGTTTTATCAAATAATTGTAATTTTTATCCAGTAAAAATATGTTTTGTTATTAAAATTCAATTTTTTTGTATATAATGATATTTGATAATTATAAAATAAATATTTATATTAAGTACTAAATATCCGTTTTAATTATCCGAATAAAACCCGGATCTGTATTCGCATCTGAAATATCCGGACCTTATCCGTATCCGTTTAAGATCCGAATCCATATCCGAGAAAAAATATTGATACGGATCTAGGATGACCACTATCCGAACCGGATCCGGACCGTTTTCACCCCTAATTATTATATACCTCAACTTGGCATTGTAAAGATTGCACATAATTGATGATCTCATCAAGCATCATCGCCTTTCCTGTTATCTGAAATTTTCAAAAATTATATAAATAAAAAGTTTAAAGAAAAAAAATTAAATCAAAATTTTGTTAACACAAGCCCCTCAAAATAAAAATATTTTCAAAATAAATATATTTAATAAATTAATTACCTTATTACAGCCCGGCACAAGTTCTTGAAGGAGTCTCATTCTCTCACTAATCTTTTCCCTTCTCACCTACAAAACACAAAAAATAATTGAGTCAAAATTAAAGGGCTATTATGCATAAATCCAAGACTATATATTCATTAATTACTCTTTCAGCAAGACTGTGACTATTTGTCGCTTGGCCCCTCTTTGCTCTTATATGAACAAAATTATCTTCTTTTTCGGCCCTTTTTTCACTTTGGTCCCTGTTATTATTGTGAATTTCGTTTGACTCTGTTTCCAGCTGGCAGTCACTTCTCTGGTTGGAATAAGACATAAAATAAATTCAATAAATTACTTTTATCTAAATGGATCTGCAACAAGATTCGTGCATTGAGATGAAATATAAATTTTAATGAAAGTATTTCCTAATTGTGTTAGTTATCGGCTAATTGTACGAATCTTGATGCGATTTTACAGTCAAAATTATTAGCATATTAGTTCAATTATTCACATAGTAAAAAATATATCTTACTTTATGCCGATTTTTTGGAGAATTTGAATGCTCTGTTTCAGTTTGACTAACACTTTTTCTTTTACCGTCTTTTATGCATTTATTCATACTTAAATTCTCATTTTCACCAAAATCTGAAAAAAAAAAATTCAGAGGTAAAAATTAAATTCAAAACTCGTGCATTATTAAAAAACTAGAAATAAATCTTAAGGAAAACTTACCAGTGGCAGAATCATAATAATTGAAGGTTTGATTTGTTGAAATAATTTGGTGAGAAATGCCTTGTAAATATACTTCGTTTATTGTTTGATCTGATTGATTGGTTGAATACATCTTGAAGCACTAAAAAAGAAATTAAAAGAAAATAAATTAAATTAAAATTATTTGTTAGTTACTCATTGTGAAATGGTGATTTGTGTCTTGAGATACATCATAATCACTTAAAATATATAATAATTAGTCAGAAGATTTATTGTAGAAAATCAAATTAACAAAATGCCATTCGGTTGACATTGTTTGAAACTAAATAGAGCTAAAATATTTAATTAATGTAATCAAAGTACCTAAATTAAACCTAATTAGTCTTTAGTCTTTACTAACAACTTTATTTAAAGTGGTAAAGAAATTGACTAGTAATTACTTGGCGGCTCAACAAGGAACAAACATAAATAGCAGCTTTAAACAGGGGTAAAAAGGTAAAAAGTTATCAACTCAAGGCATTTTATCTAGTAAAAGGTTTCAATATACACCTTGTATTTTTACTTTATTTCATAACGTATGATATAACTGTAGAATGCGTATGTTGTATTGTAACTAACTACTTAAAAAGGAGTATGTTGCAATTTCAAATTTGTGAGGTGTTTTTTTTTTCAAATTGGTGGTGCTAAAATGGGATAAAATATAAACGCAGCAATTCTAGCATTTTATCTAACAAAACTTCAATTTAGTCCACTGTATTTTTGAATAATAGTGGTGTTTTCTGAAATATTATGAAACTAGAAAGGCCTCTTAGTAATAAAACAGAGTATTATGAGACGAAAAAAGAGCTTCTTCATAAAAACATAATTTGAAATAAAATCAACAAAATAAAAGCATGCACAAGTAAGAATGTGACTCAATTTTTATTGAAAAAAAAATCAACAGAAATTTAATAATTACCTGATAAATTTTTATCTCCTTTGATTCCTCTTTTTATGGAATTTAAGGACAAATTCTCCTGAAAAAAGTCATATTTAAATTAAATTGATCATTCTGAGTAAAGAAGAAAAAAAAAACTAAGTATAAAATAAAATTTAACAAATTTTCTTAAATTGAACAGTGTAAATATAGAAGAACTAGAGTTCCTCTGTTTTAGCAAGGAGTAACAAATTATGACAAAGTTAAATAAAATCGAAAAGTAACAATAAGAAAAGATAATAAATAATCATAAACCCCCAAAAAATAGACCTAACAAAATTTTCTTAAATTTGATTATTTTACACCATGAAATTACAAGCATAGACTAAACAAAATAGAATACATTTTCAAAATAACGTAGGTAAAGCTAGAAATGACAGTTACACCATGAAAAAGCAACTAAGCAAGAAAGAGTAATTTCATTTCTTTTTGAAATATTCCAAATATATTGACAAGGTACAAATTGAACTACAAAAATAGTAAAATTAGAATTTGTAGTGGTTCTTACTCACAATGAAGGTGAAATCTCTCTTCTCTGTCTCTCTCTACAATGGAGGTGAATCTCTCTCTCTACAAATGGAGGTGAATATATCTCCCTTCTCTTTCTCACTGTAGAATGGAGGTGAAACAACTATATCTATATTCTCTTTCTCTATCTAGAATGGAGGTGAAATCTCACTCAATATATTATTCTCTTGGGAATTCTACAAAATCCCCTATATTTCCTGAATATTTCAGACAAACCCCTATATTAGTAAACACTTCAAAAAAAACAAAAGAAACTATCTAAAAAAGTTTTATTTTCCAAAAGATTCAGAAACATAGGGGGTTTGTGAAAAATATATTTATTTATAATATTAACTTTTGTTAAAGGCGGGGGTTGTTAACCACGGCCAACTGCTCCTGGTTAAAAAAATGTTGTACCAATTATGCCAAGTGTTTGTTAAGAGCATGCTTTTCTTTTTTTGAAGTACTTTATGATATAGTGAAATCAATAATTTATAACTGTGGTTAATAAAGTTTGTCACCTTGTTTAATAATATATATCTCCTCATAATGAACCCTCCCCAATTTTGACATAGCTTTTCTTCGATTTTACTACTTTTTAAATGATCTTATCGTGCCGACGTATATATTATAAAAAAGATCGACTAATGAAGTAATTTCAATTGGATTTTGACAAGTTCTATTTGTTATAAAAAAAATAATTGTGAGGTGAAACTAATTTTGATGTATATTTTCAATAATCAGATAAATTTTATATCACATCTAACTTAGTTAAATTTTTTTTTTACAATACTAGCTATATGTAACAGTTTTTAGATACTATAATTTCAGTCATAACTTCAAGCTAATTCTTTATAAGTTAGACTTATTAATAAAAAATATCATATACTAAAATCATAATAATAACAACTCATTTTCTTAACATCTATAAAACAACTACACGTTAATATAACAATTCAAACAATACCAGTTATGCATGTTTCATTAAGCGTGCATGCACAAGCTTTTATGAAAAAACTAATTAACTAAAAACATAACTCATAATTTTGTTTTCATGATTAGAAAAAACATAATTATACGCTCGTAACTAATAATTATCATACATTACAAAAAACTAATAATTACAATGCTGAATAAGAGGACACAAATTGGCTGTCAAAGTAATACTCTCAATGATTCTTTTTACTGCTAATGATAGCGTACATTGTGTTTTTATTTATTTTGCCAATTTCATTTGTACCTCAGTAAAAAATCTCAAAATATCATGTAAATCCTTACAAAATCGTAAAATATAAAATCCATCCAACATGTATATCATATATACCAACTTACATCTTGACATGACTCAAAAAGTGAAAAGAAATGATTTAGTTTTTTATGTGAGTACACATAATACTAATACTTTTCAGGGCTATGATGATATTTTGATGTACTGTTGAGATTGAGATACTACTAATATAATAATGTGGAGGTGCTTCTCTTCAATACCAAGCTTTGAACTGAAGAGAGAGGGAGATCTTTCTACTGACACAAACACACTGCCAACTATTTCTACTTTCTTTTCTTCACTGCCAGCCTAACCCTCTCTCTCTAAGCTACTCTAGAATAATGTCTTAGAATTATATGATCACAAATATTTGTCCATCATTATGTAAATTAATAGTTGAAAGGACAATAGTTTATGACCACTAATCATCAGTTGATTTATATAAAAAAAAATAGCAAATCAATTAACTTTATAGTTAGTTTTATTAATCTGAGCACTTATTAGTTGAAAAACTCAATTCTATTGATACAAGTGCTCATTACTTATTAATTGGAAAGTTTACAACAAAGGAAATATGATCCATAAGAGTTTATTTTTGTTTTAGTTTAAGTTCAATTATTAAAAAAAAATTAATGTTTAATTGGGACACGACTATACCTGCCTAAACACCCACATACATACTTATTCCATCACATGCATACTGCAAAGTCGTCACAATTTCACCTTCATACCCACAAACATATATGGGCCGGTCCCCCAAAACCTTAAGCAAGACTTTTTTTATCAAAACTTAAAAAACTTTTGCTGTAAAATTCTTCATAACCTAATTTCAGAGAATCTTTCTCTCTGAGTGTGTGATTGATAGAAAACATAGAAATCTTTTTACCAAAAACTCAAGGAATCTTGTCAATGTTTTTATTTTTATACAATGTTAAATCTTGTTACACACAAGTGTGTACAGAAAAGTAGTCCTTTTGTGAGCAAACTGAGCAGTGTTGTGAGGTGAGAGCTAGCTAGATATGGAATATAGTCAAAGAGAAAAGACTATATACACCTGACACATTTATGTTTGCATTGAAATCAAGCCTTGTTCACTGTAGATTTTGATTCCTTTTTCTCCTTTTTCTATTTCTTTTCTTTTTGGTTGGAAATCCATTGGATAAATGGCTGGCTGTAATTGTAAGGTCATGAAAGAAAAAGAAACTAGAACATTATTTCATGTGATTGTAATTTGTAAGTAAATATAAAATATCCTTTAAATTGAAATCATTTAAAATTCGCACGAACTAAATTTGATCCAATCTAAACCCTAATGACTTGAAAAATGGAACTATATTGATACAAAATCCCGATCCATACAGACCAAAATCAATTTCAACCCAATTAATTCCACCTGAAATCCGATAAACCTAATCATAATTCGAACAAAACAATCTGTATTTCTGTGGAAAGTTTACTTATTTGTGACGCATGAAGAGGTGTAATTTTTATTTTAATGGAACTTCAGTTAATTCAGTTTATTAAATATTCACAACAAGTAATTAATTAGAATGTAGAAAAATGAAAAGGTTCCTCCCTACTGGCTAGTGTTCAGCCCTCCAGTGACAGACAGGAGATACTTTATTCAGAGAGAACCTAAGTAAAACAAAACGCCTATGAATATATAAAATATATAGGCATGAATAAAATAACATAGGATTGTAGCAGAACAATATATAAATAATAAAATAATATACAAAATATTATAGTGACAATTTGGTACTATAAATCAGTTATAAACAAATGTAAAACAATTTATAAGTATTATAAAAGTAAAAATGCTGATTTATAATTTCTAGAATTCAAAATTACTATTCTACAAAATCAGATAAATTTATAAATAACCCCCTAATTTTTTTGAATATTACAAAGAATCCCCTATATTTTATAATTTACAAAAAAAAACACGGCCAGAAATATTTTCTTTATAAATACACCACTACATCTACTTTTCCATTCATTTCATGGTACCTTTATCTGTATTAAATAAATTAAAGTAATAAATAAACAAAAGAAGGTAAATAAAAATAAAAATAATTAAATAAACATAAAAATAATTAAATAAACATAAAATAAATAAAATAATTAAAAAGATAAAAGAGTTAAAAAAATAAAAATAATGACACAATGATGACTCATCAAGGGGTTAGAGGGCAATCCTGTGTCACAACAGAATTTTCCATATATATATTATATAATTTTCCCAATAAAAAACATACAAGGCAAATATTCACAAGATTGAACACATAACAGAGAGCCCCTCATGGTATAATAAACTCACAAAAAGCTCCCAACATGCAATGGCAAAGTCAAAATTATTCCACCAAACAAGGACTCTAAACTTAAAACACAACAAACCATTTCCACTAGAAAGTAGAAACACAACAAAACATCCTTTTTTTTTTCTTCACATCAAACACACTAACATTCTTCTCACTCTTATTTTATTTGCAATACTATACCACAACATCATAACAAGTCTTCCAAAACAAAACCAAAAAACATAATTTCACACATCCCAACATAACATAACATAACATAACATAACATAACATACAAACTCAAAGCATCACTACACAACCTTTCTATAATCCGTCAAAGAACCTTCTAGAAGAATCATCACCGCCCGACCCAAAGTCACATCGAGGCGCCACCTGGCGGCCCCACATCCTCAAACCCGACCCGTTACCAATCGCAGGAAACCTGTCATAATTCCCGCCGATTATTCCGAACCCAGGCCTCGCGGGCCCCAGGAATCCGCCACCTGTCCATCTCTCCCTCCTCCTCCTCCTCTCACTCTCTCTCCTCAGTTCCCTCTCTCTCCTCTCCCTTCTCCCGACGTAAGCCCGCTTGTACTTCTCTCTCGCTGACGTCATCGATGATGTCGCGCTGACGTCAGCGGGGAATTCCTGTTGGAGTTTTTGTTTCCATAAGTTTTCGTCTTGAGAAAGGGTTCTGAGCTCGGTACAGGTGGACCCCGCTCGCGCCACATCAGCGCCAGAAATTAGGTCGAATATTTTGGATTTTATATCGGTTGAGAGTCGCGTGAAACAGGGGGGTAGTTGTAAATTATTTTTGAGGCATAAATCGATCATTAATGGGAGAGAGATTCCGTCTTTTAGAAACCTGAAAATCTCCAGAATTTCTTTCTGATCATTTTCATTCATTGAATTAGGGTTTGAGCTCAGTAAAGTTGCGAATTTTCCCAAATTTAAACAGACACGGTAAAATTCGGAAGTGAAATAGCCGTAAATCGTCGCGAAATTACCGTCGATTGAGAATTTCAAGATTGCGATTTTGTCAGCATTAAATGCGCGATCCGGGCCAATGAGGGCTGGAATGGTGTATTTGAGATCTAAAGAAGAGGAATTTGAAGACCAATTTGGGGGCAAATTTGAACTGGATTGATCAAGAAGAATGAAACCCATATCCAATAACGCGGCATGAGTGATTCTTATGACTTGGTTTATTATACCCGCATCCTGATTTTGCCCCAAATCCATCAATTTCATGAGAAATTCAGGAATTAAATTGGGTTTTCTCTCAATTATGTTTGTTTCAGTTGGTTCAGTATCAATTTCCATTAACCCGATCGATCGATCAGTCCGATTATCAACTTGGGTCAATTTCAGTTCACTCAAATTAGCAAAATTTCCAGAAGAAACCTCAATTTTAACAGAATCGCTCGTACCAGCCTCAGAATTCGGTTTTGTCACTTCCGAAATTGAGTTCTGAGGAGCAAACGGGGAGAGAGACACGAACACAAGATCACCAGTTGTTATACCGAGTTCCTTCAGAGAATCACTAGGGTTTTGGGAAGCAAGCTCGTCAGACCGGTTTAAGGAAAGATGGATCGAATCAGGGTTAGGGTTTGGAGAGGAAGAGATGGTCGGAGTGGAGGCGATGAGGGTTTTGAGGTCGGAGAGAGATGCGTCGTCGGAGATTGTCAAGCGGTGAGTTTCCTTCGTCGCCATGGATCGAATTCTGAGCTTCATGTTTTGTATAGTAAGATAAGACGAAGAAGAAGAAGAAAAAAAAGAAGAAATGTAGTAGAGATTGTGTGTTTTTTAAGGGATGTGTTGGGATTGATTAGATGTTAAGTGGGTTTATTTGGGCCTTGAATGGAGAGATATGAGTTGATATGGCCCAATTGAGAAGAATATATATATATATATATATATATATATATATATATATATATATATATATATATATATATATATATAATATTTTTTTTTGTTTTTTTGAGGGAGAATTAAAAGTCATCGTTTGATATTTTTATTCTCTTTTAGATAAACTCATATAATTTTATCTAAATTTTTAAATCAATCATTCTAGACGCGAGATTCGAACCCCTTATCTATGGATAGATGAGGTTGGTACCATGACGACTAGGCTAACCTAGTGGTGGTGAAAAGAATAATTTATTTATGTGAAGGGGAATTAGGAAGAAGAATTTATGATTTTGAAATTTTGTATTTCTTGTTTTGGAAGTCATAACACAGCATAATATTTTGATGTGGTTTTGTCATACTGATATATATTAGCAAATAAAATGACATATTATATGAGTCAATATACAATTTTCATGTTAATATCAATGTTATCTTACGAGTGGAGATGTCTTCACTAACTATTTGTATATCAAGATGATACTGACCATAGTTTTTTATTCTCTAACAAATTAACACAAAATAGTAAAGTGCGTACTAATAAGGAAGGCAATTCATGTACTTATTTAAAGTCACTGATCACTACATTTTCTAAACCTTCATATTTATCAATTTCTACAGAAAAATATAGAAGAAATGTGTTGAAATATAAAAAGATACAATGTTACTAAAACACAATAGTAATATTTCATGAGTCAATGCATAAATGGGCTCACGAGTGAAATAGCAAAAGCAACCATGCAATTATCAATTCAAAGATTTCAATTTCAAAAAACTATATATCAATTCAAAGACAAAACAATCCACTTATCTCAGTAATAAAAAACGGATCAATGTTATAAAATTGCTAGTTGATCAATAACATAAATTAGATGGGATTAATCGGAAATTCGATAGCAGCTGAATGGGTTGCCTTAGTCAACTGATAATTTTAATTTCTAAATATATAATATCTAAAGTTCAAAGTTCCAAGATCAATGTTAAAACCAAGTTCTCACATGCAATTTGATTATACTTCGAAGTTCAAAGTTTTCCACCAAAATAAGTTCGAACAATGAAATAAAACACAACAAAAGATTTTCAAGAAGGTATGCAACGCATATCTTTTCATTTTTTTCATTAAACAAAAATCAAACATACATATACAATCGACTCAAAACACATCAAATCAAACATGCCCAACAAAACTAAAAAAACACTTCCAACAAACAAAACTCAAACCACTATTTCCATATATACTACCCCTACAAAACATCAAAACATCACACACAAACTCCTACAAAACTAAAAAAACATCATTAAATGCCCCAAACTTAATACATCACTTAGCTACATGCTTATTAAACCACTCCCCAATTTCCGACGGAAATATCGGCCGCCTGGGGGTACCACAACTCTGCCTCCGCCACCTGTCAAATTCAGCCATTTTCTCGATTCACTCTCTCTCCTCTCTAAATCCCTCTTAAGGATCCATCTCCAACCATAAGCAGGCATGTACTTCCCTCTCACCGATGTCATCGCTGATGTTAGCATGCTGACCTCAGCGGGGTATTCTTGTTGCAGTTTCTGTTTCCATATATTTTCGTCTTTACAAAGAGTTTGAAGTTCGGTACTGGTGGACGCTACTCACGCCAAATCAGCGCCGGAAATTAGATCTAATAATTTTTATTTTATATCTGATGAGAGGCACGTGAAACATGGGGGTAGTTGTAAATTATATTTTACGCATGAATTGATCATTAATGGAAGTGCAATTCCGTCTTTCAAAACCCTAAAAATCTTCAGAAGCTCTTTCTGCTCATTTATACTCATTAAATTAAGGTTTGAACTGAGTAAAGTCGCGAATTTACTCAAATTTAAACAAACACGATAAAAATCTCCAGTAAAAGAACTGTAAACTGCCAGAAAATTACTCTCAATTTTGAATCTCAAGATTGCGGGTCACAAATGCCATTCGATTATATATACATCAAACTCGAAATTCTTTCACCAAAACAGCCTTGAACATTGAAAATTTGAAATAAAACACAACAAATAGAACAAAAGATTTCCGACAAGAGATGTTTTCATTTCATCAAAACATTAGCAATGCATATCTATTCATTCATTTTAACAAAAACATCAAACATACCAACATAATTATTATCTGCAATACCATTTTCATAACAAAACACTAAACAAAGCCTTCTTTTTTTTGACAATGATAAACAAAATTAAAAGACATAACTTTACATTCACCCGTACAAAACATCGTGGCGCCAGCTGGCGGTATTAGATTCCACCTCCGACCCGTTATAAAACCTCTCTCCAATTACATGAGGATATATATCGTATTCTCCCCCAAATTACTCCGAACGGTGACCAGGCGGGCCTCACAAATCCGCCATACGTGCGATTCGCCCTTCCTCTTATCAAATCATTCCACGCTAAATCCATTCTCCTTTCCCTTTCCCATTCCCATTCCCTTTCGCTTTCTCTTTCCCTAACATAAGCCTGCTTGTACTTCTCTCTCGCTGATGTCATCCATGATGTCATGCTGATCTCAGTGGGGAATTCTTTTTCTAGTTTCTGTTTCCAAAGATTTTCGTCTTGAGAGAGAACTTTCATTTATGTGCAGGTGGATCCCACATGCGCCATGTCAGCGCCGGAAATTACATCTAATATTTTGGATTTTATATCTTGTGAGAGGCGGGTAATTGTAAATTATATTTCGTGAATACGTCGATCATTAATGGGAGTGCAATTCAGTCTTTCAAAACCCTAAAAATCTCCAAAAGCTCTTTCTGCTCGTTTATACTCATTAAATTAGGATTTGAACTTAGCAAAGTGGCGAATTTTCCCAAATAAAAGGAACATGGTAAAAATCAGAATCGCCAGTAAAATAACCATAAATCGTCACAAAATAAGAACCCTCAATTTCAAATCTCAAGATTGCGAGTTTGACATTAAATGGGTGAGCCTGGTTCATGAGAGCTGAAAATGTGTATTTGAGATCTAAAGAAGAGGTTTTTGTAGGCCAATTTGTTGATAAATTGGACCCGAATTGATTAAGAAGAATGAAACCCATGTCCAATAAGGCTGCATGAGTGATTTTTACGACTTGGTTTAGTATACCCGCATCTTGATTTTGCTCCAAATTGAGTAGATTTATGAGAGATTCATGAATTTAAATTGGTCATTTTCTCAGATTTGTTTGTTACAGTTGGTTCAGCATCAATTTCCATTGCAATCGAGTAATCAACAAAATTTTCAAAAGGAATTTCAGTTTGGAAAAGAGAGAGAACATAAATTGAATAATGCACCCTCTCTCCCTTCTTTATATTGAATACAATGCATACAAGTTGCCAATTTTTTGAATAAGGGCAAAAGTTTTGTAAATAAATTATAGAAAAGGTTGCCAATTTTGTCAATTTTGTGTTTTGATTAAGGATGGTCAAGAGTTTAGGAAATAAATCATAGAAAAAGTTCCCAATTTTCTTCAAGTTTCCAAATTAGCAGGTCGCATACGATTCGCTCAGATTTCCTACATTAATAGCAAAAAAAAAAGGCAGTAACCCGAATTCTGCAAATAAAATATGAAAGGCCAAATTTCATATATACTCCTGCAAAACCGCATAATTTCTTGTATACCCCTCCAAAAAGTGAAATATCACCAATACCCCTACAAAATTACTCAAATATCATAGATACCCCTACAAAACACATATATATCATGAATATTCCTACAAATTCTTAAAATATTATGAACACCCTTGTCGTTAATGTTCTGTCAAAATCTGTCAATCAAAATAACAGCTATTATGATTGTATTATTATTAATTACTTTATTAAAATATAAAATGATTATTATATTTAATTTTTTATTAATTTCTTTGAGAGAATTGTAAATTTTTCTCTCAAACATATTAATCTTAAAACCTATTATATATAAATATATAAACTAAAAAGTACAAAATGACTCAATATAAATTATTACCATATTTACATAGAAGAAAAATAGAAAAATAAAAAAACAACGTTAATATTAACAGTAAGAAGAAAAATGGAAAAAAAGAAAAACAACGTTAATATTAACAGTAAGTATATCATAGGGATATGTACGATATTTGAGTAATTTTTTAGGGGTATTGGTGATATTTCATCTTTTGTAGGGGTATATGTGAAATTATGATATTTTGTAGGGGTACACGTGAAATTTGGCCTATATGAAAATTAATTAAAATTAATATATAGAAATATTTACTCTAGATTAATAAGGGGTAAATTATTAGTATGATTTAGACTTATTAACAAAAAAGAATAAAATACAAAGGACATCTTATATGTAATATAAGAATAATATGAATATTTAGTTTGTATGATTATCAACTTTTTTTTCTTGATAAATTGTAATGCAAGCCCTACATCCAACTATCCAAGCTTCATTAAACCTTAAAATATAAATTCACCATTTTTACTGAATAAAGAAAATTATTTAACAAAACTGTTAAAAAGGGAAAGGAAAGAATTAGTAGTGGGAATCTATCAGCCTTAAAAAGGAATCATCACAGAATGTTTTTGTTTTTGAAGGCTTTTTTCAGCAAGGTAAAAGAGGGAATGTCTGTAGTCCTTGTCACTTAATCCTCCAAAGGAAAGAAAGAGGTGTGAGTCAAAAGTCACATTCTTTGCATGGCCTACATGTCTTGCAAAAAATAAAAACACCATCTTAAATCATAGTTTTAGACTTTTAGTTAACAAAAAGTGAAAAGAGTAAGTACCACATAAACCCTAAACTGAACTCCTTTTAACTACCAACTAAACTCTAAAAATAAACTAAAACTTCCTTCTAAACCCTTCCTTTCCCCTCGAAATACCCAAAAAAAGGAGAAAAACCACAAAAAAAGGGAGAAATAAACCCACCATGAAACGTACTAACATTCTTCTTACTTATTTCTTCTCTTCTTCACTGGTACATTACATAACCGGTGCATAACCAATACGCGCTAATTAGTCTTTGAATATACAATTATGTTTCTCAAATACCTCGATAACTTCATATATGTTTCTTTAAAAGAATCGTCAAAAGAACTTAAAACACGACAAACAATCAAACCACCAAAATAATTAATACAAATATTAAGTTTAGTATAACAACCAAGAACTCTTTGTTAGGTTACTAAAAATCGATTAGTGAATAAAAAGATCAGATTAGCACCCCACATTGAATCCTAGTACAAAACAACTTCATATGTTTATTTGAATATAAAGCACACCCCAAATATCCAAGATGCATCACTCATATCAACGGAAACAACAGGAAGAAATCAGAAGACCAAATCAAGATTCAAATTCATCCAGAGAAGGAAGACCAACTCCAACAGATTGTCCTCAGCAAATCATGAGGTGAAATTTTATTCAGTCTTGAGAAAACCTTGTCTTAAATGGTACCATACTCAATACAAAACGTTCATCATGAACCCCTCATCCTGAAATACAAGAAGTGAAATAAATAGTTCAAACCGGAAAACATTCCAATAATCATTATTGAATCTTAATACAAATAAAGACATAAAACATCAAGAAGTGGCTTAATTGTAACAAATATATCAAAATCACATTATAAATATAAGCTAAGAATTTAAAGAAAAAAGAGAAAAATCAACAATAAAATGAATTGTTAAATGGCTGAATTCCTTGAACTTATAGGCAAGTCACAGTTGTATGTACAAAATCCCATTTGACTAAGCCAAATATATAATGTATAATAGCTCTATATATTTTCAAAGCGCCATATCGGAGTTGTATTACCATTTGCCTATAATATTGTAACTAAAGAGATGTAAAAAACACACCAAATACTATTTTGTTTGAGTTGGTACTAAATGGTACATGCTGGTACGAACTTATTTTAGCCAAAAAGTAAGAAATTTAATTAGTTTGTTTGCTCTGAAATTTTGAACAATAATCAAATAAATCTTGACTTTATGGTAGCATTCGACAAGGTGGAATAAGAATGGAAGAGTGGAAGAAGTGGATTATTACAGCTGAACAAGGGTGGAAGAAAATGGAATAAATAGGTGGAAGAGTGAAATTTCCTTCTTCCATGTGAGGGGTGGGAGATTTTTCTTCCATGAAATAAGGCAAAATTTAAGACAAAAATATTCCTCTTTCTTCCACCTTGAGATGACATGACATTAGTAATTAATGCTACATCTCTCTTTCTTATTTCTTTCCAAATATTTTTTTGTAGAAAAATAAGGATGAAAAAACCATCAATTCTCAAATAATAATTTCATGAAATTATATATTTAAAATGTGAAGATAATTATGCTAATTTTTCTCTATCTAAAGAGATTCATCTACCATATCTTTCTTTCGTTATTCATTTTTTTCATCTCTTTTGTCATGCATAAATGATTTAGTAAATCAAACAAATTATTTCTATCTTATTTATTTAAAAAACTTTTGTTTTATTTTCTTTTAGGTTGAATAATAATAATTAAATAAATTTTAAAAAGTATGATTATAATAAGGGCATTGTAGTAATTAGGTATTATTTATATATTTTAAGCCAACTTATTACTTCATAGATGTTGCCGAACGATGTTGGAATAAAATGGAATAATCGCTCTTCCACTCTTTCGCTCTTCCGCTATTCCACCTTTCACCGAACAAGCCCTATATGTGTAATACATATTCAAAAAATTAAATCACGACACAATTAATCCTCACTTGTACAATCATCCCTAATATTGCTTCAAACTAGCGCCAAAATTGTTTTTGTACGTCATGAAAATAAACACTAATTTTCTCTAGTAAATTGCCATGATATAAGAACCCTCAATTGAAAATCATAAAATTTCGGGTTCGGCATTAAATGTGTGAACCTGGTCCATGAGAGTCGGAATTGCGTATTTGAGATCTAAAGAAGAGGTTTATGTATGCCAATTTGGGGGTAAATTGGAATCAGTTTGATTGAGAATAACAAAACCCATATCAAATAAGGCTGCATGAATGATTTTTACGACTTGGTTTAGTATACCAGCGTCTTGATTTTGATCCAAATTGAGTAGATTTATGAGAGATTCAGGAATTAAGTTGGAGTTTTTCTTAGATTTGGTTGTGACTCTTGGTTCAGTATCAATTTCCATTGGATCAATTGACCAATCAGCAGAATTTTCAGAAGGAATTTCAGTTTGGAGGAGAGAGAAGAATTTGATGAATTATGCCTCCTCTCCCCTTCTTTATATAGGAAAGTATTACATTGCATAGAAAGGCAATGTGACGAAATTTTGGCAAAGGAGACAAGAAGTTTCCATCAAAATAAATTATAGCAGAAGTTGCTAATTTTGCTACTTTTTCATTTGAATAAGGAAGACCCAAGACTTTAGGAAATAAATCATAGGCAAAGTTGCCAAATTTTTTCAATTTTCCAAATCTATAGGTCGCATATGCTTCAATCAGATTTCCTACTTTAATAACAAAAAAAAGGCATTAATCCGAATTCTACAAATAATAATGGGAAGTGCTATTGAAAGAGCTAACATCACTTAATTGAGAGCAATTTCAAATATTTTCTAATAAATGGCAATTATGCCCTCATTTAATGTTTAATATTTATTGCTCCATATATTAACTTCCATAATTCAAGTAAAAAATTCAATAAAGGGAACATGGGAGACACTTGGAGAGCCGTTTAAGCTCTTTCGCTAAAGGATAAAATATGGCGATTTGAACGACGGTTTTGCCTTTCAACCTCAAAAAGGCTTCTCAAGTCAACTAGGCAAAGAGAATCCTAAAAGCTCCATCGATTGCAACCATCCTGTAGCACAACACTCTAGGAAATCCTTCACATCTCCACCATCAGTCCACAGAACCCTTAAGAAATTCAAATTCTCAAAACTCTTTGACATCCAAAATCTTTTGACAAGCAAAGATTTACAAGATCTTTATACTTCGACAGAAGAAGATCTATGTCCCAAGAAGTTGATTTCCTACTAGCTTGATTCCGGATCTACTTATTTAGTTCAGTCTTCGTTTTACTGACTCTGTCAACATGAAAAAACAAAACTAAGTTAGCATAAACAAGTAAGACTACTTTCTACATAGCAAACATTACAGCACATACACAAAGCATCTCTGGCAATTCAAAATCAACCCTTTTGGCATGACACTTATAGATTAAAAAGAGACAACGATTACACAGTCTTTCATACAACTCTTTCCATGGCAAGACCCTCTCTCACTCCTCTATCAGAGGAGTGGTTCTACTACAAGTATAAAAGAAGAAAGGAAAAAAAAGAAGAAGCAACGCCTTTCTCTCTCTGCACCAGCAAAGTTCAGGCCTTAAATGAGTGAAATCATGGGGAAAATACAAGAAATCACCCCAGCAAGCTTAGATTTCACAATCCTTCGCCCAAAGCATAAATACATGCACCCCTTCCCCTCTTCTTTCACTAGGCAAAACCCACATTTCTCCCTTTTCTCCCCTTCAGAAACCATGACTATTCACACTAACTCTTTTAAGGCCTCCTCTTCTCATCCTCCATCTTTTGGCACCCAATCAAAGCACAAAAGCCATCAAAATAGCTCTAGATCACATCCTCGTAAGGATAGCCCATTTAGCAACTCTCAGAGCCATCAGGCCTCTGCCAAACTACACAAGAGCTTCAACCCTTCAAGCAAATCAGTCACTGCTCCAAGTGCACCATCACCTATTAAAGGAAAAGCAAAATAAAAGCATCAAGTTTCTTCAAATAGTAAGGCAAAATAAGAAGAAATTCACCTTTGCACTTAACCCTAATCTGACCCTATTAGATACATTTCAGCAAAGAGCAAATGCACTCAAAGCAAACCCAGAAATTATATTACCCCCAAATCCTCAAATTCAACCCTGGATTAACAGATGGCTTAACTGTTATACAGAGGGTCATGTAGTAATAGATTGCCCCTTCCCTTATCATTACACAAACTGTGACATTTCTAGACATATCCTTAGAAATTGCAACAAAAAACCTATATCTAAGCCATCCGAAGATCCACTTACCCCCCCCCCCCCCCCCCCCCCCCAAAGATCAAAAATTACCTCCCAATGCAAAAATATGTTTTTACACTGCCTCCTAATGCAAAAAATCAGAGACATTCTCTCAAAGCCTCTCCCCCCCCGGGGGGCAACTTTTAGACCAAGACAGTGTCTTGTATGCATGGAGTAGATCCTTCAGGACCTACAAATCACTGTACAAAGTCAGAGCATGGCTAGATTTGTACAACTTACCAACTTTTGGCTGGCGTAGATCAGAAACCCAAAGAATGGTGAGTGTGTTTGGCAACTTAAGGCACCATGGTCCCCTTACTATTGTTAAATCAATAGAAAAATTAAGAGTAGTGGTTATGTCAAACAATCTTGGTGATATTCCAGAGATACTACTCTTGTTTTGCAATGGATCGATAACAGAAATTCCAATCCACATTTTATATTGGAGGGAATGAGAACCTCCACGAGATGGAACTCCAAGAACTTAGCCTACTTGGGAGGAATTTCACTTGGTCAAGTAAAAAGTCAACTTTCACCTTTAGCAAATTGGATAGATGCTTTCTATCACATCATTGGCAGCAATTCAACCTCATCAGTAAACTAGAGGCAAAAACAGCAGCAACGTCAGAACACATCCCGATCCAGCTCACCTTATCGCAACCCACAAGGCAAGCTAAGCCTAGGTTTAAATTTGAGCTATTCTGGCTACGGTACAAAGAAGCAGATGAATTAGTTCAACGCACATGGTAGGAGCAAAGGATATCGGGAAACGCAGTAAAACATTTCGCACTCAAACTTAACAAACTAAGGATAGTACTAAGGCAATGTGCAACGAGAAAATTCTCCAATTTAGACAGCAATGCCAACAAAGCTATGTTTATAGTCGACAACTTAAACAAAGTCGAGGAGGTCCGGGCACTATCCAGCACAGAGATGAGGCTAAGAATTGCACTTAGAAAGGTCATATTTGAGCAAGCAAACATCAAAGAAACAAAATGGAAGCAAAGATCCTGATGCAAATGGTTACAGGAGGGGGATTAGAATACCAAATATTTTCATACAATTACTTCAATAAACTGGCAAAATAATTACATCATTTCAATCCTAGTAAATGGATCCGAACTAATAGAGCAGTCTTAAATAGCACAACAATTCAATCAATTTTACAAAGTAACACTACGATCAAGATCGGACAATGGACACCCACCACAACAATTTATGTAACAGATACCCCAGTCCTCGGACCTTGGAGACATGAGAGCACAAATATCCGAACAAGAAATTAAACAAGCAGTCTTTGACCTTGCAAAAAATAAAGTTGGCGCATTAACAAAGCACAAGTATCACTGGTGCCTAAAGCATCGGCTGCAAAAATGGTCACAGATTACAGACCAATCAGTGTAATAGACTGACCTGTCAAAATACTATTAAAATTTTTAACAACTAGACTGCAAAGCAAAATGCCAGAACTAGAATTAGAAAGTCAAACATCATTCATCAAAAATAGGCAAATAATATAATTATTTTTAGCAACAAGCGAATACATCAATTTCCTACACCAGAGCAAGCCACCAACAGTCCTCTATATGGTGGACTTCACTAAAGCATTGTATACGATCAACTGACAATTCCTAGAAGGTCTAATGGAAAGAAAATGTTTCCCACAAAATTGGATACTCTGCATAAGGAATCTTCTTACATCATCCAGTTTGACCTCCAAAATAAATGGCCAAATTCAGCCATTCTTCTTGCAGAAAAGAGGTTTTCGGCAAGGGGACACCCTATCACCACTTCTCTTTAACTTGGTAGCTAAATCGCTACAATATCTGATAAAGCACATCAACACTTTAGCACCAAAACCGCAGAAAATACATAAGGCAATTCAGTACGCGGATGAAATAGTCATCATAACAGAAACACACCATACAAATATGCAGCTTATCCACTTTGCCTTGCAATGCTTTGACAAGATCACAGGCCTCAAAATCAACCATAGCAAGTCATCATTTACCGCAATCCAAGTACCGACAGAACTGGAGAGGTCGGTACAACAACTATTACAATGCAACAGCCAACAATTCCCTATCAAATATCTGGGACTGCCTTTATCATTGCAAAAACCAGACAAAGCAGCTTTTCTCCCAATGATAGAAAAAATGCGGGCCAGAGTAGCGAGTTGGTCCACCAAATATCTATTTATTGCAGGAAGAGTAACCCTGCTTAATTCGATACTTTCAGCAGCCCTGCTATATTTCATGCATGCTTTTCTACTACCACAAGAGATCATCGAGGAAATAGACAAAATTAGAAGAAATTTTCTCTGGGGAGGAACTAATGAATACCAAAGAGTAAAACACCTTGCAAAATAGGAATTCGCCTGCACTTCCAAGAAAAATGGGGGCCTTGGGGTAAAGGACTTCAAGCTTCACAACAAAGCATTGCTTATGAAATGGATATGGAAGATTAAAGCAAAGCAATCAGGTCTATGGATCACAACCATAGAACAATTCTGTGGGTTGCAAAATGAACCATGGAATTGCAGATCAAAAAGCTTCTTTATCAAAGATCTAGAAGTTGCACTGCCCATGTTCAATAGCAGGGCAAAAATACAACTCGGCAATGGGGCAAAAGCCAAATTTTGAAAAGATAAATGGCATGACGGTATTTTTGCACAAACATTTAGCAGACTCTACCAAAGAGCTATCAACAAAGACTTGACGGTAAGAGCAGCACTTTCTGGCCAACAACCTATCCAGAACTGACAAAACTTTGGGCAATAATTGGGGAGTCCACCCTCAATAACGAGGAAGACATAATAATATGGTAACCATGCAAATCAAAATAATTCGGTCCAATCAGCATACACATTCTTTGCCGATAGGGGCCGCAATAAACCGTTTGGCAAATTCATCTGGAAACTAAAAACTCTTCCAAGAGTTAAATTTTTCGCCTGGCTTATGAGTAATGAAAACTCAATACAAGAGATAGGCTAGTCAAAATAGGATGCATACAGACGACACAATGCACCTCAACAACACCAGAATCCCACACACATATTTTCGCGCAATGTAACTATATGCCCGCAATGTGGTTCAAAGCATGCTGTATCTTTGGCAAAACTCTGCCACCAGTAATCCACTCCCCGATAAAACTCTATAGCTGGATGCGTAAGAGAATCAACAAAATACAAGGAAACAAATTGTGAAGTGTCTAGAGTGCAACTTGCTGGAAAATCTGGAAAGAAATTAATACCAGAATCTTTAACAACAAAAGAAGCAGCACGGATCAAGTATTCTCCATCATCCTAAGAAATGTCCAAGAATGAGAAAAATGAAGGGCAATGTTCAAGGCCGACAAGAAGCCCAATGTTCACCAGAGATCCCGCCCGTCAGAAACTTAGCCTAGACTTGTTAGGACATAAGCTTTATTTTCCTTTATGAGCTAACTACATGCTCAGAAAATTGCTTGTAAATATAAACTTTTGTAACACTTTTTATTAATGCAAAGTCTAAGTAGGCAAATTGTCTACAATTCTCATAAAAAAAGTACAAAATCATTAAAAATAGAACACAAAAAGAGATACAATATCATGCAATCTCGTTCTCTTTTACTGTGGATGTTTGGCTGATGAAATACATACAAAATTTTTATAATTGATATTCCGATATATATTTATAATTTATTCCTAAGATTTTTCTTTATATATTGTTTGTTGTATTCTATGGAATATGTTATAATTTCTGCTAAAAATATCATGCTCTATTCCAAATTTCATCTGACGTAGCAAGCCAAATCATCTTCTTTTCTTATTTTATTTCTCCTTCCCTCTCTCCATATTTCTTTCCTTTTCTACAACTTTTGTTGCCAAAAATATATTTCTATACTTTCTCCTCTTATTTATCATGAAATGAAACCATGATTAAATTTTTCATCTAACAACTCATTGTTATTGTACTCATTTTTTTCTCTTAAAAGACATCCATCAACGATAGGTTATTTCTTCCAATTCTTCTATATTTCAAATTTTCTCAAATCTAGCAAGAGGGAGAGCAAGAGGAAGAAGATTGTGAATTGAAGAAAAACGAGTCAGGTATATACTTTTTGACACAAATGAAGAGATGGATGGTGAAGAAGATGATGGTGAAGATGAAAATGAGTCTGCCAAAGAGGCTGATGCAACAAACTTGCACGTTGGGGAAGTTCTTCGAACGACAATTAAATATGCATTGTGGGAAGAAATACAACATCATAACCACAATCGAAGGACTTCTAGGAATTAGAATGTTACGATGAATGACTTATTTAAAGTGTGTTTCTATTTCTTTTATTGTACCTTAAATGATTACTTATTTTATTTTGGTACTTCTTATTTTAATTAATTGAGGAAACTTATTTTTACTAGTATTTTTTTATTTTAGAAAAATTCCATTCATCAAAATTCATATTAATCAAATTATAAAACAAGAACGTTTTGGTCATTAATCATTATTATATTATTTAAACTAAATTTTTATTCTAGTTATCTAGCAGAACACTGTTAGAATAAAACATAATAGTCGACTATTCTCTATTCCACTATTTCTCAATTCCATGGTTCGCAGAGCGGGGCCAGTATGATTTAGAAGGGGCCAGTATGATTTAGAACTATGAACCAAAAAAAAAAAAATACAAAGGAAATCTTATATTAGATGTAAGAATAATATGAATATTTAGTTTGTATGATTATCAACTTTTTTTTCTTGATAAATTGTAGTGGGCGGCCCTACATCCAAGCCTTATTAAACCTTAAAATATTTATAAAATTCACCATTTTTACTGAATAAATAACATTAATTAACAAAACTGAGAAAACAGGGAAAGGAAATTAGTAGTGGGAATCTATCAGCCTTAAAAAGGAATCATTACAGAATGTTTTTTTGTTTTTTAAGGCTTTTTTCAGTGAGAAAAAAAGAGAGAATGTTTGTAGTCCGTAATCCTCAAAAGGAAAAGAAAGAGATGTGGGTCAAAAGTTTCACATTCTTGCATGGCCTACGTGTCTTGCAAAAATATAAAAAGACAATCTTAAATCTACACGTTTTGAAGGAGTACACATGAAATTTGATGGTCAAGACACAAAAAATACAAAACAGAGTTTAAGAGGAAACAATACCAACTTCTTTTCATATATCATAATTTTACTTAACAAAATGTGAAAAGAGCAAGTACCATATAAAACCCTAAATAAAACTGAACTCCTTTGAACTACCAACTAAACCCTAATAACTAAACTCCCTTTCCTTTCATCTACTGTTAATCCCCTAAAACCCTTCCTCTCCCCCAAAATACCCAAAAAAGGAGACAAAACCACAAAAAAAAAGTAATAAACCCACCATTAAATTCCTAAGATACAACCATATTTCTGTTTCTTTTTCCCTACATAAAATTCCACTTTTACACATCAGCCCAAGCAGCAAAAACTGGCAAGTGGGCCAGGCCAGAATTCTGCCTCATATGTCCTTCGACAACAGGATTCCAAGAATTCACAGGGACCATAGTGCAAATTACCCCATTTCCCTCATTTGAATAAACCATATTATTATTCTTCTCATCATCATTATTATTATTGTTAGCCCTTTCTGGCGAGTTGCTCAAACTCGTAACCAAAGAAGAAGAATTTGACACGTGCCCAATGTTTGCACTCTGCCCCTCAAACTTCTCAACATTTACGCTCAAGTCCTTGGGTGTAGATTTAAGGGTTCTTTTTTTGGCAAGTTCGCTCGGTAAAAGAGCGTTGCTAGACATAATTCCTTCAACATCGTATCGCGTTATGTCAAAATTAGTTACAGCATTTGCACCTCTGAATTTTATCGCCGCAATATCATATGCTTCTGCCGCTTCCTCTTGCGTACCTAAACATAAATTTTAAGAGTTTAGAGGGGTTTTTTTGTTAAAATATTTGGTCAACAGTCAAATGAGAGGTTTAGAAAGCATCTGAGGTTTTTCAGCCTTATTAGAAAGAAAAGGTGATTAAAATGATCATAAATTAAAGCATGCATGAGTGAAAAAAGACAAGGACTTAAGGAATGTCATTGTTTCAGATTGATATGAATCTGACATGTACATGTATATATATATAGTATTTCATTCAAGTAGGTCAAAGTTCTATGATATAATAATACAATAATTGAATTATTTAATATGGTAAAAAAATCAAACTTACTAAAGGTGCCAAGATAAAGATCTTTATTTCCAGCGACTCGACCAATCCGTGCTTGCCACCTGCCATGCTGATGATGCCTGCGAAATAATACCACATTAAATTATTTTTTAAATTCCTAAATAAAAATAATAGTAAAGAATTAAATATATTGTTGTATTTAATTTAATAAATTTTTAAATGTAGAAATAAAACAAACAACCTTGTTACACCGCGATAAATAGAAGCTCCACGCGAGAAACCACTGCTTCTCCTACAATTCAAAATTTATCATAAATCGTTCTAGTTTTCAATAGTTAAAATTAATATTTGTATATATTTATACCTTCTTAGATGCGCAATAAACTCTTGCCGGCTCATGTTCTTCATTATCTCCAATTCTTCTGTGTAAGTTTCCACCTGAAAAAACATTCATTATTTAAAAAACAGTCAAAAAATAATAAAATTACTATTAATTTTACACAAATAAAATCTTTTTTTATGAAAATATTAATCATACAGGGAAATTTATATGAGTAGATGGGCCCCAGTATTTTATCGCTGCCAAATCATAAGCTCTTGCTGCCTTATCTTCATTATCATAACCACCTTTAAATAAACAATAGCACAAAAAATTTAATACCAAATGTAATTAAAAAATGAGTAATAGTTTTTATTTGGAATAGTGTGAAAAGAAGAAACAAACCTAAGTACACTGAAGAAGGCCCCATTGCATTCATTCCAAAAGAGATTAATTTCAAAAATGAAATAATGATTAGTTCACTTATATGTTTATATATAATATAAAATTATATGTTAAATAAGTATATATATGAATTCTATATTTTTCAAATATTTTTTTCAAACCTTGTCTTCCTTTTCTTGTTTGACCTTCTTTCTTGCAACTATTATCCCACAAATGTGCCTCATATCTTCCTGTCCATCTATGTCTAAAAACATATAAAAAATACAAGATAGATACATGAAAATACAAATAATAATACCTAAACAAACTATTTTTTTCAAATAAATTCATTTCTAAACTAACCTTGTAACACCCCTATATTGAGAGGTTCTATGGCCAAAAGATTCAATAGATTTTCTATGAACAATCTGCTTATGTGGCCCACTTTTTCCCCCTCTCTTCTTGCCCGTCCTCTCCATTGCAACCAACCCTTCACTAGATTTCTCACCCGCTCTGGACGCCTCCAGTGCATTATTATTCACTGTACTCACAGAGCCTGACTGGTGGGATCCATTACTCATAGAGAGATTCAACGACTGGACGTCTCCATAAATCACGCCTTCGTGTTCTAAACCGGAATAACCGGACCAGTCCAGTTGGGGCTGGTACATCACCACCCCTTCCAATGGACTGAAATAATTAGGGTTTTGGTGTTGGTGCATTTGCATTGCTTCAATGGAGGTTTCTCTAGGGTTTTGGGTCAAATATTCGTTTGTTTTGTCCAAGTTCAGAAAGGACATGGTTTCTCTTTCACTATTATCATTTTCGATTTCTTGGGCCCCCATGAAATCTTCTAGTTTTGGTGAATCTTGGCATTGCATCACTGCTTTAAGAAAAGAAAGAAAAAAAATGAGTCGAACGGTATTGTTTGCATAAATTGCGATAAATTAAAGGAAAAATTTATAGAAGAAACCTTGGTTGTATGGTTTAGGAAAAGCTTCCATGATGCAAAGAGAACCGTCGGACTTGAGAGGCATGAAAGAGAGATTGTGATTATAATGATGAGAAGAATAAGGAGAAGAAGAATAGAGAGAAGCATTCTCTGTTTCTATGGTGTAACAGAAGCCAGGATGAGGGATGGCTTGAGGAGCGAGAAAGAAGCTGCATGGCAACGGAGAGGATGAAGAAGATGGTGACGAAACTGGAGTTGCTACATGGCTGCCATTGACATGGCATTGAGGGGAGAGTGAGAAACCTAACCAGTTGTTCATGTTACTCATTATCTATCTCTGTTTTCGCTCTCTAGACTGGTACCAACAAGAGATGATAGAGAGAAAGAAGATGGTTTGGATGGTATTTGTCGGTACAAACAAAGAGAAGATAGAAGAGAAAGAAGGGATTTTGTTTGTTCAGGCTTTTAAACTAAGCAAAGAGAATGAGGAAATATTAAACTAGCACAAATGGTGCTTATGCTCCTCTACAATGTTCTACAATTTAAATTCTCAGAAATTTAAACTTATTTTTTCAAGTCACCGTACTTTGAACTAGTGCCATCGTGAAAAAGTATGAGTTTATTGCTTGAAAAATAATAAATGTAATTTTACCAATAAAATATTAAAGATTGATAGTGTATTTTCACATATCATATTAATCATTACTCTCTGATTTTTTTGCTAATGACAATTGATATATATTCTAATTTTTAATTAATTGGTTTTTTTGAAGTATACGACTTCTATATTTGTCTTTTCAAATAAAACTCATTTGTTTTTATATTTTGATACAAAATCCACGAATTTACAAAAACTTGAGAAAATTGTTAAATTATAATTTCTATTATCTAAGGCTACCATTCTCGTATATTTTGTTCTAATCTATGAATATCAGTTTTGTAGTCAAACACAAAAAAGAAACATAGAGACATATAAACACTATTTTTTAATGTTTGAATTATTGCATTCAAACCAAATAGGAGGCATATTAACACCACCATCTTGTTTATATTAGAGTTTATAATTTTTTGCAAGTAGGCATGGTATAACAATAATCCTTATTTATGTTAATCTAAATCCTTGAATTGTAAATCATCTCCAGTTTTGATGTATTTTAGAGTACTTGTGCTTCTATTCATTGCATTACATTCCTTGTAGGGATCTGTGATTTGAAAAGAAACTTTAATTTAATATCATCATAATTTTTTGCAATCATTCTTTATTGTTATTTAATGTCTTATATAGTACCATAGTAGTTCTTGCCTTCCCTATGTGCCAGTCTTTTTTATTTATTAAAGATGGCCATTAATCAAACCCCTGTGTTCAAATTAATAGCTTGTTTCTAACAAAGGACCATTGTGTAAAAGTGCTACTCTGTTCTCTTTTTTTCCCAATTTCTCTTTTTTTCTTTTATTTTCCAAAATGAGAAATATGAAAAGCTACACAATTTAATGCTTCATGCTCTCTGATATGCTTGGCCTATCTTAGCTAGATTTTGGGGTCAGACGCTCCCAAGAAGGTGCAATTTACAATGCAACCCAATAAATATTCAAAATATTCTTTTATACCCTTCAAATATTAATGAACTTTTATTTTCTGAAGAAAATAATGTATATCCATCCTCATCTTCCTGCAATTAATTGAGAAAAATAATGATTTCTTATTGTAACTCTATAGAAAATAGTTCTTTTCCATACAAAATGTTTAAACAATTATTTCACTATTTTATCATAATACATTGATTATTTCGATATTAAAGATGCTATCATATATTTGCAAAAAGAAGTCATATTAATTTTAGATCAAACGGTTCATATTAAATCTAAAGTGGAGTATAGTAGACTCTTTTTTCTTTCTAAAAATATATGAAAAAGGATAAATAAGTAATTTCATCTTCCTAAATCGTTTCCTTCGTTCATTTCTATTTTCACTGTTTATCTCCTCTCCAATTCAAGTGCTTCTTCTCCCTCTCTTAACTCGCTTTACAGTTACCTTCTCTCAGCTCAACTCGTGGCAACTGGATCAATTACCCCTCTATCAAATTCTTGTTTATATATCATTATAAATATTAATATTGATATAATTGTCCAATTACGAAGGTTGTTGATTCATTCACTGTGCATAATTGAATTTCGAGAATTCATAAATTTAATTAAAAAAGAATTAGTGATTTTTTTTACAAATAAACTAACTTATTAGATCTATAAGTAATTATTATTAACAAAAATATTTAATGAATAATGAATATGTAATAAATTGAATTGTAGTCAAAGATTCAGAATTTTTCAACATGTAATAATATAAAGTCTAGGAAAAAGATATCAAACAAAAGAAGAATTCAAAAGAATCTTTAATCAAATAAGTTCAAATATATATATTTTTTCTGTTTGGAAGCTTAAAGACTTGATTTAAAGTAGTTGATTAAAGAGACAAAATAGATATAGAAAATAAGGCAAATAATTCTCTGAAATCTGAATAATAGAGAGATATTTGGATGAGCATATATTATTTGAATTTTAATTTCCTTTTTAGCTTATTTGATTGACACACAATAAGAAATACGGATTGTGTTGTGCTGATGGGAGAGAAATAAATTTAATGGAGAACATCTTCAATAAACAAATGGAGAGGAAATAAAACGTGTATATTATGAAAACAAATTAAAGACTAAATCTTCTAATTAATATTTTATATACCGAAAATACCTCTACTAATTCAAGGGTCTCAATTAGATCTTGAAATCATTAAATTAAAAAAAAAAGTAGAGTACTGTAGACGAGCTCTAATATGTGTAATATCACTTTTTTGTCATTGTCTTTTTTTCTAAGTTATTTTTTGTCGTTGTCTTGGTAATTTTGTGTTTAAATATATTGGAGGAAAATACTTTGAGATAGAGATATGAGATAAATATCAAATATACCACAAAATGTACATCATATTAGCGCTGCAAATGAGCCGAGTTCGAGCGAGCTGATCTAACTCAAACTCAACTCGAAATTGAACTCGACATGGCTGGACTTGAAATTGCTAGAGATTTCGAGTCAGAAAGTTAACTCAATTTTCGCTTGAGAGAGCTCGACTCAAAATAAGATTTTGTTAACAAATTCGCTCGAAACTCGTTCAACTCATCTTGGCTTGAAATCACTGATATGGTATTTTTTTTTTTAGAACTGTAGGCAATTTGCCTACTTAGACTTTGCATTAATAAAAGAGTTACAAAAGTTTTATTTACAAGCAAATTTTCTTGAGCATTTAGTTCACTCAAGTGGAGAAATTATGCCTAAGTCCTATCAAGTCTAGGCTAAACTCCCAACTGGCGGATCTTCATTTTGACGTGGGGCTTCTTATCGGCCTTGAGAATTGCCCTTTATTTTTTTTCTCATTCATGTACATTCTCCTGAATGATAGAGAACACTTGTCCCTTGTTGGTTCTTCTGTTTTAAAAGATCTTGGCATTCCGTTCTTTCCAAATTTCCCAGCAAGAGCTCCAAACACTTCCCCATTTCTTTTGTTGCATTTTGTTGATTCTTTTAATCATCTAGCTATAAAGATTTACCGGGGAGTGTATTATTGTTGGGGGAGTGATGCCAGAGAGGTTGTATGGTTTGTCCCACATCGCGCGTGTGTAGTTGCTTTGAGCGAAAAGATGCGTGTGGAATTCTCTGTCTTTACGGTGCAAAGAGTGCATTGGGCCGATTGTATGCATCCTTTTTTTTTAACTAACATGTCTCTCGTGTTGAGTTTTTCATTACACATTTGTCAGGCAAAAAACTTTACTCTTGGGAGAGGTTTGAGCTTCCAGATGAATTTGTCAAAAGGTTTATTGTGGCCCCGGTTTGCTAAGAATACATATGCTGATTTGACTGAAAATTATTTTGTTTTGCATACTTGTCATATTATTATATCTTCTTTGCTATTATGGGTGTTCTCCCGGGCTGTTGCCAAAAGGTTTGCAAGTTCACGCTCAAAAGTGGAGCTGAGTGGTCTGTCCCATTATATAGGTTGTCGACCTGAGATTGCTTCTCTTACCGTCAAGTCTTTATTGATTGATCTTCAATAGAGGCCCTTATGTTTTTGCGCAAAAATATCGTCATGCCATTGATCTTTCCAAAATTTGACTTTTGCCCCATTGTCGAGTTGCATTTTTACCCTGCTATTGAACATGGATAGTGTGACTTCTAGATCTTTGATAAAGAGGCTCTTGGATTTACAGTTTCATGGTTCATTTTGCGACCCATAGCATTTATCTATGGCTGTGGCCCGCAGTCCTGCCTGCTTTGCTTTTATCATCGAGATCTATTTCATAATCAAAGCTTTGTTGTGTAGCTTGAGGTCTTTGACCCCGAGTCCCCTATTATTTTTTGAGGTGCAAGCGAATTTCTATTTCGCAAGGTGTTTCCCTCTTTGATATACTCATTTGTTTCTCCCCAAAGGAAGTTTTTCCTTATTTTGTCTATCTCCTCTATTACCCCTTGCGGCAATAGAAAAGCTTGCATAAAGTACAGTGGGGCCGCTGAAAATACCACATTTATGAGGGTTACTCTTCCTGTACTGGATAGAAATTTGGTGGACCATCCTGCTACTCTGACCCTTATTTTCTCTATCACGGATTTCTACAATGATAGAGGCAGACCGAGATATTTAATAGGGAATTGCTGGCTATTGCAATACAGTAATTGTTGTATCGACTCTCTAGTTCGTATGGTATTTGGATTGCAGTATAGGAGGATTTGCTATGGTTGATTTTAAGGTCTGTTATCTTGCCAAAACATTATAAGGCTGGGTGGATCAGTTACAAATTTGTGTGGTGTACTTTTATTATGATGACTGTGTTATCTGCATATTGGATTGCCTTAATTTATATTTTATGTGCCTCTGGTGCTAAAGCGTTGATGTGCTAGATCAGATATTGCAGCGATTCGGCTACCAAGTTAAAGAGAAATGGGGAGAGCGGGTCCCGCTGGTGAAGGCCTCTTTTGTTAGGAGGTTTCATATCAAAAGTATCCTGTTTTGCGGAAAGCCATTTTTTTTCCATGAGGCCTTCTAGGAATTGTCAGTTGACTGTATCGAAAGTTTTAGTAAGTCCATCTTTTAGAGGACTGATATTGTTTTGCTCTGATGCAGAAAGTTGACATATTCCCTTATTACTAAAAAGGACTCAATTATTTGCCTATTTTTGATGAAAGTTGTTTGACTTTCTGAGACTAGTTCTGCCATTTTGTTTTAGAGTCTCATAGCTAAAATTTTTGATAATATTTTAATTGGATCGTCTATTACACTGATGGATCTGTAATCTGTGACCGTTTTTGCGTCCGATGTTTTGGGCATCAGAGAGATTTGTGCTTTATTAATGTGCTAAAGGTCAAGGGTGTTTCCCTCAAATTTTTTTCATAGCCAAAGTAGGTCTGTTTTGATGGTTTTCCTATAGTGTTATAAAACTCTGTTGGGAAATCGTCCGGGTCAGCATATTGGACTTGAAGCAGCTTAGGACTGACAGTGATTAGGGGCAGGTACAGTACATGTCTCCATCGATAAGAAGGTCATCAAGGCCAAGGCGTCCAAAACTGAAGTATGCAAATGCCGCAGTCGCAAAGGAGAACTTTACAGAGAAGGTGGCAAGTTATGGAGAAGTAGTCAGGAGCGGCAAGTGGAGAAAAACGATGAAGGTGGAGAAGGTGGTTCAAAGGCTAAGATAGGCAGGGGAAGCTTAGTACAGTAGTGTCCATACCCAGCGGCTAAGGCTGAGCACAGTTAGTCAAGCAAGTCACCTGGGTCGGGATAGGTCAGAGTGCATTTCCATTCTCTTTTCACACATCTTTTGGCCTCCCTTCTTTCAGCTTACTTTCAAATGACTTTCTTTCCTTTAGCTACATAAGCTCTGTGGTATAAGGCTTTTTTTCAGGACATTTGCATTCAGTGGGTAAGGCGGAGAAGAGGGCGGTCGATTTGCCAATTTCGGACATGTTAATAGTGGGGGCTAGCTAGTCTCACTCCAGATTCAAAGATCATGCCCTAGTTCAATTCTCAACCCGTCTCGGGAGAGAAAGAGCTGCTATTGAAAAAGGTCTTGGTCCCTGGGATAGGGGTAGGAAGAGCGGACATGCCGTGAGTTAAGATAGACCAGAGAGACTCCCGCAGTTCTCAATTCTGACATTGAAGAGGAAAGATCAGATGCATAGAATGGGACAAGGCAAATAACGTAAAGGAAACGAATTTGTCACTGACATATTATTTCTCTTCTAGTAAGTTGATTTTGTCATTTCTTTCGTTTGCTCCATCACTAACTACTCTTCTTGCTGCACCCCTATGGAGCACGGGATCAAAGACAGAATGACTGGTCTAAGTTTAGGTGGATAAAGAGGGACAGATGAGAAAAGCTTAACAATTTGGTAGATTCGAGGTCGCTCTCGTCAAGTCAGTTTTCATTTCTGTAACTGCTTATCTTTCAATAATGGAGTTTCGATCATCGACTGTCTGGCCATATGGGATGCTGCAGAACACCGGATTCGCTTGTGTTATGAAGGTAGGATTTGGACTGGGATTTCTCAGCGCCGAGATGATGATATTCATAGGTTAGACTTCATGCCATCTCGAGGCATCGACTTTGATTTTAGTATACTTTGTCTTTTCACGAGACTCCTTTATTGCAATGAGGAGAATCCTCCTAAAATTGATGGACGTTTTATACTTTCGCCAGTTACCAAAGGTGACGCTCAAATGATGGCTACTGCATTACGAAGAGTTTTACTCGGGGACCTAGAGGGAGTGTGTTTTACAAAAGCAATATTTCATAACATTGACGTGCCGCATAAATATAGTCCAATATTCGGAATTGAGGAATGCTTGTTTGAGATCTTAGAAAATCTCTAACAAATTGTACTTAGAAGTAATAGCCAAAATAAAGGAAAAGCATCAATTCGCGTCAGTGGTCCCGGACGCGTCACTGCTAATGATATCAGTCTACCGTCTTCCGTGACAATCGTGGATAGAACAAAATGTATAGCTAATCTAACGGAAGCAGTCGATTTCTCTATGGATTTAGAAATCGAGAGAGGTCGAGGATCTCGTTGTATCGAAGAGGAGAATAATCCCAAAGATGGAGCTTATTCAATAGATGCTGTATTTATGCCTGTTGAAAATGTGCATTTTTCCATTCATGATTATATGCTGAATGATGAAGAAGAAGAAATGCTTATTTTTGAAATATCGACAAACGGAAGCATAACACCTATAGAAGCACTTTATGAAGCTTCTAACAAATTAACGAAATTATTTCATATTTCTGTAGATATAGGTACAGGTGTGGAAAAAAAAGAAACTATGTCCCGTTTCATCTTGCCCGATGAAAAGGCTGAATTACAATATGATGAAAATTTAAGAGAAATCAAAAATGATATATTGCAAATCATAATAGAATCAATCCAAAGTAACAATGAGAATTTCATGGGACTTTATTTTTTGTAAGTTAAAAAACCGCTTGCTTAATTTCTTGTTCAGAAATGTGTGCTCCCATGTCCCCTAGGTCAGTGGACTGAGGTACATGTTGCAAAAATTGATGTGGTGGATATCCATAGTCCATCATTTTTCCTAGTGTTGCCTTGAAGAATTGGTTGAATTGCTGCGCTATTTGGGACTGCTCTGTTAGTTCATATCCATTATCTAAAATTGAACTGATGTAGTTATTTTGCCGATTTACTGATGCAATTGCCTGAAAATATATTGGTATTCTGATCCCCTTCTTGTAACCATTTGTAGCGAGATCTTTGCTTCCATTTTGATTCCTTAATGTTTGTTTGCTCAAAAATGACTTTTCTAAGCGCTATTCTAAGCCTCATCGCGGTGTGAGATAGAGTCTGGGCCTAATCAACCTTATCCAATTTGTCAACTATATAGATAGCTCTGTTGGCATTGTTGTCTAAGTTGGAGAATTTTCTCTTTGCTCATTGTCTCAGAACTATCTTTAGTTTGTTAACTTTGTGTGCAAATTTTTTTGCTACATTCCCTGATATCTTTTGGTCCCCCAGGTCCGCTGTACTTTTTCATCTGCTTCCTTGTACCGGAGACAAAATAGTTCTAGTTTAAACCTAGGCTTATGTTGCCTTATGGGAAATCACTGATATGGTAATACTGATTTGATGTTTTGAGCTACCTATTTTATTAAAGAGAAAATATTTGGAGCGTCCGCTTAAACAGCGCCTAAGCAGTGCCACATACATTTATAGCTTTTTAGTTGACCACTAATTGATCTAATTGAAAAATAATACCGTTTGTATATTAATATATCTTTATATGTGGTCACTTTACTCTTTTTTGTTCATTAATATATCTTTTTGTAATTCTGTTATATATTTATAAATTCGAATGATGCTAGATGCTAAATAAGCCGACGGAGCATATCAATTCCCTTTATTAAATCGGTCAAACTATGTTTAACTATTATTTGGATCACTACTTTTGTAAATGGCTTTGAAAAATATTTGCTCAAACATTACAAGTTCTTATTCAAAAATTACAAGTTCTTATACATTGATAGCAAATAAATAAAAGTAAAAGTTTGTCTTTACATGAAGAAAAGAGGACCACTTCCTTCCATCTCTTCGTTCTTTTTTTTTTTTGAATAAATTCTCTTTTTCCTTCTTTATTTATTTCCTTTTTTGTTTGAATGTGAGACAGTGAGACATGAGTACAACATT
Organism: Juncus effusus; assembly: GCA_027726005.1. Taxonomy (NCBI): domain Eukaryota; kingdom Viridiplantae; phylum Streptophyta; class Magnoliopsida; order Poales; family Juncaceae; genus Juncus; species Juncus effusus. The sequence goes on along the minus strand of CM050904.1, from coordinate 9,005,431 downwards.
TTTAAAGAGTCCTTTTGTGAGATAGAGTATTTAATTTACAAAAATGTGGTTACTTCTATATAGGTTCGCCAACATTTCTTTGCCATTACACATGTTAATAAAATTATATTTCCAAACATCATATGAATCTGGAAAAAAAAATAGAACATTAGAAAATGCAAATGACTGATAAACTAGTTGGTTGGTTAACATATTTACTTATATAACAAGACATCAATATTATGAGTTTAAGACTCAACAAATGTAATTATATAATTCATATTTAGCAAAGTATCTTGGTCAAATTGATTGAACATAAAAAGAAAAAAAAAAAATTTAATAAAATAAATATTATTTTTGTAAATTGGAAAAAAAAAATCTCATATTTCCAAGCTAAAATAAATTATCTAATAAAAGTACAAGCAAGTGGATATATATGAAAAATTAGGGCTGTAAAGCAAGGCTGCTGTTGCACCAGATGGCCAAGAACATGAGAGAGAGATTCAGATGGATGGATAGATTTTTGAAAGAAAGAAAGAAAAAGAGGAAGAAGGGACAAAAACTGTCTAAAACTAGTCACTTCAAAACAGTACTATCTATCTCTGCTAGAATTGCAGGGCTGACCCCTCTGTCCTATTCATTAATTAGCATCTTATACAAAATATATTGCCTTTTGTAAGTTTTTATCTGTTTAGACTCTGAGTTCTACTCTAGAATCATATTGCCAAATTTCTAAAAAAATACATTTTTGAGTTTTTCTTTTAAATAACCTTGGGATAAAAAGGATTTGTAAAAAAAATATATATGTTTACAATGTGCATGGACACATACATTCAAAAGAGCACTCAAGTTGAAGATTTTCGCATGACTAATCTTAAATGATAAAATCTTGACATTCCCAAATATTTAGAAAAAAGACATCATGGGTTCATTTATTTGCTACCTATGTAAATGGCAGAATCAATGAACTATATTATGAGTGAATGTGAATTCGAAGAAGATATGGAGATACTTAGCCGAAAATAAAGACATTACTCTACGTCATAATGCGACAACACTCTTAGATTTTTCGTTACAAACCGAAAAATACATGAATACAACTAAAAAAAAATGTTGAGATTCTACATGGCTAACTGGATCGTGGCTCATCTGGTTGAAAAGGAATAACCGGATCTTCAACGGCGAAGCCGCAACTCATCGTGCAATTGTAATAAGAACCATTAAAATGATGAGGGAGTGGAGAGATAACGGCTTGGGATGTAAAGCTAAATTTTGAGTGGGTAGGATCGTGGGAGAAATTGTAATAATTTTCGTTCTTTACTTTTTCCTTTTCTTTTTTTGATTTTGTGGCATAATGTAAATAGAACGCTTTATTTAATCTAAGCAACAAAAAACGATCATCTATTGCGTATTCACAAAAAAAATAATATGTATGTTTGAATTTGTATAAACAATGGTTTCTAAGTTTTATCTCTAAAAATTGAAAAATTATTATTCTTTCTTTTTTATGTCTGACTTCTTAAATTTCTAATCACTGATATATATAAATGAACAGTCATGATATCTTAGTATGTAAAAATGACAAATTCGTAATTTCATGGATGCTTGCATGACAAATATTTCGTCGACTTCAAAAGAAAATGCTATTTAATTAATTGGACAGTATATATCATTCTACATGGAGTTGAATTAATCCATTTCCATCTGTATGTATTGTCAAACTGTTTTGTGCATATCTTAAACCTACAAACTTTTGTTCATTTAAAAAATCAATGAATACAAGAAAAAGAGGATATATTATTAACTATAGAGTTGATGTTGATATTTCATGCACAAAGTAATAAAGGAAGATAAATAAAGTCAGAGAAGGAGGGGTGATTTTGCATTTGCTAAAGACTTGCATGTACAAAGGATGAGAGGAACATGCTTTTTGCTTTTTTATGGAAGGAGAGAGAAACTAGGGTTTGTATTAGAGTTTAGGTTTAGGGCCTGATCAAAGAGAGCTGCTTCCAGACAAAAATGAAGTATTGGGTCTATGCTAAAAATTGTTGAATATTGTTATATTCGAAAATGAGGAGAAAAGGGCCCCCAAAATTATGAAAAAGGGTTTGTGGCTTCATTCTTAAATTAATGCAAGTTCAAAGTATGTTGTTAAATAATCTCTAAGAACAAATTGTTTAGTATACTAGAATAATGCTAATTCTATTGATTTTGAGATTACACAGAATGATCGGTTTTACAACTTATTTAGCAATTTAGGGAACAAACATTTTATCTAAGTGTCCTGATATTGCGCGCCCTGTTTGGGGACGTCCCGCGCGCGACTGATGACGTGGTAGACGTCACGTCAGCCAGAGGATGACATACTCCAGCCCTGGCGCCTCCCATCTGAGCTGCAGCGCCTGGAGCACAACACCATGGTTGCTGCAAGCTCAGATTTGAAAACAGCGCTCAACGACACAAACGGATATAGATGGTGTATAATTCAAACAAACAGTATATAGTTCAGACAAGCAAAACAATATGTATAATCAGATCAAAATAGTATATAGTTGGTATACCATTTTGATAAAACAATATATATATCCAGCGACACAAACGGTATATAAATGGTGTATAATTCAAATAAACAGTATATAGTTCAGACAAGCAAAATAATATGCATAATTCAGATCAAAACAGTATATAGTTGGTATACTATTTTGATAAAACAGTATATATTTCAGATCAAAACAGTACATAGTTCAGACAAATGGTATATAAATATATAGCAGATATATAATTCAGACAAACGGTATATATATTAGTATCCGTTCTGATAAAACAATATATATAATTCAGACTAAAACAGTATATAGATGGTGATATAACAGTATGTAATTATACATAGTACTAAACGGTATATATATATATATATATATATATATATATATATATATATATTATTACTCGAACAAAACAGTATTGACGAAATATATCTTCGACCAAAACAGTATATATTGCGCCAAGGGAGTCCCCAAACATGACGTGATTTTCATTTTTCCTTTACCTAATGTAGAGTTATACTTGAGTATTTAACAAATTTTCTTTGAATTATTTCTTGATATACCCCTAAATTATTTTTTCATTCAAAAATAGCGATATCCTTAATTAACTAACTGCTAAATCAAAGAAATAAAAATGAGATCTTAAGTATTACACTCAATTCATAGGTCCACCATTCACGCATCCTTCCATCCGATCGTGCTTAAAACTGATTTGTCAAAATCAATCTTTACTCCTCAAACTAATAATAAAGAAGTTGCTCACATGATTTGCCTGTATTTGTATGAACAACACAGTGAAATAAGATAAAACACGGTGCATGATGCAAACGACGATCTAGTTGGTATAATATAATATATTATATATATAGTAAGAAATTATGAGTTCAATCACAATAAACACAATTTTATTTAATAGATATTTAGCAAAGTTTTCCAATGTAACAATCAAATATGGATTGAATCTAAAAAACATTATATAATATTATTGTTTAGTTTCTTCGCTTTTATAATAAACTTCCATTCTTTTACATAAAAGTGCAAATCAGTTTGATTTTACATGGATTATCGTTTTAATTATGAAAATATTTCTCTTTCTGATGTTAAAGGCGTCCAATGAAATTCTCCTTTTATTTACATTTTGGTTATCCTTTAAAAATATTCAGAAACTTCAAGGATTTTTTTTAATTTCCAAATAATGGCGGTTGTAGAATTCTTCTGTATCAACTCTCATAGTCCTCTCTCTCTATATGAGATGATCAGATGACTAGGAGTTGGCACAGTTCTATTACTTATGATCATAATGATGATGGTAATAATAATGTGCATGCATTAATATATCTATCTATATTAGCTTCTGGTAACAGGTTGTGTGATTTTAAAGTGTATAATACTGGATTGTACATTGTACAATAGCTGAGCTCTATCTATATGTACTATCTACTATTAAACACAAGAGTTTTGTACTCTTCATTAATTCCTTCTCTAGTTCCTCATCTTTTCCTTCGTTTTTTAAAGATTTTATTTATTTAAATAACTACCAAAATACTTAGTAGTACCATCACTATTTTCATTAAATCAAACAAGCTGGGCAAACTAATGGAGGTACAAACAAACACAAGTCCTTTACCAGTATAGACACATGCTTACTGTTTTCGTGCAATTTCATTTGTCAATTCTTTGAAAACCCAGCAATTTAGCAAGCCACATGTTCCAACAAAAAAAAGCAACAAACAAGCCCTAAATTGTAGTTTATAAAGGAGCATTACAGATTACAAGAATACGTAAAAGGAGATAACTGCTATCTACTGTAGCAGATCAAATAAAAGGAGACACTTGCATTTCACATGTGGGAAGCACAAATTCCAAACAAAATCTATCCAGAGATCCTAGAACAAATGTGCAGCGCTCGATACGTAGCCCCTAAAGCTAAAAGGGGCAAAAAGGTCAATTCGCATGGGCTTTCATGCACAAACAAAACAGGTATTTCTGCAGTATGTATGTACTACTGTGCACTCAAACAAGAAGAGACATAAGTCCTCTCTCTCTCTCTCTCTCTGTAGCTCTGGGTCTCTCTCTAGCTCGCTCGCTCTCTCTCTATCTCTCTCCCTCTCTCTCTTTCACTCTGTGTAGCTCTGGGGATCTTTCTCTCTCTAGAAGGACAGGTCAACATCTGATATGTATTATGTCAAAGGCCTACTACAAGCTGAGGTGCAACCATCCATCCATCCATCTTGTCTTGAAATACAAGATCTTAATTCGGTCATTTCACTCTCTAATCAAATTAACCCTCAACTGTGCACTCAAATATGATAGATACTGATACAAACGTACATACGGAAATTACAAAAAAAAAAATAGGAGTATTAGAAACAATATTATGTTAATAATATTTATATTTTTGTTGTTGTTTGATATATATTTTGACTTAATATTTCATTGGACGAGATACTGAAAATTTGTGATTTAGAAATATTAAGATGTAAACTAAATATTTGTGTCATCTTATAAATCTTAATTTTTTTTGATATTGTAAGTTACAAGTGTATTTGTTACTTGTTAGTATCTAAGATGTATATAATAGTCATATATTATTTTAAAATAAAATATTTAAATATGCTACTCGGAGTACTGGACTGGCGATATGTGTCTGACGAGTATTAGTACCCAAAAACATGTGTTACTTGCATTTTGAAGTATTTTATTTTTCGGATTTAGGAATTCGATATCTCTTCAAAATACTACTTAAGAAGTACTACTTTCTTTCTGTTATCCATTTTTCAAAATCTTAATAAACATTTTTTTATACATGAAAAGTTTAGGAATAGGTGTTATTTATCAGCACTTGTATACCCTTTTCCAAAGCATTTAAACAACGCGTATGCATATTGTGTAAGGGCATCTCTTATCTCTTATCCTCTGTGATTAAAAGAGCAATTCAATGCCTCTTTTTAAGGCTGAAAAAGAACTCGGCATCCTTTTATCCTGGTTTTACCTATGTATGATATAAAAAAAGATACATTGGGGATGAAAAAGATGCATCTCAATTTCAAATAGTATATTGCATGTCTAAACAAAGTGTAATGTATAAATACCAAGGTATATTATTACTCAAAACAATATATACTGAATAGATAAAAAGATATATCAGATATGTAAAATAATATATTGAATATTGATAATCAAAAGTGCATAGTGAAAATAAAAAATATATTTCGAGTAAATAAAAATTTATATTTGGCATGTATAAAAATATATTGGTAATCAAATAAATAAATGAAAAGATAAATGTGTATTAAAAAATGTATATGACTTGGGGTTAATTAGAGTGCATCTAAGGCACAATTTAATGGCACACAGAGATGTCGAGTGGTGGTTGCCTTAATTAACCATATGGAATGTATAATGTGTGTGACATAAATGGGCCTGTCATGCCACAGTCCAATGCCATGTTGTGTAATATTTATTATATATATTCTTACAATAGTGTTACTATATTGATGATATGAATCTAATAAAGTTTGAAGTGTAGCAATAGATTTAGACTAGACATGCATGCAACAGTTAAAGTTCTCTCCAGGGTGCTTCTGTAGGCCCCTGGACATTAGGATGTTTACTGTTTGATTTATTTGACAATTAGGGCTTGTTTGGATGTGTATTTTTTTTTCTAGTATAGTATTAGTATATTTCTAGGGATTAGGATTTGTAAAATCCAAATATTAGAAGATTTGTAACTATAGGATGTATTCAAAAGTGGTATGTTTGGATGTAAATTAGTAAATTTCTAGGAATTATTTTATATGAGTTTTTTATAATTATAATATAATATAATATAATATAATATAATATAATATAATATAATATAATATAATATATTTTTTGTAATTTAAATGAGCTTTTGTATCACTCTTTTCATGAACCTGTATTTTTAATTTTTGTATTTCTTAATTTCATCGTCATTGTCACCAGTTATTGAGATTTGTATTTTTAATTTTCTTAATATATTATCATATGATTTTAATTATTACAATTTAAATTTACAAAAAAAAAATGACAGATATGAAGTTAAAAAATAACATACATTATAAATTGTGCAAAATATTATTGAACAAAATTTAAATTGTATTCTATCATCGAGCAAATATATAATACATATTATTCAAGAATAGGAGTTTGTGAGAATGGAATAGACAAATGGAATTATATGAGGAGAGAGGACGGTAGGTAAGAGTGACAAACTTTACTAGAAAAATACCGACCAAATTGGTCAGTATTTCTTTCCCCCAAAATTCAATACAAATTTACTGAAAAATACTAAACTGAAATTTCCAAACAATTTACTAACTACTCATCCAAACATGCATTTTGAGAAAGTCAGTATTTTTTCCTATACCAGAGAAAACTGACGTTTTCCAACGCATCCAAACAAGCCCTTAAACTTAAATTCATCATATTCGATTTATTTGGCTTATTAAGTTTTGGTTCTGTTCAATTTAAAAACAGAGGGTATTCACTGTTCAGTTTTTACTTTGTCAGAATTTATAAACTGAGCCGACCAATCAATACAATAAGCCTACAATGTACTTAATTTTACATAATTATATCTCTAAAGTTTATAATATTAGTGAGTAATTTTGATTTTAAATTGATATATTCTTCTGTACGGTTTAACCAAATAAACCCATTTGAAATTCAATTTATTTGGTCCGGTCTATTATTCACTCCAAAATCTTCTTCTCCATCAATTCGGTTCGATTAGATTTGAACCGAACCGATTGAATTAACACACCTATTTTTGATAATATCACTTTGAAACCTTTCATTTAAAAGAAAACACAAAAATCTTAGATAGACAGTAATAAAATACAGTAGATACATATTATGAACTGTATACTAATATGCATAATAGATTGATATATAAAATATAATACACAAGGTATAAAAATATGAAATTGGAAAAAGGGAAAGAAGGGGTTTGAATCAATTTTTTTTTATAATCCAGAGAAAATAATTTGGACTTTTGAAGTTCTGTTAGGCCCAAATTGGTGGGCTTATATTACTTTTCCCGTAACAACCTTGGATATTCCTTCAGTGTTACTTGAGGCCTATTCTGTCTTTATAAGGCCCAAACCTTTAATTTTCTTTTCCATTCTCTCGAAACTTTTTTTTTGATTGGAGCTCTCCCCTTCAAATTTCGAGTATGTATCCCTACAACAAAGTACAAACCTTAAATTTCACGATCCCTGATCTTTCTAAAGATAGCAAATGATAATTTGAGGACATTTTGAAGTAAAATATGGAAATGAATTATGAGGGAAAGATATATGATATTTTCTATATTTGAAGGGGTAAATGAGTCAAGTTTTACACTGTGTTTTAGTATAGCTTGCCTAATTGGGCTTTTGCTAAATGGAAAATCCTCAAGAGTTATTTATCATATAATGTATCTTTATTTATTTAACTTACTCTATACTAGTCTCCTTCGCAAGTAACATGATTAGATAAATATCATAAATTAATATACTTTTGTTATGTTAGTTAGGGACAATCCATAATCTAAAGTCTAAGGTTGTTCATATCAAATGCCAAGCATGGCCTACGGGTTTCAACCCAAAAAAAAAAGCATGGACATGCTACCTAATTTGGTTTATATTTTGCCAAATGTCCATAAAACATCACACATTTATTTCTTAATGACTAATACAAATCATGAATCTAGAAGAAACAAAAGAGATTTTTTGTTTAACAATGAGATATAAGAACAATTTTGGCAAAAAAAACCCTCTTTCAGTTGTAAGAAAACCAGAAAAATAAATAATTCGAAAGACAATTAGAGAGAATATATAATTTTTGACAACAAACAGTTTGTTTCTTTCACCTAATTCGTAATCTCTATGTTGCAAGCACAATGTGTACCATGAAACTCATTTTTCATATCATGTTTATAATTTATCAATATATATTTATCTATGTCTCAATATGCAATTGTAAGTCCAAGAAGTATAATAGCCAATGAATATATGTAAACTAAATTTGCGTATGAAAAGATCATATACGTTTATGGATGATTTTGCAATGAATAATCATTTAATCTTTATATAATAAGAAAAGATGCACCTTGATGTGTGATTAATCTGTCTTTGCCAAGTATTACGAACTCACTAAACCATGAGAAAATTAACAATTCAATCTAGTACATTGCTCTACAAACAAAACAAAATAAATTGAAACAAACATAATCTTATTGGATGAATTTGTCCTTGTATAATTTTTAATTCAAACTCATTATATAAAATGAGGGAGAACTATGAACCATCAATTGCTTCGTTCTATTTAAAATGAGCTCATATGCTCTCACTTAAATTTTTAAATTAATCATGTTAAATGTGAGATTCAAATCCCTCATTTTTGCTAGTAAGTTTTGATCTTTTGGCGGATTAATTTTTGTAACAATTCTTTTTTTTTTTTTTGAGAATACACAATAAGTGATTGCCTATTATTGCTTATATTAAATAAAGCGTTCGTATTTATATCATTTCACAAAATCAAGAAAAGAAAAGGAAAACAAAAAGAACGAAAGTTATTGCAATTTCCCCCACGACCCTGCCCACTCAAAATTTAACTTTACATCTGTAGCCGTAATTTTTGTAACAATTCTTGAATTTACGAAAGAGAAAAATGTTTTTTTATGACCAACCAAGTTAACTTATTATTTGAATGCCTTGTTAAATTCACCCACCTATGCAAATGATGGTTTCTTATTTGCTTTTTCTTCACTCTTTGAATTCAAAAAGTATCCACTAATAAATGATAAATACAAATTTATGTACATGAAATCAATCACTTTTCTCATTTTTGAATCTTTTTTGTAGGACCTGATAGAGTACGATGATACTGTAGCACGACTGTTCACGACGGATTCATTAAGAATATATATAATTTATTTTCTAATAACAATATATACATAACAATATATATAATTTATTTTCTAATAACAGTATATACATAAAAAGTGAAAATAGTATATAAAATAGTGTTGCACATTTCCCTTTTTTTTTTTTGGATGATTTCATTTGTGAATCTTAGAATTTTGAATTTGGGGGAAGAAATGCACGGAAATTTTGATTTTTATTTAAATCACGAGATGAAGATTTGATTGGAGCGTGGGGGAATTTAATGCAAGTATTTTGACCACCTATATATTTCTGTTTACAATAAATGCTCCAATCATATTTATTCTGTACAAGGAATTGTTTAAAATAGATCTTTTTTTTTTGAGGGAAATATAGAATAGTTTATCAATATAGAGATAATTTTGTTCTCAATATATATTGTATATATAATTCTTTAAGAAAATGTTTATATAAAGGTCCTTGTTAATGTTAATATAACATAATTTATCAATGTCAATGTACATTATCATTATAACTTGTATATAAATACATTATTCTCCTATATATTTTGTAAATGTATAATATATCAGTTTGTGCCGTATATGCAAGATATGATAAAAACAAAATGATATATGACATGCAAGTTTTTTTGAATAAAATGTGACATGCAAATTATATAGTAACAACAACATATCTAAATATATATACATGCAAGAGCGCTTGGTCACAAAAATAATTGTTGGTTCTTTCAAGAATGAACCATATTTTAAAATAATCAGCCCTAATTTACATAATAGGTTACAAAAAAGTTAATCAAAACTCAAATCCTAATCATTTACAATCCAAACCCCACAATATCCTTCACAAGTTCTTCCTTAATATCTTTAAAAATTGCATCTTCAATCTCCAACCCAATTTCTCTATTCATCTCGCAATTAAAATTTCCCCATTTTTTTGTAGATTCGAAAAAATCAGATACCACCAACTCTTTAACAAAAGCCATTGTCTCTGAACTCTCTCTCTCTAGAGAGAAGATCAAGCTCTCTTTTGATAGTTCCTCGCTCGAACTCTCATCAGAATTTGAACTCCAATCATCCAAATCATTTGAATTTGAAATATCATTTATGGAAGCTAATTTAAGAAGCTCTTCAAAGATGTTTAATGCCTTTTTTGGTGAGTCTACAATGCTTGAGGATTTTGATGCATCTTCTTCTTTGCCTGAAATTTCAAAACCAAAGTTAGAAGATATTTCTTTTGCCACCTAACCAGTTACACCAAAGTATATAATTAGTTACGTAATCGAATTCTAGTACATGTAAATAATATTTTAGAAGAATACATTATGATTAAGAATATGTATGAAAACAGATAAATAAGTTTAGAAATGAAAAAAAGAATAGTAGATAGGAGAGAACTTACTGTGAGCTGGAGAAGCTTCAAAGGAGTGAAAATAAAAAACAGAAACAGGGCTCTGTTTCTTAGTTTCTGATTCCTCAAAACAACTTGAATCTGGAAATCTTTCAACATTTGTCATGCCATTGTCTAAAGCCTTAATTTTTTCACGTTTAAGGGACTTTTTGGTAAGTTTCCAATACAAAATCTTTGACAAAATGCTTCTCAAAACTCCACTTCTTTTCCTCCTAAAATCATCCTTTGTGAGCCTCTGTAGCCTCTTTCTTGCATTGACAGGCCAACAAAGGGTTATGTTCTCTTGATTTTCTAAAACCCTGGTTGAATAGCCTTTTTCTATTAGATATATGTCTAGATAAAATGGCTCTTGTTTCTCTTGTAATATTTCGTGGAGTTTTCTTGCTTTTGCCATTCTTTGATGTGTGTGTATGAGAGAGAGAAGCTCCAAATGGTATAATAAACTCATGTTATATAGAGACAAGTATAGTATCAAAGGGGGACAAGAGTGCATGGAATTGAAATTCTTTTTTAGTTTTTGGAGCAACATGTGGATAGAGTTACTGTAATAAATGAAGGTTTTTGTTGGCATTTGATTAGAATGTTTATGTAGTTGCAGTGTTTTTTTGTCACAGTTAAATGGATAAATATTAGTTGAATGCACTATATTTAAAATGGATAATTACTAATTAGATATCACTAAACACACTAAAATAATCTAGTCTTATGGTACAAACTTCACATTTTTCATAGACGAGAATCTCTCGAATTCTGGGTATAGCAAAATTGATTAAAATTTTAGAGAGAACATGATCAGATATAGTTCTCCCACATTTTTTTATAATTAGATATAACCAATTTAAAAAAAAAATTAGAAATCACTTAAAAAATTGAGGAAGTAGCAGCATGATTAGGTTGACTATGTTAAACTCCTTAACATTATTCTTGTATATGTTATATATATATAGAGAGAGTTTTATTAATAAGCTAATATTATTATCAAGGAGTTGGTACTAATAATTTGTAGACCATATATATATAGGGGCTGGTTATATTGACCCCACTTTATTTTACCCCACTTTTACCCCGGTGAAAAAATTGGTTATAAAAAGCGAAAATTCAAATTTCAACCGTACGGATGGAATATATATGTTTTGAATATGTTGTAGATCAATTTTCACAGGAATTGGAATATTATATCATTGCCATCATGTATTATCAAAATATGTATTTATATGTTTTGATGATACATGATGAATTTTGATGATACATGATGGCAATGATATAATATTCCGATTCTTGTGAAAATTGATCCACAACATATTCAAAACATCTATATTCCATCCGTACGGTTGAAATTTGAATTTTCGCTTTTTATAACCACGGGGTAAAAGTGGGGTAAAATAAAGTGGGGTCAATATAACCGGCCCCATATATATATATATATATATATATATATATATATATATATATATATATATATATATATAGAGAGAGAGAGAGAGAGAGAGAGAGAGAGTTTTACTAATAAGCTAATATTATTATAAAGGAGTTGGTACTAACAATTTGTAAACGCTTGAATCTGCTTTAATTTGTGTGCAACACTTTGATCAACATATTTAATAACTCTCTCTCTCTCTCTCTCTCTCTCTCACCTAAAAAAGAAATAAAACTTGAACCACAAAGGAAAAAATCGCATAAATGGAAGTGCTTTTCCGAATATAGAACTTTCATTCGATATTCCGATTTTTTCTCTTCCAAAAAATCTTTTATTTTCATATATTAAAAAAAAACAGGGTTTGAGAAGAAATTGTTGGCATGTTTTGATTGAATTTAGAGATTGAAGTATTTTTGTAAATTTAAATTTTATATGAATTTTAGTTTGAAATTTATTTGTATGGATTATGATATGTGAGTTCATTAATTTGTAATGGATATATATGAATGCGATTTGGTTAAATTGTATGAATAATGTTAGTATGCATTTTGATTAGAAAGTTTTATGAATTATTATTGTATGCATTTGATTTGAAATTTGTATGAATTTCTATGATGATAAAATTAAAGCAGATCAAACGGTACAAAAATCGTTAGTATCAAACGTTTTGTATATATATTGTTTTTGAATCTATGTATATGTAATATATACTAGACTATAATTTTGGACATACAACTTTCTGTTGACACGTGTCTTATGTTAGAAGGGTTTATATACACATCCCCCAGCAGCCCCCCAATCCACCGTTTATCACTGATAAACGGGGTCCACTTATTTTGAATATATGTGGGGTCCATTTACCAGTGATAAACGGTGGACTGAGAAGGCTTGTAAACGGGGGATATATATATTTTTCCATGTTAGAAATTTAAGATGAAAAAGAAGATTCAAACCAACTTTTATGTTGTGGTCTATTGGTGTGAACGCAGGCCCCTCAATCAAGGGATCCAGGGTCGAATCTTGCATGAGAAAACAAATTTTTTCTGCCCAATAATAATACCAAATGGAGATTTTCTGTGGTCTGATTTCCGGTTTATTTACCTAAAGTGAGTCATGTTAATATGATAATTTGACTCACTTAACAAAAATACATACCATTTATGTGGCATAATCTTCCATATATTATTGTGAAGTGTCATATTAGTATGATGTTTTGATCACACTTAAGAAAAATAGTCTTATTTATCATATTTATTTTTCAGTAATTTTATTTTCATAATTTTTCCTACTAAATGTATCAAATATAATTAAATATTATGACATCGAATCGGAGCGAGATTCTAGCTTAGTTTATATTATTTCCGTTCACATGCATAGTTTTGTATATACTGTTTGTATTATATATTATTTTAGTGTATAGATATTGTTTTAATTTCTATACTGATTTTGTATCATATATATCATTTTGTATTATATATTATTTTAGTGTATAGATATTGTTTTTTTACATATGCTGATTTTATCCACATGGCAGAAATATAATATAGCATTAACAAATATTAGTTTTGAACTTCTTTTTGCTTGTAGCAACTAGCAAATAAAATACAGGTTAAAAACCCAAAATAAAATAAAATAATAGAAGGGTTATTTTGATTTTTCTTATCATGGTTTATTTATTGAGTTACTCGTTTATTAAATTGAGTACAACGTGGAATATTGAAGTCACAATCAACAGAATGTCCTTGATAGGTGGTAAACAAATTGACAAGAGAATCTTTGTTTTCTCAACATTTTCTTAGAGAGAGAGAGAGTCTAAAAAAATATTTTTTGTAGAGAGAGAGGAGGTTGGGAGGGGAAAAAACAAAAAATTTAGAGAGAGAGTCTAATTTTAGTTTCCAAGATACACTTCTGTATATTATACTTTCTCGAGAGATAAAAAATGTTAAGTCAATTGAAAAAAATTTATAAATGTTAGGTCATGTCATCTTGGAAATATCCAAAGCTTTTAACGTGTCACTTGATAGATTTGAGGCTTAAAAGAACACATTTGACATTTATAATTTTAAAATGATATATAGTTAATACTTGAGGTATTCTGATAAAATAATCGAAATCCGAATCTATCATTGCATTAAAAGGTTCAAGGCCCAGCAAATTTCTTGATCCCAGAAAAAAAACATAAAATCAATAAAAAAATTGATCTTTTAAAACTTTGGATGGTTATTGAAATACAAAAAGTAGCAAAATTTATCAAAAGGAACTCTTGGTTTGTTGTGAAATATTGTTTGATATGTGCTTAAAAAAGACAAGTTGTCCCCTTGGCGGCTTCAATGCTCCTCATTTGTGCCCTAATTTTTTGCACGAATGTTTTTTATTAGTTTTATTTTATTTCTTAGTATCAAATGAAGAAGTAGGTTTGTCATCTTATGCATGCATGCTTTATACATCAAACAAACAAGTGAAAATAATTATTGACAACTAAACCGACACTACGGGACATTAATCTTGCAAACTAATCCAAAAATAAGGTGACATAAATTTTGAAATTTGAATGTTAATAAATTATCAATTGATTGTAATTATAAATAAATAAACCTTTATTGATATGTAATATTTGCATAAAACAATACTGCTAACAAGTAACAACAATAAACAGTTATACCATATCGATGCACACATTTTACACTGCTGCCACGGGAAGAACATGAGCGGGAAAGGTGAGCAATAGAGAAGGGTGAAATGGAGGCGATTTCAGGGAGGACAAGACGGCTGGTTCCACCACACCCCTAGAAGGACAATAAAAAGTCTCTTCTTCACATCTTTTGGAACCTACGCCAGAAATCCCTACGACTTTTCAAACAAACAAAAGAAAATACTTCCCCCAAACTGGAGACCGATTGGAAAGCTATTTCGGGGATCCTCCTCCATTGTCAACAAGAAGACACCACAACAACCTTTTGCAACTGGTGCATCTGCTGACAACCACCAGCACCAGCCAAGAGCGTCATTCTCCGGTCCACTGGCTAGTAGGCTGTCTTATGGACCGCCACCCGCCCATCTTCATACGCCAACCCAGATCTACAGACCTAGACTGCCAATGCAACAACTACAACACGTGCAACCCACCCAACAGGCGTCCCGAGTCAACAGTGGCGCTGTTGCAGCTGGGATGACCTACGCGATGGTCACAAAACCGACGGTCAGTGTGACCGACAACACAACGGTGCAAACCATAAACTCAAACAACAGGAAAGGGCAATCCATTCAACAATCGACATCAAGGAAAGATAAAGAAAAAGTTAGAACTTCATTGGTTCCTAAATATTTCTTTCTAATGTCGGCATCCAAATATGTGAGGGAATGTGCTGCATGTGAGGAAAGTTAGAAACTCAAACATGGCCACTTCTCAACATCATGTAGTAACATGAGGAAATGTGCTGCATGTGAGGGATCTGGTCCTACAACAAGAGAATGTGGTTTCAAAACAATGAGAACTTCGTTAAAGAAGATCTCTTTGTGGGGGAAAATCTCTGGTGAGGAGGGGATGCCGGAGGACCGGCCTGTAGAAGTTACTGTCATCCTCAAGTCCTCACCAAAGATTCGAGGTGAAGCTTAAAGGCCAAGCAGTCATTATTGACGGAACTTAAACATCGGCAAGAGCAAGGAACAAACTATGTGGAATGATAGTTGATTCCCACACTTGGACAGCTAGGTTCCAACTAGTACACCTCACTGGCAAGTTGTATATGTTGCTACTACCAGTTAAAGTGGATAGAGATGACTTTCTTAAAGCACCACTCAAATTACTCAGAAATGAAGGTTTCAAACTATATCAATACTCACATAACCTAAGAGTTCAGAATGCTAACCTACCGTTCAAGATATGGTTGAAACTTATCGATCTACTAGAGCTATTATGGAGTAAGGAAACCTTGGAGATCATGGTATCTTCATTTGAGTTCTTAATTAGGCATGGACCTCTTAGAAATGTTTAATCTCTAGCCTCTTTGCAAATTGTAGTCGCTATGCCTAACCTTTCACTAGTTACCAAGCCAGAGCCACTTACGTTTCAGGTTCCGGCTGACCCATCAAAAAATATTGATGTAATCAACATCTCCAGTGAGAACATTTCGAACCAGACTGATGGGTGCCGGTACAGGCATGAATGCCTCCTCAGACAGTGACCGTGCAAGTCACTCTCCCACCTCCGCCTCCGCCACAAGTAAACCAAATGCTGCCCCCACACATGGAGGTTGGAGGATCTTCTTGTACAGTCGAAATGAATGATCATGTCATTGCCAGAGGATAGACAATGCATAGAGGGGTCAAGAGAGGACTTCTACACAGACCTCTGAACAAGAAAATCCTAGAACAGAACAAACAATGCAAGTTCAAGAAATCCCTACAGTAGATCAAACAGTGCTAGTTCCACCATATGATCAACAAGAAGTGCCGGTGGCAGAGGCTGCTGCACTACCGGAGAATAGGGAGCAGATGACAATAGTACCATATGTAGTACATCAAGGGGTATAAGGTGATCGAAACATTCACATGTAAAATGAACCACACAGATTCGATGATGAGTACCCATCCTACTTAGAAGATGAGAGAGTTGAATGAGAACTCATGGCAATCTGATCACGTCACCCTCCCCCCCTCCCCCCGACTTCCGTGGAATCACCATGGCCGATTGGATAAGCGACAAAAGCTCGTCAACCACTACAGAAAGAGCATACCTAGGTTTAGGACCTAAACCATGGTCTGGCTCTGACACAGACGAAGAGTTCAGAGTTGAAAGACGGGGGCAGATTGGACCGTCACCTCCGCACCACATTCTTTTTTCAAGTGGATTAGAAGCAGAAGAGGATATCCCACCTCCTTAGATTATGATTCTGCAAAATGAAATAGTAGTTGAGAACTCGCCGGAAAGAGTAACGCCACAACGCTCCAATAGTTCAGACCTCAGTGATGACGACACTCTCGAGGGGAGATTTCCGAGGAGTCTAAGGGTCAGAGAAATAAGAGAAAGGGAGACAAAATCAGGCGTTCCTGTTGGTATATCCAAATCCCTAAAAGAAAACTAGAGATGCCCAACTTTGATGCTACTAGAGGGACGCTCGCGCCAACCAAGAGGGAGAAAATCAATACAGCCAAGGCACAGTGCAAACGTCCAATCAGGATGATCTTCCGTTACAACAAGTAATCATCATGCTTACTCTGTCATCTTCTGTGGACTCTGACGCGCCAAGTGGACCAACTTGGGAGCTGCAATTCAACCTACCAAGCTCCGAGTCTAATCCCAACGGTATATTTTCAAACTGGGAAAGAAACACAATCGCTAGAATCACGGGCTGATTGATTAGCTAGTTAAGAGGAGATCTGGCAATGCCAGGCAGACGTGCTCAAGAAGGAGCAGATCGGCAAAGGAGCAATCAAGGATCAATCAATGTTAATGGTGAGAAGATCTGTGAGGCTATTCGACAGATGCTACCTGCCATCTAGAGACGCTGGAAATGCTAGGTCTCTCCCCTATAAAAGGCCCTTAGACAGGACGACAAAAGGGGGGACCAATTGAGAGATCAATTTAGAGGGAAAAAGAAAGAGAGAATAGTCTCATTAGTTACATGTGGTGACAGCCCGCGACTACGGACTTAGTTTTAGAGAGAGAGAGAGAGAGAGAGTTCAATTCTGATCCTCATGTATCTTGATTTTGGTTACTGTATCATGTACTGTAACTAACTCCGCCACTAGGACGCGGTGTTAGTAGTTTATCAATTTAGTATTTCAATAAGTTATCTTTCTCCTTTGTCCATTATTATTATTTGCTGTGATGTTGTTTGTGAATTATTTAACTCTTATCTTTAAGTGTGTAGCGTGCCACACGGCTTGATAGTTAGGCGAGTATGTGAAGGACCGAGTGGAGAAGTCGAAAGCTAGACCCGCGATCAACACTAGGACCGACGAGGCATGAGAGTAGCCGGGACGTCCGAGGGGAGCAAGGAATGCCACAGATTTCTGGTCGGGTATCCCGGGAGTGCGAGCACATCGATTCACTGCGAGATCCGGATTCGCGATACCAGGGTGGATCCCCCTCATTAGCATTAATAAGAAGGATAAGGAGAGGCAACAAAAGAAAGTACCGAGGAGATAGACAAAACCACCAAGCCCTAGATTGATCTCTACTTAGGCAACCTCTAGATCACCCCCCTACGCAAGCACTGACAACGCAAGTATAAGATCTTTTATTTTATTTACTTTTATTTACTCTTTCTCGCACAACCAACTAATCATTAGTTAGGTTTGGATTACCAACCAGTACCTAGTCCAGTACTCCACCTTTGGCCTCCTTGTGGATCGACACCCCAGCTTTACTACATCGCGAGGTCGTGAGGGCGACCAAGCAAAGTGAAACTGAGGTTCTAAATTTGAATAGGGAATCGCTACTTTTTATCTATATATACCACCGTCAGCAGCCATGAATCGACTCACAACTCCTACTGCATGTGCGATATCAGGTCTCGTGCACACCATGATGTACATAAGACTGCCCATTGCTGATGCGTATGGCACTCTTGCCATTTGCTGTTTCTCCTCCTTTTTTTTTTGGTGATTGTTCCTTCGAGAGTTTGAAATGTGCATTGAGTGGAGTACTTCTTGGCTTGACATCATCTACTAGAAATTGCTCCAACACCTTCTTGATGTACTTCTCTTGCGATAAGGTCAGCGTACCCGCTGCTCAGTCTCGAGTGATCCACATCCCAAGAATCTGGCTTACTGCCCCGAAATCCTTAATTTCGAATTCTCTTGACAACTCCTTCTTGAGCCTGTTAATCTCACTCATGTCTGCATCTGTAATGAGCATATCATCTACATACAAAGTAAAATAATATATGTATCTCCGTTGTTCTTGTAGAAACAACAATGATCAGTATCACCTCTCCTGAAATCACGATCACACATGAATTTATCGAACTTCATGTACCATTATCTGGGTGCCTGTTTTAGACTGCATAAACTTTTCTCGAGCTTACAAACTAGACCCTCCTTTCCTGGGGTCTCGAAACCTTCATGCTGCACCATATAAATGTCATTGTCCAAATCGCCATGGAGGAATGACGTCTTGACATCCATCTGCTCGAAGTGCAATCTTCAGCCGCTACCATACTTAACACCGTACGAATGGTTGTCAGCTTCACCACTGGCGAGAATCCCTCCGTGTAGTCAACTCACTCTTTCTATAGGAACCCCTTTACTACTAATCTTGTCTTGTACCGTTTGCTGCCATCTAGTTCATCCTTTACTTGATAAACTTACTTGCTTTATAGCGCCTTCTTTCCATCTGGTAACCGGGTCAATATCCAAGTCTTATTCTTCGAGAGAAACTCAATCTCATCTCTCATTGCACGCTCCCACTTGACTGAATCTCCCGTCTCTACCACCTCATGGTAATCCTCACGTTCGCCAGCAGCAATTAACGACAGATAATTAAGTGATGGTGAATAACGGCTTGTGGATTTGATAGTCCGGTTTAATCATCTTACAACCGGAGTTTCTGGACTTTGGTCTAGTAATGTCAGTCGATTCCCCGACTGAAAAGTCGACCACCTCGGACTCTCTCGAGATTTCTCCCACAACGAAATTTTGGTTGACTCTACCCTTAGATTCAGGTTCGCCATTTGACCCAAATTTATCCTTGTAGAGTTTATTTTCATTAAAGCTTGCATCTCTTGACCAAATTTTTTCCGACTTTGTTCGACCTAAAACTGGTAACCAAAGTAATTCGACCCATAACTAATAAACACATACTTTTGGGTCTTAGCATCTAATTTGTCCCTTTTATCTACATCAGTATGGACATACGAAATACTCCCAAAAATTCTCAAGTGATTAAGAAATCTTTTTACCTTTCCATTTCTCTTCTGGCAACTCAAGGTTTAGCCATTTCATTGTGAAGGAATTATGCCCTAGCCCAAAGTGTTGGACTAAAGATTAGATTATGAGAAACACGTTTATTTAGTTCATATATGAATGAGTGTATGGGTGACTAATATATTTACATATATTAGATCGACCATGAATGACACTTCGGGTTCACGTCATCGGAATACGTGACTCTGATAGTAGAACTGTGAACCAACGAATGACATTCTAAACTGTCCCTAGTGATATGTGGGATGTTTATAGAGATAAACATACTTCAGGTAAGAAGCTACATATCTACACTAGTATATTCGTAACGGGATGATCATTAAGGTCATCATTAGGTATGCACTGAATCATGACGAGGAATGTGAGTGACCAAGATGGGATTTGTTCCTCTCGTTAAGAGGGAGATATCTCTGGGACTGAAGGAAATGCATGGCCATGCTCAAAATGGATTAACATGTGTTGTTAATATCATTTTGTATTTGTTCAGTCTAATTCTCGATCAGGAAAGAGACTTTGATCAAACTCAAGGATGACATATTACCGTGTCTTGTGGTCAAGACATATATCGTAGAACAAAAGGAATAATCAAATGTCTATTCAGATAGGTTTATGATCGCTGATCATTTCATTTAACATGGGTAGTCATGACATCAGTCTAGAGGTTACTCATGACTTACGATTTTTAGAAGATCGTTGCCCGATCTTTAGAAGATCGTTGCCAACGTTAAATGAAACTTACATGGTCCCACAATGAAATCCATTCATACAGGATGAAAATACCTCACAACTGTTATACATGTGATGTATAAATTGGTGAACGAAATAACCAATCATTAAATGATGGATTGTGCAAAATAGCACACTTCCGTTCTGAACGGAAGGCTTCCGTTCGGAATGGAAGGTGCCATTTTCATGGCAGCAAAGTTTTCGCAGTTTTGGAAACTATATTCCGTTCTGAACGGAAGGATCCGTTCTGAACGAAATATGCGCAAAAAATTAGGTTTTCAGTTATGGTAACTGAACAATCATTCGTCTTCCTCTCTAGTATAAATATTTAGTGGTTGATTCTCAAGTCTTAGAGGCCGTCTTACACAGAATTAGAGAGAGAAAGTATAGAGATAATTTCGGAAAGTATTTCCGAACTCGTCTAGCCGAGTCCGGTAATTCCGTGTGTCTGGAGTTCGTGTGGATACGAGTAGCGGTCTTCTACTTTGAAGACTAGCGAGCGATCAGTTTCTTTACCCTAGGAGAAGCAAGAAGTTTGTTCAAGTTGAGCTTGAGGAGAATAAAGGAGAAAAAAGTGAGACGTAGCAATTCAGACCTACATCCGCTGCAATCTCCAGGATCAGGAAGATCCAAGGTATAAATTTCAATAGTTAATCTCGTACCTTTATTCCCTTAACGATGATCCTAGGGAGGGTTGAACTCGTAGGTTCCGCTGCGCATGAATGTGCATGGCTACAGATTCCCCAACACATTGGGGTAAGGTTGATAAGATATGTGGCTGTGTTAACCGCATCTGCCCAAAATATCTTCGGTAGTCCTACATGTAGTCGTACGTTCATTCAAAGTCTGAGCTAATGACATAAAACATGTAGCATTCTTATGGCGGGTCAGTCCAGTATATGGTCTCTAAAATACACCTACGTTAATGACTTGATAACTCTTTATTCATGATTAGCAAAACATGCTCATCAGTCAACTAACATACTAGCGTACATTTATAGCTTGTCTACAAATATATATTTATTTGTCTCCGTAAGTATATTTGTCTAAACAAATATCCTATAAATGACCAGGGACGATTTAGAATAGCATTCATAATACTTTATAGTTTTACTATCAAAGTCACGCACTTTGATGACATAAAGCTGAATTGCATATTCATGGTCTATTTTAATTATATTAAAATAATCTATACACACATATTATATAAAATATCTTAGAAGAAATATTATGTTTGTTATTATAATCCATCACCTTGGTCACAAACATTTTGGCCTAAGGCATAACACCATCAGCAACAACGTGCTTTTTGTCGATGGATTAAGATGGGTGATCAAAATAGTTCATACTTTCATGCAATTGCATTCTTTAAACAAAAAAGAAACTTTATATCCATAATAGAAAGTATAAACAAGCAAAACACAAGAAACAATTGACATAGAAAACTCACTAGAAATAGTTAACACCTTCTATGATCATCACAAGAATATTCTCGGACACACCCTTCGTGATAATCAAAATGAAATAGAATCAAGCTTACACTACCTGTCCTCAAATACTTCTCTACTAAGGACTTTGGATGCACCATTCCTTGAGAGTGAAGTGCAAGGCATGATTCAAAAACTACAAAAAGGAGAATCTGTGGGACCGGATGGATTACCATCCGAGTTTTTTTATCACTGTTGGAACCTCATTAAGGAAGATGTCATGTGGTTAATAAATGACTTAAAAATTATATCAAAGCTCATGGCACAAAGGCTTAGTGAGCACATGGAATGCTCAGTGCATCCTAATTAGAGTGTATTTATAAAAGACAGGGTAATCACTGAAACTTTTCTAGTGGCGAGAGAACTTATATCAATTGCTCACAAAAGGAAAATCCCAACGGTCATATTCAAAATTGATTTTAAGCGAGCATTTGAAATGATAAATTGGAAGTTCTTACTAAAAACACTAGAAAATAGGGTTTTCCGAAGAAATGGCTAGAATGGATACACAACCTTATGATCTCATCCTCCTCATATCTAAAAGTAAATGGGCACGGTAGTAGACCTATTTTCCATGCACGAGGAGTGCGTCAAGGTGATCCGTTGTCGCCTCTACTTTTCGACATTGCAGCAGATGTCTAGCAAGCCATGCTTAAGCAAGCTCGAGATCTTATGAGGCCTCATTGCCTAATCGAGCCTCAAATGCTACAATTCGCACACAACACATTGTTTATTGGCGAGGCTGACCCACAAATCTAAGAATTGTCTCTCATCATCTAAAACTCTTTGGCAACATATCTGGGCTGAGGATTAATCTTCAGAAAAGTTCTTTTACAACAGTGGGAACTCCAGAAAATTTTCACCTGGTAATTTCCTCCATCCTTGGATGTATGCAGAGAGATCTCCCGATAAATTACCTAGGGTTGCCGCTGTCCATTACGAAGCCAAGCAAAATTACCCTACTTCCTCTCCTTGAGAAAGTACACAAAAAACTTGCCGGTTGAAAGGGGAGAACACTCTCTTATGGAGGACACCTGACATTAATATAGTCCGTCCTCACACCCATCTTGAACTATCACATGCAAGTCATGTTTCTGCGAAAGTGAGATCACCCAATTTGATAGGATGACCAGAAGTTTCTTATGGCGAGGAGAAAAAAAATATTATGGGGGGGCATTGCCTGATCTCGTGGGATAGAGTGACAAAGCCCAAAGAGTGTGGTGGTCTAGGAATACTAGATCTAGAAAAGCAGAACCTAGCCATGCTAATCAAATGGCTCTGGATTGTTGCAACTCACCCAGATAGACCGTGGACAAAACTGTTAGTCAGTTACTACAACTTTTCGCCACTATCAATGGATAGAAGAAGCCCAACATGGGGTCCTACTTCTTTGAGAAACTAGTTAAACTGTTGCCTCTCCTCTCTATGTCGTGTAGGGAATGTAGTACAAACCCAATTCTGAAATGATAAATGGTGTGAAGAGCAAAAGTTGAAAGAAAGATTCCCACTGATTTACAACTGGATAAGAAACAAAGAAGGCTGCACAATTGATATTACACGATCTTGACCTATACCCTTTGTTGAACGGAGTACATGAAACCATGAAAGAGCAAGCAACGCCATACTCCAGTCCGTAGTAAGAACAAATGAAGGAGATGTCTTAAAGTGGAGATGGAATGGAGACAAGTCCTTCTCATATAAATCAATGTACAAAGTCCTACAAATGCCTTACACAACTAAACCATGGGCAAAACTCTCTGGAAGATGAAAGGCCCAAACAAAATCCAGTTTTTTGCTTGGCGAATGGCACATAACCGCTTTACCTACCCAAGAAAACCTGCAGAAGAAAGGTTGGGAATCTATTGAAGCATGTACTCTATGAATGGATGGGTGTGAGGAGACGGTAGACCATTTATTCCTTACGTGTCCATACACGGCCAGTGCCACTCAATGGGCCGACGGAGGGAATAGAACACTAATCCAATTTTGGATGCACAAGAGAAAACAAAAGGATCAGACCCGAGAAGATAAGAGGAAATGGGATATTGAATGGCTCACTTTGTGTTGTAAGGGTGTAACAAAACTTTTATTTTGATTTAATTAAGTGTCTCAGCAGGCAATCTGCTGCAGACTCAAAAAAATGAATATAAATAAAAATAACAATCATTTGTTACTTCTCCGTTTTCTTTTTATTGTCCTTGTAAGTTGTAATGTACTAATTATAAATTATTTTGTTCAACAAATTTTATTTAGAACTTACAAGAAAATCAATGATAATGATATCAAAGGAACTCTTGAAATTATGCACAAACTATCTAAGATAGCTACTCACATATTCAAATTTGTTAACCAAAACTTACTAAAAGCACATTCAAATTATACAACAAAAATGCTTTTGAGATTTGACTAATGTTTTTTTCATGTTTTAGCTATCATTTATTGTTAATTAAATATCTATAGAATATATTCCAACTTAACTCGAAATATGAAAGAAAAATACAAAAATAAAAACACTGAACCCAATGCAATTTTGCGCATGTGCAGGGGAAAAAATACCCCTGTGTGCTCTGTTTTGTAGACAAGAACTCTTCATGTCATGTCTCTTTCATTTTTCTAATTTACCCCTTGCAATTCTCATATTTTCATGTATATATAGACCACATTTGAACTTTCTTACATGAATGGATATGCAATGCATGTACACAACAAAGATAATGTATAAATAAATTAATAATATCATCAGACATTATTTTGATAGATGCATATACATTGTTTTTTCAATAAATGCCAAATCTAAAATCCACCTTAATAAAATAAAAAAAACGTTTGAAGTTAGTGTCTGTTTGCTTTAGTATTTGAAACCATGCATTTTCATGCACTTTGTCTAAGTGACATTGGATCATGTGTAAATTAAAATACTTAAAATGACAAATTTTCAAAATCCATTGTTTAAAAATTAAGTTAATACTAGTAGAGCGTAAAATAATCAATTTTGTTTTCAAATATTCAGAAAAATTGGGCATTTTTGAAAATTTTATTGGCTGTGGTTTTAAAAGACATAAATTCCAAAAAGAAAAGGCCAAAATGAGTACACACAAGAGCAAATTCAAAAAACAAAACAGGATGAACTGTTTCCTCCATTTTCCACCTGAAACCAAAAAGGTTGAGTGCTTTGTACTCGACTCTCTTAAACCCTAAACCCTAGCTGGCGACTTTAGTTCTTTGTAAGAGCTCTGACATTTATAGCAGTGTTTCACTCAGTCTCATTGATAAACAGCCAGTCAACAAACTATTAAAATCATTTCATGACAATTTTTTTTCAAACTGCCCTTCTTTATGAATTCTTAAACTCAATTTTATTTTGTTCACAGAATCACAAAAATATGAGAAAACTAGCAAATATAAATCTATTCAAACCTACTCATACACATAGTCGTCTTGATACATGGTATTATAAAAATAAACAAATAAATAAACAAACAAACAAATTGAATATGACAGAGTTCAGATCGATATAACGAAACAAAACAAGAAAAAGAACAAGAAAAAAAAAAACAGGGCTCTTTATTTATTTATTTACACATTATTTTCTCACATAGGGATATGTGGGGCCCACTAGCCATATTTACTGCATATCTAATATTTACAAATTTAATGGAGGACTTGCCTGAAAAAAAAGAAAAAAAATGAACATTATACAAAGAGATAGATAATTTTAAAATAATATTAAAAAAAAGAAAAACAAAATCCGTTGATCGGTATCCCAAAATAATAATAATAATAATAACCACCTTGAAAAGAAGGTCATGAGCAATAGTTTCCCACGGAAGAGAAATCGACATCAAACAGCACTTGAGGGGCAAAATCGTCTCAACATCATTATTGTTATTATTATTATTATTATTATTATTATTATTATTATTATTATTATTTTTATTATTATTATTAGAGGAGGATCCTAATGCTGAGCTGGCCCTGTGCATCAAAATCCCAATGCTCTTTTTTAAAAGCTGACGTGGCGATGTGGGCCCACTTTTCTCTTGACTTTGATCTGAAATTAATTAATATTAATTAATTGGTGTAATTTTAGCTCAATAAGGACTCAATTTAGGTTTCAATTCAGTTGTTAAGCCATATTAAAAAAGAAACAATAACTATTTTTCTTTTTTTTTTTTATCGAAAAGAAACAATAACTACAAATGAAACAAATATAACAACTTCTCGGGAAATTTACAAAAGAACCCTGCATCTTGCCTCAATTGCAAAGAAGCCTCTCTACCTTTAAAAACTCAAAAACAAATCCCTATTATTAACTTTATCAATCTAACTATTAGAGAAAAGTTAACTTTTGAACTTTTTGAAGAAAGGAGGGGCTTTTTTGCAATTTAGTCATAATGCACGGGCTATTTTTGCAAATTTCCTTAAATTATTTTGACCTGCTATGCCGGAAACGGCGACACGGCAATCTAAAAAAATATATATATTTCTGACATAAATTATACATATAAACAAACAAACAAACAAATTAATAAACATATAAATAAATGAATATATAAATAAATAAATAAACAAATTATAAATATATAAATAAAAATAAAAATAAAAATAAATAAATAAACAAATAGATATAGATATAGATATAGATATAGATATAGATATAGATATAGATATAGATATAGATATAGATATAGATATAGATATAGATATAAATATAAATATAAATAAATAAATAAACAAACAAATAGATAAATGAATAAATAACCAAACATTCAAATAAACCAACCAACCAACCAAACAAATAAACAAACAAATAAATATTATAATATAATATTACTTGTACCTGTGATGCCGGAAACGGCGACCTCGACCTCGCCGCGTCCCCCCGGGCCCCGCATGTAAATCCTGTCGGGCTTTGTGTGGGCCCCGCCACTAAAGGACAAAAGGCCGCCCAGTCTCCACTGTCCAGCTGTCAAAAGGGTAAAATCGGAAATACAAAAATAGAATTAAGTAAATGAATGAATGAAGAAAGGATGGTTTATTAGTGCAGAGTTAGAATCGAGAGAGGATAGCACGGTACACGATGCAAAGAGAGAAACTATTAAAAATAAATTAATAACTATTACTAATAATTAATATTAACTGACTATTTTTTTTAGTGGTTATTATTAGTATTTTGGATTAATTATCTTCTTTTCATAAATTACTCAGTTCGGTTTAAACTGATTAGATTATGAAAAGAAGACAATTAATCTAATATATTAATAATAACTATTAGAAATAATTAGTTAATATTAAACATTTTGTGTGGGCCCCACTAAAAGACAAAAGGCCGCCAAGTCTCCACTGTCCAGCTGTCCAGGGGCAAAACCGTAATAACAAAAGTATGGCGGGTTAGAAATTAGAATCAAGAAAGAACAGCGTGTTACAAAAGGAACATCTTAATAGTGAAAGTAGAATGGATCTTGTTGTTTATTAATTTGAAATATTGAACATGCATTTACTGTAATAACTTTTTAATGATTAGCAGGACATGCAGAAAGATCGCATAATGAAATAGGCATGCATGAATGATGTTGTTATTATCGACATAATTAATTTACTAAGAAAAATGAACAATGAAAAGAAAAAACATTGATTAAGAAATACTTTTGATTAAGAAGCATTTGTACAACTATTGTTGGTAATTACTAATTACTATGGATGTCATGTATTCATTGTGTATAATAGAGCTACTGGCTGTAATTAAGATGCATGAAATGTTTATTTACTCATATTTTGGATGTAAGAATCTGAGATATTAGTAATTGATTGAGAGCAAGATTTGTTTTAAGAAAAAAAAGCAGGAGATTTGATTCATGATTGTGAAATATAAAGAAGTATGCTCTATTGTCAAATTAAAATTGAAATATACAACTTGAGGTGATTGAAATATACAACTTTTCAGCAACATTCAAATGGTTGAAGGGAAATGAAAAAACTGAATAGTTGAGGGCCAAAGACAGACTTTTCTCTATTATTAAAATAATTATTCAATATTTAAAATGAAACCAATCATTATTATGGTTATGCAAAGATATAGGGCATGTAGCTTGATAATATTATTAAAAATAATTATTTAATATTAAAAAAATAAATTTATCATTACCATCATAAGCTTCGCGTACCATATGATAACTCACAAATCCTGAAAACAGAGTAACCTACAAAAATAATATTCAAATACCAAAAATTTAATAATTAATCTGATTTTCTTAAATTAATAAAGATAAATGAGAAAAATAAACAAAATTTAAAAAACCTTAGGTAATTTGGTTATATTATTATTATTTTGATGTATTAAAATTTCGGACGAATCGTTGATTTGATCATCATGTGGAAAAGCCGCTCCATCATGTGCATTTAATACTACGCAATAACAATGGTCTACATCTGACAAAACCTAATTTATTAAAACACTATATTAATAATCAAATAAAAATATATTATTATTACAATAAATAAAAAAAGATTTTTATATTTTAAACTTACAACAGCGTCAAAAGTATCGTCAAAATCATCCACTGAAAAACATATATTCGGATAGGCTGGTGACGTTTCAGATGACTAATTGAATAAACAAATAAATCATTAAAACTAAGATAAATAAATAAATATTTTAAACGAAATTTTTGGTAAAAAAGATTTTAGTTACCTTTTTGTGGTTGAGATGAAAGTTTACGCGGCTTGGAGAAGCATACACTGTTTTTACCACCTATTTAAAAAAAATAATAATAATTTGGTAGATATAATAAATATTACATTTTGATGATTAATTTGAACTTATATATTATGTAAGTTACATAATATTATAAAAAAGATTTACCTTGTAAACAGGAGATAATGAGGAATTATTCCCATTTTGATGCTTCCGTAAAGCTTGTATACTACACACAATATAAAAAGAAAAATAAAATCCTCCTAAAATTAAAATAAAATATATAAAATGAATAAAATAATAATAAGACCTGCAAATTGCGACAGTAACAGAAAAAGAAGTGTGAGCGATTAAATTCAAGTAAAAAGATCGTGCCCAGTCCACCTCATTATGACTCGGGCCAATTACTTTTTCCAGCTGATTTTATTTTAAAACAAAGAAGAAAAAAAAAATTAGTTAATCTAAATTAAATGATGAAATTCAAAAATATATTTTTTAATTTTAATTACTGTAGGAGCAAATCTTCTGACGAAAAAGGGAGGAAGGTCGTCTATATTATCATTGAATCCATGTCCATGCAAATTCTACTCAAACAAATAAATAAATAAATAAAATAAAAATCAGATAAGTTTGAAATTAGATAAAAGTTCGATAAAAATGGAAAAATCTCAACATGGCACATTACATATACTAAATCAAAGACCTCTTATAGATGGAAAACAATATACTAATTGGGTTTATTTTTGTAATTTCATTAGAGCGTATGGACTCTTTTTTTGCAAATTTTCCTTTTAATTAGAGCAGTAAATGTAATTACTAATTAATTACGCTTTCAATAACAGAGATTAGGGAACCTTATCTCTGACGAAAAAGATGAGGTCATCTTCTTCCTCTTGCTGATCTTTATCCAGATTGCCTCTTATAAAATACAGATCGATCATCTCTTGCCAGAACCTTGAATCCATCAATGAAGAAGAAGAATCACGATCATGATCGCCATTATCGTCTTCCTTTAAGTATTTCGATTGCTTCTTCACCATGCTGATCAATTCATGCCTGCCAAAATGCAAAAAATCGAAGCTTAATTGGGTGGTTTCCCACAATTTAGGGTCAATTGAGGCAATATTTTAAGCAAATAATTATGTTCTTTGACTGTGTTTTTTATGACTTTTCCTGTTTCTATTAATCTATTTTGTAGGCCATGCCCAAATTTACAAAGTAAAAACTAATAGAATGAGAAATTTCACAAAAACAACAACGAAAGAAGGCTAATTTGAAAATAATGAACTGCCTAAAGATTCCGATACAAGTGAAAAAAAATCTCTTTTATTAGAATTGCGGAAAGATTCGAATACAAGTGAAAAAAAAAACTGTTTTATTCAAATTGCAGAAAGATTCGAATACAATTGAGGCAATATTGATTGAAACGAAGCTCAATTGAGGCTCCATTTCAGAATTGGATGAATTAATTTATACCTGGACGGTGTGGATGCGGCGGAGGCGTCGCAATGGACGGCGGAGATTTCATCCATTGATGCGAGTGAAGACGGAGTTTTATTTCCTTTCTTCTTCTTCTTCTTTTCTTTGTTCTTCTGCTGGAGTGAAGGAAGGAAACAGTAGAGAAAGAGGGAGGTGATATTCTGAGAGCATATTTCTTATTCTGAGAGCGGATTCCTAATTAGATGGTGTTTATTTCTTATTCTCTCAGCTCTCAGAATAGGAAATCTGCTATCAAAATATCATTCCCCGAGAAGGAAGGTTGAGTTAAAATTGGAGATGGTTTGATTTGGGCTTTTATATTTACTGGGTTTAATGGGCTTTGGAGTGTAAATTTAAGGACTGATTTGGATTGGGCTTGGATTTTAGAAACAGAAATAATTTACATGTGTTTCGTTTGAGAAGTGGTTAAATGTTGGAACAAAGAAATATGAATCATATGATGCAGAAAATAACAAAATATAGATCAGTTGTAGTAAATTATAAAATAGAGTATAATTGGAATGGATTATACTTGTAATTTATATCAAAAACAGTATAATATTGCTAATATATCACCACAAAGTACACATGTTGCATTTTAAATTGGGTTACATTCAATGGTCAACACCTCATCATGCCAACATTAGCCAACATGACTCATCTCACAAATCGGAAGTGCTAGATTAATTTGCAACCGTATCGATGAAAAATATATCATAATATGCATTCAATATATATATATATATATATCATAATAAATGGTTTTGTAGATAAAATTTTACAACAATTTAAATTTTCCACCTTTATCATCATCACTTTTTTTAGCCGTTAACTTTTGTTCACATTTTGACGACATATGATGGTGAACATTACATTACAAAAATTATGAAATTTAATTTACGACATAATAATATGTTATAACTTTTATTGGTATGGTTGTTGACTAATTTTGGCATAAAAAAATAAAATTGTTGGCATGTCAACAATTTAAACACGTTTTTCTTCAATTAAATATTAAAAAAAAAATAAAAACTGCGGCTCGAATAGCCCCCAAATTACTACAATACGTTGATGACACAATCATTTTCATTGAGGCACATTCACAAAACCTTAAAATCATATCTAAACTCTTTCACTATTCTCGGAGATGTCTGGACTTGAGATCAATTGGGCCAAAAGCTATTTTATCCCCATTGCCATACCACACCTCACCTTATGAATACCATTAAGAATATTCCAGGATGCCCCAAAAAATCGCTTCCTCTAAAGTATCTAGGTCTCCCACTGACCCTTAAGAAACCGTCCAGGATGACATTTCTACCTCTCATCAAGAAATTCAATCTCGCTTAGGCTCTTAGAAAGAAAAAATGCTTAGTCCTGGAGGTCGTTGCACTCTAATAAAATCTGTACTTTATGCAAGCATTTCTCTTGCCATCATGGCTCATAAAACAGATCAACGCGCTCACTCGATCCTTCTTCTGGAAAGGGGAAGACAAATGCACAGGAGGACATTGTCTCATTAATTGAAAAAAATGCTGCTTACCTAAACAACATGGAGGTCTCAGAATCATAAACTTAAAAATGCAAAATCGAGCTCTATTACTTGAATGGCTATGGAAATTAAATGTCCCATCTAACATAACCTGGTGAGAAACCATAACCTCGCTATACGGCTGTCATTCAGTCAGCAAATTGCACAAATTCCACAATCACAAAAATCTTTCTTCATGACAGACCTGCTATCTCTGGCAAACATTTACTCCTCCGCCACATATCTTCAAGGAAATAACACCACATAGAGATGGGGAAATACACCCACCTATTCATCCAAACAAGTTTATTCATTTCTCATCAACATAGGAGTAATAATCACATGGCAGAAAGATTTTGGAAAATAAGAACTCCACTCAAAGTGAAAATATTCCTCTGGTTAGCCATCAACAACATAATTCTCACGTCGGACAACCTACATAAACGCAATTGGCCTCATCAATCGTTATGTCAACTATGCCTCTGTCAAATGGAAACCGGCGCTCACCTATTCTTCACATGCCCATTAGCAATAGGTATATGGGCACAGATCCTATCAGACTTCAACGCAACGTCAACACACGGAGATTTCTTTAATAGATGTCAACAACAAAAAAAGATTTTAACGCCGATGATGAGACGCAAATGGGACTCCACCTGGGCGGTGACCTGCTGGTGCATATGGCGGGAACGGAACAAGAGAATTTTCCAAGGTCGTAGAAGAACCCACTACCTCATAGTCAAGGAGATCAGAGACACGACGGAGCGTTTGCTTCTAAACTGCTGACAAAATCAAACTCATCCATTGGGTTATAGAACTAGTGACATAGCTCTTTTGATGTATCTTTCTTTCTGATTCGAGCTTGCTCCTCACAAGTTGATTGTATCAAAACTATTTCCTTTTTATTTAATGAAAGCGACGCGAGCGAACGCTCGTAGTTTTCCCTCAAAAAAAAAATATTAAAAAAAAGAAGAATGAAAATAAATAAATCCATGAGCTGAGCTAAAATGTGGACATGGAATTGGCTAGTCACCGGCATTTAATGCAAAAAGGCAACGCATCACAACAATTTGCATGCATTTTGAATCTTTATCTATTATTTATGGCTTGATAACTACTATGTTTCACACCTCAAATCAATGGCAATGTTATATGATCATCCAAAATGAAAATGAAACATCGATAAATAAATCCATGAGCTGAGCTAAAATGTGGACATGGAATTGGCTAGTCACCGGCATTTAATGCAAAAAGGCAACGCATCACAACAATTTGCATGCATTTTGAATCTTTATCTATTATTTATGGCTTGATAACTACTATGTTTCACACCTCAAATCAATGGCAATGTTATATGATCATCCAAAATGAAAATGAAACATCGACTGTTCCAGGAGTTTTTCTCAGTATGATAATATTTTTTAATTATTGGTAGGGAAAAATATTTACTATAATAGAATATGAAATTATGGCTAAATTTCACCATTGAAAGTTTGTCATGGCGCTCAAACTAGTCAATAAAATTTTCAATTGTCATTATGGTCATTACATTTTTGTTTATTTATTTTTTTTTTTGAAAATTACGGAGAGCTTGAATGTCACTCGCGTAAATCTATTGATCAATGTCCAAGATTTATTTAAATTATATCACTCAACATACATAAATTATTTGCATTATTTGATTGAATAAAACACGCTATCGAATTTCAGTCAAATAAAAAAATATATAATATCTTAATTATCACATCAGATCAACCAAATCAACATATGTTTTACATAATCATTTTTCACATAACTATCTTGCATAAATAATTCACACACACTGAGCAAAAGCGTTAAACTAGAATCATATCAACATGAAGTTCAAAACAAAAACAAAAATCTTACGAATAAAACAATCTTACGAATTTATATAAATGTTTTAACAGAATATAAATATCGTATTTGATTAGTACTCTTAGTCTTCTTACTCTTTTTATATCATTATTTGAACTTTTTTTGAAGGAAATTATTATTTGAACTTAATCCAAATGATAAACTGTTGGGTGAAATTGAAACAATGAAACTATTGGGTGAAATTGAAACAATGAAACTATTGGGTGAAATTGAAACAATGAAGGGCCGTTTGGCATAACAGAATGCCAAAATGGATGAAAAATGAAAGGTGTGTTATAAAATAAAACAAGAACAATATAAAGAGAGAATTGGAGGAGACAAAATATTTATTCAATTGTGGGATTCAAGAATTAAATAGCCACTGCCCTCTTTATATAGTAGATGGTGAGTACTGGCCAAGAAATCTCTTGCCTGATTTAGAATAACAATAAAGAAAATAATCTAACATAAATACAATAGAATATACCGTAGTAAATATCCTGCCCCATAACTCCTTCCATTCTTTTAAGCATTTCTTAATTTATCTTTGCTTAGGAGTCAAGTATTGGGCATCCACATCAATTATATTCATAACACTCCCTCTTGGATGTCCATATTTCATTCGTATTAGATGTTGTCTCATTTAAAACTTTGCCACGAAAATCTAGTAGGACAAAACCTTGGCTAAGAGAAAAAGAGTACGTCGCGTATTATCGTTATTGCTCATTATTTCATATATTAAATATGTCTCGTTAAAACCTTACTAGGTAAAACCCTATAGGCAAAAATCCTAGTGAAGGAAAAAGAGTGCATTATCATTCTATATATTACGCACAAAAACTGTCTCGTTAAAAACCTTGCTAGAAAAATCCATTGGGACAAGGGAAAATGAGTGCAGTGATTATTTCTCCCCCTCATAAATGTAATTATATGTGAGATGACAAAGTTCAATCTTTGTAATATATGCTTAAGAAGAGATCTGCTGGATCATCATTTGAGGAGATTCGTTAAATATTCATTTCACAATCATCATGCTCATGCATGCATGAAAATAACTCGCCATCCTTTATTTCAATTGTTAATACATCAAACAAGTTATCTTGATGATCTTAATGGATGCGATTTCTCCACATTATATCATTATAATAGGTGGATTATGAAACAATGACTCCTTCAGGGAAATATTCAATTTATAATTCAAGATAATATTTTATGCCTTTAAGAATTTAATCTTATATTATTTTGAATAATATGATAGCTTTTGGAGCTCTCCAAGAGTACCATACGATTTTAAATCATCAATATATATATCAACATTCAAAAGGTAAATATATAGTTTCCTAAACGTAATTTTGATCAATTACATAACATGCATTCAACAAACATTTGTTATAGCAATTTTATCACATATCTCAATATTGCATTAATTAGTATAAAGATCTTTGTAATTTAATAGATTAAATCTCTCGAGAGTTTGAAATGTTTCAGACATTCTAAATCCTTCAGGGATTTTCATTAATGTATTGCAATCAAATGAGATATGAATAATTTGCTACTACATTAATAAGTCTACCAGGGACGACAAAATTAGAAATATAATTGCATATCACAATTTAATTTTCTCATTACATATTCTTAAAACACCCTCTTATAAGTTATCGTTATACAACGACAGGTGTTAGGACTACATGTCCATATTTTTTGTATTTCACTAGTGAAAATAATGATTTTTTAATCACATCTTTCGATTTGGCCAATACTTTATCTGTTGACATTATACAAATAATTTTAATTCTAGATCCTCATTTTCATTTATTATATCAATTGCAATTGCATAAATAAATTTTGATTAATCGTAATTTTATTTCAGTTCCATATTTATTTTAGTAGAGACATAATTTATTGAGATCTCATCATTTTCAATTATTTTCAATATTATTAGGTACCTGAACCTCTTCTGGGGTTATTTGCTCGTCTATGTCTTCTACTCTTTTATCATCAATATTCTTTTCAGAAGAATTTAATCATTTAGAACTATTGATAACTTCAAGCCAACTTTCTTATCATGCTCTTTCTTCTTCCTTGGATCTTTATCATTGGAACCGATTGGTCGACCATGCTTCTGGCATATCTCAAACATAGAATTATCCAAGGGTATTTCAATGAGCACTTAATGCTGGAATATATGATCTGATAATCATTTTTGCATCAATATAAATAATATAATTGTATGTTGTTTCACATTAATAAATATATGAATTTCTAGTTCATATTAACTTGTTCGAGGATCTAAGTGAAAGATATTAATGATGCATTTCATATAAGATATAACTTATATTTTCCAGCTCTTATTTCTCTCCCCTAATGTTATCATTAATTATTAATCAAGTTCTTCAGGACTTTCATTGTCTATTATATCTTGAACGTATTCATTAATATTTGATTGTTTCACAACAATCACTTGGGTATTCATTCAATTCTTTTTTCTGGAATTTTGTCTATAAACATCTAACACACTTCAGGTGTGTTTTTGGATGATCCTCCAGAGATATCCTTCCGAATTAAGATGTTATCAGATTACTTTTATGAAAAAACAAATATATCTGATAATAGAGTTACATTTTAACTTATAGTTCAGATATATAAGATTAAGTATCAAAATTAGATAACGATCGAAAATTCATCACATCAAATTTATAATCAATAAATTATGTAGTTAATAAATTCATGTAATGAAGTTCAAGATCTCAAATTATGCAGGGCAATTTAACTTAATATATATGCCCGACTTTTATTTGTGACCCGTTTTTGTGCGTTGCGGTGGAGCTACCGGAATAAATATTGCGCATCCAAAAGATTTTAAATAGTATTTACTTGGATGGCCAGTCACAAATTATAATGCGGAGTACTTATTATAAAATGTTGGCTTTATTCTAATTAGTGCTGCAACATATATCATTTCATGGCCTCAATCAAAAGACGATATTTCGTTTTATTATTAGGGGCCAACGATTAATTATAATCACTTAACAAGATATGATGTTAGATCATTCTAAGTGCGTGCGTGTGCTAATGCTCAACTATAATCTCAATCAGCGTACAATACTCGTCGAGTACTTTAGATGTGACTCACTGATCATCATCAAAACGAGTTGTCGTAATTATACAATTCATAAATTATGATCTTAATTGGAATATTTGAGCAACCAATACTCAAATATAATATTTCGAGATAATAATAAACATATACAAATGAATAGAAAAGCTGCATGTTGTTCTATTATAGATTTCTTTCATGAACATTTCTTAAAATACAGAAATATTGTCCACTGCAATGAGGCACACATATTTATAATTCTTATTGTGCTCGTACATACTTTGATTCATATTAGTATTTTCAAAAGAAAGAAAAATAATGATATTAACAATAGTAATAAGAATATAAAATAGAATAAAAGAAAATTTTCTTACTTGGTTCTTTCTCTAACTCGTTCTTATTAATGCACTTTAGATCCAACGGATGATATCATTATCGGTTATCAACATTTTCATTATCATGATAACCAACGTCAACATTATTATTTTCTCTTTGCCTTCAAGGCGGCTAAATAAAGCTCCACAAGATTCTAGGGCGTACACATGGATATACCAAATGTCCTTTACTATCACATAAATTTTTAGACCATTTAAAAGTTATCTTTTGTGCGCTCTTTCCACTTTCTTGTGCGTTCTTGTGAATATAATCATCACAATGGCAAGTGTAGTTTCGACCTTGACCTCTTTTGTGTCCACATACACATTCACAATCACGACATATATATGTGGTACATTCACTTCTGGGAATGATGCGGAATCAATTATATGAAATTCATGATTTTTCATTGTAATGAAAATTCATGATTTTGCTTATATACAAGAAACAATGATAGTAATTCACAATTTTAAAGTATTTTCTATTATATATTTTGTTTATTGAGGGAACAAAATAATAACTCTTCTGGAGTTTTGAATTACATTTATAATACGTGATATTGTATTAACACTTGCCTTTCAATTTCTAAGTATTATTTTAGTTGTTCAATGTCTGCTGGACATATGTCTTTATCATCCATTTTGGATTCCACAAATAAATAAAATAAATTGAATAAATATAAAGTATCATGTAATATTTAAGAGCTTACTAAAATGGTTTTTAATTACAAACATAAGTAACCATATTTTTTCTTTCTTTTAAAGAGACTTTATAGAATTCAACAAAATATTTTGGTGTACGACAGTTACTTAAACAATGCTCTTTCATAAAATATCTAAAAAACATATTTTAGAATCAGTCATAAATTATATCTTGTTGTATGATTTTCTTGTAATGACTTCTGACATTAGTCTCATTTATGTTATTATTTTGCAACATTCACTTATGAGAATTGAGTGTAATTATTTAGGCAAGTTTCATATATTTTCTTCTTTTACAACTCATTAGTTTGCTTATTCACAATAAGATATGATATTGGTTTCAATATATCTTAGAACTCTCTTCCCCTTGTTGCTGCTTCAAGAGCAAAATAAAATGTAAGAAATATTTTTATTTAATATATATATATATTCTTCATCTTTTCTCAAATTATTATTTGAGAGTTGACATTCAAGATCAAGACAATATTATTGCAACTACTGGTGCTATATTTTGCAACTTCTGGTGCATAAAATAAATTTTGCAGTTTGTGTGCAATGAATAAAATTATTGCAACTACAGGTGCATAAATAAAAATAAATTTGCATAAAAATAAATGTGCAGAAAATACATATACATAAAAATAAATGTGCATAAAAGTAAATGTGCATAAAATAAATGTACATAAAAATAAAGATAAATATACTTGCAACTTCTGGTGCATAAATAAAAATAAACATGCAACTTATGGTTGCGTAAATAAAATTAAACAAGCAACTTCTCGTGCGTAAGTAAAAAATAAACATGCAACTTCTGGTTGTGTAAATAAAATTAAACAAGCAACTTCTTGTGCGTAAATAAAAATAAGCATGCAACTTCTAGTTGGAAAAATAATTAAACAAACAACTTCTGCTGCATACAAAATAATTTAAACGAGCAATTTCTGGTGCGTGATTAAAAATAAACACGCAACTTCTGGTTGCAAAATAAAAATAATTAAACTAGCAACTTCTGGTGCATTGATCTATAAAGAAAATCTGCAACTTCTGGTGCAGAGATATGAAACTTAAAAGAAGCTCATAAAATAACGAATTTCAAGAAAAAAAAATCGAATGAGAAATCCAAAATAAATAATATAATGAAATATTAATAATTTGAAATTGTACCTTCTAAAGCAGAGTTTCAGTTATGTTATTTAGAACTTCAAATGCTTATAGTAGAGTCGTGCTGATAACGTGTTATAAAATAAAACAAGAACAATATAAAGAGAGAATTGGAGGAGACAAAATATTTATTCAATTGTGGGATTCAAGAATACAAGAGCCACTGCCCTCTTTATATAGTAGAGGGTGAGTGCTGACCAAAAAATATCTTGCCTGATTTAGAATAACAATAGAGGAAATAATTTAACATAAATAAAATAGAACATACCGTAGTAAATATCCTGCCCCATAATTCCTTCCATTTTTATAAGAATTTTCTAATTTATCTTTGTTTAGAGATCAAGTATTGAGTATCCACATTAATTATATTCATAACAAGATGAAATTAATTATAAATATTCTATGATGCAGCTTCATCCGAGCAACAAAAAGTTGTGTTGAAGCAATAAATTCAAAAAGGAATTTATAAGATACAATTTGATGGGCACAAGATACTCCATACATCTCCAAGCAATTAATATCTACTATTATCCAATACCACAAATAGATTAAAAGATAAACACAAAATATATCTCGACTCATTAATTCCGGCTTGTCAGCCACGTACGGCCGTAGAAAGCCTCCACGTCTACACATACACCTAGCTAGTTATTGTCTCTTGAATTGTGGCCACATTTTGTTCTGGGTTTCCTCATCTTTTGGGGAATATATGCATGGATGATATAGACATACGTATTTTCAAATAAGAACTTCAGTATATTTTCATATGCAACCGTAACAACCCTTCTAATATTTTTCTCAAAAAAGAACCTTCTAACTTTAAAATTCTCAATACCAATTAAAATAATAATAAAATACTCAAAATAACTCAGTTTTCAACGACATTATTTTATATTCCGGACATAAAATAATACCATGATCGTTCATATCTATCCAACCAAGAATGCAAATTAATTAAGACAATATTGTACATCAGTAGAGAAATCCACGAGTTGACTATTATTATTTTTTTTTCTATACGTCATGCCAAATACTTGGCGCCATTTGTTAAAGTCAAATACAAGCAACCAAATGATAAAATAAAAATTAATTTTGAATATCAAGTCTTCACTTTTTTTATTAATTTGATATTTAACGGTTAAAAATTCGGTTTGTGCTGTAAAAACAAAAAAAATAATTTATAAAAAAAGTATACATATTATAAAAATTCTATATAAGTTTAGTATTAATTTTGTGAACAATAATCTATATATTTATAATACTAAACGAACAATATTTTTTATTGTCGAAATTTTGTAAACAAACTTTTTAATTTTTTTTTAATAAAATTTCAGCAGCCAACTATGGAATCTCTGGTTGGCAAATTCCAATCCGCATTCATTAAGAATCGATCCATTACAGAAACGTTTATATCCACAAGGGAAAAAGTACATGCACTAAAAATTATGAAAGTACATGCAATACTCTACAAAATAGACTTTTTCAAAGCATTTGATACTGTCAATTGGCAATTTATCAAAACAATGTTAATCCAAAGAGGGTTCCCGACCATTTGGGCAAAATGGATACACAAATTACTTACATCCACATCATCCGCAATAAAAATTAATTCTGAACCAGGTGACTTCTTCTTTCACAGAAGAGGTTTATGACAAGGTGATCCACTATCACCGCTGCTCTTTGTATTAGTAACAGAAACACTACCGCAGATCACGAAAGTGGCAAGAACATTGGCACCACAACCACACTTCATGCCTATCACAACCATCCAATATGCTGATGATACGGTAATTCTGGCGAGGCCAGTAAGGATAATTTATTGCTCATAAATCATATTGTAAGGAACTTTGCATAATTTATTGCTCATAAATCATATTGTAAGGAACTTTGCAGAATTGACTGGACTACATATAAACAACAATAAAAGCTCCTTCTCCACAATCAATGTGCCGACAACGCATGATATAGCCTTAACACAACTCACTACTACAAAAATCGGAATTTGCGACCGAGCACTTGGTCGCTAAATGCCCAAATATGGTCGCTAATTGATTACAGCGACCAAAAAACTCGTCGCTGCTTTCGTAGCCACATCCCCGTCTCTGATTCTATTTTGCGACGAAATTATGTGTTTGTCGCTAAATATCAGATCTATTGCTACCAATATGTTAGTCGTTAAAATCAATATGTCGGTTGCAATTGCTCAATTATTGGTCCCAATTGAGTGCTCAAATAAGCGTATAGCGACAAAAAAAATTTGTAGCAAAAGTTATAAATTTGTCACCAATCATATTAATAGCGACGAAATAGTGGTTGCAAAAGATTAGTACCACAACAAAAGAATTTATTTGGGACGACATATTCATCACCGATACATAAATATAGGGACGAAATACTTGTCACTAATTTTATATATTGGATTTTACAACAAAAGCTCGGTCGCTAGAACCAAATTTTAAGGTTTTTTACCTGCCAAAAAATATACAATTCACAAAATTCTAAAATATAAATTTCTAATATTTTTTCATAAATAACAATATTAATCATGATATATAACAATAATAACATATACAACAATATGAAGAAAATTCAAGATTACAAAAACATTCTATTCTACACCATCCAATTGAAAGAAAAAAAAAATTTTAATAGAATAATTACTTGAACGTCTCAAATATATATTTCAAGTGCATGACCTTCACTTGTTACTACAAAAAGACATGCATAAATGTTAGAAAAAAATATCAAATTATTATTCATAAAAGCAAAGAAAGTAACGAGTTAAAAAAATAAAATAAATCTTAATAAATAAAATTAATAAGTAAAGAATTAATAAAATAAAATAAAAATTGTTGGAGCTTACATGATCTGGTAAATAAGTTCCTTCCATCCCAATAGCAATATACTAACTTTTCTTTTCCACTGTTTAACACAAAAAAAGCAAACAAAAATAATTTAAAAATCAAATAAATTATGAGAAATTATATTTAAGCGGGGAATTAATTATGAGAAATCAATTTACATTAATTTTGATCTGCATGAATCTAAGCTTTGCGCCCGCGACAACAAAGCTAAACTAAAAATTCCAATTAAAAACAAAAATAAATTTATTTATACATTCATTACACAATATGTATAGTAAACTTTCATATTTTATATAACTAGCAAAACCTAAATTCAAAGAACAAACAATAAAAACAACAAAAATTCTAACCTGAACTAAATCGAGTTGGAGAAGCAAATCCATCGAAATTAAGGTCATTTCTACTGAAAAAAAAAAATTTCCTCCTTTTCTCATTACATGTTAATATTTTTTTTGAAATTTTTACAATGAAAATATGAACCTGAGATTATTTTATATTTGTACTTGGTTCATTTCATATATGCCTTAATATGAAGACTGCGGCAAGTTGATCGATTTTCTTGAGCCTTCTATAAGAGAACTCATCCATACTTGTGATATGCACTTACACGCAAACCCTAAACAGAAGATATAATGATTGAAATTGAGTTACTGAAAATAAGAGAAACATTTGTAATGTGCTTCAATTGAATAATTTTGTTTTAAAGAGGTTCTAAAATCAGGATTTTTACCTGCAGTCAAAACCTTGAGAACTAATTTCATCCTAAATGTTACACAAACTCAAAAAAACATTTTTATCCCCTAACAATTATATATCAAACCCAAATATGAAACTTATCCTTCGCAAACATAAATATAAAGGATTTGTGAATAATGTTCACCTCTTCTCTCCCGTTGTCCTCAATAATGGAGTCGATGTTGTAGAGCCAGAGCACCCTTCTGTGCTTGACGACCAGTCACCATAGCACCCGGTCATTTGCATCAAATTCTGCTGAATGATGAAAGAAACTCAAATTAAGTGTCAAGAGACATTTCATCGAACAAATCATGAGCACTATTTCTAATTAAAAAGGAAAATCTGACTGAGGTATTTCATCAAATAGATCGTGAGCAATTGCTCTAAGTAACTCAATAATCCATCGAAGAATTAAATTGTAAAGAAGAGAAGAGAGAATAGAGACCTCTGCCAGTGCCTTCTGTCCCGCTTGTCAATGCCTTAAATCAAGTAATATTAGATATAAAGACAAAGAGAAGATAATTGTTTCGAATTAGCTAAAATTGGGCTTATTCATATCCTAAATCCAGTACTATTACTAGCACAATTATAAGGGAAGATAATTGTTTTGATCCATTCATAATGACAAAGAGAAACTACAAATCGTAAACTGGTAAATAACTAATTAAGCTATGAGAACTAAAAGTCCTAAATTCACACACACACACACAGATATAGAACTATACAAGCCCTAAGAATTTCACTGGCATCATCAAATTCAACAAATTAGGATCAAAACTCACCTTATTAAGACTTGAAACCCTAAGTTTTCACGTTGAAATCAGAGATTTAAAACTGGAAGCACCAAACC
Source organism: Juncus effusus (assembly GCA_027726005.1). Lineage (NCBI taxonomy): Eukaryota > Viridiplantae > Streptophyta > Magnoliopsida > Poales > Juncaceae > Juncus > Juncus effusus. Next base: position 8,961,667 of record CM050904.1, on the reverse strand, counting down.
GCACCTAGGGTTAGGATTCGTTGCTGGCCATGCATCTCCGTCCAGATTTAAGGCCCACTGAAGGTCTACTGAGAGGGTTTGTGTTTCAATCGAGAGGAGACAGAACGGCTCGTCGACCAGCTAGGGTTACGGTTTACTGCCGTCGTCATGGAGTTCCACGGAGCGCCGACGGCCAGAGGTGGTCCAGGGGATGGTGGTGTCGGCCAGAGGTGGTCCGGCGAGAGTTGGTAGCTCGATAAGAGGAGCGATTCGAAAGAGATGGAGAGCAAGTACGAAAGGGGAAAAAGGGGTTTGGGGTTAGAGATAGGAGGCGGTATCGGATTGAGGATTTGAGAAGACTCTGGAGAGAAATGGGCCGCATGATATTTCATCTTTTAATCTGGACCCTTGAATCACTGAAAGTTGAGTTTGTTATATAAAAGAATTGTATAAAACATTTATATATATAATATTTTATCCATAATATCACTAATATTATATTTGTATCACATTCATATTTCTATCGTATTCATAATATTTGTTAATATTTGTATCACATTAATATTTGTAATTGATAATAATGTATCATATTAATGATTGCAAATTATTCATGATATTTGTATCATTAACAATATTGTATTATACTAATAATTGTATCATATTCATAATATGATATCATGTTATACTTTTGTAACACTTAATTAATATTTATATTTGTACCACATTCACAATTTTATCATATTTGTAATATATAATACGATATAGGCTAAAATACTTAATTGAGTATTGAGATATCATGACATTTAAGTATGGCATTCAAATATTTATTTAAATTTTTAATGTCACTCATTTTGTATGGACATTATATCATATTCATAATATCATATAGCATTTGTACCAAGAATAATATGTAACATATTAATAAATGCATCAAATTCTTGAGTATATTCTACTTGATTGATATTTTATCATATTAATAATTCTATCATGAATATTATCACATTAATAATAGTATCATGTTTATAATATGAGAAACAACATTGTGTCATATGAGAAACAATATTTAGATAATACTATTGTGTTTATAATATTGGATGATAATAACAAATCTACCAAATTCATTAAATTCATTTTTGGGGCCAATATTTTGGTCGCCAATGTGGTGACATTTTTGGGACGAACTGCGAGTTTGTCGCTAATGAGCTGTTTTTCGCGACTATACGTGAGTTCGTCGCGAATGAGTTGGTTTCTGCTACAATTATTGCGACCAATTGTGAACTTGTCGCGAATGGATTGCTTCTGCAACCATTATGGCGACCAAATATCAGTGTCGTCGCTAACTACTATATTATCTGCGACAAACGTCATATTGGTAGCTAAATGCATTAATCAGAGACCAAATAAGGCTGGTAGCCAAAAAGTTGGTTGCAAATTATAGTTTTTGTAGTAGTGACTACTGGGTTGCGTCAAAGAAGAGTTTCCGATCAATTATTTAGGGCTACCACTAACAATACAACCACCAAAAAAAGAAGCATTCCAACCGCTTATCGCCAATGTGAGGAAAAGAGTAGATGGGTGGGCCACCAAGTTTTTATCGCTAGGAGGCAGACTTACACTGCTAAACTCCACTCTATCTACAATTCCAACATATTTTATGCAATGTTTTGAACTGCCCAAAGGTGTAATTGAAGACATTGACAAAATCCGTAGGAATTTCCTATGGCATGGTCAAAACACCTACAAGCCCGGAAAAAATCTAGCAAATTGGGCTATGGTATGTACACCAAAAGTGCACGGCGGTATGGGGGTTAAAAACCTAGAAATCCGCAATAAGGCACTACTAATAAAATGGCACTGGCATCTCTTACAAAAGAGAGAGTCGCTTTTCGCACAATCAGTCAGCCACATTTACAACACATATATGCTAAATACAGCAATGGAGCCAAGGTCGTTCTTTGTTAAACAACTCCAAGAGTTACTACCTTGGTTTAACAACAGACTACATGTCACACTAGGAGACGATAATAAGGCATTATTCTGGCATGATAGATGGTGTCAGGACACCAACCAACCGCTCGCGATCACACATCCCTGGTTATATGCTAGAGCATGAGACAAAAATAAAACAGTACACCAGGTACTGACAGACACAACACAACTATGGGACAAACAACTCAAAAAAAGTAAAATATGTTAGATATAATATTCAACAAAAAAATAAAAAATCCAAATTAAGATAAAATAATTATATATTTATATAATTTTTGATATAACTCAATAAGATAATATATGTATATACAATATATTTATATAATTTTTTGATTGTCAAAATAACATATATATTTTTAAATGTATAACATTTATATAATCAATAAAATAAAATAACTATATACATATTATTAACTATACACATTACCTAGTGAGGAGTGTTTGTAAAGGCTCATTATCATCATCATCAGTAGACAAATCACCAACTGGAGATTCCATTTCAGTACCCTTCTTTCTTTTTGTAACATTTCTTTTTTTTTTTTGAACAGTAGACGCTAGCCTACTGAAGTTTCATTAATAAATAATTGTTACATCAGGATTTTGAGACCTTAATTTTACATCAAACTTGATACGAACCTATCTAAAATACAACCTAACTAAATACTCGATTCACAATATGCCTCGTGCCACCATCGAGCCTCCTGCTGTGCGTGCAGCATTGAGTTAAAGGCCCTTCTTCTTTTGTTGTTAAAGTGTCTCTCGTTTCTTTCTTTCCATGTTGTCCATACAGTTGCCAACCATGTTGAATTCCATTGAGGAGCTTGAGTCTTCTCCAGATTGCTTGTGCTTGGTATTAAGCTTGATCCTTGGTAAGTAAGGGTTATGTTCTCTCATTGTGCTGCATGGTGCAACATGAATTCCGTGTAAGAGCACTTTTGAAATAAGTGTTTTGCGCTTTCATTTGTATCAATGGAGCTTGTGGTAGCCATTGGAGTATTCTATCTTTGGTAAGTACCCTTTTTTTAAGCATGAGCCATCCAAAGACCCGAACTCTTAAGGGTGCCTTTATCTTCCAAATGATTGATATTTTGGGGGCTTTGATCCCCGTATTTGAAAAAAAATTGGTAGCCTCTTTTGGCAGTATATGGAGTTTTCCCAGACCCCATGTCCCAAAAGTAGTTGTCACTATGTGATGTTAGTTGTACGTTTTGTAGGCAGTGTCGTAAATTCGTCCATTCTGTCTCTACTCTTGTTGGCCAAAATTTTTGATATTATTTTGATGGGTCCATCAATTATGCTGATGGGTCTAAAGTCTGTTAGTTCTTGTGCACCTGGCTTTTTTGGTACCAATGTGATATGCGCTTTGTTGATGCGCCATAAGTCCAAATTATTATCACAGAAAGCCTTGCATATCCAGATAATGTCATTTTTGATAATGTCCCAACACTGATGGTAAAATTCATTTGGCAGCCCATCGGGCCCCAAGGCTTTCCCTTTTGCGAGGTCGAACGGTGCCTTTTTTATTTCCTCCTCCGTGAATGGTTGTCCCAGGTGAGTTAGAGAGTTGTTGGTGGTTAACAATCTTGATAGGTCGGTGTCATTGTTGTGTATGACATCCGATGCCAATATGTTGCCAAAGTATTGTTGGAAGGCTTTTTGAATTTGTGGTTGATCAGTGGTTGTTTGTCCATTGATAATTACGGAGTCAATTCTGTTTGCTAGTCTTCGTGATGAAGCTAAATTATGAAATTTGTATTGTTGTCCCCTTCTTTGATCCACTTGCAACGGGAGCGTTGCTTCCATTTTGTTTCTTGTACGTTTGTTAGCTCGTATATTCGTTCCTTGATGGCTGCTCGTAATCTGAGTTCCCTACTTGATATTGGCCTATAATTACTTACGTCATCAAGTTTTTGAATTATACCTTTAGCGACTTTTAGTTTGTTATCCGTATGTTTAAATTTGGTGTCTGTCCATGAGGAGAGTGCTTTGGATATTCTAGATAGTTTGGTGATGGAGTTTGTTGCAGGGTTGTCTGTTATTTTGTTTGGACCCCATGTATTGGCGATGATTTGTTTTGCCTGGTCATATCTTAACCAAAATAAGTCTAAGCGGAAAGATCTGGGTTTCCTTGTTAGTTGTTGGAAATGAAATTTCAGTGGTATGTGGTCGGACGTGGTTGCTGGTAGTGGTCTAGCATGTGTAATCTGTTGAAGGTGTGGCAATGATGTGACATGAAACACCTGTCAAGGTGACTAAATACTGGAAGCGGTCTGTTTCCTTCCCACGTAAATTTCCTTCCGATGAGTCTGGCTTCGGATAGACTGAGGCTTTCTAATGTGTTATTGAAGTTATTGATTGAGTCTACAGTGTGGTTGTAGCCTGTAGATTCATTAACATGCCGTATCATATTGAAATCTCCGACTAGAATCCATGGGAGATCTTTAAGATTCATGATAGATGACAATTCTGTGAGAAAGTCTTGTTTGTTTGTGTTAGTGGATGGACCGTAGATATTTGATATCATGAATGGTTGTGACTGATTTTGTTGGAGGATTACATGATGAGAATTGTAAGTTAGTGGAGGAAATCTTTGTGAAATCTGATGTCCATGTTATCAGTAAGCCGCCTGCCGTGTTGTCAGCTAGCTTGAGAAAGGAATTATTAATGTGTGAGGAGCATACTAATGTATGTTGGAATGTGGATGTGTGTTCTACTTTGTTTCTTGTAAATAAATTATTTTACAATTTGAATCTCTTATTGTATCTTTGATGACATTGCATTTGTTAGGGTTACCCAACCCTCTTACATTCCAAGAGAAAATGTTTATTTGGCTGAGATTTATATTATTCATGGATAAGTTTGGACACTAAAAAACTCATAATTAAATAACATAAGACAACAATCGGACATGTGGTTCCGAGCCGTACAATGGAAAACAAAGTCACTACTGAAAAACAAGAAAACATACATGATCTCGGCCAGGACTGTGGCCTTCGAACTAGCTCAAAAATAAAGAAATTGCATAACATGAATAACAATAACTACTAAAAAAAGACCCAGGACAATCTTCTTCAAGTTTAGCTGCTTAGTGAATCAGCAACTAAGGCAGGGGCTTCTGCTCAGCATGGCTGCCTGGAACTTTGGCAACCTCAACCGCTCCCTCTAACTCTCCAACTTTGGCTGCATATTCTCCCTCTTCTCCTTCGTAACCCTCTCCTTCTTCACCTTCATAGTCCTCGCCATAGTCATCCCCTTCTCCATTCAGATCGTAGTCCATGTCATAATCTCCCTCCAGTCCGTCGTACTCCCCGTCCTCCAGTTCTCCCTCTTCTCCTTCAAGGACGGCGTCATGAAGTTCAGCCAACGCCGTGTTAAGAACCCCCAATTCATCTACGCCCTGAACGTGGGACTGTTCTCCGGTCTGTGGGAGATGCTCCTCTTGTTGGATAGTGATGATTTGTTCTGTCTGTCCGCCCAGAGACGGTGTAGTGCTGGGCTATTTGGCACCGCATGCCTCTGCCAATTAGGCGATTTTAGCTGTGTTCAGCGGAGTTTCTTTGATGTTTTCGATTTCCAGTGAATCGAGCAGTGATTTTCTTGCTGCCGGGACAATCCGCTGAGATTTTTCTCCTTTCAGTTTTCCAATTATAGTAGCGGATTCCTTGGTATCACCATTGTTGGCCAAGCGGGTGCTTCTGCGAGCTAGTTGATCAGTATTTGATTTAACAGGGCTTAGCTTGATGAGAGGCTGGGCCTCCGTTATTTTCCTCTTTTTGGATGGAGGGGACTGGGCCACAATTTCTTTTCCTTTGCCTGATTGTGCCTTCTTGACCACTTACTTGGTTTGTTGACCTATGGTGGGGGCAGCATGACTTTTCTCCACGTGTTTAGCACGTGCACTGAAGACCAGTGAGGTCTCCTTCTGCTCCTTATGTGTATCGACTCCACACTATGGTGCTTTTGAGCTTTTGAGAATGGAGGTCGATGCTGAGTTAGCCTGAGGCTTCGAGTTGGTTGTGGTACCGTCCAGTATTGCTTTAACACTGTCTTTTGCCCTTGATTGATTAGCTCCGGCTAGTAGTTCTCTGAGAAGGGTTGCATCAATGGTGATTTCGCCTTCTTTAACGGCGAACAATGCTTTTTTATACGAGTGTTTTTCTTGAATTTTGCGTCGCAGTTCTGAGAAAACCTCATCTGGTGGTGAGTCTTCTTGTGGTTGATAGATGGAATGTGTTTCCTCAACCCATCCAACTATCATTATGTGTGCTGGAGTCTCAATTCCTTCGTAATTGAGGCCAACTTCCTGCACGATTTTATCTAGGCTAGTAACGATTGCAACTACCCTCAATTTCTCCAATGACTCTAGAAATGAGAGGGAAGCATGGTGCTTCAAGATTCCGAAGGTCCCGATCATGGAGAATAGTTCATCTGTTCTCCATCCGTAAGTGGGCAAGTTGAATAGGTCTAGCCACACTCGGAATTTATACGGTTCGTGATTTGCACCTTGAGACTCGCACCATGGGTAGATGACGTAACCCAGTTCCGTTAACTCCCTTGGAGTGTGGGCACACAACAGTGCTGGTGAGGTTGTTAATGGAAGTGAGACCACATATCGATCTCCGGCGAGGTGAGCAACTTATATTGGGGATTCCCACTCCCTAGCTTGGTACAACCCTGCTTTAATATCCTCTCTATTATGGTTTAGAATGAGTCGTGCGTCAACTACGATGCATCTTTTGTAACGGGCGATATCAAATCCCAGTGTGTTGGATGCTTGGAAGTGGAATTGGGTTTTCTTGATTCTGTTGGCCGGCAAACCTTCACCATTGGTGTTGGCTATTGGTATTAAGGGATCAACTCCGTTAGATACTTGGCTCGGCAGGACACAGTTTTTGTAAAGGTGACCTTGTTCATTGCAGTCTGTGCAATGGAATGGGAATTTGCACAGTATTGCTAAGTGGCCATCTTCATAGCAATTTAGGCAACGTCGCTGCCAAACATGCATGACTGAGTTTGGTGGTAATGGCAGGCTTGCTGGTGCAAGCTTGCGATGTTGCAATGTGTGGGTGACTGTGAGGTTGTTCCTTGGTTTGTGATGGTATTGGTTGTTGGCTGGGGTTTTGCCCTTTTTCTCATATTGCAAAATATTTCTGGCGTGTTGCATGTATGAGGTGGCATTGTGGGTACCGTAATTGTATTTCTTGAGTGGGGAGGATGCAGTGGAGCTATTGGTAGCAGGGGTGAAACTTGCTTCAATTTTGTGTCTGGATTGGCGATAGTTCTGTGAAGAGTTTGAGGTTCTAGTGCCTTTTGTTGCACGGATTGATTGACTCTGAGCACTTGAGTGCCTTGTTGAAGAGGATTGAGAGTATTTCTCCATTGTTGAGTAGAAGGTTTTAGGGTGAGGGAGAGAAGAGAGGTTGAAATGTTGCCTTGAATGATAAGGGTTTTTCCTTTTGTAGTCAGCTGGTGTAAAGAGAGACGTTTTGGGTAGTTTGTCTCTTTTGTGCAGCCTAGAGGACCTGACTCTGAAATTTCTGGGAAATCTGGCGCTGCCATTGTTGGCATGGAAGGATATTAATTTTTGTCTTTTGGCTTTCTTTTGGACGAAGAACCATTCCTCAGCTAATGGGACAAACCTTAGCCTTGCCATCTCACTGGGAGAGGCTGGCTTCTAGAAGGTTTCGTTTGGTTGGGTTGGGTTGGGTTGAGGGATTTTCAAAATCGCCTTAATTTTCTCTCTTTTTTCTCTCTCCGTATTAATGTTCTTGTAACATTTCTTAAACCTAATTGCTTAAACTTGCATGATATTTGAACTGGAGATATCTTTCTGTTCGGATCCAATGCTTCCGCGATAATTTTACAGCATTTTCTATCCTCTTTATGCCTTACAAAATAAAAAATAGCATGAGTAAAATTGGTATATAATTAAAAGAAAAGAAAAAAAAGAAAGAGATTGATTGGTCCTTTTCAAAAAGGCCTTTGATGAGATTTTCCATCGATGGGCTGAAAATAGAATTCCTTCGCCTTTTTGGAACTTTGATAAATCGAAGTTTGGAATATAATCACTGTATGAAATTTTTTAATATAAATAAATATATAAAATATGAAGTCTACAAAGAGAGATGAATTTTATTCTTAATAGTTAACCTTTTTGTCATTATTTTCTTCTTCATTGTTAGACAATGATTTTTTAAGCCGCCTCCTTTTTTTCGTACTTTTCTCACGTTTTCCCCAATTTGAAGAAAAAAGGTTATTATAAGATGGGCAGAATCTCAAAAAATATAAAATGGGTAGAATTTTCACATACACTCCTACAAAATGTGAAATATTATTAATACCCCTGCAAAACACGAGAAACATCATTTTTAATATTCCATAATGTCCTATTTATCCTTTAAAAAACTGCTTGAGTTATCTAGAAGAAAATCTCATTGTGTGCGTTAACCGCCTCTTTACCTCTTTGCTTGTATCTAAAATAAGCAAAACAAATAATTAAAAGCTATATTATTATTATTATTATTATTTATGAAATTTGATCATCATACCTTATGGAAAATAACAGTTTTTATTCTTGATGTGAGAAGGTAGAATGTTATTTTTGTCCTTTTCCTTTTTCTTTTATTTATTTATTTATGGGAAATTAATAAAAAATAAATATTCTCGATATTTAAAAGTATTTTTTATGCCTTATAAAAAGTAGAATTTTTTTTTGAAATATTAAGATAATTTTATTAATTAATTTATGTGTTTATCTATTTAATTTTTACTTATTTATTTACTTATTTATTTATTTACATATTTATTTATTTTTTGTTTGTTGAGAGTTTAATTGTACAATTGACAGTGGGTTGAAGTTGAAGCTAGTTTGAGTTAGGGAATGGTTTTATTTATTCACGTATTTATTTATTTTAATTGTTTTGGGTGTTATTTGAGGGTGGGTTAAAGTGAATTAGGGCTGGAATATGGTTTAGATCAACAATAGAATTGATAATTAGGAAAAAATGGCTTTGTTTCCTAATTGGGAGTAAATCGAGACTTAATTGGGATCGCTTGGGGCTTAATTGGGCTAAATTAGGATATAATTGGGATTAATTAAATTGAACATCTAAACATCCAATACAATAAAATCGTTTCGAACTTATTTCGTTAACGAGCAGCTTGATTCGCCAACTCAATCCGGTTTTCATGCGAGATACTGGCGCTGGTGGGTTGGATGCGCATGACGACTCGACAGTACCTCTCGTCGTGCCATCGCAATCACGAGTATAACATAGCTCGTAGGCAGTAGAAACTTGGTCTTTCTTCTCTATTTGTGTCGGCTTGTGGTTTGGTTGCTGTCATTTGTTTAATTTCTCCTTTGATTAATTATGTCTAATCCCCTTTTACTTAGGACTTGCTTGATTTGGGGTTAATCTAGAATAAGGAAAAGAAAGAGAATTGAATAGGAGAAAGAAGGATAAATTCTTGTTTGGTTTGGGTGAGAGATGAGTTAGGATAAATGGAGAAAATAACTCAACTAAAATAAAAGTCTTGAATTTTTTTTATTTATACTTTTGTTTTACAAGCTTATATTTGTTTTTTTCTCTCTATATTATTCTTTTTTGCAATTATATTTATACCAATAAATTTTTTATATATAAATACTATTGATTATACAATATAACATAATATATTTACAAATGTATATATGTATATATGCATTACAAAAAGAGTATATTATATGTGTCAACAATTTAAACACGTTTTTCTTCAATTAAATATTAAAAAAAAAAGAATGAAAATAAATAAATCCATGAGAAAATGTGAACATGGAAGTGGCTAGTCACCGGCATTTAATGCAAAAAGGCGACGCATCACAACAATTGCAGCTTTTTGAATCTTTATGTATTATTTATGGCTTGATAACTACTATGTTTCACACCTCAAATCAATGGCAATGTTATATGATCATCCAAAATGAAAATGAAACATCGACTGTACCAGGAGTTTTTCGCAGTATGATAAATTTTTTTAATTATTGGTAGGGAAAAATATTTACTATAATATAATATGAAATTATGGCTAAATTTCACCATCGAAAGTTTGTCATGGCGCAGCTCAAACTAGTCAATAAAATTTTCAATTGTCATTATAGTCATTACACTTAATCCAAATGATAAACTATTGGGTGAAATTGAAACAATGAAGGGCCGTTTGGCATAAAAAAATGTCAAAATGGATGAAAAATGAAAGGTGAAGTTAATTATAAATATTCTATGATGCTGCTTCATCCGCAACAAAAAGTTGTGTTGAAGCAATAAATTCAAAAGGAATTCATAAGATACAAATTGATGGGCACAAGATACTCCATACATCTCCAAGCAATTAATATCTACTTTTATCCAATACCACAAATAGATTAAAAGATAAACACAAAATATATCTCGACTCATTAATTCCAGCTTGTCAGCCACGTACGGCCGTAGAAAGCCTCCACGTGTACAAATACATCTAGCTAGTTATTGTCTTCTGAATTTTGGCCACATTTTGTTCTGGGTTTCCTCATCTTTTGGGGAATATATAGCCATACGTATTTTCAAATAATAACATCAGTATATTTTCATATCTAACCCTTCTAAAAAAAATTCTCAAGAAAAAGAACCTTCTAATTTTCAAATACTAAAACAACTCGATTTTCAACGACATTATTTTATTTTCGGGGACATAAAATAATGCCATGAACAATCGATCACATCTTCCAACCAAGAATGCAAATTAATTAAGATAATAGTATGCATCAGTAGAGAAATCCATGAGTTGACTATTATTATTTTCTATACGTCATGCCAAATACTTGGCTCCATATGTTAAAGTCAAATACAAGCAACCAAAGGAACTAAGTTTGAATAGTAAGCCTTCACTCTTTTATTAATTTGATATATAACGGTTAAAAGTCGGGTTGTGCTATATATAATTTTTAAAGAAAATACTTATATTACATAAATATTATATAAGTTTATAAAAAGTATTTATTTTTAATAAAAATATATATGTTATATAAAGTATAGTATATTATTATAAAAATAATATATATACTTATAAAACAATATACCTATCAGAAAACAATATATATAAATGTTGTAAAATATTATATTGGATCACAAAATTAACAATGTATGTGTGACATCATCTTTTTTATTTTATTTTATTGGGGGATTCATATGTCTCATACTTATTTTCAAAGAAATTAGCTTTTATCAAATTTCAAATTCACAGTCTTTTATAATATTATTAAACCATAGAAATGAGTGTTATAAAACAATATTCTTTTTTTAATTCGATAGATCAAATACCTACCGAAATTTTATTAAGATGAAATGCACACAAGCTCCAAGAAAGTCAATTGCAGGCAATGACGGAGCTTAATAGAGATCGGAAAGAGTCATGACCCCTCAAGATTTTTAAAAATTATTATATATTTATAGATTTTTGGTGTATATATTATTACAGGATAATAAAACCCAGTGTATTGACCCCCCAAAAAAATTTACTAATAGTAGAATGCATGAAATTTTTTTTGGCCCCCCCATGATTTCGGATGAAGCTCCGCCACTGATTGCAGGTAAACTGTAGGCAATGTAATGTCTGCACTCAAACACTCAATCAGAAGAATTTTGATAGATTATGAAAACACCGTTTATAATCACATTCTTTTCTAAGACCAAAGCCGTATTATAAAATCTATTAAAAATCAGCATATACCTAAAACAACATATAACTTTAAGAAAAATAGTACATGAGTAAAAAAAAAAAGAATTGGAAAGAAACAAAGGGAAAAGCACAGTCGCCACGCCAGAAAAGTGGCGAGCTAGATCATGTTCAAAAAAATATATACTTATATGTATTTATCCACATAATTTATCCAATGTAAAGATATGGCTTGTCAAAAATGTGAACAAAAGTACTTTTTCATGCCTATTCTTCACCACCGACTCTAAATGCATGGAAACATATCTCAAACGGCTACGTTTCGATTTATCCCACATTGGCAAAGCATATCATATCAATCAATATGTTTTATCTGCTATTTTCACAATTATTTTCAATATATGCAATCATATAATATTTATTATAGAGACATTCTTCAAAAAACCCCCTAACTTTTCTAGAAAAATATTATAAAATATTATGTTGAAAAATATTATAAAATATTATAAAATATTATAAAATATCATGAAATATTATGTTAAAAAATATTATTTTTCATTTATTTATTATTTTTAATTGAATAAAATAGAATATGAAAATAATTATATAAATGCATTTTGATCAATTAAAAAATAAATTCGATGAAAAAGTTAAACATAACATCATAAGGGGTTAAAAAAAAATCCAAACCACTTTATAAGGAGTTTTTGAAGGAATTTAAAAAGTTAGGGGGTTTTTGAAGAATTTCCCTTTATTATAATATATTTAAAAAAAATTCTTGCTGTAAATGCCCTTAGGCTATTTTAAAGACTAGGAGAATTCCGCGCTTCGCTGCGATTTTTATAATTTTGTTAGTTTATTATCGTTTTTCTTAATTAAAAATATATATGGTGTTGTGTATATATTTTATTTTAAGAAGTCAGTTAATTAGATTTAATCTATTGCATATATACAATACTCATGTTTTACGTACAAGGCATACTTAAACCCACATATATCTGATTCATTTCTTAAATAGAAGAATATTCACAGCTAAAAGGAAACCACACAAATTACTCGTTCGAGAAATTCAAGAGCTTGCTCGATCATGGATAATCAACCTACAGCACCCGCCATAATCATACGGCTACATCAGTCTTCGCTCCTGCTCAGTAGAACAGATTTTTTCAGCCATCCCAATTTTTGTAATATGTACCTTCGCCTAAATCATGTACTCCACTTGTAAAACACTTTGTCTTTTCAATATTAAACGAGCGGATAAGATGTTTATCACTTTATCTGCATATACTTCCCGTAAATACTGAAAATTAAAAAAAATCAATGTTTATCACTTTATCTGCATTCCCTCACAATTGTGCTATCCACAATTGAAATATATTAAGATAATGAAATATAGTACAAAGTTTATCCACTTAAAATAATTCTATTATGGATATGGATTTCTTTGTTCTTTCATGTTAAAGCAAAGAGACAAGAGAGAGTCAGTAGAAGAGAAAAATTATAGTTAAGAGTAATGAGATGGGGGTCAAGAAATATCACATCACAAAGTAAGATATTGGGAATAGGGTCCACCATATTAAAAATTGATAATTCTTTTTGCCCTTTATTTGTCCCTCATGTATCTTAAGTCTTGATATGTTGGCTTTTTATTATCAAACTTTGAATTATTTTTCTGAATTTTCATATTTTTTTAATTATTCTCTATTTATCACAGTTTTTTATTTTGTTGAATTTTTATTATTTATTTTACAAAATTTTCAATCTTTTTAATTTTAACTTGCTTTTTTTTTCTAATGCTAATTAAAGTGTATTATTAAATTTAGATGAAGTGTTAAATTTAAATGTAGTTAAATATCTATATTCCTTAGTTACAAAATCAATGTACTTAAATTCAGCATATTTTGAATTACCACACAATACTCAGTATATTGCCACTTCATCAAGACAAGTGAGGGATGGATAAGGGGGCACATATTATTGTCCTTATTATCTTTTTAGCAGAGAGAATCTTTAGCAAAGAGGAGAAATTCAAAAGGTCAAAAGTGTGGACCCTTCACTATTGGTTGATTGAGATGTTTCTCACTGAATCCTCAATGAAATACAAACATCCAACTATACGTCTGTACCTATCAAATTACTCTATCGATGTGATATTTTATATTGCACGGATACGAATATGAATATCATATACGATACGGATACGTCACTATGATAAATTTTAAAAAAATTTAGAATACAAATATGGCAATTTATATATTATTTTATTATTTATCAATTATATTTTATATATTTAATTAATTTATATATATTTAGATCAGTGTTTTAAAAATCGCGCCTAGTCGCCCCTTCACCGAGGAATTGTGGTCAAATCGGCTCAAAAAAATCGGATTTGTCGCCTAGAACTGTCTAATTTCCGATTTTTCCGATTAATTAGCGATTTTTCCGATTTATTAGCGATTTTTCCGATTAATTTTTAATTTTACTGATGAATTCCACCTAATTCCTGGCTGCCTGGGTGCCGATTGTTTCCGCCTAGCTACCGATTTTTCCGCCTAGATCCCGATTTGTCCGCCTAGATCACGATTTTTATAATTAATTCCGATTTTCCTACCTAATTCCAAGAATTTTTGTCACAAATTTCCTAAATTTCATATCTTTATTTTATATGTGCGTATAATAATGAGAAAAGTTCTATTATAATCCTAAAACGCCTAGGCGCCGACTAGGAGCCCTAGGCGCTAGTCGCTGCCCTAGCGCCTGGCGACCGCCTAGCGATTTCTAGAACACTGATTTAGATATTAGACTTTGATGTAGGCGATACTAAAAACTTACTATTATCGAAATATTTTAATGTAGAATATTTATTTGTTATATTTAGTTAAATAATTAGATGTCTTAATCTTATTTTAATGATTTTATATATGTAATAATATATTTTAAGAATAAATATTTTTATGTTAGAAGTATTCGATGCGGATACGAGAAGTATATGTGAAGTATCCGGTATTATTTTGGAATAAAATATTATGATACGGTATCCGAGCATCCGATACGATACGGCTGAATTTTTGAAGTATCCGCGCAACACATGTGACATCATATAAGTTGATATAGAAAATCAAATATTATTTGAAATCAATGGCTCATATGATGCCACATCATCCTATCCAAAGGCTCAAACAAATAGATGACGTGGCCTCCCCCCTAGGGGATGCTAAATTTTTTTCTTTTGTGGGGTGGGGGGATGGGGGATTTAACTATACAGAAATGCATTCTCTCATATTGAGAATCTTATTTTTTGCTTCACGTACTTTTCATGTAGAAAGTAAACTAGAACTATACCATATCTTTCTTTTTGTAAATTCATAACTGTAAAAACGATATAATTTATAAAGGGAGTCAATTATTTGGATGACGGATAATTTAAGCCCCCTCTAAAATTCATCAAAAAAAAAATAACCATATCATATCATGGAGTTCAATACAAATAAAAAATTCAAACGGATTTGTCTACGGATATTTAAAGTGAAAATCACAATATTTGACCGAGTATCATTATTTACTAATTGGAAGAAGAATAAAAGGGAAAAGAGAAAATATGAAAAAACTAACTTGAACATTTCATATAATTTTTTTTTTGGATCACTAACAATAAAAAAATTTCAATATATGCAAAATTTTCTTGTCCTTCATAAATAAATGTTCATCACATGAAATCCAATACAAAATCACAATATATATAAACAACTCATGATGTGGCCTATGATTATGAAGAATACATAAAACAATGTTGAAAAATAAAACATTTAAAAGTGTACATACAAATAATAGGCACAAAAATTCAATGATCAATAAATGATTAAAATAATGTGATATAATGGTAACTCTCAAAGATTACTGTGAGCACTCATAGTTTTCCTCAAAAAAAAACAAACTCTCAAAGATTGTTGAAAACTAAAAGAGGAAATTTGAAGAGGGCTGAAAAATCACCTTTCCAAATGCAAATTTTTTATATTATGCAAGTTCAATTGACTCAAGGCTCGTTGATTAAAAAAATGGACGGATTTTCTTTGCAAAAAATATTATATAGAATTAAAAATTAAAAAAAAATATATATAAAGAACTAGTGTGCCGGCCCACCGCCGCGTCGACACGTTTACCCATTTCCGATTCTATTATGTAAGTCAAGAACGATACATCAAAATAATATCTAATATTTGTTTAAGTTGAAAACATGAAAAATATTTCTAGATGATTTTAGATTTTTGTCAATGTATGAGAAAATGAGATGACATTAGCTTATCTAGACACTCTAGAAGAAGAAAAAACAGAACAAAGTAAAAGTAAAAAATACCAATGTTACTGATTGTGTGTTTCTAAAAAATCTCAATTAATTTTCAAACCAAATAATTATTTAAATTAAGTTGGTTCAGTTTAATTGAGACATAAATTGTTGATCAATTCTCATTCAAACCATAAAACTCCTCATGTGTAGATACTCATTTTAAATTAAAGCTAAAAAAATTGTATTTTTCTTTTCTTTGAATAGTAGGATGACCTACTTAAGACTTTCATTAAAATTAGAATAGTTTAAGCTTAAATAATACATGCTAAAGAGAAAATAAAAGGCTTAAGCTAAAAGAATTGTAAATATATAATGCAATATGAATCTCTAGCGTCATGAATCATGTAATATTCTTGTGACAGATCCATCAAATATATGATCTCCAATCTGTATATTTGTGGATAGCTCGATAACTCTTAATTTAGTGTAATATTTATATTATTTTACTGTTTAACTTTCAAGCCACATACTTTAATACATACTAAAATATTTATTCATGATATTATTTATCATATTAAAGTAAATAATATACATATATTATCTAAAATGTTATAAACTTATATAATATTTACAAATATATTCTAATTAGCTAAGTCTAATTTTTTGACCTAGCTATGACAGACTTTTTTTTTAAAATAGCATCAGTTAGAAAAATAATTCAACAAATAATATCGTTTTGAAAATAATTAAGAAGCTATCATTTCCGCCAGCCTTTTTGGCGGCCAAGGATTCTGGCGGAACATGATATATTTTTTAATTTTTTCTTAGAAAAATATTAATTAAGTTAAAAAACACTTTCCCGTCAAGCTCTTTAGCAGAACAAGTTAAAATTTTAATTTTCAGTATTAACCGATAATTAGTAAGGAGATTTTGCAAAAAAAAAAAAAATGTTCCGCCAAATAGTGTGGCGGAACAGTGTTTTTTTTAAAATTCTTTTGAATTGCTAAATTTTCATGGCTATTTAGGGGCAAAAAATTATAAAATTGGCTGTTTCGCAAGAGGTTTTGGCGGAACACGAATTTTTATTTTATTTTTTAGTTAATTTCCTTGCTAAATTTGCAGTTAACATTGAAAATTAAAATTTTAGCATGTTCCGCCAAAAGACTTGGCGGAACAATATTTTTTCCGTAATTAAAATCATTTAAGGTTGCTAAATGGTCCGGAGTATGTTCCGCCAAAAAAACTAGCGAAAATGCTAATTTTTTAATTATTTTCAAAACGATCCTATTTGATGAATTATTTTTCATACTAATGCTATTAGAAAAAAAAGTCGCTATGACATAGTCACATAGTTAACACCATAATTAAGTCTGATCCAACTTTAAGTGCTGTCGTATTGAAGATATTTCTTGAATTTTTCAATATCTGTTAAACATTGTACGATCTATAATATTTCAACTCGTCATAATATAAATCAATATATATATAAAAAAATTAAAAACATAAGCTATTGGAGAGGGACCAAAACAAGAGATTGGACCTTTTCCATTTGAACAGTTGGCGCACACAATCATAGAAAAAGAAAATTATACGCGTGCAAAAGGAATCTCTCTTTCTCTTTCTAGAATATATATCAAATCTTCTACACTTCATTAATGTGATCTATCTAAAATCTTGAATCACAACTCTTAACACAACTCGAACAAAGTCGGCATGAAAATGAAAATAACTAACTATTACACAAGTGGGTGGGTAAGATTTGGTTCGGATTATTAGAATTATCTCGGATTTCAGATACATTGAGACATATTTTTTTTTTTTTTGAATGGAAGCTTGAAGATACATTGAGATTTATCACATTATAATATGACTTAATATTTGGAGTCATTTGAATTAGTATATTTTGAGTTGATTTTACTGGATGAAATAACAAAAAATGATGTTTTAACAAACCATGAATTCGAGTAAGGATCATATCATTTTTAATGATTTAAACTCAAGGAATATCTCTCTTGGAGCAAGAATGTTGAAATTGTAAACTTAATATTAATTAGTCGTTATATGTAGTTATTTGTATGTGTGAATGGGTGTGTGTAGTTATGTTAAAAGTTGTGTGTAGTTTTATGAAAAGTTGTGTATGTGTGAAAGATTGTATAGGTGTGTCAAAGGATGTGTATGTGTGTGAAAGATTGCGTATGTGTGTGAATGGGTGTATCTAGAGGATAAGATTCTAGGAGGACATGCCTCTATATGAGGGTGTCTTGTGCGTCATTTGTAATATGGAGAAAGTAATGAGAAGATAATAAGAAAGAGAAAAAAGAGAAAATTTGTGTTCTTTTTTCTCTTACCAATTTCATTCTTTCTAACAAATAGCATCAGAGCGTTTGGATTCAATCTTAGAGATTAAGATGGCAAAGATGAAGAAGAAGAAGAAGAAGAAGAAACGTCTTGAGGTGATACGTGTCGTATGAATCTCATAAGATTGAATATGAGTTGCACGAAATGGAGAGAAGAAGAAACTTGGCGCAAAAGAATATATCTGATGCATATACCTCGGGCATCGTGGCTAGTCTGTTGTCTTCATAATCGTCACCAAAGAGACGTTGTCGTCTTAACAACGAGAGACGGCACAAGCAGAGGTATCGTAAAAAGATGCGAGTAGAGATGTGTTGAATGGATGCCGTTTTTGAGTGAAGAGATGTGAAGGGGTTGGAGATGCCATTATTGGCTCTTTGTAACTTAATTAGAGAGATTGAGGAATTCAAAATTAGACGAATTGTCGGTCTATAAATTGATGGGATTGTTAAAGACCCATGAAGCAAGAAAAATAGAAAATCAAGAGATGTTGGATGAACCACTTCAAGAGAAGATGTTGGTGTCCGTTGAGAAGATAAGAAGTCAACGCCAAAGAATATGTGATGACAGATGTGACATGATTGCATGATAGCCGCAGTCAAAAAAGATGATAAAAAGAAGTGAAGAGTCTCAATGAATCTAAGTGATTATGGTGGTGGAAAAATAGCACGTGATTAGAAGATCATCCAGAAGTTGATGACTTTTATTGGTGGCATAAGTATAGCATCAGTGTGTTGTGGTTGATGCGTTTCATAGTTTTGCGGGAGAAACTATGAGATGGTGCAGTTAAAAAATCGTAGTTAAAAAAAGAAACTACGGTATTTAAGAAGAGACTCATGAAGTAGCGGATATTGTAAAGTTCTGCATGGTTGTAACTCTGCTGGTGTTCCCGACATGGGAAAGATGTGTTCTCCCGATCGACTGAAGATGTCGACGGTGATGACAGTCCCGAGTTGCAGGAGAGTTGAATCCTTGAGAATTGTCTCGGATCAGAAGGCCATGTGCCAAGGCGGAGTAAAGTAAACTCCGAAAGTGAGGGCAGCAGAGTTAGATCAACCATGACATGAAGAAGTATCGACCAAGCAACCATAAGACGCCATGACGCGGGTTGTCAAGAGGAGTCGATAAATGATGTAACTTGTATTCTGTGTGAACAAGTTGAGTTAGTGTTCCGCTACGAATAAGAGTTAATCAGGAGTCTCTTAATGAAGTGTTGAGATGAGATCTTTCATCGCTACAAGGAAGATAAATGTTCGGGTACAACATCGTCACTTGAGGAAGACTTACAAGAAGGTTGAAGTTGGCGTATGACGAGATACAATAACGAGACGGAAGATAATATTAAGTTTAAGGGGGGATGTTGAAATTAGTAAACTTAATATTAATTAGTAGTTATATGTAGTTATTTGTGAAAGAGTATGTGTATGTGTGAATGGGTGTGTGTAGTTATGTGAAAAGTTGTGTGTAGTTTTGTGAAAAGTTGTGTATGTGTGAAAAGTTGTGTATGTGTGAAAGGTTGTGTAGGTGTGTCAAAAGGTGTGTATTTGTGTGAAAGGTTGTGTATGTGTGTGAATGGGTGTATCTAGAGGATAAGACTCTAGGAGGACATGCCTCTATATAAGGGTGTCTTGTGTGTCATTTGTAATATGGAGAAAGTAATGAGAAGATAATAAGAAAGAAAAAAAAGAGAAAATTTGTGTTTTTCTTTCTCTTCCCAATTTCATTCTTTCTAACAAAGAAACCCTAGCGGTGAGGCGTTGTTCTTTTACAAGGAGGTGTTTGAGGCTGAGGAGGTGTGATGCGCGTGCCGTCCGAAGAGGCGATGATGAATCTAATTCAGCTCTGCCTCCTTGCTTATCTTAGCATCTATGAAAATAATTATGAGGTCGTTTCCACTGGTACGGGACTATTTTGGCCGGTACGACCCTTCGGTTTAACCCGTGAAATCGTGTTGTCGTCTCATCATGCTAAGGCCGAATTGTTGCTTGTTTGGGTGGAGGTCTTCTTTGGTTGTCTCTGATCTGCCCCAACTAGTCGTCTCATCTGGTTGTCTTTGCCGAGGTGATGCTATAGGTTTTCTTTGGCAGTCTAGATGAGAATGTATGGCTAGATGTTTCTCTTTATGGCGAGACAGCTCCACATGTGAGCTCTCATGACGGTAGATGCTCCACGAGTCAGCGCACCTCTTCTTCGTTTATGCCGTTAATCGGTGGTGGTGATTGCACACTTGAAGTATTTGATAGAGAGGAGGCTTGTGCAGGTTTGCACTTGAAGTGTTCGACGAAATGCCTTTATGTAATTTTCAGCCCAATACTTTCGCTATGGTTCCGATCCATTTTGGTGCACGAGTGTTAGATCTCTCTCCTCTGCACAAATGTTAGATCTTTCCGGTATGATTTGTACTGATTCATAGTTGGTATAGGGTGGGTTTAGAGGGCCGGTTTGTTGCGGAATTTGGGCAAATTCCGTTTGCTATCTCATTTTACTTGCCTCGCACGCCACCTCCTCGTCGGAGTCGTCTCACCTAAAGCCCTGCACCACACAAGCTAGGACGACCTTCTCAACTCTCAAACCCTAGCACCACTTGTCACCCACCCAACCGGTGACATCATGGCGCTTCTACAGTCGCCGGAGAAACAGTCCTAGTAAGATCAGCACGAGTACTACCTTCATGGTATTATGCAAATTAGGCTAGCCGAGTATTTTGTTTTTCATGTTGTTGATTAGGAATAACATTTGGACTATTTGAAAGGATGTTGTTATTTGTAATCTCCAATTTGTAGCAATTTTTTAATTTTGTAATGAAGTCTTAAGTAGCCTTTTCGGCTACAATTCAAAAAAAAAAATGATTTAAACTCATGACCTTTTATTACACATATAATATGCTCTAATCTCTATCAACCAAACTATGAGTCATTTGCGTATTCTCTAATAATTTTCTAGATATTGAGAGAGAACTACAAGCGATTACTTGTTTCATTCTCTTTAGAGTGGACTCATATGTCCTCATCTAAATTTTTAAATTAATCATATTAGACGCGGGATTCGAACCCTCACCTATGAAAAGATGGGGTTGATATCATTACCACTAGGCTAATCTAGCGATGGTAATAATTTTCTAGATATTATACCTAAAGAACTAATTATCTAGATATTATACTTTAAAAAAAGCACATAAATTTTAACCGGCGAACCTTTTCTTTTTTTACAATAAACTAAATTGCTGATAATACCTAATTTCATTACAACATTATTTCCAAATAAATTTCAATAGTTTATTGTATATCATAACCAAACCAGTCATTAAACAATTTTTTTTGAATAAAAACCAATCAATTTATAAATTTCTAATTTTAAAATAGTACAAAACAAAACTAAGTCTTTCTTTGTTAATGTGTTCATCTCAATTTCTTTGACACTTGATTTAACAATACAAATGAATCATCAATTGAACACCAATATAATGTCTAGACTTTTTCCCTAACTGAATTGTCCTAGTCAAAAAAGGATTCCTTCGAATTTCCTCTATCAAATTTAGCCACTGAGACTTAAACTACGAGAGAGAGAAAGAAAGAGACGCAACAACAGAAAAGAAAGAAAATAACGAAAAAGTGAATCGACATGCACTTCCGTTGTTTGATAAATTATGCTTAAATATTGCCGAAATAGTTTGTGTTGCTTAAGCCTTTGAGCTCGTTGAGCTTACATCATGGCCAATTATGTATAGGCATGAATATCATTTTGAACTACAACTTATTCTGAGTTCAAGTTCATTTGGATTCCGAATCATTCAGATTCAATCAATTTGATCCTGGTTAATCTGAACCATTGGAATTTTGATATACTAAAAGAAGATTATTTAACAGTCCTATCAAACATAACATGTCACCAGTGAAGGAGCTGGAAAGTAATTTTTGAGGGGCCAAAATAATTTCTTTCTACATAGTAATACTCTATAAAATTTTTGGAGAAATCAAATACATAAAAATATATGTATTTTAAAATTTTCTATTTTAAAATATTACTAATAAATATTATTATTTTAAAATTTTGGAAAGACTATGACTTTTCGGTCTCTCTAAATAAAATTTTGGATCGTTTTATTTTGTATTGATGGAGAGAATTAATTTGAAGACGAGAGTTTGAGATATGGATAAAAAATCTCACAAGACTTTGTTTGTCTTTGTGATAATAACACACGAAAGAGAGAGAGATGAAAAACACAAAAAGACAAATTATTTCTCATTTCTTTTTTTATTTCCTATGTTGCTTTGGTTACAGCATACATAATGAGTGGGTTAGATTTGTTTCCCAACTCATGCCCTCTATTTATATTCTATTATACTTTTTCAAAAGCACCCCAAAATTACACTATTTTGATGAATATAAATCCTTTCATACATAACTACACAACACCCTTTCAAAACATCCTTGCACATACCCTTATAAATATACATTTTTTCACTCACACCTATATATACTAAGAAAACTACTTATATCTATGAATCATGGCCTTATAACTCAATTCAATAATTATTTTAATATAATTTTAAATATAAAATAAAATTTTAAATAAATAAATATTAAGAGAAAAGTATTAAATACTATGTGCCATTACAATTTGACAAAATCAGAAAGTCCAGCTTTGACTCCCCACCTACGCTCAATTTTTTTTCAATTAAATAAATTTTGACAAGAGATAAGTCATAAATGAGTTGCAAAAACAGTCACTAAGCCTCTATTTATACACCCATCTCTCCGCTTCTCCACAACCTTCAACCAAACTAACATTTCAAGAAATTAAAAACCAACACTAAAACATCCTCTGTTTCTAATTTCCAGTAGTTTTAATTTAGAGAGAGAAAGAAGGAAACCATGAAATTGAAGTACACATCTCTCTTTGTTGTCTGTCTTCTTCTCCTTTTCACCATGATCAAAGGGAGACCAGAGCCTTCTGATCCAAAACATAATGGATTAGAGGTATACCTTGAAACCTTCAATTATTTTTCTTTTCTTTATTAGTTATTTGTGGAAATACCATTTATCCATCTTGTTCTCTTTTCAATTGGATTAAAAAGGTCTCAACAATTATATCAATAGAGCTAATATATAGTCTCACCAATAGCAAAATTGCAAAATAATAACTAGATTACACAACCTTAACCTTAATATTAATTCTTCCCAATTTTTGATGTATTGTAAGCAACAAAGACCTCTAATTTTTTTTTTTTTTTTGTAATTTAATAGGGATTAGAAGAGGCCAAAAATGAGAAAATAGAAGAGAAGTGTGAAATAGGAGAGGGAGAAGAGGAGTGTTTAATGAGAAGAACACTCGTAGCCCACACTGACTATATTTACACACAAGGCAAACACAATTAGGTCAACAAATTTAAGAAAAAGAAATTTTTAAAATGGAATATTCCCTTTTCCTCTTTTTTTTTCACTAATTATTGGATTGGTGTGATATGGTATATGATTTACTGGTAAGTGAAATATGACTTGTTATTAGTCATTTTCGAGTATTTTTGCTTATCATTAAATCATATTTTGCTTATTAATATGTATTATTCGGTTATAAATAGTGGGTTATCTATGGTTTAGTTATATATTAGTGTTATGTTGATGTTATGTATTAGGAAAAAATGGATGTTAATATATTTATATATAGATTTTTTTTGAAAATTAATTTAGAAGGATTTGCTGTTTTTATTATCTTGATCAGATTATATTTTATCAAAAAGTTTTTACGTTTATCTTGTCTTTTTAGCTTTATCTGATCAATAAAAGACCGGATGATTGATTGTGACGAGAATTGAAATTTTGGAGACGGTTGACATTAAAAAAACAAAGTAAAAATTGAAGTTTTGAAGCGTAATTATTGCCAAATTACTGAATTTAAGGGGTCTATTTGTAGTTTCTAACATTTTCTCTTTGCAAATAATATGGACAGATCCACATAAGCTAAAAATGATTATTATTTGATTATCGCAACATAATTAGTCACTGTCATTTGTATAATTAGTTGACTTATTGACATGTGTAATTACATATTCTAGAATCAAGTTTACGTCCCTTATCGTCTTTCTTTCCATTACATGAAGCACTTCGTTAAAGTTTTTTTATTTTATTCAACAAAATTTCATGTGCTCAATTCATGCAAAAGCTTTATTTATTGAAAAATAATAATTTGCTAATTTACAGAAGTAACATGTATTTTTTCATATAATTAAAATGTTCAAAGTAGCATCGAGTATTATTTTTATGGAATAATTTTTTGTTTTGGGGTTCATGTTGTAATATTAACATATTTAGACGTTAACCAATGTTTTGACTTTTGACTTGATTGGTGAAATAAATAAAAATTGAATTTTACGATAAATGTGTCGATACAAATTAATGTGTCGATACAAATTAATATTTAGGGGGAAGTACTAGATATGCGCCCGTTTGAAGAACGTGAATAACCAGGTTGACTACTCTTGCAAAGTATCGGGTGAATATTCTCAATAGGATTTATACTGCAAGACAATAAATCTATAGAAAAATATTTGAAGCTTCCATCTTATTTAGTTTTTATTGACTCTCATTAAAAGAGAGTTCAAATTAGAAGTCGGATCATGCACTTAAATATTTTTTATTAGTTTCTAGTGGCTCCAATATATTGCAGCCTGAAATTTCAACTGACCCATATTATTAGCTCCCGAACTACAGTATCTTTCAGCTCAAAATTTCATAGTTTTATTTTGGTTTCTATTTGTACCTTTGTATTTTCAACAATATACCTTAGATTATACATTTATATTCCCAAAAATATATCTTACATTCTAAATATTATACTTTTATATATTAACCACAATATACTTTATGACATCTATTTACTATATTAAATCCTCCCTTCTTCAAGTTATCATGAGTTGGTGACTTGTTCTGCTTACATATCCATATGTAGATTATTAATCTCAGTGGAATATCAATCTGCCAGATATATTTCAGACTGCTCTGAGCTAACACCCCCAATAAGATTGATTTGTTAGCACTTCTTACAATAAACACCTCTTTAGAACTCTACTTCCACTTCACCTTATTTGAATTTTGGTTATATTCACTGTACTGAGAATGTTTTCTAGCTGATGGAATTCAAATTGAGGTACTGCAGTTCTTATCTCCTTAAACCCCTCTTCTAGGTTTGTGAGAGATTTATAAATTCTTAACAAAAAAAAATGAATGTTAAAATAGTTGAAAGTACAAATCTCATCATACATATCTAGAAGATGAAACTAATGAAGATATCTTTCCGCCAAAAAGAGATAATATACCTTTATATCACAACAATATACCTTAAATTCTAAACATTATACATTTATATCCCAGCAATATATCTTACATGAAAAATTCACTAAGAGCCATAGAGAATTACTAAACAAAACAATTAGAAGTTGAATTTAATGAGAATCATTTTAGAGCTTCTAATTTTGTCAGCAAAATATGGAAAATCGAGAGTACATAGAATCGAGAGCTCCGAAAGATTTCAAATAGCTCCCAATTATGTGGACACGTGGCGGCTTCTCCTTGGACGGAAGTCAGGGAGCCACAATTTGTGAGAGATAATTATCCGGATCCTAAATCTATTTCATTTAAATTTCTGATTTTTGCATAATACAATTAAACATGTCAGAATAATTAGCAGAATTTGAGAAAGACGAAAGATGCCATAGCCCTTTATATTTGAGGAAAATACATTTATTCATCTTTCAGGCTCGGGAAATCTTAACAACTAATTCACTGGTTTACTCGACAAAATTTCTTCTGATGTCTTACATTTAATACATTCACTGATTATATTTACAATTTAATGAATGATTAACCATTCATCAAACAATGTTGATGGGAAGAAAAAGCTCCCCCTCCACAAGCGAAAATAGAGAAACCCAAAAAACCCTAGCCGCCGCCTCCGAGGAAACCCCTCCGATCTAGGGGCAGGACTGACCCCAGGATTTCTGGGCTCTAAGACCTATTTTCAAAAATGACATCTAAAATATTTAAAATCTAAAAAAATTAAATCTCAAATATAAAATTCAACAAAATTGTATTCCTTCATTTTTACTATATCTAATAAAAGTATCATTTCAATACTATGTTTAATTACTACATCTAATATTATCACTTAGGGTCCGTTCGGCAAAAGGTGGAAGAGTGAAATAATAGAAGAGTGGAAGAGTGGTTCTTCCATTTTATTCCATCATTGTTCGGCAAGTTTCATGGAATAAAAAGTTGATTTAAAAAATAGAAATAATTGCTAATTACTATAATATCCTTATTTTAATTATATTTTATTAATTTATTTAATAACCTCTAATTTTTTTAATTAAATAAGATAGAAAATATAAAAACATAAATGTTCAATTAAAAATACAATAACAAAAGAAAATTTTATTCAAAAATATAGGAAGACATATCTCTTTAGATAGAGAAAAATGAGTACAATCATTTGCGCATTTCAAATTTATGATTTTATGAAATTATTATCGAAAATTAGTGATTTTTTCATTCATATTTTTTGACAAAAAAAATTATAGAAAAAAGGAGAGAGAGAGAAATAATGCATTAATTGCTAGTGCCACATCATCTTATGGTGGAAGAAATGAGGGTATTTTCGTCCTAAAATTTGGCTTATTTCATGGAATAAAGATCTCCCCCCCAATGGAATTAGGAAATTTCACTTTTCCACCCATTTATTCCATTTGCTTCCACCCTTGTTCGGCTAGAATAACCCACTTCTTCCACTCTTCCACTCTTATTCCACTTTGCCGAACGCCACCTTAAGTATTATCATTCTTAAAGTTTGCGAAAATATTAATTACATTGTTATAATCAATCTGCTCAAAAGGTAGCAAATTTATTTTGGAAAATCAGAAAGATATATATTTACCCTTCATTTGCCATAAAGGAATTCAAATACTCCAATACACACCTAGCTTTGCAAGTCAGAATTTCATTGACCTAGCACATCAATTATAAACATATTTCGTACTAAATAAAAATAAAAATAGCTAAAATTCTTATTACTAGTGTTTATAGGAATATCTCTAATAAGTTACCAGCAATTAAGCAAACATTTTATAATTTTGTTAGTGTAGTGAATTTTGAAATCCAATCTCTCGCTAAAAATTCTTATTTAGCAATCTCTTATTTGCTCTCATATAGTCCCGAATTTCTCCATCCTTCATGTTTAGAGGGTAGACAATCCTTACTAATATAGCTTAACCCTTAAATAAAAAAAATTAATATTTACATCAATGTAATTATTTTTAGATCAATAAATATTCGTGATTATACATCCCAACCTATTCTGAACTTTCAAACCTCCTTATAATTACCTCATCCTAAACAGGAACACTTCCACCAATAACTCCAAATTACCGCCTTGGATTTTTTTTATTTGGTTGGAATGGTTTGGGATGAATTGAGTAGGAAAACTCTCCACGTAAATATGCAAGATTTTGTGTAAATTTATATAAAATGGGAATGCGACAAGAGTTCATCAATTGGTACCGTTTTAATCCGTACCAATCTCATGTTAGACAATCCTAGTTCAATGTTTAGTCTTTTTTGTTTAAACAGAATTATACCAATTAATCAAAATACCAATTCAAAGAAAAATATCAATTACAAAAATCAAATAATCATTAAACTATCCTAAAATTCTAACCTAATAACCAAACAAATACTCTAAATCAACCAAACATCCAAAGTACATATTCAAACAATTAAATTGGTAAAAATTAGGTTTAGAGTTTAGGGCCTCAGGCCCGGGCCTACTAGGCCTTGGCCTGGGGCTGGCCCTTTCTAGGGGGTGAGTCTCCTCCGGCGACCGGCCTCCTCCTGGGTCCTTTTTCCCTTCATTTCTCCAGCCATCTTAGTACCGAGTCTTCTGGCGAACTTGATTCCGACTTAAAACGTGACCTTCCTTTGAAACCTTAGCCGCCTCTCTCTTTAAGAAGGCGATTATGAGAGAGAGAAATGGCGATCTCTCTTGGCCATACACCCAGGCCATGCGAATGTCTGCTCTCTCCTTTTAGCTGCTGCTTCTTCTTCTTCTTCTTCTTCTTGTTCTTCTTCTTCTTCCTTTTGGGATCTTCTCCCCTTGACAGAATGGTGATTAAGTCTTTTGTTGGTGACGGCTTAGTTCCTACTCTCTACCACCCTCCAGCGACTTCCCACCCCTCTCTCTACAACCTCTATTGTCTTCTTGGCTGGTTCTTTACTTTCGGTTTTGCAAGGGCCACCACGAGTCGAAAGGTTTTGTTTTTTGTTGCAACCAGCGTAAAGGCGGAGTAGATGCTAGGGGTAGATGCTGTTTTGTTTTCAAGGAGTCGTGATGTGCCTTGTGCCTGCTGTCCGAAAAGGCGATGACTGATCAGATCCTGCGTTGCCTTCTTACTTATCTTAGCATTTATGAAGAATCACGAGGTTGTTTCCTCACTGATACGAGTCTATTGTGGCTGGTTATCTACAGTGGTACGACCGTTGCTTCTACACTGGTCTATTGTGGCTATAATTTCTGCAGCGATCTAGGCGACACTCTCTTCTTGTTTATGGCGTGCTCCTTCTTTGGCATGGAACTATCAAGACCTTCTTCAAGCTGACAAAAGATTATGCCGAAAAACGGCGTAGGTCGGCAGTAACCAACGCGGCTAAAATTCCGAGAGTCTTCTCAACGATTTAATCCGCATTGGAAAATGGAGATAGAGATCTAGGATTTTAGTTTTTTAATTTTAGGCTTTAAATGATATTAAATTTAATGTGGCAAAAATTATGTAATTATTTTTTCATTATTATTAATAAAAGTATTTAGTAGACTCTCGTCTACTATTTGAAAAACAAAAAGCAAACAATGTAAATGGAATATAATTACTTGTCCAAACTCCTATTAAAAAGTGGAGCCTTGTCGAGTAGTATCTTTATCTGTTTTGTGCATATCATTTTGCTGTAAAGTATCAACAATTGTTCGATTTTGAATAATTTCTTCATACTTGCAAATTTCGTTAAATTTCCTTGTACATAATTCTAGATACTTATCTGTTTTTTCTCTTAACTTTCTTCCCGTAAAAGTCTTCCACTGTTGAAAAAAGATAAATATTTGACTCTAATTCTTTTCCTTCAATCCTTCAAAAAGAAGAAACATAAATTCTAGTATTTCTTCTTGCATTGAAAAGTTCTTCTCATATAATACATCTCATTTAGTTTTAGGTTCTTTTAATTTTTATATAAAATACAATATATATATATATATATATATATATATATATATATATATATATATATATATATGGTGAGGCTAAAAAACATACGTATGCAAAGCATACGTTTTGCTTACAGTCCAAAATATTACATATATCATCAAAAATTCAAATTTCAACCGTACGGATGGAATATATATGTTGTAGATTAATTTTCACAAGAATCAGAATATTATATCATTGCCATCATGTATCATCAAAATATTTATAATTGGAATAAATATATATAGTGCTGAATTTTGATGATACATGATAGCAATGATATAATATTCCGATTCTTGTAAAAATTAATCTACAACATATATATTCCATCCGTACGGTTGAAATTTGAATTTTTGATGATATATGTAATATTTTGGACCGTAAGCAAAACGTATGCTTTGCATACGTATGTTTTTTAGCCTCACCCATATATATATATATATATATATATATATATATATATATATATATATATGGGAAACGTGCAAACACGACGGCACTGTAGCACGACGCACTGTAGATATACTGTTTTCTCAGTTTTATTGTGTTTTTTTATTTTTTTTACTTTTATATACTATTTTTCCGTTTTATATACTGTATTTTCCATTTTATATATTGTTTTCACTTTTTACATATATAATGTTATTAGAAAATAAATTATATATATACTGTTATGTATATATTGTTATTAGAAAATAAATTATATATACTGTTATTGAATCCGTCGTGAACAGTCGTATTACAGTGTGTCGTGCTCTATCAGATTTCTATATATATTACAACTTCAAATTCTAGAGAAAGTGTTATCATCGTAGTCTCTATTAAGATTTGTCACTGATCTCATTATATATTTTGTTTCCAGCATGAAACATGTTATAAGTCGAATGATGTAACAAAATAAAATTACCCAAATTGGATGAAAAATAAAGGAGTTAGGTTTAATTACTCAATAATAAAACTACAATTGGAAACCATGCAAGTTGTTTAGTCAACAAAAATAATATAATGGAAAGTGGAAACCGGGCACGATATACAGTCAATGGTCAAATTCATAATTATATGTTGGATGAGAAAAAAACATGTTATTAATGTTGCTAGTTTACCAACGCTAGAAGTGCTTCATTGGTGAAGTAGCTAGTATCATGACCTACTTATCTTAGGCATGAATAATACAATGTCATATAACCCTTGATATATCATTTTATATATATGACAACAATAACATTTTAATACAAGCCAACAACACTTGTTAATTCAAGTGATCAAGACACCACTTGAATAAAAAAGTGATTCCAACTTGACTTAGACCGGGTTTTTTCTGAAAACATAAGAGGGATGTGCCAGTCCTCTATAATTAAGAAAAATAACATTAATACATGTATAAAGATTTATATACAATATGATATTTTGTACAAAAACAATTTTTTTAGACATTGAAGTGTCTTGATTTTGGGCATATGAACGGTGGAAACATCTTGTTAGAAGGCTTCCTCATTTAATGAAAGATTGAGCCGTACATGCGAATAACGTGCATGTAATTAAGCTTGATGCATTGGATGTTGAATTTCACATTGCCCAATTTTTATTTTTTATATAGAAGCATACTGAAATGGTCAACACAAATAATTTTTCATATTTTGATTTTTTTGCCTATGGACTTTGATATACTTTTAGTGGAGCCATGTTTTAACTTAATTTGTTCATTTTAATAACATATACTAATCTATATACTAATTTGTCAAAAATCTTGAAGGAAATAATAGTCCTGCTATTCTCTATATATAAAAATCCATCCAGGGATACATCTCTCGTATAAGTACTGTATAGTCTACATATGAAGGTGATACTGATAATACAAACCTAAAATTGTATGGCAGCAAATTCATTTTGTTATTTGACACATTTTTAAAATCCACATTTAGGTCGATTACACATTTAGGTCGATTGATGCGGATTCAGATCATATTATCAACTTATGAATATTCCTTTGTGCAATCCAAATAGCATTAAATCTAACCCATTAATCCAACCAAAATGAAAGGAAAGCTCCCCATTCAAAAAGAAAGAAAGGAAAGCACCAACTGATTTTTTATGTAAGGAATTGATATGTTAAAAAAAGTAAGGTCATGACGCATATACATGATGATAAGTGAATAGTGGGTCCATGAACCTAATTGGCCAACTATATACTTATAAATATAGTGTGATATATGCTTCCTATATGTAAGTGGATAGAGGTCTCACTGACTTGACAAGTTAACAAAAAAAATGATTTTGAATGTCCAAATGTGGATCTTTGCATACTCTCTTGTGCAATATATTTTGAAGCCAATATAAATAATTTGAAGTATTAATATGCATTTTAGTAAAAAAAAAAAAGGTTATTATTCCTTTTCACATGGGTTCTTTAAGAGTAAGCAAAAATTATGTGGCATGAAATTTTTTAAACTTTTTAGTGGTAATCTATCTTTTTTGGGATAGTAATATATTAAAAATATCTTATCATCATTTGTATTGATGTCTTAGTAGGAGACCACTGACTGCCAGTTTCGCATTGTTGGCAACACCACAACTTAATTTCATCAGTGCATAGTAGTATAACTCTTTTAGGTCCTTGCACTATGCTTTGACTATATTTCTATATATATATCATGATGAAATATACAGTGAATCTCAATGATAAGGCCTGTTTTTAAATTTGATAGTGCGTGAGCAGCGTGACGGATATTTTTGAGTCTCCGAAGTGGAACAACAGTGGCTAGCCAAACATCTGCGGAAAATCAGAAAACTTGTAGGAACCAATTATACTTCTTTTTTTAATAATAGAATCAAATAAATTGATCATTTGTATTGCAATAAAAGTATAACAAAAACTATTTTTTTTTCCTCAAAAAAGGTATATACAAAGCGCCATGTGAAATGACTACATATAATGCCATTGAGTGTCGTGGATATTTTTGGGGTCATCTTATTTTAGGCGAGAAGATAAGATAGTGAAATTTAAGAGAGGAAGTAACAAAATAAATATATTGATTAGGTCCTGCCATATAAAGAATAGGGATGGCATCTAGGTCCAAAATGAAAATAATAGTGGAGATAATCAGACTTTTTTTTTGAACTACCCAAAAAAACAAGATTTAATTAAGAGAATACCCAAATTTTCAATTTATTTGCGAAACTAGCCATTTCGTTCAACCACTGGATGAAACAGCCAATTTTTTATTTTCTGCAACCCCTTCAGCTATTAGCATTAAAATAGCTGTTAATTAAGGCAAAAATCGAAAAAATGATGTTTCATTCACCCACTGGGCGAAGCTGGCAAAAAAAATATTTTTTCTTGCTTTGAATTAAAAAAAATGACTGTTTCGCCCCTCCATGGGGCCAAATAGTGTTTTTTAGCTTAATTCAGTGGGAAAAATAAGAAAATGGATGTTTCGCCCAGTGATTGGGCGAAATGGCTAGTTTCGCAAATAATTTGAAAACTTGGCTATTCTCTTAATTAATCTTTTTTTTGCCAGTTCAAAAAAAAAAAAATCAAATAATCAAATTATACGC
The DNA here is from genome assembly GCA_027726005.1 of Juncus effusus. Taxonomy (NCBI): domain Eukaryota; kingdom Viridiplantae; phylum Streptophyta; class Magnoliopsida; order Poales; family Juncaceae; genus Juncus; species Juncus effusus. The sequence continues at coordinate 8,928,532 of CM050904.1, read as the reverse complement.
CAAAGATTAGTCGGACTAAATTTTCATACATTTTTATATAATATTAACATTTAGAAAAAAAATATTTTCTAAACTTAAATCCTAACTAGAATCAGCCCAAATCGGTAAAAATCAGCCCTAGTCGGTTTGCCGACTTTCACAAATCGACTAGGCTTTTCGGGTCGCTAAGGAGCCAACTAGCAATTAGTCGACGACTAATCGCTGAGTAAATCCGATTTTTACAACACGGCCACAAAGTATTAAAAAAATATATATAAACAAATATTCGGTCCCAAAACTAAATCCGAAAAATAAAAATAAAGACAAGTCTTCATATTTACATTTTTGGGAAATTCTGAATCCGATTTATTTACAATAAGTCTACACAACCGGATAATGATTTGGCATACTCATTACTTTCTTTCCCTATATGACACATTTTATTTGTCTACCTCATCGAATAATTGAGTAATGAGTATGCCAGATCATTATCCGGTTGTAAATTCTGTTGTGATATCCGGTTGTCTAGACTTATTGATTTATTTATTATGTACCTAATTCACACATTCTTTCCCGCTCTTTTATAGACTTTTTTTAGCCCACTAATATTATATGTGTTATGTGGATACTTCTCGGCTGCGAATTCATAATTCGGCCCAATTATTCATCCAGTCCCAAATCTTTTGGACTGGCAAGCAATGGGCCGAACTATTTAATTTAACTTTTGATGGATTTTTACTGAGATTCAAATTTTGAAAAAGTGTAATGAGATAATTTAACATTTCAAATTGGACCTTGATGTTATCAAATTAATGGGCCTTCCATTACCCAATCTTAATTTCTTTGGACCATTTATAATCAATATTTCTACTTTTCTGGATTTTTTTGGGGAGAAGAAGTTCTTATAGGTTACAAATTGATTTAATCCCAAATTTATTTGGCAATTACTTAAAGAACTTTAATTGGCATTTAGATGAAACCAGCTTCCAGCATTGAATCAAAGATTGGTGCGTTACTTTTTCTGAAGAAAAAGAAAAACTAACATTAGTTAGGCTTAATCATTTTATATTCTGATACAGGTAAAAATGATATCTAAAAAATATAGACAGATTATTATGAAGAAAACAAAAATCTGTCAAAAACAAACTGAAACTATTTACATAAATAATTATCCAACACAAACAAAATCTGTCAAACAAACTGAATTGTTTACACAATAATTATTCAATACACAAACATAAAAAGCACACCATTCATGAATTCTGAGTTTTAACAAATTTTGTTTTTTTGCTTTTTTATACAACAGTCTGTATATTTATACAATCATAAACCACAAAGCAAACATTAAATTCAACAAATCAATATATTAATTAATGGAAATCGTAATGTACAAGGGGAATGATATTTGCAGAAATTCTTTTTACTATGTACAAATTATGAACATCTGAAATTAGCATTTATGAAGGGATCAAGGATAAATGTACCATTTCAGATGCTAATTTCCTGTATATGATTAAAAAATTTCATGTCAATATCTTTTCATTCTTCAATAAAATAAAAAGGGGAAAACTAACCAACTCTTAACACACCCATCTTCATCAATACACCAACTCTTTTTTCTTTTAGGGAAATCAATACACCAACTCATGGAAATAAAAAATATTACCATATTCGATAGATACCCTATAACATGAAAAAATTAGAACAAGGAATAGACAAATTATATTTGTCAATCATAAAATTCTCTCCCCTCTTCATATCACCCTTCATTTTCTTTTTATGTAGGGCTCAATTTTTTATAGTTTTGGATTAATTAGAAAAAAAAAAACCCAACAAACCCATAAAACCGCTCAAAAGACGAAAAAAATTACTAAAGCAAGCCAAAACCAAAGATCACTAAGATGGCGCAATGAGCCGTGTTCCGATCGATAATTGCATGCATAAAGCGATACAAACTGCGATAATGGTCATTGATTTTGCGCTCAAATATTTCACAACTTCCATACCTTTATCAAGCACCTCATCTCTTATTGATCCATAGCCTTTCTTCGCGCCCTCACTTAACTTTTTCAGCAAAAAATCAAGGAATGACCTCACCATTTCGGCCGTGACCCGTCCTGTCACATCCAACATTAGCATCCTATTGGACGGGATTGCTAGAATGGATCCACTTTCAGTATCAGTATCAGTGCTATTACTGGTCGTCATTTGTCTCTCCTCATTGACAGGACTCTCTGGTTTAATCTCCGGTGCTTTCTTAGCACTTCCGTTACTAATCATGAGATTATGTGAGGTTTTAACTAGGGTTTCGACCGCCCCGTTGCAGACCGAAACGATCAACTCCTTCACTTTAGCCTCATTTTTGGGGTGTGTTATGCTCGAAATGATCTGATCACATGTGCTCATGGCGAGGCTCTTGTTCAAATATACCTTCACAGCACTGCTAACAAACACTTGGATACAATGTGCGATAAGCTCTTTGCCTTTTTCACTGGCAAAGGCTGAAACCCATCCCTCGATACCATTTCCTGTTTTCACCGAATAATAAGCGACGACTAGATTCCTCGCGAATGAACCCACCACGACCGATACAAAGCCAGTGCCTGAGGTCGTCATGATTTTATCGATAAGCTGATCCACAAAAGGCTTTGATTTTGGATCTGCCAACACGCCTACAACAGAAAGTGGTAAACTTAGTGAGAAAGCTATCAATTAAAAAGATGTGTCGACAAAGGTATCGGTATTTGTATCCTCTTTCGAAATATTATCAGAATTAATGATATGCATAATTATGAATAAAACATACCTGCTGCTGAAGATGTTGACGCGGTAATCGTGGTGGTAACACCTTTAATCACCCCTTTGGTCAAAGCTTCTGTCGCCTTTGAGAGACTAGTAAGAAACTCTTTAGAGGCCGAAATTTTAGAGATCTGGCGTAGAGATTTCGGGACTTCATCACTATCAGACAACAGAAAATGATTCAGATCAGACGAAATCAGCACAATCGAGTCTGCTGACGTGGCCATCGCGCTGGCCAACAGGAACAAGGCTTCTAAAAGCCTTGAGATACGACGTGTTTTTTTCGCAACAGTAGGTAGGGTTAGAACTTTGTACGCTCCGTATCCTACCGCCACAACACTGCCTAGTATGAACCATCTGCGATGCCTTCGTGAGAATGAAACAGCAGCGTTGAGGGACGATTTGGAGATTGATACCAGCCAGTGGCCTTGGTCGCGTGAAAAGTCAACCGCCAAGTTGATCGGGTTTTTGGGTAATAATTGGAGGTCTAGGGTTGCCTCAAGAGGATTCATTTGTCGAAGCACAAGAGACATGTTTCGATTTTTGGGTTCTTTTTAGGGTTTGTTTGGATGTTTTTGAATCAAGGAGAGAAGAATGTGGGGATAAATGTTTTATAGAGAGAAGGAGATGAAATTTCAATATGACAGAAGAAGTCGTTGCAAGTTGGGAAATTTTATTTTAGTCCTTCCATTTTTATGATTTTAGAAAGTATTGTTGCTTTTACAACTTGTGTATCATTGTAAGCATTTTTTGGACCATTATCTTTTGATATATAAAAACACAATCATAGAATTACGAACAAAATATAAAGAGTAGAATATTGATTACATGAATAAAATGTCACAAATCTGTGGATGATTGTGAATATTTTCTAAGTTTTGGAAATCTTAAGGACGTGCAGAGACAGAACAATGAAAAAGTATTTTAATATCATAGACCTACATGTCAGTGAGTCAATATATAAAACAATTCTTTTACAAAAAAGACTATTTCTATTGATTTTTCATGAGAAGATGATAAATAAAAAATTGAGACGTCCATTTAATTCCTTACATATGATGACTCTTTAGCTGTTATAAATGGAGATGTTTTTGTGGCAAATAGTAATGTCAACAATTTGGCTTATAATCGGCGTGCGGATCCACTGTTCCACGTATTAATTATATTAAAAATATAAAATAAAGATAAAATGTCAAACGGATTGATAATAGTTTTTGAAATAAACCCAAAAAATATTGATATAAATAAAACTGACAACTCACGAGGAATACAAAGCCGGGCTTAATTTTGCGTGTTTTCTTTTTCTCTTACCAGTTTTTTTTTTTCTTTTTCTTATTATTGTTCTTCTAAATCATTTTTTATGTGTGTCTTAAGAGAAAGACCAAGAAAACTCTAGGATCTGTTATGCTAATTAGTTTTCCGGTTGAATGCATAAAACTCCAATTGTTACTTTCATTTATTTAATGGTAAATGGTAATTTAATTTTGCATTCACTAAGAAAATACAATTTTATATGGCGGCTTCCTTAATGTATATTCTTTTCACAAAACACAAATATAATCAAATGACATTATTACTATATTACATATTACAGATAATTTATATTGTATTTATGAATCTATTATATATAAGTAATTAATAGACTAGACATACGAACAGCTTAGAATTGCACGTTCCACCAATTACGAGTGGATATTAAATTTACAATGATCGTGCATAATTTACACCAGCCACTACACAGTTCTATAATATCACTCCTCTAAAATCCCTCTCCGTACCATTCCTCATAGAATGATGGGTTTAATTAGTATGTCAATATTTCTCAAATATGTACTTTAAGCAAGTTCAACTTTAGATGTAAATATTTCGTCCAGGTTCCATGTTATTGTTGTAATTTTAGTAAGTCGTCTAATAGTTGAAAATTCTATATGTAACTTTTGAAAGTTCATGATAATTAATTTCAACTCCTTATTTTTCATCTATTTTTGAGTCTTCTTAATCGGCAACATCATTACTTTTAGCTTAGCCGTTAGATCATTTTTTTGTCAAATCTTAGTCATTCATTTTTTTCAAATTTATTGATATTTTATGGCAGCATTTATGTGGTTATTAAAACATAAGCACATGATTGGTTGAATTGGTGTTTTGTGTTCCATACACGATTTAGTGAGAACCGTTGTGAGTTTGTTTGTGACCATCAGATCTTATTCATGGTGCAAAGTTATGTCAAATTATTAATACCAATAGTTAATGAAGAGTTCACTCATTAAAATATAAATAATTTTTCTTTTCTTGTTTACAAAATTATAATTATTAATGAAATATTTTATTTCTAATGTTAAAATCGTCAAACATAAATTTGTTGGAATTTTCTCTTTATTTTGAGTTCCATATTGTTATGGTTTCAATTTTTTTCTTATTAAAATATGTGAATATAGATTATATAAAAGAAGATGTATAAATATGATATACTCATTAACTTATATCTTATACCTTATTTTTCATCTCTCTTTGAGCATTATCAAGAGATCTATTATCAATTTTATCTCGGCAGTTTGATCAATTTTTTTTGAAATCTTAGATTTTCATTTAATTTATTACCACAATATCACATGTACCAATAGTTAATGAAGAGTTTACTCATTAAAATATAAATAATTTTTCTTTTATTCTTTAAAAAATTATAATTCTTATGATCAAATATAAATTTGTTGGAATTTTCTCTTTATTTTAAGTTTCATATTGTTATGGTTTCAATTTTTTTTTCTTGCTAAAATATGTGAATATATACTATAAGAAAGAAGATGTATAAAAATGATATGCTCATTAACTTATACCTTATACCTTATTTTTCATCTCTTTTTGAGCATTCTCAAGAGAGCTATTAGCAATTTTATCTCGGTCGTTGGATCAATTTTTTTTTGAAATCTTAGCTTTTCATTTAAATTATTACCCCAATATCACATAAAGACATATTGTTATGATTTCAATTTCATTTTTTTTTGATAAAATATGTGAATATAGACTATATAAAAGAATACGTAATAAAATGATAAGCTCATATACTCTTATCATATTCTTTTACCCCTCTTTGAAAATTCTCAAGAGAACTATTATCAATTTCCTTACCGCCGTCAAATAAATTTCTTTATCAAATCTTAACTTTTAATTTAAATTATTATCATAATATCACATGATTAGTTAGATTAATGTTCAGTGTTATATCTCCGTTATGTAAGAACTATCATCTCAAACAGAATTTCATAATATTGTAAACTATAATATATTACTTAATGTATTATGGATTTCATAATAATATATGTGTAATCCATACCATTTTAACATCTAAAAAAAATAAGAAAAATAGTAGTCGCAATTTTTTGAAGAAAATGAGTAATGTTACATTTTCCTATGTAGTATACATATTTTCCCCATATATATAATATTAAATATTATTATTATATATATATATATATATATATATTTTAAGTTAATCATCTATTATTTAATCTTATGTAGTTTCAACTAAAATCTTCGAAATAAATTATCTTGCATTTTATTTTTTTGATCTCATTCATCTAAACCTGATTAATACTTAATTTGTTTTTCTAATATACATAAGAAAATCAAAGACAATAATTTTGAATTCTCATGTATTATTTATGTACTATGAATTTACAAACTTTAATTTTAAATTTTCATAATTGCAAGTTCTACATTATTAGATTGAAATAACTATTAAAATTGAAATACTCGCCGCGAAGCGCGAGCATTATTCTAGTTATGTACATTGTACACAGTACACACTACAAAGTGGTGTATATATGGATGAAATATATAATAGACTTGATATATTGAATTATTAACTTTTAAACGGCCAATTATGAGAATTTATTTTTTCTTTGACTTCATCTATTTAATTAGGTAATGAAAATTGCACCTAAAATGACGAGACAAGAAAAAATTTATTTTATTTTTTTCAACCAACTTATTTTAGGAATATTTCTTTAGTGGATTATATACAGAAAATTTCAGTTCCTGTGGGTTGTTGAATAATTTTCTATAGGTGGATAAAGTTGAAAACTATTTTTAACTAGAAAATAAATTAAAAAAAAATAAAAAATAAAAAATAGAGCTGAGTCAGCATACATCTAAAATAACTCATCCAGCTAATTTGAACTCCTTCAAACTATTTCAAACTTAGGTGTCAAGATTTCTTCTTTCTTTTTCTTAATTTTTAATAATTAATTTAATGGATATGAAATCAAAGGCACAAAAAACCAACCATAATACAGGCGCAAAACATTATAAAAAAACTGAGCAATATTCAGTTGAATGAGGTTATTGAACTTGTAATTAAATAAATACTTCTCAGCATCAAAAAAATTGGAAATTGAACATTGGGAATACAAATTAATGTGCTGATATTTTGTCAAATCTAGATCAAAATTAAACAGAAAATAAAATTAAGGGACAAGGAAATATGGATTATTCGGACACCTTAAACCTTGTTTGCGCATTTTTGTTTTATCATTTTCAAAGTAAGTATAAAAAATTAATTTACACTTTAGTTAAGTAAGAAATTCTTTTTGGATGATTGGATATGGTATTAATAGTTTAAATTTACTAATTTTAGTGTTTTAGACTGCTGAAACAGACATGAGGAAATATTGGATCAGTATGTCATTTCAACTTGAATGAAATATACATAAAACTAACTGGAAGTTAAGGCATGTAACATTCCATCTTTTTATGCTGAGTTCATTTATTTTATTTTATTTTTTGGATTATGTGATGCTGAAAATTGGAACCGGTTCAGGAGAAATTGACTGAATCAAAATCTGATGTGTTAAAAAGAGTTGAAACTGAATAGTACTTATCAAAATCTACAAGAAACTATTCTTTGCATCTTCAAAAAATTATTTTTTTCTGACAAATAACATGAAAGCCCCAAAAGTACTCTCTTGATAATTCTAGAATATATCGTGAATAGGAATATTAAAAATGTTTATTTCCCTATCAATATATATAATTCATACACCATTTATATTGATATGTGTATTGTTTTATTTAAGAACAAATCAAGGTAAAAAATGTAAATTTTGCAATATGATGCTCATAGTAAACGAAGGACAAAAAGTAAGTCACACTTACATTATATCTAACAATTATTTATATCAACAAATTCAAATTAACATATTTATGGTACAGAGCATAAAAATAAATAAATAAATAAAATATTTTCTTACAAAAAATAATAAATACACATAATAAATATATACAAATATCAGGCTGGTCCTTGTCTTCTTGATCGTCCAAACAATTTCTAAGTTGAGAAATATGCAAAAGTAAATCACACTTATTTTACATTATAACCATCATTTATATCAACAAAAGGGATTTATATAAAATGCATAAAAGAAACAAAAAAAGGATCCATTCTTCTTACAACACAAAAATTAACCATATCAAAATATCAAGCTGATTCTTAATCGCCCCAAAAAATTCAAGTTCTGAAATATGCAAATGTAATGAGTGAACAGATCATATCCAACTAATATTTTTAATCAACAAGCTCAAAATTTTGCAAGTAATGACTAAACATCTCATATCCAAATTAACACTTATGGTAAAAATACATTAAAACAAACTAAACAACATAATATACAAGTAATTAAATATATAACAATATCATGTTGACTCTTGATCGTCCCAATAATTCCTAATCCTAAGTTACGAAATCTGCAAAAGTAATTCATCACGACCAAAACGCGTTTATCATAATTTTATGTAATAACAATTATTCATATCAACAAGCTCCTAATTAATATTTTTATGATAAAAAAAACATAAAACAAACAACAAAAACATCTTCAAATTTCTTACAACACATAATAGATACAAATATATAAATATCAAGCCGATTCTTGATCGTCCCAATAATTCCTAAGTTGAGAAATATGCAAAAGCAAGTCATCGCGACCAAAACCCGTAACGCTGCTCGTCATAATCCAAGCTGGCGGCTCGGCGTAATATTTGCTTAAAAGCCCCTGAAATTTCTGCAAATTTTCTTCCGGCCTTTTTCCCTTCCCGCCCTTCGATTTGTCGCATTTCGTGAAAACAATCGTCATCCCAATCTAAAAATTCAAACAATTTAAAAATGATATTTTTAATTTAGGGCTTTGTGAAAAAAATCGTTATTCCAACCTAAGATTCAAACAACAAAATTAATGAAATATCCAATTTTTGTTTTATTTGTGTTTACTTTTCTACTTATTTTGGGATTTAATCACCTCATATTTTGGATACTGTTATTATCACAAAATTTCATATATACCCTTTAAATTATCAGATTTTTGTTTTATTTGTGTTTAATTTTGTAGTTATTTTGGGATTTCATTAGTTCATATTTTAGTTATTGTTATTACTATGGAAGAATTTCATATTCACCCTTTGAAAACTCGAAATACATAAACAATTATTTTTGCATTTTCAGAGTGGTAAAAGTTGATAAATTTACTTTTTTTGTATTTAATTTTCCAATTTAATTTTAGACAACATAAAAATGAAATATCAGATTTTATTTCATTCGTGTTTAACTTCTACTTATTTTGGGATTTAATCACCAAATATTTTATCGATTATTATCACGAAATTTTTTCACTTTTATTTTGAAGGACCGATAAATTCATACTTTAAGTTTTGCAAAGAGCATACGTGAAATTCGCCAAACCATTATCTATTCACACCAACAATAACAACATTTACAAAAAAAAAAAAAAAAAAATTTAGAGAGAGAAATAAAAATTAGGGTTTTACGTTATTACGGCCGAGCCAGTTGGCACAATCAAGATCGATTTGCTGAGGTGGCACACCAGAATCGACAAGTAACAAAACGGAAACCAAAGTATCTCTATTCAAAAAATATCCTTTTGTAAAAGACGACCAATCGGCTTTTTCCGTTCGTGAAGAATGCGCAAACCTAAAATAAAAAATGTAAATCAAATTCGGAATAATAAAATTTCGATATTATTCCAATTGGGATTATGAAATTCAATGAAATGAATGATACCCATAACCAGGCAAGTCTACGAGATACCAACTTTTGTTGATTAAGAAATGATTTATCAGCTGTGTTTTTCCTGAAAAAAAAAAAGAAAACATTAATCAAAAAAGAAACAAATATTACAAATTCAGAACCAAATGAAAGATTCAAAACCTGGTTTTTTGGAAGTAAGAGCAACATCCTTCTTCCTCACAAGAGAATTAATCAGCGACGACTTCCCGACATTACTCCGGCCCAAGACGGCGAACTCCGGCCGGCGGAGCGGGTCCTTAGGACAATCTCTCGCTTTGGCGCTGCTCTTGACAAACTCCACACTCTTCACTTTGGCTTCCCCGGCGTCGGCGTACGGACCCAACACGATGTTGGACCCGGGCAGAACCATGTCGGGCGTTGCTTGTTGGGTTTGTAGGCCGGGCGGGATGAAGAGAGGAGAAGTTGTTAATGGCGGAGGAGAAGAGGAGGAGGAGAGAAGGTGGTGGGGGGGGGGAATGGGGCGAAGAGGGGAGGAGAAGGGGAGGCGGAGAGGGCGGAGCATAGTGATTAGTGAGTGGGGTTTTGGGTTTTGGGTTTTGGATATGCAGGCAGAGTGGGCGATGAAAGGTCTGAGTGAGAACTTCGTGTTTTTGAGAGTGAAAGCTGAAATGATGTAGAAATGAGAATTTTGGGCTGTTATAAAAGAATAGTGGCATTCTACTTAACATGGGCTTGAAATAAATAAGGCCTTTCTTAATTCATTTTTTTGATTAAAAGGCTTTTTTATTTTATTATTTTTGATTAAAAGGCGTTTTTATTTTATTTTTTTTTGTTAAAAGGCGTTTTCATTTTATTTTTTTGATTAAAAGGCCTTTTTATTTTATTTTTTTATTAAAGGGCCTTTTATTCTATTTTTTAAAAGGCCTTTTTATTTTATTTTTGATTAAAAGGCCTTTTTACTCTATTTTTTTTTATTAAAAGGCCTTTTTTATGTTATTTTTTTATTAAAAGGCCTTTTTATATTGGTAGTTTTTTTGTTTCTAAAAAGGGTAAAAAAAAGAAAATATCACTTAAATATTGTTTATATGGTTTACTTGGATAGGTTGTATAAAAGTAAGTATATTATTAGTTTTTGAAGGACTATGAAAATCCTCATAACATAATCATTGAGGCAATTAATAGATTTCCTATTATACTTTCTTAATCTGAAACCATGCAATAATGACAAGGGCAATAAACATATGTTAATCAATTCATTGCTCCGATAAAATGTAAGTAATTCTTAAGAGTACCAAGCCTCATGGTCCTATTAGAATAGTCTAGCTCAACTCTATTTATTATATCAACATAAAATAATTCCTTACTTTTTGTCTTATTTTAAGAATATAATTATGTCAACCCAAAAAAAAAGATCCAGTATATAATTTTTTGAGATTCAACCTATATTTGATGGATTGAGAGACTTTGATAAATATGCATTATATAAGTTTGTGTTTGTCGGAATCTGAACTCATAATCTTTTATTACATATATAATTACTTTATCAACTATGCTAGAAGTCATTTGCATAAGATCCAATATATGTAATTTTCATTGGGTCCGAACATGGCATGACAACTTAATGAAATGATAATAGCATCACAATAGTATTTAGGATAATTTTCAGATAATGGCCACACGCCTGGGTCATAAAGTTCATGTAATAAGAATACTTGGTTTGATGCGTATGTGAGTGTCATCGCACGTCATCATCTTGACCAAGTCAGAATTAAAGCTTATCAAAATAAGATACTTAAACTGTCATTTTCGTGCTAATTAAACAATGCACTGTCAACGGAATTCTTAATTGCACATTTTCCATAATTAATGGAATTCTTAATCACAATTATTTCATGAAATTTCAACAGTTAAGGTTAGAGTATTGTCAAGTTATGCCAATTAGGAGTTAGGCATTATCAAATTAGTTGTTATAATTTGTCTCAAGCGGTAAGACATATTATAATTTTAGAAGATATTTCAGATTTAAGTCTTGCCAAACGCAATGAAAACATATATTTAACAAAATCTATCGACTCATGAATTTTGTGTTCCATCTAAATTTTTTTTAATTAGCTAGTTTTGATTTGGTCAACTCTAATTTGTTTCTGATGATTCATTTTATTTATAGCGAATGAACAAAATTATTCGATTCACTTGTTATTTGATATCAATATAATATGAACTCATAACCTCTTATTAATCTATAGATTATTGGAATTTAATCAATTGAGTTATCAATCGATATCTTGTTTTAAATAATTGTTGCTTAATTTACTTTATTTTATGACATATTATACTCATCAAATTTACAATTTTTACTCCCAAGTCATGAGAATTGATGTCATTCATCGAGTCTTTAATCACAACAGTTGAAATTCAACGTGTAATTGCGATAGTGACATGAATATATTTATTGTGACAGTCTGTCTCAGAGTCCGAGTCTCCTGCAGCCACTGGAGCTACATGTCATGCCTTCATAGCAATTTCATTTCATGCAATTGTCTACTGGAGCTACATGTCATGCTGATGCACACGTCATCGCATATCATTGTGGATTTTCTGTGATCTTAATGAAGCAAGTAATCTATAAGCTCTTTGTGTTGAAACTTTTTTGAAACCACAATTATGTCACCACCATATACTGAGGACATTATTTTTATATATTTTATTATGAGTTATATGCTATTTAATATTTATTATAGCACATATATAGTATTATTAGTTTTTGTATATTATCTTTTATATTGAGTTTTTCTGTTGTCGACAAATTTCTCACAATATTGACACAGTACAATACTACAATTAAAGCATTAAATATAGAAGTTTATTTTATCAATTTTATTTAACCTAAATTATAAACATAATAATTTATTGTTACAATAATTTACAATTTTACAACAAATATAAATAAACCTTCATATTTTTTTTAAAGTCTGCCCACAAAAGATCTCCTACCCACAAGAACCAAATCCTTTATAAACCCAAACGCATCTCTCTCAAATTATCTCAACTAATTTTCTCTTCATCAATCCACTCTAAAAACATAAACAAAATAAAGATGAGAAAAAACACCAAAAATAAATCAGCTCCTACACTCTCCCAACTCTTTCAACCCTACTTACAAGATCCTCCTTCACCTCCTCCATCTTCATCTCCACCTCCGCCGCCACCGACATTTCAACAGGCTACTCTGCACTGTGTGCCGAGGCCTCCGATAAAACCATGGAAACGACAGTCGTCTCCTAAGTTTTACCATGTTGACGTCCGTGACTTTCGTGCGCTTGTGCAAAAACTCACAGGTAAGACAGAAGTTGGTACTAGTTCATCGAAAGGCGAAGAGGGAATTCACACTGTTGTGCCACTGCTGTCCAATTTTGCGGAAGGGGATTGTCTTCCAGTTCCGAGTCCCGAAACGACAAATTTTATGCTGGAATTTGGGGAAGGGAGTATCGATAGAGAGTTCTTTCATGGCTAAGAAGAGCAGAGTAATGATTATTAGAAAGATATTTGCATAATATATATAATTCATTTGTTAGGGAAACTTTAAAATTATTGGCATATGTTAAGAGATATATCTTCTTCAAAAGGCAAGGGATATATTATCCTAGAAGAATGTAAATTTTTTGGGGGTTCATGACCTATGTTTCCTGGCTTTGCCATTTGAAGAACAAAAATCAAATGAATACATTATAGTTTTATTACTTTGGTTCCTTACACGTGGGTGGAAAAAGTGTAATGAATATGTTGAATTCAACTGTCATGAAATATAAAGAGATGATGATTCTAGATAATTATAGAGGAAGAATTGCAGAGAAGTTAAGCTCTATTTATGATGCCGTGATGATGTAGTGATTAAGACAAATTATTCCCTTAAAACTAACGAATGTGATAGTACACTTGAGACAAGTATATGGGTGAGTTTTGAACATAGAAATTGTCTTGGAAGTCATAATGTTCTATTTTTTCATATTATTTAGCTTGCTAGAAATAATGAACAATTTATAAAAAAAATTGAGACAAAACAGTACTATGTTCTATTTTTATATGACCGGCCCAACATGTACTTTTCTAATTAATTAGTTCTACTGATAATTTAGTTTAAGAGGCTCACTTAGTTTATTAGGCCAATCATTTCGTTGTTTATTGTAGTAGTTATAATCAGATTAGTAATCTTCGCCTCTAAAATCGCCTATTGCCTTTAAAATTGCCTCGGCTCTTTAATTCAAAATGTGATGGAAATAAGCGAATGCATGGTATCAGAAGAAAACACAACAGAAGAACAAAGAAGTTTGATTTAGTCAAATTTGTTTTAAATCTATATTTTTTAGTAATCTTGTATAGTCAAAGACTTGTTTCTTATTCAATTTTGGTCAGCCCGTTCATCTCGTAGTGCAGGTCGACTTTTGTTGTGCCCAATCCTCCTCCACAAAAAAACAGGGTACAATTCTAGTTAGTTAAGTACAATGTTTTAGTTAGCTTCAGTAAAGCAGTTGTCTCTTTTAGATTGAATTGTTTTTATCTTCTTGGAAATGATTATTTATCTCTCATAATTAGTGGCTTCCTAATTCCCGATCGATTATAGCGCGTCACGTGACACCTAAATAAGAGATATTTAAAAAATCATTTTGGATTCCCATTTTACTATCTCCTATTAACTCTCATATTTGTGACATTATTAGAAACTTCAAAATTACCTCCTATAAAAATTAAGCATGTATTTTTTTCTCCTACCTCCCAATAGCTCCCATTCAATTTCTCAAGATTTTAAATTCTCGCGATATTTTCAATTTCTCGCGTTTTTTGACGTTGCATACTCTCAGCTAGACATATCCTTCGCGAAGGGTCGCCCGCATTTTTTTGGCGTGTTTTTAGTATTTTTTTATTTTTCTGCTCGTTTTTAGTATATTTTTTGAATGTTTTGAAATATTTTTAGTATAATTTTTCGGATTTTTTTAGTGTTTTTTCTGGGTTTTTATCTAAACAAACATATATCAGATGAATATAAATCCATACCAGATTTCAACAAACACATATTAGTCTTTATATTTCAAAAATTGTGACAAACGCATACCAGTTGAAGCAAAAGACATACCAGTAAGGTATAAATACATACAAAATCTAAATAAACACATTTCAGATGAATATATGTCCATACCAGTGTAAGCAAAATACATACCAGTAAGGTATAAACACATACAAAGTCTAAACAAACACATACAAACAGATGTATAGATGTCTGTACCAGTGAAAACAAAACACACATATAAGTAAGTTATTACACATATACAAAGTCTAAGCAAAACACATATCAGATGAATTAAGTCCATACCAGATTTCAACAAACACATACTAGTCATTATATATCAAATTTTGACAAGCACATACCAGTTAAAGCAAAAGACATACCAGTAAGGTATAAACTCATACAAGTCTAAACAAAACACATATCAGATGAATAGAAGTTCATACCAGATTTGAACAAACACATACTAGTCATTATATATCAAATGTTGACAAACTCATATCAATCTAAACAAAACACATACCAGTATGGTATAAATCCATACATGTCTAAACAAAACACATACCAATCTGAACATATCGTGCGAAATCAAAATATTACGAGATGATATGAATGGGAGCCGGACGAGAGTCAATAATTTGGGTTTGTTGAATATTTGAGCTAATTTGAATTGGAGCCATAAGGAGGTACTTAAAAAATAGTTTCAAATATGGTACTCCCTAATTTGGGCTCCCATAGTGTGAGAGGCAATTGGAGGTAGATATGATGGGAGCACCAAATCTTTTTCCTTTCTTCTTAGCTATTATATTCTAAAATTATTGTATGTTTGAATGTGGGGAGCTTGAATGTTTCTCGTTCAAATTTTTCTGTTATAATTGTCAAGCAAAATTGCAAATAACGTTTAGCATTTTGTAACATTCAGATTCTTTTTGTAGCAAATAGTGTTTAGAGAATGGTATAACAAACGATATAATGCATGTAATAATTTGTAGCGGATGATATTATTAAATATCATCAGAGTAAATATATTTTTTTTATTAAAGGAGAGTTTGTTTGGCTTATTTTTAATCAAAAAATATCTTAATACTTTTATTTTATCATTAAATGAGTTCTTAAATTCAAACATCTTTTTTTTTTTGTCGCCCAAATTAGATTATTTAGTGTTAAAAAGATATGATATAATGAAAGAATGAGACAAGAGAGAGTGGATGATTATGTTTAAATGGATTGATTGAGTTATTAGTTACAAGGGAGAGCCTTCTATTTATAGGCTAAACTCCACCTAACTCTAACGAACTATTATATAACTCTACAATCTATACTCTACAATACAACTCCGTACTCGTATACAATACTCACAACTACACTTATACACTACTACTCTAATACCCCCCCTCAAGTCTAGCCGGGATTAGTTACGGTGAGCTTGTCATGTAGTAGAGTGAAGCGTTTTGTTGTGAGTTCTCTTGTTAGGATGTCTGTAATTTGATCCTTCATGCTAATGAATCAACCTTGAAGAGTTTTGAACTCAATAAGCTCACGAACGAAATGATAGTCTATCTCGATGTGCTTCGTTCATGCATGAAACATTGGATTGACGGCGAGATAAGTCGCTCCAATGTTATCACAGTATAGCTAGGATTGGGACCTCCTTTTGGAAGATGTGGAGTTCACGTAATAGGAATTGTATCCACACGAGCTCAGCGGTGGCCATGGCGAGACTTTGATACTCTGCTTCAGTACTTGACCGAGCCACGGTTGGTTGTTTCTTGGCACTTTATGATACTAGATTTGGACCGAGAAATATATAATATCCCATCGTTGAGCGTCTGTCATCGGGACAACCCGCCCAATCTGCATCTGAGAAGGCCTGAAGTCGCAAGGAAGGAGATGATCGAAGGAGAAGATTCAAGATGTATTGCGGTTGCGCTAAGAGAACTCCATCTTTGACCTGTTGAGTCTCAATCCCAAGAAAGTAATGTAAAGAGCCTATATCCTTTAGGGAAAATTGGGTATGCAGATCCGTGATTGGCTTCTCTACCAGGTTAGGATTACTCCCGGTTACTAAAATATCGTCCACATAGACTAAGAGCACTAAAAGTTCCTTGTCTTGAAACCGAATGAAGGGGGGAGTATCAGTTCGAGAGCCAACGAAACCAAGATTTGTTAATGTACTTTTGAGTTTGGTGAACCAGGCGCGTAGACCCTGTTTGAGGCCGTAAAGAGCTTTCTTCAAAAAACAAACATGGTTGGGTCTCTTTCATCTATGAAGCCAGGTGTTTGTTGAATGAACACCGTTTCCTCGAGATCCCCGTTGAGGAATGCGTTGTTTACGTCAAGTTAGCGTATTGGCCAACCTTTTGTTAAGGCAAGGGTGAGAACCACATGAATGGTGGCCGGTTTAACCACCGGACTAAACGTCTCCGTATAATCAACTTCTTGAGTGGTAATGGAAGTAGAAATTGGGTATTTAGTCATTGTGTACACGATATGGTCAGTAAATTACCGAGGTCAGCGCGTGTTGTCACGAGTTTGGGTTGCCATAAGATGAGAGGATTGTGGCGGCGGAGGAGGAGAAGATTGTGTTGAGGGAGCTTCACTGGAGGAGGAAGGTCCGTCAGGTGTGGCCAGAGGGCCCTCGGCTGGAGGAGAAGAGTGGGGAGTTATAAGGGTGAGAGTGGTTTGAGTTGGAGTAGGCAACGCTTGTGAGGAAGAAGGGGGGTTCTCATGCATGAAAGAAAAGTTTGTTTTGTTGAAGATTACATGATGACTCACATAAATCTTATTTGTTGGTATGTGAAGACATTTGTACCCCTTTTGATTTGATGCATACCCAAGAAACACACAAGGTAATAACCGAGATTCGAGTTTATGTGAGTTATATGGTCCTGTGTATGGAAAACACAAGCAACCAAGTACTCGCATGAAATTATAGTCTGGGTTTTTGTGGAAGAGGGTTTCAAAAGGAGATTTATGTGGAGTGGCGGAATTTGGTAGTCGGTTGATGAGGTAGACAATGTTGTAGAACATGTCATCATAAAACCGAAGTGGGATAGAGGCTTGTGACATAGTGGAAAGAGCGAGTTCAACAATGCGTCCATGTTTCCGTTCAACAAGTCCGTTTTGCTCAGGGACATAAAAGTTTTCCATCTCCATCTCATCTTGTTTCTTTGAGTGGACGGATTCATTAGAGCGATTTCAAGAAAGATTTCTTGTACCTCCTCTTTTATTCTTTTATCACTTGAGACAAGTAAGTTTTAAAAGTTGATTGCTCCATTTAGAACTTGAGCTACCGTCAAATTATTATTCTTTATGATGTCATATAGCATTGGAAAGAAGGACCGCAGGCTACAGGATCACACAATTCTAGTCTTGATCTTCAGTTTTGACGCTTCCTAGACTTGGTCTAACATGCTTCACACTTGAAATGAACACTTAAGATCTTGTAAGATTGTTCACGGTCTACTTTTGAGAAATTTTATGACTTGATATCCATGTGAATGTTTATGTTATTATATTCAAAATTATATTAATTATTACACAACTCAAATATTATCCCTAGTGGTCTTTTGTTATTATTTTGAAATCATCAAGCAATTAACACTCAAATTTTTGGAGTCATGTAAATTTACCATATTGATTGTTAGAGAAACTATGTGTAAAAAAAATTTCAGCTCAAGATATGTTCTTTGGAGGCAAAAAAAAAAAAAACGAACTAAGGAGTGCATGTCTACACAAATAATATTGGCACTCCTTAAAAAAAAACACAAATAATATTGGCAGAAACTGCAATATATAACAGTGCACACAAATTTTCAACAATCATACATTTCCTTTAACAAAATAATAAGGCCACAAATACAATTCAATCAAAGAACTTCGAATAATAAAACATTCCCAAAAACAAACTACAATCTCTCTCAACAAATTTCATGAAAAATAAATAAATAATGAAACCTAACTTCTTAAAAATCACAACACACCTAAATTTCCAACTGATCACTGATAGATGACGACTGAAATATAATATGGCGATAAGCAAAATGTTATATTTCTTTATCTATAAATGTTTTACTTATCAGCAAGTTCGCTTATTAGTGGCCTACACCTGGGCTGTGCCCTGGCTGTGTGGGCCTTGTGTCTTCATCGCCGACAAATGGAGACGGTGAAACAATGTTTTCTAATGTTCCTTTAGAAATGGCGGTTTGAACAGATAACTGCCTCGTTCGCAAATTAGTCCTCATTTCAACATTTGTTCTTGCTTCGGTAAGGAACATTATTTGAGAAGCAACAATTATTAGTAACATCATAACAATAGACTTACATATTTTAGCTTCCATTTGAGAGAGAGTGAGAAAGAGCTAGAGAGAAAAGATTGATAGAGAGAGATGAGTGGAATGTGTTTTAGACTGGAAGGAAATACTTGCTATTTATATAGACGAGCTTCTGGTTCTATGAACCATGGTGATTAGTTATTTTCCGAGTTAGTTACCAGTACAGCTGGCTCGAAAAATGATATGTAATATATAACAAAGATTGTGGGGAGCGCGTGGTATGGAATCTTTTAAGTATCAATATGACCAGCTAGAATTATAAAAAAGGTTACGAAAGAATGAACTGTTGGGAGTATATTCTAATTCTCTTTTGGAATGAATTAATTGAAGATGGTGTAAAAAAAGAGAGATGCCATAAATTTTCAAGCATCAAATTAATATTTTTGTATCCAATCTCTCAAATGTGAGAGATGTTCATTACAAGTTCTACATACCATCATATATTTGGTCAGAGACCATTCTCATATCTTAAACGTGGTTAATTAATTGAGAAAAACACATTATATGCTATATTTCTTAGTTCTTTTTTTGATTTTATATTTTTTTTCTTAGTTCTATTGCATAATTTTAATTTATATATAATGATCAATATGTAAGCAGTACCGAAAATGACTTGTAGCCTAATTGGTTATAACATTTGTATATATGATCAAGGATCATGGGTTCAATTCCCGCCAAACACAATTGAGCACATATTTAGCAAAAGACTCTCAACCCAATGGATTGAACATATATATATATATATATATATATATATATATATATATATATATATATATATATATATATATATATATATATATATAGTGTGGCTAAAAAACATACGGTCCAAAATACGTATTAAATCATCAAAAATATAAATTTCAACCGTACGGATAGAATATATATATTTTGAATATGTTGTAGATTAATTTTCACAAGAGTCAAAATATTATATCATTGCCATCATATATCATCAAAAATCAAAATTAAAATAAAGTTAAAATTAGATAAGTATGATATAATATTCTGATTCTTGTGAAAATTAAAATAAAGTTAGATAAGTATCTTGCGTGAACAACACATGAGAGTGCCGCAATTAAATTAAAATAAAGTTAAATTGAATAAACCAACAACACAAGAGAGTGCCGCAATTAAATTAAAATAAAGTTAAATTGAATAAACCAGTTTAAATATTTGAACTAGTCGTTTCCGAGTAATTGGCAATGGACCAATAGGCAACTTAAGCCTATACAATAATAAGTGCTTATCGCAAAAACCTACTATCTCAAATGATCATAAGGCACCTTAAAACTTTGGAAATATCTCAAGTTTGAATCCCGACAAACACAATATTTTGTAGTACATATTACGAAGTCTATCAATCAGCCAAAGATTTTACACTGAAACCTTCAATGCCGAACTAAAGAAATCCCTAATTCCGCAACTACTTTCCCTCAATTGTACTCCCTCCCTAAGCGAAAATGCTCCATCTCCTATTCTCTGCTTTGTCGGCCCATAAATTATGGGTTCGATCTCAAAAAATTAAATAATAATAAGTGATTATTATTCAAAACAATATTACAAAAAATTATCTTCTCATAACCTATGGACGGTATTAAGCAAAAAAAAATTATATCTTTCATAAACTATGTTATTATGCCAATCAGATTAAGTAGTATATATCTATTTCGAATTATATATAATTTAAGCTCTCCGTATTTATCTCAAAAAAAAAATATTATGACCATGAGATTTTTTTTTTGATTAAAATGTCAATGAGAATTCTTGTGCTATATTGTGATTTTTAACTTAATTGTTAATTAAAGATAAAATCATTTATCGCAATATATTTTAAAAGTTCAAGTTCAAATCTAATTATATAAATATGCACTCTCTTACATATATATAAAAATCTTAAACATGAATTATATCAACATGGAAAGTTCAAAACGAAAAGAAAATTCAAACTAATTTATACATTTTTTTTGAGTTGGGTGGCAAATCCTAACAATATACTTGATTAAGAAGAGAAAATTTTCATTAATTACAACCAAAATATTTGCTAAAAACAATGAAAATTAGGATTTTGAAATTTGAAACCCTATGACTTAAACTAATAAATCCAAAAATGTAAGAAAAAAGTAAAAAACAGCCCAAAGAAGAGAAAGAAGGAATTGTAGTGAAAACAATAGATTCTCCTCAACCACAGTTTTGCTGTCTCCTGTTTAGTTTCAGCGCTTACTTGTGCTGAACTCTTCCTCACAGAATTTTATGTCGTTTCTATTTATACATGAAAATTTTCCAATGAGAAATACACAATGTTTAAAATAGCTAACTTTTTAAGAAGAAAAATTAGCAAGAGAAATACAATTCTTTTTTTTTCTTTTTTTTTTGAAAATATTTGGAGAGAGCTCGAGCCGCCCTTCCAAACCTGAAACTATATCTATATCACAAATAAAAAAATACAATTCTTAAGAATTAACCCCAACCTCTTATTTTTCATCTATTTTTGAGTCTCCACAAATAGCCACATTATCATTTTTATCTCGACCTTTTGATCAATTTTTTTGTCGAATTTTAGCCATTTATTTTCTCAAATTTATTGATATATTATGGCAATATTTATATGATTATTAAAACATAAGAATATGATTAGTTGAATCGGTATTTTGTGTTCCATACGTGATTTAGTGAGAACCGTTGTGAGTTTGTTTGTGAACATCAGATCTTAATCAGATGGTTTTCAATGAATCATGGTGCAAAGTTATGCTCAATTATTAATACCAATAGTTAATGAAGAGTTCACTCATTAAAATATTAATGAAATATTTTATTTCTAATGTTAAAATCATCAAATATAAATTTGTTGGAATTTTCTCTTTATTTTGAGTTCCATATTGTTATGGTTGTAATTTTTTTTTCTTACTAAAATATGTGAATATAGAATATATAAAATAAGATGTAAAAAAATAATATGCTCATTAACTTATACCTTATACCTTATTTTTCATCTCTCTTTGAGCATTCTCAAGAAACATATCGTCAATTTTATCTTGGTCATTGGATCAATTTTTTTGAAATCTTAGTTTTTCATTTAAATTATTACCACAATATCACATGTACCAATAGTTAATGAAAAGTTTACTCATTAAAATATAAATAATTTTTTTTCTTCTTTAAAAAATTATAATTCTTAATAAAATATTTTATTTCTCATGCTAAAATAATCAAATATAAATTTGTTAGAATTTTCTCTTTATTTTGAGTTTCTTATTGTTATGGTTCCATTTTTTTCTTGCTAAAATATGTGAATATAGACTATATAAATGAAGATATACAAAAATGATATACTCATTAACTTATATCTTATACCTTATTTTTCATCTCTCTTTGAGCATTCTCAAGAAACCTATTATCAATTTTATCTCGGCCGTTGGATCATTTTTTTTAAAAATCTTAGTTTTTCATTTAAATTATTACCACAATATCAAATAAACACATATTGTTATGATTCCAATTTCATTTTTTCTTGATAAAATATGTGAATATAGATTATATAAAAGAAAATGGAATAAATTAATAAGCTCATTTACTCTTATCATATTCTTTTACCCTCTTTGAAAATTCTCAAGATAACTATTATCAATTTTATCTCTATCGTCGAATCAAAAAATTTATCAAATATTATCTTTTAATTTAAATTATTATCATAATATCACATGATTAGTTAGATTAATGTTCAGTGTTATATCTCCATTATGTGTGAACTATCATCTCAAACAAAATTTCAGAATATTGAAAATTATATTATATTACTTAATATATTACGGATTTCATAATAACATATGTGTAATCCATACTATTTTAACATCTAAAAAAAATAAGAAAAATAACGGTGACAAATTTTTGAAGAAAATGAGTAATGTTATATTTATTTTCTATTTTTTTTCAAGTTAATCATCTATAATTTAATCTTATGTAGTTTCAACTAAAATCTTCGAAATAAATTATCCTGCATTTTATTTTTTCTGATCTTATTCATCTAAGCCTGATTAATACTTAATTTATTTTTTTAATATAATATGTCAAGATATAATGACACAAGAAAATGAAAGACAATAATTTTGAATTCTCATATATTATTTATGTACTATGGATTCACAAATTTTAATTTTGAATCTTCATAATTACAAGTTATACATTATTAAATTTAAATAACTATTAAAATTGAAATACTCACCGTGAAGCGTGAGCATTATCCGGCTTACATAGATTTTACAACTATGTGTGTTCTCATGATTAAGTTAAATTAATTAATGACAGAGATATATATTGATGTTGCATTCACCTTTCAACCCCTCGGAGAGTTTTCGCTTTTAAAAGTATATATACTTTATAGTTCCCACATCAAAGGGGAGATGCTGGTAGGAGAGCTTGACCTAAGTAGTACGACTAAGATGCATTTTTTCTCAATTAAACACATAAACAAGTACATCTTTGGGGGCTTTTCTTTCAAGGTTCTTGTTAGAAGTCTAGATCCCTTTCAATGTTTTCGAGTTTTTATAAATAATGTTACGGTAGAAATATTTGCAGAAAAAAACATTTCTATTTAAATAACTTTTTCAAATTATGTAAGTATGAAAACATTTATTGTTTTTCTTCTTTCCCTGCTGATTTTGTCAAGTCCGTTCCTTGGCTATGATTTCGCTAAATAGTAAACAAGAATGAATTAGAAAGAATATTCTTTATATTACTCTTAAATTAATACTGTTGTGGTCGACAAAGATTCTTTTCCAGCCTTAATCCTACTGAGAAACTAAATAAACAAATTACATACTTTTTTGAACTAGTTCCTTTTGAAGAGTTTCAGACCAATTGTATTCATTTCATGAGAGGCGCATTAACATGAAGATTCTCTGAGATCTATTTATTTATTAAGAAGATTCCCTTTAGTTACTATGAAGTCCTGAATCTATCGAGAAAGGAACTTGAATTATATCATTTTAAGAGAAGTGGACAGAACTGAAGGACCAATTTACATATATATTAAAAAGTACAAATTGTAGTACAAGAATACAGCTTGTAATATAGAGACTAATGTGGACATGAACTTTCAAGATTTACGGCAGTCTAAGCTATTATCGAGCAAATAGACTGTAGCCTAATCGATAAAATATATTACATATATAGCATGAGATTCATGATAAAATATATTACATATGTGGTATAATGTACATATTTAGTTAAGTTTCTCAATCTATTAAATATGGGTTAAATCTAAAACAAAATATATTCTATTATTAGAGATTTAGTGTATTATAATATAATAGAATTCTGGATTTTATGTTGTCCACTCCCAGGGCGGCCTACGTCAGACTTGAGTCTATTGTCCAAAATTTTGAGAGGTCCAAAATAAATTTCATTTCCTATATATATATATATATATATATATATATATATATATATATAGCGGCGCTATAGAGCCGCAATTGCGCGCAATAGTGGATTTCGACCATAAAACACAATACACAATGAAAATATAACTAAATTAGCGCGAGCACTATAACGGCCGATATAGCGGTCAAATAGTGTTCAAATAGCGGCTATAGCGGCCGATATAGCGTTCAAAGAATTTTTGTATTTTTTTTTTACTTATTTTGGATAATTAATATTCCTGTGTTTATTTTGGATAATTATGCGGTATGTTTAGTTATGCACAATAAACTTTGTATGGTATTTTATGATAAATAATTATACTATTTTATTTAATATTTATGGTATTTGAATTTTTTTTATTTTTTATATTAAAATTTTATTATGATCATATTTTTATCATTAATATTTTTGAAAATTTTACGTAAATTATAAATTATATTGCACGTCCGCTATAAAGTCATAGCGTCACTATAGCATCCGCTACGGAGCGTTATAACGGTACTTAAAATATTGATATATATATAGACTTTTTTTTTTAGCATTATTTCCGAAAATAATTCAGCAAATAGCACTGCTTTGGAAAAAATTAGCTAACTAGCACTACCGCCATTTGCTGTGGCGGTAGAGACCTTCTACCGCCAGCACCAATGGCGGTAGTTCCTAATTTTCCAAATTTTCCGTCAGCGGCCTTAAAACAAGGTAATTAGATACAAATTAGCCTCTACCGCCAGGCCATCTGGCGGTAGTGGCATTGTTGTAATTTTTTTCTGATCCAATCGGGTATCAAACCCGTTAAAAAAAAAAAAAAAAAAAAAAAGGAAAAATACCTCTACCTCCAGGTCATCTGGCGGTAGAGTTGGGGCAATTCTCCCTGGACGCCGTAGTAGTATCAAACCCGTTTAAAATAAAAAAAAAAATGGAAAACTATCTCTACCGCCAGACCTTCTGGCGGTAGAGTTGGGGACCCATAAAACCCACACGACCCTTCTCTCTCTCCCCCCATTTCTCCCCCAAACAACCGAAGAAAAAAAACCCAAAAAAAGAGCGATTTTTCAGCCGAAAATAGAAGGAAAAATTGTGAAAATTGAAGCGAAAAGAGTAAGATTTCTAGAAAGAATAAAGAAGAAAATAGAGTGAATTCAACAAAAGGTTAGATATTTTAGTTTATTTTTGACTTTAGGGTTTAGGATTATTTGTGGGGATTGATAGAAATTAGTATGAAATTAGTTTGAGTTTGTTGAAATTAGTTGTATTTCTTTGAATAGATTGCTTCAAATTGGTTAGAATTAGTTTTATTTTGAGTTTTTAATTAGGTTTTTTTGTCTTGAGTTTTTAATTAGTAATTTTTTTGTTGTTGATTTGTTTGTAGAAGGAGAGGAAGGAGAAAGAGAAGGAATTGCAAATTTTTTGCAATTGAAAGTTGAGGTAATTTTTTTTTCATATTTATTGGTATATTATTTAATTACGTTAATTTAATGTATTTATTTTTAAAAAAAATTCATATTGTATTTATATATGATTTGTTTTAGTGTAATTAATTTTTTTTACTTGTTATTTAAATTATTTATTAGTAATTAATTTTAGTAGTTATTATTATTATTTTTTGGGTTTAGTTCATGAGGTTTTTTTTTTTTTTTTTAAAATAGCACCCGTAACAAAAAAATTAATTAACTAGCACCCATACGGAAGTATTATTTATATTTTGTTAATATAAAATATTACTTGCAAATATATTTATTATTTTTGCTTTCTTTTATGAAGGAGCCTTGGAACGACCTTTATATCCCTTATCTAAAAAGGGCTAATTTGTTCCAAGTAGCGAAGATTGGATATATACCGTTAGACGGTATTTGTTTAACCGCATTGCAAGAACGGTGGAGAAAAGAAACGCACACGTTCCACATGGCACACGGGGAGATGACGATTACATTTATTGGGTTTGAGAGTCGATGGAGCGGCCATGTGTTTAAGTAATAAAGATGTGAATTGGGGCCAAAAAATTACGGATTTATTGGGGATAACACCCGAGATAAATGATTACCGGCATGATAGCGCGGTATTGCTTAAAAGAAGATGGTTTACCCAGAATTTCTCTAATTTGGAGGTCGGAGCCCCTGAGTTGACGGTACAACAATATTGCCGCGCATATATACTTGCTTTATGCGGTGATATTCTATTCACGGACCCGTCGGGCGATAGTATATCGGCAATTCCACTGGTATTTTTAGAGGATATGGAGAGATTAGATGAATGGGCATGGGGGAGTGCGGTATTAGGATATTTATACCGGGAGTTGTGCAAGAGTACGGCGCCTGAACGGAAGAATATGGGGGGTTGTATTATGTTACTTCAGATGTGGGCTTGGACGCGTTTCAAGTTCGGACGACCGACTCCTCCCCTCGGCACTAGTCCGGATGCTTTAAACATCTTCGATGATCCGGATGAGAACGATACGGTTGGATTTATTTGGATTGGGGCTACGGTGAAGGAGAGACCCGAAGCGACTCATTTGTGGGGCAATCGAGACCAGTTGGATAACCTTCATGAGTCGCAGATTGAGTGGAGACCCTACGAGAAGTACCGCACGAGACTTCCACCCATTTGCGAGTTTGAGAGAGATTCCGCACTTATTCGGTCCAAGTTGATTTACATGTGGATCGTCGAGCATTATCGCCCGCAACGGGTGATGCGACAGTTCGGGCTTCATCAGAGGATACCCCCTCAAGGAAAGTGCGAATACAATCATCTCTTGGAAAAGATGATTAACGGCCGTGGAGGTGATTGGCATACAGTTCACGCAAGATATGTTCAGGATTGGGAGTTTGAAAAGTGGCAATATTGGACGAAGAACTCGGAGAAATTTAAGAGAAGGGCATATAATCCGGACAAACATTTGGAGTATATGGAGTGGTACGGAAAAGTATCGGAGGCGAGATTGGTGCAGTCGACCATCTTGCATGATACAGACTCATATCGTACTCTTGTTCCCGACAAAAGAAAAGCGGTATGTGAAATAATTTAATAGCTTAATAATTTGAATAATATTACATTTTAACAATATTACATTATTAATTTAATTTAGATGACACATTTTACGGAGGCGTGTGAAAAGGGTTTGAAAGCCATTCGTAAGAGATGGAACGGGGCGAAAATGAGAAGTGTCATGCTGGATATGTTGGGATGCATGCGAAAAGGGTATATTGAGGGTAATGAATACCATGCCGGTCTTCCATGGCATTATCTCGACACTCCTAATGAGTATGATGAAGATAGTGACGATGATGACGGTGGAAATGAGGACCGTGACGAGGGCGTAGGCGTCAGCCAACTTACTCAAGAGCCTGTCAGAGGACATGGTGTGCGACACACTACTAGAATGGGTGCTGGACGCGGTGTTGCACGGTACACGCCTAGTTAGTGGTTATGTGTAATTTTATGTATTTATTTTTGGACTATTTCATTTCAGATTATCCAAGGAATAACATGGACGAATAAAAGGCTCGGATGATAGTACTTTATGCATGCCAACAGATATGATGTGAGAACACGGGTAGTGATATATCATCGGTTTTTGACACTCGCAATTACCTTCATTGAAGTTAACTTCCCAAGTCTTTCCCGGAATTCCGATACAACTCGTCGTCCGACGAGGTCGTGTCTCCACCTGATAAACACCTTCGTCTAAATTGTAACACGTAACGATATGCGTAGCGGCCTTATTTCTTCTCCGTTCCATTTTTTCCATCACCATATCCGACCACTGTTTATCCCGGCTTTCAGCATCCGCCCGATATCTCACATGATAACAGTTCAACTTGTAAAATGTCGCCATAACAATTGCCGTAACCGGCAGCTTTCTTATACCTTTGAAAACATAATTCATAATTTCAGCGTTATTACTAGTTGTTAGGCCCCAGCGACGACCATTATTATCGTGCGAGAGCGTCCAATTTGCTTTAGGTACTCTCGATAACCATTCAGTCCCCTCAGGATACTTCGCTTCCATTTTTTCCCAAATTTTTTTGAATTTATATTTATTGTGCGCACATACTAATTTTGGTACCAACGGAATCACTGTTTTGTTAGTCGCGTGGCTACTGAAATTTGCTTCGAGATGCCACATGCAATAACGATGAAAACCGTAAGGGGGCTTCCATCTATCACCTCTCATTGCGCTAATTATACCAGGATGCCTATCCGAAATAACACAATAACTATTTTGATTTCCGATTACATTTCGCAAACAATCAAAAAACCACTCCCATGTCTCTTTCTTCTCTCTCTCAACTAACGCAAAAGCTAGAGGGTATAATTGACCATTAGCATCGCTACAAATTGCCATCAGCAAACATCCTTGGTACTTTCCGGTTAGAAATGTTCCATCTACTGTTATGACTGGTTTGCACCATTGAAAACCGTGGAGTGATGGACCAAATGCCCAGAAAAGACCTTCGAACTCGAGCTCACCTCCACTATTTGGATCTCCCGTTCTAAAAAAATATAGTGTACCAGGATTTGCTGATGATATTGCCGCCATCAATTTGGGAAGCAAATTATATGCCTCCCTCCAACCCCGAATAAGAATCGAATCACATGTTGCTTCGCGTTCCACGCTTTCCAATATGAAATGGTATATTCAACCTTTAGTTTAACTGCTTCTATTATGGTTACAGGTTTAATTTCTAAATCCGCTCTAACTATATCTAGAATTAATCCCCCAACAAGCGCACTCGTTAACTGTTTGTGGTCTTTTCGAGGAGTCTGATTAGTACACACATGTGGTTGTTTAAATGTTTTAATCTCCTATAATTCATTTTTCTTATTAATCGAACCGTGCATCCTCCAACTATATCCTGTACCTTCATCTTTAAGCTTGCAGACTACAATGTATCTCTCTTTGCTTGAGTGGTCGACTATTATTTCTCGGTGATGCTTGACACTGTACGCTCTTACAGCCGATTGTAGTTCCAATTTTGTTTCGAATGTATGCCCCTTATATAATATTTCATCATCCCTTTCAGTCACACACCTACCTGACACAACATCATTTATTGCATATTCCCACATTGAACTATCTTTGAACTCCTCTGCCGGCGGATCGTCAAAAGTCCCTACACTAACCATTTCACCCGTTTCCGTATATCGGAATGACGCTACCCTTTCTTCTTCGTTAAGCTCATAAATTTCCTCTTCCTCTTCGTCCTCTGACCCCATTTGCGGTTCCTCATCCAATTCATTTTCTTCTTCATCTATTTCTGGAAGAATATTATTACTCGCTCGGGCCATATCAAACGCTGCAAAAATGTCTTCATTCTCACATTCATTTCCATCCTCGTCCAATTCATTTTCGTTTGTATTTGAAACTACATTCGATCTACTACTAGTTCCTACATGTGATTGTTTATTCAGGACGCGATCAACATATATTTCTAATTCAACCCCAACCCTCGTAACGTGTTCCGCAAATTTAACCCATTGTGTATCGTTCGTAATTTTCAATAACCTATAATTTAACCCGTTGTCACGTTGAACGGAAGGAAATCTACCTCGGATTATAAGATCATCACTATAGGACCAACCGATATTCTCACAAATCTCGTTACACAATTCGTAATAATCTCTGTTTACATTCATATTTTCTGGTATATAAGACGGTTCAGGTGGATCATAGTTTATTCCGTTCGATAGATGAACAACCCGACCATCATAATATACGAGAATTGATCCATTCTGTGCCATTTTCTTTTAAGAATTTACTCTTGTTTTCCCCTAAATATAATAATATTTCAATTAATAAACAACAAGATTTTTCTTAAATAATCATAAATTTCAAAATAATCTATAATACAAACAAACTCATAGAAAAAAAATTCTAATTAAAAACTCAAAATAAAACTAATTCTAACAAATTTGAAGTAATCTATTCAAAGAAATACAACTAATTTCAAGAAACTCAAACTTATTTTATAATAATTTCTATCAATTTAAACAAATAATTCTAAACCCTAAACTCAAAAACAAACTAAAAGATCTAACCTTTTGTTGAATTCACTCTATTTTCTTCTTTATTCTTTCTACAAATCTTACTCTTTTCGCTTCAATTTTCACAATTTTTCCTTCTATTTTCGGCTGAAAAATCGCTCTTTTTTTGGGTTTTTTTTCTTCGGTTGTTTGGGGGAGAAATGGGGGGAGAGAGAGGGGTCGGGTGGGTTTTATGGGGTGAGCCTCTACCGCCAGGTCCCCTGGCGATAGAAGCTAAATTTTTTTTCGCGGTTCGTCCAGGGAGAATTGCCCCAACTCTACCGCCAGATGACCTGGCTGTAGAGTTGGGAACCCATAAAACCCACACGAGCCTTCTCTCTCTTCCCCCATTTCTCCCCCAAACAGCCAAACAAAAAAAAGAAAAGAAAAGTGCGAATTTGAGAGCGGAAAAAGAAGGAAAATTTATGGAAATATAATTTTTTGTACAGAAAAAGTAAATTGAAATAGAATTTTTCTGACCTGATAATCATTGCTAAAGATGTAAGGTTGTTTGCTCACAAGAAACACACTCTTGAATCCAATCCCTGTACAAATTACACCCAAAAAATAAATAATTTGCTAATAACCATAGTATAGAAAATATAAAACCATAAATAATTTCTCCAGTCTGTTTACGGTCCTGAAAAGGAATTACCAACTAACGTAATTATACTTCCATTGAGACCTGAAAAGGTGAATGGCGTAAAGAAACAACTCTCTAAAGTCCATCCAGAGTTACTTTTGTTTTTATCAAAGATAAAGAGACTCTCTGTAAAAGAAATTGCGGAGTCTGTGAAGGAGGAGACTCTCTGCTTCATTTCTATCTCTAGCCGTACAACTCATAGAAAAAAAATTCTAATTAAAAACTCAAAATAAAACTAATTCTAACAAATTTGAAGCAATCTTATTCCTTTCGCTTCAATTTCCACAAATTTCCTTCTTTTTCCGCTCTCAAATTCGCACTTTTCTTTTCTTTTCTTTTTTTGGCTGTTTGGGGGAGAAATGGGGGGAGAGAGAGAAGGGTCGTGTGGGTTTTATGGGTCCCCAACTCTACCGCCAGAAGGTCTGGCGGTAGAGATAGTTTTCCATTTTTTTTTTTTTATTTTAAACGGGTTTGATACTACTACGGCGTCAGGGAGAATTGCCCCAACTCTACCGCCAGATGACCTGGCGGTAGAGGTATTTTTCCTTCTTCTTTTTTTTTTTTTTAACGGGTTTGATGCCCGATTGGATCAGAAAAAAATTACAACAATGCCACTACCGCCAGATGGCCTGGCGGTAGAGGCTAATTTGTATCTAATTACCTTGTTTTAAGGCCGCTGACGGAAAATTTGGAAAATTAGGAACTACCGCCATTGGTGCTGGCGGTAGAAGGTCTCTACCGCCACAACAGATGGCGGTAGTGCTAGTTAGCTAATTTTTTCCAAAGCAGTGCTATTTGCTGAATTATTTTCGGAAATAATGCTAAAAAAAAAAAAGTCTATATATATATATATATATATATATATATATATATATATATATATGTTAAAAGAATAAAAAATTGCCCAATACTTGATAAGTCCAAATTTTGAGAGATCCAAAATATATTTCATTTTCTATATAGATAAATATCTATGTTATAGAATAAAAAATAACCCAACACTTGAGAAGCCCCAACAAACACAACTCACAAATCGCCAAAAATAGAATCCTCTCAGTTTCCCTTTTCGCCAAACAGAAGTCTTATATATATATATTGAATTTTTTATTTGCAGTAAAAAAAATCAATTTCTTGAGTCACATGCAATTTACTCTGCCAACTAAATTATAAATTATAATTGGTCAATAAGTTTTTATTAAAGACATTCCCTTCTAACCATAAAAGTAACTCAAATTTTCTCCTTGCTCAAAATAAAGTGTTCTACAAAAAATAGACCATATGGATTCGTGATCTTTTAATTTATTTTTCCTCTTTTTTCTAAGTTGAAACATATTAAGTTGGTGCATTTTCCTTCTTTTCTCTTTGATTTTCTTATTTTGAGTTATTGTCAATGATGGCTGTAACTTTTTGTAACTGGATTTTGATTAATAGATGATTTACGCGAGAGAGTGCACACAAGCTTCCCGTAATTTAAAAAAAAAAAGTTAAAACATATTTACGACCAATTTTTGTACCACCAATAGTGTGCGGAGATAACATACTTCACTTTAACATACTTCACTTTATTGTGGTGGTTTAAATTTCTGCAAATTAAATTGTTTCTTTAAATTTCAAAATTTAAATTCCTATCATATAGACAGAGCTTGATTATTGTATTTCAAATATCATTGAAGTAAAATATCTTCTTAGTTTCTTTCGAGTTCCTGCAGATCCATAATTATTTTGTAAAACTGAGGTTACAGAGGGAAAATAATAATAGAAACATTTGCAAAAAAAAAAAAAACTCTTGTATCGTAATTCGTAGGCCTGCTAACCTGAATCCGTATAGTATTCAACCTGTAGGAATCCATCCCAGGCTGGCGAACAGGTGTCATATTTTTCATTTGAAAAGTGGGACAACATACAACTCAATTAAGACGGAAATGGAGGAAGACGAGGTGTGCAAAAATTGATTTTCGACATAATTTCTTTTTTTTGAGACTCGATAAGCGATTGCCTACTGAGTATTATAATATAATAAAAATAAAAATATTCGTTTGATACAAGGATTTGCCCCTATTAAAAGAATTAGGCGGCCAGTGCTTCACCAAATGCACAAAATTAGAAAATAAAGACTAACACCTATTACAAGAACTAGAAATCGTAATTAGGCAAGTCTTAACCAAGTGGACGCGTCATTGATTGCTAGCCGGTTGATGATGTCGGGTGGAGCCGTTGAGTTGTTGAAGATCCTTTTAGTTTCTTTGTTTCCAAATATTCCAACAGATTGCCGCCCATTTTCCGTCTCATTATTTCCCCTCTTCCTCGGTTTGAGTGGCCTGCCGTACTCTTTCCCAGAATTGCATTGGCGATGCGTTCGATATGCGATTTCTTTTCCGTTCATTTTCCAAATTCTCCTGCTGTATGGCAATCTACAAGTAAGTGCAGAGTTGTCTCAATTTCTCCCGTATTGCATAATGTGCAGGCTTGGATGCTTGTCTATCCTTCTTTCATTAGGTTTTTTTGAGTGGATATTTGATCGGCCGTTACTAGCCATAGGAAGTCGCACTTTTCTTGAAATCTTTATGCGCTACATCTTGTGTTGCCAACGAGGTGGGACGATAGTTTTGAAGAACTCATAACACGACTTGATGAACGTGAATGTTTCTCCTCTTTTCTATCTCCATAGTAGCTTGTCCTCTCCTGCAGAGAGGGTGCACGCAGAGATAATATGATTAATCTCCTTAGCTTGGCGTGCTAGAGAGAGGTTATTAGAGTTTATGAAAGGAGAGAGGTCCCATTGGGAATTAATGATTTAAGCTGTTGAATGCTCCTTACTAGGAGCTTCAGCAAAGATAAAAGAAAATTCATTTTGTAATGAGGAATTCTCTTCAAGAAGGTCGTGAAGAAAGAAAGAAGTAAGAAAAGGATTTTCCGTCGTTGTTGATTGCGGGATGAAATTGAATAAAGTCCTCATGAATTTGCCCCATGGGCTCTATGGTTTTGTGCTTTCGATATAATTTCAATTTTTAATAAATAATCGCGTACGTGTGTAATACACTGCTAGATCAATAGCTAGGGTGTGGCCATTAAATCGTTTGCTAGGATTGTAAACAAACTTTTACTTCTAATCTAAGAAAAATGTAACAAGCAAACACCCAGAGTTTTCTTCCAAAAAAAAATATCGCCTATGGGCTTATAAGAAAAAAAAAATGCTTATTTTTATTTTTGTATTTATTTCAAAAAGAAAAATAATATTGGATGATGACATTTGATGGCATCATCAATGGAATTTATTTTATCTTAACAAAACGTATTTTGTTCATAAAATCTTAACAAATATATCTTGTATTATGATTAAATAGCAAAAAGCCACTACATTAATAAAAATTACAAACCACTCTTCTTTCTTTACAAACCCAAAAAGACGTCTGAAATTAAATCCCAAGAGCATTCTCGACTCTAGGAGTTCAAAATTGATTTTTTACTATTTTATTTCGAACTCTTTGAGTTTAAAATAGCATATCAAAGTGTTTCATTGACCCCAATTATTGGCCCATTGACTAATATCCAAATTATTATTCAATTGGCCCATTGACTAATATTTATTATTCAATTGAGATATTCCATCACTATTCCATACATAACCACACTATGCAATTTCTTTTAAATAAATAAAAAATGCAAAATTAATATTTTTATGTTTGTCTCAAAAAACATATGAAAAATATTAATTTTGCAAATTTTATTATTTAAAGGTTATTTATTTATTTGCTCAATTGCCCGGAAGGCATTTCTCCATTAATAATAAAACATTCATTACAAGGAGTTATAAACAATTTGATAAAAAACAACCAAAACTAAAACTAATTAAGCCTAGCTCTTCTAAAAATTGAAGAATACCCTTGAATTGACATCTCCGTCGGCGTCACAAGGTGCTAAGGAAGCCGTATTCTCCATGGAGCCATAGTGGAGCTCCGTTATAAGTCCAATTGCGACCTTTTGATGTTCATCCAAGAATCATCCTTGAGTCTTCAATTTTGAAAGAGAATCAAGAATGGAGATACAAGGACTTTTTTTTTGAAGTGGCCAAAAAAAAAATAATTAAGA
Organism: Juncus effusus; assembly: GCA_027726005.1. Lineage (NCBI taxonomy): Eukaryota > Viridiplantae > Streptophyta > Magnoliopsida > Poales > Juncaceae > Juncus > Juncus effusus. Next base: position 8,893,148 of record CM050904.1, on the reverse strand, counting down.
GAATAGCCTAGTTTTGAAAATATTTGCAAAAGTGGCCATTTCGCCCAATCACTGGGCGAAACACAATTTCGTCCAGTGATTGAGCGAAACTCACACTGTTCACACAAACAGGCACTGTTCAAAAAAAAAAAAAAATTTTGCCAATTCCGCCCAGTGAAAAAAAAAATTTGTCAATAAAAATAATTCCAAATATTTCATTTATATTACCAAAGAATCAATTAGAGGCATACTCATATAATTTTTCTCTAGAGTTATGCATATATAATAACATAATCCAACTAATTGAGTGCATTTGTTAATTGAAGAATTGTAATCTCAAATCACATTAGTATTTCTTTTATTTAATTAATAAATATATACGCATAATTTGTCTGTTGCTCTCACAAAATATTGTCAGATAAATAAAGATATTGAAGAAATAAGGAACATAACATATATTTTTCACATGAGAAGCTTGAAAAATATATCTTCCAATGTTACCTTATCAACAAGCACTATTCATTTTTATTGTTCTTGTAATAAATCAATAATATGTCACATAATTAAATGCAAATATTTATAGACCTAGTCTACAAAAATAGGTTTTTTTTTTCTTAAAAAATTAGTTGATTTAGTTTCGCCTAGTGGCGGGGCGTGGACGAAACATCTATTTTCTCATTTTTGTCCCACTGAATTAAGCTAAAAAAGCGAAATTGGCAAAAAAAAAAAAAATTCACTTGGCGGAACAGTGCCAGTTTAGCCCAGTCACCGGGCGAAACTAACAAATTTTTTTTGACTGGGCGGAACAATGCCTGTTTCGCCAAGTGGCTGAGCGAAACAGTGTGAACAGTGCCAGTTTTGCCCAATCACTGGGCGAAACTGTGTTTCGCCCTGTTACTGGACGAAACTACCTCAGTTTCGCCCAGTGGCTAGGCGAAACGGCTTCTTTTACAAATATTTTCAAAACTAAGTTATTCTCTTAATTATTATTTTTTTTGTGGCCACTTCAAAAAAAAGTCAGATATAAGAGGGATGAAAAAGATGACATAGGGGAAGAGAAAATGGATTTGAGAGAAGTAAAGAGAGTTTAGTAAAAAGATTGTGAAGATAGAAAATAGGACTCAAAGAAGGAGAATTCAGAGAGAGATAAGAGGAAGAAGTATTTGGTGAGGAAAAAAGGGGGAAAGAGAGAGATGGAAGATAGGGTAAATAGAACTTTGATGGAAGAGAGATGAGAGTTGAGAGAGAAAAGAGAAGACAAATAATAAGAAAGTTCATTTAGAAAATCACCGGAGCTAAGATAGATCGCTGGAGTAGAGGACCCGGGGGCGCCGCCGCGTTAGAGGGCCACCTCCTTAGATTTAGGCTTTGCTTGAGATTTCTCTTCTTTCCAGCTGGTTCTTTCCCGTATGCAAATAATAAGTATTTTCTAGTCAATGACTATTATTTAAAGGTTATTTAAAGAATAATTCGTGGCCATACGACCTCTGTTCGCTCATGTCATTGAACCTGACTAATGAGTATGGACTTGGAGTATACACCAAGTTCGTGTCTCTTTCAAGCTTAAGAATTCCCAAGGAATTTATTTATGGAAAATTAATCATAACCGGCTTCTTTTTTATTCGAACTCTTCATACTAATATTTGAAAAACTACGTAAGTAGTGACCACTAATATTTTCCACTAAAATGTAGACAATTAACTATTCATACAATATTTACAATCATGATAATTAGAACTTATTATATACACACATGTAATCTTAATATATACTTCTAAGTTTTAATTTAGAAAATAAAATTATCTTTCGTTTTCTTCATCTCGTCATCTTCTTCTTCATCTTCATCATAATCTACAATACAAGCCATTGTTCTAGGACTCAAAATCGGTGAAGAACAGCAAGCCGAGTAGGCCGCACCCATTCGCGGCGAGACTGGTTGCTCTATTGCCATGGTGCTAGTCACAACAAGACTTGAAATATTTAATGTTGAAGCTGTCACTTTAAGAGCGTCATTATATTCATCCTCTTGTTGTAATGCACTTGTGCTAGTCATTACATGACTCGACGTATTTATAGGACTCGACGTATTTACTGACGTACAGCCAGTGAGTCTCTGAACGAGAGGGCGGAAATCTTGCACATGGACATGGTAATGTCTTGTCATTAAAGGATGCAATCTCCTCTTTCGCCGGAAAGGGAGTTCTGGCGAAGCAGGAGGTGGCGGCGGCGGCGGCAGCTGTGATGGTGGTGAAGGCGGGTCACGTAAGTAGGGTTGTAAGAGTTCTGAGAGAGTTGGGATGGTGTGGTTGTCTCTTGAGTTCTTCATTTGAAGGGGGTAGAATTTCAACTTTGAAGTGTGATTTTTCGTTTCTTTTTGTTTTGCTTTCAAATAAGGCTTATGAGGCTGAGGTTAGACTTATATAGGTTTGGGTTAGAAGTAGTGTTGTGTGATGGCTGACGATTTATATAGAGTTTGTCTGTATGGATCTTCTGTGACGGATTGAATTTATTTAAATAATTAATTATATTTTTCTATATATTTAACTTTTTAGATATATTGTATAATGTTACCATAAAAATGATATATTTCTAAATGTATTTAACTTTTTGATTTATTGTACAATGTTACAATAAAAATGATATATTTTGATTTAATTATTATTGATATATTGAAAATTAAGATATGATGATATTTTATCGTCAAAATATATTAGTTCAAACGGTAATATCATTTAAACTTTGAAAGAGGTCCAAATTTGAACTCGGTAGATTCATTTAACACAATTGATGTTCAGTAAGTCTCTCAACATACTAAGAATAAGTTTGAGTCTAAAAGATATATATTTTCTCGAATGACATGAAGATAAAATTAATATTTATACTTTAAAAGTTAAGAGACATGCCATAGAAGATCATAAGAAGCTTTTGGCTAACGCAAGGAGGCGCGAGCTTCTGGGTCTATTTTTCTCCCTCTACTAAGAAAGAACTTTTGGCAATAAAGAATGACTTGTACACTCTCACAATATCAGCCTACACTACATGAGCCCGAAACTTACAATAATTTTTAATTTTACGGCAAAAATAATTTATCATATTTATTTGCTATAAATAAAATATATTAATAACATGTGTATTGACGGATCTTGACTCATATCATTGATAATTGATATCAATGAAGGAATATGACGTGTAGAGCCTGCACAAAAAAAAATTACGGAGGAGAACAATATATATAATCTATTATAAAATACAAGAGTATAATGATAAACTGTTGCAGGCCCAATTCATTACAATATAATTCTATTCAGGAAAGTCATATGTATTCTATATGTATTAGATAGATGAAACATATATTAATACATATTAAATTATTAAACTATATTATTACATATGTTATTCCGTAGAGGGTTGTCCAAAATAGATGGTATTTTTAGTTCAGAGAAAAAAGAACAATAAGGGCCCGTTTGGCAAGTGGAATTAGTAGAATGGAATTGAATTTTAAGATGGAGAAGTATAAAATTCTGAATTAATTAGTTCTAAAGTTTGTTTGGATGTTAGAAGTATAAAATTCTGAAAAACATAATTTCTTGTTTGTTTGTTTGTAAAAATCTGGAATTATGTATAATGGAATATAATATAATATAATATAATATAATATAACATAAATAATATAAAATAATATAATATAATATAATATAACATAAGTAATATAATATAATATAATATAATATAATATAATATAATATAATATAATATAACCTAAGTAATATAAAATAAAAATATAATATAAAATAAATAATATAAGATAAGATAATATAATATAATAAAAGATAATGGAATTTTGGACTTCTAGCTTTTTTAGAGAATTACATTTGGGTGAAATTGTATAGAGGAAAATTTCAAGAATTACTTAATTCTTATTTCAATGGTTTGTCAAACAAAAAATTTGTAGAAAATGAAATTTTGAAATCCAATTTTTTTTCTTAATTCTACTTAATTCAACTTGCCAAAGGCGCCCTGAATTATTTGTTTTGGAAGATTCCATGCAAGGTATTATGACATCATGAGAGTATCATGAGATCAGACGGTCACCTTGAATACTTTGGGTTGATTCCTGATTCTCTCCGGTCAAAGTGGTCAAGTTATTAAAATATATTGAAATATTCTTTTTCCATTTGATTCTTTGAGTGGAGAGGTTGGACTCCAATCGAAACTACTGGATTCTTCTATATATGCCTCACTTCATTTTCATTCCCCACACTGTTTGGACCAAGATTATTGGTGGCTTGTCTTGTATATAAATGATTGATACAATCATATATGTAGTGAATCAAATACTATATTGTAATAAATTCAGTACCGCTAAGAGGCTAATTAGTGAATAGTTGGACTACATTTGAAGGCTTTTGATTATCAAGCCTCTTTAGCATGATAAAAATTCACAGATATAAAACTAGTTTTTTTCTTTTTTTTTTTTGAATAAATTCATTACATCATGATAGAAGTCAAAACAGGTAAAAGAATTAGAGAAAATGTCGAGATAAATTATTAAGATGTGTCACTAGTAAAGATTATAATGCCACACAAATAAAATTAATATTAGGGTGTGATTTTATGAAAAAGACAGAAAAAAATAAAAATTCACACTGAAACAATAATTACGATAAAGAATTAACAATAAAATTTTGTTCGTAATGCGTAAAGAAGTAGCTTTTAAGGTATGATATTTCTAAATAATGATCGATAATTTATATGATACTACATAAATATAAATAAAATAACAACTAACAAAGTTTCATTAATTTGGCTTGAAAAATTATTTAAATAGAAGATATCTTTAATATTTGAAAACCTTTAGCTGCTATTTAGTTTGCATATGTAGTGTAGCTGTTTTTATCAGAAATAAATTTTTGTTATGTTATGATTTATGAGAAACATTTTATTGATATAAAATATTATCACTGTTTTTAGAAGAAAGTTATGATTCTCTCCTGGCTGACAATTTATTGAGTATTAACTCGCTTCACATAGGCCATTGCAAGCACATGATACAAAATGTCTGTGTAAGTAATCATTGTCACAATTATGATAATCTACAAACCGTGTTATGCATGCCAAAAAGCCAAAATATATAAACGTGTTTTTTTAACCAATTTGCTTTCATTTACCTCTTCCTGAAGAGGCTAAATCAATTTTGATTTTAAGTTGAAACTTGGTCAACCTAGGAGATTAATGGTTATTTAATGGCTTTTCACTATCCGAATGTCTAGCTATAAGAAAATGGCTTTTCCCTTGTCAAATGGCTTTCAAAATTGCACAAAGTGTAGCTTTATAGCACATGATAAAAAAAAGTCCAAAATCTTATATATTGCTTATTATTTATATTGAATTTTATTTTTTATGACAATACATAATTAGTATGGAAACTATTGTACACAAAATATTTGGATCTGTATCCATTCAATAAAAGAATCGTATTGTTAATGTGTGTGTATCTAGAAAATACCCAAATTTTGAGCAATCAAATGCCAGCGGAACATTCAAGCAAACAATTACTTCAATGATACCACATTTCCAATACAAACTAAAACGTAAAAACCTTCATTTCAATAAATTTCAGCAAAACAAACTAACAAGGAAATTTACCAAACTTCTCAAATCACATGCGTGTGAATAATTTCGAACATAAATAAAATAAATCATATGTTTTAACTTGTCAATAAATCATGCTTCGCTTATCTATGGCCTACACCTGGGCTGTGACCTGGCTGTGTAGGCCTTACGTCTTCAGCACCCACAAATGGAGATGGTGCTTCAATGCTTTCTAGATTTCCTTGAGAAATGGCGGTTTGAACATACAACCGTCTCGTTCGTAAATTAGTCCTGATTTCTATATCTGTTCTTGCTTCAGTTAGGAACATAACTACTTGAGAAATAATGAGTACCATTATAAGAATTAAGCATATTTTGGTGGACTTGGTGACCTTAGCTTCCATTTATGTGTGTATGTGTGTGTGTGTGTGTGTGTGTGTGTGTGTGAGAGAGAGAGAGAGAGAGAGAGAGAGAGAGAGAGTGTTTGAGAGACAGAAAGTAAATACTTGCTATACATAGGACCTTCATGCATGGGTGATTATATAATTTAATTATTATACAAGTTAAGTTTAGCATATTAATTAGCTGGCTCGAAAAAGATATAATGCGTAAGTTCATATTATAAGGTAGTATCTTGGTGAGCATGCATGGTGCGGAATCTCAGAAGGATTAATGTATACCAAGCTAGACACTATTGTTATGTATGTCTCGATATCTCACCATAATATGTTTTCTTTTTGATAATAATATTTAGGAAGGATTAGGAGAAGGAAATATTTGGAGGATGGAAGGAGCTGACTTATTTTTATCTTTGTATCATTAATTTATGTTATTTTTATATTGTATCTTTAATTTAGGCAGTTTATATTTCGGTAATTAGTCAAGACTCTACTATATAAAAAGGCATGAACCTATTGTAATTGTATCTCAATTCTTACAATGTAGTCTCTCAGTTGATTAAACGATTTCTCTCTTCTTCGCTCGTTCGTCTCGCCTTCTCTGCCTTAGTTAGAAGGTCAGGGTCTATGATTGGATGCGAGGTGATAATTTTGAGCACGACGGATCTACTGTGTAGCCATAATACCGGTGTGTTATATATCTGGTGAAAGTAATAATGCCCTAGGCTAAACTGTTTTGCCGTGTGGGAAACGGATTATGTATCAGACATTATATTTTTTGTATTAGATATTTTATCTCATAAAGTTTTTCATATAATAATTGTGCGTAAAGGTTGTTAGATTATTAATTAACCATGAATATGTATGTCCGTTATACGTCATCAGAATATGTGATTCTGATAGTAAAACCGTGAAGCAAAATGAATACAATTCTAAATTATCCCTAGTCATATATGAGATGTTTATAAGTCAAACATATTTGAAAAAACTCAAATCATATATATAGACTAGTATATTATTTGGATGATGGTGACGTTTTACTGATCATGGATATTGGATATCAATTCATTAATATAAATATATGTTGGAGAACATATATTGGATCGACCCACTGTGAGAATATACATGGTATATCTCATTAGTGTTTTCTCATCATCTAATGTATGAGTAGTCCTTTGACTTGAGGTCATCATAGATTCCTGCATGTATATCTTCATACTTTGACATAGTCAAACATTGTCTTTAACCGGATAATTATAAAAGCTATAATCGGATATTTAGTAAACCATGAGTTGGAATGTGAATGATCAAGATAGAATTTGTTACTCTCGGATACGAGAGAGATATCTCAGGGCCCCCTGATAAATTGAGACTGAAGGAAAAACACATTGCCGTGTATGAAAGAATTAGTATGTGTTGTTAATATCTTTTAATTTATTCAGTCTAATTATAATTCAGGAAAGCGAATTGATCATAATAAAGATGAAATAAAACCATGCCTTATGATCAATATAAATATAGTTTAACAAAAGGACTAAATACATAATTGATGTATAGGTTATGATCACGTATCATTCATTTAATTTGGATAATCATAACGTCGTACTAGAGGCTACTTATGATTTATAAACATGAAGTATATTGCCAATATTAAGTGAACCTACAGGGTCGCACACAAACATAACTAACTCGGTTGGACACAGAAAATCAAAAGGAAGGTGAAGAGGTGTGAGCATTAGATGCTATAAATAGATGAAGGGTCCATCTGATTAGGTCAGAAGATTCAGATCACACCCAAGCCGCCTATTGAGAGAGAGAGAAAGAGAAACCATATCTAGTAATCTTGGTTTCTCCTCCAACGATTTAGTCGCGTGTGGATATGTGTAGAGGGCGGTGCCGGAGTCGTAGTGCCTTTTCGTGATCAGATCCTTAAGGAAACGCAGGGAGATCGTTTGGAGACGAATCGCGAAGCCCTACAAACCGGATTAGCCGAATCCGAGGTATAAATAAGATTTATTTTTCTGATTTGATTGATAATACACGGATCCTCGGTTAGGAAACGGGTAAAATTTTAATTCCGCTGTGCTTCTGAGATTACGCGTTTCCTTTCATCCGGAAGTCCAGAGTACCGAAAAGTTATTTCGGGAAGTTGGCGTAGTTTTAGGCTCGTTCGTCGTCGCCTTCTCTGCCTCTGTTAGAAGGTTAGGGTTTACGATTGGATGCGGGGTGACAGTTTTGATCACGAGGGATCTACTGTGTGGCCAGAATACCAGAAAGCATGAGTTTTGTGAAGATTCTGTTTGTGGCAAACGGAGGAGACTCAACTTTATTACAGCCGTTAATCGCATGAAGGGAAGTTTGGATGATATCTATTTGGATTTGTGGGGACAAATTTGTGATCCTTTTATAAGGACTGTTCAGCATTGCATGGTTGTTCGCTCTCGACAACATAATGGTATGACTGATTGGAAACTACTCAAGAGGGCTTGGCGCATGCTTTTTGGGGCGGGCTCAGGTGAGGAGTTCTGGGCGGAAGCCACTAATAGTGCTTGGTGGTTGGTCAACTGTTCGTCGAATACAGCAATTTGGTGCAAAACACCAACAAATGTTTGGTCGGGTAAACAGGTGAATTACTCAACATTGCAGATATTTGGATATCCCGTTTATGCACAAGTCGTTAAATGGAAACTCGAGTATGGGGAGAAGAAATATTTTCTTCTTGGATACGCTTCAGGTGTGAAGGCGTATTGTTTGCGGTGTCCAGTACTGGGACACCTTATTTTGAGAGACACAACTTTTGAGTCGGTTATGTTACGGAAAAGGGAGCAAGTGTCTGATCTGGCTTGTGACAGTCAGGAAGGAGGTGGAGTTTGCAGTTCCCGGTCAACAAGATGAAGTTACTCGATGTAACTTGGAGCATTACGATGACTCTCATTTTGACGATGATGATTCAGTTAAGGAGAGTCAAGAAGGGCAACGGCCTTATACTTTGGTAAGAGATCCGGTTGGATCTCCTATAAGGTATGGATACTTCAATTTTGAATATTGTTTGGCTGCGGTGAACAAATTGAACTCTGGTGAGTCCTCGATACAAGGAGGTAGTAGTCTCGTGTGGAGCGGCAAAGTGAATTACTGCTATTAAGGAGGAGCTCGTTTTGGATAGTCATTTTTACGGCTGTGTATCAAAAATGAGATTTCGAGTCAAGGTAGAGATTGTTATATATGCCTCGATATCTCACCATAATATGTTTCCTTTTTGGTAATGATATTTAGGAAGGATTAAGAAAAGGAAATATTTGGAGGATGGAAGGAGGTGGCTTATTTCCATCTTTGTATCGTTAGTTTATGTTATTTTCATATTGTATCTTTAATTTAGGCAGTTTATATTTTGGTAATTAGTCAAGGCTCTACTATATAAAGAGGCCTAAACCTATTGTAATTGTATTTCAATTCTTACATTGTAGTTTCTCAGTTGATTAAACGATTTCTCTCTTCTTCTCTAGTTATTTCTCTCATGAGTTCTCTTTCTATACATCAATATTCTCCCCAATACCCTAACAAAAGATGACGATAAAAAATGAACTACTGATGAGTATATTCTCTTCTGTCTGCATGGCCCATGTAATTTTTTAGTCTCTTCCCTTTTTCAGTTGCTATAGCTCTCATGGTTTCTTTCTTTTGAAATGAGTTAACAGCAGGATTTTGAAGCATGGAATTGGAATCAGTTAGTTGCTGTGCATAAAAATAAAAAATCGGCTGAACCTGATCAAAATTGGCTAAATTTATTTATTTGTGGAAAAGTTAAATTTTTCATAGTCGGCGGAATCACTAAAAAGCAGAGTTTTTATGGTTGAATCTGATCCGAATCGGATTGAAGCAAACCAGGGTAACAGAACGAGAATTTTTCAATATATAAACATCTTCATGTCATTTTTTTTTTTGAATTTTTGTATCACAATATCTTTTCGTTTATACTCGCATTCATATCCGTGCAACACGTTTGTTAATATCTCAATTTCATTTCCTTTTCTAAATAATCGACAATTTCATTTCATTCCAACAACATTCAGCAAAATTGATTAGTAAGAATTTATTTAAAAGTATAATAATGGTTGACAACTAAAATGCCCTTATTGTATAAATGGGTTTCGCTAATCTTGTTGAATGGATTTTTTTTCTCAAATTAAAAGAATATAGAAATGAAACATTTTTTCAATTTACTAAAACTTAAAATAAAATAAATATTCAATTAAAATACAGAAAATAGAAGAAAATACAAGCCCAATTCAAATAGAAGTACATAATTAAATAGACATATGACCGTCTTATATTTCCTATATATCCTTTTGAAAAAAAAATATAATATTTGCTCACAGAAAGGCTAAAACTGAAAAAATCAAACTTACCCTTCCAAAATTGAAAATTACAAATTATTTACAATATCCATGTATCTTACAATACCTCAAATCAAACATGCCCATATGTACCAATCTTTCCTATATATTTTTTTTCAATTTATGAGCTAACCATATGCATCCGATACCCTATGGTACCAATAAGCCAGTACAAATCCATAGTTGTATGTAGTAGCAATAAAATTTGATTAGTGATTGCAAAATAATACTACCATTTTTTTAGGCAATATTGCCCCTTACAAGGCTGATTTTCCAAAAAGACCTTTATAAAAACTGAAAAGCTGCACATTGTGGCAGTCCGTCTATTGTTCTCGCGTCAGTCTCCCATCCGTAGCTTTTATGAGGTATGATTTTTGTAATGAGGCCTCTAAAGAAATGGAAATGCTCCAAGATTAACCTGATACAAAGAAAAGGAGAAAGGGATTCTACATAATCAAATTGCCCTTTTCTTTTGCTACAATGAACCCTAAATGGATCTTTCAATTTTATTTCTTCAGGCAATTCCTTCACAACGTGCACAAAGCCCTTCGTTTTCTCTATGAAGTAGTCCACATCAAATATATCTGCAAAATCACTAAAAAAAAAAGAAAAACAAATATAAAGTCAACACTAAGTCAGTAAAAATCCCTTTTTTTAAAATACGATAATAAGTGTGGTTTGATTTGCCAAAAAAAAAAAAAATTATCTGTGAGATAAAACTGATTTATCAGATTAAATTACCTAGATTCATTCCAATAAGCAGCTATACGAATTTGGGCAAGACCATGGTAGCATTTAAAAGGCGTGAAAGCTGAAAAAATCAAACAAACAAAAGTAACCTCACTATACGAAGGACTAAATAAGTACAACATTAAGTCTGTAATGTTCTAGTATACAATACTATAGTTTGGCATGATTGGTGTTTAATTACACAATTGAGGGTAAAATTGATGGTAAATCAGTAAAATTAATGTGTAACACACCGTATTGCACAAATTAGGGCTAATTGATGATTGATTGGGCAGCAATGGCATTCAGGACTAATTAAAAGGATTAACAAAGAAAATTCTGCCTAAACCAATTTATTTAAGAATTAATAACAAAAGAGAAACAAATCAAATTGGACTAACCAGTACAAAACGAAATACCAGTACCAATAGAAACCAAATTGATAAATACATTTGTGCATACATCACGAGCAATCTATCCTCATATATCTGTTGCTTTTATAGGGCAGAGCAGCAAAATTTCAAAACATAAATCAAACTAGATATACCTTACTAAATCAAATGACGCATCAAAATGTGCAAAAGATGGGATTTTTTAGCTCTCAAAGACTCAAACCTACCTTCTGAGATTCGTTTGGTGTCCTTCCACCAATCGCAAGGTCTTCATTAGAAAACCCTATGAGAGTCCCAGATCACGGATCACCGTTCAGAAGCAAATCTGGTTACGGAGAGAAGATCGACTGACCGTTGATGTGCGTCTGCAATCCAGTGGCTCCCGCTCGTCAGATTCTTCTTCTTCATCTGGTTCTATATATGCCTCGTGAGAAATGGCGGGAGACCCTCTTTCCACCTCCTCCCCCTTTGTTTCACTCGCTTCCCCGATCTCTCTCTCTCTCTCTCTCTCTCTCTGAAGCATGGAGCCAGACGAATACTTGCCGCCAATCTCTATTAGAAAACTTGCATCTTCTCCCACCTCGCGAGCTCATCAATGGCGAGATACTTATCTTCCGCCTGACTGGGCAGCCGTACACGCAGATCTCTCTCACCGGCCCGCCACCACTCGGTGGCCATTGAGGAAAAAGCTTGTGAGATTTGAGAAACGTCGAAGGAGCCCCGGCGCTATGGCAGAGATCGAGGAGAGAGAGAAGAGAAGCGAGAGAGAGGGACTGCATGTAAAGAGGAAGTTACTGTGGAGGGAAAATGACGTTTCTCACTCAGTCACTCCGTGATAAAAACAGCAAACATTATATTATGTTATGGCGAATGAAAATGCCACACTCATACAGAAGATGAAGAATAAACGAAAACAAGGATCCAGATTAAACCAAGTTTCTAATCCAAAAGGCCCACAATATTGACTCACGTGGAATTGTCAAAAGTAATTGAGTCAGAAGAGGGGGGGTTAATTCGTGGCCATAGAACCTCTGTTGGCTCACGTCTTTGAACTTGACTAATGAGTATGGACTTGGAGTATACACCAAGTTCATGTCTCTTTCAAGCCTAATTAAGAATTGCAAAGGAATTTAGTTATGGAAAATTAATCATAAACGACTTCTTTTTTATTCGAACTCTTCATACTAATATTTGAAAAACTACGTAAGTAGTGACCACTATTATTTTCTACTAAGATGTAGGCAATTAACTATTCATACAATATTTACAATCATGATAATTAGAACTTATTATATACACACATGTAATCTTAATATATACTTCTAAGTTTTAATCTAGAAAATAAAATTATCTTTCGTTTTTCTTCATCTCGTCATCTTCATATTCATCATAATCTACAATACAAGCCATTGTTCTAGGACTCAAAATCGGTGACGAACAACAAGCCGAGTAGGCCACACCCATTCGCGGCGAGACAGGTTGCTCTATTGCCAAGGTGCTAGTCACAACAGGACTTGATATATTTACCGTTGAAGCTGTCACTTTAAGAGCATCATTATATTCATCCTCTTGTTGTAATGCACTTGTGCTAGCCATTACATGACTCGACGTATTTACTGACATATTTATAGGACTCGACGTATTAACTGACATATTTATAGGACTCGACGTATTTACTGACGTACAGCCAGTGAGTCTCTGAACGAGAGGTCGGAAATCTCGCTCATGGACATGGTAATGCCCTGTCATTAAAGGATGCAATCTCCTCTTTCGCCGGAAAGGGAGTTCCGGCGAAGCAGGTGGTGGCGGCGGCGGAGGTGGTGGTGAAGGAGGGTCACGTAAGTAGGGTTGTAAGAGTTCTGAGAGAGTTGGTATGGAGGGGTTGTCTCCTGAGTTCTTCATTTTAAGGGGGTAGAATTTCAACTTTGAAGTGTGATTTTTCGTTGCCTTTTGTTTTGCTCTCAAATAGGCTTTATGAGGCTGCGGTGAGACTTATATAAGTTTGGGTTAGAAGTAGTGTTGTGTGATGGCTGACGATTTATATAGACTTTGGCTGCGTGGATCTTCTGTGACGGATTGAATTTATTTAAATAATTAATTATATTTCTCTATATATTTAACTTTTTAGATTTATTATACAATGTTACCATAAAAATGATATATTTCTAGATGTATTTAACTTTTCGATTTATTGTACAATGCTACAATAAAAATGATATATTTTGATTTAATTATTATTGATATATTGAAAATTAAGATATGATGATATTTTATCGTCAAAACATATTAGCTCAAACGGTAATATCATTTGAACTTTGAAAGAGGTCCAAATTTGAACTTGGTAAATTCATTTAACATAATTGATATTTAGTAAGTCTCTCAACATAGTAAGAATAAGTTTGAGTCCAAAAGATATATATTTTCTCAAATGACATGAAGATATAATTAATATTTATACTTATCAAAGTTAAGAGACATGCCATAGAAGATCATAAGAAGCTTTTGGCTAACGCAAAGAGGCACGCAATGATGAGGAGCTTCTTGGTCTTTTTTTTTTCTCCCTCTGCTAAGAACTTTTGGCAATAAAGAATGACTTGTACACTCTCACAATATCAGCCTACACTACATAAGCCCGAAACTTACAAGTACAATGGTGAATGTGCGAATTAATTTTACTGCAAAAATAATTTATCATATTTATTTTATATAAATAAAATATATTAATAACACGTGTATCCACGGAGCTTGACTCATATCATATGACGTGTAGAGCTTGCACAAAAAAAAATTACGGAGGAGAACAATATATATAATCTATTATAAAATACAATAGTATAATGATAAACTGTTGCAGGCCCAATTCATTACAATACAATTCTATTCAGGAAAGTCATATGTATTATATATGTATTTTTTTTAAATAATAGCTGAAAATGCTACTTAACACTTTCATTAAAAATAAAAATTGCTACAAATTAGAGACTATAAATTACACTTTTTAAAAGAGTTCAACTGCTACTTCCTAATCAACAAAATGAAAATAAAGTAATAAATTACGCCTAATTTGCAATCGCTTTTCAAAACGTCGTGCGGGCAGGGGGACCGTCAACCTCTTCCCTTTGGAGATTCGGGAAGGTCCAGTCGGCCACAAAACCGCAGCAAATCGGCTCCGAACAGACCGGTCACAATTTCGTACCGGCCATAAAATCGGCATTAAATCAGCCCCATACCAGTTTGGTATCAGTCAAGTACTGGCCATAAAACCGACACCAAATCAGCCCTGTACCAGTCCCGCACCAATCACCACTTCAGTTCAAAATTGAATCAAAACCATCCCAAAATAAATCACCTCCAAAATCAGAACCATCCCCAAATCTACACCGAAATCAGCCCTCTCGCGCAAAAAGAAAGATCGTGCAGAGAAAAGATCTCGCCATTGCAGTTTGTGCAATTTTGAAAGCCATTGACAAGGGAAAAGTCATTTTCTTATAGCTAGACATTCGGATAGTGAAAAACCATTAAATAACCATTAATCTCCTAGGTTGACCAAGTTTCAACTTAAAATCAAAATTAATTAGCCTCTTCAGGAAGAGGTAAATGAAATCAAATTGGTTAAAAAACACGTTTATATATTTTGGCTTTTTGGCTTGCATAACACGGTGTCTCGTAGATTATTATAATTGTGACAATGATTACTTGCACAGACATTTTGTATCATGTGCTTGAAATGGCCTATGTGAAGCGAGTGAATGCTCAATAAATTGTCAGCCAGGTGAGAATCATAACTTTCTTCTAAAAATAGTGATAATATTTTATATCAAAAATGTTTCTCATAAATCATAACATAACAAAAATTTATTTCTGATAAAAATAGCTCAACTACATATGCAAACTAAATAGCAGCTAAAGGCTGTCAAATATTAAAGATATCTTCTATTTAAATAATTTTTCAAGCCAAATTAATAAAAATTTGTTGGTGGTTATTTTATTTATATTTACGTAGTATCATATAAATCATTATTGATCATTATTTAGAAATATCATATCTTAAAAGCAACTTCTCTATGCATTACGAACAAAATTTTATTGTTAATTCTTTATCGTAATTATCGTTCCAGTGTGAATATTTATTTTTTTGTCTTTTGCACAAAATCACACGCTAATGTTAATTTTATTTGTGTGGCATTATAATCTTTATTGATGACACATCTTAATAATTTATCTCGTCATTTTCTCTAATTCTTTTATCTGTTTTGACTTCTATCATGATGTAATGAATTTATTCAAAAAAAGAAGAAAAAAAAATAGTTTTATATCTGTGATTTTTATCATGCTAAAGAGGCTTGATAATTTTTTAGTCAAAAGTCTTCAAATGTAGTCCAACTATTCCCTAATTAGCCTCTTAGCGGTACTGAATTTATTACAATATAGTATTTGATTCACTACATATAGTTTCGATTCGAGTCCAACCTCTCCACTCAAAGAATCAAATGGAAAAAGAATATTTCAATCTATTTTAATAACTTGACCACTTTGACCGGAGAGAATCTATTTTAATAACTTTGACCACGTCAACCCAAAGTATTCAAGGTGAAAGTCAGCTCTCATGATGTCATAATACCATGCATGGAATCTTCCAAGACAAATAATTTATTGTTCTTTTTTCTCCGAACTAAAAATACCATCTATTTTGGATTGCCCTCCACTGAATAACATCTGTATAATATAGTTTAATGGTTTAATATGTATTAATATATGCTTCATCTATATTTAATACATATATAATACGATCAGGAATTGATCGCCAACCGAAAAAGAAATGTTAATTCTCTCTCTCTCTCTCTCTCTCTCTCTCTCTCTCTCGTGAGGTGAGAAAACCGTAGCCGCCACTCAGCCAGATCTAAGGGGAGCTGGCCTCTCCGGCGCCTCCCCCCGGGTCTACTGCCAATGCATTTCCCTCTTTTCCTCTCTCCCGCCTTCTTCCTCCTCTCCTCTTTCTCATTGGGATTCTTGGAAACCCTGACCTTGAGGTCTGAGGAACGCAACAACCTGAGCAACGCAAGGACCTTGCTTGTCTCGTCTCGCAAAGTTTTGCATCTATTCGAGCAGATCTAACAAGATACTTTCTTCTTTATCTTAGACAAAAGGAATCTTGTAACTTCAAGATCTGAAACCTAAGTATTGAACAACTTTTGCAATCAGCTCAAAATCAACATAAATTTTTAGCTCAAAGTCACAATTTTCAGCTCAAAATCCAATTATTCAGCTCAAAGACAGATTTTTTCAGCTCAAAATCATCGCGATTTTAGCACCAATTTTTCAGCTCAAAATTTTCATGTTTCAGGTCCTAATCAGCACAATTTCAGACTGGTACGGTCTGTCCGAAACCCTAGAACGCCTATTGCTTTCTTGAGCAACGGTGCCAAAACCCTAGAATTGTGCTCCCCTCTCTGCTCCGCATCGCCTGACATGGCATCTCCTCTTTAGCACCAACGGTTACACGTGATTTCCTGTTGGTGGATTTCAAACCGGCGATGAGATCTATATTGCTCATTATTTATATTGAATTTAATTTTTGATGACAATACATAATTAGTATGGAAACTATTGTATACAAAATATTTTTATATATTCAATAAAAGAATTATATTGTTAATGTGTGTGTTATCTAGAAAATACCCAAATTTTGAGCAATCAAATGCCAGCGGAACATTCAAGCAAACAATTACTTCAATGATACCACATTTCCAATACAAACTAAAAAGTAAAAACCTTCATTTCAATAAATTTCAACAAAACAAACTAACAAGTAAATTTACCAAACTTCTCAAATCACATGCGTGCGAATAATTTCGAACATAAATAAAATAAATCATATGTTTTAACTTGTCAATAAATCATGCTTATCTATGGCCTACACCTGGGCTGTGACCTGGCTGTGTAGGCCTTACGTCTTCAGCACCCACAAATGGAGATGTGATTCAATGCTTTCTAGATTTCCTTGAGAAATGGCGGTTTGAACATATAACCGTCTCGTTCGTAAATTAGTTCTGATTTCTATATCTGTTCTTGCTTCAGTGAGGAACATTACTTGACAAATAATTAGTACCATTATAAGAATTAAGCATGTTTTGGTGGACTTGGTGACCTTAGCTTCCATTTATGTGTGTGTGTGTGTGTGAGAGAGAGAGAGAGAGAGAGAGAGAGATGAATGGAGTGTGTTTGAGAGACTGAAAGTAAATACTTGCTATATATAGGACCTTCATGCAGGGGTGATTATATAATTTAATTATAATACAATTTAAGTTTAGCATATTAATTAGCTGGCTCGAAAAAGATATAATATGTAAGTTCATATTATAAGGTAGTATCGTGGTGAGCATGCATGGTGCGGAAATGTATACCAAGCTAGAAAAATAAAAAGGTGACAGACAAAAAATGAACTACTGATGAGTATATTCTCTTCTGTCTGCATGGCCCATGTAATTTTTTAGTCTCTTTCCTTTTTCAGTTGCTATATCTCTCATGGTTTCTTTCTTTTGAAATGAGTTAAGAGCAGGATTTTCAAACATAAAATTGGAATCAGTTAGTTGCTGTGCATAAAAATAAAAAATCGGCTGAATCTGATCAAAATTGGCTAAATTTATTTATTTGTGAAAAAGTTAAATTTTTCATAGTCAGCGGATTCACTAAAAAGCTTAGTTTTTATGGCTGAATCTGATCCGAACCGGATCGAAATGCAAACCAGGGTAACTGTAGGAGAATTTCTCAATATATAAACATCTTCATGTCATTTTTTTCTGAATTTCTGTATCACAGTATCTTTTCGTTTATACTCGCATTCATATCCATGCAACACGTTTTTTAATATCTCAATTTCATTTCCTTTCTAAGTAAATTACATTTCATAACACCAACAATTTGGAACTGTCTGTGTCGTAATAATTGAGAAATTCTACAGTGCTCCGTTTTTTATATGAATAGTTAATCGAGACGAAGTGGAGCACTATAAACAATTATTTTAGTATGAAGTTCGGTAAAACTGTAATTTTCCGCAGCCCCTCTTTCCTACCCCTGTTCTCCCCCTCCGCTCCTCTCTAGTTCTTCTCACTACTTCGCTCTCTCTGTCTCTCTCTCTCCAGAAGCGAAGCAAGGTGAGTTCTCTCATATTTCGAATCTCGCTATTGTTCTTCGTTTTATCGTCCAATTTCTTGTCTCGAGTCGATTCGTTGGGGTTCCACAATTCTCGCGTTTTGAGCAGCAGTAGCTCGCATCTGACACGGGATTCTGATTCAGCCAGACATTACAGCACATCGCTTACTGTTCGTTCCTCTTCCTCTCATTTGTGGTATTTCTTTGCTTATTTTTCTATTGGATTTAGCTTATGAATCATTTCTTTGGGGAAGGAAAGTATCTCTTTTGCTTTGAGCTGCATTAATATGGTCATTTGACTAGTAATTGTTTGATTAGATCATTTTTCACTGTTTGAATCATTCTTTTCTGTTTGATCATAATTTGTATAAATTAAATCTTTTAATTAAATTGTAAAGAAAGAGATGGTATCAATCCATTACAGCTTATTTGGGTTTTAAATAATGGTAGTGAATGATCATAATTGGTTTGTGAATTTATGAGTTTGTCCACAATAATGGTAGTCAAATATAATTCAATTCCATTGATTTTATGTCGAAAACCCTGGTTTAAATATTTATTGGATTTACAGGTCGATTTGGCTGGTAAGGTCCACATCATTTTGGAACCTGCTGATAAACACTGTTCTATTTGCACTTAATTGAAGGAAAATGTGTTGTGATGATTATTAGAAAATAATGTTTGGGCCAATTGAAGAATTGAACTTCAATTTCATAAAAAGATGAGTTCTTTGGAGCACAAGAAAAATGTACAATGACTCAATAGGAAGAGGAGTTGATTGAGAGGCTGAATTTGAGAGAATACCTTTGTTTAGTTTATTTTATTTTTAGTTGTTTGGTAGGATAGTTGATATGTACGTTATTTGACAGAATGATAGATTTAGTTTCATTATTTTTTTTATAACTGTATAGATTTTGGGGTGTCTTTTTTGAAGAAGAATTTTATTCAACTATTATTATTTTGGCTGTTGAGTGAAGAGATTGGGTGACAATATGTTTTTAAGGTCATAGTATATCTTTTTGAGTTCTATTATACTATTTTTGATATTGATATAGTTTTCTAAATACTAATATATACTTTTTCATACCAAATTCAGTCATAATATACCATTTTCAGAGTAAATATTTCATTTTATTGTCAATATGTCCTTTTTAAACAAATATGATATTGGTTCTTTCTAATATAAAATTTTAATGTCAATGCATCATTTTAATGCTCATTCAGTTATTGAACAAACTATGATATTTGCGCCAATATTCTATTTTGGTGCAGGTCAATACACCATTATATATAAATTAGTTGTTCAATTATTTTTAGTATTTTATGATTACTGAATATAATTTTTGATGTTAAGTAAATACTATTTTTTAGAACTTGTGTCTAATTACTTTTTGGATGTTGAAATAAAAAATTTTGGATGACATATGAGTATTAACTTATGTTTTTCTTTTTTAAGTTCTAATCTATTATTGTATAGTGTCCATATAATTTTTGAATCATGGCGAGTCATGTAATGTAATGAATACTTTAAAATTCACTATTAATTAAACTGCAGGCTACTTACAACCTAGGGTCTATCTAAAAAAATATATATAATTTTTGAAGTTTTGATATGTATATTTTTTGTGTGGTGTCATTGTTAATCTATTACTTTATGTATGAATATACTCTTTCCTCGTGGAGATGCAAAAGAGAGAACATGAGATTAGTAGGACGAAATGGAGAGGAAAGAATAGAGAGATGAGATCACACATGTGAAATAAGAAAATATAGAAAGAACCCGGTGTAATTAATTGTGATTAATTATGTAATTAATCAAGAATTATCCAAAATATCCTTCTAATTTGAAAGGTCTTAATTTAATTTATCATAAAAGCTAAAAAGAAGAGTGGAGTAGCATAGACACACTCGTAATAATTTACATATTATATAACCGATTCAATTAAAATAGAACGAAGTCACAGCTGTAGAGGTTTATGGTCCCATTATTAACTAACTTGAATATATTTGTAAGTACTTATTATTATATAGTTGCTTTAACCTTTTCAAAGCCTCAAGAGTTTCCACTTTCAAAAGTATATATATGATATACTTAGTTCCCATGCATGGGCATGCAATACATTACAATACTTCCAACATCAAAGGGGAATAATGGTAGGCCAACTTTTGAACTTCACTTTTGATTAGTACAAACCTTAATTAAGTTATATTTATTTCAACTAAAACACTTAAACAAGTACATCTGACAGACTATTGTTTGGAGGTTTCTGTTAGATTCTAGAATATCCCTGTAGATTGGAGGAGTTATTTTTTTGAATTAACCTTTACATAACAAATTGTAAAATTCCCTCAAAAAAACAAATTGTAAAATAACGTTTTTATGTTGTTTTGTACAGAAGTATTTTCGAAATTTGAGAATTTAAATGGAACTTTTTTTATTTTTTTCTTCTTTATTTAACATAAGAAAAGCTATTTGGAGCTCTTAAATTGAATTCGAAATTGAGAAACAAAAAAAATAATTTCGCACTCCTGCAGTTCAAAAATATTATTTGTACAAACTAAAATACTTTGGCGATTTCTTGTTTGTTACAAGGGTTATTTCAAAAGACAATTCAGAATTTCAGATCCATGTCTTTCTTTTTTTTTTTATCATCTTTTCTTTCTTTTATCAATGGATTTATGAGAGAAATAAGTGGTTTATTATTTCAGAACTTAAATAACTCAAAAGCATCAGTATAAAATTTGTCTTTATTATTTCTGATCAAGATCCGCCATTCAAAATTCATTGAATTTCTTCAATAAGCCTCAAATTTTTAGTGATTCTTTTAAGGTTTAGTGAATAATTCTCCAAAGAGAAATACTAACTTACAAAACAAAACTACATCAATATAATACAATAATTTCTTTCAGAAAAAAAATACAACAATTACATCTTGCACGCATCACGATGCAAATCTCAAACCGCCATTTCTAGAATTGACCTCATTAACCTCTTTAATCACCTCTCTAAGAGGCGCTTCATCCTTCAAAATCCCCTCATGACTCACATTTTCCAACTTGACCACCTTCAAATCTCGGTCTGATCGAGTCGACCAAACCGACTCGAGCCCAAACAGGCTAACCGAATTAACTAATCCATCTCCATCACCATACAAAACTCTACTCGGACCAAAATCAAATCCATATTCATCGTAAAATAATGTTTCTACAGTGTCAATACCGTATCCTGTAATACATGTGACGGATACGCCAGTTGGTATTGGTAAATCAGATACCAGTGGTTCGATTCTTGTTGTATAAGGGGGGATTCCATTTCTGAATCCAATTTCTTGAAGAAAATCAACGATATTTGATGCTGAATAGTATTTGTATTTTGTGGTAAATAATGGTTTTTCGCCGAAAATAAGAGGGGAGGGGAGAAGCCAAAGGTCGCTAGCTAAGCTCCTTATTTCTTGTCTAAGTATTAGTGGATCATCTATTGATGGAAAATTAAGTGTGCTTCCTGATGCTAATACCTGAATTTCACAAAAAAAAAAAAAAAATCATGTATGTATGTAATTGTTCTCTGAAAATGAACTATGCGATAAAAAGTAACTCATGCATGTAGGTGTATATTATTTATGACTTAATAACGGTTCTAAAAGTCGGACTCAGATTCATAATCCCTCACAAATAGGATCGAGAATCAGCTAAAATCATATCGGAATTGACCGAAACGGCTAAAAAATCATACCAATTTGTAAAAAAATTTGATCCTACATAATCTTGCGAATTAGATATCAATCGGATAGGGACTTGACTATTGCGATCCAAATCTACTAAATCGAATTAGAATCAGCTGATTTTGCAAACCATGCAACTTAATACTTATGCTCGAAACTATGTTAAAACTAATTTCTACATATAATATAGTTTTAATTTCTAAGGTCAAACTAATGAACCAAATTTCTACTCGATACTTTATTTCTACTTAATATTCAAGGTCACATTAATGCAACGAAATCAAATATCATCATACCTGCATTACAAAGGCCGTGCCGCCCCAAGGCGTGGAAAGAGCGATAAAATGCCTAACAAACTTTTGGCGCCACCTCATCGAGTTATTGTTCAAAAAATGCAACGCAAACAAACCGCCAAGACTGTGAGACAGCAGAATGACCGGCTTGTTTTCGTTCATTCTGCTCGCCTTTTCGACAAGTCGTTTCAGATCATTGAGATATTTCGTACCAACTTTGGAAGGATGACCTGGCGCAGCAAGACTATACCGAAAATCGTATGGCGCACCAAAGAGGTTTTGGCCTTCTTGGTACCCGATTGTTTCGAGTTGGTTGACCAATCGTGCCATGCACATGAAATTGTCCCTACATTATATACAAATCAATATGTTGATTGTTGAATGTAAATCAATAATAAATTTGTTTCAAATAAAATAGAAAAATATCATATGGACCCCTTTGAAATAAAAGGTGGCCCCAATGTTGGATGGGTTTTGGGCAGGAATTAACTTGGAATTATTGATGACAAAATAGCAAAACAGCCCCCATATTTTCCGAAATCAATTTTTCATAAATCATTTACTGATTGCAGCAAATATCAGTTAATATTTAAATCAAAACTGGATAGCTAAATCACCTATGGATTAAATGTAATTAATATATTTCATTTCGCTAATAAATTTATCTCATGCATTACAAAAAACAGAGCAAATTATCAAAAAAAAAATGAAAAACAGAGCAAACTTACCCTAAATCAGGATCTCGGTACCGAAATCCATCAGTAGATCCAAAAAACGGTACGCGAGTTTCCACGCCAGGAAAATTCACATAATCATCATTATATGAATCATAAACCAAACTCATTTGTTCAGCGAAGCATTTCTGAGCATCAGGACCCAATTGAAGGTCAGTGTAGTTCAGCCAAATCCTATACCAATCCTTGGTTCTGAAAGCAGAGCAATTTGTACCGGTACGGGATCGGTATGAGTCGGTTAGCCGGGCTTCGAGCTGGTTGCAGCTCTGGCCTGGAATAAGGATGATTGGGAATAGGGGGGCTGGAATAGAGAAGGGAATGGAGGTGGGTATGGTTGGAATTGGGAGAGATTGAAGGAGAACAAGGAATAGTGGTGATACTAAGGAGAGTTTCATTTCACCAGAGTTTGGTTTTTGGAGATTTGAGAGGGAGAGGACAATGATATGAATGCCATCCAGTATTTTTAATGGAAATTTTTCAAAAAAAAAACTAATTTTTCTGAATATAGTTCCTAACTTCTTAAATTTTCTTTTTAGAATGTAAACTAAATTGAATTTTTTTTACAATCAGAGTTATAAAAATTAAACTATCCAATTATATTTCTCGGACCAAAACAATTTTCATCAAATTGAACACGTTTTAAGACCATAATTGGGTTCTATCACAATCTAAGGACTAATTAAACTTTACTACATCAAATTTTCTAATGATTGCGATTTACATCATTGTTTATGCAGAAGAAAATACAATGGTTTGGTTTCAAAGGGTATGGAAGGAATATTAGATTTTGTAGAGGAGAATTGTACAAGTTAATTAGATTAGATCCAAAAATGAATGGCATGGGCCCTCCTTTTGAGCCCATTTATGTTGCCATCAATTTTTATGTTGGGGGTAAATATACTCTTGTATACCAAAAACAAAATAAAAATAGCCATAAATATGTAGAAGCTATTCTCTTTTTTTTTTTTTAATTGTAAATATGTAGAAGCTATTCAATCAAAGCCCTTTTAGTGCATAACTGCGTATTCATGTGAATCAAACAAGACGATACATTAAATCTAGGCCTATTAGGCCATGTTTCCTCGAACATATCCTGACCAGAATCTCTCATCTCTCAACAACATGATCCTTACTTTAGATATTTAAGCAAATTAATTAGACTACTAAGAGTTGAAAAGATTGGTCATGTACTCTCTCTTTTATGTGAGAGCATTTATTAGTTCTCATTTTTTTTTTAAACAGTCAAATCTAATTCTACTGGCAGGTTAAAGCTTATTTTTCAAATAATTTAGTACCAATTATATCAACCATAGATTATTACGAGTTCAAATCTTCTGCTGCGAGTGGCATCTGCCATCGGTGCTGCAGTGCATCTCAGCCATTCATAATATGGCCCCATTCAATTTGGAAAGAAGCGAAATAAGCCTCTAACAGTGAATAAACACCGTCTATTATTGGGCCCCACCATGAATAAAATAAGTAAGAGAGAGAAGAGCTAAACTAATTCATCTGTTACTTCCGAAACATAAAATGGATATTTGCAATGAAGCCCCTGCATTATATCTAAATCACAACAAAAGATATATAATATAATATTATATGTTAAATTTGGAATATTATATTAATTTATTCACTGTTAGAGACTTATTTTCCGAAAAAAAATAATAATTAGAAAATGTTTTTTAGAAAATAAGTCATTGCCCTTAAGCTCTTGCCCTTACGATCTTGTCATTTCTTTTTCTTTCTCTCCTACCGATCAAATTGCTTGCAAATGTAGATAACAACCGCCTCATTTACGGTTTAATGGAGGATACACCACATAGTACAATTTTTCAACAATCACTTGATGATGAGAGGTCAAATGAAAGATAATTCTTCAAATTTAGAGAAGAATCTCGCAAGTAATTGTACATAAAAATGCGAAACAAGAGGCGTAGGATGACGGAAGATCGAAAGAAGCTAGAGAAATATACAATCTAAGATTTCATCTTTTTTTCATCTTTAATTGTATTTCTCTAATTTTATCTCTAACTATGATCATGTAGTTCATTTATATTAGAGGACCTACAAAACCGATAAAAGATTTCGATTGTCTAGACTATCCTCTCTTATTGTAATGATCAAACTTATTTTAATTGTTGAATGAGAAAGTCTACGGACAAGTTGGAAAGCAAAAAAAAAAATTAATTTAGCTCTTCTTTCTCCTACTTATTTTATTCATGGTGGGGCCCAATAATAGATGGCGTTTATTCACTGTTAGAGGCTTATTTCGCTTCTTTCCAAATTGAGTGGGGCTCATATTATGAACGGCTCAGATGCGCTGCAGCACCGATGGCAGCAGCAGAAGATTCGAACTCGATTATTACACCATGTGGAACATGCTATACTTTTTAGTTGTTAATATTTCAGTTCTGACGTGTCTGACATGTCCTGTTTTGCCATTGTTCTTCTCCCTACTGTTACAAGTCCAAATCAGATCAATCAACTTGGATAATACACCACGATCCACACACAGAGAATGGCTTGTATTAAAAATGGCCTTCTCTGTTCTCTGAAATCATTTTTCAGCTTGGTGTTGTTATGTTCTTCGTTTCAGTTTGTTTCAGCTGTGAGAAGAATCAAAGAGCTTCCAGGATTTGATGGCCCTTTGCCTTTTTCTTTAGAAACAGGGTATGTTGATTTTGATTTCTCTTTTATATTTTTTTTAGAAACTAATAAAAAGGCTATGATTAATTAGAACTTACAAGAATTGAATTTTGATAATTCATACTAAAATCATCTTTATTTCTTTTCACATCAAAATATTAGGATTTCATCTTATTCCCTTAGTAGAATTTTCCATTTTTTCATTTATATATGTATGTACAATATGATGTGAATAGATATGTGGAGGTGGATGAAGATAAAGGTGTGGAGTTTTTCTACTATTTTATCGAATCAGAAAATAAGCCGGATGAGGATCCTTTAATCCTTTGGCTGACAGGTGGGCCCGGATGCTCTGCTTATTCAGCCTTGATTTTTGAGATAGGTGAGGAATTATTTTCTTTTCTCTCCTAATTTAGTTTCTTTATTCGTTGATTTCTTTTGAATCTTTCCCGTTTTGATTATAAAGTTTTTATTTTTAAGTTTGACGAACATATTTTACAAGAAAGAAAGAGAAAATAAGTGTACTTCACTTATTAATTGATGTATATACAACTTAAACCCCCAAACATTTTATATCTCAACTATGATACTTCACTATAAGTTTTGGCACCCATTGCATTTTTAATTGTATATTTAAGTGAGTTTGGAAAGGCACAATAATAAAAATGAATGATTGAATATGCATATGAAATGTCCCGACGTACATTCTCTATATATTGGATTTAAATTTTTTATTACAAACAATTACATTTGCAAAACCAAAAGGGTGTTCATAATTTAATTTATCATATAAAGATATTTTGAAAGATATACTGCTACAAATTTACAGGTCCGCTTAGCATTGATCTGCAAGGATATACAGGTGGTTTACCAACCCTCTTTTATAAGTCGAATCTTGGACCCAGGTTTATAATCTTCAACCCAATATTCATTCATAAAATATATTAATTAGGTCAAAAATTATGAGATTAATTGTAATTAATGTAGGCAAGCAACATAATATTTATTGATTCGCCAGTGGGGACTGGTTTCTCTTATTCAGAAACAGAGGATGGCTTCAAATCTAGTGATATTAAGACTGTTGATCAACTTTTAGTTTTTCTTACAAAGGTAATAATAAATTAATAATATTTTTGTTATTTTTGGAAAATGAATTTATATTGCACAAAAATGAAATTTTTAAATAATCTCATTGATATTTAGTGGCTGGAGGCTCATCCGAAATTCAAGTCAAATCCATTATACATAGCTGGCGATTCTTATTCTGGCATGATAATACCAGTCTTAACTCTTAAAATTGCAATTGGTAATTTTTGTTCTTCTAATTACTTTTTCATACATAAATATCATAGTTTGTACTTCAATTATTATTAAAACATACGACCATTTTTTGGAGAATTCAGTAAAAAAATAATAAATATCTGATCAGTGTTATAATAAGAATTTGTGTTGTGTATGGGTGTAGTGTTTCTAATCTTTCTATTTTCTCACGTTTTGTTGGTTTCTAACAGCTAAAGAATCAAATGACTCGTCATTTAATCTCCAGGTTTGTACATCTAGAAAAAAAATCATTTGGCATTTTGAGGTTGGTTTTGTAAGGTACACATAAAATTTCGTCTTTCAATTATTTAATGCTAATATTTTGAAATTTGAAGGGTTATTTGGCTGGAAATCCTGTAACTGACCCTAGTTTTGATTTTGGGGGTGTAATTCCTTATGTTCATGGCATGGGGCTTATATCTGATGAATTATACGAGGTAAATTGAAACTTAAATTATAGAAAAAAAATATATAAAACTCACTTACAAATTGTTGAATTATTTAGTACAAATAAATCTCTTAGATTTTTATTTTAATTAAATTTAGTGATACTTTGTAATAAAATTTCAACAAAAATATTAAGTTGGATTTTGACCAGTCAACAATTTTGATATTCACTCTCAACTTAAGACTTGTGTGCATATTGTTTTAAACCTGCACATAATTTATTATTGAAAACTATATGATATATACTACAATTCAAAAAAATATTATACATATATATTATTTCAAATATACTGTTTTATTGATACTATATAATGGTGGTTTTGCAATACTTATATATTACTTTTTTATGATAATAAATGAGTTACTGTTTTTTCTTAATTTTCTTTTGTAGTCAACAAAGAAAAGCTGTGATGGGAACTATCTCTATCCTAGTAATATTCAATGTGCAAATTATATTGCTGCTGTTGAAAAGGTAACTGCCTTTTTTTTCAGAAATCTTTATGATTTCTTAGTAAAACAGGATATCTAAATTAATGAAGAAGTTTTCTGTAACAACATACTATTATATCTCTTCAAGTGGAATAAAATATTTTTTCAATAATTAATTTCTAATCATTTTTTATTTATTTTATGAAACAGGTTATTGAAGATATAAATATACCACATATTTTGGAACGCAAATGTGAATTTCATAGTCCAAAAAGGTGCATTGATACTGAAGATCAAATGCCATATTTTGATGAAGAATTAATTTTGCTGAATTCTGAGTCTGGCCTTCCATTAGATTGTAGAGTTAATAATCACTAAGCTTTTCTGTCAATTCTTCTAATTTTATTTATTTCCTTTTCCTTAATTTTTACACAATATTGAGAGTATATATTCTTATCATATATGATATTTTTATTTATATGTAGTATTTCATGTCTATACTTTCATGCAGGAGTCCGGACATCTACTTTCACAATTTTGGGCAAATAATGATACCGTAAGAGAGGCGCTCGGCATTCCCAAGGTACATTATCTCTAGTTAAACTACAAAATATAAATTATAAAAATATTTATGAGAAATATGAAATAACATTACAAAATTATCAAACATTTTATGTAGGGAAAAGTTTCAAACCGGAAAAGGTGTGCGACTCTCCACTACGAACACTATGTATCAACTGTTGTGGACTATCATCTTAATTTGACCAAAAAAGGTTATCATGCATTAATATACAAGTGCGACATCCTTTTTAAGTTTATTAATTTCTTTATTCCGTCTTTCTATTTTATTATTTAGCTTCATTACTATAATATCATTCAAAAGCCCAGAAACTAAATCTTTGATCACCTATTTATCAACTTACCTATTTTTTGTTTTTATATTCATCAAACATGCAGTGGTGACCATGATAGAAACATAACTTTTGTCGGTACGCAAAATTGGATAAGATCTCTGAATTTCTCAATTGTAGATGATTGGAGACCTTGGTATGTTGGCGGTCAAGTTGCTGGGTAAAATCATTTTGGAAATTAGAATTTTCTAATTCGTAATTTTTATCAATTATTACTCAAAAAAATTTGAATTTAAAAGTTGCAACTTCTTTAATGTAGATTCACAAGGAAATACTCCAACCTCACTTATGCTACAGTTAAGGTAAAATAATTTCTTTTGTTATAAGCTATGTTGCACGGATACGGACACGGGTGTCGTGTCCGACACGACACGGACACGGCGACACGGCAATCTCAAAAAAACCTCCGGACACGACACGGCTTATATATATATAATATAATATATTTATTTTATGTTTAAAAAATATAAATAATATAAAAAACATAAACTAAATTGTTAATAACTTGATTAGTAACGGTTTTTTAAAATCTGTAACGATTTTGGACTACTTTGTAAGTTGTAACGGTTAATTCATAAAAAACGTTACTAAATACACTATTAGTAACGGTTTTCATCAAAGAACCGTTACAGAATTGCACTATCTGTAACGGTTCATTATAAACCGTTGTATGTATTTAGTAACGGTTTTCATCAAAGAACCGTTACAGATTGTATATTAGTAACGGTTTTCATCAAAGAACAGTTACAGATTTGCAATATCTGTAACGGTTCATTATAAACCGTTACAGATTGTATGCATTTAGTAACGGTTTTCATCAAAAAACCGTTACAGAATTGCCAATATCTGTAACGGTTTATTATAAACCGTTACAGATTGTATATTAGTAACGGTTTTCATCAAAGAACCGTTACAGAATTGCCATTATCTGTAACGGTTCTTTCATAAAAACCGTTACAGATCTATATGTAATTTTTTTTTTTGCGTTGTGGGTTTTAAATTTATTATAAACCGGCCCTGATCATATCTCATATAATATTTCATAGTTCATAGTTCATAGTGATAGTTCATAGTTCATATTAATACAAAAATAATCTAATTAAAAGCACAAAATATGAGGTCCATACTTCATTCAAACATCCACTAACCACAAAACCAAATTTAACCTAATTCAAAAGTACAAAAATCATAACTAGATTATAGAGTTCATACAATAACATAACCACATCTAATTTGCCTCATCATCAAACAAAATGCGCTCTAACTCCGGCTCATCGAGTGAGAGATCCGCCCTTTGAAGTTGCTCCGCACCATCAAATGGCTCAAATTGATCACCTCCCACATCCCACATCTTCGTGTCTCCTTTCAAATACTCGTTTGACCTTCTTGAAAGAAGTCGTAAATTAGAGTGCACAAACACCAAATCCTCCGCCCGTTGTGGTGTCAGTGGATTCTTTTTTGCACTATGAATAAAGGAATATGTACTCCAATTTCTTTCCGAACATGATGACGAGCATGGTTGACGAAGCAACTTAAAAGATAAAATTTGAATATTTGGCGTTGACATGCCATTCACTGCCCACCAATTTATTGGATCCATCTCTGACCTGTCGCTAATGGACTCAAATTCATCAAACGGGCTACTAAAAATCGAGAATCTTGCAAATTCTTCTTTTACGGCTCTTCTTTCTTCGGGATTTGGGAAAAACATTGTGAAGCATTTGTTTCTCATGTTTGCTATATCAATATCCAAGTGCGGAGGCACACGTCCCGCACATTGACTAAGCCAACTCTGACTATAGTAGCTGTCACAAAAAAATACAAGCAAATAAGCATGTTAAAATAAGAATTATTAAAATGTGAAATAATGCATAAATTAAATATTAATTGGAATACCGTGGATGGAGAGAATGAGCTAAGCAATGAAGCGGTGTGTTGCTCTTTGACCATCTATCTGTTAGAATCGTGTTTATAACCTCAAAAAAAGAAGATTGTTCATTTTCATTCTTTCCTTCTTTCCGATAGATAGCAATTTTAACCTTACGAATCATTGAATCCCACATATCATACACCATATGCAAGCACGGTTTATCGGTATCGGCTATTCTCAACATCTCATAAATAGGCTCAGTAAAAGCAAGAATATACTCAATTTGCTTCCAAAAAACGGTTTCATCCAAGATCAATTCTCTTACCCGGTTTGCTCTTGATTCACTTCCATCTCTATAAGTAGACCACCTATTGTCGATGACTAGTTGCTTTAATCCTTCTTTAACCGTTACGAACCTCTTTAACATAACCACAACCGAGGCAAACCGTGTCTCGGCTACGTCAAGCAACTTAAGATTGGAATGATCTATATACATAGCTAACCGCATAGAATGATTTGCGATATAATTCTTAATTAAAGAAACATCCGAAGCAACAATATTAATCCAACTACACTCATCATACACAACACTATTAGCATCGGTGTTTCTAGCGGCACAAATATTTTTCAAAGCAAGATTGAGCGTGTGAACGACACAAGGTGTCCAAAAAATATGGTTATATTGCGCTTCAATTAACATTCTGGCTGCCTTACAAACCGGAGCATTATCCGTGATCACTTGAACTACATTTTGAGGTCCAACTTCCTCAATCACCTCCTTAATTTTTTCGGAAATAAAATACTTATCTTTAATCTCACCTTGACAATTAATCGCCTTTAAGAACATTGGTGATCCATCGGTTATTGCTATAAAATTTATTAAAGGCCTCCTTTGTACATCGGTCCATCCATCACTAACAATTGATACCCCTTTTCCCTTCCATGTTTCTTTTATGGCCGAGAGTAACTTGTCAATGTGAGATTTTTCTTTTTCAAGGATACTAGTCCGCAATCTATTGTATGACGGGGGCCGATAACCAACGACATTACGGTCCGCACATAATTGGAATGCTTTAATGAAATGGGGATTTCTAGCAAGATTAAAAGAAGGGCACCCGGTATAAAACATCCTACCTATCTCCTCATCAATTTCATTTCGGGCATTCATGTCATATGCTTTCTCTATAGCGGTCATTTTTCTTTTTTTAGATTCAACGGGTTATGTGGGTTTGTACTTTGTCCCCTTTCAAAACCCGTGGTAGCACTACCACTAGGTAAAGGAACATATTTTGGGGTTAAATTTTTCGCCTTAAGTTCGGCCTCATCTTGTAATTGTTTCAGATTTATGAGGTTTTCGGCCGTTACTTTAGCACAAGGTTGAATACCCGAGCCACTTATTCGAAGTAAATGCGCCTTAACCCTTTGATATGACCCGCTGAAACTTTTTTCGCATAAATTACACGTAAACCTAGTGTTTCCTCCACCTTCATGTTTTGTAAGCTTTGTAACATATCGCCAAAGTGGAGTGTTCTTAGAAATAGAATCAATTGAACCGGTTGATACACTAGTAATGCTTGGGCTAGATGAATTACTTTCCGTGGTCATTGTCTATTTCTATGAATTTTGCAAAGAAAAAAAAAATCTAAAGGTCAGAGAGGTCTGGTCCAGATCAGAACATTTTAAAATTAAAAATCCAAATCACTCACTCAGTCACTTGAGATAGGGAGAGAAGAGAACTCAGAGAAGCTCCAGTACAGTCACGAAGCTCCTGTCGGCCGATCGTCGCACAAAGAGGGGAGGATCGTTACTGGATCGTCGCGAGGAGAAGGAGGATCGTCACGAAGCTCCTGTCGGCCGATCGTCGCGAGGAGAACTCGGTTGCCCTGTCTGTCGCACGAAGAACCTCAAGCAGTACACGCACGAGAGAAGTTTGAAGGGGAGAGGCGCCGACTCAGAGAAGAAAGAAGGGAAGATGGATTCTGCGACTGAAGGGGAGAGAAGAAAGAAGGGGAGAGGAGAAATGGATTATCGGATCTTTAGTAACGGTTTTTAAATTTAGTAACGGTTTTTAAATTCTGTAACTATTTAAGCACTTTGTAACGGTTCTTTCATAAAAACCGTTACTAATTACACCATTAGTAACGGTTGATATGAAATAACCGTTACCGATTTGCTTAAATAGTCCAAATTCTGTAACGGTTTATTATAAACCGTTACAGATTGTGGACAGCAAATCTGTAACGGTTCTTTAATAAAAACCGTTACTAATTACACTATTAGTAACGGTTTTTATTGAAGAACCGTTACTAAGTACACGAACCCGCCGTGTCCAAAACGTGTCCCGCCGTGTCCCGCCGTGTCCTGCCGTGTCCGAGCCGTGTCCATATTTTTTTTAACAATAAAATAGTCGGTCACGCCATTTGAAGTGTCGGACATGTGTCGGAGGCGTGTCCGAGCCGTGTCTGTGTCCGACACGTGTCCGACACGCCTACGGCTCATTTCGGAGAGCGTCCGCGTAACATAGGTTATAAGCAATTTTTCACAGAAAATATGTTGAAAATAAAGTTGTTTAATTGATATTTTCCTTATTTTTTGTAAATTTTTTAGGGTGCAGGGCATACTGCTCCAGAATATAAACCGAAACAATGCCTGTTCATGCTTAAAAGATGGATTTCTGGAGACCCTTTGTGAAACCATTTGCGTTCCAAAATTTTCCTTTTAATAAAACTTGGTGTGTTACAAAATTAAAGTAATTAAAGTAAATATGAAAACAATATTGAGAAAACTCAAGAAGAAAACTTCTATTTGCTTGTGTTACTGTGTAAATTTTCTACATTGGAATACCACTATTTGTTGATTAGTAAATTGATTTTTTATCTTTTACTTCATAGTTTATAATTTTATATAGTAATTGAATAACAAGTGGATAAAACAAATAAAAATATGGATTATAAAATTAACATAGTTTATTGGAATCCTAATAGTTGTAATTTTCATAATATTTATATTTATTCCTGCGTTGCTTATCTCTTATATTTTTATTTTTTTAATATTACTAAGTTTTCCTTCTAGAAAGTATATAACATCATATATTATTTGACCTGCACTCTTGAACATTATATATATATATATATATATATATATATATACAGGGCCGGCCACAGGTATTTTGGGCCCCTAGATCAACTTGAAAATGAGTAATCTTATTCAATAATTAAGGATTTAATTTTATTTGTTGGACTACACGGAATTAGAAGTGACAACGAGCCGAGTTCGAGCCGAGCTGACACCAGCTCGAGCTCGGCTCGAGTTCTGGCTCGAGCTCGGCTCGGCTCGAGTTTTAACAAGATTCGAGCTCAAAGGGCTGGCTCGAGCTCGGCTCGAAAACACTCAAGCTAGCTTGACTTGGCTCAAGCCAGCTCGAGTTTAGTGCAGTTTTATTTTTTTTGATAACTTTGTTAGAGATTTTGTTGTAAAACTCGAGCCCAGCTTGACTCGGCTCGAGTCAGCTCGAGTTTATGATTAAGATTTAAGATATGATATAAATGTATGACGCGTCAAACTATGTAGCGGATCGAGCTCGAGTCGAGCTTGGTCCAGCTCGAGCTCGGCTCGGTTTTGACTCGAGCTGATCTCGGCTCGGCTCGGCTCGAATTCAGTTCAAGCTATTTTCCAGCGAGCTTTTTCGAGCTTTTTTCGAGTCGAGTTCGAGCGGGCTATCGAGCTACGAGCTTTTTGGTCACCCCTACACGAAATGAATATGTAAGGATTTAAAATGGACTTTATTTAATTTTAATCTTTCATGAGCCTTTAGTTGATTTATTGCTCTAATTTGTATTGGACTAATTAAAAAATTAATGCTACTAGTACCATTAAATATAAGAAAATATGGCCCTTTAAAATTCTAGATCCTAGATCATGGTCTTTTTTTTTCTATACTGGGGCCGGCCCTGTATATATATATATATATATATATATATATATATATATATATATATATATATATATATATTAGGTGAGCTCTTTTGACAATGAGTTTTTTTGGACAACCGTGACAATATTGATTATAAAAAATAAAATTTCAAATTTCAACCGTACGGATGAAATATATATGTTTTGAATATGTTATGAATAAATTTTTCCAAAAATTAGAATATTATATCATTATCATCATATTTTATCAAAATATGTATCTATATTCTTATGATAGGGTTATTCCTTCAAACGTAGTGATCAATGAATTCTCCTGATGTAAGATGTAACCACTTGTATTAATATACTATTGCAAAAGATAATAAATGAGAAACATATTTTAAAAGAAATTTTGAAAATACTAAACTATTAGCGTTTATTTTATACAAAAGTTTATCAAACACAATCTTACAACTATTCATGTATTTAGACAATATTATACAAATTATTAAGTCACGCCTGCCCTTATCGGGCCCTCCAACAATAACGCAAGCACCTGGTGAGTGATGCTGATCGGTTAAAAAGACAGAATGAAATTAATTAAATAAAGAAATGGGAATTTGCAGAAGAGACCCTGCATTGTTCAAAATTGCACAAAAAAACCCTAGTTATTCGAAATTGCAAAATAAAATAAAAAAACTTACAGACTTTTTTTGGCAAAATTTCTTGATTGAGAAAATATATCTACTAAGAATTTTCTCGAATAATATTATAATGCAAAGTAATATGAGGCCGAGCCAAAATAAAATAACATAAACAACATACAAAGCATATATGTAAATATATTTTAATCTGTAGTTTTATGCTTGACAAACTTACCCAATTTATATCATTCATAACATATCACTACACATATCATAGGTTAGAAAGTAAAAGAAAAAATATATTTATATACCCTAACAGGAAGCATTTTAGAACAGTTTGCAAGTGTATGGACAGAAAAAACTCACGTATTTGAGAGCATGTAGAAAAAGCAATTGAAAAGAAAAATCAGCTCTAAATCCTCCAATTAAGAACGATAACGAGCAGTAATTCCCTGAATTCAGAGCAAAGTCAGTAGGGATTTGAAGAGATTTACTGACCTGTGAGTCACGCCCTGATCGCATCGCTGACAGTTAGGTTTCGGATCGAGATTCGTCGATTCGCCGAGTAGAGAAATTCACTTTCTCTTCATTAACCTCATTTTCTCCATTTCGGCCCAACTCGACTTCTCCATTAACCATTTCATCATCATCAACAAGCCAACTTCCCCATTCAAATTCCCAACAGGAATTTCATCAAAGACCTCATGAACATGACCACTTTTCTCTCCACTCTCCCATCATCTTTGTTATAATCTCTTCAAATGCCCTAATCTGGTTGATAACCGTCAATTTATCATCATTCGTAGAAATGAGCGCATTAACTCGACTCAAATCCACTTGAAAAGCCTGATTATTAAGTTGATTCAAATCCACTTGAAAAGCCTGACAATGAGACTACATACACATCTGAACCTGACCCGCATAATGAGACTGACATGGGATCGGGCTGATCTGATCCATCGATTCCTCATGCCCTAGCTTGCTCATTTGAATCTGCCCTGAAAAATGAGATTAATTTGGAGCTCCACCCGTCCGCTTTATCAATTAAACCTGCTAACGAAGCAACAAAACAGACCCAATAACCCGTTTAAAAAAAAATCCGCATGATTCTTCACGAGTTTTCTTTTCTGATCAGACTGAAACTCGATCCGTTTTGCTAAGAACCAATCTATTAAAACCCACAACCTTTTTGAGCTAATAGAACAGATTGGCTCACTCAAAACTCCACTTGTTCCTTCTAGCAAGAGCCCTTAATCAACTCAGAAAATACAGCTTGCCTCAAGAAAACTGTTGCTCACCTCGATCAGGATTCTCCCCCAATCTACTCAGAAGGGACTAGTAACCGATTTCTTCTTTCTTGTCAAAACTCGAACAAATAGGTGGCGTGTTCAAAGTTTCGATGATGGCCGCTTGAGTCCCTCAAGTACTTGCGGATGTCCGCATCGCTGACCGACCAGCGCGCAAACTTTCTCGGCCTTTCTCTTCTCCCTCTCGATATCCTAAAAATATTAAAATACTACAATTAGTTTAGATTTGTCATTTAATCATGATTGGTGTTTCTTGGACGAATGTTTACACAAACATTTATACTCCTTTTAGTTTTTATCCAACATGCTTTTTATACCAAACATCGCCACACAAAAAGTATTTTCATATTTTATATTTTCCCAAAAAAAATAAAAAAAATAAAACAATAAATTATCAAAATATAAGTAGCAAATAATTAAATATTAACAAATCATAAAGAAGTAAAGAAGAAAATAATATTTCACTTAAAACAAAAGATAATAGAATGATCGAAATGATCTATTGTAAAATGATATCATAAAAGAGAATCTAGAACTGTCTTTTTTCAAATATCTTGCAAAGTTAGGGGGTAGTTACAAAATTTTCCCAATTAGTAACAAAAGGACAAAATCAGTGAAAATTACCTTCTCGATATTCTACTTGTATCGCGTACTTAAACGCCCGCTGACAAATCTCTGTAATATCCGTGCCACTAAACCCCTGTGTTACTTCTTCGCGAACGGACTCTTCCTCAAATTCGCTTGGAATATCGAGTACCTTGATGCTTCATCAGGCAAGGGAATGTAAATCAGCTGGTTGAGCCGTAGCATAGAACGCCTTTGGATGGGAACATCCCGAATTTCTCGAATTTCTTGGAGTGCTTCACGGGGTACTGCACCGTTTGAAAAGCAAAAGAAAGATTGTTATTATTGAAAATTAAGATTTAATGTTGTGAATCGTCGATGAAGTACCTTGTAAGTCCCTCTTGATGCTTCATTATCGTCCCATCTCACATTACGAACTTCCACAACCTACACAACAAAAACATTTGATCCATAAATTATTTGCAATTATGAGAGTTTTTTTCTTGAGATGAGGGATCTGGTCAATTCTTCACCTCTTATAATTATTGTTTTTGGTAGTCAAATTTTAATATTGTGTGATTGAAACATAAGAAATATATTACTTGCTAGAGGTGTAATTTCTTGAAACATATTTTATGAACTTGGTCATACAAAATTGAGAGACATTTAGTATGAACTTCGCCACAAATAATCGAGAACCGTTTAGCATGAACTTGGTCACAAAAACTTATTCCACATGATTTGATCACTTCAATGAATAATTGCTTAGCTTATGCATGCTTCATTGGGGATTTATAATTGAGTTAGGGCAAAATTAGGATTGGTCTCCTTTTTTCTGTTTCAATTTCGCAGGGTTATTCACGAAATTATGCCAAATTAATAAAAATAAAATACAAAGCTATAAAACGGTTGGCGAAGTGATAAAGATAAAGAAGGAGGCTCTCCATAGTTGCTAAATGAAGTGTTCTTCAACAAGGAGTTTCAGGTCTCGAATGATTCTAGCTAAGTTCTGTTCAATCGATTTTCAGTACTAATTATTATTTCAATTGTCATGAGAATATAACTAATTGTACCTTTAATAAGAGTTTAAGAACCAGAAAGAAGAAAGGCTCCCGCTTTCCTTAAGCGGATTCTGAACCCGTTCTTACTCAGTTTTCTACCCGTCATCCCTTTCAACTGCACAAACCGGCACTTGACACTCCCTTATCTTCAAAGCATTCTTGTCCTCAGGAATGAATTTGGGAAACTGATTTGCGATGAACTCGTAATCCTCCCATGTATCATCTAATTCACTCAAATTTGACCACCTAATCAACAATTGAGCTGCCGGAGCGTTTTCTCTCTTCACCATTCTCCTATTTATGATTGCAACAGGTTCAACTTTAATTCTACCCTCTTGCCCTAATAGAGGCAGTTGCTGAGTTACCCGAACCTCTGATCCAATCCTCTTTTTTAACTGAGAAATATGAAACACATTATGAATCATACTTTCAGCCGAAAGATTCAATTTATAGGCCGCTAACTTTCCAATTTTTTCAATTATCTCATAGGGTCCAAAAAATTTAGGACTCAATTTGAAATTTACTCTTTTTGTCACTGATTGTTGCCTATAAGGCTGTAATTTGAGATAAACCCAATCCCCTTCATCAAATTTCCTTTCTGATCTCCTCCTGTTAGCAAATTTCTTCATCCTCTCTTGTGTTTTTATTAATTGATCTTGAATTTTCAATGAGGCACTCTTTCTCTCCTTAAGTACCTCTTCCACTGACCCTACTACACCCTCAGTGGGCCACACGGCTGGTAATTGAGGTGGTTTGACCCCATACAAAGTCTCATAGTGTGTCAATTTCAGAGATGAATGAAAGGAACTGTTATACCACCACTCAGCCATGGGAAGCTGAGACACCCACTTCATAGGTTCATTAAACACCATACACCATACACCTTAAATACTGTTCTAAACACTGATTAAGCCTCTCTGTTTGCCCATCTGACTGTGGAAGATAGGCTATGGACATTTGTAATTTAACCCCCAATTTTTTGAAAATTTCTTTCCAAAAATTGCTTGTAAAAATGGGGTCCCTATCTGACACAATAGAGCTGGGAAGACCATGTAACTTGAAAACATTGTTTAAGAATAGTTGAGCTACATTATTTGCATTGTATGGGTGAGCTAATGGAAAGAAATGACCATACTTTGACAGCCTATCCACAATGACCAAAATGACTTCTTTCCCCTTAGCTTTTGGCAGTCCAGTAATGAAGTCCATCCCAATACTCTCCCAAGATCTATTTGGTATTGGTAAAAGTTCTAATAATCCAGGGGGTAGTATATGCCCACCCTTATTAATCTGACAGTTATGACACTCATTCACATACTGTCTCACAGTCTGTTTGAGTTGAGGCCAAAAGAAAAAAGATTTAACCCTCATATAAGTGGAATTAATGCTAGAATGGCCCCCAATTAAGCTATCATGCAACTCAAAGATCAATGTTTCTCTCCATCCTTCATTTTGACCTACACACAATCTATCCTTATACCTCACAATTCCTGCTTGGAGTGTAAAACTAGGTCTGTCTTCAGGATTTTCTCTCAATTCTGCAATTATCTCCTGAATCCATTCATCATTTAAATAGCTTTGTTTGATGTCATTCACCTACTCTGGAATAATCACACTAGCAGCATAAACCTCATTTTGATTTGAACCCCTCCTTGATAACGCATCAGCCACCCTATTAGTACTTCCTTTTTTATACTCAATGATGTAATCAAATCCCAACAATTTACACAATCCCTTATGCTGTATGGTGTGATTCAACCTTTGTTCCAGAAGATACTTCAAGCTCATATGATCAGTTCTAATGATAAATAGTTGGCCAATTAAATAATGCTTCCGCTTTTGTACAGCTGAGATCAAAGCTAAAAATTCTTTTTGATAGGTTGAGAGTGACTGATTTTTTACACTTAAGCTTTTGCTATAAAATACTATATGTCTCCTTTGCTGCATGAGCATAGCTCCTAAAGCAGTATCACATGCATCTGTTTCCAGCTCAAAGGGTTTAGTAAAATCCGGCATTGCCAGAACTGGGGTTGTACCATTGCTGCCTTTAGCTGATCGAAAGCCTCATCAGCCTCTTTTCCCCAATTAAACCCATTTTTCTTCAAGAGATTAGTTAAAGGTTTGCTAATATTACCATAGTTTTTGATGAATTTCCTATAGTAGCCTGTTAACCCTAGAAAATAACTGATTTTGGTTTAGGCCACTCTACCATTGCTTCAACTTTCTTTGGATCAGTTCTTACTCCTTTTTCAGAAATTAAATGACCCAAATATTCAATTTCTGTCAAACCAAATTCGCACTTGCTCCTCTTGGCCAACAACTTCTCCTTTTTAAGCACTTCCAATGTGATTTGAATGTGTTTCAAGTGATTTTCCCAATCATAACTGAAAATCAAGATATCATCAAAGAAAACTAGAATAAATTTTCTTAAATAAGGTCTGAATACCTGATACATTAAAGCTTGAAAGGTGGTAGGGGCATTTGTCAAGCCAAAAGGCATGACTTTGTATTCATAATGTCCTTCATGAGTCATCATACATTCTAATCTTGTGATAACCACTCTTTAAATCAATTTTGGAAAAGTATTTAGAACCATTCAATTGATCCAACAAATCATCCACAATTGGAATAGGAAACGTATTTTTGACTATCATGGCATTTAATTTCCTATAATCTGCACATAATCTCCATGTTTATTCCTTCTTCTTTATTAATAAAATGGGTGACGCATAGGGATTGCATGAAGGTTGAATAATAGAATCTTTGAGTAATTCCTCTATAATCTTTTCTATCTCTATTTTTTGAAAATACGAGTACCTATAAGGCCTCTGATTAACTGGTTTGGATCCTGATAAGAGTGGTATCTTATGGTCACAGTTTCTCTTTGGTGGTAGAATTTTAGGGTTTTCAAATAATTCTGTGTACTCATCCAATAATTTCTGTAAATTTCTATCAGTAATCTTTTGTTCAATCTGATCTAAGGATTCAATGCTAAACAATAAGATCACATCACTGCCCTTTCTAATTCCTGATTCAAATTCACTTCACCATCATACATCTTAACTTCAGCCACTTCTTCTTGGACATTAAAGAGAGTCTCTTTATCTCCTTTCTTGAATACTACTTGATTATTTTCCCACTTTACAGTCATATTTCCTTACTTCTTTAACCAATCAACCCCAAGAATTACATCATAACCCTTTATATCCAATATTCTAAGATCATGAATAAAATTATGACCTTGAATGGAAAAATTCGACTCTTCACATTTGCAATCAGTAACCAATGTGCCACCATTAGCTACCATAATTACTAGTGGTCTAATTTTGATAATTTTGCAATCTAACCCTTCTAGGGTTAAGGGATGTACATAAGAATTGGTATTGCCACTGTCTAGCAATGCACAAATGGGTTTCTTACTAATAAACTCTTTAAATCTCATAGTTTTCAAAGCAGAGTTTTGGATTAATTAATGGAGTGATAAAACTCCTTGTTCTGCATCTTCCAGAATCTCTACTGTATTATTAATTCCCAGTATACTCATATATTCTTCACCTTCATCCACTGGAAACAACATGTGAACACCCGCTTTTCTACATTGATGGCTTGGAAAGAATTTATCACCACATTTGTAACACTGGTGATTCCTCCTCCTTTCTTCATATAAATCTCTTCTTTCTTTCTGTTCAGGAGTAAGAACTAGTGGTTTATCTTTATTATGAATTAACTCCTTCTTAAAGTTCTGGTTATTGCTAGAGAACCCACTACTTTTGAATGAAGTTTTATTTCTCTTATCTTGAATCTCCCAAGCCAACTCATATTGGATTGCATAATCTACACCTCATGTAGAGTTTTGGGTTTAAGAACCTTCACCATGTATTTACTTTTCTCTTTAATACTACTAATGAAAGCCTTGATGAAGAATGTTTCATTCAAGTTAGGATTCTCTACCAACAATCTGCCTTTAGCCTTCTCAAAAACTTCAATGAATTCTTCCATTTTCCCCCTTCCTGTAATTTTAGAAATTTCTCTACAGGATCTTGAGATTCGTTCCTCTTAAATCTCCCTAATTACCTCCTCAACCAACACAGCCTAGGACGGATGATCATTATTAATGATATAATGCCTATACCAATCATTTGCTTTCCCCACAAAATTAAGAACTGCCAATTTGATTTTATACTCCTCTAGTATAGAATATATATCAAAATAATACTCACATTTATTCACCCAATCTGTGGGTTTATTACCATCAAATTCATGAAAAGCTGACTTTGGCAGTTGAGTTCTGAAGTAATTATTATTATTATTATTATTATTATTATCCCAACCAATTCTCAACTCCCTCTGTCTAGCTATTATCTGATTATCAAATAAAACCTCTAAATTTGGAATATCATCCCTTGTTCCCTTATCCTTTGGGTTTGCATCAGGATGTCTACCCAAAATTCTTCTCCCATTATTATTACTAGTACCCGAGTCTAATTCCAGGTTAAATTTGTTAAAATGAGTGCTTAACATCTGCTCCATCCTTTCTTTGAAATTCAGAAACCTCAAATCCAGATCCTTCTTTACCTCATCCTTATGTTCATTGATCTGAGATTCGACTCAATGAATCCGATTAATTGCCTCCTAAAATTTGCCGTCTAGTTCAGTTTGTAACTGCTCCACCTTATCCTTCAACTCATCCATTACCGCCTTACCCTTAGCCATTTAAGGTACTTCACTCGACCTCCTGAACTTAACCAAACGATCGAAACCCGCTTAATTGAGCTCAGCTCCCGCTAAGATCGGTGCTCTGATACCAATTTGTCATGAGAATATGACTAATTATACCTTTAATCAGAGTTTAAGAACCAGAAAGAAGAAATTGAGAAGAATGGATAGATTAGGGTTAGAGAAGAGAAGAGGAAGAAGAGAAGGGAAAGAAAGAGAAGAGATTGGTTAGAAAGATAATTATCTAAATTAACCACACATATCTCATTATTACATCGCATCTTAAATACCCTCTCAACTTACTACAGTAATTAAGAAATAAAAGTAAAAAAAACAAGGAGACAGCTCCGCCATGGCCAGTACTAAGCTTAACGGTCAATCACCTCCGTCTCTCCGGTACGAACACATCCTAGACGCCTCCATTTAATAACTCCAACGGCCCATCTCTTCTATATTTACCTTGGGTCCCCTCTAATCCTATTTAATTTAAACCTTTGGCCCACAGCTCTTTCTTTTTAAAATAGCTTCCGCTTTCCTTAAGCGGATTCTGAACCCGTTCTTACTCAGTTTTCTACCTGTTACCCCATTCAACTGCACAAACCCTAACTCATCATTTTCGGCACTTGACATCAATTGACGCAAACAAAATAAGATGAATTTATTGTTCAAACTACGAAAATAAAGTGTGATTGATAGCTTTACAAAGAGACAATTACTTTTCTATTCTGGTGTAGGGATTCCAATTCGACCGCATGATTCGCATCCATCTCAGCTGCAACGAAATGTCAAAAAAGAAAATGAATCAGATCAACATCGACAAGTCGTAAATCATCAAGAAATCAAAGAAACGAAAAAGGAACGGTTCGTGAATCATCAAAATCAGATTACACACCATCTTGCTTCAGAATGGCTAAAATTGAGCAAAGTGATCTGTGAGTGATTGATTCGTGGATCCCTGCCCGCACAAACGAATGCGAATTGAAGGAATACTCCATTAAGATCCACTTCAGTGACATAGGAAGAATCGCCATTGTTGTTTCAGAAGAGAGAAAAGAGAAGCAGATTTGAGGAGGACTGAGTGGAACTCGTTCCTGCTGCTATTTAAGAGTTTTTTCTACTTTCTTTCTTTCTTTCTTTCTTTCTTTTTGTGAAGTGAATGAAATCAACAAGTGCGAGTGAGAGTGAATTCTTGATGTTATTTGAAGGGAGGTGAGTCGCGTAGAATGCTTCTATGCGGAATAAGAATAGCTGTTGATTGTTGATCGGACGGATGAGAGTGACCGATCGGAAGTTGAGATCTTGTGTGCTTTAAATTATATATCTATTTGTGTAGCGACGATAAATGAAGTGTTTAATGAGTTTTATTTGAAGAGTTATAGAGTTCTTTCCGCAGAGGATTTATATGATTGGAGAAGGCATGGCTTGATTTGGGCGGGGGAATGGGCTTTTTGCTCATATAGCCTTTAAATCATAGAATTTTGCTTTCAAGCCCTGAAAAATTAT
This sequence comes from Juncus effusus, assembly GCA_027726005.1. Lineage (NCBI taxonomy): Eukaryota > Viridiplantae > Streptophyta > Magnoliopsida > Poales > Juncaceae > Juncus > Juncus effusus. The sequence continues at coordinate 8,848,433 of CM050904.1, read as the reverse complement.
TGAAGCAGATATATATAACAAAACATCAAATTATTTTGTTGAACAAATTTTGTCTGGCACTTGATACAATCTGATACTAATATACAAGGCAAAGTGTTCTAGAAGAAGAATACATGTGCATATGTAACGATCCGTTATTTTAGCATTTATTGCATTAGGGGCATTTTGGTCATTTCAATAAATTGCACGCTTTAATAAAAATTTATTTTAAGTCATTAAACTATTTATTTTTGATATAGGAATTTAGAAACTGATTTCATTTAAATCGGAGCTTCATACCAAAATCTATACCGATACGACTTTAATTCGAATATCTAATTAAATATGCATCACTGAAAATAATAGTAGATATTATTTCCTCCAAATTCAGCCTTATATCTTACCAAAGAACTCTAGAATATTCTGTAGTAAATATGAAATTTATTTCCTATTTTATTTCTCATTCCAAAATCCTACAAACATTTCTGTTTTTCTCTGTTTGGACACGAAACTTCGCACGGATCAGTGCCACATAAGATCTTGTAAAACCCTAATAATAATCCTTATATAAAGGGTCTTCTCCCTTCCCCCTTTCTTTTTCACCAGCCGACAATTCCCCTCCCTCTTTCTTGTATTTTCCCGTCGCACGGATTCCGAGGCGCCAACACACAAAGAAAATGACGCCACACGTTTCTCCCTCTTTGGTCATCTCTTTCTTCTTTGTCTCCTTGTCCCTATTAGTCCAGCAAAGCAGGCACACGTGGACCATCCAGAAGGCGCCACGTAGGACACACATTTCTCATCTCCCAAACAAGGTTCGCCATGTGGTTCTGTCAAAGCTTTTATATTCCTATTCATCCCCCAGTTCTGTCCCCATTACTGATGCATAAAACTTATTTCAAATCTATTTTTAAATTAACTTATTAATATTTTTAAATTAACAAATAATTTCATGATGGTGCAAAATAACCGGATCTGTTATTTTAAAGTCTAAATTATTATTATTATTAATTTCTCCAATTTAATATGATGCATGAAGATTTATCTCTTTTTACTTATTTATGTGATAAAACACGCTTTTGATTGTGGGTACAACTTAGGGAGACTATTCAGAATTTCAGAATAAAACAAAAGAAGAACTGGGAACTAAAATCTGGGAAAACAGGGACTGAATTTCGTGTCAGAAAAACTGGGATTTGGGGTACTGGTCCGGATCTGTCCAGATCCGGAATTTAGAAATCTGGGATTTGAATTACCAAACTTTGTTTCATTGATACCTCATAAACCGTACTCTGTTTCCAGCAAATAAATAGTCGATTTTAATCGTCTCGAAGCAAGGATCTTATTATGTCATCTATGTCAGCATCTGAGTTATTTTTTTTTTAAAGTGCATGTGCATTCATACACATTGAGATTGTTTGTTTGGTTGTGTGTTTATTATCGTGTGAAATTGGATTATAATCGAGGCTAATTGTAAATTATAGCCTCCGGCACTGTAGAAGACGAATTTGAGGAAGGGGCATCTACTGACGAGGAAGTGGGAGTAGAAGCTGCAGGTACGCAAGATTGAGGATCGGCTTTAATTGCTTGCTCTTTCAGGTTAGGAAATTTCGATTTGGACCTCCTTTGGTTCCGTTATTAGTATACTCTGTGATTGCTTGATATATTTTGTTTCTGTATTGATATATATATTTTATTCCCTTGATATATTCTGTTACTTGTATGATATAAATTTGTGGGTGTTAAATAGATAATGATGGAGGGTTAAATAAGATAAATAATTGGTACATGTCATAATTATACATATAGGGACTAAGTAGCCCGTAATATTATATATTATGTTAAAACACCAAACGAAAGAAATAAAAGGAGATAATAATGATAAAATATGGTAAGATAAAAGAAGGTAATATAATTAATACAAGATAAAATGCAAGAAGATAAGATAATAGAACAAATAATAAAAGAAGTAAAGAGAAGAACGAGAAGAGAAGAGAAGAAGTCAGATCTGGCGGAAAGAGGCCGGTTCCTAAGTAGCAATCTTGGGCAAGGCTTCGCAACAACGTTAGGGGTTCCTAAGTCGCAATCTTGGACAACCTGACGGATAGTGAGATCTCCTGTATAGCAAGTTCAGGCATCTCACTCAATAATTGAAAAGTGGAAAAATTAAGTAAATTAAAGAAGACCATTTTTTTTGACAATGGTAAACGTATCAATTAATAAGGAAATAAAGAAATAATTAAATAAGGAAAAATAATCAACGAAGTTAAGAATTATAAATTAGGAAGTAATAAATATATGTATATATATACACATATGAGTATAATTATAAGGAGATAATTACGTTAAATAGCTTATATAAAAGTTAATCTGAAGGAGGTAGGGCTTCGTTATTTTGCTTTTATCCTAACTGAGTGCGTCCGTACTCACCCTCTCTTTATTGTTTCATTGTTGGCCCAGGTTAGCGGATTTATGGGAAGCCTTGGGGTATCTTGAGCGGCGAAAACATTTATCGTTATTTATTATTATGTTGTAGCGTACTTTATCATCTATTTTAGTAAGACATTGAATTAATTTGAATAAACGATGTCATTGGACTATTTACGTATTTTGAATAAATTAAGACTTTTATCATATCTGTGTGAATAAGTGTGATGATGCCTTGTAGTTATGGCTACGACGGTTGTCCCGCTTCAAGCCCTATATTTAGGTTTTGGGGCATGACAATTATAATGGTACCAGAGCATTGATCCACGTATTTTAAATAAATTAAACAGATAACTTAATAAATAAAGTTATTAAGCGGTGAGAGAGTGTGGGTTGGGAATTTCGTTGATTAATATATTTTGTTGCTTTATCGTTTGAAATGTTGTTTGTAGATTGTTGTGTACTTAATTAGCTTCCGCAAACTTTTAGGAGTAAAATGGTGAATACCAGAAACAACAACAACAACGACAGCGGGAACGATATGAATCCTGAGGTGACGACCAATGGTGCTAGAGGTTCTCAAGGCGCCAATGATTCCGCGATGATTCTCGCTAAGCTGGTGTCCGTAGTTAACGGACTTGTTCAACACTCGGTTCAAAATCCTGCGCCTACCCGAGCCGAACGTGCAACACCGGATTACCATCAATCATTCATGTTCACGCGACCGAATCAGTTCGATGGAACTGGGGGTGCTGATGCAGCTACCGTGTGGATCCAGGATGTGAAGAAGAAGTTGGCTGCAGTGTCTGCCCCGGAGGATCAGAAGGTTCGGTTGACCTCCCTGCTACTTTTGGGTCAGCCGAGTGATTGGTGGGATTTGAAGTCCAAGCGATGCATCGAGGAGCATGGGGAGCCGATTGCTTGGGATTTATTTGAACGAGCTTTTTATGACCGCTACTTTCCGAATAGTGTGAAGGATGAACGTCGCCGTCAGTTCGATGTTTTAGCTCAGGGATCTAGGAGTGTGGAGGATTATGCGCGGGAGTTCGAGCGTCTCTCCAAGTTTGCCGGAATAGTCACGACCGATGAGAAAGAGATGGTTCGGTTATTTGTGAAAGGACTGGACCCAGAAATCAGCCTTCTTATAGAGGAGCAAGGTTTGATTAGTGTCTCAGAAGCGGTTGACAAGGCTTTATCGGTTGAGGCAAAGTTACAGCGAGCAATATCCAAGAAGAGGGCGAGAATTGAGCAGTCGAAGGCAAACAAACCACGTCGATCGGGCCCTCCCCACGAACCAGAACGGAACAAGAATCGTGGGCAACCGCAACAACAGTTTAGGTATGCACCTCGACCGCTTTGCCTGACATGTAACAAGCGTCATGAAGGGGAGTTTTACCTGAAGGGGGTGAAGTGCTACTCTTGCCAGAAGTTTGGTCACCTCTCCAGACAGTGCCCGGAGAACAAAGATGCCGTGCCTGTTCCGCCGATCCTACCAACATTACCAGCTTCGGCCACTCCTGCCACTCAGGTTGCCTCTCGAAGTAACCCACAGAAGCGCAAGGGAACCATGTATGCCATGCCAGCAGCTGGAAAGGCGGAGGTGGCTAATGTTATCACAGGTATATATATCGTGCTTCATTTGAATTTTCATGTGCTTGTCTGTTTGGCTTGTTGTTTTGTGTGCATGCTTTTAATGTGTGTTCATTTTAGGCATGTTGTGTGTTTCTTCTGTACCTGCACTTGTTTTGTTCGATTCTGGTGCATCATTTTCATTTATCTCTGCATCTTTCATGCGGGAGAGTGGTTGGGTAGCAGAACCTAGTAAGGAAGTCTTCTCAGTCGAGACCCCAGCAGGCGGTTCGCTCATGACGGACAAAATCTGTAGGAACCAGATGGTGACGATTGAAGGTCATAACTTGCCTGTGGACCTCTTCGTGATCGACATGGGGGACTTCGATATTATCTTGGGAATAGACTGGTTAGCGAAGCACAAGGCGACAATTGTGTGTAAATCGAAGAAGGTGGTCTTTCGAAATCCGGGCGGTGAAGAATTTTGTTTTATGGGTCATAGGTTTGGATCGAGGATACCTCTCATATCGGTGTTGTGTTTGGAGGAGCTGTGTGAGGTATCTTATAGGGGTTACTTGGCTGCCATTCCGGTACTTCCACATGCGGAAGGAAAACTCGAGACGATACCCGTAGTTTGTGAGTTCCAGGATGTTTTCCCTGAAGACCTAACAGGTCTACCCCCGGAGCGCGAGATGGACTTTGCTATCGACTTAATACCGGGCACAGGACCGATCTCCCGGGCCCGGTATCGAATGGCCCCGTCAAAGTTACGCGAGTTGAAGGCTCAGCTTGAGGACCTTTTGGATAAAGGGTTTATCCGTCCGAGTGTGTCACCTTGGGGTGCTCCGGTTTTGTTTTGAAGAAGGATGGTTCGATGCGGTTGTGCATCGATTACCGCGAATTTAATAAAGCGACCGAGAAGAATAAGTACCCATTATCCCGGATAGATGACCTTTTTGACCAGCTGCAAGGAGCTCAAGTCTTCTCAAAAATTGACCTTCGCACGGGTTACCATTAACTTAGAATCAAACCAGATGATATTCCGAAGATGACTTTTCGTACGCGTTACGGTCATTATGAGTTCAGGGTTATGCCTTTCAGACTAACCAATGCTCCCTCGCTTTCATGGATTTAATGAACCGGATATTCAAGCCCTTTCTGGACAATTTCGTGGTGGTCTTTATTGATGATATCCTTATCTATTCGAAGAGTGAAGAGGAGCACAAAGAACATTTAAGGAAGGTGTTGGAAAAATTGCGCGAGAATAAAATATTTGCAAAGTTCAAGAAGTGTGAGTTTTGGTTGAAAAGTGTAGCGTTTTTGGGGCATATCATCTCCAAGAATGGATTATCTGTAGACCCACAAAAGATCTCGGCAGTAGTGGATTGGAAACCGCCAGTGAGCGTGACCGAGGTTCGTAGCTTCTTGGGTTTAGCTGGTTATTATCGGTGGTTTGTTGAAGGATTCTCAAAGTTGGCTGCGCCGATGACTCGGCTTATGAGGACGGATGTGAAGTTTGTGTGGAGCGATGAATGTCAGAATAGTTTTGACGAGCTTAAAAAGAGGTTGGTTTCTGCACCGGTGTTAGCAATGCCACAACCGAGAAAGGAATTCTCGATTTATAGCGATGCCTCCCGTCAGGGACTGGGGTGTGTGTTGATGCAAGATCAGAATGTGATAGCCTATGCTTCCAGATAACTAAAACCGTACGAGCAGAATTACCCTACCTACGATTTGGAGTTGGCAGCGGTAGTTTTCGCATTAAAGATTTGGAGACATTATTTATACGGTGAACGATGCAAGATGTACACAGATCACAAGAGGCTCAAATACATTTTCACCCAAAAGGAACTGAATTTAAGACAGCGGAGGTGGTTCGAGTTGATGAAGGATTACGAATTGGACATTAATTACCATCCTGGTAAGGCGAACGTGGTTGCGGATGCGAAGTTGTTAGTGGACTAATTAATTATATTATAGGGGTATTAATTTATTAGTAGTAATCGATAGAGTAAAAACAGAATATGTTCTGCTATACTTGCGGAATACCGTAAGAACCTACAATAATAAAACAAAAAATATAAAATCTCTTGTGTTACATTGGTGGAACGCATCGGAACAGGAAATGACAGGGGACAAGAGACCGGTGTGGCCTCGAACTGGGGAGCAGAGTTACACGTGTGTTGAAGAATCAGCTGACAGCGCATCATCATGCAGCAGAAATCCCCTGAGCTGAGAATCCCACTCCTCTCCTCTCTCTTTTGAGTTTTTTGTTCATTCTCATCTTTCTTTCCTCTCATTGCGAGTTCGTAGTTGTTCAGCTCAGAGTGTGAGCCCCCTTCGATCCTAAAGATACAATGGCGGGGCAGCTGCGTCTGCTCAGCGCCGCTGCCGGCGTACTATGGAGGAGTCTACGCTGGATGAGGTTTGTCATCGATTCCCCTCTTTTATTATTCCCGTACGATTTATGAGTAGAGCTCAATGCGGTTTTAGTGATCGAGTACGACGTTTATCTACAATCGATCTTTCTGTTTGTTGATTAGATCGAAGAGTTCTTGAATTAGTTGATTGATTGGTTAGAAGAAGTTTATCATTCTCGTGCAATAATTGATTGTGTTTAGTGGCTGATTAGATAGAAATGCATCATTTTCTTGCCATAATAGATTTTCTTGGTTTTATTTATTGCAGTTTTGAGCGGCCGGAGCGACTCGATCTCTCCTCTCTCATCCTTACCCTCTCTCCTCATCTCGTGAGTTTTAGTTTCAAATTTAACCATCTTTCTTTTATTCAGAGCAATTAATCAAAATCAATGCCTAATTTGGATCACTAATTGCTATTTTGTTGAATTTGTAGCAATTTTATACAGTTCTCACAAATGGACTCATGTCCGCAAGAGAGGTCACTCCTGTCCAGATTAGGGGTAAGCGAACAGATTTTTTTACTTATTTTAATTGTTTTTCCTGCCTGTAAAATGAAACAAAAATGCACACAAAACAATTCAAACGAAAACAAAACACGTCCAGATCAGGGGTAATGTTTTCTTTTTAATTATTTTTCCTATATTTTGTGAATTATTCGAGTTATTGGGAAATCAGCTTATATATTAATATTTCCTTATTTTCATTGCAGACGATATGCACCATCGTCTTGCCAGTGGGCAAAGGTTATATTATAAAATCACCCATTTTTCATTTTTCTTATAATATGCATAAAAAACACACACACCATAAGTGGCAAATTTGGGTAAATTGTCACTTATAAAACATTAATATGCTTAATAACAAAATTAAAAATGGCTTGATCAAATATTTAACATAATTACAAATTAAAATGTCAAGCCTATATTAAAAAGTTCAAAAAAGAAAAAAAACTGAAAAACTATTCTTTTCTTGTTTTTAATCGTTTTGGATTTTATTTATAGGCTGAGATTTATTTTGTATAGTCACGACCAGACTAGCGTACGTTTCTTTTCCTTTTTCCTTTATTTTTTTCATTTCTATTTAAATATATATATATATATATTTTATAATATATATATATATATATATATATATATATATATTATAATATATATATATAATATATATATTTCCGACCAGCTATGCAAGCAAAATCACAATCAAATTTCCAATAAAAAAAACTGAGAATCATGTAAAATAATAAATTCAACTATAAAATTGCATCATGGCTGGTACGGTACAGCAATATATAAGTGGCCTAATTATTACCTTTTTCAGTTTCTTTTCAATTTACAGATTATTTTACTATTTTTCTTTGTGACAGTATTCTAGATGGGATTTTGACCGGTCTATTTATGCAATACGGCCAAGCGAGAGCCGCTCAAATTCTTCTGCCTTGAGCTGTAAGATATCCTAATCCCTAATGTTTTTTCTTATCTCTATTTTTTGGCACAAAATGCTGTTGAAAAAGTATCCATCTTATTCTATAAAATGTTTTAATGCAGTGGCGCTTGAGCCTTGTATGGCGTTTATTGCAAGATGTTATATCAATTATTTGGAATCTCTGTTGGTTTCTCTTCTCAGGTCTGTTTTTAATTTTATTGCATATATTATTTCATCTTTTAGAATCAAAGTAATTAACAATAGTTTTGTAATATTTTGTTATTTTACAGGGCATGCAATGCCGCTGGCCTGGACAGTTCTGTTTTAGCTCTTCTGAGTCACGTGAGGCTGGGTGGCAGGTTTGTTATTTCTTATTATTTTTGTGTTTTATTTATGTTCGTTTGTTTGGCATTAAATTGCCGAATTGAGTTTTAAATTTGGATAAATTATCGCTTAAAAACATTCATATGCTTACTAACATAATTAAAAATGGTTTGATCTAATGTTTAACATAATTCTAAATTAAAATGTTGACTAATTTCATTAGTAGCCTATATTTTAAAATTTGCAAAAGAAACAATTAAAAATCTATTTTTTCCTTTTATTAATCATAATTTGGCGTTTATTTCTTATTTTTTGTAGGCTATATGTTAATTTTAGTGACAATCGCCCTAGCGTACGTTTATTTCCTTTTATCTTTTCTTTTCATATATCACTTTATGTACCGTACCAGCCAGTTTGGTTATAAAACTGAGACTGTGTAAAATAATAAATCCAATAATAAAATAGACACCTTGCAAAATAATGGATCATGGCTGGTACGGTACCGGATAGGACTAATAATTATTATTTATTTTATTTTATTTAATTTAATTTAGTGATAATTTGACTATTTTTCTTTTTACTATAGTATTCTAGATGGAGCTTCAACAGCTCTATATATGCAATCCGACCGAGCGAGACCCGCGTTGCATCTACAACACTCAGTGGTAAGAGACCCTAAACCCTAAATTATTTTCTTCTCTCTCTTTTTTAAACAAAATGCAGTTCAATTAATTTCAAAATATTTCTCTAAAGTCATAAAATATTTGTAATGCAGTGGCGCTTGAGACCCCTTTGGTATTTATAGCATGGTGCTTCAGGAAATACATTGAATCTCTTCTTAGTTCTCTGATCAGGCATAATGTTATTATATATTGTTTCATAAGAAAATACTTGTCTTTTTTTTCTAAATAAACACAAAATTAAGAAAAAAAAGTGCCAAACATATTTCAATACATGCTTTTCTTATGTCTTTTCTGAAACTAACACCAATTTTCTTCATACTTTATTATTTTACAGAGCGGTTAACATGGCTGGGCTGGACGCTTCTATGTTACAATTGATCCGCCATGTGAGCCTTGGAAGGAGGTTAAGTTTTGCTTTCTTTTAAATCATTTTATTATTTATTATGTTTTTTTTCTATTTTTTTTTTCTGTTTTTTAGCAAAAATCTCATTTTGATCTATTTTTTTCTAAACTTGATATAACTTGCTTTGAAGATTAACATTCTCTTATCCCGTCGAGCCAACCATCAGTGTAAGAAATGCTTCTTATTCTCATTTTTAAAACTATTACTATTACTATTACTATTACTTCATTTTTAATTTAGCTATTATTTCGTTATAGTATTCCTTGTGGTCCTTCAGAAGGTCTCTTAGGGCTAGGAATCCGAGCAGGGCCCGCAATTATTCTTCAGCTCTTACTGGTAAGGTCCCTTTCCCCCACTATTTCGATATATATAAACATATGAACAGTCATTAATTTTTCCTTTTTTGTCATAAACCCTGAGAATTTACATTTTCATCCTTATATATATTTTTACAAACCCCTTTTATTAAACATTTACATTTCGTTTTGCAAAATAAATTTCGTATTGAAATATTTGTTTGTACACCAGCAGTTGGCCTACAGTCTCCAGCCGAGTTTCTCGCGATCATTGCCAGAAGATACATAGAATCAATCTTTGCAATGCTGAGGTTAGTTAGTTAGTTAGTTTTTATGCTCAATTAACCCCTTAATTGTCCAATTAAATAACATTAACTAAGTTTCATCTGAGGAGTCAAATTAAGCTACAACTTGACTTATTTCCATTCTAAATTAATTTAAAAGTAATTACATTTATATCTTATCTCAATTGAATTGAATTAACATAAAAAGGCTTGCGTGTAATGTTTGAAATTGAACAATTCTGTGTCATTCATTTCTCATACTAAGTATAAACCCCCATTTTTTATTATTTAATTATTTATTTTTTTATTATTTTCTGTCTTGCATAGGGTCGCAGCGATAGCTCAACTCGAGACGGCTGCTTCAATCAGGGTTAGAAAAGAAGCTTCTTCTCTCTCTTTTTTATATTAATATTCTGCTGCATATTTATATGAATAAAATAGATAACATTAAACACATAATCCAAGTACCGGCTTTTGATTCTCTTGTGTAACAATGCCAGCCTGCACGGTCCACGCCTGTCCAACCAGTGAGCGAACCCGGCCTTCAAAACGATGCTGAGCTGGCTCGTGCAGTGCAATGGAGAGCTCCAGTTCTCGTCATCCCTCTGGAATTGGCTCGCAGGTTTGCTAGTTTTTTTTCCTTTTATTTTTAATTAAACATTTTCTAGGTTAGATTTTTATAAAATAAATTCAGCTTTTCAATGGCCTGATGTTGTATATGATGTTTTTTTTTTGTAGGCTTCTATTGGTTTCTCGCGACGCAACTACTATTAGCGTATGTTTATCTTCCTTTCTTTTCCTCTTTTTTCTTATTTATTTCCCTCTGCATTTAAAATGTGCAGAAACCATGTATTTATATGACATGACTCGTACAGTAACATGTTAGTTTTACTATTTCTTATTATTTTTTTAAATTATTTTTGGGTACAGTACTCACGGTGGGCGTTCAACGTGTCAATAAGGGCGAGATCTGTGAGCCAAGCCCCCTCTTCTTCAGCTCTAAGCGGTAAAAATTATGAACCGTCATTTTTCATAAAAAATCCCGATAAATTACATTTTCAAACTTTACTTTTTTTCTGCAAATATCTCCCTAACTTGTTAGAATACTTGTACAACAGCGCTTCTGCAATCCCCTATGGAATTTGTGGCCAGAATTGCGAGAAACCAGATCGAATTCATCATGTTGTTTATGGGGTAAGTTTAGGGTTTTGGGTCGTTTGTAAATCAATTTTTTTTTCTTTTTTTAGAATTACATATTTGTCCTTAAATTAACACCGAAATTTTATGTTTTTTTTACAGGGCCGTTGCTGCAGCCAGGGTGAATAACAGCGCCTCAAATTTCCATGGAGCTGCTATCCAAGGAGATAGGTTTGTATTTTCTCCTTTTCTGATTTGTTTGAGTTTACAGTTCATTTTCTTTGATGAATTAAATTTCCAAACACCCCAATTTTTATTTATATTCATTTATTTGTTTTATTTAACAGGGATGGGGCAATTCTGGAGGTGCAGGTCGCGCACCAGGTCCAGACGGAGGAGGTGCAGGTGGTTAATGGACCACGGTCCATGGTGCAACAGGTCCATCCAGATGTCGGGATGGGCCCCACCAGCTTTGAGCAGCCCGACGATTCACTGGACTTTGTCCAGATGTTTCTAAGGTCAGTTTAGTTCATATTTTATAATTCTGTTTTAATGTGTGCAGTTTATCTCAGTTTAGTTTAGAACTCTTAATTGTTTAATTAAGTATCCACTAAGGCTTGCTCTCAACTTGACAGGGCTGCTGCTGCTCTGACTGTAACGAACAGCGAGACTGTTGAGCAAGAAAGGGGAACGGGCCCCACCATCGGCCTTCAAACAGATGTTACGACGATGGGCCCTACAAGCTTCGCGCCGCACCACCTCCTGGACCCCGCTATGAGGGCAACCAGACTGAGGTCAGTTTATTATTTTATTCTTTTGTTTATAATAAAGCTTTCTTTTCTATTATATTAGATGCACAGAGTTTGTTTTGCCTAATGTTATAGATAATGTACTAATTTTTCTTTCTTAAATTACCATGAAAAATGTTATAATCTACTACTTTGTTAAAGCTTTTTCTTTTGTATTGTTTAACATTACAGGGCAGCTAGGGCAGCTAGAGTTGTGGATGAGAGCTCGGCGAGAGAGCAGCCATCATCCAGGGGGGGCTACGTGGCCACATTCGGCCAGACTCCTTCGCAGGAAAGACAGCTCCTCCTGCCATCATCATCATCCAGCCTCATCCAGCCCGCAGAGCCTCTATCCAGCCTCATCCGCAGCCAGAACTTGATCAGGCCCTCTTCCGAGTCCGAACCCCTGGCCGTTCCCCAGACAAGAGAGGAGGCTTATCATCAGGAGGCCGTGCGCCATCAGCCGGTCATGAATGCCGTCTTAATTAGTCCGTCCGAACCGAGCAGCAGGGCAGTTGACGGTAGGAGCGGGGGCTACTTTGGCGCATGCCGTTCTCCTTCTCAGGAGAGAAAGCCTCTCCTCCAACCGTCTCTTCAACCTCTCCTCCAACCGGCATCATCATCATCAGCAGCAGCATCATCATCAGCAGCAGCAGCAGCATTCGTCGTTCCCTCGGCAAGAGATGAGGAAGCTGCTTGTGCAAGATATAAGAGAAAGGGAAAAGAGTTGTTGATCGACTCTGATATTTCACAGACACGCCGTGCCGAAGAGAGGGAACTCCAGAAGTGGGCCCCAGATGCAGGCGATGAACTCGACAACTGTCTTGAATGGCTCGAGCAGCCTCTCAACGGCCGCAAATGGGATCAGTTTGCGACCAACAAGGCCTTATTTGGTGTGCAGAGCACTTACAATGAGGATTTTTATACGACCAAATTGGTCAAGGGCCCCCGCACGAGGGAACTGGAAATTAAGGCGGCGAGAATTGCCAAAGAAATTCAGGGGGAAGACACTGCGGATCTCCATTTGGCTGAGGTCAGCATTACAAAACCCATATATCTCAATTATTTTAATAATTTTTCTGTTTCTTTTTATGATTTAGTTTTTTTCTTTGTTTTTTAGGAGAGAGGGATAGTATTTAACTCCGAGATGGACGAGGAGATGATGTACTCAGCGGTGACGAGACCTGATAGCTGGCGGCCGAGTAATTTTACGCAGCAGGCCGTGCGCCATCAGCCAGTCATGCTTGGTGCTCCGCAAGGCCGCCAAGGAGCAAGTAACTATAGGCCTGGAGTGATCCACCCATCTAGGTAACATAACTAACAACAGATTCCCTCGCGTCTCTTCTCTATAAAGTATATTCTTCGTTGTTTCATTATTAGCTTTAATTTTAAGACTTAAATTGGTAAAAATGAACTTGTACAGGGAGGCAGCCATGATGAGCGCTGCCATGAGCGGCATGGAGCAGGCCCCGCACTCTTCTCAGAATGCAGCCTCGTCCAGCTCAGCAGCAGCTCTTTCTGCCTCGTCCAGCGCACCTCGAGCGCCAGGTAAACCCTCAAAGTTGGACTTCGTATGTTAGATCTTAATATTGCCATGTGTTTTTACAAGATTAATAAAAATAATGGGTGAATGATGTTTAATGCAGGAGTCGACAATAAAGACTACAAACTTTTTATCGGCGGTTTGTCATATGGTACGACGGCTCAAGATCTCCGAATGATTTTCGGGCGATTCGGAGCAGTTTATAAGGCATCGGTAAGTTACTTATTCATCTCTATTCTTTGCTATAAATGTTTAGGTGCTTTCAAATATTAATTTGGTTTTCATTATGTGAGTAAATGCAGGTCCCGAGACGGAGTGCTAAACAGTCTAAGGGCTACGGTTTCATCTGCTTCGAATCAAGCGAAGACGGGGAGCGTGCTAGATTGGCCCTGCATAACTCTGAGCTCCATGGGAGGAAAATACGCGTTACTATGAAACGAGATGCTATTCATTAGAGCCGTACTTGGTTTTATTATTATTATTATCATCATATTTTCGTATTAAAATTATTATTTTCTTAAAAACTATTATTATTATTATTATTATTATTGAAAACCTTGAGGGAAAAACAAATAAATGAATGCTTTGTTAATAGTTTGTGATGTTTTGGTAGATATTTGGTTTAAATCTGTGTACTCAATCTTTTGAGGACTAATTGTTAGTATTTGGTTTGTGGGTTTGTGTGAAAATTTGGTAGATGCAATGTGATTTGCTAATTTGGTTAAGTTATTAATTTATTATTATCATTTTATTTTGTTCCTGTGTGACCTGATTTGATGGTATTTGGTGAAGTTTAGTTTGGTGAAGTTTAGATTATCTGAGGTAATTTCTGCATAAACGATTGAAATTTAGTAGCATACTGACTGACTAGTTACTTAATCTGTAATTGTATAAGCTAATTATGACCCAAAATCGGTACATAATTATGATTAAAAAATACAAACTGTTAGTTGTATGAAGGCACAATTTTCACTTGTAAATGATATACCAGATGACATAATAATTAAATTAATTAATTAAAAAATAAATAGTTATATACGTTTCAAAAAGTAATAAAAGAAACTCAAAAAATAATGCGCCTCCAATTGGGCCCAGCCATCAAAATGGGACTTACATCACTGGCGCATAATTCAATGCATAATGGCTTTATAAATTTGCCTCTGCCGACGAAAATTTTAAATAAGAAATATTTGTTATAAAATAAAGAACAAAAGAACAGAGAATTGGAAGAAAATAATTTCATTGAATTGTGTATTCAGGAATATAATAGTCACTGTCCCATTTATATAGTAGAGGGTGAGTGCTGGTCAAGAAATTTCTTGCCTGATTCAGGATTACAATAAAGAAAATAAGTTGACCTAGAAATTAATAGAAAATATACTAATTAATACCCTGTAATAACTCATTCCATCTTTACAAGAATCTCCCAATTTATTGTTGCTTAAGGGCTAAGTAACGGACATCCATATCAATTATATTCATAACACTCCCCCTTGGATGTCCGTATTTCATACGCATTAGAAGCTGCCTCATTATAAACCTTACAAGAAAAACCTAGTAGGACAAAACCTTGGCGAAGAGAAAAAGAGTGCATCGCGTATTATCATTATTTCTCATTATTTCATATATTAAATATGCCTCGTAAAAACCTTACTAGGTAAAACCCTATGGGCAAAAATCCTAGCGAAGGAAAAAGAGTACATCATTGTTCTATATATTATGCACAAAAACTGTCTCGTTAAAAACCTTGCTAGGAAAACCCATTGGGACAAAAATCATAGACAAGGGAAAAAGAATGCAGCTAGTGGGTATTATTTTTCCCCCTCATATATGCAACTATATGTGAGATGACAAAGTTCAATCTCTGTAATATATGCTTAAGAAAAGATCTGCTGAATCATTATTTGAGGAGTTTCGTTAAATATTCATTTCACAATCATCATGCTCATGCATGCATGAAAATAGCTCACCATCCTTTATTTCAATTGTTAATACATCAAACAAGTTATCTTGATGATCTTAATGGATGCGATTTCTCCATATTATATCATTATAATAGATGGATTATGAAACAATGACTCCTTCAGGGAAATATTCAATTTATAATTCAAGATAATACTTTATGCCTTAAATAATTTAATCTTATATTCATTTGAATAATATGGTAGCTTTTGGAGCTTTTCGAGAGTACCATAAGATTTTAAATCATCAATATATATATATATCAACATTCAAAAGGTAAATATATATTTTCCTAAACGTAATTTTGATCAATTACATAACATTCATTCAACAAACATATGTTATAGCAATTTTATCACATATCTCAATATTGCATTAATTGGTACAAAGATCTTTGTAATTTAATGGATTAAATCTCTCGAGAGTTTGAAATGTTTCATGCATTCTAAATCCTTAAGGGATTTTTATTAATATATTGTAATCAAATGAGATATGAATAATTTGCTACTACGTTAATAAGTCCATCAGGGACGACAAAATTAGAAATATAATTGCAAAATTAGAAATATATATTTCTTTCACGAACATTTCTCAAAATGTAGAAATATTTTAGAATGTAATTATTGTCCACTACAATGAGGCACACATATTTATAACTCTTATTGTGCCTATACATACTTTGATTCATATTAGTAGTATCAAAAGAAAGAAAAATAATGATAATGATAATAACAATAATAATAAGAATATAAAATAGAATAAAAAGAAAATTTTCTTACTCGGTTCTTTCTCTACCTCGTTCTTGTTAATGTGCTTTAAATCCAGCAGATGATATCATTATCGGTTATCAACTTTTTCATTATCGTGATAAACAAGTCGACATTATTATTTTTTTTTTGTCTTTAAGACGGCTTAATAAACCTCCATAAGATTCTAGGGCGTACATAGAGAGATACCAAATGTTCTTTACTACCACATAAATTTTTAGACCATTTTGTGCGTTCTTTCCGCTTTCTTGTGCGTTTTCTTAATATAATCATCACAGTCACAAGTATAATTTTGACCTTGACCTCTTACACATCAGCATCCACATTCATAATCACGACTTGTATATGTGGTATTCATTTCTGGGAATGATGCGGAACCAATTGTACGGAATTCATGATTCATTTTAATGAAAATTCATTATTTTGCTTATATACAAGAAACAGTAATTTACAATTTTAAAATAGTATCTACTATGTACATACAACAAAATAGTAACTCTTCTGGAGTCTTAAATTACATTTATAACACATGATATTGTATTAATACTTGTCTTTCAATTTCTAATTATTATTTTAGTTGTTCAATGTCTGCTGGACATATGTCAGACATTTTGGATTCCACAAATAAATAAAATAAATTGAATAAATATATGGTCAAGGAAATCCGCCTAAAAGTCTTATGTAATATTTAAGAGCTTACTGAAATAGTTTTCAATTATAAACATAATTAACCATATATTTTTTTTTCTCTTTTAAAGAGACTTCATAGAATTCGACAAAAAATTTTGGTGTACTATGTGTACTTAACCAATGCTCGTTTATACAACATCAAAAATACATATTTTGGAATCAGTTACAAATGATATCTTGTTGTATCTTCTCATTGTCTTATGTGATTTTCTTGAAATGACTTTTGGCATTGGTCTCATTTATGTCATTGTTTTGCAATATTAACTTCTGGGAATTGAACGCAATTATTTAGACAAGTTTCATAATTTCTTCTTTTACAACTCATTAGTTTGCTTATTCACAATAAGATATGATATTGGTTTTCAATATATCTTACAACTCTCTTCATCTTGTTGCTGCTTCAAGAGCAAGATAAAAGGTAAGGAGTATCATTATTTAATATATATTCTTCATCTTTTCTCAAATTATTATTTGAGAGTTGATCTTCGAGATTTAGACAATATTTCTGATTTATATTCTTGCAACTACTGGTGCTATATTTTGCAACTTATGGTGCATAAAATAAATTTTGCAGCTTGTGTGCAAAGCAAAAAAAAATTATTACAACTACAAGTGCATAAATAAAAATAAATTTACATAAAAATAAATGTGCAGAAAATAAATGTACATAAAAGTAAATGTGCATAAAAGTAAATGTGCATAAAATAAATATACATAGAATAAAGATAAATATACTTGCAACTTCTAGTGCATAAATATACATACAGCTTCTGGTGCATAAATAAAAATACACATGCAACTTCTGGTTACGTAAATAAAATTATACAAGCAACTTCTGGTGCGTAAATAAAAATAAACACGCAATCTCTTGTTGCAAAATAAAAATAATTAACCAAGCAACTTCTGGTGTGTTGATCTATAAATAGAATCTGTAACTTCTGGTGCAGAGATATGTTATTTAAAAGAAGCTCGTAAAATAACGAATTTCAAGAAAAGAAAAAAAAATCGAATAAAAGAAATCCAAAATAAATAATATAATGAAATATTAATAATTTGAAATTGTACCTTCTGAAGTAGAGTTTCAATTATGTTATTTAGAACTTCAAATGCTCATTATAGAGTCGTGCTGATAACGTGTTATAAAATAAAGAACAAAAGAACAATAAAAGAGAGAATTAGAAGGAGAGAATTTCATTCAATTGTGTATTCAGGAATACAATAGTCACTGCCCCCTTTATATAGTAGAGGGTGAGTGCTGGCCAAGAAATCTCTTGCCTGATTCAGGATTACAATAAATGAAATAATTTGAACTAGAAATTAATAAAAAATATACTAATTAATACCCTGTAATAACTCATTCTATCTTTACAAGAATCTCCCAATTTTTTGTTGATTAAGGGCTAAGTAACGGACATCCATATCAATTATATTCATAACAATATTATATTTATATACAAACACAGACTATATCAAACTATGCATATTATATACAAAAGATATTTGCTATTTTACAAAAATATATGATTATATTTTTAAAAAGATATATGACCAAAAAGTTATATTATATCAGGCATTTTATTTTAAGAAGGTATAACATTTTTGAACCTACAATATTAGTTTTTCTAGCATTTTACTATGTCATAAAATAAAAAAGCTGGTGCCTCTAATTGAGCCCGGCCATCAAAATGGGTCCTGCTTATTATATCATAATCACTCACTATAGCTTATAACTGGAAGCAAATCTCGATTCGATTCATTTCTTTCCGTTCCAAGAGCCCTTGCGCAAAGAGAGAAGCACAATCTGAATCGAGCGATAAAGCAAGTAAGAGCTGAATCAGGCAGGCGTGTGCGTGTCTTCCTCCTTCCTTATACAAACAGCAAATACTCACTCGATTACTGGTTTCAATGAGCCCTCTGTTTCAAACACGAAAACCAAAACCTCAAGTTGCATGTGAATGTCATGATGTATTCAGATAGAAGGGAACGTAATTTCTGTGTCTACGGATGTGGCGTTCGTGATAATTCGGAGGACGGACAATGAAATGCTCAGGAATTATTTACTGGCTCAACTGGACCCAGATGATTTGGCAAATCTGCTTGAATGTTGTGCAAGAGAGGAGAGAAGGATGGAGTTCTCATACTCCTCCGATGAAGAGTTAGGGTTAGGATTAGGATGGAATGAGTTGTGTGTAGGGTTAGGGTTAGAATTAGGGTTATGAGGTGTCAGACTAATTATTACGGTTGCATCATGTGTTTAACGATTATGAATTGTACTCAGGGACGGAGCTTGAAGGTATTATTTGGAAGGGTCAAAAAGAATTTTCTTTATTGATTAACACTTAGCAAAAATTTTGGGAGGGTCAAATATATAGAAATACATATATTTAAAAAAATTATTCAGTAAAACACTACTAATATATACTACGCTTTCAAAATCTTGAAAGGGCCATGGTCCCTCCCAGTCCCTATTAAGTTCTGTCCCTGGTTGTATTTGATTGTCAATTAATGAATTAATCTATTTAGTGAATGTTCTAGTTTGAGTTCTATAATGACTTTGTGATTTCTTTTAGTATTATTATTTGAATCTTATTGGTACAAATATCTGTTAAGCTCGTACCAAAAAAATTCTCTCAAATAACACGATACCGATAAGATTCAAATAGATTTAACTGTGTATCAAATGGTTTCTCTTAAATGGTACCAGCACGTATATTGATTTTTGTGCAATTTTTAATATAGTTCCGTAATATGTAATATGGTTAATTTAAATAAAAATAATTATTGAAAAATAAGAAATTAAAGGTTAGTACTTAGTAAGGCACATTAAACATCACTGTGATAGCATTTTATATAATGTCATTGATGATCATTAATCATTTTCCAAAAAAAAATAAAAAAAAATAAAACAAGGCTTGAATTATTTATTTCAGTTACCACGACAATGCATAATTTCACTACAAAATATCCCATGTCTAGTCTATAATGAACCAGTAGGTAATAAAAGATCTCAAATCCATCCTACTTATAAATCATCTAATATGATCCTAATATCATCATTATACAACTGAACATAATTACAATAACACTAAACCCAAAAAAATAAAACAACAAATCCATTTATTCAATTCTTCACTTTAAACTATATTCTCATCGTTGAATCTCCCACAAAACCTAAATTATTCTCCTCAAACGAAACTATATCTTGTTGCGCCTGTTGTCGCATCCGAGATGATTTGATCGTCCAAAACCAAATAAAAGCGACAAATCAATTCTTAGTTTCTTTTCTGTTCTTTGCAATGCTTGCATTATTCTTTGAATGAATTCAGGTCGCGAGATGGAGTGCTAAACGGTCGAAAGGCTACGGATTTATTTCATTCCGGTCGAGCGAAGATGGGGAGTGCGCTAGGTTGGCTCTGCACAAGTCCGAACTCCATGGACGCACAATATAAGTAAAAATCACACAAAATTCGGATTATTGATTATTATGATTAATATCATAATTATTATTTTATTATAAGCTATTATTAGTAGTAGTAGTATTATTATCATTTTTATTCAAAACCTTTGAGGGAAAAAAACGAAGAAATGAGTGCTTGGTTTATGTCTGGTGAGTTTCTGTGATATTTTGGTAGATACAATTTGATTTGCTAATTTGGCTAACGTATTAATTTGTTATTATCATTATTATTGAGTTAGGTGCATTTTTTAGAGTATTGTACTGGCTTGGTTAATGGCTGTTGACTTGTTTGTATGAAATTTTCGTAGATACAATCTGGTTTGCTAATTTGGTTATTTATTAATATATTATTATCATTATTATTGAGTTCATTGTACTGGCTTGGTTAGTGTCTTGTGACGTGTGAGCTTCGATGTGCATTGATAACTTAGACTTCTTTTCTACAAATAAATTTGTGTAGCATGAGTGTCAACATATTGAGATGCAGAATTTTCAGGGACTTCATATTTGATTTTTCCATTATTATATTTTCAGGAATAAAATTTCTTTTTGTCCAAAATAATTTTTCAGATGATATTCAACACTACTTAAGTTTACACGTGTATCTTCAAACTGTAGTAGTATACTTTCTTTGTGTAAGGTTATGTGCAGTGTTTGAATATAATCTGTATACTATAAAATCTGTGTATAAAAGTTAATAAGCATACCCTATAACTATAAATCTATAATACATCAACTATCCACGCAAGAGGCTCAAACTTGGATCAAGCTAGCCTAGAGGAATCGTGCGCCAATGGAAACGCCATTTTAGGCTAGGATAATGGGCCTCTGAGCCGAGCTTTTATGTAGTTCCTTTCTTTTAGTTTTCTTCATGATAATGTATTTGTAACTATAAACCTCTTTTTATTTTATTTATATGAAAATACCCAGTAGGCAATCCCCTACCGGGACTCTAAACAAATCTATAATACATAATGTTTAAGATGCAAATAGAATGTGCAACTGTTGTCTGTCACACTCAACAACAGCTATCATGTTCTATGGATGCCAATTCGAGTGAATCTATTATAGTGTGTGGATCCCAAAAAATGTAAAGTGTGTGAAACTAATAGTACTAGTACATGAAGCACAAACTTCATGTGTTCAAATGATTGTTAGGAATTAAGTATAAACTTCATGTATTTGAAATGACTATTAGTTCATCTATAAATAACATGTTTCCCCTTGTTCAAAATAAATTTTATGTACAAGTGTCTCTGAATTTCAAAGAGAACCAAGATCCTCTGTTTTCGATCCTCTCTACGCAAAAACAATTCCTTCTTCACTCATACGGGTGCCTTCTTCTTTATTACCCTTTCTCCAATCAGATTTTTTTTCCTGGTCTTCTCGTTTGGAACTAAACACACTAGATACGTACTTATTCTCGTGCATGCATGTCTTAATCATATAGAAAAAGAAGCAGCGTCGAACGAAGTCAAGCAAGGATGAAAAAGCAGAAGTCACATCAGAAAATGGTGTCTAGAAAGAAAGTCCTTATCTCACTTGTGTTCTCAGCTCGCTGACTACTAATAGTCGAGACCACTTACATTTTAGGCTTTTATATTCGTAATGAGGTATTGGAGGAAATCAACTACAAGTAAGATCATAAAACTTAAATTTTCAATATATGCTTTCAAATTTGAAACCAGAAAATAAACCCTGCATATACTGTAGTAAAATAGTATATTTTATTATAGCTTATTAATGAAAATAATATATTTTTATAATACAACAGTGAATGTTTAATTATTGTTTAATTTATTTATACTTTTTTTATAGGTCGAAGAGACGGTACCGCGGGAAGTACGAGTAGAGCGGTACAGTGCTGAACGGGACCCACGGAGAGGCCGTACCGCTGATAGTAAGAGGGTCCAGACTGCCGGCGGGCAGCCTTACAATCCAATTGATAATAATAATAATAATAATGAAAGGAAAAAGATTTAATGATTGACTCCGTTACAATCCAACGAGAGAGAGCTCGAGAGGTTGGCCCCAGATGATGACCTTGCCTGTCTTGAGTCCCTCGAGCAGCCTCGTAGCGGCCGCAAATCGACCAGGTCTTTCTAATTACTAAATCTAATTTATCTTCATTAATCAATTAATTAATTAATCAATTAACTCTGACAATAATAATAGATGGGGCCGGTTTGAGACGAATGAGGCACTATTTGGCCTGAAAAGCACGTTTGATGAGGAAATCTACATGACGAAATTGGTCAAGGGGCCCCACCCGAGGAAACTGGAACTTCATGCCGAGAGTATAGCCAGAGAGATCCAAGGCGAAGACACTCACTATCTGCACTTGGCTGAGGTTAGCATGATGACCCATTTATTTCTCTATTATTTTAATTATTTTTCTGTTTCTTTTTTTTTTAGTTATTTTTCTGAATTTTTTTTAGGAGAGAGGGAAGGAGATTTTGAATAACATTGAGATTGATGATGAGCAGACGTACTCCGCAGTGACAAGACGTACTGATAGCTGGCGCCGGCCAACCTAATAACTCTATAATGAGGATATTTATTATTCTTTTATTATTATTTTTATTATCAACTTATGGTCAAAACCTATAACGTTTGGTGATTTTGTACACAACTTTTTTTTGAGTATTTTGCACGTGGATACAATTACCATCAGATCCTCAAAGATTTCTTATTATGTGGTTATTTATTAATCTTGCATGTTTGAAAAATGAGATTCTTTCTGAAATTGAATGTTGGAATTTTATAAGTTGGCTAACAAAATGAAGTAGAAACAACTTTAAAATACTTATGTTCACTTGACCCTCTTCTATCCAGTTCATAATGATGTGGATGTTTTATATTGACGTGGCATGTTAACTTGTTATACATGTGGCATATTAATATAATAGTATACTCTCTTTGTGTAAGATTACACAATGTGACAAAAAAAACTATAATTTGTATACTATAAAATTCTGTGTATAGAAGTTAATAGATTATGTTTTAGGATGCAAATAGAAAGCGCAACTGTTCTGAGAATTTGAAGAGAAATATCCAACTTGTGTTAGAAGACCAATATTGCAATATGTCAGGCTAATTTGCTTCAACACAGCCAAACCACATATAGTAGAGTAACAAGATTCTAATAACCTAAAAATTGTGGGTTCAATATTTAACAAAGTCATCTCTTTCAATATAGATGAGAGATATATGAGCCCTCTAATTCTTCTGATTTTATTTATTTTGTGTTCCTTAATTTTTACACAAAAATTTGAGAGTAAATTCTTATCATATATACTATTTTTGTTTCAATCTATTATTTTTTAAACGAGGCATGCTATACTAGGTCACAAATATAGTATATAACCAAGAGTTAATGCATGTATTTTGATACAGACGTCTGGATATCTACTTGCGTAATTTTGGGCAAACAATGAGACTGTAAGAGAGGTGCTTGGTGTTCATACGGTACAATTTATCTAGTTAAACTATAAATAACAGTATTGCACAACAGAAGCTGATGATCATATATTCAGTTCAATTTCAATATATGAATTCAACTCCATTTAATAAATGCAAATAAATTTTAGAATAATGGTACAATTATTATTGCTTAATGTAATTTTATTAGGAAGTTATTATACTAATATGGAAACTATAATATATTATGTCACACTTAATGTGATACTGAAAAAATGAACACAAAACGCACACAAAGAGTTGTATTTGTGAGAAAAATGACCATATAACATCATGATTCATGTTGTTTATATTTCTAAAAATCTAACTAAAATAAAAAATTAATTAATGCAACAAATAAGAAAAATATTAAAATGCAACAGGTTTGGTGTAACCATATGATCGATCAAGTCGCAACTGCCGTAAAGACAAATTAACATCTTATATAGTCAATAACTAAGATTCTACGTCTTGAGAAAACAAAAACAAAAAATGCATAATATTATATTTTAGATAATTTAGCTTAATTCATTTTGTGTGTTCACACTAAAAACGCGTGATGTAGTGGCAACGGTTTGCTTACTTTATCATTTGATTTGAACGCGGTTCACTTAAACCACATGTTATAAAACATACTGGTGTGTATAAACACCAGTTTTATTCAGAAACCTATTTCTCATGTTGAGTTTAAAAGCCGGTTCATGTTTGTAAACTTATCTTATGCAGTGCATCTGGGTCCCAGTGACGTGGCAAATAATGAGTGGTTAAGTGTTAACA
This sequence comes from Juncus effusus, assembly GCA_027726005.1. Classification (NCBI taxonomy): domain Eukaryota; kingdom Viridiplantae; phylum Streptophyta; class Magnoliopsida; order Poales; family Juncaceae; genus Juncus; species Juncus effusus. Next base: position 8,824,046 of record CM050904.1, on the reverse strand, counting down.
AGATGGTCAAAATTATTTTAGTATTATTTGGACTGCCATATGTCATGCGCCGAATGGCTATGTGTAAGCACACACAATCTAACTAATGCAACAAATAAGAAAAGTATTAAAATGTGTCAGGTTTGGTGTAATTATATGATCAAATCACAACTGCCCTAAAGACAAAGTCGTTATCTAAGATTCTATACCTTGAGAAAACAAAAAAAAATGCATAATATTATATTTTAGATAATTTAGCTTAATTCATTTTGTGTGTTCACACTAAAAACGCGTGATGAAGTGGCAATTTGATGTTATAAAACATATTGCTCTATAAACACTGGTTTTATTCAGAAACCTATTTCTCATGTTGAGCTTAAAAGCCGGTTTATATTTTAAATTTATCTTATGCAGTGCATCTGAATTTCAGTGACGTGACAAACAATGAATGACAAAGTGTTAACAAGATGCTCGAAATTGTTTTAGAAATTATTTGGACTGCCATGTGTCAAGCACACGCACATATCAACTCCCCCTTTTAAGATATAAATAAAAAACTTCATCCACCCTCATTAGCTGACATAGCAATATATAAAAAATACATTACAATTTTTTTATACTTTGTTATAGACTATTAGTTGTAGTTACTATTAACATAATAAGATGATAAAAATAGCATGAAGTTCAACCATGCACCAATATTCATTTACACGAAGCAAATTATAATACAAGTATTTCAAATGGGTCAGATCATTATTATAAAATGACCCGCTACATAAGAAAGCTTTCTAGTCATACAACAAATATCTCAATAGTGCTTATTTCGACCCAATCCCATTAATGTTTTGCATGGACTAAATTCATGTGAACAAAACTTTTAAAGAATAATGGTTTATGTGAACCCGATTTATGTGTATAAAATGTAAAATTGTATTCACATTGTTCATCTTCAATGTTTTTGGTTCCAAGTCCAACCAGACGTGTTGGTCTTTTATTTGATTTTCAATTGGGGCCCAGCCACTTGTCAATAGCTCATTGGCTATGTGTCAAAAAGTGCAAATCATTCCACCTTTTAATAGTAATATATATATATATATATATATATATATATATATATATATATATATATATATAGAAAATACAATAACAATATAAATGAACAAAACAACCCCATAAAAAACATAGCAGCCTTCAAGGTCTCTCTCCATTGAGACAAACCAAACCGGCAAGATAATGCATGTACACGCAACTTATTTCCAAATACCACAATTACCCCCATACTAAAACACATCATACACACACCAATTTCTTTTTCTTTTCCCCCTTTTTTAAACAAAATCTAATAACAAAATAAACCCCCTAAAAATACACAAATAAATAAATCTAGCAGCCTTCAAGGTCTCGCCATTTGAGATAGACCAAACCGGCATGATAATGAGTGTACGCACCAGCCACAACTAAAATGTGAAAAAGCTGGTGACTGTGGCCCGCTATGTCGAATTTACCGGGCATCCATCTTTCGGGAATTCTTGTTGCGTAGACTAACGCGCCAAGTCCGTATAAAAGTCCCATCAGAATCTCATATCTGCATTGATTGATGGTTGTAATCAATTAAGTTGAGAAATTAAATATTTGAGATATGAGTACAAGGTAGGTTGTGATTTTTCGGAATTTCAAAAATTATATATACATCAAATATATTCATACCCATTGGTGCTTGAAAATGGCAAGTTTCAGAAGTTTAGAGTTTCAGAAATCTAAATTCGATAATTAATAGATTTTCAGAATAATTCCAATATTTCATAAAACTAAAATATTCAATCAACTCTATAGAGGTTTTCTGAAAAATTCAAAAAGTGAGGTAGGTAGTTTCTTAAAATATTCAGAAAAATCGCGGGATTTATCAAAAATCCCAAAAAAAAATTCCCAAAAAAATTTAACTATAATTAAAGTCAAATTATAGTTAAACTTCAATCCACGGTCAGATATAGCGTGCAGAAGAAGGGATGGCAAAGGAAGGAGTAGTAGACCGGCGGTTAGAAATTTAACTATAATTTCTTTTGGTCCCGGTTTTGCATAAGCTTGTGTTGTTTTGGCACCGCCCTGAGGCTTTGCACACTACTATGTATATTTTTTATTTTTTATTTTTTTTATTTAAGGTCTAAAAAAAAATAAGAAGCACTTACCCAGTAGTGTGCAAAGCTTCCGGCCGGTCCCAAAAGATGACGAGTTTATGCAGAACAGGGACGACACCAGACACCCCCATTCCAAAGAAAAGTCCGGCCCTTACCACTCTAAATTCCGGGCTCTGAAACACCGGCAAGAGCGAGAACCCTACCGTCGCCACTCCAAGAACAGTAATTATTGATAAATATAAGGTGAGGAAAAATGGGTGGCAGAGGAAGGAGTAGTAGACGGGAGGGTAGAAGGAGGAGGCGATGAGGGCGGAGATGCCGGCGTAGTCGATGCGGAGCATGATGTACGAGACGCGTTTGGAGTGGCACGAGAGCAGGTGGCACGTGCTACTCGCCAGCAGACAGAACATCGCTCCTGGATAGAAAAGACGGAAATATTAGCCATATGTGTGATATAAGTGGTAATTTTCTTTTTTAGGGGTATCTGTGGTATTTTTGTGTTTGAGGGGGGTATTTGTGGTATTCTGAGATTTACATGGGTACACGTGAAAATAATATGATCATGGGAATGCTTTAACACAAACAATTTAAAGGAGGGTGGGTATGCATAATGTTTCTTATGTTTTTTAGGGGTATGTATTCATGATATTTTGTAGGGATATTCATGATATATTGAGATTAACAGGGGTACACAAGACATTGGCCATGGCATATACCGGTTTGGATAATATGATCATGGGAATGTTGTGTTTTCATGCTCTTATCCGGGTTTTTTTTTTTTGTTTGGAATTTAGGGTTTAGGGTTTTTTTTATTTCATGAATAATTATTCAGAATTAATCAACATGCCTGATAAAAAGACGAAAAATGGCCATCGTGATATTGGTTGAGGGACTAGGGGGGATATTATGTTCGCCACATCATCCTTCATGCTTTTCTGCAAAAATAAAATAAATAAATAAATAATGATTTCGAGTTTTGGGAGGGTAATTTGATATTTTGCAAGTATCCAAAGGGTAAATTTTGATGTTTTGAGTTTTTGGAGGGTTGATTTGATGTTTGCAGTAACGAAAGACTAAATTTAACTTTTTTCAGTTTTGTATAAATCGCAAAATACCCTAAAATCAAGAATATAAAATAAAATTGATGACTCACCAAAACATTTAAATTTGTGAAATTGGAATTGGAATTGGAATTGAATCCATAAGGCAAACAACTCGACAGAATCTCCATTAAACGCCAGTTCTTAATTTCATTTCTGAGTTTATTCAAATCGGAAAAATGCGGAATGCAAGCGATTAATTCCTTCTTAATAACGTCTGGTAAGTGTTGTATTGTTTGCAGGTCGACGACTTTTGGGATTTGGTTTGCTGTGTAAATCGTCAGTGCTAGAAAAAGAAAGAATCCTATCAAATGCCTGAAAATTAAAGAAAAAGCAAAAAGATGAGTACTGAGTAGAAATTGAACTATTTGTATAGTTAGACGAATTTACTATCATTATAAGGCAAATTTATCTGACAATTTCGTTAATTGAGCAAATTCAGTTGCTGAAAAAAAAATGGTATACCTAAATTATACTAGCTTAAAGTGATATATTTAAAATTGAACATAAAATTGACAAGAAGGAACAATTGAAGAGACAACAGAATAATCAAGGATTAAAATTACTCTGATGAAAAATTAGCTTGTGTTCCAATTTTGTAGAAAGATCGTATCTTCTTTACAGTATAGCGATACTTCAAAGTCAGAAACTAATTTCCCATTCCCTTTTGTCAATTTTCGAATCAAAATTACCATAAAAATAAAACCCAATCAAATTTCAAATCTCAATTCATTTATACAGCAAAGAATAGGTAATTTTACTCACGTCCAGACATTGAGAGTCTCATTATGAATCGAGAAAACGCTCATCAAAGTCTGACGAATCGGCCATTCAGCCCTGTAATACTTCAAAATATACTCATTATCCTTCAAATAACCCGGCAGAGAATGGTACTCCACAAGCTGTTTATAGTTTTTCCCCCTCCGAAACCACCATTTCCGCTTCGCTTCCCTCACCTTCTCCTCGCCCACCAACCCAACTTCACTCAATTCCGCCTTCGAGTTCGCCATTGATGCACAGCGTCGTGGAGAATTGAGGTTTTGATCAATCATCGAATTGGGTTATGTTTATTTGTGCATATATCTTTTGCGTTTGGAAGGAAGAAAGAACTGTTTTGGTTACTGATTGTTTGTACTGTTTTTTACATAGAGGGTGATATGGATACTAATATTAGTTTAAAAACTATTATATATTTGAGAGTGTCCGGCTTTTGGAGTACCCAGAAATATCTACCATACAGTTTTAGTTGTACACGTATATATTTGCACTTGGATATACCTTTTGTGTATATAAATATATTTTTTTTGAAAATATACATTTTTGTAATTCACTATACCTTTTGTGTTTACAAAAATATATTTTCGTAATTTCATCATACCTTTTGTAATCGGAAGCTGATGGACACTCCAAAATGCTGGCATTCCATATTCGTAGTCCTGATTCTTATTTGTATATAAAATAATATTATTTTATAAAAAATAATATATAATATACTTGTATAACAAATGATATATATAATTCTAATAAAATAATATATAGATGCAATAAAACTTTAAATAGTTTAAATTAATTATGTTTGGTTATATATGAAGTTAAGCCTAAAAGCACAATAAATTATCCAATTCAATAATAATTAGTGTTTTAGATATCGGACGTCTAGTGCGTTGGAAATCTTGCCGATTAGTTATATGATGACGAATTGGCGATTAATCGGAAGCATGTTGGTCAATGTCGAATTTGACTTTTAGTCATTTTTTTCTCAAATACTATACTCAATGTTTTAAATGTCGGAAGTCCGATCTCGTCGGAAACCTTACCGACTAGGAACATGATGACTCGACGGAGACTAGTCAATTAACGTCGATATTTTTTCCCAAAATATTATATAAATTATCAATAATTAACATTTTTTTAAATTTCAAACTAGTCTACGACATAATCCGACATTTAAAACATTTATTAAAAGTAATATCTAACATTACATAGTAATTTATATGCTATATGGACTAATATATCATATATTTATTCCATTTACTATTCAACATGAAAATGAATTATTATATATTAATTGACAAAGTTTATAAATATATTCTAGAAAATTATGATTTCCCAAACAAGATGATATCAATTGAACGGTATTTCAATTTTTTAATGAAAGTGCTTCATGTACATAAGATTGATAAAATCATTCGCTAGTTTTTAATTTTTCACATAATTTCAAAATAAACTCATCTTCCAATATTACAAATAGATCTAAGAGTATCACATACACTTAAGTGAACAATTGTAGAAATTCATAGTGAGTAATGAGTATAATAAATTAATAACTTGATCAAGGATTTATGTCCCGAGACATTTTGGCTTCTTTTGTTGCTGGCACGGTCCTCGTGTGAGGAAAAGATATTTTCTTCATTTCAAAGAAACTCGTTTATAACATTGTATCTTGCATCTGGTTCATTGCCGTAGGAAATAACACTGGGGATTTTTTTTTTTTAGAAAAAAGTCCAATTTTACCCCCTCAACTATTGAATTAATTCATTTTTAGTCCCTCAATTTTTTTATAGTACAATTTTAGTCCCTCAACTATTTAATAAGTGAGTTTTTGGTCCTTCAATCCGTTAAGTGCATAAGTGTCCGCTAAATATGATACGTAATCAATGATGTGGCATATATTCTTAACACATACACAATAACGTGTTAATTGTTATTTAACAAATAAACATGCATAAAAAAATATACATTTTTTAAGAAAAATAATATTTTAAGAAAAGAAGGGAATTAATAATTTTTTTATTTTTTTCAAATATTTGTCACGTTACTAATGCCATGTCATTGCTTATGTGTCAAATTTAACGGACACATTGCACTTAACGGATGGAAGGACCAAAAATACACTTATTGAATAATTGAAGGACTAAAATTGGACAAATAAAAAGTTGAGGGACCAAAAATGAGCTAGTTCAATAGTTGAGGGGGTAAAAATAGACTTTTCTCTTTTTTTTACTAAAAGTTAAAAATAATATATGGGAAATTCTTCAAAACCTCCCTAACTTTCCTCAATATTATCAAAAATCCCCTCACTTTCTAGATTTCCTCAAAAATCCCCTATAAAGTCAATTGAATTTTTTTTAGCCCCCTGCATGTAACTTTCCATCCATCATAGTGTTATATTTAGGGATAAATGCACCATTAGTTCATGTATTTTATTGTTGTGCATGTTTAGTCTCTGTATTTTTAGTTTGATAGTTTTAGTTCATGTACTCTTAAAATAATATCCCATTAGTTCCTGACCGGAATAATTTAATCATGTTAAATATTTTTTAAAATGACCATTTTGCCCTTAATATTTAATTTTTTTCAAATACAAGATGTTTTTATTTCCTCTCCTTTTCTTTCTTTCCTGTCACGAAGAGGAGGGAGGAGCGCCGCCCCCCCTCTCTCTCGCCGCCGCTCTTCGTTCTCTCCGCCGCCGGTCCGGCCAACTCCTCCTCTCTCCTCCACTCCGCCGGACTTCGTCACCACTTCTCTCTCCCCTCTTCGTAAGCTCTCTTCTCTTAGGCTTGATTAACAGCGAGGGAAAAGTGGCTTGTAGCCAACTCCATTGTGTTAATTGAGTCCTATTGTGTCTTATTGAAACTAACGTGAGATTATTTGGGACTAATTGATGCAATATCTATTGATCGATGCCTTAACGGAGTAATTAAATGGGACATTTAATGGAGTAATTAATCCATGCCTTAATTGGGTAATTCAACCAGTTAATCCAAATTAGCTAGCAATTAGGGTAAAATTATGTTTACGCCATAATCATGCAATGGTTTGCTCAAGTAACTGTCATATTTCTTATATTTCAATTTGCAGAATATGAATTGAGCTTTGTGATTAATACAAAATAAACATTACTACATGATTTTCATGACATTACGGATGTTTTACTACATAATGATTTTTTCACACACAAAAAAAACATTGAGCATAACATATTAATATAATCATATTTAAGACATTTTTTTTGAGATAGTAGTTCAATAGTCAGACAAAAATTTAAACAATTAATTAGCAAATAGCATAATTATCATTTTTAAAATCAGTGGTTATTTTTCTTGCACAGCTATAATACAAAGGTTGAATCCCTCTATCACAGCTACTGGACAAGCGTCATTGTGTGCTCAATTTCCGATCATCAGGTACATATTTTTTTTTCACGTTAAAATGATTATTTTACCGCTTTTTTATTTTAGTATAATTTATTTAGTTGATTTCACTGTCTTTTGGGTTTGGTGAGAGCTATAGGTTCATAATAATGGACTAGTTTGTAATTTTTTATAATAACAAACAAAAAGAAAAACATATTGTTATGTATGTAAACCTAATTTAATAGTTTTTTGTTGTTTATTTTCGTAAACCTAATGTAACTAATGCATGGTGTATGATAACAAATTCATCATTTTTTTGTTCAAGAATATTTGTTCTGATTTTTCATCAAAATTTAACTATGGTTTATGATTAAAATGATCAAAGTTTTGGGAAGATATGAGTATTAGTAATATAATTATTTATTATATTTTAATTTTGTAATAAGCTTTATAATTATTATTGTAAACTTTTATTCTTTTGTTATTTGGTTGATAACAGGTATAAGAGTTTGAGCTAGAGCCATGATCAATCAGTAATATCCTGAAAAATAAAATGCGTACCAATGGAAAATAGAATACATTGAAATTAGGATTTTTTTACCATTTTTACCATGTAAATCCATTAAATATTAATCCTGAAAATATTAGCAGCTATTTCTTCTAATAAATGCATACTAGAAATATCTTATATTTAATATTTTTAATAAATCTAGGGGATAAAATAAGTTCATTTTATAGAATAAGAAGAAACTGAGGGTATAAGGAAGAACTCAGTTCCTGACGGATCACAAAAGGGGGTGGAGCTGGCTGAGACGACTGAACAACCAGCGAGCCATTTTTTCAGTTTCACCCTTTATCTTTTGTTAATTGTGGTTAGCCCCTTTATTTCCTTCTCTCTCATGACTCATTAGAAGTGAGAAGCATAGCATGAATGAATGTAAAGCAGTTATTGGGCTTGATTGAATGATAATTCTGTAAGGCTTTATTTTATTGACTGTGTAAGAATTATTTGGGGTTTATTTGATTGCTTAAGATCATCCAAGAATCCAAATTTTTTCAGTTAGGCCTCCAATTTGAGTCTTGATTAAACCTTAGCTACAAATTTACAGTTAAAAATTATTTATGCTGGAGGTACATTTTTTTTTTTTTTTTTTTTAATAAATTGAGCAGGGTTCAATGCCTCTCGCCCAATGATTAGATTAAGAAAAATGGAGGTCCAAATTACAAAAATTTAAATGCCACTTGTGTTTCGATCAGTACCCCATACCCTTTATAGAGGGCGAGTTGCCCCCCTTAATCTGTTACAATACCCAAATAAATTCACTTACAAATTAAGATTCACAAGTGACCTAATAAAAGAGAGAGAAAAAAAGAAGCAAAAAAATAAATTATGTTATGAATATAATTAATGTGGATGTTCATTACTTGGTCCCTAAGCAAAGATAAATTAGGAAATGCTTATAAGATGGAAGGAGTCATGGCAGGATATTTATTACTGTATATTCTATTATATTTAGGTTAGATTATTTCCTTTATTGTAATTCTAAATCAGGTAAGAGATTTCTTGGCCAGCACTCACCCTCTACTATATAAAGAGGGCAGTGGCTATTGTATTCTCAATCCACAATTCAATACATAATTCTCTCCTTCCAATTCTCTCTTTTATTATTCTTTTGTTCTTTATTTTATAACAAATTATATATTGTTTCTTCTCTTCCAATAATTTAGTTCTGCTATTGTCCGTGCAACAATGAAGTGAGGGGCAAGAATTTTTTATTTTGTTGGATCCGAATTTTTTAAGGTAGAAAATGAGTAGATGGTCAAATCATCTTTGGAATGAGGTAGAAAATGAGTAGCTGGTCAAATCATCTTCTTCCAAAGCATTCATAATTAACTCAAATTCGAAATTTAATGCAAGGCAATTAAATTACAATTATTAGTAGTTTGTTTCACACTGGATTTGAATGATATTTCTCCCCTTTCGTGGCGAAATCAACGCAAAACAAGAGTAATGGCTTTCATCATAATATTTCTTTTCTCTATGTGCAGTAATTTAGGTTTATTATTTTTTTCATTGAAAATGGATTATATTGTTAAGCGGAATTTATTTTTATCCTATTTTTGGTTCAAATTTGAGAAGATAATGTAGAATCATGTTAAATTTACAATTATTCATTATTCAAATTTTAATGTTATTCGAGGTATATCATCAAGTATCTTAATATTATGTTAAATTAGATCAGATTAGTGAAATTACTTTAAGAGTTTTTGATTGAGATATTCGAGAAGTCAAATTAGATATATGGAATAGATTGATCTTTGCACTATAAAGAAATCTAGCAAGTCTTTCATGTTTCCATATAAATGTTGTTATGAATTAAATAAGTTTTTATGTTTAAATATGAAATGTATTTAAAGTGTATACATTTTTCATAAGATATGTATTGATTATTGATTTATTGTAAGAGCTTTAAAATCTCGCGCTTGCGCGAGGGTTTTGCTAGTATTGTTTAATTATATATCTCTTTTAGTTTTAGGAACAAAGTAGGGGGCAAGTTTGTGGATGTCACGTACCTCCATATTAAGCCAGGACAAATATATGAGTTTAATATAAATCAAATATAAACATGCACCAAATTTTGGGGCAACAGTTTTGCTCAAGTACTGGCATTTAAATTATCACAAATATAAAATTGGGGCTAAAATAATGTGTTAAATTGTATTGACCCGACAGAAGAATTATTTTTATTTGAGTAAAGGATGTTTGCCTTTGGACTTTGACACACTTATCCTTTGAATAGGGTCTAGGGAAAAGTAACCAGTGCAATATAAATAGCTAGATTTCATTCCATGATTTAATCATAATTCCTATCTTTTTTTTAAGCTCATAATTCCTATCTTTCTATATCCTCCATTAATAAACTTGATTTCCTCTGAAACTCTTGAAGAAGAAGAAGTTCTGATTGGAATCAGAAAATGAGAATAGCAGTTCCACTTATCACTCTACTCTTTTTATCTCAATTAGTCTCCAAAGCTCATGGTAAGCAAAACTTAATTAATTAATACTCATTATATATTCAAAAAACATGATGTTAATGTTATGCATTTGTCTTTACAAATAACTTAAAGATTGAATGTTTCATTGTTCTCTTTTTAATAGGTATTAGGTTGGAACAAGAAAGCCTGGTTGTCTTCACCAAGCAGATAAATCCAGGAAAAGATTTCCATGAAACTGCAGAAAAGAGATCATCAGAAGGATTGAAAGTTGACAATGAAAAAGAATCTTTGCATGATTCCATACATTCAGTTGCAATGGAGAGGAATTCTATGAGAAAAGAAAATAAAGGTCATGAGCATTTGATACCAACTTTTCAAGAAGATTATTACGGGCCAAGAGATCACAAGCCTAAGCACCATTGATTCTTGTAGAATTAATGTCTGATCATAAAGGTTTACACTACTTATCGTTAATACCTAAAAGATACTGACGTTACTATTGACTAGGTAAACATATGATTATGAAATATTAACAATACTAGGATAATACTCGTGCTTCGCTGCGAATATTTAAATTTGCTTTTCATTTAAATTTATGTATAAATTGCAATTATGAAAATTCTAAATAAAAGTTTGAAATAAATTTATAATGCATAAATAATATATAATAATTATGTCATGTAAGTTGGTTATGTTTAAAATCATTTTGAATTACATCTTAAGATATTCTATCCATTTATTATTGATTCAAAAATATTTTCTATATCACACCTAATTTTGTAAGGATGGATAACTCTATACAAATAATTTACATATAAGAAACAAAATAATATAAATAATAAATTCATAAAAAAAACATAATAACCCAAAAAATAATTTGGATTATTAATTTATAATCTAAATTTATGTTTGCATTAAGATTTCTAAGATTAAAATGTCATCTTTTTTTATTCTCTTTGATTTTCTTGTACGTTATCTATTGACATATTATATTAGAAATAAATCAAGTATTAATTAGGCTTAGATGAAGGAGATCAGAAAAACTAATCATAAGAAAATATAACATGACTCATTTTCTGAAAAAAAAATGTCACCACTATTTTTCTTACTTATTTTTTTTTATTTTGTTAGTTGTTAAAATAATTCAGATTATGTATAAATTGATCACATTATTTTTTTTAAGTCCGTAATACATTAAGTAATATAATATAGTTTTTAATACTCTGAAATTTTATTTGATATGATAGTTCTCACGTAATTGGAGATATAATACGAAACATTAATCTAACTGACCATGTGATATTGTGGTAATAATTTAAATGAAAAGCTAATATTTGAAAAAGAAATGATCCAACGGTCGAGATAAAATTGACAATAGGTCTCTTGAGAATACTCAAAGAGAGATGAAAAATAAGATATAAGATATAAGTTAATGAACATATCATTTTTGTATATGTTCTTTTATATAGTCTATATTCACATAAAAAAAATTTTGAACCATAGCAATAATGGACTCAAAATAAAGAGAAAATTCCAACAAATTTATATTTGATGATTTTAACATGAGAAATAAAATATATCATTAAGAATTATAATTTTTCAAAGAAGAAAAAAAATTATTTATATTTTAATGAGTGAACTCTTCATTAACTATTGATATTAATAATTGAACATAACTTTGAACTATAATTCATTGAAACCATTTGATTAAAATCCGATGGTCAGCAACAAATTGAACGGTTCTCACTAAATCGAGGATGGAACACAAAACACCAATTCAACCAATTATATGATTATGTTTGAATAACCACATAAATATTGCAATAAAATATCAATAAATTTGAGAAAATGAGTGGTTAAGATTTGACAAAAAATTTGATCGAATAATCGAGATAAAAGTGATGATGTGGCCTTTTGAGAAGGCTCAAAAGTATGTGAAAAATAAGGGGTTAGGATTAATTAAGTTGTTATTGTATTTACTCAATTTAAAATTATGTTTGAAAATAAAAATGGAGTCTTTATATTCTTAGTCAAGGCCCAACTTACTTATTTTGAGATGAGAATAAGATGTATAGCGGTCCAAAATATCCCTTGACCTGAATATTTTAATTTTGGGTAATTTGCAGAAGGTTCCCTGAATTATCCCTATACTATAAAGCAATGCTGAATTATTGTTAGAGTAGCTCATGTATAGTGAGTTCATGTATAGTAGGATTAGATTGTAGGTTTGGATTGTAGAATATATGAGGGTAGATTAATGATAAAATTAGATAGATTGATGATAAGGTTAAGTAGCTAACTAACTTTATAAATAGAGTACTTCTTGTAAAGCTATTCATTAAATAAAATCTAATCAATAATAATTAATCAATCATCCCTCTTCTATCATGGTATCAGAAGTCCAAATCATGCTTCCACATTCAAATTCTTCCCAATCTCTCCTCTTCTTTCTTTGTTCTATCCACATTCATTCTCCCTTTCTTTTCTCATCCTAATTCTTCAATCAATAGAGTGTAGCAAATTCTTGCGCCTCTAGTTCAAGAACAAGATCAAGATCTGCTCCTATTAGGAAATATTCATTCAATCTTGACTGAATTCTAAAAGATTCAGTCAAAATCAGCAAATTCATAGATCTTTGTAGTGAATTAGAGGAATTGTGGGGTGTTCTAAGGTAGTATAAGGAGACCAGAGGTGTTGAGAGGTATTCTTAAAGACCGGTTCCACGACTGATACCAACAACTTGTACAAAGACTGATTCTCTATCAATCGAAACCACCCAAGAAATCTTTTTCTTCTCTCTAAAAACGATCGAGAACTTTCAATTGATCATTACAACCTAGAAAATATTCGGTACAAGTCTTCATCTTCTCTCTTTCTTTATACAAAATTCGAAATATTTCTTGTTCATCTCTCTTTTCTTTATTCAAATTTTTTTTCAAGAGTAAATCTTTATTGTTTTCGCATTTAATCCTCCAATTCCCCTCTCTTTTCTTCATTACCACTATTCGTGTAATTCTTACACTTGTCTTATCGAAAGGCTGGCCAGTGCGACAACTCGACATAAACAATGCATTTCTCAACGGGGATCTCGAGAAAACGGTGTTCATGCAATAGCCTCCAGGATTTGTAGATGACTCAAGACCAAATCATGTATGTCTCCTCAAGAAGGCTCTTTACGGTCTTAAACAAGCACCACGTCCTTGGTTCACAAAGCTAAAGAGTACTCTTATCAACCTTGGCTTTGTAGGCTCCCGAACCGATACTTCTCTCTTCATTCGGTTTCAAAACAACGAGCTTCTCGTCCTCTTAGTCTATGCGGACGACATTATTGTTACCGGGAGCAACTCTGCCTCGGTTGAACAACTTATACTTGACCTCAACGCGCAGTTCTCCTTGAAAGATCTTGACTCTCTTCACTACTTTCTCGGCATTGAGGCACTAAAGGTGCAAGGTGGGGTTCTACTATCTCAACCCCAATACATCTTGAACCTTCTTAAAAGGGCCAAGGTACGAAACCGTACTCATCTCCCATGGCTGCTGGAGAACAGCTCTCCAAACTAAAAGGAAACCCAATATAGGATTCGAAACTTTATCGAAGCACAGTTGGCGCACTACAGTACGCGACAATCACACGAACAGAAACTTTGCGATAGACAAGATCTCTCAATTCATGCACTCAACGACCGACATCCATTGTGGAGCGGTTAAGCGCATCTTGCGATATCTCAAAGTCATGATAATACATGGTCTCCTTCTTCGATCTTCTCCCTTTCTACGACTCCAAGTCTTCTCAGATGCAGACTGTTATAACCCAAAATTTTCCAATTTTTCATTCAAGGGTATTTTGATAATTACTCAATTTTTGAAAACTCTTCATAAATTATTTATCTATTTATTTTATATTTCTACATACAATGCATTTTTACTGGTATTTTATTAGCTGGAATAATAATAATAATAAAGTTATTGAAAAATATCAATTGCTTTAATTGCATGGTTAATTTGTCTAGGCGCATAAAAACTTTAGTATTTCATTGACCGGTCATGGAGTGAATATTAGCACATTAATAGATTTAATTAGGAGTTTTATTTTATCTATGCGTTTTATAAGCCACCATTTTAGTCTCTTTGTTTGAATCTCTAACCGAGTCAAGGAAGAGTTATATTTGATGTTTTCTCTTGATTTTTAACGGGCCAAAAGAATAACTCTCCACTATCTTACAATTTATTATGGAGTGTTAATAGGTTTAAAATAAACCAAAATTTCACTAATGAAGAAAACGTGTCATGTCTTTTACAAGTAATCTTCAGTATATATATTCTCCTCTCGTCATAATGTTACATACAAATCAAGGCATTCCTCTTGAATACTATCAGCCAAGAATGTGTAATTTCTCCAATTTATCATTTTCCTACCAATGCCACATTAATCTCATGTCATCTGTCAATATATTAGTCATTGAGAATTCTTTAGAATTTGGAAGAGTTTAGGATCGTCACCAGAGCCTTGAAGCATCGATTCAATGTCATATTGGTTTTGAGGTAAGGAATTTTACTCTCATATACGTTTCGCATTTTAATTACTTTTATATTATAAAATAATATTTTAAAATGATTAGAGCATATGTAGTTCATTCTAAATGGTTTACTATTTGTGAAAATAAAATACTATAATATATTTTGAGAAAAAGTATTTTTATGGGATATGAAATGAGATGTGAAAAGTGAAAATAGTTAAAGTAAATATAGCCATACTTGGAAGGGTAAGTATGTGTGTGGTGGAATCCAAGACCGCTGGTTAAATTTAGGTGTGAAGCCATCTTGGAAGGGTAAGTCTGTGTGTGGTGGAATTAAAAGCCGCCGATCACCCAGTAACGAGCTCGGAAAGACTTGTATATGTGCGCGTACTCGATGTCACAGAGCATGATCTAATGTATGTGCGTGAAAAAGAAATTTAACTATGTTTATATTTATTTTTAAATGAAATATTTATTTATTAAAACTAGTATTATTTTTAACGTATGCGAAACATATCCTTACTGAATTTTGTACTCATTCCCCCCCTTTTCCCATTTCTAGGTTTCAGGTTCTGTTATTTGGGGATCCAATTCCTACTACGCTAACTCAACATTCTTCAAAAGGAAGTCTGAATCCTTTGGTGTGATAACATTGGTGCAACGTATCTAGCTATCAATCCCATGTTCCATGCCCGTACGAAGCACATCGAGATTGATTATCATTTCGTACGCGAATTGATTGAGCTTAAAACTCTACAAGTTCGCTTCATTAGCACCAAAGAACAGATTGCGGACGTCCTTACAAAGTTACTCACAACATATCGTTTCACTCGACTACGCGACAAGCTCACCGTGTTCAGACCCGGCTAGTCTTGAGGGGGGGTGTTAGAATATGTTATGTATAAATGAGTTCATGTATAGTAGGATTGGATTGTAGGCTTGGATTGTAGACTTGGATTGTAGAATAGATGAGGGTAGACTAATGTTAAGGCTAGATAGTTAACTAACTCTATAAATAGAGTATTATTCCTTATAAAGTTATTCATTAAATAAAATCTAATCAATAATAATTAATCAATCATCCCTCTTCTATCAATTATTGAAAAAAATGCAAGAGGAACATCTGTATTTTTAGTGTCAATTCGTCAACAAGTGGAATAGTAGATTAATGAAAGGGTGAATAGAGGGATAAATTAATAATTTTACTAGGAAAAGAATGAGGGAGAAATTGGGTTTCTATCTTTATAATACTCTATTTCACTCTTTCATTTCTTATGTGGAACAATTTTTTCACCACTTCAATCTACTATAATTCCTTTTTTCCATTCTTGTTTGAGAAAATAAAATATTTTTTTCATCTCCCTGTTTCATTTTTTCCATCCTTAATCCTCAATTAATGTCCTGATATAACATGTTTTCTTATTAATATGAGATTAATTCCATGCTTTATTCGGGCATCTCAAAACGCACTAATTGAGAAAGATTTGTCTTAAGAAAGAATAATTGGCGTGAGGGAGAAATATATATTCGTACCAATTTTGTATAACTTTAAGCAGCCAAGCGAATTCATGAAAAATTATATTCCTTGTAGAATATATATTACCATCATATAACTGATAGAAATTTGATCTTTTTTATGTTCAACTAATTGGGGTTGAAAAATTTTATTAAATATGTGCTATAAGATTGAGTTTGTCAATATTTGAACCAATGATTTCTTATTGCGCATGTAAATATTTTAACTAACTAATCTATGAGCCATTTGCGATAGAACTCCGAGCTTGAACTCCTATTACGAATCAAGCCGAACTCAAGCTTGGTCTAACTCGCTCAAGTTGGATTTGTTTGTGACTTGATAAAAAATTAGAATGTTCTGAGACAATAAAAATTCCGGAAAACATATGGGTTAATTAATTCTTGTAAATTCCATATAAATATGATGTGTTTGAAGTCAGATTCACAAGAATGGTACCTAAGAATCCTATGCTCTCTAATTGGTGGCAAAATCTTCTCGTATCCTTGATAGAAGTGCTACTGCTCACCTTGGACCCCTTTCAGTGTTTTCTTAATTTTTTTTTGAAATTTGATGGGTTAATTAATTTTTGTAAATTCCATATAAATATGATGTGTTTAAAGTCAGATTCACAAGAATGGTACCTAAGAATCCTATGCTCTCTAATTGCTGGCAAAATCTTCTCGTATCCTTGATAGCAGTGCTCACCTTGGACCCCTTTCAGTGCTTCCTTAATTTTTTTTTGAAATTCTTCGAGTGAGATATATTTTGTAAATAAAATAATAATTGTGTTCACTCATAATATTAATGTTTAGGGAAATGAGAAATCACGACGGGGGTACTGTAGCGATCATGTAGCGACGGATTAAAATTATATATTGTTTTCTCGCGTTTCTATATACATCATATACTGTTTTTTTTTTAAAATATATACTGTTTACCAAATAAATTTTTATATACTATTTGTTTTCAGTTTATATATTTTAATATACTCTTTTCATTTTTTAAAATATATACTGTTTTACCGAATGAATTTTTTATATACTGTTTGTTTTCAGTTTATATGTTTTTTTTTCAGTTTTTATATATGCTA
Source organism: Juncus effusus (assembly GCA_027726005.1). Lineage (NCBI taxonomy): Eukaryota > Viridiplantae > Streptophyta > Magnoliopsida > Poales > Juncaceae > Juncus > Juncus effusus. Next base: position 8,806,576 of record CM050904.1, on the reverse strand, counting down.
TAGAGTCGCTACAGTATCCGTCGCGCAGTATCAACTCCCTAATGTTTATGATGCTTTGAGCCCTCTGTTCATTATATCTCAAGATACGCAGTGAGCTAAGGATCATTTATTAGACCCTTATATATAGAGTGGTATATGTACAATTGGATAATTTTTTTTTTTTGGAAGCAGTAATTGGATAAATTGACTCGCTTTAGTTCTGAAATTTATTGCCCTGTTGAGAATGATCAAACAATCAAAGTCCCGAATGTTCTCATAGGTAAGACACCACACTGATCTACAGGAGATCTCTAAATGAGAGACATCTAAACCCACAGTATATTTTAGAAAGATGAAAAAGACAGAACTGGATTTTGGTTAATGAATGTTCACATAGGTAAGACACCACACTGATCTTACAAGAGATCTCTAAATGAGAGACATCTAAACCCACAGTATATTTTAGAAAGATGAAAAAGATAGAACTGGACTTTGCTTAATAAATTTACGCGAGTGGCTCTGAGCTCTCCGTGATTTAAAAAAAATAAGATGAAAAATGAACTTAAAAATAAACACTAGTATGCAAACCTAGGTATTCATGTGGGTGATGCTCTCCCATTTCTAAGATATGGAAATTTCTGTCTAACAGAGAGTCCAATTGTCATGATTTTTTTTTTGTTTGTAATAAGAAAATTATGAATCAAGTTATATATATGTGGATGCCAAGTCATATTCCTTGTTATCATTAAACAAATTACCGAGTCATGCCCCATATATTTGCATATAGGATTCGATGATGAAATTTATACTTGATTCCATCATGTATTGGATTAGATTCACCTAAATAGTATCAAAGAATCTTATATTTACTTTATCCTTATCAAAATGTAGGATGAATCTTTGATAGCTTGCTAATTGCATGCTAGGTTATATATTAGACAAGTTTCCATATCTAACACTCATAAATTTCTAATTACTCAAAGCAATTTGATTTTCTACTTTACTCGGGACTAAACCTTCAGAATTCTAAATCTCGTCTCAAATAAAAAAAGAGATTTGAAATACCCCATCAGGTTACCACTACTAGAATAGTTTATTGGTATGATATTAGCTCCATATATCCATATATAATAGGTTCGAATCTTTCTTCTAGCATGATTAATTTAAAAATTGAAGTAAAAATATATGAACTTATTCTAAAAAGAACGAAACAGATATTCATATGGGTGATGCTCTCCCATTTCTAAGATATGAAATTTTTTGTCTAATGGAGAGTCCAATTGTCTTGATTTTTTTTGTTTGTAATAAAAAAATTATGAATCAAGTTATATATGTGGATGCCAAGTCATATTCCTTGTCGTCATTAAACAAATTACCGAGTCATGCCCCATATATTTGCATATAGGATTCGATAATGAAATTTATACTTGATTCCATCATGTATTGGATTAGATTCACCTAAATGGTACCAAAGAATCTTATATTTACTTTATCCTTGCCAAAATGTAGGATGAATCTTTGATAGCTCGCTAATTGCATGCTAGGTCATATATTAGACAAGTTTCCATATTTAACCCCATAAATTTCTAATTAACCAAAACAATTTGATTTTTTTTGCTGTACTCGGGACTAAACCTTCAGAATTCTAAATCTCGTTTCGAATAAAAAAAGAGATTTCAAATACCTCATCAGGTTACCACTACTAGAATAGTCTATTAGTATGATATTAGCTTCACATTTCCATATATGAGATGTTCAAATCCCGCTTCTAGCATGATTAATTTAAAAATTGAAGTGAAGACATTTGAGCTCATTCTAAAAAGAACGAAATAAGTGTCGCTTGTGATTCACCTCAAAAAAAAAATATATATACCCCATCAGGTTTTTATGCAGTATGTTTAGTCTTTTTAAACGTGCTAATTACTTCTCCTAAGTCCGGCCCTAATTGTGAGTTGAAAACCGAAGTTTTTAAAAACTTGAGGAAGCCTATATATTACAATAATAGGTCATCAGTCTAAATGTTAGTAGTTCAAATCTTGATTCAATACTCAAATAATGAGATAGTAATATTATAAAATTTATGGGTACATATAAATTATATTGAATGGTGGACTGATGAGATCTTTTGGAAGAAACAAGTGATGCAAGGAATCCAAATAGTGCTTAATAAATTCCTTTACTTTTGATACGAAAAATGTGGTGCATAATTAAAGTGATGGAATGTTGGATCCCAGACATATCTCCCTTGTTTTTGGAAGTGAGGTCTTGCATGTCTACCTTAAAATTATAGTGCATCAATTAGAGTTTTGAGGGCTCAATGATGCATAGTTCATCACAAAATTTCTTTTATACTATTGAGAATTACTTAAAGCTTAATTATATATGGCTAGGCTAGCAATGACAGATCTTGACCGAAAATTATCAGATCGGTCGTCTAACCACCTTAACTAATTTTTTTGGATAGAGGAATTTTGAAAATCGAAAGTAATACAAAACATTTAAGTCCTAATTATGTATTTTAGATAACCTAAAATGTTGAGGAGGATCATGATCCTTCATAGTCTCTATCAAGGTCCCCTCGGAATGACTAGTACTTTTTGATAAAGATTATACGCTAATCTTAGTTATTGAAAGTCGCAATTAACAAAACAAAATATGGATCCTACAAAGAATTCAACTACAAATAAAGAAAATGACTCTAGGCATGCACTACTCAAAAAGAATACTTGTAGTCATATGCAGCAAGCATTTTAAAAATTATTGAATTTTATAATCAATATCTTAATTTTTGTCCTTTCGAGATTCAGCTCATATTTGATTGATTGAGAAACTTTGCTAATTAATATGTACTAAATAGAATTGTATTTACCGGATATTGAACTTCATAACATCTTGTTATACATACAATATTCTCTATTAACTAAACTATAACCTATTTGCCAATCAATATCTTAATTGAAGTGGTTGTAGTGCAAAAAAGACTCGACTATTTGCAAACTCAAGCACCTTGTGCTGAAAAAACATGTTTTTGTGTCATGAACATGGGAAAATACAAATATGTTAACCAATCTACTTGTCAATCTCTCATGATTCATTGATTATATATACACTATATTTCCCTACTAAATTAACCTTATGAAAGCAAAACATCTATTATGCCAACCCAAAAATCTCGTCAATATCTCATGAATCATTGATTATATATATAGACACTATATTTCCCTACTAAATTTACTTTAGCAAGTAAAACATCTATTATATGCGAACCAAAAAATAAAAAACATAATATTAAATTGAATATTTTTTTCCCCTTCAAAATTGTGAGTTTTCAGGGGCCATAATAATATCCATATCAAGGGAGCGCATAATTCATAAAAGAGAGCCCAATTGAGAGGCATGATCATTCCAACTGCTTTTACTTGTGAAAGTATCAAAGCTATATTATACAATATGTCGGAACCAAGTCATATTCTTTTCTGACATAATATAGTGTCCACTCATTCCCTCATACATTCGCATGTATTTTTAAATAAGATTACATTTCAAGAGAAATTTATACTTCATTCCATGTGTGTTGAGTTTGATTCACTTTGAATGGCACCAAATAATCATATCCACTCAAATTATTAGCCTCTTTAGTTTGTACGTGAGTATACTTTTTGTGCACAATACACCTTTTTGGTATATATATCATTTTTTATATGTGAGTATACCTTTATTTAGTGTTGATAATATATTTTGTGCGACCATTCATATATAAGAACAACATAACTTTTGGAGTCAACTATATATAATAGTTATATATAATAGTGTTTTATATATTTTAGTAGGGACAGAAATATTACTCGTTAGCCATCTGAACGACCGGCCAACACAAATAAGCTATATGTTTTTCATTTATATTTATACATCAATTTAAATAACAATTCAGATAAAACTGTGTGATCAATTTTATTTGCATAACTAGTGTTTTCGCCAGCTATTTTGGCAAAATTAATTATTACTTTCGCCAGTTATACCGACGAAAATTTAAAAAATCAAATTTCGAGTCTGAGAACGCTTAATTAAGATTTGATGTTAATAATGAATTTCACCATCCGCACTGACGGAAGTGTTGAATATTTAATTTTTTGAGTATTGAATATGGGTTTGAGGCGAGATTATGATTTTTTTTTCCATTTTCGCCCCAAACAAGTGGCAAAAATACTGTAGTTTTTTTTTTTTTTTACTTTTTAACTTTCGCCATCACGGCTGGCAAAAATATTTTTTTTCATTTCTTTAACCCTATATTAGCGTAAATTCACTAGGCTAACAACTTTTGATAGTGAGTAGTGATAGAATGTGATTTCTAACTTTCGCCAGCTAATCTGACGAAAACTTAATTTTCGCCAAATCAGTGGACAAAAATTGTAGCTTTCAATAAAATTGGTTAAATGTTATTTTATGAATCATAGTTTTTTGGACGTTATTTAAAATGGCTAATATATCTACGAAACTTTTTTTTGAGTTTCAGTATTTCAGTAGGCAAGCGCCTGACGAAATACTTCATTTAATAATAATAAAAAGTTGAAAACAATCCATCTAGTACTGTAATAAAGCTTGCTCATATATATTAGGAGGGATAAAAATAAATTTTCAATACTGATTAAGGTTCAAAAATTTAGAAGAGAAAGAGACAAATACATAGAAATATATATATTTCTAATTTTTTTCACTAAAATACTCAAGATTATGAATCCTTTCAGTCCCTATATAAAGCTTCATTACTGATCGTTTACTAAAATATTATATGTACCAGCACTAAGTTAGTTTAGTGATATGGTACTAACTCCATCTATTTATAGATGCGTGGTTCGAATCCCGCGAACATGATTGATTTAAAATTTAGAGAGAATATATGAGTCAACTTTAAGGAAAACGAAGTAGATGATTGTATGTAATTCTCTCTCAATTTTTAAAAAATATTAATATACACACCTAATTTGAAAAAAGGAATTATCTCAACAGTCAAATGATTTGGACCTCATATATAATGTGGGATACAAACTGAGGCAACAAAATCAGGCATCATGTCAAATCAGTTGGAATGTCCTGTCAGGTTGGATTCAAGTTATGATCATGACAATCACGACGGGTTTAACTTGGTTACGACTTTCATTCAGTTGATTTAAGTTCTGATTAACATTTTTTTTTTTTTGAAAATTTTGCATCGAATCAGAATTTGAGTTCATTCAAGTTTTTCTTGTGAGATCAGATTTTTTGTGATCACTAGACATATAACTGAAGTTAGGTGCACCAGCTAGTACATAGTAGATTTTAGTGCCCTCTGATGCCTAATGCATCTCTCTTTATTTTCCTTTTATTTTAATTTATTTTTTTATTTTTATATTATTTGTTTTCCTAAATGGTATTACATCATTTAACTTTTGGAGCTTTTATTCAGACTACATCACCTTTCGGAAAGCTCATGACATATGAAAAAGAAATATCCTAATTAAAAAATATTTTTTTTGTAACTTATATAGCATTTTATCGCATAGTCCCCTAACCTACTGAATGAAAATTTTACTTCTTTTTTTTTTCTGTTGAAATGAATATCTTATTTGAAATTCAAGAGGTTGGGGTTTAAAAAAGCACATTAATCTCATTGAAGTATTTTCTTTCTTTTTTTTACAAAATATTCCATTTTATTTTATTTTATTTTATAAAGAAGACTCATATGTTCCCATATATATTCGAAGAAACTTAACTTTGCTTAGTATTGAATCCAAAATCTTTAAGTAGTGGGGTTACCACTCTAGTAAAGGTGGTTTGGCACAAAATATTTCACTTGAGGAACTTCAAAAAATAAAATAAAACTACTTTATTGTATTTAGTTTTTCTACACCCTAGCTACCTTTTCATAAATTTATTACAAATATATATTGTTTCAATCCACCTCTATCTTATTTACTAGAATTATATTTTTTTTTTATTGAATAGAGAGTTTTTTTTATGTTATATTTTGGTGCCGATAGGACTCTCTATAATCTTTGGTTTATTTTTACTTTTTTTTGAAAAATTACGGCGTCCTCGAAACATCTTTGGTTTATTATTTTTCATACTCATTCAATAAGTTATGGAGTCATTGGTTATATTTATGCAATGCTTCTTTCAGGCACGGAGCTTGAATAAATATGTTGGGGGGGGGGGGGGGGGCAAATTTTTTTCTCACCATTAATTAACCTTGCATAAAAATTTGGAGGGGCCAAATACATAAAACTACATATATTTCGGAAAAAACTCACTATAATAGTAGTAATATATATTATTCTGTTCAAAATCTTGGGGGGAGGGGTAATATTTTAATGGTCCTCCTCCAGTCTCTATTAAACTCCATCTCTGACTTCTTTCAACTATATATTTGTATATTATTCTAATTTTATATAAATAGTAAAATTCATGTTTAAGTATAAAATTGATATGGGCTGAAGTAAATGCGAGGCGTCACAATTCACGCCCCTTAATTATTTATGCTTTCCTTATCAGTTTTTAGCTGCTAACTTTTTTTTTCTTCAGATTATGCATTATTACATAGGAACTTATAAATTATGAATTCGAATATCATTAGTATCAAATAATTGAAAACAAATTAACGATGATAATTTATGAAGGCTACAATTACATATTATTTTTATTAAATAAAGATGTCTATTTGTCTCACTTTTATTTTAATGCCAACCAGTTTTATTATTTTAATATATTATTTTATTGCAGATTGTCTCATACCCTAGTTGTTGAGTATCTTGTGAGACATGCACCAACAATATAATTTTTTTCTAAAAATAATCCCCCAATTGAGGAATTAAAAAATACATTATTTTTCTTGCAACTACAGACAACAGTTCTTGTAGTGTATATAGCTGTAATTAAACATTCTATTAGTAAAATAGATTGGGCATTTATTCAAACATCTTTTTTATTACAACTATGTATCATTTCAAACCTTAGCTTTAGGGTTCACTAGTGAGTACTCTCGCTCTCTGCTTTGATGTAAGTATAATTTAATTTGCTAGGAAAATTATTATGGTTTGATTTTTTAGTGGTTCGAAGACAAATATATGCAAGAATTGTTTTTGACAAGAACATTATTTTTTAAAAGTAATAGATACAAGCATATAATATTAAAGTCTGATATATTAATATTTAAATAAGTACATTAGAATCGATATGTCAATATATATTTTAAAAGAAAAAAATTGTTGCAGCTTAAATAAATAATGGACTGAGCGGAATTACATGTATTCGTTTGTAGACAAAATAATTTTAATGATACTAAAATTGAAGACTTTATGAAGACTTTTGTCAGTAATGTTACTAAAATTGAAATTGTATTACAAGTATCATGCAATTAAAATTTATTTGCATTGTTAAAATATCGTATAATAATAGTTATAATATAAATATATCATACTAAAATTGATTGGATGAATGTAGAAAATAACTCAAGTAGAAAGTAAAAAACTTTAATGATATCAAATGGCACAAATACAAAAGAAAACATAAAAATATTTTCACAATTTCCGGAAAAAAATAAAACTTAAAAAAATGTTGAAAAACAAACCGAAATATTATTTACACAATTTTTTTTTCTCAAGATATTATATTTTTGAATATTTTTAGTAGTATTTCCCAGAAAAATAGTATTTTCTAAATAACATTTTTATAATAATATTTTTAAGATTTTTTGAAAAGCTCTTTTCAAAAACATTTTTGAAAAACAAATTTTTAAAGATAAGTTTTTTCAAAAATATAATTTATGTTATTTAATTTAAAAATATATAGTAATAAATTAGTTTTTATTATTTAAGAATAATAAATTTTAATTTATTATATCATAGGTTTTATATTTTAAGACACAAGGTTAAATTTGGTAATGGAAATCCATCATGTTTTGGACTAAAATTGGATCATCGTAGGTTTTATATTTTAATAACAATATATATGTAACACATTGAAAATAATATATTAAAAAGTAGTACATTGAAAAGCGAAAAAAAATAGTATATATAGAATTCCATCGTGTTTTGGGCATGCTCAAGCCCGTCGCGATATCAGATTTCCCAATTTAAAATGCTCAAAATTTCATATAATGTAACATTCTTAATATTTTGTGTAAAAAAATAGAGCATTAAATAAATTTGTACAATTTGTAGATAAGAAACAAAAAAAATCCATAACTTGGACATATGTCAACAATCTCTAATATTTAAATAGGTGTGTTAGAATTGATATGTCAATATATATTTTAAAAATAAAAAAAAAGTTGCAGCTTAAATAAATAATGGAATGGGCGAAATTATATATATTAGTTTATAGACAAAATAATCTTGCTGATACTAAATTTGAAGACTTTTGTTAGTAATGATACTAAAATTATAATTTTATTGTAATTATCATGCAATTAAAATTTATTTATATTGTTAAAATATCCTTAAATTAATGGTCATAATATAACTATATTATACTAAAATTGATTGGATGAATGTCAAAAATAACTCAAGTAGGAAGTAAGAACTTTTAATATGACAGCAAATAGCAAAAAATGTAAAAGAAAACATAAAAATATTTTTCACAATTTGTGGAAAAAAATTATACTTAAAAAGATGTTGAAAAAATAATTGAAACATTATTTACACAATTTTTTTCTTAAGAAATTATATTTATGAATATATTTTAGTAGTATTTCCAAGAAAATAGTACTTTTCTAAATAACATTTGTCATAATAATATTTTAAAGTTACTTTTTAAAAGTTATTTCCAAAAGTATTATTAAAAACAAATTATTTACTATAAGTATTTTCAAAAATACGATTTATGTTATTGGACTTCAAAAATATATAGTAATAAATATTTTTTTACTTTTTAATAATAATAAATTTTAAATCATTGTATCGTATATTTTATATTTTAAGACATATGACTAAATTTGGTAATAGTAATCCATCGTGTTTTGGACTAAAATTGAATTATCGTTGGTTTTATATTTTGATAACAATATATACGTAAAACAATGAAAATAATATATAAAAAAATGGTATATCGAAGAACAAAAAAAAAAGTATATACAAAATCACATCGTGTTTTGGGCGTGCTCAAACTCGTCACGCTTTCAAATTTTACAATTTAAAATGCTCAAAACTTCATATAATGTTACATTCTTAACTTTTAATATTTTTGTGTAAAGAATAAAGTACTAAATAAATTATTACTTAATTTTTAATATTTTTGTGTAAGAAATAGAGTACTAAATAAATTGTGTACAATTTGGAGATAGGAAACAAAAAAACAAAAGTTTGGATATGTTGGGTACACTTTGGAGATGGAAAACAAAACCTCAAAACTTGTACACGTGGCTGGGAAAAAGTCAGCTTTGTATGTAGGGTACAATCGGTGGTATGAATTCGAAATATAGATTGCTGATTATTTTGTTACATGTTGGCAAAAATATATAAAAGACTTATTATTTTTAATCAATATTGTACGAATATAGGGCTGTAAACATGTGTCACATTAAGCAAATAATCAAAATAACAAAGTCAAAACTTAAAATATTTATTTTCCAATAAAAGTAAGTAACTACTTAAATAATTTGATCACTTCAGCTGAATTTAATAATAAGTGCGAGTTGCCACGATGACGATGTGGCAACTCATGATCAAGATAGAGTCAAGAGTAATTCCTATTCAAAGCTTAATTAGTTGATAAGTCAATTGGATTAATGATCAATTTAGACTTTTTTTTTTCAAATAGTATTGGTGTGAAAAATAATTCATTAAATAACATTATTTTGAAAATAATTAAAAAACTAATATTTCCGTCATTCTTTTTGACGGAACAAAAGTGTTCCTTCAAGAATCCCGACGGAACATACCCTGAACTATTTAACAGCCTTAAATAACTTTAGTTAGAGAAAAAATGTGGTTCTGCCAGGCTATTTAGCGGAACATGTTAAATTTCTTAATTTTTAGTGTTAACCGCAAATTTAGCAAAAAAATTAATCAAAAAATAAAAAAAATTCTTGTTCCGCCAAGCCTTTTGGCGGAACAGTCTATTTTATTTTATTTTTTTTGCCCCTAAAAGACATCTGATAATTTAGAAAAAAATAATAACTGGCGGAACGTGTTTTTTTTTCTTTTTTGCTAAATTTACTTACTAATTTCTAGTTGATGTGAAAATTAAAATATTCACCTGTTTCACTAAAGAGCTTGGCGGAACAGTGCTTTTTAACTTAATAAAGATATTTTTAAGGAAAATTAAAAAATATGTCATGTTCTGTCAAGATTGATCCTGGGAAAATTCGCTAAAATGTTAGTTTTTTAATTATTTCAAAATGATGATATTTGTTGAATTATTTTTCTAACCGTGCTACTTAAAAAGAAGTCCACAATTTGTGCTAAAAGTTAGACACGATTAAGATTGAGTCACACACGTTTCGGCCACATTTTACAACAAATGAGTATTTTTTATATAAATTTGTTAAAAAATAAATATCAAAAAGAAATTATTTAGAGTGATATTTCAACTGATTTTATTGACATGTGTAAGGCAGATCATTTCTAAAAGATGGAAAAATGAAATATACTCATATTATCAACGAGTCTGAGTTAGACTAAGACCAACCAAACTATATCCTTTAGGCAACTGTAGAACCGATATATACAAAATGGTTTGCTTATTTGTCTCTCTTATCTTTCACGCATGGATATATTTTGATATTAACGTGTCAAGATAACCAAGAGAGAACAAAAAACATTATCTTGTTAATGTGATTGAATGATTTAATGAATTATATATTTTAGATGAAAAGAATTTACAGGTTTTTGCCTCTCTTATCTTTAGATCTTTTAGAAAAATATGAACTAATAACTACTAGGGATTTAAAAAAAAGCATTTGTATATTAATGAGACCAAGATGCTTGGAATGTACTGATTATTATGTGCTCAAAATTAGCTAGACCAAGTATATTAATGACATACTTTATTTTTTGAGATTATATTAATGACATATACTTTGATACGTACCCCTGCAAAATTTAAAAATACCAGCGTATAAATGTACGTCCCTCTAAAAATATAAAAAATTTCTCTATATTCCTCACCCCAAAAAAATACTACAAGAAATGGTCTATGTAATATTTTCTTATTTTACACACATGATTATTTATTTTTATTTTATTTTCTATAAACATAGTTATGATATTTTTCATTTTTTTCTGTAAGAGTACCTTGTGTTATGTTTTTAATGTAATATATTAACAATAATGTTAGAAAATATGACGGAAAATTCTAACAGAAACTCGCCAGAATTTTTGGTGCAAATATACATCTAATTAAAAAAATTAAGTTATATATATATTATAATATTTGCACAATAAATTATGTCACGTTGTCATTAGAATTTTCGGTCATGTTATCTAATATTAGTATTATTTTGAATTTTTAAAGGTCACATAAAAAAATATATAGTATATGAGTTTGTTACGAAAATTAGCCTCTAGTCATCCCACACGCTTAGACACTTCGTCAACCATGTGTCAATCTTTCCTAATCACAAGATTTTTTGCATGTAACACCAAATTTCTTCTCTATTTCCAAACAACACCAAAGGTTTTTATTCTTCATACCGATCCTAATTCTTAGCAATTTTACATAATATACTCATGAATGAAAAAGAAAATTTTATTAATATTCCTATAATGAATGAGTTGAATAAAAATGAGTCATTTGTCCACTAATATAAAATCTAAAGTTAGATATATAAATAATTAATATTCTAATAAAAATAAAATACATACTATCATCTAAAAAAAAGTACATACTATATTTTTCAATTATCTTATTCTTACAATCGAATATATAATTTCCTCACACAGATCTAACAAATATAAGGATTCTCCAATATAAAAAAAAAAGAGGTCATTCACAAATACACAATACAAACAGTTGTACTTTTTATTTTTATATTTATATTTATATTTACAAGCATTTAATATCCCTCCAATTTATTCCAAAAAAAAAACTTTACTCTTTTTTCCCCTACTATAAATACCCTTCTTCACCCTCCTCCATATCCACAAACAAACTACTAGAAAAAAAAAAAAAAAAAAAAAAAACCAAAAACCAAGCTAGTGCTTAAGCTCAACAATGGCATGTCGTAAAATGATTTCCCACCGTTTATTCAAACAAATCCCAAACTCTCCTTCTCCTTTCCCCACTCACCTCACAAGACGCCTCTTGTACGCCAGCCCCCACAAACCGGTACCGATTCAGGTACCGGTACCGCCAGACAGGTTTCCAGCCTTACCAGTAAGCGACCAATCACTCCATCAAATACTCGAACAACAAGCCCGTTTCCGAATCGACTCTTTGAACCAATCAAAAGAGAAGAAACAAAAACAAACCAATGGCATGACGGTAAATGGCATTAAGAAAGTGGTGCGAGCAGCGCAAATGGAGGCCATAAGGGAGAGATTTAGGGTTGGAAATAGGACTTGTGTATCCTATGATGAGCTTTTAGATGTTTGTGAGAAGATCAATAGAGGAGACGAAGAGCGCGCGCATGACCTTGCACGTGCGATGGATGAGTCTGGTAGTGTTATTGTTTTGGGAGATGTGGTCTTTCTACAGCCTCAAATGGTGAGTTTTTATTGTTTTTATTTTTCCAGTTTATAAACTTGATCCTCATGCTTTTTATTGTTGAGTGACTTGAGTCTATTATTGGTTGATATATAATTATGAAGTATATGAATATGTATCATATGTGAAAAATTCAGGGACATTTCTGTAAAAACTGAAATTTTATAGGACTACAGAGAAATGATTGAAACTTCTTTGAAAAATCATAGTTGTAATAGCAATATATATTTTTGTATTTTTCAGGTCGCCAAGGCAATACAGAAAATGATTCCTGCATCAATAGCGAAGAAAAACGACACTAGTAAAAATGAGCTCAAACAGATGGAAAGGCAGAAAGCCTGTATTGATGCTGAGGCAGAAGCATCGGTCAGAAAAGAATTATGGTGCGGCCTTGGTTTATTAGCAATACAAACCGTAGGGTTTATGCGACTCACTTTTTGGGAACTATCATGGGATGTGATGGAACCGATTTGTTTTTTCGTAACATCTTTTTATTTCATGGCTGGTTATGCGTTTTTTCTACGGACATCTAGAGATCCTTCATTTGAGGGTTTTTTTGAGAGTCGATTTGCAAGTAAACAAAAGAGGTTGATGCACAAGCAGAATTTTGATTTCCAACGGTATAACCGTCTTAAAAGAGATTCTGGGGATAACATGCTAGACAGATTAACGGATGTTTCATGCGATTTTCGCCATCAGAGTAGTTTGATTGGTCGTATGTGTGATCAATAAATTTATTGTTTCTTTTTCTATATGTATATTAGTTTTAGAGATGTCAGGAACAAAATGAGATTATATATTGTAAAGATACATGGGCTTCTTCAATTATATAAATCAGTAATCAATTACTCTTAATTTAGCTGGTTAATTCATTGTTAATTATACACATTTTAATTTGGCATCAAATAATAAAAGTGATACTTTTATTTTTCTCATCGAATTAAGAAAAAAGAAAATTGTGAAAAAAAATATTGCTGGAAAATCTGCAGTCTTCCCCAAGAGTCCCCTCATTTCTGAAAATTGCATAAAGAAGTCTTCAGAAAAAGAAAAAAAGAAAATTGCAAAAGGACCCTTCCACAATACTTCCAGAATTCCGAAAGCCGAAGTGATATATATTAACCCCAACTGATTCGGCCCAATCTTGATTTGACTTGACAAAAAAAAAAACACATCTCAAACTTTATTATTATTGTTTGCTTCATGATTATAATTCTAAGGCCTTCTTTTTTGAATTTGTTCAATAATATAGGGGCTAATTTCACATTTTTGTGGCTGTCGTGATCGTGTAATAGCATTGCCTTTGAATATATCAAGCACCCAAAATCAATAAGGATGCTCACAGTCTTAGCAGAACATTCTTGAAGAAAAAGAAAAGTTATAACCTCTACATAACAAATCTCCTAAATCCTAATATTGAATAAATTCTGGAATTATTCTTTGTAACTAGGTTTCCAACATGGATGTCTCATGTCTCATCGCATGGCAATTGCATTGATGCTTGATGCTTCCGAGGTTTTTTTGTACAATAACTATATTGCGACATTGCCAGGTTTTTCATACTTTTGATAATTTTTGGATTTTTCAGTATATTTTTACATACTTGAGTTTATCTTAAGCGTATTAAGATTTTGATCAACTTCTTCTAGCTTTCTTTTCATATTTTCTTGACCAATTATTTTTAATGGAATTTTATTGGACCAATATCACTTCAGTTTTCTCGTTTAACTTCCCAGAAATTTAGTTTTCCTGCAATTAGTATATAACCAATTTTGCAAGTAATTTTTTTTTCCTGAAATTCCTTTTCAATGGAAATAATTAAGAATTGATGCTTGGAACATATGCCTGATCGAGATAAGAGTTTGAAGGGTAGATGGATTGCATTATTGTTATTTTATTCTCACTTATTTCATCAACTATTTAGTCATTTCGATTTTGACGTGGCAAACTTAAGATTTTTCAAAAAAGAAATTCGATTTTTCTATTGTGTCATGTGAGATATTGGAAGGTAATGTTTAGAATATAGCACCCAAAAAATGGGTGAAAAAGTTTTTTTTTTTTTCATAAAATCAATATTGTACTAGTTTTACAAATAAAAATGAAAATACAAAAGCCTAAAATAGCTAGTCAAATATCCAATACAGAATTACCAAAGTAATATGGGAGGATTCAATGATAAATCAAGAATATTTTTAGCATAAAACTTAACACCCTACAAATGCTTAAATAATAATAATAATAATAATAATAATAATAATAATAATAATAATAATAATAATAATAATAATAATAATAATAATAATAATAAAATATTCTTTCACTAAACCTAACTAGCAATCTAGTGATGAACACCACCACCAGGCTTCCTAGGTACAAAATGGGCCGCCCTCGCGGTGGCAAAACTCGGACAAAATGTGATCAGATATTTTGTGCCAGCCTGACAGGTGAACGTGCTGGTCGGATCATCATAAGCATAACTGTAAGCAGTCGGGCATGCATTTTTAAAAATCTTGGAGAATTTAGTGGGCCCGCAAGTGCTCGGCAAAGCGTGAGCCCCAGTGCAACAATATTGTTCACTCTGGAAGGCATCACAGGCGCTCTTACAAGCGACAGTCATGCCTTTGTTAATTTCCGTTACTCTCAACGATTCTGGGCATCTGGCATTCACATCACTAACACAGCCTGCGTAACCGCAACTGGATCCCTTTGGTATCCTACCGACGGCTGTTATACCGATTCCGACATTGTACCTGTATGTAATCATGGATCTATTTAGTCACACAAAAGTTACAAGGATTTAATTTTTTTTCTTGTTACAATATATGTCAAGGCAAGAGTTTTAGATTGTTAAAAGCAGATGAAGAGTAGATGCAAATGCAAAATGTTGTGGGTGGTTGATGGTTATAGGTTTAAAGTTGTTATTTCACCTAATTGAGTTTACAATTCAATAATTGAATTTGTATATTATAAAAATAACATAAACAACAATATAATTGTTTCAAAATTACCCGTCGACCAAGCTGACATCATAGAAATCTTTGTCGTCTGAACCCATCGCGAGTGTGAACTCTGCTAGGGTGACCGGTGTCGCCCCTCCAAGGGAGCACTTCAGGACTTCGTCACAGTCGCCAGTGATACACGCTACTCCTCCAGTTTTATTACTGAACGAGCAGCCTGTGCGAGCCCAAAATCGGCCCGACCAGCCAGGAGGGGCAGAGAAGGACAAATTGGTTTGAGGATCCAATTCAAAACCACCGTCCCCTAGTAACGCAGCTCCATTGCCTGATAATGTGCCTGGCCAGATCTTGTATTTACAGTTGTTTTTCAATGTAAAAACTGTTCTTGTTGTTGCTGTTGTTGTTGGAAAGTATGGAAGTAATGTACCTATGTTGAGTAATTCATAAAGAATATGTGACACAAAAGTTATGCATAGACCAATTAGGGGTGATCTAAATCAAATTCATTGTTTAGTTAATAAATAATACTTTTTTTAATAATAAGAAAAAAAAAAAAATTTGTGTTTGTTTGGAGATGAAAACTTACATAAAAAAATAGTTGTGATGAAAAGAAGAGAATCCATGAGTTTTTTATTATGTGCTAATTAATTTTATGGATTTGAAATGAATACCAGTTTTATGTTTATATATAGAGATTGTGATGTGTGTGAAGCTGGTAGGTACACACGAAAATGATATGCATGGGCTGTGACAATATTATTTATTTATTTATATTCTCTGAACAATGCAAGAATATATATGAAGATATAATTGTTGGGTAATTGGTAGTCTCGTAATAATATATCACTTCTTATCTGCAAAGTAATGCAATAGAATTCAGGAAAGAAAATAGCTGAGGCAATCAATCCTATGTCAATATTGTGCAACGGAAATATGAAACAACAATTATTAGTAAATAACTATTACTTCATGTTAGACAACACTCAACACAATACATGTTTCATCATTTAAATAAATAACTACTTTAGTTAGCTAAACATACAAACGATATTTTAACCCTAAAAGCATGATAAAGTTTGTCTGAAACCAAGAATTTGACTGCTAACAAATGCAGGTATGGGTTGGTTGGCAATTAACCTATTTTTCTGTTTCATTATAAAATATTAATCTTTTATATTAGTAAATAAGATATTGAGTCAATTCATTAGTATTCCAACTAAAAGGCAAGTAAAACAACTTTGGGAAACTTCTAATTTTGGCCCCTAAACTATTAGATTTCATAAAACTGCCTTATTCTATGTGACAACACTTTTGATAAAAAGAAAATTGATTCAAATTTCATTGTTATGAAAAAAATGAGGACAAAATCAAATGTATTAAATGGATTCGAAGAAAAGACAGTAAGCCTCATCTTAACAAAGGTCATCAATCTGTCTTTGATTTGTTTGAATTTTGTAGATTGCTTCTTGTTTTAGCTTTTGATGTGTTAAAAAAATTTCTGGCTTATATTTCTCCAAATCCAGGTTCCAGTCATGTCTACATCTCAAGTGACAATCTCTATATTTTTAAAAATCGCTATGTTTTTGTAAGATTTTATTTAATCTCTATATTTTTGGGTTCTTTCATCCCTATAAATCTTAACATTCCATCCAATAATTGATGAAGATTGAAGATAGATATTGAACAATTGTAATAGAGGAAACGCCTGATTGAATAATTCACCACTTGAGGGGTCTCATTGCACAATTGGGCAAAAAAAATCAAGATCCAAAAGAGGACTCAAATTATGAAAGTACTTCAAGTTTAATTCACTACCCAGATTAACGATACTGAATGGGGCTAATTATTCGGCCCTATTAGGCCCATTTATTTCACTATCAAGATGAGGTACAATGACGTGACTAAACTAGGCCCATTTAAATAATAATTTGAATCGATCGAATTGTGAAAGCAAGCTCCCAGATCTAATTACACAAACAGAGAGGCTGTTTCAAAATGAGGGATAGAAATTCCTCAAACAGAGTAGCTGCTGCGTTCCTCTTCGTCTGTCTTGTGGAGAGAGAGATGTACGAGAATGTATAAATAATAAGTATGAAGTTAATAGATATTACATGTAACCCACCTTGAGCAAACATTCAAAAAAAAAACAAATTGATATTACATGAGTATATATACCCATATCCTGAGTTTACAGGGGTATATGTACATATATAATCCCTAATAAGCGAAGAGCTAAATTCAAAAAAGAAAGACCACAAATGATGTTTGTCAGAAAAAAAAAAATGCATAGAAATCATGAAGATATAATTTGCCATAACGAATCCAGAAGGAAATGACAAGAAACATTGTATTGGAAGGGCAAAAGATGCTCTCCAACAGTATATACATACATAATAGAAACAAACATTACTAATTCCACAAGATGTAAACAATCGAGATTCTAAGGGGTAAAATGTTAAATGTTAAATTTCCATTTGATAAAAATAAAGAAAAAGTGTAATCATGAAATTGTACTTTTCCCATGGAATTATGCACTGATCCCTGTGTCTACTTGTTTCAATTCTACTGCTACCCCCCCCCTAATGTGTTTTATATCCTCTGTAATTATGAAGCTAATTCAAATCATGCAATTATTGTTTTCATTCTTAAGATCATAACGCATAGTGCAACATACTTTAAATACTTTTTGAAGATGTCAAGTTCGTATACATATTTAAATACTTTTTTTTTGACATAAGAAGCAATATGAATATCCATATTTGCCAATGAAGTTCTATAATTTTTTTTAACTGAATTGAAAACATATGAATTTGAATTGCAGAGCAACGAATGTCGTATGTATTTTTGTTGTATCTCGAATGATTGGCAACAAATTTACTTATTTGATTTTAATAGAAAAAAAAGTCAAAGTCTTCTCTCATAAAAAACGGCAACTGTGGGTTCATGTTTTCAATAAGTCATCATTTTTCACTCATCAGTATATATAACCATTTGAATGTAGTGAAAAATGATGAATTAACTAAACATGAAAAATGTAGTTTTCTTCCAACGATAATCATTGAAACAATACCACTGTCAACATCATTCTAACATAGATCATTGCAGATAGAAAGGGAAATGATTATACTTTTTATTCTTATCCACTGTTATTTACTAAAAAATTATGCATGCGAAGAGAATCCAAGACTGATTTTGTCATTCTCTTTCTCACGTGCAGGCTTAACACCTCCAATCATCATAGTTGTGAAATTAATAGGAAATTTTCCCGCGCTCGTTACGGTTTTTATAATTTTGTTAACTATCATCAATTTGTTTCATTATCTTTATCATAAAATATATGGAGGTAAAATTATAATTAAAGCTATATATATTAACAAAAAGGTTTTTTTGGGACGGAAAATATAAGGTAGGATTAGGAACATGTCATATACACATGCAAATATGAAGTTTATTATTAATCATAATAAAATTATTTATGCATATTAATCATAATAAAATCATTTATGCCTATATTCTATATGTCTAATATAATAATATGTCAGAATAAATAAATAATCAAAAGAAAAATTAACATCATCATAAAAAATAAATATTCATAAGTTAAATGAAATCTAATGTTAAATACATGTTTTTACCGTGCATTGAAGTGTGATTCGCACTAAATCTCAAATAGAACAATAAACAGCAAACAAACCAATAATATTGCAACAAATCATCTGTTTAACATGAAGTGTTTTGATAGATCAAAATTTTCATAAAATAAATGGTTGAGGTAAAAACACATCTTCCATTTAAGAGGTCCAAAATCACTGGCCACGTGGCCCCCTTAGTAATTCTCAAAACGAACTGACCCTATATGGGGTGGGTAATTCTATTTCATATTGCGAAATTAGGATTTTATCTTTCAATTTGTAAAATTCTGGTTACTATTTCTCAATTTGTAAAAATAAAAATAGTGTTTGTATCATATCTAGTGTAATAGGTTACTTTTTACTGGCACAAACAGATTATTTTTATTCTTTTTTGTACTTAAATCCATTTTAATAAAAAAAAAGTCATATTGTTTGATGAAAATTATCTGCATCACCAGACAAAACGATTTTTTTAAAAACTAGAAAATTCTGAGATGATTCAAAAACTACTTTTACAAACTAAAAAAATATTTCATAACTAAATATATCCTATGACCTATCATTAAAAAAAATAAAAATATCCTATCTATAAAACATATATATACTTAAACACTATTTTAAAAACAACTCATTGTTGAGTCGAATAATATGTTTACAAACTAACAAAACAACTCAACATAGCAGACTAAAAAACTCCTATCTATAAAACCAACTATTTATATAAAGGTCTAAATCACATTAGAGAGAGAGAGAGAGAGAGAGAGAGAGAGATGGTGAGCTCAGGATGCATGTCAAGTGTTCTGAAAGATGTTTATGACCCAAACAAAACTACTTATGACAGATTAAACAAAGAAGAATCTCTCAGTCTTAACCTGATACCAGTCAAAAAACAGAGGAGCTGTTCATTTCCTCCTCATTCCAAGCTTGAAAACAAGAATTCGAAGAAAATCAAAAAGAAAGAGAGAAAAAGGAGGAGGAAAAAGGAGAGGTCTTGTTTTGAGTTTGGATCCATGCTTGGTTGCCTTCTCTCTTCCGTTTCTTACATGGTTTTGGTTGATGTGGTCGAGCAATGAGAATCGTTTTGATTTAATTTATGGTTAATTTGTATTTTATATCTGTTTTGTTAATTTTGGATTTTTACTTTAAGAATTTAAAGTAAATGCACCCTTTAATTTTTGGAATTATGAATTGAGTTCGTTATTCTTTTTCATTAACTAGCCTCATTTAGATTAAAAAAAATTAATTAAATTCTCAATTGATCTATAAAGAGAATCTGCAACTTCTGGTTGTATAAATAAAAACTAAACAAACAACTTCTGGTGCATAAAAAGAAATGATAAGCAACTTCTGGTGCTTAAAAATAAACATGTATTAATAATAACATGTTATCTAATGTTCAAATAAATAAATAAAAGAAAATTCGAATAAAGGAAGAAAAAGAATCCGAATAAAATTATTGGAATATAAGAAATAATTATGGTTCCTACCTCGCTTACTTTGGGTCAGAGTCGTGCTGATAACGTGTTATAAAATAAAGAACAAAAGAATAATAAAAGAGAGAATTGGAAGGAGAGAATTATGTATTGAATTGTGGATGGAGAATACAATAGCCACTGCCCTCTTTATATAGTAGAGGGTGAGTGCTGGCCAAGAAATCTCTTGCCTGATTTAGAATTACAATAAAGGAAATAATCTAACCTAAATACAATAGAATATACAGTAATAAATATCCTGCCATGACTCCTTCCATCTTATAAGCATTTCTTAATTTATCTTTGCTTAGGGGCCAAGTAATGGACATCCACATTAATTATATTCATAACACTCTCCCTTGGATGTCCATATTTTATCTTTCATACGCATTAGAAGTTGCCTCATTAAAAACCTTATAAGGAAAACCTAGTAGGACAAAACCTTGGTTAAGGAAAAAAGAGTGCATCGCATATTATCATTATTTCTCATTATTTCATATATTAAATATGCCTCGTTAAAACCTTACTAGATAAAACCCTATGGGCAAAAATCCTAGTGAAGGAAAAAGAGTGCATCATCATTCTATATATTACGCACAAAAGCTGCCTCGTTAAAAACCTTGCTAGGAAAACCCATTGGGACAAAAACCATAGACAAGGGAAAAAGAGTGCAGTGCGTATTATTTCTCCCCCTCATATATGCAACTATATGTGAGATGACAAAGTTCAATCTCTGTAATATATGCTTAAGAAGAGATCTGCTGGATCATTATTTGAGGAGTTTCGTTAGATATTCATTTCACAATCATCATGCTCATGCATGCATGAAAATAACTCACCATCATTTATTTTAATTGTTGATACATCAAACAAGTTATCTTGATGATCTTAATGGATGCGATTTCTCCACATTATATCATTATAATAGATGGATTATGAAATAATGACTCCTTCAGGGAAATATTCAATTTATAATTCAAAATAATATTTTATGCTTTAAAGAATTTAATCTTATATTCTTTTGAATAATGTGGTAGCTTTTGGAGCTCTTCGAGAGTACCATACGATTTTAAATCATCAATATATATATCAACATTCAAAAGGTAAACATATAGTTTTCTAAACGTAATTTTGATCAATTACATAACATTCATTCAACAAACATTTGTTATAGCAATTTTATCACATATCTCAATATTGCATTAATTAGTACAAAGATCTTTGTAATTTAATAGATTAAATCTCTCGAGAGTTTGAAATGCTTCAGGCATTCTAAATCCTTCAGGGATTTTCATTAATATATTATAATCAAATGAGATATGAATAATTTGCTACTACATTAATAAGTCCATCAGGGACGACAAAATTAGAAATATAATTGCACATCACAATTTAATTTTCTTATTACATATTCTTAAAACACCCTCTTATAAGTTATACTCGCTTATAAGTTACCGTTATACAACGCCAGGTGTTTGGAGTACATGTCCACAATTTTATATTTCACTAGTGAAAATAATGATGCTTTAATCACATCTTTCGATTTGGCCAATACTTTATCAATTGACATTATACAAATAATTTTAATTCTAGATCCTCATTTTTATTTATTATATCAATTCCAATTGCATAAATAAATTTTGATTAATCTTAATTTTATTACGGTTCCATATTTATTCTAGTAGAGACATAATTTATTGAGATCTCATCATTTTCAATATTTTCAATATTATTAGGTACCTGAACCTCTTCTGGGGTTATTTGCTCGTCTATGTCTTCTACTCTTTTATCGTTAATATTCTTTTCAGAAGAATTTATTTCTTTAGAAGTATCGTTAACTTCAATTATGCCAACTTTTTTATTATGCTCATTTTTCTTCCTTGGATCTTTATCATTGGAACCGATTGGTCGACCATGCATCTGGCATATATCAAACATAGAATTATCCAAGGGTACTTCAATATAATTATGAGTACATAATGCTGGAATGTATGATATGATAATCATTTTTGCATCAATATAAATAATATAATTGCATGTTGTTTCACATTAATAAATTTATGAACTTCTAGTTCATATTAACTTGTTAGAGGATCTAAGTGAAAGATATTAATGATGCATTCCATATAAGTTATAACTTATGTTTTCCAGCTCTTGTTTCTCTCCCCCTAATGTTATCATTAATTATTAATCAAGTTCTCCAGGACTTTCATTGTCTATTGTATCTTGAACATATTCATTAATATTTGATTTGTTTCATAACAATCACTTTGGTATTCATTTAATTCTTTCTTCTGGAATTTTGTCTACAAACATCTAACACATTTCAGGTATGTTTTTAAATGATCCTCCAGGGATATCCATCCGAATTAAGATGTAGTGAATAATTTTGTGTAATGAAGTTCAAGATATCAAATTATGCAGGGCAATTTAACTTAACATATATGCCCGACTTTTATTTGTGACCCATTTTTGTGCGTTGCGGTGGAGCTACCGGAACAAATATTACACATCCAAAAGATTTTAAATAGTATTTACTCGGCTGCAGGCCGGTCACAAATTATAATGGAGAGTACTTATTATAAAATGTTGGCTTTACTCTAATTAGTGCTGTAGCATATATCATTTCATGGCCTCAATCAAAAGACGAGCTTTCATTTCATTATTAGGGGCCAACGATTAATTATAATCGCTTAACAAGATATGATGTTAGATCATTCTAAGTGCGTTTCTGGGCCAATGCTCAACTATAATCTAGATCAACATACAATAGTCAATTATTACTTGGGATGTAGCCAACTGATCATCATCAAGACGATTTTTCTTAGTTGTACGATCCAGAAATTATTATCTTAATTAGAATATTCGAGCAAGGAATCTCGCAAATACAATATTTCGAGATTAAATAAATATACATGTGACCATCTAATAGATGCATCTATTAATACCATAAAATATCTAGATGGTCCACATGAAAGAGTAATAGGGCCACATATATTTCGATTAATACGCTCAAGGAAATTGGGTGATTTATTCCCAACCCTGATTTGTGATGTCTAACAATTAATTCTCCTTTGATAACATACAGCACATGAAAATTTATTTGATAAAAGAATCTTCTGGTTCTTTAATTGATGCATATTTGAATTCTCTGTGATTATTTGCATCATCATTACTCCGAGATTAGTTAACTTTTGTTTCATGCCAAATCATGAAATTTCTCTTCGAACTAGTGAACTTCTGGTTCATGTCAAATCATAAAATTACTTTTCAAATTATTGAACTTCTGGTTCATGTTTAATGATAAAATTACTTTTCTAATTAGTGAACTTCAAGTTCTTGTCAAATTATTAAATTACTTTTCGACTGAACGAAATCTATGCAGAAGCATAAATAAGTTTTAAGTCAATAAACTTCTGGTTACTAATAAATCTGACTTAATTGTATTAGTCCTTCATAATACAAATCAATAGAAAAGCTGCATGTTGTTCTAATGAATATTTCTCAAAATACAGAAATATTGTCCACTACAATGAGGCACACATATTTATAATTTTTATTGTGCCAATACATACTTTGATTCATATTAGTAGTATCAAAAGAAAGAAAAATAATGATAATGATAATAATAATAATAATAAGAATATAAAAATAGAATAAAAGAAAATTTTCTTACTCAGTTCTTTTTCTACCTCGTTGTTGTTAATGTGCTTTAGATCCAGCGGATGATATCATTATCGGTTATCAACATTTTCATTATCGTCATAAACAAATTGACATTATTATTTTCTCTTTGTCTTTAAGACGGCTTAATAAAGTTCCACAAGATTCTAGGACATACATAGAGACATATCAAATGTCCTTTATTACTACGTTCTTCTTAATATTATCATCACAGTCACAAGTATAGTTTCGACCTTGATCTCTTTCACATTAGCATCCACATTCATAATCATGACTTGTATATGTAGTATTCACTTCTGGGAATGATGCGGAATCAATTGTACGAAATTCATAATTTTTCATTTTAATGAAAATTAATTATTTTGCTTATATACAAGGAACAATGATAGTAATTCACAATTTTAAAGTATTTTCTGTTATATATTTTGTTTATTCAGGGAACAAAATAATAACTCTTCTGGAGTCTTGAATTATATTTATAATACGTGATATTGTATTAACACTTGACTTTCAATTTCTAAGTATTATTTTAGTTGTTCAATGTCTACTGGACATGTCTTTATAGAATTGACAAAAAAAATTTTGTTTTGGTGTACAATAGGTACTTAACCAATGCTCTTTTATACAACATCAAAAATACATATTTTGGAATCAGTTACAAATGATATCTTGTTGTATCTTCTCATTGTCTTATGTGATTTTCTTGTAATGACTTCTGGCATTGGTCTCATTTATATCATTATTTTGCAACATTCACTTCTGGGAATTGAATGCAATTTTTAATCAAGTTTCATAATTTCTTCTTTTACAACTCATTAGTTTGCTTATTCACAATAAGATATGATATTGGTTTTCAATATATCTTACAACTCTCTTCATCTTGTTGCTGCTTCAAGAGCAAGATAAAAGGTAAGGAGTATCATTATTTAATATATGTTCTTCATTTTTTTTTTTTTCAAATTATTATTTGAGAGTTGATCTTCGAGATTTAGACAATATTTCTGATTTATATTCTTGCAACTACTGGTGCTATATTTTGCAACTTATGGTGCATAAAATAAAATTTGCAGCTTGTGTGCAAAGGAAAAAAATTATTGCAACTACAGGTGCATAAATAAAAATAAATTTCCATAAAAATAAATGTGCGTAAAATAAATGTACATAGAATAAAGATAAATATACTTGCAACTTCTGGTGCATAAATATACTTACAACTTCTGGTGTATAAATATACTTACAACTTCTGGTGTATAAATATACTTACAACTTCTGGTGCATAAATAAAAATAAACATGCAATTTCTGGTTGCGTAAATAAAATTAAACAAGCAACTTCTGGTGCGTAAATAAAAATAAACATGCAACTTCTGGTTGCAAAAATAATTAAACAAGAAACTCTTGGTGCATACAAAATAACTTAAACGAGCAACTTCTGGTGCGTGAATAAAAATAAACACGCAACTTCTGGTTGCAAAATAAAAATAATTAAACAAGCAACTTCTGGTGCATTGATCTATAAAGAGAATCTGCAACTTCTGGTTGTATAAATAAAAACTAAACAAGCAACTTCTGGTGCATAAAAAGAAATGATAAGCAACTTCTGGTGCTTAAAAATAAACATGTATTAATAATAACATGTTATCTAATGTTCAAATAAATAAATAAAAGAAAATTCGAATAAAGGAAGAAAAAGAATCCGAATAAAATTATTGGAATATAAGAAATAATTATGGTTCCTACCTCGCTTACTTTGGGTCAGAGTCGTGCTGATAACGTGTTATAAAATAAAGAACAAAAGAATAATAAAAGAGAGAATTGGAAGGAGAGAATTATGTATTGAATTGTGGATGGAGAATACAATAGCCACTGCCCTCTTTATATAGTAGAGGGTGAGTGCTGGCCAAGAAATCTCTTGCCTGATTTAGAATTACAATAAAGGAAATAATCTAACCTAAATACAATAGAATATACAGTAATAAATATCCTGCCATGACTCCTTCCATTTTATAAGCATTTCTTAATTTATCTTTGCTTAGGGGCCAAGTAATGGACATCCACATTAATTATATTCATAACAGTTGTCTCATTATTATGAGATCCGGAATTTTGTTTTCTCCTTTCATCATTATTGTAACGATTCCTTCTCTTAAGAATTTATCAAACATCTTGCGTAAAACACAAAAAAGTAAACTTAGATAAAAAAGAATGTTGAATTCTTCATTCATGAAATATAACAAATTATTATAAAAATTTTATGGTTGAATTGGTATAAAGTGTTGAAACAAATTGTAGTAAAAATGAAATATTCGGATAAAGATAAAGAATAAAATATTAATAAATAAAATATTCAAATTCATTTTACAAATTTTACGAGCTTCTTTTAAGTAACATATCTCTGCACCAGAAATTACAAATTCTATTTATAGATCAATGCACCAGAAGTTGCTTGGTTAATTATTTTTATTTTGCAACCAGAGGTTGTGTGTTTATTTTTATTTACGCACCAGAAGTTGCTTGTTTAATTTTATTTACGTACCCAGAAGTTTCATGTGTATTTTTATTTATGCACCAGAAGCTGTATGTATATTTATGCACTAGAAGTTACAAGTATATTTATCTTTATTCTATGTACATTTATATTATGCACATTTACTTTTATGCACATTTACTTTTATGTATATTTATTTTCTGCACATTTATTTTTATGCAAATTTATTTTTATTTATGCACCTGTAGTTGCAATAATTTTTTTTTTTGCTTTGCACACAAGCTGCAAAATTTATTTTATGCATCATAAGTTGCAAAATATAGCACCAGTAATTGCAAGAATATAAATAAGAAATATTGTCCAAATCTCGAAGATCAACTCTCAAATAATAATTTGAGAAAAGATGAAGAATATATATTAAATAATGATACCCCTTACCTTTTATCTTGCTCTTGAAGCAGCAACAAGATGAAGAGAGTTGTAAGATATATTGAAAACCAATATCATATCTTATTATGAATAAGCAAACTAATGAGTTGTAAAAGAAAAAATTATGAAACTTGTCTAAATAATTGCATTCAATTCCCAGAAGTGAATGTTGCAAAATAATGACATAAATGAGACCAATGCCAGAAGTCATTACAAGAAAAGCACATAAGACAATGAGAAGATACAACAAGATATCATTTGTAACTGATTCCAAAATATTTATTTTTGATGTTGTATAAACGAGCATTGGTTAAGTACATGTAGTACACCAAAAATTTTTGTCGAATTCTATAAAGTCTCTTTAAAAGAGAAAAAAAATATATGGTTAATTATGTTTATAATTGAAAACTATTTCAGTTAGCTCTTAAATATTACATAAGACTTTTAGGCGGACTTCCTTGACCATATATTTATTCAATTTATTTTATTTATTTGTGGAATCCAAAATGTCTGACATATGTCCAGCAGACATTGAACAACTAAAATAATAATTAGAAATTGAAAGACAAGTATTAATACAATATCATGTATTATAAATGTAATCTAAGACTTCAGAAGAGTTACTATTTTGTTGCATGTACATAGTAGATATTATTTTAAAATTGTAAATTACTGTTTCTTGTATATAAGCAAAATAATGAATTTTCATTAAAATGAATCATGAATTCCGTACAATTGGTTCCGCATCATTCCCAAAAGTGAATACCACATATACAAGTCGTGATTATGAATGTGGATGCTGATGTGTAAGAGGTCAAGGTCGAAATTATACTTGTGACTGTGATGATTATATTAAGAAAAACGCACAAGAAAGCGGAAAGAACGCACGAAATGGTCTAAAAATTTATGTGGTAGTAAAGAACATTTGGTATCTCTCTATGCATGCCCTAGAATCTTATAGAGGTTTATTAAGCCGTCTTAAAGGCAAAGAAAAAATAATAATGTCGACTTGTTTATCACGATAATGAAAAAGTTGATAACCGATAATGATATCATCTGCTGGATTTAAAGCACATTAACAAGAACGAGGTAGAGAAAGAACCGAGTAAGAAAAATTTCTTTTATTCTATTTAATATTCTTATTATTATTGTTATTATCATTATCATTATTTTTCTTTCTTTTGATATTACTAATATGAATCAAAATATGTATAGGCACAATAAGAGTTATAAATATGTGTGCCTCATTGTAGTGGACAATAACTACATTCTAAAATATTTCTACATTTTGAGAAATATTCGTGAAAGAAATATATATTTCTAATTTTGTCGTCCCTGATGGACTTATTAACGTAGTAGCAAATTATTCATATCTTATTTGATTACAATATATTAATGAAAATCCCTGAAGGATTTAGAATGCATGAAACATTTCAAACTCTCGAGAGATTTAATCTACTAAATTACAAAGATCTTTGTACCAATTAATGCAATATTGAGATATGTGATAAAATTGCTATAACAAATGTTTGTTGAATGAATGTTATGTAATTCATCAAAATTACGTTTAGGAAAATATATATTTATCTTTTGAATGTTGATATATATATATTGATGATTTAAAATCTTATGGTACTTTCGAAGAGCTCGCTACCATATTATTCAAAAGAATATAAGATTAAATTATTTAAGGCATAAAATATTATCTTGAATTATAAATTGAATATTTCCTTCAAAATACTACATGTTAGCGTATATATTTTTCCTTCAAATAGGTGAAAACAATGTAGGTGAAAACATGTAAATATATTTTTCCTTCAAAATATTCAAGTAGTGTTTTCAAAATATTCAAGGGGAGGGGGAGGGTGTATATATTTTTCCTTCAAAATACTACATGTTTCAAGTAGTGTTTTCACCTTAGAAATTAAATGGTGCGACTAATAAATCAATTTTGACCGACCCATTATACTACTTGTCCTTTAAAAAAAGAAAATATTGTAAAATTATTTTGGTAAGGAATACTACATAATTATAATTAAGTGTATCATACTACTATATAACTTTGAAATCTCTAGTAAGCCAATCTGCATCATTAAAACATTTCTTCTCATTACCATATCCACTATTCACAAAATTAGAAAAAAAAAATACAAAAATAGTTATAAAAAAAAAAAAAAAGACTTTCACACCCTCTTAAAAAACTCAAAATGTTTGAAAATTAGCCGCTTCTCTTGAAATAACATATCGAAATGTAAAATCATGCGGAGCCCACTCTAAAACCTTGCGAAACTTCTCTTGCTTGCAATTTTGCAAAACCGCTCTCAAACTTTGGGGTAAATACCGTTCGACCATCTCTAAAGTTTCTTGTATATTTAAACCGGCGTCTTTCACATATGACTCGATTAATCTCGGTAAAAGAATTTTATTTTCTTTTTGAATTTGAATTTTGGATATGATATATTCTTCTTTCGCAGTTTCCAGCTGGTTGTATAATCTCTTTGGATTGTATATTCTTAACTATATAAATAAAAATAATAAGTATATATTACGTCGCTAAAACCTAGGCGAAAAATAACATTTGAAATATCCAAAAATACCCCTCATTCTAAAAAAAGATGTATTTTTATACATTTGAAAGGGCATATGGGATAATATGTGATTTTGGAGGGGTAAAAATGAAAATTTTCAAAAACTTTTATTAACAATTTGAGCTTACAGCAGGATCAGAATGGGATCCAGAGCAGAGAGCGAAATGGAGAAGAGGCTCAGGTTGATCAACTGGAGAGCATTGTGAATCCTCTCCAGTTTTGCTTTTCACTTTTCCGTACAGTAATAGCTTGAGCCACTGTGAATATTCAAAGTTGAAATGTTTTGGTGGTTAAAGAATAATGTAGATAGCTCTTGAATAGTTTAAAAATGCGAAAGTAACTTGTAAATTTATTTGAAAATGTTTTGATTAGTAAAAAAATGCAAAAATATTTTATAAATTAATTTGAAAATCTTTTCAATAGTTTAAGAATGCAAAAATATCTTGTGAATTAATTTGAAAAGCTTTTGAATAGTTTAAGAAATGCAAAAATATTTCATAAATTAATTTCAAAATTTACTTGATTAGATGGAGTTTTGGAGCAGCCCAAAATACGGCTCTGTATCATTTCCATGTTTACTTTTTGTCCTTTTATTAAATATGTAACCTAAAAAGAAAGCAAAAATTATAATTAAATAACCAATATATCCAAAAAAAATGATATTATTTTTTATTTTTATTATTTATTTAATAACCTTATTGAGTGACTCAAGTCTCCTTTTGTTATTTCGCGCGGTTCCTTTTTCTATATGTGCCTGAAATATTTAGTCAAAGAAAAATATATGTGAGCACTAAATTTCATAAAAATAAAAAAATATAATGTATAAAGATAAATGAGAGAAGAAATTGCTTACATGCATGATAATTGAATTGTGTATATTAATCCAAAACGCAAGTTTTTCTTCATTTTTTAGTCCTATTAGATCGACCGTTTCTAGCCGTTGGATCAACAATCTAATAAAAAAATAATAAAAGAAAATGATAAAACTAAGTATAATTTAAAGATTAATAGATGCTTAAGCATTACACAATTTTATTATTATAAGAAAATTAATAAATTAAAGAGAAATATGTAAAAGTGGAGGTTTTTTGCAATTTCCTTAAAAATTGTTGGTCTTTTGCAATTTCGAACAATGTAGGTTTGCATAAGGGGCTTTTTGCAAATTTTGCTAAATTAAAATTAGTAAAGTAGTACAACTTTAAAGAGACAATTTCATATGTACCCTTGAAATCTCGAATTATCAACGACATAATAGATATCTCAACACTTTACAAGTGTAAAAACGAGATTAATTATACCATTAATTTATTTATTTTAACTCACTTATAATTCCGCAATAAATCCTCTATTTTATATGTACCCTTAAAAATATTTTATATGTACCCTTAAAAATCTCAAAATATCAACAACATATTTGTTATTTTTATGTTAAAATGAAATTACCCCGTATATTGATTTATTTATTTATTGAAATAATTTTTTTAAACTTACTTGTAATTCCGTAATAATGCCTCTATTTCAGCATTACTCACACATCCATCCATCGAAACATCCGAAACCTCAAACAGCGAATTGTAGGGAATCGAATTGCCGGGAAACAAATCCCTACAATTATTCTCACTTTCCCTACAATTACTCTCTCTTTTCGATTTGGGGCTCCAAAAATCACCAACAAAATCTCGCGACGAAGAAAAAGACGAACATGGCGAGTAAGAAAAAGAATGAAAAGGGGCGGAAAAGTGCGTTTTGGCCCCTGAATTATTATGAAATGTTTTTGATTTGTAATAAATCGTGCACATGCATCGTATTAATTCTTCGGATATTTTGTTCGGAGTCAGGGTTATGTGGTCAGAGACTTTGGTGCCCAGATGCTCTGCCAAACTTATTATGATGTCTTGCTTCTCCTGTAAGAAATAAAATAATTATAAATTAGTCCTTCAAGTTATTCAAATTATCATTTCGGTCACACAGATGTTTGAAGTTTGGTTTTTATTTATTTTTGTTTCTTCAATAGGGGGCAAAATATTGAAAATTGCAAAAACGTCCTTAATGTTTTACGTGGTTTTAGTTTTGGCCCCTAAAGTTCAATCTACGTCATTGTGTACGTACGTACCATTATTTAAAAAACATACAAAAAAACTAAAAAAAATATAATTACGAAATACATCTTACAAAATTATTTTTAATATCTACCTCAACGAAAGTCAAAGGGGAAGTAAAACAAGGCTTCAAAACCCTAGAGAGATTCTTCTCGGCCGGCGAAACCCTAGCCGACCGATTCAACAAAGAAGAATGGCTCCGACCGATCCCATGCGGCCTTTCCTGTGGCCTCACACTCAAACTGGATACTCCAGTGTCTGATCTTCTTGGTAAGCTTTGTGGGTTTGACTGGACATGATCAGTTAGAGCTTCAGCATCTGACATTCTCGCTAAGCTTTGTTGGTTGGACTTGACAGATCCAGTGTTTGACTGACTTGATAAGTTTGACTGGTTTGACTGGTCAGGTCCAGTGTTTGACCGACTTGATAAGTTTTGTTGGTTTGACTGGACAGGTCCAGTGTATGACAGATTTGATAGGTTTGACTGGTTGAACTGGACAGGTCCAGTGTATGACAGATTTGATAGGTTTGACTGGTTGAACTGGAGGGGTTCAGTTTGGGATGAAATGGAGTGGGTGGTGAAGGTGTTGCGGTAGAGAGAGAGGAGGTGTTGCTCTAAGTGGATCACCTGGAGCTCTAGGAGTGTTATTTCTTTGATTAGTTCTTTTGTTGGCTGGTAGAATATTAGAAAATAAAAAGAAATATTAGTAACGAGATACAGATACTAATGTAGATATAATGTTAGGAATTTAGTATGAAAAATGAACTTACATTTGGAAGATTATTAATATTGTTGTAATCATTTGGTGAAGAAGTAAAATTGTAAGATTTTTGACCTAGAGCTTTTTCCAAAGCTCTTCTGACAGTAAATTGGTCATGTAATTTTTTCTCTAATTGTTGTATCTGCAAAAAAGAAAAATAAATAAATAAAAATTAATCGTATATTATTGTTTGATTTTGTTATTGTAATGATAGTTATTGTTGGTAAGTATTTGGAATTATTGTTTGACCTCATATTATTGTTTGGTACAAATTTAGAATTTGGCTATTATAATTATGTTTTTATTTTTTTTTTTTTAAAGGGAGAACTACAAGCGATCGCTTGATTTTTGTTCTCTTTTAAGTGAGTTTATATGCCTTCACCTAAATTTTTAAATCAATCCTGCTAGACGCGGAATTCGAACTCCTCACCTATGGATAGATGGGGTTGGTACCATAACCACTAGGCTAACTTAGCGGTGGTTTTATGTTTTTATTTTTATTCTCTTTTAAGTAGTTTGGACCATCAACTGCTTTAGTGATGAGCATTTAATGAGTTAAAAATAAATAAGAAAGCAAAATTTCATTTAAGTTTGATTTTTCATTTTCTCTTTTCAATTTTTAGAGCGAGAGAGAATTAAAAACTTCATTTTTACCTCTTGTTTTAAGGAAATCGAAACTTTGCTTCTCTCCTTTGAGGCACTTTCTCTCTCTTCAGTTTCTCTCACATCCTTTGAAAATCAAAACAAAGTCAATCATGAGTCCACTGAAAAAGACCTAATAATGCACTTCAAAAGGAAAGAAAAAATAGCCTATAATTTGCACGAATTAACAACTTGTTTAATTTATTTTAAAAAAATAACTTGTTTAGTTTTGCAAGAGGATATTACATATTTCCATCCATAACCCTGCAAAATCTCAAAATTTCATTTATTCTCTTACAAAACAAAATATCACGTATTATGCACACATAACTTATGCTACGAGAAATCACTCCATTTGAAAATGATTTTGAACATTTTAATTAAAATCAAAATGATGTAAACTTAACTCTGATTCAAAAATGAAACATAATAAAAACATTTTTTTTTTGGGGGGGGGGGGAGTTTAATACCTCCATTTTGACAGCAAAATCGTCCATTTTATCTTCCCAAATTCTCTGACATGAATCACTACAATCACAAATCATTAGAAAGCTTACCAACAAATCAAAACCCCATTAAAACCCAAGAAAAAAGAATAAAAAAATCAAACAGAAAAAAACCCACAAAATTAAAAAAAAAATAGTACTCACCTGATAGAGCGTTTATGCCTTGATTTGAAAGAAGAAACACTACTAGAGCTCGCTTTTTCTTCTTCTTTCCATTTTCTGTCCAAACAAGAACAAACCCACTATCTCACTTAAAGTATATTACATCAAAAGTTGAACTGAAACAGAGTAGTGGTTCAAACAAGAACAAACCCACTAATTATCTCACTTAAAAGATTCCAACAGTTCAAAAAAATTGCATGATTAAAGAGAAAAAGATTTGTAAAAAGGGACTTTAATCTGAAGAGTTGGTAAGCAGAAACAGATCAACTAATGAGAAAGAAAGTAATTCACCTTTATTGAACAATGGAGTGTTTTTATTTTGTTTTTGGGTGTTTTGTGTTTTGCAAAAAAGTTTCTTTTTGTTAGACCTTTCTTCTTCCCGGCAAAATCTTGAGAGCATCCCTTTTCATATATAAATATTCATGTTGTTTTGTATATATACTCTCAAAACTTTTGATATTATATACCAATCCTAGGAGGAGGAAAGGTAGTTATATTATTACATATTTTTGAGGGTCACTCAGCGAATAGCCTGCCGAAAAATATATAAAGAAAATAAAAAAGTTATAAAATGTTCAATTGTTACTAATAGTAACAATATGTTAATTAACGAATAAAACAAATCTAATAACAAAGAAGAAAAATAACAAATAATTTGTAGTTTAATTGATTAAAGCATTTGCATGTGTAGCAAGAGATCATGGGTTTAATTCCTGACAAACACAATATAACACAAATTTAGCAAAGTCTCTCAATCCAATGGATTAAACCTCAAAAAAAAATAATAATAATTTTTGGCATATAAGATCTAATTTAACAATGATTTGTAAAAAGGGAGAAAGTTAGTTATATTATAACCTTAGCAAATATTTATCTAAATATGGGTAATCTTTTCAAAAATAAAAAAAATAAAATGATTACATAGCATAAAATTATGGTTGTGTAAATACAAAAAACATGACACCATAGGGAGCAGGGTCGGTCCTGAGTTTTAAGACGTCTTTGACGGTGTAAAAGATTTTGGTATGAGAAACTGAAATATTTTTGGGTTGATGCTACTTTTTCTTTATTATTTGTTCTATTTTTCTTGCTTCTATATCATTGTTTCCTGAGTTTATTAAAAAAAAGAAACTCCTACATAAATCCCTTCATTTTCTTTGGAGGTTCCAATCATTTGTGGGGCCTTTGCTAAACGTCAAACCATTTGTATAGCAGGGTCATCCCTGATAGGGAGGTATAAATACAAAATCATGATATCATAAAGTTTAATAATGATGAATATAATATTTTTGTGAGAAAATGAGGGGGCAAGTTATAATTTTCCTAAAATTATATAATAGGTATGTAAATGAACTGAGGAAAAAATAATGTGACGTTCAATCTAATTATAAAGTGCAAATATTTATTAACAAAAAAAAATAACAATAACAAGCAATTGTGAGGTAAACCATGAGAAATGCATGATCCTACAACAATACAGAATTTCTTCAAACGAAATATAAAAGAAAATCTAATAAAATAAAGTAGTATTAGAACTTTATATTAAAAATAACTCATGGTCCGAGTTACATTACATGTGGTTGTTTGCGTCTTATATTTTGTTAATATATCTTGTTTATTAACTTATTAAGGCCCTTAATTAATTAATTAACCACACAGAAACAGAGAGCCTTTTCTTCTCGTGTCAGGCAAAGAAAAAAGATGTCAGAATGGCAGCGTAAAAAAACCAAAATTATATTTTGTATCTCTAGTCCTTAACTCTTTTTTGTCCTGACATTGCACTATTTATTATGCATCAATAAGGTTCACGAGATATTAATAAATATGGTTTATGATTGACCGAACCAATGGTAAGGTGACATGTCATTTGCTTAATGATATGGCTTATTATCATTTGTTAAGTTATTTATGCCACTTTTTAATTCAGATGTACATAAGTACATCGGAACAGAGTCTGTTTATGTCAAAAGGTTGCTTCATTGTTACTTAACCCCATATTTGCCCCTCAATGCCATTAGCTTGTTTATATGATTTTAAATAGTATGCCGTTTTAAATTTTTTTGCCGTTTGAATCTTTTGTTCAATTAATCGAATTCTTCACCCAATTAAGACAATCCTTCATCAAATCAGGGCAATCCTTCAATGTTGAGTTTGACGAATCCTTCAACCAGTATGGCGAATTTTTTATCTAGATTGGCGAATCATATCACGGAGATGTTAACTGAGTTTCATCTATCTATTATATCATCATTTGCGTCAAGTTTTGAGAGTCACTCTCAGGATCTGGACCTACTTACTATGTGTCCTCCTTCTTGCCTTGTGTGCTCGTTGAATATTTTGACTTGTTTTTCAATAATAAATCGCCGCATGAGCAATCTTGACTTCTCGTATATGAGTTGGCGCTTGTGTTTTTTGCTCTCTCAGATTTGATAGTTATCCTGCTAAATTTTGGCATCTCATTGAGACCCGTAAGTATGAGTTGATGTTGCGTAGGTTATACCCTCGGTTTGGAAATATAAATATTTTTAGGTTGCCGATCTCTGATGATCATTACATGATTGGTTACAAATTTTTGAGTTATTTTCTCATGATACAGAGTAATTTGGACCATTCGAAGCGAGTTGTCAGAACTTTTTTGATATTCTTAGCATTGGCGATGAGAAAGTAAATCGGTTTTTGGAGTTATTTCGTAAGGTCGTTGAAAAAATGACGGAACCACAAGAAATAGACATAGATGTTTATGCTTATGTTAGATTTTTTTTTAACATCTAGGTAAATTTGCTTTGAAATGTTGGTAAATTTATGTTGAACAAGATTGGATGTTAAATTTATGTTTTATTTTTTTTGTTAGTGTTAATTATTTTTAGTTTTATGTTAGAATGGGATATTGTAGTTTTATGTTTAAAAAACAAATAATACTAAGGAAATCAATAATCATGACATTAACAATAAAAGTACATTCACTTATTATGTCATCAAATGTAAATCAGGAGAGAATACTAGGAGTCTCATAACATAATTATTCATTTATTATCAAAATACTCTTGTTTCTTTATGAAGAAAAAAAATTAGAGCAGTGCTTGCACAGAGTCATGTGAGAAACAGTTCTGTTGCAAACCTAGATCCATACAAAATACACTAATTTTCTTTGTCTTTCAGTTCTAGATCCTTCCAAGGATATTTTTTTTGTTCATAAAGAAGTAAATGCCATGAAAAATTCAACACTTTCTAAATTTGTTGTCAACGTATTTATTAGCTTGAGGATATTTTGAAGATTTGTTTAACAAGTAATCCATTCTGTTATTGTTTTGGTTTAATTTTGGTATGAGAGTCGTTACATCACGACATTACTATAGCGACATTATATAAAAACTAAAAACAGTATATACAAACATATGAACTGAAAACAAACAGTATATAAAAATTCATTCTATAAAACAATATATATTTAAAAAAAATAAAAACAGTATATACAAACATATAAACTAAAAATAAACAGTATATAAAAATTCATTTGGTAAACAATATATATTTAAAAAAATGAAAACGGTATATAGTGTATATAGGAACGTGAGAAAATAGTATATAATTTTAATTCATCGCTACAGGATCGAACGCTACCCCGCGTGATTTTTAATTTTCTTTTTGGTATTTCCATTGAAATTTGTTCGCACGTTCAAGATCTATCAATCTACAATATGCAATTGCACTTTATGGTCATGATTGAGTATTTTGAACTTCTCAAATTGAGATAATAAGCCCAATCAGCATTTTTAATCATGGTTCATTATGCAGCTCTCATTTTTATTAAGATTCTTTCTTGATTGTAAGCTAACACATACACATACTTGTTTTACATTTCTTTTTCTAAATAAAAATTAAATTGAAAATTATTTCTTAATTAATGGAGGCATGTATGGGAATGGACTAATCTTATGGAAATGCCGAAATGCATTATATTTCTCAAGAATAATATAACAAATAAAGTTTATAGAGGATTTGAGGTTGACATGATATGACCTCTTGTATATATATTGACTCTCTATTTTCAACATAAAATAAAATTAATTGGATTACTAACTAAGAAATATGGCATTTTGACATGACATTTTGCCAACTATTCATTATGTACTTTAAATTCTTAGTTGTGGTTTCATGCATACATAGTGAGAGTAGGTTAAATAAGTTGACTCAACTAAACTCGTTTATAATAATCATGTATACGTATAGACTGTTTGTCTTATATATACACCGTTTAAAGAGATATATAATGGTTTTATATTCATATATATTGTTTATATATTATATTGGTGATTTTATATATTACAATTTACAGTACTATTTAATTTTTCAAAAAAAAAAAACTAATTTATAGTACTATTTTGATGATTTTATATACTGCCTTAAATATTTGTATATTATTTTTATATCACCATATATAATTTTTATTACAATATATACTGTTTTTGAAATGACATAATGTTTTTCAACACAAATTCTAAAGTTAATCTCAAACCTAATTAACAGATTGTAGATGATCTTATTAACTCCTAAATATGGGCAATATACAAAAGAAAATGAAAAATTTGGTATCCAAAAATAATATAAAATCAAGGTTATAATAATAATCATAAAAATTTAGACTGACAGACATGCTCAAGGTTTCATGTGCTCTCCTAGTCTTCCCCTATGATATATTCAATATATAGTAGGTTTTTTCTGCTTCAATATATATAGTAGGTGAAGTTGCAAGAAATATAATGCGTACTAATAAATTTGCATGTATAACCTTATAAATAATCACTATTTGCAAGAATTTTACTTGAGCTATCCTTAATCAGATGGTTAATTTTTAATTGTACATGTTTGTAGGGTTGCATCTAAATTTTTTTGAACGATTCCCATAGTTTTTGGAGCCATTAATAAATTAATTAACTTGGAAATTAATTAGATAAAAACTAGCATCTTTTTGGGTAATAGAGGTTTGCTAGTAAGGTTCTATGTTTTCTGTTTTATTAAGCAAGGTCAAAGGGCTCCTGTACCTAAGCATTATTTCTGGTGCAGCCCCTCAAATATTCAGAATTATTTACTATACACACTATGATGTTTTCATTATATCATTATTATTATTATTATTATTATTATTAATAATAATAATAATAATAATAATAATAATAATAATAATAATAATAATAGAAAAAGTAAAGTAATAACTACCATTATTACTAATATATCGATTTTGTAAAGATGTTATACATGAAATATTATCTTCATAAAATAATTCAGGTGAATGTTTACCGATTTTGATTAGTGTACAACTCCTTCAATCTACCTATGAAATAAATTGAAATGGGAAAAATGATTACGAACTTTTCAAATCATATGGAAATAGTTTTTTGGTGTTTTGGTAAAGAATATATTTGTTTCAATAAAAACAAAACCTACATGCCACTTTTTGGTAGTGAATAGGCTGTTTGATTTAAAGGATGTTGCAAGACAAGGCACGGATGTCCGGTATCAGTTTAATATCCTCTGTTTGATTAGAAGGATTGTCAGGTCATGTTCCCTCTCAATTAGTAATGCGGACACTTGGATTAAGTAATGGTTGGTCTCAGTTTGTTGTATTGAGCTGGAATTGTGAGTCAACATGAGTGTTATGGCCTAACAACATTTATACTGGTTTATAATTTCTATTGGAACCTTCTAATCCTTCTCCATTTATTGCTTATTTTTTTAATTATGATTTGTTTGATCTTTATTTTGTTATTTTGAAAATTTCTATACTTTGTTATTTATTATAGTTTTTTGTGGTTATTTTATGAATTTATAATGAATAAAATAATATCTTGTGAAATTTATTTTAATTGAGTACTGATTATTTAGATTAATGTTCGAAATATTTTGTTAAAAAATTAAGTGTAATAAATTCACATATTTAATTCATCTAAATAAATACATAATACAACTAAATGCAATTCCTTTCTAACTATCTATAACTTTCCTTTACATCAAACACCAATTTTTACAATCCCTCATCTAAGATTCTATCACATCAAACAACACATAAAATTACATACGTCCTTCATTTGTGTTACCCTCATCTCATAGTCTTACATTGTCCCGGTATATCCTCCAATGTCTCTCACATCAAACGGCCATTGAACTTTTAAAATACTAATTATAAAACTATATGAGGATTATGATTTAAAATCTATAGATTTAATGAAGTTCTTCAAATGATTTAATCTCCCAAGGTGCATGTCTTGCATTTAATTGGTCATAAATTGTTTGCTTAAATTTTCTCAATTTATAGAACCAAGAAGACAATTTAGATGCTACCATAGCACACACAATCCAACACTTGTAGGATTTGAATGTAGTTGGATTTTTCTAAGTAAATGATACTTCCCTTTTGTTTATTATTAGTTTATTACTTTTCTAACTTTTGAACTTTATTGAATGAATTTCGACTGCCTATTTGGCTCAAGGAGGCTCTTATCTTACAATGATATTTTGAAAACTATGAACTGTATCTTTATCAATACTTGTCTGATACTGATACCTATACGTGTACTATATTTATCCGATACATCATCTTTTGCCTGGAATAACATGTTTAAATATTCTATTTCAAAATAATATCAGATACTTCACATATACTTCTCAAATATGCTTGAAGCATAAAAAATATCAAAAAATAAAATAAAATAAAGAAGATAAACATCTTTAAGTATATAAATATAATGAAAGATAATAAATATTTAGTTTGCAACAAGATGTTTCTAAATCGAATATATAATATTTCCAAAGATATATAAAATAAGAAAAATAATAATAATAATAATAATAATAATAATAATAAAGTAATTTATACATATAATCACCATAACATCACAAGTATAAATACAAAAAATTATGACATCATAAGAGGGTATAAATACAAAACCATGACATCATAGAGGATGTAAATACAAAAATTATGACATCATAGAATTCGATAATGATATATATGACATTTCTGTGAGGAAATGAAGGGACAAGTTATAATTTCCATATATAATTTAGACATTAAATCACATTACCCAACAACTCCATATGAAAAAATAAACTAAAGCATTCCTCATTATTCTTATGTTATATTAATAGCGCAGTATACTAGTTCTTGGATAACTCCCAAAATCACTCAGAAATATAATATTTCTTAGATAACTCTACCAAAATCACTCAGAAATAATAATATTTCTTATATAGCCAAAATCCCTAAGAATTATAATACTTCTAAGAGATAACAAAAGCCTTATTTAATACGCAAGCTTTCGAAAAGTATTATTTCGACAATACGTCAAATTATTAGCCTACCTATATTCATTTTTAGAGAGAAATCCCTCTCAAGCCCTAACTGCAAACCCTAGCTCTCTCTCCCTCTTCATCACCCCTGTCATTAATCCTACAATCACAACAAATCATGTCATTCTTTGTTAACAAATACTTAGTTCATAACAATTCATTAAACATTGTATCCATCATATAATTTGTCTCCTCAAATAATATACAGACCCAAATTACTTCTGTTAATAAAAAAACATTAAAATTAAAACTATCACTTTTCCCTCTCCACCAACAAAAAAATCCCCCAAACTTATAAAAAATGGCTCAATAAACCCCCCGTTTTTCTCCTGTACAATTGCAGTTTTTTCCCGACCAATCACAGAGCGACACCTGTCAAGTGAGAGGCACATTCAAATCGAAAAGTGGGGCCGCCATGTCAGATGAATTGGGCCCCACTTGTTGTACTAATTTTGCTTTTTTATGAGACGAACAGTTATTTTCTTCAGAAGAACTAGAAGAAGAAGAGGCTTCGTGCAAGTGGGCCGCTCGCTTACCCAATGCTGATGTCACAATTGTCCCTATATTTTTATTTATTTTTTATTTAGAGACTTTATTTTTCATAATTTTGTGCGAAAAATACAAAGGGCTGGATCGCTTTTGCACTTTGGCCGCTTGATTTTTTTTATTTTAATTTTTTGAATAAAATTATGAAGTATAATATTTTTTGGACGATTTTGCCCGTCATTGTGAGGAAGGAAATGGAAGGCTGAAGGGCATTAAAGGAATAAAAATTCGAATACTGAGGTCTGAAAATTGGAGAAGAGAGAAGCTATATATATTCTCGGATGAAGTAGCATTTTTTTTACAAGTAAATACAAGATAATTGCAAAATTTTCAGTATTTGAGAAAATCGCATTTAGCATGGCCAAAGTGCAAAAGCAGTTCGGTTGGCCCACAATTATTATTAACCAAAAAAAAACTATTTCCATGAACAGGCAAATCAGTCCACATTCTACCTCTAAGCAATTCTCTCAAAATGACTATTCTATAGTTTTTTTTTTTTTTACTCAACCTAATTTATTCATCTTTAAACTTCCACATTTTCTCTCTTTAGATAATAATGCAGGAAACTGGAAACCTTGCAACTACATGGAAACAAATTAAAAATAATAAAAAAAAAATCATGGATATTTTGATAATTCACCGAGGAAACATGATCCTAAATTACGGCAAAAATGATCCGAAATTAGAGTAATAATTCTGAAGGACTAGAAATTGAAATGTTTATAAATACCAGGGGCAGAATTGGAATTTTGGCAGGTCAGCTCTGACGAATCGGGTCGGATCGCCAGCTCAGCAGCTTTCTCTAAGCCCTTGGATTTGTACGGCGAAATGCTGTGAGTTGAACGGAGCGGATATAATAATTCATTCTCTATGCACTGGTACCTGCACAAATCACAATTAAAGTGTAAATTACAAAAATGCCCTTTAATTTCACAGTACTAAAATAAAAAATAATTGGTGCAAAAGTTACTAGAAATAGTTAATAGGTTTCTTTTTCAAAATTTGCCCTGACTAGATATATATGAATTAAGAGAAGGGGTATATTAGCGGGTATTATGCAACAAGCATGAACAGTTAAACTAATTACTCCATCTATCAATTACTAAATAAAAAAATAAATAGTAGGGACATTCTTGCAATTTCCAATAACGAACTTTTTATTTCTTTGCAATTTCCAATAATGCAAGGACTTTTTCGCAAATTTGCCATTAATTAATATAAATACATGAATAAAAAAAGGAAACTTGCAAAAACTCCCCTGCATTATTGAAAATTGAAAAAAAAAAAGCCCCTGCATAATTGCCAAAATTGCAAAAAAAAAAAAAAAAAAAACTCGAGGCCTTCTTTTACAAATTTGACAAAATA
Organism: Juncus effusus; assembly: GCA_027726005.1. Taxonomy (NCBI): domain Eukaryota; kingdom Viridiplantae; phylum Streptophyta; class Magnoliopsida; order Poales; family Juncaceae; genus Juncus; species Juncus effusus. The sequence goes on along the minus strand of CM050904.1, from coordinate 8,763,245 downwards.
TGTTTCTTTTTTTATTTTAACAAATTTGACAGAATATGGTTGTTTTTTTTTTTGACAAAATCCGCTTCACTTAATATAAACATATGAATAAATAATAAAAAGGGGGAATAAACAAACAAACAAAGAAACAAATGAATTAAGGAATTACATTTGGCGGCAGAGTCCGTCGACGACGCTGGAAAGGGTGACGACGTGCTCCATGATGGCCTTGACTTCATTGTCAGGCAGGTCCTGGAAGTCTTTTTCGAGGAAGCCGGAGAGCCGCTCCACGTTGAACTCCAGCTGCTGCTGCTGGTCCTCAAACAGATTCTTCCTCAGCTCCCTCTCCTGTAAACAATAATAATAATATGTTAGTTTTGCAGATAAAGTGTTTAATTAAGGCCTATTTTGACACAGTTTAGACTTGAGTTAAACATGATTGAGCGATTAAGAACCAAATTTACCCATTCCAAAACCCAAAATGCCAAATATTGAAAAAAATAAACTATACACAAACTATTATTATTATTATTATTATTATTATTATTATTATTATTATTATTATTATTATTATTATTATTATTATTATTATTATTATTATTATCATTCCTAAATTTATATTATCATCATCATTATTGCTACTACTATTTTATTAAAAACACGAAAAAAAATACTGCCATACCTTAGGAGTCATCTCATCCTTAAAAAGCTCGTCACCAAACATATAATACGCAAACGGATAACTACAACTCAACACCCTCCTTGACCTAAACAGCCTCCCCAGCCCGCTCCCCACCCACGAGTAATCCTTAATCTCTGATCCCTCCTTACTCTCCGAAACCGCGATTTTCTCCTTGATTTAAGACGGACTCTTGTTTCAACGAGTCGGTGTGGGCCTTGTAGCGGTTGTGGTAGTGCACGTAGCGGTAGAGGTTGCGCTTCGCGTGCTCGGATTTGAGGCGCGGGTCCTCGGTGAAACGGCCGCAGTTGAGGCCGTTTATCGAGGACCGATGTCTCAAATCCGAGCACGCGAAATGCAACCTATACTGCTAAGTGCGCTATCACAACCACTACGAGGCCCAAACCGAGAGTCTAAAACAAGAATCCGGTTTGAAGATACCCGTTTGCGTATTGTATGTTTGGTGATGAGTTGTTCAAGGATGAAATGACGCCTAAGCTATGGTATTATTTTTTTTTAAATTAATAGTAGTAGTAGTAGTAGTAATAATTATAATAATGATAATTATAACAACTTATTATAAAAAAAAACAAAAAATAGCATCATACCTTAGGGGTCATTTCGTCCTTGAAAAGCTCATCACCAAACATATAATACGCAAACGGATAACTATAACTCAGCACCCGTCTACTCCTAAACAGCCTCCCCAACCCGCTGCCCACCCACGAATAATCTTTAATCTCGCTCCCCTCCTTACTCTCCGAAACCGCGATTTTCTCCTTGATTTTCTCCTTCAAGACGGACTCTTGTTTCAACGAGTCGGTGTGGGCCTTGTAGCGGTTGTGGTAGTGCACGTATCGGTAGAGGTTGCGTTTCGCATACTCGGATTTGAGTTTCTGGTCCTCGTTGAAGCGGCCGCAGGAGTGGCCGGTGATTGAGGACCAGGTGTGGTCACGGCCTGTTGCTCCGCCGCAGAGCCAGCTGTAATAATAGTAAATGATAATAATTCTAAATAATAAATTGTATATGAATAATAAATTATTAATAAGTAAATAATATTAATAAATACTAAATAAACAATAATAATAAATAAATAAGTAAATAAATGAATAATACTAGTAAATATTAAATAAACAGTAAATAACAAAAAGTAATAATGAATAAATAAATAATATGTAAATAGCAAATAAATAAAAAATTAAGTAAATAATAATAAAAATACTAAATAAACAAAATAATCATAAATAATAATGATAAATAAATACAATAAAAATAAATAAGTACTAAATAAACAATAACCAATAAATAATAATAATAATAAATAGATAAATAAATAAATAAATTATTAATAATATTATTAAGTTTTAAAATAAAGAAAAAATACGATTTATTGTCTTCAAATCAACCAAATAAACAACCAACCAACCAACCAACCAAACATCCCAACATACATACCAAAACGCCTGGCCGCATATACACACCACAAGATTACACCCCCCGTTCTTCTCCACCGCCTTTCTGCATTTAGGACATGGCTTGGTGTTGACAGTGATCCAGTTGACAGTCTCGCTCCCGTCCACCACTCGCGCGTCCACATCTCCCACATCGCACACCAGGCCCTGTCCCAAATGTACGAAGGCCGTGGAGAAGAACAACGGGTGTAATTTGGTGGACTGCGGCGGCCAGGCCTTCTCGTATGCAAATTTCGCTTGCTTGTTTGTTGGTTCATTTCTTTGTTATTTATTATAAATAACTAATAAATAAATAAACAATAAAGCAAACAAACAGATAACTTGTTCATACCAGAAGGCTTGGCCGCAGATGCAGGCGACGAGATTACACCCGCCGTTCTTCTCGACGGCCTTGCGGCACTTGGGACAGGGCTTGGTGTTGACGGTCTTGGTCTCATCCACCACTTGCAGGCCCACATCGCGCAGCTGCACTTGCCCTGTCCCAAATGCACAAAAGCAGTGGAGAAGAACGGCGGGTGTAATTTCGTCGCGTGTATCTGCGGCAAGACATTCTGGTCGGGAAAGATTTTGTTTGTTTGTTTGCTTTATTTTTTATTTTTTATTTATTGATTATTTAGTATTTATTGTTTATTTATTAGTTTTTCTTGTTTATTGTATGTTTAGTATTTATTATGATTTAGTTTATTTGAAAAAACAAGCGACGAGATTTATTTATTATTATTATTATTATTATTATTATTATTATTAAAAAAGAAAGATTTATTTATTTTCCATACCAGAAAGCCTGGCCGCAGATGCAGGCGACGAGATTACAGCCGCCGTTCTTCTCGACCGCTTTTCTGCATTTAGGGCAGGGCTTGGTGTTGACGGTGATCCAGTTGACGGTCTCGGACTCGTCGCGGCACTTGCGCGCCCACATCTCCCACATCGCGCAGCTGCACGGCGAGTGCGCCTCCCCCCCGCACCCGAAGCAAAACTCCTCGCCGCACGAACACGCCACCTCGCACATCACATCACCTGCAAAAGTTGGAAATAATAGCCAAGTTTGTGTTGTTGGTAAGTTCACCTTGTGAGTTGGGATGATATTACGTAGTCCCTGCATTATACTCTTTTGCAATTTTGGCAATAATGTAGGGGCTCTTTTGCAATTTAGGCATAATTTAGGGGTTTTCTTGCAATTTACAAAAACATAGGGACTTTTTTGCAATTTAGGCATAATGCAGGCGCTTTTTTACAATTTAGACCACAAAACATACTTATACAGAGACATGTCCTTCTAGAGGCATCTCTTCCGGAAACACGACAAAGAGACATCATTCCAAAAAAGTCCCTACGTTGTTGAAAATTGACACAAAAAAACCCTAAGCCATTTACCAAAATTGCACAAAACTCCCCACCATCAAATTGCAATTTCAGCAATTATGTAGGGGCTTCTTTGCAATTTTCAACAACATAGGTCCTCTTTTGCAATTTTCAACAACATAGGTATTGAGAAACGCACAAAAGACAAACTTATACAGAGCCATGTCCTTTCAGATAAAGAGACATCATTGCAAAAAGTCCCTACGTTATTGAAAATTGAGAAGGAAAAAATCCCCTGCATTATTACCAAAATTGCAAGAAATAACTCCCTACCATGAAATTGCAATTCGGCAATTATGTAGGGGCTTTTTTCTTCTCAATTTTCAATAACATATGGACTCTCTTGCAATTTTGGTAATAATGTAGGGGCTTTATTGCAATTTCCAATAACCTAGGGACTTTTTCACAAATTTCCCTATTATTTCTCCTAACACGTACCTTTGACTTTGACGGCGTTGCCGCAGTGCGGAGCGGACGGGCACCACTTCACCGCATCGTTGTCGTCGACGTACGACTCCAGGAGGCTCCGGTCAAACTTGGCCGCCAAGTTAGGGTTTGAGGAAGAGATAAGCTGGCGAATTACAGAGTCGGAGCAGATCGTCGGACACTTCGGGGCCATGCATTTGATCCTGCGAGAGAGGCCCTCGGTGATTTTGACGCTGAAGTGGCTCGTCCAGCCTGGCATGAATTAGAGAAATTAATTAATTAATTAATTAATTAATTTGTTGGTTTAGTGATGGTAGAATGGCCTTTGTGTTTTTGATTTTTTGTATTTTGATATGGAAGTTTAATTAATTATGTCCCTCTCTTTCTCTCTCTCTCTTGGAACTCGTTAATGAATAAGAAAGTGAGTTTTTAGGGTTTACAGGTGAATACATGATACTTTCAGAAATAATTATTTATGCCAAAATGGAGAAATAAAATAATGAATTGATTTGGTGTTTTGTTAGGGTATACATGGAATTATGACAACAATGTTAAAAAGAAATATATTTTAACTTTCGTGTTCCAAAAAACACTAACTTTTAAAGTTCTACAAACCCCCTTTAACTTTTTAAAACAAAACATTAAAATTATAAAGCCATAATAACACTAAAAATCGAACATTACGTGTTTGGTTTTCCAAGTATTTCAAAACTCAGGGGCTTTTTATAAACTGAAAAGTTTATAATTTTTCACAAATACCAAAAACAGACTTTTACGTAAAATTCCAACTCAAATCTTACAATCATTACAAAACCGATGGCCGCAATCCATCTCTGACGACTCCTCAACACGTAATCCTCCTGCTCAAAACTTTATCATTACTTTCCTTAACCACAATACCGGCCTCGGCGAAAAGATGGTTTCGCCCCTTTCGATCTAACAGCTCAAAAATCCACTCCACGTCCCATCAGAAGGGGCAAAACCGTCTTTTTGCAGAGGCGGGGATTGCGGTTAGAGAAAGTAATAAGAGGGTTCTGAGCAGTCATTGCAAAATACCAAAAAACACAAACTTCTTTTTTCAAAAATAAAAATAAAAACTCACAATCATTGCAGAATCTATGGCCGCAATCCATCTCTGACGACTCCTCCACTCCCACCTCATCAAAACAAATCTGACACGTAATACTGCCGCTCACAACCCTTTTATTTTCCTTAATCGTAATTCCTGCCTCGGCGAAAAGACGGTTTCGCCCTTTCCGATCTAACAGTTCGAAGATCCGCTGAACGTCCCATCTGTGGTGCATGAGAAGAGTCCTCGCGTGGTGCTCGGTTAGAGAGAGAAGATCTGTGACTTTACGTAAATCCTCTTTCTGAAAAAAATAAGAAATTGGATTGGATTTTAAATTTAATTATGAGAAAAAGGACGAATTGGTAAGTAATGAAAGGGTGGAATGATTTAGTTACCTGTGCTGCTAGAAGGGATTCTTGAGTAATGACCTGGAAGTAAAGAAATTGATTGAAAAGGTTTTAGATAAAAAAAAACATGTGATAATCTATAATTTGATTCAAGGACATATTTGATTGATAAAGAAACAATTTGAAGGCGTGAAAACAGCTTTTTGAAGAGCGTAATTAATATGCGACGATCTATAAAGTACACGCAAACTATTACCACTACGACAAATTATAATATTGAAAGAACAAAATATGACGCTATATGATTTATTAATTTCAGAATTATGACATCCCAAACTAGAAATTTGACTGAATATATAACAAATTTCGTTGGAAAAACTTCAAATTAAGAAATAAAATGCACATGTAAAAACAAGATAAATCAAATTATTAATATGCACAAACCCACAAATTGCTGTGACTTGATTTAATTCCAAAACAGTATATAATTTGATTTAAGAACTTATTTGATTGATAAAAGAACTTTTTAAAGACCATAATTGACATGCGACAAACTAGAAAGTGCAATCAATCTATTACCAATACGACAAAATAATTCATAACGTATTGATTACTAAATAATCCTCAGCTAAAATCCTCTTAACAAATTCAATAGTACTATCTATTGCAATCATAATTTCAATAAAGAAAATTGCTAATAAGATCTCCAAATCCTAAAAACTAACAGTAAAGACTACAGCTTTTTCCCTTTACAATCCCTAAAAAGCTACTAATCACACAAATTCAATCAATTACCAATAAAAAAGGGCCAAATATCCAATCAATCCACTGAATTATCCACACTTATCACACAAACCCCATCAAAAACAACCCAAAACTCAATCAATCAATCACCAACAAAATCTCATAAAAAAACCTTCAAAACTCAACCAATCAATTACCGAAGATTGAGACCAGCGGCAATCCTCAGCGCTGCCATCTTCGAGCACGTGCAGAACCGTCTCCTCAATCGCGTCCTCTTCTTGATCGCTCAGGTAGCAGTCCATCTCCTCCTCCTCCTCGTCGTCGCTCGAAAACCCATAATCCTCCATCGCCCTTTCAAACCCCAATCAAAGATCAAATTCAAAGATCCGATTCGATTCGATTTGATTCGGGGCACAAGTAATCGAAATTGAAATTGAAATTGGGGATTGGAAGTGGAATTGGGGATGAAGAAGAGTATGAGTTAAAGAAAGAAAGAAAGAAGGATTGATTAGGGAAGGGGAAGGGAAAGAATGAGGAAATGGACGCGACCAGGGACAACGGGGAATTTCAAAGGTTTGGTTGAGTCAGGGGGGTCAATTCGATCGTTTTATATATATATATATATATATATATATATATACACTACTTCATGAGCGGTTATTATTATTATTATTATTATTAGGGCTAGTTTTTTAATTCTTTGGGGATATTTTAGTAAATAGTTATACTTCATGTGGATTATTATTATTATTATTATTAATATTACTGTTAATATTACTGTATGAATATGTATTATAACTTACATATATTTTAACTGAAGATAAATAATGAGTATGAATTTGTGTAGTAATTTTTGTAAATTTCTTTTGTTTTATGAATGTATTGGAGAAAATATGATATATCTATAAATATTTATGAAAATTTATGAGAAAATTGTAACAAAATCTAACAACTATTTATATAAGGAGAGAAAATCCAATTCAGCAGTTCCTTTTTCCCCTAACGAAATCATTAAACAGAGAGATTTGATTTGGCCCGTTTGTTCCCTTCTATTTTCATGGCCTGACGTGGAGGAGAGAGAAAAGCCACATAGGCCGTTTTGTTTCTGGTAGTGCTTAACTATCAAAAAAAAATTGAAGTTTTTAGAGTTTTCATAAAAAATAATATTTCATATGATATAAAAGTATAATTTACTTATAAAATAAGACAAAAATATTTTATGTAATATGATATAATAAATAAATCAATGTATCATAAATAATATCGTCAAAATAATATCATGAAAAAATATTTTAGAGGTTTTTTTTATGAATCGAAAATGTGAGGGGTTTTGATAATATCCAAAAAAGTTGAGGGTTTTTGGAAGAATTCTCCTCTGTACTTCATGAGCATTTCTGGTGATGCTAATGTTTTTTTCTTTTTAGTTTTTCTTCTCTAAGGAATTTTTAGTAAATATTTATGATACTTCATGTGGATTTTTCTTTAATAAATACGAGGTTTTGGAAATACGAAAGGTAGGGAAGTTTTTCTATTTATAATAATAATAATTAAAAATAATAACAAAGTGAGGGCTTCTACATAAATAATAATTAATTATAATTATAATAATAGGCTCAAGCTTAAGCCCACTGTGTTTCTCTTATGTTCTGTGAAGCCCAAACTTATGCCCGGTTTTCTCATTGTTTTTGGAGTATACTTCTTGAAGACCGTCATTATTTTATTTGTCAAATGCTTACAAAAATAATTGTAGGTAAAAAAAAAAACAAATTCCTATAAGCGGCCCAAGAAAATTATCAAAACATCTATTCATACTTTTTTTTATGGCAGCCCAATAAAATGATAAGATTAGATCACCATTCTTACTTCTAAGTGATAGATTAAATACAAGATAACAAGTTTTGGAGTTTTTAGAAGAGGAAAATCAAGTGACAGATATGTCCAGCTAAATGGACATTATTGAAACATGCTACAACTTTACAATTGAATACATTTACCTTCCAGAGTTTTAATTTAATTTGTTTTCAATGTAATTATATAACGATTAAACATACTTAGTATTTCTAATTATCTAATTCGTAATCTAATGAATATTTTTTAATGAAATAATATGTCTACATTTACCGCTTTTTTCACAAAACAATATGCCTTTTTGTGCCCTTGCAAAGAAAAGAAATCCTCCTTGACCATAACTACAAATGGAGATCTAATTATTGTAACAATAGTAATAATGGCAGTCAATGATAACTTCGAATCCTAAGCAAAAATTTGGGGGTTACAATTTACAATACAAACATCTCCATTTATTCATGGACTTCAATTATTTATTGTATTCTAATTTCATTCATTTAAATTATTTTGATGACTTCTCATGAATGTGTTATAATTCAGATGAATTTCATGAAATATTTACTTAGTCTAATTGCATTCATTTAAATTCTTTTTTGGAATATTTACCGAGTATTATTCATTTATTATGCAATTATTCATTACCGTATGAAAAAACTTATTTACGGAAGCATATATTTTATTGTATATACTTAGCATGAGATTTGTGGACTTGCAATAATCATGATTAATTGTATGAAACAACAAATATTAGTGTATGCATGTCTTCGATGTATTGAATTATTACTTTATTCTGTAAATATTTTTCAATTATGAAAAATAATTTTCCTCTTCAATTGTTTCCTCCACAAATCCAGTTTCGTTGTTCTGTAGCAATTTGTTGTCATGTGAGGTGCCAATGCTACTGATTTTATAAATCATAAGGGAAACTTATTTTGCAATCTATATCTTATGATTCGACGACGCACAAATATATTAATTATAATTCGCCGTGTATCAAAATATATTAATTATAATTCGAGGCGTCAAATATAATATATGCATATATACTTTATTTTGACCAAATTAATTCTTATTACTTATTATTTGCATGATTGCATCCTTAAAAAGGAAAAAATGGTGCAAATTGTAGCTTCAAAACATTGGATTATGCATCCTAATTATTCTAGAATATGTATCCAACGGTTCAAAAGCTGTTGGACAAAAAAATACTTCTCACAAAGGATGCAATCCTTATCTTTGCTCTTTTCCCGCCACGCCACATGACATCTCCATTTCTAAGCAAATACAAACTTAATTGGATGCATTGATTTGCCATTTCTTAATATATATTTTATAATAAATAATATAATAATAACAATTTTTATTATTATAATATCAAATTTTATAATAAATTAACGATAATAATGATATTGAAGCAACAAAAAGAGACATCAAGTAATGAAATAAAATGGAGATGATTGCATCAAACGCCAACTCCTGCTTAGAACTCGCCATTAACTGCTACCTTCCAATAATTCCACGCCACTAAATGCCACTAAAAGCTCTCCTTAAATTCTCCCTTTCCCCGACTATATAAACCTCCCTTCTCCTTCTCTCTCAATCCACCAAACCCTAGTCCCTAAACACAAGAACAAAGACAAAAACAGACCAACAAAAGGATTCAAAATGAGGAAGAAGGTGAGCATGGGGAGACAAAAGATCGAGATAAAAAAGATCGAAAATGAGGAGGCGAGACAAGTTTGTTTCTCAAAACGACGCAACGGTTTGTTCAAGAAAGCGAGCGAGCTTTCCACTCTGTGTGGAGCCGAAATAGGAATCGTTATTTTCTCCCCGGCCGGCAAGGCCTTCTCTTTTGGCCATCCGTCTGTTGATTCGGTCGCCGATCGTTTTCTGTCTCATTCGAACAAAGTTTCCTCCACAAGTAATAACCAATATGGTAAATATTCATCAAAATTGTTTAGACTTTAATTTTAATCTATAGTGTTAATCATGTAAATGCTTTTTTGTTCAAATAAAATAGATCTTTTAATTAATAAAGGTGTATATTCGGCAGAAGACCTTTATTTGAAGTAAACAAGCATGATTTACTCATCTAAGAATTTAGATTTTATCATTGAAATTCTGTGATTGATCTGTACAAAAAAAACGTGAATTGACATTTCTTTTCTTTGATAAATGATCAAAATGGTCGAGTAAATATAACTTTAGTCATACATAAAATAATATATATTCAGGTCTAGCTGGTCATAGCCAAAATGGAGGAAAGAACGGCCGAGCCCCGAAAAGCTCGCCAGCAGTAAGAGAGCTGAGTCGTCAGTGTACCGAATTGAATGCTATGCTAGAGACGGAAAAGAAACGGCGTGAGAAAATTGAAGCAGCCATCATCAAAAAGGAGAAAGAAGGCGGGTTCCACAAGGCCATTGTTGACGGCCCGGGTGATATGAACCTCGAAGAATTAGAAAATTACAAAAAAGCTCTTTTGAAACTCAGAGGAGAAATTGAGGTGAAGGGCAATCAACTCATGCAAGAAGAAGTTGCGCGAAAACAAATGGAGATGCAACAACAACAACAGCAGCAAATGCAGCCAACATTTAATATGATGGTCAGACCAGATGGACCGTCTTTTACCGTGCCGGTCAAGCCAGAACTTGGAACGATTGAGCATTTAATGAATCCTTACCATCCGTTGCTTCGCAGCGGATTTGGGTTTCAGCAGCATAACTTTTTCGGGTTTAATCAGTAGTTTATTGGGTTTCATTGGTTATGATTGATCTCACCGTGATTTTGTGAGATTATTTAGTTTGATTTGTGGTTTTCTGAGTTTATGTTTGTAATAAAACATATAAACTGGTATTGTTTTAAGTTGTATTTGGCGCGCATATGTCTTTTCTTCTACTGCAATTATGAAAAACATACTGTTTGAATGAAATGCAAGAACTTTATCTTTTGAATTCTCAAATTATTAGCCAATTGACTGAATTTGTTGTCGTATGAATATTGCAAGAAATCGTTAGTCATGAGAATCGTATAATTAATAGAGATAAATTTAATCTCTGTATTTTATTAACTATTTTTGACTTAGGAATAAAATTCTTGATCGTCATGAAATCTAGTGAAAATCTAGATATTAACTAACATTATGCCCTCAAATTAATCTCCATTTTACTCTCTCTCTTTTAACATGATTAAATCAAATTACAGATATGTTTGAAAAAATAATCAATACAATTAGGATAAGGAATATCTTTTATCTTCGGGAAGTGAAAAATCACGACGGGATACTGTAGCGACGACTGTTTTCTCTCATTTCTATATACGCTATATACTGTTTTCATTTTTTTTAATATATATTGTTTACCGAATGAATTTTTATATACTGTTTATTTTCAGTTTATATGTTTTTATATACTGTTTTTATTTTTTAAAATATATATTGTTTTACCGAATCAATTTTTATATACTGATTGTTTTCAATTTATATGTTTTTTCAGTTTTTATATATTGTCGCTACAGTACCCGTCGCGCAGTATCAGCTCCCTTTATATTCAATATATATTTAATGATGACACCTATTTCTTACTAGAAAATTTAGTTGTACATAGGGTTAAAGTATAAATTTGGAGTAATGGGGATAAATAGAATTAGGCCTTCTTGACAGAATCACAAAATTTATTTCATCTGCTATTAATTTTGACATTTTAATTACTATAATTTTTACAAGTGTGTATTTCATTTCAAGGGCTAAACATAATAAGTGCTCGAATAAACGAGCTCATTAATTTTTTTTGTAACAGGTTCCAGGTACTTATATCAAGATAGAGTATCTCTCATTATCTCATTCTTTCAATGGTAATAAAGGATGACAACTAATACTGGCTTTGTAATTAATTAATCTTAATTGGATTTGGTTAATTAGTTCATCTTAATGTCTAGAGTTGTCTCCTCAGGAAGAAATTAAACAAGGAAAAGTAATCTAATGTTGTAATCTAATTTGATTTATATAGTTACACTATTTAATGGGTTGGTCAAAATACTTAAAAAGCTACATTAAATCAGTCTGATTATATTGTATGCTGTAAAAACGGATAACTGCATTAATTCCAAATCTTACTTATCACATTTTACAGATTTTGGTTTGATCATTTATTTAGATTTAGACTTGAGGCAAATAGAATTTTTTTGAATAGTAGCACTATTTTGAAGAATAATTAATCAGATAGCATGTTTTTCAAAATATTTGGGTAGGTAGCACTTCCGCCAGACTCTCTGGCGGAACTACTTTAGTTCCGCCAGAGGGTCTGGCGGAACTAGGGGTTTTTTTTTTTTTGCTAATCTCGGCCATTTGGCACCCTTAAACAACCTTAATTAATGAAAAAGGTTAGTTCCGCCACCGGGTCTGGCGGAACTAGGTAAAATTTATTTTTGGCCCAATTTAGACGGTGAAATTGGCCCAAAAATGACGAAAATATAGGTTCCGCCAGACCCTCTGGCGGAACTAGCTATTCTAGCTAGTTCCGCCAGTGGGTCTGGCTGAACTAGACCATTTTCCCAACTTACAATCTGACCCAAAAAGTCCAAAAAAATGGTCTAGTTCCGCCAGACCCTCTGGCGGAACTAGCTATTTTCTAGCTAGTTCCGCCAGTGGGTTACTAGACCATTTTTTCAACTTACAACCTGACCCTAAACCCTCAAAAAACTGGTCTAGTTCCGCCAAACCCTCTGGCGGAACTAGACCATTTTCCCAACTTACAATCTGCCCCAAAAAGTCCAAAAAAATGGTCTAGTTCCGCCAGACCCTCTGGCGGAACTAATTATTTCTAGCTAGTTCCGCCAGTAAGTCTGGCGGAACTAGACCATTTTTCCAACTTACAATCTGACCCAAAAAGTCGAAAAAAATGGTCTAGTTCCGCCAGACCTTCTGGCGGAACTAGCTATTTTCTAGCTAGTTCCGCCAGACCCTCTGGCGGAAGTAGTTATTTCTAGCTAGTTCCGCCAGAGTGTCTGGCGGAACTAGACCATTTTTTTCGACTTGCAACTTGACGCAAAAAAATCCCAAAAAATGGACTAGTTCCGCCAAAACCTCTGGCGGAACTAGCTAGAAATAAGTAGTTCCGCCAGACCATCTGGCGGAACCTGTATCAGCGTGTCTTCCGGACAGGTCTGACCCCAAAAAATTGAGAAATAGCCTAGTTCCGCCAGATCCTATGGCGGAACTTGTTCAATCATTGGAGTCTGTTATAAAAGGAAAATCTTTCTCTCTCTCCCCCAATCTAACCTAAAATCCGCCCCCAAAAAATAAAACTACTATTCAGGCGATTTTGAAGTGTATTTGAGGTGATTTTGACCCAAATAAATAGAGAAAATAGAAGAAAAGGAAGACGGAAATTAGGTATTGTATTATAGATTTTTTTTTCATTAAATAATTAATTGATTTTATTATATATTTGTTGTTAATTTGTTGAAATATTATTGCAATTAGTAAGAAGAAAATGGCACAAAACTCGCAAATTCTTGTATATTATGATGGTCTTATTGTAAATCTACCAAACGGATGCAATTACGACCCGGAGGAACTGGCTTATATTCCAGAAAGTACAACCACAAATAGAGATTATGACCAACTGTGTAACGAAATTTATGAGAATCTCGGTTGGTCGTATAATGATATTCTTTTAATCCGAGGTCGGCTTCCTTCCCTTAAGAAAGGCATTTGGCATTATAGGCTTCCTTCCCTTAAGAAATAACTAGTTCCGCCAGAGGGTCTGGCGGAACTAGACCAGTTTTTTGAGGGTTTAGGGTCAGGTTGTAAGTTGAAAAAATGGTCTAGTTCCGCCAGACCCACTGGCGGAACTAGCTAGAAAATAGCTAGTTCCGCCAGAGGGTCTGGCGGAACTAGACCATTTTTTTGGACTTTTTGAGTCAGATTGTAAGTTGGGAAAATGGTCTAGTTCCGCCAGACACACTGGCGGAACTAGCTATTTCTAGCTAGTTCCGCCAGAGGGTCTGGCGGAACCTATATTTTCGTCATTTTTGGGCCAATTTCACCGTCTAAATTGGGCCAAAAATAAATTTTACCTAGTTCCGCCAGACCCGGTGGCGGAACTAACCTTTTTCATTAATTAAGGCTGTTTAAGGGTGCCAAATGGCCGAGATTAGCAAAAAAAAAAAATCCCTAGTTCCGCTAGACCCTCTGGCGGAACTAAAGTAGTTCCACCAGAGGGTCTGGCGGAAGTGCTAGCTACTCAAATATTTTGAAAAACATGCTATCTGATTAATTATTCTTCAAAATACTATTCAAAAAAATTCAGGCAAATACTACTATTATTCATACAAACAAAAACCGCCCATAGTAAGAATAAGAACCAAGGAATTTGGGGGTGCCCATGGTTTTTGAACGACTTTCATACCTTGCATAAGGGTTCATATATTATGACTCTTACTGAGCCCAAAAGCCGTTTTTGCACAATCCCATGTTGTATGCATTAGTTCATAGAACAATTCAAATCAAACTTATCTTCATACCTCTATTCACTGTGTAACAGTTTTTCATTTCAACCCTCAATTCGAACAAAATTAAACAATAATCGAGACTAAAGTGTGAACTGAAATAATATTTTGACCAAGAGAGCTTTAGGAGTATTCAACATTGCTAGACTGTTTTGGGTTCGTATTAAGAGATTTTCCAACATAAACACAACTATGAGAGATAAATGCGAATAAGAAAATTAGAGGCACAAATCTTGGAATTAGGCGGGAAAAATTGGGATTGTCGGAATTAGGCGAAAAATTGAGAGTCATGCAAGATTAGACAAAATTTTGTGGGATTAATCAGGAATTAGATAGTTCTAAATGAAAACCTTATATTTTAGACGATTTGTCCAAAATTCTTTTATAGATGACCATTAGCACCTAGGTGCGATTTTAGAACACTAGTATTTAGGTAAAAGGTAAAAGAATATATAAATTACTGATATTTTAAAGGAAAAAAATAGTTGATAACAACAGAGACATGAGTCGCGCTGGACTTGTTGGATTCTTAGTCACGGACTCCTCTCTCTTCTCCTGATATGATGATTTTGATTTATATATATTGTTTTGCTTTCTATATATACTCTTTTGTGCTGTAAAACCCAAACAATCAATATACTATTTCATCTTAGCCAAAGAAATGCTTGTCACTGAATGTCGGTTTTTCTTTATTGAACTTTTGCAGTAGTGTCGGTAAATTATTTTTGTTGTTTTGCCAATAAAGAGTTGCATTTGATGAAAAAAACACTTTTCTTCGATTAAAAGAAGTAAAATTGAAAATTATTGCCTGTTTATAAATATTACATTTACAGATTAAAAATATAAACTTTGTTGACAAAGACAAACTAGTCACTCAGGATCTATTTTGCAAATTGTATAAAAAGAAGGGTTATAATGAAAAAGTGATCACCTATATATATTTCCACCTTCCATCCCTCCAAACCACCAACCAATCACAACTCAAAATCAATTTTTACACACACAAGCTACCAAAAAGAGAAACAAAATGGTTTTTTCTGAAGAACAAGAAGCACTTGTGCTCAAATCATGGGCAGTGATGAAGAAAAATTCCGCTGAGCTCGGTTTGAAGTTCTTTCTTAAGTAATTAACTCTCCTTTCTCTCTGTCTTATAATTCAACTCTAATTTTATTCGCTCTAATTTAATTGGGTACTCTTAAACAATTATCATTTTTTTATTAATGGTAATTAATTTCTTAGGATATTTGATATTGCGCCATCTAGCACCGAGTTGTTTTCATTCCTACGCGATTCGACAGTCCCGCTTGAGAAGAATCCTAAACTCAAAACTCATGCCATGGCTGTCTTTGTCATGGTAATTAGTACTCTCTCTCTCTCTCTCTCTCTCTCTCTCTCTCATTTGGTCTCACTCTCATTTGGTCTCATTATTTATCAACTGTAGACATGTGAGTCGGCAGCTCAACTACGTAAAGCCGGCAAAGTAACGGTGAGAGAAACAACCTTAAAGAAGATCGGCTTGGTTCATCACAATGCAGGAGTCATAAGTGCACATTTCGAGGTAATAATGACCCAAATAGATAAATAATCATAACCATTATACACCACATTTCATTTTTCATTTCATTTTAATTATATTCAATCTTGACAATTTATATTTATCTTTTATTATTTATATTTTGCCTCATCTTCGTCATTCATTTTCTTCTAATTATAATTAATTTTGAATATTTATATTTAATTTTGATTATTGATATTTTCGCCTCATTTCATCATTAATTCTCTTCTAGTTAAAATTATAATTAAATTTTAATATTTATATTAATTTTGACTATTTATATTTGTAGGTTACGAGATTCGCATTGCTTGAAACGATAAAAGAGGCGGTGCCGGAAATGTGGAGTTCAGAAATGAAGAATGCATGGGGTGAAGCTTATGATAAGCTTGTTTTAGCCATCAAAGAAGAAATGAAGTCCTCAACTTCTGAATAAAGTCTTGTTTTATGAATTTCAATAAAAATACCATACATGTTTGATTTTTTGTGAGTTTTAATTCAATTTGGTTTTATTTTGTTCTATATGTGAGCAATATGTGTCATTGTTTGTAAATGTTGTTCACATTTTCAATAAAAGTTACCATTTATGTTTCATTGTTTGTGAAATGTTAATTCAATTTGTGCGACAGTTTTGTTCTATATCTATGAGTAGTATGTTTCCATTTCCATTTATTGGTCAAAATGATTATTATTCTGCTGAGTTTTTTCATCAAGTCTTTTTCCATGAATGATTATCTAATTATTTCAGGTATAAAAAATGTTATGTTATTAGTTTTTTCCAAAATTTGTTGCCAGAAAGAAATAATATAAATTTGCCAGAAATGAAAATTATTATGGTTTTGATCCTTGTTTAACTAATAGGAAATTGTCTTTTAATTCTGCACATTGCAGTCTTTACATATTTAATCTCTTATAATCCCATCAAAATATTATCAAAATATTATCATTCAGAAATTCACACATCCCTTTCCTACAACAAACAAACAAAATACATCACTTAACATGATAAAAAATCTAAAAATTAAATAAAAATGTAAATAATTACCTTAATCAAGAGATAATTTGATATTTGGTTGATTTAATCCTTGTATTTCATGGTTTCTTTCTCAAATCCAATGGTGGGAAATTGCTTTGCATATTCTTCCACATCGTGGCGAAGTTTTTTAATTTCGGACTGAATTTCCTCAGATTCAATTGCCGCGACAAAGTCCTTCAATTTTGTTCCTATTTCACCCACAAAAATAAAATAAAAATTAATTAAAATAGAATGATGGTAAGATTCTTATATCAACCCAACTTTTTTTTGGTTTTGAAATTTCCAAACTAACTCATCTCAAACAAACTCAAAACAGGCTTTACTTTTTCTTTTTGTTTTTTTAACAAAACTTTGAAATTTCACCAAACTTTGGATTTTCCGTTTTGTTTTGGGTTAGTTTGAGAATAAAGTTGAATAGTGGATTAGTTTGAGAATTTCAAAGTTTTTTTGGGTTACTTTAGAATTTTACCAACTTGTAACTCGCCTATAATTATAAAATAAATAGTTTAATTAAATTTAACCTTGAGTTTGAGATTTGACTTTCAAAGCGAGATTTACAGAAGCATCGAAAAATTCGGCGACTTTTGCAAAATCTTCCTCAACAAATCCCCTTGATGTAAGAGCAGGAGTTCCTAATATAATTAAATAAAATTATTTAAAAATTATTAAAACCATGAAAAATAATAGGGAAAATAACCGTCAAATAAATTAAAAAATTATATAAAAAAGTAAAAAAAAAACGTGAAAGAATTAAGAATTAAAAATTAAATAAAAGAATATAAGAGAGAATAAATATAAGAAAAGATTTCATATGGATAAGTTTGACATTTCGAGCTTTTTAAAGGGTATATATTTAACTCTTTTCAAAACGACAATGATATAAAAAGGTACCCGTTCTAATTCCATCAAATAAGTATAATTTCAACATATTTTGAGTTTAGGAAGGATAAGTAATCAATTTTTCATTATAAAGGGTAAATTTGATATTCAGAGTGTCTGAAAGAATACAATAAAACTCCATCAAACCAACATAAATATAACTACAATAATAACTAATAAAATAATGAGATAAAAATAACTTCAAAATAATAAATAATAAAAATAATAAAATAATGATATAAAATGGTACCCATTTTAATTTCCACCAAATAGTATAAATTCAACATATTTTGAGTTTAGGAAGGATAAATAATCAATTTTTCATTTTTAAACGGTAAAATTGATATTCTGAGTGTCCAAAAGAATACAATAAAACTCCATCAAACTAACATAAATACAACTAAAATAATGAGATAAAAATAACTTCAAAAAAATAACAAAAAAATAATATAAAATAATAAAATAATCATATTAAAAAGTACCCATTCTGATTCCGCCGGGCACCATAGCCGACACGTCACCAGGCACCGTGTTCTTATTCGCGGCGATGTGGACAAGCTCCATCACCTTTTCAACTCTCGACCCGTCTATGCCCTAATTAGGGTTTTGGGTTTAACAAAAAGTTTGTTAGTCAAATTAATTTGTAATTTTAGGGTTTAGTGAGTTAAAATGTGAATTTAGAGAGTTTATATATAGATCTTTATCTATGGTGCTTGAATTTGAAGATTGACGGGTCTTTTTTCAATTTAGTACAAAGTAGGGGCTTTTTTTAATAAAAGAATATTGTTGCACTTCAAAACCGGAATGCAAATGCCTTAATGTAGAAGGCAAAAAATACAGCAAAAAGACCAAAATGCCTTTATCCCCAAAGTCAAAAAGATCAAAACTCCATCAATTTTTTACAAATTTCTTTGTTTTCTGTAATTTAAAATAATTCAAGGGGTGTATTCAAAAAAAAAATTACCTTAGTCTTCAGATTGACTAAAACCAAGTGGTTGTCAGTTCCGCCTGAAACGAGTTCATATCCTCTAGCAGCCAAGGACTGCAAAAAAAGAACATTTTAAAATTATAATAATTAATAAATTGCAATTAAAAACAAAATTAGTACTTGCAAGCAAATTAATGAATGAGATAAATCTACTAATATAAGTTGATATTAATTCCCATATATTTATGTAACATAAATCTATTTTACACCTACTTATCCTACTTAAAAAAGAGTTTAAAATCAGAATAGTAAATAAGTTGCAATTAAAAACAAAATGAGGCACTTATAAGCATATTTATACATGATATTAGAATTAGTAAAAGATGGAGGGTACCTCTGCAAATTTGGCGCAGTTGCTGATCACCTGCTCTTGGTAGGCCTTGTATTCTGGCGTTGTCGCCTGTTAATTTAGAAAGTTGAATATTTCAGCAACATTGAATTTGAGTAATAATCACGAAATGATGTTTAAGAGAGAGAGAGAGAGAGAGAGAGAGAGAGAGAGAGAGAGAGAGAGAGAGAGAGAGAGAGAGAGAGAGAGAGAGAGAGGACCTGTTTGAGAGCGACGGCCAAGCCGGTGATGGTGTGGTTGTGGGGCCCGCCTTGAAGACCGGGGAATACAGCTGCGTTTATCTTGTCTTCATAGTCATACATCACCTTCATTCAGAAAAAAGAACAATTAGCCAAAATAAAATTATAAAACAATAAGAAAAAATAATAAATAGTAATGATAGTAAGAATAATATAATAAATAATACAATACCAACATAATAATAATGTTAATAGCATAATATTAATAGAATAAATAAATAATATTAATAAAAAATAAATAAATAATACTAATAAAAATAATAATAATAATAACAGGAAGAAGAAAATAATATTAATATAATAATATTACTAGAAGATAATAATAATAATAATAAATAATATTAAGACAAAAAATAATAATAATAATAATAATAATAACACTAACATAAAAGAAGAAATAACAATAATAACTTACACTAAACCAACAATACTAAAAATCAATCCCATCAAATACTTATTACAAACCAGGGCGCCCTTCTCGGTGACCTCCTTGATCCCCCTCCTATAAAATATCATGGCCCTGGCCCCTTGCGATAAAAATTCATGACGACATCAGCATACTCAAAAGGGCTCGGGATGACATCAGCGCCACTCATCCGCTGATGTCAGCCAATGATACCGCCTTCTGCTTGCCGATGATATTTTATCGCAAGGGGGACCAAGGAGATCACCAAGAAGGGCGTGCAGGAAGTAATTGTTGTTGTAAGATTAATAGAGAATAAATACTAATAATAGAAAAAGTAAATAATAATACTAATAATAATAATTAAAAAAAAGTAACAACAACAACAACAAAAACAAGAATATTAACATAACTAATAATAGAAAAAGTAAATTATTATCATTCTAATTAATTACCTGGACGCCCTTCTTATTAACCTCCTTGAGCCCCTTACGATAAAATATCATGGCTCCTCTCGGTCCCCTCAGCGACTTATGAGTCGTCGTCGTGACGACATCAGCGTACTCGAACGGACTCGGGATGACGTCAGCGGCGACAAGTCCGCTGATGTGTGCCATGTCAGCGAGGAGTATCGCCTTCTGTTTGTCGCACACCTGGACAGAAAGAAAGAAAGAAAGAGATATGTGTGTGTAATTAGTAGTTATTGATAGAGAAAATTGCAGAAAAGCCCTGTGAAATGCCTGAATTGCAAAAAAAAAGCCTCTGTGTTGTTGGAAATTGCAAAAAAAATCTCTATCCTTCAACTACTTGTTGAATTTTAGGAGTTTTTTTTTCAATTTCCAATAATGAAAGGGCTTTTTTGCAATTTAAACGCATGTTGTTTCAAAGAAACATATACAAAAGAAAAGCGGGATATTTATTATTTCATTTTATTGAAAAGGTTTTTTGTTATTTTAGATTGGATAAAGGAACATTTAAAAAAAACGATGAGGCATTATTTTCGTCAAAAAAGAAAAAACCCGGATGGAATGCTAAAATTATCACAAGCAGGGAGGTAAAAAACATCCATTCAACTTCATAGATTTCTGAGGGAATCTAAAAAGCGAGAGATTTTTTAGAATATTCATAAAATTTAGGGTTTTTTTGAGAAATTTCCGCTACTTGCCTTGCGGATGCGAGCGTAGTCGTAAAGACGGGCGTATGCGCTGGCGCCAGCCACGATGAGTTTCGGTCTGAACAGCGTCGCGCTTTTCTCCAACTGTTTTTATAAAATAAATAAAATAAAAAAGATATTTAAAATTAATTAATATTATATTGTATTATATTATATCATTATATGAAGAAAGTGTATTGACCTGGTCGTAGTCAATGTATCCGGTGCTCTTGTCGAGTCTGTACGGCATTGTTTCGAAGAAGATCGAGACCGCCGATATTTTCTTTGTATCAGTCTATCAGAAAAAAAAAACACAAAAATCATTATTACTAATAATTACTACAACTACATTAGAGAAATTAATAAATAATAATAATAATAATTACAACTGTATTAGAGAAATTATTATTAATAGTAAATATTACAACTATATTACAGAAATGAAAGTAATAATAATTAAAAAAATATAAATAATAATAATGATAACTAAAACTATATTAGAGAAATTAATTATTATACTAATAAAAAAAATAATAATAATATACAATAAAATAATAAATTATAATAATAATAATAATAATAATAATAATAATAATAATAATAATAATAATAATAATAATATACTTGATAGCCGTGAGACAGATGGCCGCCATGTGGCAGATCGAGAGCCATGATTCTCTCGTGAGGTCTCAGAAGAGCCGTGTACACATGAAAGTTCGCTGGCGAACCAGACAACGGCTGCACATTCACTGGAAAAAAATAAAAATAAAATAATAATTTAGGTTAAGTTGAATCAAATTAATATGTAACGTAAATGAAGGGAATTTTTTTTTAAAAACTACCAAATTTTCTCAAATTTATCAAACCCCTTAAGGAATATTATTATATTTAATATCAGCCATTAATTTTCACATTTATTTTCAAAAAAGCCATCTAAATAATATTAAAATGATATATAAATAATAAGAATAATTCAAGTGATTCAATTAGTTTCATACCTCCCCATTTTTCAGGGTCGAGACGGAAGGCCTCCAACGCCCGCTTTTGGCACAACGTCTCCGCCATATCAATATACCTAAAATCATAAAACACATAAAACAAAATAAGAATAGTAATTCACCAATTAATCAACTAACTATTAAGAAGGGTAAAATGGTAATTATACTCGTTGCCACCGTAGTATCGGGCGCCATACAAAAATATCAAGAATAATAATGTATTGTTTTTGTAAAAGTGGGGCTAAAATACTTAAATCAAGTATTTCTTAGAACTTTTTAACCATCGGATGTTGCTTTGCGATCCGTCTCAAGCACCACAAGGAAAATAAATACACCTCACTCTTTTATCCAATTAATTAATTAATTAATTATTAAGAAGGGCAAAATGGTAATTTTACGTACTCGTTTCCGCCGTAGTATCTTGCGCCGGGGTAGCCCTCGCTGTTCTTTTTGGTCATGACGGACCCCACCGCCTGCATCACCGACACCGACGTGAAGTTCTCCGACGGAATCAGCTCCAATCCCTGCAATTTTATAATTAATTAGTTATCGGATGGTTAGGAAAAAGTGGATTCTACGGATTTGCAATTGAGGATGATAACAGAGATTGGATGAAGGGAAAATAAGTGGCAATGCATTGTGACAGGGTGAGGTGAA
Organism: Juncus effusus; assembly: GCA_027726005.1. Lineage (NCBI taxonomy): Eukaryota > Viridiplantae > Streptophyta > Magnoliopsida > Poales > Juncaceae > Juncus > Juncus effusus. The sequence continues at coordinate 8,740,558 of CM050904.1, read as the reverse complement.
AGAGATAGTTTTATTTGAACAAATATTTTATTTTAGATGATGAGAAAACAACATGAATTCTACTTTTTGGCAGTTGACAGTAATAATATAGACTATGTAACTAGATTCAGTCAAAAATTGTATTCCAACAAACATTTCATTTTAATTTATTTTATTTTCTACCAAACAACAAGCATAACAACAACAGCTTACAATTCTATATTTGATTAACAAAAGAGGCATTTTTTAATAAAATCTGAAAGTTTCTCAAAATTTAAAAAGAAACCCAAAAACAACTATATATTTTTTTCAAATTAGTAATAAAATCAAAATATAATTTAAAAGAGTTAATTTTCAATAAAACCCAAAAGTTCATCAAAACTTCAAACACCACCAAAAATCAACTCTTTTTTTCAATTCCTAATAACAAAATCAAAACATGAAGAATCAGAAAAGAAATCAATTCCTAATAACAAAATCAAAACATAAAGAATCAGAGAAATCAAGACCTTCCATTGCCTGGCTTTTTCCAGCTCAATAATGTTCGCGATTTCGGGATCCACTTCTTCGAGCGGCGCATTCAATTGCTTCGGCCACTGAAAAATTCCACAATTCAAAACACCCAAAACGTCATTTCTCCACACAAACAAAAATACCACAAAAACAAACAAAAAAATGATAAAAAAATGAACAAATTAGCAGTAGTACATACAGTGACGCAAATTGAAGAGAAATAAAGAGAGAGAGATGATTAGAATATTTTTTGTTATTCATCCAATTTGAAGTTATTATTTGCATGTATGCATGTAATGTTATTATTAATTCTTAATTACACACACATACCAGCAGTTATGCAAAATATAATATTGCCAAGTGAATTTATCAAAAATTCGAGATGTAATTCTTTTTCACAATAACAGATACATTTTGTAAATTTTATTAAGCTCATAAAAAAAATTACAAACCATAAGATAAAACTCACTCATTATACAAAATAGTGATAAATATAAGATTATTTCTTGAATTGATGTTTCACACTAAATCACAAATAGAATAAGAAACACCAAATTAAAAAATTTCATCTCCATACAACCCATCACACAATAACACGCAAAATTCAATAACTCAATAAATAATTCTTGTTTCAAACAAACCTACAAAGACTAACCATAATTATTCCTCAAGTTTTCCAATTAAAAGATGATTTTCAGGCGAAACGCTTTTGGAGACGTAATTAACAATTTTTGCATCAAATCCTTTTAATTTCAGAAATAAAAGCCGGCCTGTGTCTATTATTTCTTTGCACATGAAACCAATTAATTCCCTTTCTTTTGAAGGCATATTTTTGATTATTTTCTCAATTCCACCCTCACAATCTTGATCTTTCATTTCACTACGCACAAAGTAAAAGAATTAGTAAAATGCATAATTGGACTACCATTTATGCCCCTCTATTTTTTTTCCATAAAATGATTAAACTACCTGCTTTAGTTTTCTCCCATATTCATGTATAAATGACAAGTTTTGAAGCAAATGGAAAAAACTATATATGCAAATGAAATTTCTTCTGTTGTGTAGGATATATGTGATAGTTTCATATGTTTTGCAGGGTTACAAATGTAACTTATCATTTTGTAGGGGTATAACTGTATACATAATATTTTGCAATTTTACGGATAACAATAGAAAAATAGATAAATAAAAAACATACAATGTTTCTAGAAGATTTTCTTCATTTTCTAAATTATTTTCCTTATGATCACCATCAATAGCCCAACTGCTAAACCAAGTAATCGCATGAAATTCCTCCTTTTTCACCCCCAAATCAGACAAATTGAAGAGAAATAAAGAGAGAGAGATGATTATGATTTACGAATTACAGACCAGGTAATAGAGGGAGGAGAGGGAGTGAGGCTGCCTCCTGGACCCGGACTGAGAGAGCTTGCGCAGAAGTGCAGTCGCCATTGCCATCTCTCTGTAGAGAATCTCTCTCTGTGTGGAGAGGAGAGGAGAGGAGAGAGTGAGGATTGGAGTGGAGGGAAGGAGCCAAAGTTGGTGGTGAAATGGTGGGATGGGATTGTTTGGTAAAGAAAGGAGATTTACCAACTAACCTTTATTTTATTTTCTTTGTAATGTACTTATGTACCCGTATAAAATGTTAAAATTTATGTCAACTAATTTCCCCTTGTACAACGTAGACCATAGTTGAATTTTAATAGAGACGGGGGGAGTGCAACTTCTCCACGAGATTTTCAAGAAACATAGTTGAATTTTAATAGAGACGGGGGGAGTGCAACTTCTCCACGAGATTTTCAAGAAACAATATGTATAATTATAGTTATATTATTATATTTTGTGATAGCATTCTAAACTATTTAATTATATACCGTTTTTATAGATTTTTGGAATAAATTTTATTACAGCTCCCCAAAGATGATGGTCAAGATCCGACACTGTTTATATAAATAAATTTCTATTTGTAAGTTTCTTACTTTTTTAAGTCATGAAAAATAATTTTAAATCTATTTTGTTATCAACATATTAACAATACTAAATAAGCTACATAAAATCTATGCAAAGTTGAAATCTCTTTTAGCTACTTAAGGTGTAATAATCCTGAGCAAGTGAGAGACACATGCAAGCATAAATATTCCTTATGTTTTCAATTTTGTAAATGGAGTATGTAAGTGGTATTTTGAGATTCTTCAGGGTCCACGTGAAATTTGCACCCAACTGATTTATTTATTCTTTATTTAAGTTAATATTTTTAAGGACAACCTTTTCTATCAAGTTGATTTTTTACTATATTAAATGAGGAACTTTATATTTTGATCCATCAGTTAAAAAAAAAAAAAACATCAGACATTGTAATTTCAACTTCTGTGGCATGTAATTGTAGCAGAATATATAACAAACCAAGTTTTAAGAATTACATACCATTTATTTTTATTTTGTTTTTTATTTTTTTATTTTTAAATTCAATCAATATTTGATGAGTTGAGAGATTTTGCTAAATATGTGCTAAATAACATTGTATTTGTCGGAATTTGAACTCATGATATCTTGGTTCATATGCAATAGACTCTACCAATTAGGTTATAAGTAATTTGCACCATTTATTTTTATTTTTAAAGTAATTTGATAATTTATAAATTTCATCTCATTCTCGTGGTAGTTTAAAAAGCTATATATTTAATCAAATAAATAATAATAACTTGTTGGTTATTGAGAAACATCAAGGGCTTCTCTCCAAAGTTCTAAAAATAATAAGGCCCTTTAAGAATAAAAAAATATCTTTATCACGTTCCTTATCTATATCATTCAACAAATATGAAAGAATAATAACCTAAGTTGTTTCTTGTAATAAATTCCTTTTACATCTTGGTTATTTCTAAAAAAGAAAACTCAAAAAATTATCCTTATCCTACTTCTTCTTTATCATTTTAATTCAACTAGGAAAATTACCCGCGCTTTCCTGCGGTTTCTAAAATACTTTTATTTCATAATTTAGTTAATTTAAAAAGATCATGCAGGTGAAATTGGAACAGAAACTAATCCAACATAAAAAGAGCATAATAATAATAAAAAACATGCGGCAAAGTATACATATATATATTCTTGGAGATATGTCACTACCATATAATTATACAAGTAGATACCAAAAGCATGTCATACTACCAAACTATATGTCTCAGAGATGTCATGCACCGACAGATGATTATACAAAGCTAATAAGTTAGAATTTAGAGATTACAATACATCAAAAAGATGTGTTCCGAAGTAATTTCATATAGATAGGCCACTATATCATATATGCTGGTTACCACACCTAAAGTATGAGAAAGAAAAATATTAGATTACAATACATCAAAAAGATGTGCTCTGAAGTAATATAGACAGGCCTCTATATCATATATACTGGTTACCACACCTAAAGTATGAGAAAGAAAAATATTACAGTATTTGAATAAGGGTTTATGGATATTGTTAAAAAAAGATTACCTTTGTTACATTTATTCAGAAAAACTTTCTTCTTCTGGAAATAACACTTTTCTTGTTCGCTTCTTTGGGTTCGCAACACTATCATCAAGAGACCTATGATTGTTGATGAACCATGAAGACAAGTTTGCAACGTGTCAAATGTAAAAAAGTATATACATCTTCAGTGTTGTAATATAAAATAAGCATGACGTTAGCCCAAGATAGTAACGGATTACCTTTTACCCTTATCCTTATCTGGCGGTGGAGTTGCTAACACTTCAGCCGCATTTTCGGTCATTGCCGTAGTAGCTGGCACATTTGTCTTTTCACTGCTGATCGCATTAGCAGATGAAGATGTTGTCTCACCAGTGCCTATAACACTGTCAAAAATTTTTGTGATTTTAAATGTGGATAAACTATTTCCTCCCGCATAGGCATCTCTTTGTACTTGAAAAATATGTGCTTTCCCTATTATATTTTGCAAGGCAAGAGGAATGCCGTCGACGTTATTTTCAATGAATCCAGCATGTGTTTGACAAGGAGTTTTAAAATAAGCATCTCCTTGGTTTGCTAGTAAAACAAAGTAGGTGCTTCCGCTCCTATCTTCTACACGAAGCAAGACCTTGTATCTATATTTAAATTATGAAGATGTAAATATATATAATATTATTACATGCATAAAATTAATGAGATACTGTTTGCAGCATATACTCACGAATAGATTGGTGGCTTATCATTTTTTCCACACAATGGGCAAGCTGATCCTTGAGCAATGTTCGTAAAGCTACCACGGCAATCTGCGCAACTTTTATACCACCATGGCTTTGATCTATCAATATCCTTGATTGTACAAATGCACGTATATATGTCCCTCTGAAATTAATATAATTAGAAATATTCATAAGATGCCACACACACATACATATAGATAGATAGATAGATAGATAGATCGAGACATCATGTTTGGGTATCAGCAACAATTCTTCAATTGTACGTCTATTTGTCGTCTTTTGTTGTTCGAGTGGCAAGACATGATGTCTGCGAGATGCGAGCCTGTGTATTACTTTCGCTGGACTTTTCAATCTAATCAATTTAAAACATAGCACATAAGTATTTATACTACGTATGTTATTTGATACATGGCAAAAAAGAAAGGAGAGAGTGAGTCACTGTTTGTGGAATTCCTCGATAGCAGCAGAGCCGTCATTGATATAATAGCGTGATCCGCATGACGTCCCAATTAAGATTTTTCCTGTAGGAGATGTTGCTTGTGAGATAAATATATTGTTCCTTTACAAATAAGGGAAAAAGATAAACTCCTAAGTATAATTGAAGATACACTTGTATTATAAGTATAATAAGAGAATATATATTAGCTAATCTATATATATGGTGTGACTATAGTTGGCTTATATAAGTACATCCAGTATTTAATATAACAAATACGACTAAATGCATGCGAAGAAAAAATAAATTTGCAGACAAACAATTATATTACCCTTTGAAGTCCGGACTGTTAAGCCAGCCAACGCAATAATGACATGTTCAGTAGCACTTTTCTCTAAAAAAGCTTCGATGTTAAAATCATAGCCGTAGTCTTCCCAAAGACCAACAACCAATCGTTCACATCTGTGAAAAAAATGTATCTTTGAATCAGTAACAATCTCTTCCATTAAGTCATTCTATCAAGGAATTTGATAGCAGACATGTCAAATATACAAGTAAAAGCATAATTCAAAGAATCAACCTACCTTTCATTTTCAATTTCGATATCTCTTTTGTAGGCAATGGTATTTCCTTTCTCGATTGCATCCATTGGGCCAGCAGCAGTGACAAAGCCTATCAAATCTTTGCAAACATGCGAGAAACAGTCATAATATAATTATTTTAAAAAGATAAATTGAGCCAAAAAGAATTTATCTATCTAGAATTGCTGAATTGTACCAGTCAGAAACTCTTTCTTGTCAGCTCTGTCAGGAATACTTGCGAACGGAGTGAAAAAGAAAGCACGTTCTGGAATAGGCCTTGGTGGAGTCGAAACAGGCTCAATGAGAGTATGCCTAGTCAGATTCAGTATTTTATTTCCGGGTACACTTTTGTAATTTTTAGGTGAAGTAGTAATGTTGAAGCTGTTGAATCGGTATATTTGTCCTTCTGTAAGCTGATCAAGGAACTTGTTTCTATCAGCTAGGCTTGCTGTTCCATGAATACAATCGCCCTAAATATTGTTGAGAAACAATTTCCAACCATACAATTATATGCACATGTGGCAAGCCGCGCTTTTGAAATTCGATCGTGTAAACTACTACAAAAAGAGGGGGAATTGATTACATAAATGGAAAAACTAAGAAAATATTAACTATAAAAAGTTGTACCATGACAGATAAGTTTGGGTCCAAGGCCAAATGGAAAGATATATTAGATGGCACTGATTGAAACATCTATTATGTGAAGAACTCTTGGTTCTATGGGCCCCATAATTTTAAAGTAAACTTTAAAATCTATCAGTGGGACTCATCATGGTTGATTTCATGTATTTATTGAAGAGGGCATTTATGGTGCCCCCTCATTTCCCCACAAAAATATTATATAGGTCACTAAGACATCATAGAGAGCATAAATACAAAAAATATGACATCATAAGGGAGTATAATTACAAAAATCATGATATCATATGATCCAACGATGATGTATATGACGTTTTTGTGGAAAATGAAGGGGCAAGTTATAGTTTTCCTTTATTGAATGGAACCTGTGCCAACTTATAATTTCTCTCCTAGTACTATCATGGTGCATACGTGCAGTGGATGTTATTAAATTATAGAGCTAATAGTTAAGAACTAACCAGCATTAATAGGTCCAAATATTATGCCTTGCTTTATATCTGAGATCAACTCGTCAACTTTCATTTTGAAAACTCGCGCAATTAAATCGGGTCTATCATCAGCATTTTGTCCTTCAAGAAGGGCACATTTTATTTCAGGCCACTGCTTATTACATGTGAATGTAATAAATAAATGTGGTGGCCCAAAGTTCCCGCAAATAGCCAGTGCGTCTTGGTAATTTTGGAACATGTACCTTGGTCCTCCTGTGAATGACGGCGGTAACACAATACGCTTGCCCAAATACCTGTTGTCCGTATCGCCACGGTGGATTGCATCCTGAATGCCTTTTACCATCTCAGAACGCAAGGTTTCTTGATTATTTCTGATAAAAGATAGCCACCATTGCTCAATGCAAGCAAAAGCATCTACTAAATATTGGTGGAATAGGCGACCACCTCTAAGTATAGTTTCACCCTCATTCTCACGCTTTTGCAACCTAAATGCATAATACTCTGCCATAGTAATGAATTTCCTACGAATTTCGCTCGACTCGTCGCAATCAGAATATTGTAATCCAAGCGTAAACCCATTTTCACCATATGGAAATAACAAAGGATATTGTAGTGCCATTTAACTGGGGTGCAACATATCAATCCTGTGCAATCGGCCAGTTTTGTGTTGCACAATGATATCACGATCAGGATGGCCACACCCGAGATCCCCAACAATCAATCCAGCAATCTCATCGACTTGAGGAGCGTCATATTGGAGACCATTATTTTCACGGCTGCTAACTAACCGAATGCCAAGAGTAATGCAATATGTGTTCCTAAATCTATCACGAGCCATTCTGAAAATTTTCACAAGTCCGTTATTTTCATCAAGCATTTGCACAAATTGATGAACCACGTTCTTTTCAATGTGGGGGTCAATTTTAGATTTTCCCAATACTCTTACTCTATTATCGATTTCATTTTCAGTATCATACACATATAGCTGTGCAAATTGAGGGCTACAACCATCGGTTGGGACCAAAGATCCCATTAAATGGTAGTTTTCACCATGAATTCGATAAACATATGGCCCCGAAGAGCGTGATGTATGCTCATCAACTTTTGCTCCACTGGAAGTGAACGCAAACATTGAATTAAATCTCCGGATATTTACGCGATAAATCTTCGATATACGACCGGCAGATCCATCTAGAAGTGTTGAAAGGTACTGCGGAGGTTGAGAAAGAAGAGGTATTTTAACCCTTCTACCGCGGCAACAAACGGAATAAGAAGGGGACACGCTCTTTCTAGTATTGAGAATGGATTCTCTAGACCAAAATAGAGCTCCACAATGCATGCATTTATGCTCAGGACCACCAAAACTCGATGGAGTAAGATGTGGCCCTACAACACAAAATGTTATTTGGTTATGCTTTGGCTAAATTTACTCTTTGATGGAAATAGACAATCAAAGAGGATTTTTTTGTTTACTTTTTCTAGAAGCGGAAGGAACTTCTGAAGATGTGAAGATGTGGACGCATCATCTCTTGATCTTTTGCGTCGTCGTTTTACATTAACTATTGGTACACTCTGCTGTCGCATACATCTTTTTCGTGCAACAATCGTTTTTCTATTCAACCTATTAAGCCTAGCAATTTCGTGAGTCACCATTGCGGAAAAACACACAGAAAAAATCCTGTGACCAAACATAACAACACAGATCTTACTCCAAAAAGAAAGAACAAACAACCATGTATATATTTCATTTTTATTATTCCTTCAGATTCATACATTTATTTTGTAATTAGTTATTATTTTGATTTGAATTATACTTTGGGAAAACAACATATGATCCGAGCAATGTTTTATTCTGCAACATATGGGCTAGATTTATATTTTCCTACATTTAACTTTGGGATATCATAAACACATATATATTTTAGAAACATCCAAATTTATTTATTGTTTTCTTTTTGACTGATGTGGTCAACAATTTTTTTAAGTTGTCTAAAATTCCAATGAACACACATATACTTTAGTACCCAACTTTTCTTTTTTTTGGAAGAAATAATAATAAGGAGGGTCACAATCTTGCAAATTTAGCAAGAATTCTAAAGTGCCAGTATGAGGACTGCATTTTCCCTTAGTTTTGATTAAGGGATAAAATCTTTCGAGTGTATATCATGTAACCTGTCTCTTTACAGTTTTTAATGTTTTTCTTTTTCTTCGTCATTTACTCTTTATTTTGTTGCTTGACTCATGTATTATACATCTTGTAATTTTGAACACTCTTTTATATTAATGAATACGTACGGGTCTGGTAAAAAAAAAAATGTGTGTATGAATTTTATTTGTAGCTGTCTATTTTTAATAATTATATATGATATGCTTTCTATCAACTTCATAGTTTCTTGAGAAAACCAAATTTACTCATCCAATTTTACGAAAAAAACACAACCAATAAAGTCTAGCAAATTTAACAAACATAACGGCAAACTTCATTACAATGCAAAGCAATATATTACAAAAACAAAAGTAAACCAGTTCCAACAGTCCAACCTTACACTTCATAATTAAACCCCTGATAAATCCTACACCTAATAAACCGGCATATATATCTTACACAAAAGGACGGTTTTTTTATAGTCATAAACCCTACACCTAATAAACCGGCATATATATCTTACACAAAAGCACGGTTTTTTTTATAGTCATATAACGGCACACCTACGGATCAGCGACGGTCGCGATATCAGGCCAGGTGTAACATGCCAATTGATGCTGTAGATCAAGTACCGCCCCCTGAAAAAGACTAACGTGTTCTTCCAATTTTTGCACCGCTTGTAAATTGAAATCGACGATCCGGTACTCGTATTTCTTGAGAAGATGCTCCATGGCCATCTTTGTGGCCCTGTGTTGTGCAATAACTGCATTGTTGGCGTCACACCCAACAAATTTGACCTGGATGAGGCCGAGTTTGTGTGCGGGGTCAGCATGTACGATCTGAGTCAGCTGGCATGTTACGCCTGGTTGTTGGTCACTATATGTATAAATTCCTTTGGGTAAACCTAGCTCGCGTAGGAAACGCAAGTAGGTTGTACCAACAGGCATGTTAAAGTACTTCATTTTGCACAACCTACCAGGAAGACACAGAAAAAATTTACTACAACTTGATATACACATACAAATGAGATGGTTTTAATAACATTACGGACACTTTGTCAAAGTAAACTACTGATACAAGCAAAGCAATCATAGCAAGAAGTAGATATGGAATACAATCACAACAGAAAGTAATATGCAAAATAATACAAATATAACAACACTTACAATTTAGAAGTGAGTGCACAGTTGACTGAGTAAAGCTTGCTAAAATGGCCCTCGTCGCCCTACAAAATATGATGGAACTCATTAGCTGAATTAAACTTCTGCTTGTGTAATAGAACTCAAAAAATGTTTGTTCAAGATGGAAATGTACAGACCTTACCAAATACACGGAGAGTGATGATCTGATGAAGAGGCCACATGGATGTATTTATAGGAAAATATTCCTTTGTTGACAATATTTAAGAAATACTATTTAAGACAATATTTCTGTCTAAGGAATTTTTTTTTTTTTTTGCTTTTTGAATTATCTTGTACTTCTGTCTAATAACTCTGACAGATAACTATTTGTCTATTATTCTTCCTTTTTCGTTTCTTATTTACTCATTCCGTCTTTTCTTTTCTTATCTTAAGGAAATTATTATGATTTTTGAATGACTCGTGGGGTTCCTGAAGAGTAATACTGAGAGAGCTATTTCTCCATTTTTTTTTTCTCAGTTATAAAAGAATAAAAGAATTTTTGTACTATACCTCAGTTATTATTTTAATTTGAGGACATTCTTTGTCCTTCAAAAAAGGACACTCTTTGCCAGCTTATATCACGAGAGTTTGACAAGATTTTTATTTTTGATGAATGGAAAATATCTTATTTACTCATTCCATCTTTTCTTTTCTTATCTTAGGGAAATTATTATGATTTTTGAATGACTCGTAGGGTTCGTGAAGAGTAATACCGAGAGAGCTATTTTTCCATTTTTTTCCTTTGCTTCTCTTTTTTTTTTTTCATATTCTTTCACCATTTAATGTTTTTTAAGGAAATTAGGTATATTCTGTAACGGTTCTTTCATAACAACCGTTACTAATTACACTATTAGTAACGGTTTTTCTGAAAGAACCGTTACAGATTTGCTTAAATAGTCCAAATCTGTAACGGTTTATTATAAACCGTTATAGATGTGGACTATTTAGCACATCTGTAACGGTTCTTTTATAATAACTGTTACTAATTACACTATTAGTAACGGTTTTTCTGAAAGAACCGTTACAGATTTGCTTAAATAGTCCAAAATCTGTAACGGTTTATTATCAACCGTTACAGATGTGGATTATTTAGCAAATCTGTAACGGTTCTTTCATAACAACCGTTACTAATTACACTATTAGTAACGGTTTTTCTGAAAGAACCGTTACAGATTTGCTTAAATAGTCCAAAATCTGTAACGGTTTATTATAAACCGTTACAGATGTGGACTATTTATGCATATTTGTAACGGTTCTTTCATAAAAACCGTTACTAATTACACTATTAGTAACGTTTTTTATGAAATAACCGTTACAGAATATACATAATGTATATACGGCATATCGTATCCGGAGCTTTTTCGAGATTGCCGTATCGCCATGTCCGTATCGTATCGGATACGATACCCGTATCCGTATCCGTGCAACATAGCTCACATATATGTGCTAGAAAGCAAAAGGAACTTGCAACTTAGAAGGGGAAAATTTGTAGGAACTTAAAAAAAGAAAAAAATTTATGTGCTATACATAAATTATTATTTTAATTTAAGGACACTCTTTGCCAATTTTCATATCAAGAGAGTTTGGGAATAAAATATTTTGTATAACACACAAGTGGATTTACCAAATAACACATCATTTGTATATCGAGAGAGTTTAGAAGAAAAATATTTCAAAAAGACTCTATAGGTTAGCCATACCGAGTACGGAGAAAAAGTATAAAATATCTTTTATTTATTTAAAGAAAAAATATAAGGACAACCAAACAATACCGACTCACTTTATCCTTAAAAAAAAAATTACACACACACATCCGTCAATAGTCAAATCTAATTTCTGATTTTAATCATGTAACTCACTTTTTCTAAATAAATTAATAAAATATGAAATAGAATAATAGATGGAATATATCTAGCAGGAAATATCAAGAAGTTTCATGAAAATTTGGAACCAGCTTTAGAAGGTCAGTAACATCACCAATAAAAAACGAAATGAAAAAAATAAAGAATAAATATGTATAAAAAATATCATGAAACTTCAACAACTTGTAAGACAAACGAAAGTTGTATATTATATGCCTTCCTTTTCTCTTTTTTTCTTTCTTCCACCGTCCTTTTTTTTTAATAAAATAATAAAATAATTGTTATTACTTAGTTCTGTTTCTTTTCTCTTTTCGTTTTTCCATTATCTTTTTTTCCCCTTTCGTTTGGTTATAAAACAATAAAATAGTTATAGTTATTGAACCCACATTTTTACTATGACATGTTATTATGAAATCTTAGTTAGTGTTTTCCAAATTTTAATATGTTTTTTATGTGAGAGTACTCGTCATTTGCCTGGACAAAAGAGAACTGCATTAACTCTAAATTAATAGAAAAGTGAGGGGTCAAAAACTTAGAATGAAAATAAAAAAGGCTGCCTGCACGACCAGCCATTTATATTATCTGTACTTACATCTTGTCTTCACTCCTCATTTCATCATCATTTCATCCTTATTTATTTTTTTCATTATCTTTTTCCTTTTGTTTGCTTATAAAATAATTAAGTAGCTTTAAATTATTTTTTTCTTTTGATTTTATTTTTTTCCATTTTAGTATTTTTCCTATATTATGTATATTTTTTTCTTTTTCTTTGTATATTATTATTATTATTATTATTATTATTATTATTATTATTATTATTATTTTTTTTTTTTTTTTTTTTTTTTTTTTTTTTTTTCCTCATGAAGACAAATAATAGTTATCCATTACAATTTTTTTTTCTAATTGCCTTTATATTTTGCTTATAGGATAATTAAATAAATGTTTATTATTTATTTTTTTCATTATCTTTTTCCTTTTGTTTGCTTATAAAATAATTAAGTAGCTTTAAATTATTTTTTTCTTTTGATTTTATTTTGGATCCATTTTAATATGTATGGATGAAATAAAGAAAGATTCATGCTATTTGGCATTTGGATCTATTTTAATATGGGTAATATCACGTATACCCTTCCAAAACTCCTAAATATCAAATTTACCCCTCTAAAATCAGAAATATCAAATTTACCCTTACAAAACCCAAAAACTATCAAATTTACCCATTCAAAGTTTATAAAATATCAGTTTTGCCCAAATCAATAAATTTATCAAATTAATCATAATTTAATCTCCTAAAAACTAATTACATTAAAATTAATAATTATAATTGACAAAAATACCCCTTTCCCTCTCTTCTTTATTTTCCCACTGACATGAAATCCCCACTATCTCTTTAACTTTTCATTTCTCATTTCTTTTTTTCTCTTCCTCCCGCCATTTTTGCTCATGAAATTTAGAAGCTACGAGAGAAGCCATGGCTAACCCTTGATCATGCCATCTTCCTTCTAAATGTGTTTTTCCTTCTTCCCACCTCTCATCTTGTTCATCTCTTCTCTTTTCCTTTCTTCCCTCTTGTCCTAACCCTAAAATTGATAAAATAAAGATGAACAAAAATGAGTATGAGATGTCAACGAGCTTGAATGAAATAGATAAAATCACTGTAGATGAGTGCTACAAGCCTAAATGGGAGAATATGGTTGAATCACCCATTATCGAGTATGTGAATTTTGCTTGTCTTTTTTTCTAGAATTGTTCTTATTTCTTGATAGAATTGAGAATAATTTTCTTATATTTGAATTTAGTTGTGATCATTAGGCAAAATTACATATGAATTTGAGACTATTTGGGCAAATAATATTTTGATTGTTTTGAATCACCATAGGTAAAATATTTTGGGGGAAAAATGTTTAGCTTGTAATTATACTTTATTTTAGTTTTTTATTACATATACCTTTAATGTATATTATTTCAACAAAACAAATATGTAAGAATTGCATAATATTCTAACTTAATTTTTATTTGCCTTTGTTATATTAGGCAAGCTCCCTATAACTTCAAGCTGAAAGTAAAATACGGGGGATATTTCAAGCCCATCAAGAACTCATCTAGGAAAAAATATTGTTTTCCTAAACAAAAAACAATTTTTGCGGACATGAACTCATATAATCTAAATGATCTGATGGAAGAAGTGGAAAAGCTTTTTCCATGGGAGAGTGATCAAGTTTCTATTTTGTTTGAGGATAAACATGCTCAAGAACAAAGTTTTATTCCACTCAAAACGGATGATAATTTTCTTCTAATGCTAACTATGTATGAGAACAAAAAAGAAGTGATAATTTTTGTGGTAGTTGAGAATGAACAAGAGAATGAACCAAGGATTTTAGATGTGGAAGGTGGCAATGAATATGTGAGGTTGGAAGGTGTTGATAACTTGCATGATGAAGAGGGTTCGGATTATTGTCGAAGTGAGCAAAGTTATCATAGTCGTAATAGTAGTGGGAGTGATGATGAGATTCCAATGTATGAAGGAGAAACATATGAATATAACAAGAATGAACCGGTCATGAAAGTAAATTCAAAATTTCCTACCGTGATTAATTTTAGGAAAGCTTTGAATCATTACTCATTGGTGAAAGAATTTGAGTATTCAATAGAGAAAAGTGATACTAAACGATTCACAGCAAGATGCGCTAGCAAAGATTGTGCTTGGAGAATCCATGCTTCCATTCTACAAGATAATATCACATTCGAGGTTAGAATAAAAATAGAGGTTAAATTGTTACTTTATTTTATATATTTTAATAATAAAATCTTATGTAAAATTTAGGTTAAAAAAATGGAAGATGTACATACATGCATAAGAAGTAACAAATCTGGGAACAAGAGAGCAACTCAAGGATGGATTGCCGATAGGGTAGTTGATAAGTTGAGAAGTGAGGGTGATGTTCCAGTTAAGGTGCTTAAGAAATGGCTTAATGATGAGTATAGTGTGGATATACCATATTTGCGAGTTCATCGTGGGAAGGAGCAAGCATTGAAGGATATACATGGTAAATGAGAAGATTCATACATAAAGATGGAGGCTTTTAAAGAGGAATTGTTGAGAAGAAATCCGGGGAGTGTGGTCGACATGTATCTTGAGAAGATAAATGATAACAATCACTTTCAAAGATTCTTTATCTCACTAGGTGCTTGCTCTAAAGGATTTCTTTTGGGTTGTCGTCCTTATATAGGGATTGACGCTTGTCATTTAAAAGGGAGATTTAACGGAGTTCTTGCAGCTGCTACAGCTGTGGATGGTCGTAATTGGATGTTTCCGGTTGCTTATGGTGTGCTTGAATCGGAAAATACCAACTCATGGATGTGGTTTCTTAACGCTTTACAACAAGCTATAGGAACACCGGAAGGTCTCGTTATCTCTTCTGATATGCAAAAAGGGTTGGGCAGAGTGGTTGCAGAAGTTTATCCAAGTGCAGAGCATCGAGAATGCATGAGGCACTTGTATAGCAATTTCAAGAAACACTATGGTGGGGATTTCTTCAACTTTTCCTTGTGGGGGGCGGCACGGACCTACTCTCCTAACCGGTATAACGAAATAATGAATGATATTAGTAGTGTACGTCCAGAGGCAATTTCTTATCTTGAAAAAGAACATAGCAAAATCTGGAGTAGGAGCCAGTTCGGTACAACTGCTAAATATGATTATCTTACGAATAATATATCAGAGACATTTAATTCTTGGATCAACAACGCGAGATATCGTCCGGTGCTTGATCTTCTTAATGCTATTAGGGAGAAAATCATGGTGATATTTGATCGGAGAAGAAGGATAGCAAGGAACTGGAAGGGGAAGTTAGTTCCAAATGTAGACAAATATCTCCAGAATATTTCCAAGGTATTTTCTTATTTATTTATTTTTTACATTAATTACCTCACTGCAAGTAGTAATTTTTTTTTGTCTACACATGTAGGGTTTGGGGGTATATGACGTGTGTAGAAGTGGTGACAATCGAGCAGAAATACATGGCAAGGGAAATATTTGGGAAGTTATTCTCGATGAGAAAACATGTACTTGTCGGGAATGGCAAGTGAAAGATGTCCCATGTGTACATGCTGCTGCATTTATTGGTTTTATAAGAGATTCTAAGTGGGGCAATTATGTGCATTCATATTTCACAATTGATATGTTTAAAATTGCTTATGCTATGGAAATTGCTCCGATGCCGGGAAAAGATCAATGGATAAATGTAAAGAATGATGACAAGATTTATCCACCTATTTTAAAGCGTCCAGCTGGACGTCCTCGAAAAAACCGAAGAAAAGCCTCTGATGAGCCCACAAAAAAGCACAAATGTGGCCGATGTGGTCTGTTTGGACATCATCAAAGAACTTGCAAAAATTCAGTACCTCTTCAGAATAGCATGGAGAATGTAGCCGACAGTTCTGCAGCCGGGGCATCAGAATCAAGCCATACATCAAATAGGAAAAGGTTAAAATACTTATTGAATCTTTTAAATATTTTATATATTTTATTTTCCTATTTTTTCTAATATAATGTCATTTTTAAAATTTAGGGCTGAAAAAAGGAAGGCACATCCTCCACTTCAATACCAAATGTTTATGAAGGATCATATTTAAGTTTTAGAGTACTCATGATTTCAATTAAGTAAGATCATTTTGATGTTTATTTTGTTATGGTAGGTGGGCATTTTGTTGAGGAGATATGGTTATTTAAGTAATGAAGTATGGCATGGTATTTTGTTGTGTTAACTTGGGTGATATTCTTAAGTATCTAATTAAAAATTTAAATTGGATGATATTTTGTTGTGCCAACTAGAATAATTTCGAACTTTAAATTTACATTGCTTGAAGCAATCATGAAAATACTCAAATCCATCCAAATCTGAACTCTAGCCACACATATTTTTTCTAAACATCAAAATCTATTAACTTCCTTTTTCTTTTTTCATCATTAAATCTAATAACTTTCTAACCCTATATCAATGAAATATAATTCTTAAACCATGTGAACTTAATGCTTCCAGCCTTTGAACTTCCTTTAATCTGTATAAAAAAAGAAAAAAGCTGTAAAAAGAAAAAAGAAAAGAAATATAGAGGTACATAAGAAACTAATTCTTTATTAATAGCTAATCACCTAATCTGAAATGTAGCAAAATTAAATTATTAAACTGATATGGATCGAAATAAATTGAAATAAAATAAACTGTATGAAACACTTTGATATGAAGGCAAAATTAATATGAACCAATATTAAACTGAGGTATAAAGGTGATTAATTACAAGGATATAATTGGTGCTTAATTGGAGCTGTATGCATGCCATATATCTCAACTCAACCATCTTGATAGCAAAATTAAATTATTAAATCTGATATATTTTCTCTGAATTTATAAATTTCTAATATAATGTAGGGTTTCTATAAAAACATCCCAATTTCTTTGAGGAAGTGCCAAATTAAGCAAATAATTTAATGACTAATTTTATTTTTAGTTTTGAAAAATAAAAATAAGATGAAAGATTAATTACTTGGCTGTACTTTTGGCGATCAGGAGTGTCGCCTTCTTTGGGCCCCACAATAACTGAAACTGCATTAATTACTTTTTTAATCCCTTTGAAATACTCTGGATTTAGGGTTTCTTTCTTTGTAACATCTCCTATGATCTGTTAAGATTGTTAAAATGAAGTATGCGTACAAATATATACTCAATTTAATTATGATAATCACAAGAATGTAAAAAGAAAATGAAATAAAAGATGAAACGTGTGGGGTGTTTATGTTACCAAGTCTATATCAGGCCCAAACATGCTTCTCGCCTTCTCTTCATTTCTAACCTACAAAATAAAAAATAAGTATATTATAGTTAACAAATTGACTCAAATTATATTGCTTTGTAAATAATTTAAGCAAGAAAAAAAATTCCATTTTTGCAGTTTAAATAAGAGGTATAAACCAGCGCAAATATAGCTGAAAATTAGGGGCATTCAAAATATAATTGGAAATGTTCAAAAAGGCAAGATCTTGCCAGTGAGGAAACAAATCAAACAATTTAAGCAAGAAAATTGAGGATTATTGCAAGGCCGATTCAAACAAAGCAAGAAGCTAGTGAGAAATTATACAATTTAAGGAACTAAAAGTATCAAAATTTCTTAAAATTATCGTAAAATAATTGAATGCGGCTCCTGATTTCGAGTTACTTTTAGTAGAAATAGAAATAATACTTACAAGTGAGTAGAAGAGGTGAGTGAATTCAGGCGTGAAGAAGAGAGGCGAGAGGATGAAATTGCTCGAGTGGTTCAGGACTTCAGGTTTGGTGAAGAGAGGCTTGGTGGTGAAGAGAGTTTAGTGCTTCAGGCCTGAAGAGAGTCCAGGCGAGTGAAGGGCGAGTGGAGAAGCGAGCGGAGAACTCGAATGGAGAAGAGGCGAACTGAAGGTTCTGGACCCGTGAAGAGAGAAAGGTTATGGAAGGATAGGATTGGAATTTCATATAATTTATGTTAATATTAATATAAAAGTTATGTTTGGGTAAATTTGATAGTTTTTGGGTTTTGGAAGGGTAAATTTGATATTTCTGATTTTAGAGGGGTAAATTTGATATTTAGGAGTTTTGGAAGGGTATACGTGATATTACCCCATTTTAATATGCATGGATGAAATAAAGAAAGGTTCATAATATTTGGCAATTTTGAGACCATTTTTAAATTTCATATTCAACAACTTCAAACTGCCTTCGTGTTTCAACTTGAATCCATTAAAATAATTGTTTTATTTGAAATGTGAAAGTGAGATAGGACAGCAGCCCATATCCATTCAATTCAATTCAATTCAATGCATCTTTGAATTTTTCGCATAATTCCTCAATTAAATAAGAGGGTTGTACATGGATGTCATACTTTTCATTTTAATTGTATATATTATATTATATATTTTTTTTTCTTTTTCTTTGTATATTATTATTATTATTATTAATAATTTTTCCTCATGAAGACAAATAATAGTTATCCATTACAATTTTTTTTTCTAATTGCCTTTATATTTTGCTTATAGGATAATTAAATAAATGTTTATTATTTATTTTTTTCATTATCTTTTTCCTTTTGTTTGCTTATAAAATAATTAAGTAGCTTTAAATTATTTTTTTCTTTTGATTTAATTTTTTTCATTATCTTTTTCCTTTTCTTTAAATTATAAAATAATTAAGTAGCTTTTGGACTATTTAGCAAATCTGTAACGGTTCTTTCAGAAAAACCGTTACTAATAGTATAAATTAGTAACGGTTGTTATGAAAGAACCGTTACAGATTTGCTTAAATAGTCCACATCTGTAACGGTTTATAATAAACCGTTACAGATTTTGGACTATTTAGCAAATCTGTAACGGTTCTTTCAGAAAAACCGTTACTAATATTGTAATTAGTAACGGTTGTTATGAAAGAACCGTTACAGATTTGCTAAATAGTCCAAAATCTGTAACGGTTTACATTTTTCCTTCTTTTGTCCATTTTTTATAATATTTTGTATATAATAATATTGTAAACAAAAACTTTGAGAGAGAGAGAGAGAGGAGGTGAAATGTGTGCAGTGATCAGTGAGAGAGATAGAGACCCGTGGGCCCGCACAGTGATCAGTGACGTTTCACACGAAATCTGAATAAAGTCTGTATAGCTTATGTAATACCAATTTCACCAATCAAAACTGTTCAAACAAACCATTGCATATAAAAATCCACAGAAAATCTCAAATAGTAAAATATCAATGGTTGAAATTAAGCCACGTATGAATATCCAACAACTGTTTAAGGATCCTCAGTTTACACATACACTGATCAAACTCAAAAATTCAATACAAACATTTTTATCTTATCTTTTATATAATTATTAATTATAACCCTGGGTTGTCTTAAATTGCATTTAGACTACTCTATTCCACAACCTCATGCACGAAAGAATGAATCTTCCTTTCAAAAAATTCTTGGAAATAATGCTAATAGTTGATTAAGAGTGATTAAATCGACACATGCAGCTAAAATAGAATGAGTTGAAACCCTAACGAGATATTGGAATCTGTCGACACCTATACATGGAAAAACAGTATATGAAGTGAAATTGAAAATAAAAAGATACACCTAAATTATAGGAATGGTGATATTAACGGCAATAAATTTGTTTTAAAGGACACACCTGCTTTTTTTTGGAAGATTTGATTATTTAAAAATCAAAACAATGAAATGAACCTGTTAATAGCAATTCAATTGTGTGCATCAAAATTGAGCTCTGTTTATTATATTTATCACAATCCAAAAATCGTAATGTTTCCCAAAAAATGATAGCTCTCATTTTTTTTATGTTATTATTGTTTGCATAAGTAATGCTTCGGGAAATTACTCAAGTAACTACGAATTATCGAAAAAATGATAAATAATAAAAAGAGAAAGTGATTAATGTAAATAATTTATAAATCATCAGATTTCGTTTATCCAATGATTGAAAAATTTGCTGTACCTAATTTTTCTATGAGAAGAGTTTGCTACATTCCATAAAGATAATGAATCAATGATAATATTAGTTCGATATATAATGCCGTTGCACAGTTTGGACCTTGGTCACACTACACAGGATCATTTGGGGGGGGGGGGGGGGGGGGGGAATTTCTTTTAGTTTTTTTATTTTCTTTGGTTTAGAAAAAGAAGGGGTAAAATTGTGGTAGTGATTAGGAAAGAAGAGGAAGCCACTCAAGCCCTATCCTGCTTCCGACCACACACAAATCAATGTACTGCATTTGTTTATAAATACTACAAAAAAATTTTAAATTATAAATCTGTCACATAATTCCAACAGATTTTATTATCCCGAGTTTAGATTCTCTGTTGCACCTCCTTTGTTTGTAACTAAATAAATGAATTAGGGGAAATAGATTAAATGTTTATTTGTAAGTGTATATCTTGGGCCTCCATGGGCCTAATGCTAAGTAAATATTGGAGGGGAATGGGATCAAATATTGTACGACCGAGTTTTAAATCGTGCAGTATGACGCGAAAAATTGAGAGTCATGCAAGATTAGACAAAATTTTGTGGGATTAATCAGGAATTAGATAGTTCTAAATGAAAACCTTATATTTTAGACGATTTGTCCAAAATTCTTTTATAGATGACCATTAGCACCTAGGTGCGATTTTAGAACACTAGTATTTAGGTAAAAGGTAAAAGAATATATAAATTACTGATATTTTAAAGGAAAAAAATAGTTGATAACAACAGAGACATGAGTCGCGCTGGACTTGTTGGATTCTTAGTCACGGACTCCTCTCTCTTCTCCTGATATGATGATTTTGATTTATATATATTGTTTTGCTTTCTATATATACTCTTTTGTGCTGTAAAACCCAAACAATCAATATACTATTTCATCTTAGCCAAAGAAATGCTTGTCACTGAATGTCGGTTTTTCTTTATTGAACTTTTGCAGTAGTGTCGGTAAATTATTTTTGTTGTTTTGCCAATAAAGAGTTGCATTTGATGAAAAAAACACTTTTCTTCGATTAAAAGAAGTAAAATTGAAAATTATTGCCTGTTTATAAATATTACATTTACAGATTAAAAATATAAACTTTGTTGACAAAGACAAACTAGTCACTCAGGATCTATTTTGCAAATTGTATAAAAAGAAGGGTTATAATGAAAAAGATATCACCTATATATATTTCCACCTTCCATCCCTCCAAACCACCAACCAATCCCAACTCAAAATCAATTTTTACACACACAAGCTACCAAAAAGAGAAACAAAATGGTTTTTTCTGAAGAACAAGAAGCACTTGTGCTCAAATCATGGGCAGTGATGAAGAAAAATTCCGCTGAGCTCGGTTTGAAGTTCTTTCTCAAGTAATTAACTCTCCTTTCTCTCTGTCTTATAATTCAACTCTAATTTTATTCGCTCTAATTTAATTGGGTACTCTTAAACAATTATCATTTTTTTATTAATGGTAATTAATTTCTTAGGATATTTGATATTGCGCCATCTAGCACCGAGTTGTTTTCATTCCTACGCGATTCGACAGTCCCGCTTGAGAAGAATCCTAAACTCAAAACTCATGCCATGGCTGTCTTTGTCATGGTAATTAGTACTCTCTCTCTCTCTCTCTCTCTCTCTCTCTCTCTCTCTCATTTGGTCTCATTATTTATTAACTGTAGACATGTGAGTCGGCAGCTCAACTACGTAAAGCCGGCAAAGTAACGGTGAGAGAAACAACCTTAAAGAAGATCGGCTTGGTTCATCACAATGCAGGAGTCATAAGTGCACACTTCGAGGTAATAATGACCCAAATAGATAAATAATCATAACCATTATACACCACATTTCATTTTTCATTTCATTTTAATTATATTCAATCTTGATAATATCTTTTATTATTTATATTTTGCCTCATCTTCGTCATTCATTTTCGTCTAATTATAATTAATTTTGAATATTTATATTTAATTTTGATTATTGATATTTTCGCCTAATTTCATCATTAATTCTCTTCTAGTTAAAATTATTATTTAATTTTAATATTTATATTAATTTTGACTATTTATATTTGTAGGTTACGAGATTCGCGTTGCTTGAAACGATAAAAGAGGCGGTGCCGGAAATGTGGAGTTCAGAAATGAAGAATGCATGGGGTGAAGCTTATGATAAGCTTGTTTTAGCCATCAAAGAAGAAATGAAGTCCTCAACTTCTGAATAAAGTCTTGTTTTATGAATTTCAATAAAAATACCATACATGTTTGATTTTTTGTGAGTTTTAATTCAATTTGGTTTTATTTTGTTCTATATGTGAGCAATATGTGTCATTGTTTGTGAATGTTGTTCACATTTTCAATAAAAGTTACCATTTATGTTTCATTGTTTGTGAAATGTTAATTCAATTTGTGCGACAGTTTTGTTCTATATCTATGAGTAATATGTTTCCATTTCCATTTATTGGTCAAAATGATTATTATTCTACTGAGTTTTTTCATCAAGTCTTTTTCCATGAATGATTATCTAATTATTTCAGGTATAAAAAATGTTATGTTATTAGTTTTTTCCAAAATTTGTTGCCAGAAAGAAATAATATAAATTTGCCAGAAATGAAAATTATTATGGTTTTGATCCTTGTTTAACTAATAGGAAATTGTCTTTTAATTCTGCACATTGCAGTCTTTACATATTTAATCTCTTATAATCCCATCAAAATATTATCAAAATATTATCATTCAGAAATCCACACATCCCTTTCCTACAACAAACAAACAAAATACATCACTTAACATGATAAAAAAACTAAAAATTAAATAAAAATGTAAATAATTACCTTAATCAAGAGATAATTTGATATTTGGTTGATTTAATCCTTGTATTTCATGGTTTCTTTCTCAAATCCGATGGTGGGAAATTGCTTTGCATATTCTTCCACATCGTGGCGAAGTTTTTTAATTTCGGACTGAATTTCGTCAGATTCAATTTCCGCGACAAAGTCCTTCAATTTTGTTCCTATTTCACCCACAAAAATAAAATAAAAATTAATTAAAATAGAATGATGGTAAGATTCTTATATCAACCCAACTTTTTTTTGGTTTTGAAATTTCCAAACTAACTCATCTCAAACAAACTCAAAACAGGCTTTACTTTTTCTTTTTGTTTTTTTAACAAAACTTTGAAATTTCACCAAACTTTGGATTTTCCGTTTTGTTTTGGGTTAGTTTGAGAATAAAGTTGAATAGTGGATTAGTTTGAGAATTTCAAAGTTTTTTTGGGTTATTTTAGAATTTTACCAACTTGTAACTCGCCTATAATTATAAAATAAATAGTTTAATTAAATTTAACCTTGAGTTTGAGATTTGACTTTCAAAGCGAGATTTACAGAAGCATCGAAAAATTCGGCGACTTTTGCAAAATCTTCCTCAACAAATCCCCTTGATGTAAGAGCAGGAGTTCCTAATATAATTAAATAAAATTATTTAAAAATTATTAAAACCATGAAAAATAATAGGGAAAATAACCGTCAAATAAATTAAAAAATTATATAAAAAAGTAAAAAAAAAAACGTGAAAGAATTAAGAATTAAAAATTAAATAAAAGAATATAAGAGAGAATAAATATAAGAAAAGATATGGATAAGTTTGACATTTCGAGCTTTTTAAAGGGTATATATTTAACTCTTTTCAAAACGACAATGATATAAAAAGGTACCCGTTCTAATTCCATCAAATAAGTATAATTTCAACATATTTTGAGTTTAGGAAGGATAAGTAATCAATTTTTCATTATAAAGGGTAAATTTGATATTCAGAGTGTCTGAAAGAATACAATAAAACTCCATCAAACCAACATAAATATAACTACAATAATAACTAATAAAATAATGAGATAAAAATAACTTCAAAATAATAAATAATAAAAATAATAAAATAATGTACCCATTTTAATTTCCACCAAATAGTATAAATTCAACATATTTTGAGTTTAGGAAGGATAAATAATCAATTTTTCATTTTTAAACGGTAAAATTGATATTCTGAGTGTCCCCGAAAGAATACAATAAAACTCCATCAAACTAACATAAATACAACTAAAATAATGAGATAAAAATAACTTCAAAAAAATAACAAAAAAATAATATAAAATAATAAAATAATGATATTAAAAAGTACCCATTCTGATTCCGCCTGGCACCATAGCCGACACGTCACCAGGCACCGTGTTCTTATTCGCGGCGATGTGGACAAGCTCCATCACCTTTTCAACTCTCGACCCGTCTATGCCCTAATTAGGGTTTTAGGTTTAACAAAAAGTTTGTTAGTCAAATTAATTTGTAATTTTAGGGTTTAGTGAGTTAAAATGTGAATTTAGAGAGTTTATATATAGATCTTTATCTATGGTGCTTGAATTTGAAGATTGACGGGTCTTTTTTCAATTTAGTACAAAGTAGGGGCTTTTTTTAATAAAAGAATATTGTTGCACTTCAAAACCGGAATGCAAATGCCTTAATGTAAAAGGCAAAAAATACAGCAAAAAGACCAAAACGCCTTTATCCCCAAATTCAAAAAGATCAAAACTCCATCAATTTTTTACAAATTTCTTTGTTTTCTGTAATTTAAAATAATTCAAGGGGTGTATTCAAAAAATAAATTACCTTAGTCTTCAGATTGACTAAAACCAAGTGGTTGTCAGTTCCGCCTGAAACGAGTTCATATCCTCTAGCAGCCAAGGACTGCAAAAAAAGAACATTTTAAAATTATAATAATTAATAAATTGCAATTAAAAACAAAATTAGTACTTGCAAGCAAATTAATGAATGAGATAAATCTACTAATATAAGTTGATATTAACTCCCATATATTTATGTAACATAAATCTATTTCACACCTACTTATCCTACTTAAAAAAGAGTTTAAAATCAGAATAGTAAACAAGTTGCAATTAAAAACAAAATGAGGCACTTATAAGCATATTTATACATGATATTAGAATTAGTAAAAGATGGAGGGTACCTCTGCAAATTTGGCGCAGTTGCTGATCACCTGCTCTTGGTAGGCCTTGTATTCTGGCGTTGTCGCCTGTTAATTTAGAAAGTTGAATATTTCAGCAACATTGAATTTGAGTAATAATCACGAAATGATGTTTGAGAGAGAGAGAGAGAGAGAGAGAGAGAGAGAGAGAGAGAGAGAGAGAGAGAGAGAGAGAGAGAGAGAGAGAGAGAGAGAGAGAGAAGAGAGAGAGAGAGAGAGAGAGAGAGAGAGAGAGAGAGGACCTGTTTGAGAGCGACGGCCAAGCCGGTGATGGTGTGGTTGTGGGGCCCGCCTTGAAGACCGGGGAATACAGCAGCGTTTATCTTGTCTTCATAGTCATACATCACCTTCATTCAGAAAAAAGAACAATTAGCCAAAATAAAATTATAAAACAATAAGAAAAAATAATAAATAGTAATGATAGTAAGAATAATATAATAAATAGTACAATACCAACATAATAAAAATGTTAATAGCATAATATTAATAGAATAAATAAATAATACTAATAAAAATAATAATAATAATAATAACAGGAAGAAGAAAATAATATTAATATAATAATATTACTAGAAGATAATAATAATAATAATAATAATAATAAATAATATTAAGACAAAATAATAATAATAATAATAATAATAATAATAATAATAATAATAATAATAATAATAATAATAATAACAACACTAACATAAAAGAAGAAATAACAATAATAACTTACACTAAACCAACAATAATAAAAATTAATCCCATCAAATACTTATTACAAACCAGGGCGCCCTTCTCGGTGACCTCCTTGATCCCCCTCCTATAAAATATCATGGCCCTGGCCCCTTGCGATAAAAATTCATGACGACATCAGCATACTCAAAAGGGCTCGGGATGACATCAGCGCCACTCATCTGCTGATGTCAGCCAATGACACCGCCTTCTGCTTGCCGATGATATTTTATCGCAAGGGGGATCAAGGAGATCACCAAGAAGGGCGTGCAGGAAGTAATTGTTGTTGTAAGATTAATAGAGAATAAATACTGATAATAGAAAAAGTAAATAATAATACTAATAATAATAATTAAAAAAAAAGTAACAACAAAAACAAGAATATTAACATAACTAATAATAGAAAAAGTAAATTATTATCATTCTAATTAATTACCTGGACGCCCTTCTTATTAACCTCCTTGAGCCCCTTCCGATAAAATATCATGGCTCCTCTCGGTCCCCTCAGCGACTTATGAGTCGTCGTCGTGACGACATCAGCGTACTCGAACGGACTCGGGATGACGTCAGCGGCGACAAGTCCGCTGATGTGTGCCATGTCAGCGAGGAGTATCGCCTTCTGTTTGTCGCACACCTGGACAGAAAGAAAGAAAGAAAGAAAGAAAGAAAGAAAGAGATATGTGTGTGTAATTAGTAGTTATTGATAGAGAAAATTGCAGAAAAGCCCTGTGAAATGCCTGAATTGCAAAAAAAAAGCCTCTGTGTTGTTGGAAATTGCAAAACAAATCTCTATCCTTCAACTACTTGTTGAATTTTAGGATTTTTTTTTTCAATTTCCAATAATGAAAGGGCTTTTTTGCAATTTAAACGCATGTTGTTTCAAAGAAACATATACAAAAGAAAAGCGGGATATTTATTATTTCATTTTATTGAAAAGGTTTTTTGTTATTTTAGATTGGATAAAGGAACATTTAAAAAAAACGATGAGAGGCATTATTTTCGTCAAAAAAGAAAAAACCCGGATGGAATGCTAAAATTATCACAAGCAGGGAGGTAAAAAACATCCATTCAACTTCATAGATTTCTGAGGGAATCTAAAAAGCGAGAGATTTTTTAGAATATTCATAAAATTTAGGGTTTTTTTGAGAAATTTCCGCTACTTGCCTTGCGGATGCGAGCGTAGTCGTAAAGACGGGCGTATGCGCTGGCGCCAGCCACGATGAGTTTCGGTCTGAACAGCGTCGCGCTTTTCTCCAACTGTTTTTATAAAATAAATAAAATAAAAAAGATATTTAAAATTACTTAATATTATATTGTATTATATTATATCATTATATGAAGAAAGTGTATTGACCTGGTCGTAGTCGATGTAGCCGGTGCTCTCGTCGAGTCTGTACGGCATTGTTTCAAAGAAGATCGAGACCGCCGATATTTTCTTTGTATCAGTCTATAAGAAAAAAAAACACAAAAATCATTATTACTAATAATTACTACAACTACATTGGAGAAATTAATAAATAATAATAATAATAATTACAACTGTATTAGAGAAATTATTATTAATAGTAAATATTACAACTATATTACAGAAATGAAAGTAATAATAATTAAAAAAATATAAATAATAATACTGATAATTAAGACTCTATTAGAGAAATTAATTATTATACTAATAAAAAAAATAATAATAATATACAATAAAATAATAAATAATAATAATATACTTGATAGCCGTGAGACAGATGGCCGCCATGTGGCAGATCGAGAGCCATGATTCTCTCGTGAGGTTTCAGAAGAGCCGTGTACACATGAAAGTTCGCTGGCGAACCAGACAACGGCTGCACATTCACTATAAAAAAATAAAATAAAATAATAATTTAGGTTAAGTTGAATCAAATTAATATGTAACGTAAATGAAGGGAATTTTTTTTTAAAAACTACCAAATTTTCTCAAATTTATCAAACCCCTTAAGGAATATTATTATATTTAATATCAGCCATTAATTTTCACATTTATTTTCAAAAAAGCCATCTAAATAATATTAAAATAATATATAAGTGATTCAATTAGTTTCATACCTCCCCATTTTTCAGGGTCGAGACGGAAGGCCTCCAACGCCCGCTTTTGGCACAACGTCTCCGCCATATCAATATACCTAAAATCATAAATCACATAAAACAAAATAAGAATAGTAATTCACCAATTAATTAATTAACTATTAAGAAGGGTAAAATGGTAATTATACTCGTTGCCACCGTAGTATGGGGCGCCATACAAAAATATCAAGAATAATAATGTATTGTTTTTGTAAAAGTGGGGCTAAAATACTTAAATCAAGTATTTCTTAGAACTTTTTAACCATCGGATGTTGCTTTGCGATCCGTCTCAAGCACCACAAGGAAAATAAATACACCTCACTCTTCTATCCAATTAATTAATTAAATAATTAGTAAGAAGGGCAAAACGGTAATTTTACGTACTCGTTTCCGCCGTAGTATCTTGCTCCGGGGTAGCCCTCGCTGTACTTGTTGGTCATGACGGACCCCACCGCCTGCATCACCGACACCGACGTGAAGTTCTCCGACGGAATCAGCTCCAATCCCTGCAATTACATTCATTCAAAATGGATTCTACGGTTTTGCAATTGAGGATGATAACGGAGATTGGATGAAGGGAAAATAAGTGGCAACGGGGTGATGTGAGAGAGATGGTTTTATTTGAACAAATATTTTATTTTAGATGATGAGAAAACAACATGAAATCTACTTTTTTGCAGTTGACAGTAATGATATAGACTATGTAACTAGATTCAGTCAAAAATTGTATTCCAACAAACATTTAATTTTAATTTATTTTATTTTCTACCAAACAACACAAACATAACAGCAACAGCATACAATTCTATATTTGATTAATAAAAGATGCATTTTTTTAATAAAATCTGAAAGTTTCTCAAAATTTAAAATGAAACCCAAAAACAACGATATTTTCTTTTCAAATTAGTAATAAAATCAAAATATAATTTAAAAGAGCTAATTTTCAATAAAACCCAAAAGTTCATCAAAACTTCAAACACCACCAAAAATCAACTCTTTCTTTTCAATTCCTAATAACAAAATCAAAACATAAAGAATCAGAAAAGAAATCAAGACCTTCCATTGCCTGGCTTTTTCCAGCTCAATAATGTTCGCGATTTCCGGATCCACTTCTTCAAGCGGCGCATTCAATTGCTTTGGCCACTGAAAAATCCCACAATTCAAAACACCCAAAAAAGATAAAAATTAGCAGTAGTACATACAGTGACGCGATAAAAATACCACAAAAATACCACACAAACAAACAAATTAGCAGTAGTACATACAAAAACAAACAAACAAGAAAAAATACCACAAACAAAAATACCACAAAAATACCACAAAAACAAACAATAAAAAGATAAAAAAAATGAACAAATTAGCAGTAGTACATACAGTGACGCGAGATTTCTCATACACAGGATTGGGCAAGGAAGCCTGAAACAACAAAACAAAACAAACCCACAATCAATCAATCAGAACCCATGATAATACTCACAAATTGAAGAGATATAAAGAGAGAGAGATGATTATGATTTACGAATTACGGACCAAGTAATAGAGGGAGGAGAGGGAGTGAGGCTGCCTCCTGGACCCGGACTGAGAGAGCTTGCGCAGAAGTGCAGTCGCCATTGCCATCTCTCTGTAGAGAATCTCTCTCTGTGTGTGCAGAGAAGATGGAGGTTGTGTGTGGGGGAGAGAGGAGAGGAGAGGAGAGAGTGAGGGTTGGAGTGGAGGGAAAGAGCCAAAGTTGGTGAAATGGTGGGATGAGATTGAATAGGATGGTTTGGTAAAGACTAAAGAGAGGGGATTTACCAACTAATCCCTTTATTTTATTTCATTTTTTTTGTTGAATTATATATGTATCCCTAAAAACGATATATATCCCTTTATTTTATTTTTTTTGTTGAATTATATATGTATCCCTAAAAATGATAAAATCTAAACTAACTATAATTAAAAAGTAAAAAAAAAAGGTTTATGTTTAGAGTCAATAAATAATATATATGTAAAATAATAAAAATAGTATATAGAAAAGCAAAAAAACAGTATACCATCACGTTTTGGCCGTGCTTAAGCCCTTTGCGTTTTAAGATTTCTGTTTTATATATATTTGTTTTTACGTATATATTGTTTATTGCCTCTATATCTTGTTTAAAAAAATGAATGATCATATATACTACTTTTTTAATTTTATATATTGTTTATTGCCTCTATATATTATTTTTTCGCGTCATGCTACACGACAAGAAACTCCTGTCGTGCAATATCAGATCTCAAAATATTATGTTGGCAAGTTTCTATCACTATTAAAGTACTAAATTTTTTTATTTTTTAAATGTTATCAAACAAACAAAAAAGTTTTCAATTGTATTTCATAATTTTAGAAATACTAAATTGGCTATGAAAAATCAACAATAAATCTTGGTGAGGTAGAAATTAAAATTCTAAATCAGTTTAGTTTGAAAATTAAGTTGAAAATTATTTTTTTGAATGTTTAAAAAGTTATTGGGGTTAAATATACATAAAATAATGAAAAAGAGTATCTTGAAGAACTTGTATTGAGCCAATGGAGAAAGCAAATATTCCCTATGTTTTCTATGATATAAAATAATAAAATAAAGGCTGTAAGTGATATTTTGAGATTATTCAGGGTCCACATGAAATTTGCACCTAACTTATTTATTTATTCTTTGTGTAAGTTGTTAATATTTTTTTATGGAGAACCTTTTCCATCAAGTTAATTTTTACTATATTAAATGAGAACCTTTATATTTTGATCCATGCATTACAATTAAAAAAAATCACACATAGTAATTTCTGTGGCTAGTGAGCTGCGGCAAAATATATAACAAATATCAAATTTTGAGAATTACATACGATTTTTAAAGTAATTTGATAATTTTTTAATTTCCTCTCATCCCCATGGTACTTCAAAAAGGTATACATTTTAACCAAATAAATAAAAAGAACTTGCTGTTGCTGGTTAATGGGAAACATTAAGGACTTTTCTCCAAAGTTCTAAAGATTAAAAGGTCCTTTAAGAATACAAAAATTCTCTTTATCCTATTACTTACCCAAAAATTATCTTTAATATTATCCTGTTACTTATCTATACCCCTCAACAAATATGGAAACGTAATAATTAAGTTGTTTCTTATAATATCTTTTTTTGCATAAATGCTAATATCTTACACTCATAATTCAAGAATGCTATTTACACAAACATAATACATCAATATTAGTTTTGTAAATTCCTTTTATTCCTAGGTTATTTCAAAAATAACTCAAAAAGTTATCCTTATCCTGCTATTTCTTCTTTATAATTTTAATTCAATTTCTTTTAGTTTTTTTATTTTCTTTGGTTTAGAAAAAGAAGGGGTAAAATTGTGGTAGTGATTACGAAAGAAGAGGAAGCCACTCAAGCCCTATCCTGCTTCCGACCACACACAAATCAATGTTCTGCATTTGTTTATAAATACTACAAAAATTTATAAAATTATAAATCTGTCACATAATTCCAACAGATTTTATTAGCCCGAGTATAGATTCTCTGTTGCACCTCCTTTGTTTGTAACTAAATAAATGAATTAGGGGAAATAGACTAAATGTTTATTTGTAAGTGTATATCTTGGGCTTCCATGGGCCTAATGCTAAATAAATGTTGGAGGGGAATGGGATCAAATATTGCACGGCGGAGTTTTAAACCATGCGGTATGACGTAAAATAACAGTACACAAAGACAACATACAATATATAAATTTAAACAACTGATATATAAAATTCATTTTTTAAACGCTATATAGAGAATAAAAGTATATTAAAAAATCAGAGTAAACAGTACACCATCCATAGTGTGTTGAGTGTGCTCAAAGCCACAAAGCCTTGGTGTTTTCATATTTCCTATATTTTAAAATACAAGATATATTCTTAGATTTACGAAGAATCTCTCACCTCATGCGTAGCATGCTTATGCACATTCATAAAGTGTTTCATATATCTAAATGGTATCACGAAATATATATGAACAATCCAAAAGTTAGGGTCTATATAAATGACAATTTATCATTTATATTAAAGATTAGGCATCTAATTTTTTTGTGTGAACAATGATTTTTATTGAATGGCCAAAAACACACAAATCATGATGTATTGGAAGAAACTAAAATGTGAAATTAAATGGAATTATGGTTACTTAGCGTTGATGAAAATATATTATCTTATTTAAAGTTCATCTTAGATAGTAAACAAGAAAATTAGACCGAAAGAAACAAGCATTAGTACAAAATAGAGAAAAGCTCACTTTTGCCCCCTGAATTTTTCAAAATTGTTCAACTTGCCCCCTCAACTTTTTTTTGCACACTTTTGCCCCCTCTTCCAAATGTTCAACTTGTCCCCTCCATCCAGTTAAATGCCCAGTCAGCAGTTAACTGATTGCGTGGCATGACGTGGCAAGTAACCTCTACCCTTTCTTCTCTTCGCTCCTGACTCTTCTCCTTCGCTCTCTTCTCCTTCGCTCCTTCGCTCTCCTCTGTCTCTGTCTCTCCTTCGCTCTCTTCTCTGTCTCTTCGCGCCCCACTCGACGCCGCACGCCCACGCCCACGCCGCCGCCAGCCCTCAACTGGAACTGGCACTGGCGAGTCTTGTTCGGATACCTTTCGTATCGGTTCTTAGAAATAACCGATATAAAACGCACATAATCAGCAACGGTTCCTTCAAACAACCGTTACAGAATTAAACACTTTTCGTATCGGTTTTCAAAAAATAACCGATACAAAATAGTAACGGTTCCTTCTAAAGAACCGTTACAGATTTACATTCTTCCCAAATAGCTGCTTCGCTTCATCGTCCCTTCACTTCGCTCTCTTCTCCTTCGCTCCTTCGCTGTCCTCTGTCTCTGTCTCTGTCTCTCCTTCGCTCTCTTCTCTGTCTCTTCGCGCTCCACTCGACGCCGCACGCCCACGCCCACGCCGTCACGCCGTCAGCCACCTCTCCTCCTCCTCTTCTCTCTCCACTCGAAACCCTAAATTTCCGAAAATTCAAAATCGGTCCGAATTTGCTCCATTAATTGGTACATTTTCCTCTCATGTCTATTTATTTTGTTTCTACAATTCTAATTTCAATAAATTAGTGCTATTTTTTTCCTAAATTGCTCATAGTAAATTGGCTAATTTGAGTAATTTATTTAATTAACGGGTAATTTTTTTTTATTAATTAGGGAGCAACATCTAATTATCTGCACCTTAAAGATGTACACGGATTGCTATTTTAGGATTTTTTATAATGGTTCATTTGTATTGACTGATTCCGTTTGGGAGTATGTCGATGGTCAAGATAATGAATTGGGGGATTTTGAAGATGTTTTAACATACACCAATCTTAAATCCATGATAGAAGAGGAATTAGGTGTGTGTAATATTTCGAAGTTGTATTATAAGAGGCCGGAAAATAATATACTACAAATTGTATATTCGGATGATCAGTTCGGAAAATGTTCGCTAATTTTACCAAAACAAAGAGTATTAAGCTGTATGTGGAACACTTGAGTGAAAACGAGAATACGGATTTTGTCGGGACAATTTGTAGTGATGAATCGAATACTTTGGCGATTGATGTGTATGGCGGAAGGGAAGGTTTTGAAGAGGATGTTGAACATGAGGATAGCGAATTTTCTTTTTCAAACGAAGACGACGATAATAGCGAAGAAGAACCCCTAAATTTTATGTATCCATTGGATATGGAACAAAGTCATTGTACTGAATTTGATCTTGGACAAATATTTCCGGGAGCTTCGGAATTTAAGACCGCCGTTAAGAATTATGCGGTTAAAAATTTAAAAGATATTAAATTTGTGAAAAATGACCCAGATAGAGTGAGAGCGGTATGTAAAAATCCTGGTTGCCCATGGGTTGTATTTGCCTCGTTAAATAGCAGAAAACAATATTTTGTAGTAAAAACTTTTCATTCTCAACACACGTGTCCTCCTACTTTTAAGTGTAGTTAGGTAACATCAACTCTTCTTGCTAATAGATATGAAGAAAGAATTAAATCGCATCCGGAATGGAAATCGGTAGAAATGCAAAAAATAATAAGAAACGAGATGGGTGTTAATGTGACGATAAGTCAATGTAGAAGAGCAAAATTGAAGGCAATGAGAAAATATTTAGGAAATTATTCCGAAGAATATGGAAAAATTTGGGATTACGCACAAGCTTTGTTAGAAGCAGATAGAGACAACACCGTACGGATAAATGTAAACCGAAATCAAGGGGATGAACGACCCCATTTTCATAGAATTTATATTTGTTTTGGTGCGTGTAAGAAAGGGCTTTTAAGTGGTTATAGAAAAATGATTGGGTTAGACGGATGTTTTTCGAAAGGACCCATAAAATTTGAGATACTTTCTGCAGTTGGAAGAGATGCTAATGATCAAATGTATCCCATTGCATGGGCTGTTGTGGATGTAGAAAATAAGGATAATTGGAGTTGGTTTTTAAATTTGTTGGCGAACGATTTAGATATGAGATCAGGTTATCAATAGGTTGTACTTAGTGATCAACAAAAGGTATGTGTTATTTTATTTCTCGTGATTAAATTATTTATTATTAAATATAATTTCTTAATTATGTTTGTATTTCTTTGTAGGGATTACGTATAGCAATTGAGCAGTTTTTACCTTACGCGGAGCATAGAATGTGCGCCCGACACATATATAGCAATTGGAGCAAGCGATATGGCACTGGAAATTTGAAGAAATTATTTTGGTTATGTGCTTAGTCATATACCGAATCCCAATATTTAGAGAATATGGCGTTCATTCGGGATGTATCGGTCGAGGCAGCAGATGATCTTTTAAAGACAAATCCAAAGCATTGGTGTCTCGCATATTTTAAGGATTGTTGTAAGGGCGCCATAGTTGATAATAATATGTCGGAAATATTTAATAATTGGATAAAGGATTCGAGACATAAGCCAATAATAAGAGGAAATCAAAGAATACACGTATGTGGTTGATATTAGAAATCGTACGTGTTCTTGTAGGGTTTGGAATATTTCCGGTATTCCTTGTTCTCATGCCATTTGTGCTATATTTAACAAGGGCGAGGACCCGATTCATTATGTGTCGGATTGTTTTAAAAAAGAAACTCACCGCGCAATTTATTCTCATTTTATGGTACCGGTTATCGGTAAGCAAGATTGGCCCAAAACGGGAATTGATCCTCCGCTACCTCCATCGAAAAGAAAGATGCCGGGTAGGCCTAAAAAACATGCTCGACGTGAACAAGGTGTAGTGCCTAAACCATCAGCTTCAAAACTATCGAAATCAGGTCAAATAATAAAGTGTAGTGTTTGCCGCGAAACGGGTCATAATAAAAGTACTTGTCCTATAAAAAAGAGCAGGTATTAATATTTACATTCAATTCGTATAATTAATTTTTATATACAATTTTTTTAATGTGTATTTATAATTTTAGGACGTCATCTACTGGGGAATCTTCGAATCAGACGCTACACAATTAGATTTGTTGAATGTTAAGGCTTGAATTTTATTTTATGTTTTGTAAGGACTTAATTATGTATTTTGTGACATTTTAATATTTTTATGTTTTGTAAGGACTTACTTATGCATTATTTTGGTTTTATATACAACATTTGTGACGTTCGCATAATCGCATAATTACTCCTATACAACATCATATTCCATAATCGCATATAACCCTAAACTCCAAACCCTAAACCTAAACATACAACATCACATAGACACTAAACTCCAAACCGCAAACCCTAAACATACAACATCACATATACTTTAAACTCTAAACCCTAAACCCTAATATAAATTATTCTCATAATCGCATAATTACAATACTAATTATAACACACAACATAAACAACAACATAATTAATCTTTTCAAATTCTTTTCAACTTCTTCAAATCTCTGTCTTTGCATCTTTTCAAATTCTTCAAATCTCTTCTCGAAGCGTTGAACTTGGTACTTGAGGTGGATTGGTGCGAAGGCAATATCGTCACACCAAGCAAAGTGCTCGCAAAGTTGGCATTTGTAAAATGCTCGACCATTATTTTTTTGGGTTTTTGCATGAAGCAGCAAGCATTTTCTAGCACAATGAGGACACAAATATGCATTCCCCTCTTCATAACTCCATCCATATTCACCATGATCACCATTATCTACAAAATAATATGTGTCATAATTTTTTTTTTTACTGAAATATAGTCTGATTTTACTTAAAAACGGGTTCATAAATGATATATATTGTTTAAATTGCAAGAGGCACTTGTATTGTGCCTAAATTGCAAAGGGCCTTTTTACTTTGCCTGGCGCAATTTCTTCCAGGTTCTAGGTCAGAGAATCGGTATTTCAATGCATAAAATTGCCAAATTTCACAATAATCTATCAGTAAATTCTTAGTTCATAAGAATATATTAGTAATTTATTATGATCATCTGTAATTTTTAGGTCATTCTAGACAGAATGTAGGTACCGTACCAGTAAAATCAGACGCACCAACAACAAGACCTAAACCCTAAAGAGTAACAAGCACTTCAAGAGACAATAAATTCAACAAATTAAAACCCAAAATCAGTCATGAAATTCAGATTTGTGCGAGCAATTACGACCTACTGACCTGAATGTAGCTGCTTCATCGTCCAGAAGGGCTGGCTGGCGGTGGCGAGAGACTGGGGCCGGAGATCTGGCTGGCTGGCGGCGGGGGCTGGCTTCGTCGGCTGGCGTCGCGTGGAGAGAGGAGACGAGACAGAGAGCAGGGAGACAGAGAGGTCGATTTTGAATTTTCGGAAATTTAGGGTTTCGAGTGGAGAGAGAAGAGGAGGAGGAGAGGTGGCTGACGGCGTGGCGGCGTGGGCGTGGGCGTGGGCGTGGGCGTGGGCGTGCGGCGTCGAGTGGGGCGCGAAGAGACAGAGAAGAGAGCGAAGGAGAGACAGAGACAGAGGAGAGCGAAGGAGCGAAGGAGAAGAGAGCGAAGTGAAGAGACGATGAAGCGAAGCAGCTATTTGGGAAGAATGTAAATCTGTAACGGTTCTTTAGAAGGAATCGTTACTATTTTGTATCAGTTATTTTTTGAAAACCGATACGAAAAGTGTTTAATTTTGTAATGGTTGTTTGAAGGAACCGTTGCTGATTATGTGCGTTTTATATCGGTTATTTCTAAGAACCGATACGAAAGGTATCCGAACAAGACTCGCCAATGCCAGTTCCAGTTGAGGGCTGGCAGCGGCGTGGGCGTGGGCGTGCGGCGTCGAGTGGGGCGCGAAGAGACAGAGAAGAGAGCGAAGGAGAGACAGAGACAGCGAAGAGCGAAGGAGCGAAGGAGAAGAGTCAGGAGCGAAGAGAAGAAAGGGAAGAGGTTACTTGCCACGTCAGCATACCACGCAATCAGTTAACTGCTGACTGGGCATTTAACTGGATGGAGAGGGCAAGTTGAACATTTGGAAGAGTTTAGGGAGCAAGAGTGTGCAAAAAAAAGTTGAGGGGGCAAGTTGAACAATTTTGAAAAGTTCAGAGGACAAAAGTGAGCTTTTCTCTACAAAATATAACACAAAATGCAATCTTGTTATCTGTTCAAGAAATGATGCATGTACAATAACAAAAACGGGTGAGGATGGGTCTCGTTTCAAAGTCTCAAAATCTTCTAGTCATTGTTTATATTGAAAGTTTTCTGTTCTAATGAAAATTGAATGTAATTTTTTTATTGCAACAATTGTGATACTAATAAAAAATTAATCAACAATGTTTTATTTTTTATGTTTTTCATTCAACTAATTGAATTACGAATCATTGACTGTAGTAAATGACTTTATTTTTAATTTATTATAAATTTCAAATACTCGCAACATATTGCGAGATTTTTCCCATTAACTATAGGATTATGGGCCGCCAATACAACATTTCCATTAATTAGGTAATTGACACATGGCAATTTCGTAAGAAAATTCTATACTGCCAGTAGTGTAGATATATTGAAACAATATATTGTTGGAAATTCATATATGAAAACAATATATGAAATGGATTTTTTTGTATTTTTTTTTATCTTATCCTAAATAGTAAATATTAAACCTTTTATGCCATCTACAATTTTAACTGCAACCACACGTCCATATAAATTACTTTTTGTGTTATGAAAAATGAAAAAAAAAAAATTGAGGCAATGAAAAATTTAACTGCAAGCACACATTACCCTCAAAATGTGGTTGCAGTTATAAATTGATAGATTATCTATAATAATATTTTAGATTTATGGGATTCAACTCAGGTCTTCCCGGTTCCATTAAATGATTTTACTATTGAAACAAACGATGGCTTACAAAAAGGATAATCCTTAGGAAAAAAAATTACAACTATAAAGATATAAAGACTTCCCTTCCATATAGCCTAATCTCTTAATTTTATCGAATTAATCACCATCACCATCTACAATATCTCATTTATTTACACCGTTAGTGAGAATAATGATCATAAATAAAGACCATATTTGTTACACATACTTGAGAAAGATGATTTGTTATAAATACGAATGTTTTATTTTATAATATAAATAACAATAGGTGATCGCCTATTGCGTATTAAAAAAAAAAATACATATACTTGAGAAAATAAAATGTATGTATATTCACGAGGAAAAATGTTGTAGTGAAGAGGATAGAAACGTATATTTTGAACAGAATAAAACATGTACATTAGACAGAATAAAAGATATGTTTGGTCAAATTAAAACTGGACATGATAAATATATATTGAACATGATAAATATATTGTGGTATATATCTACCAATTATTCATAGTCAATCATACTTGATCTCCATGTATTATTGACCAGTACATGGGCCGGACCTTCAATATTTATGGCCTCTTCAGGTAATATTAAAATTTTCGCCTCTTCAGGTAATATTAAAATTTTCTAAAGGATTTGCTTTTCATTGGATTTGTATGGGCTCATTTAGAGCTTTGATGGTCTCCTATTTACCTATATTTGGATAGGGTAAAACACTTTTTCCAACTGTCAAGTGTAACAATATTCATAAATCATAAGACACGCATTTTATTTCTCATCTTTCTCATGCATAGCAGGCTTATGCTCATTGATAAAGTGTGCCAATCTACTATCATGAAATATACATAAGCAATCTGAAAGCTAAAATGTTTAACTAAGGATACACTTTTATTTTTCTTACAGAGATGTAATGATTTTACTTCAACGGCCAAGCAAAAATATACTGATATATTGGAAGAAACCAAAATATGAAATAAAGATCGCAAATAATTGTATGTCTTGATGAACAAGTGTTGGATGCGGATAGAGCTGGCCCTCACAATTCAGTTGCTCTAGCCTGAACTGTGACTAGTTCCAAAATGTTGTATTTTCTATAAATAAAGATGCATTTAGAATATTTTTTTTTTCCATCTTTTAAAGTAACAAAGAAAAAAAAATGTATTTAGAATGTAGTTGTTTGTTAACGTGGTTGGCCAAACCAATTCTCTTGCAAACTATGCAATCTCGCACCAAAAACTATTCAACATCTCTTCTTACTATATCTACGCGAGAGCTGTTTGGGCTCATACAACAAGAGACTAGACCTTATCATCAACATCGCCAAGCCTGTTGAACTTTTTGTTAGACAACAGAAAGTCCATGCCCAAAGAGAAAGCACGGGAATGGGATGGTCTTTGTGCAGCTTCACTATGGAGTTTATGGTGTGAAAGAAATAAACGCATCTTTCAACACAAGGCTAAACCTCACAAAATCATTGCTAAGGAGATCAAAGAGTTGGCATCATCCTAGAAAGAGAACCTGTAATGCCACCAAGGCTTTATTCATTCATTTAGTCTAGATGTTTCATTTCATTTATCACTAGGTTGTCTTACATTTTCTTTTCGGTTCTTTTTCATTTCGTCCTCTAGGGGCCTTTTTATATAGATGTAATGGATTTCTTTTTTACCTTAAATGAAAAAAGAGCAAATCAGGTAATCGCCTGAAACTCCTTCAGAAAAAAAAAGAATATAGTTGTTTGTTGCATTAAAAAAAGAATATATTGGTTTGTGACTGGTTCCAAAATTCTGTACTCGCAATAAATAAAGATGCATTGAGAATATATGTTTTCATCTAATAAAGCAACGAAAGGAAAAAAATCAACACACCGGTTGATCTATGATTTTGCCTTTTGTTGTGTTTGACTATTGTATTGTTTTTTATTCCAAAATAAACATGAGGGCTGGGCTTTATAGAATAATATATAAACACAAAAAAGAGAAGAAAAATGTTGATCTGTGGGCTGGACTTTCCATGAGAAAACAAATAAAAAAATAAAACATTCAAGTCCACTACAATGCTGCTGAAGGAATTAAACTAAGGACTTGGGGGAATGATATTCCAGCTCTCTACCAAGTGAACTAGAAAGATTTGATGTTCTTCAAACATATGCAGTCTTGTTAAATATATTTTCTTAATAGATTGTCCTTGGTCAACTGGTTGGCCTAGCCCGTGGCCGTGGAGCCACGGGCCAGGCCTGGATGCAGTTGACTAAAATGAATGGTTGGATTGTCTACCCGTCACCATTAAAAGTTCTGTAGTCAAATTATTTAGCTTATTAGTTAGAATTTAATGCTATTGCATTTTTTTTAAAGAAGTAATGCTATTGCATTTTAATTTGCTAGGTGCTATTGGTCTTCTTTATATACAAAAATAAAAGTGCAGACTGCATCAAGCTTGCATTCAAAAAAAAAAAAAGAAGCGCAGACTGCAACTTGTAAATGAAATGCAGTATTTTGAGAAAATTAGTGTATTTTTATGTTAATGGACTGACAGGTCCATGAAACATATTTTATATGTTGAAATGAATTGGGATGAAGTTGAATGATTTGTGTGTATAAATTTTATATTCGAATGAAGTAATATTTAAAGTAATTTGATCATGTCACAACACTATTTATTATTTAAAGTAAAACATAATAAAATAGCAAAGTCATTTTTAGATTTCTTTTAAATGATACCAAAAAGTGCTCCTGCATCATAATGTATAATGTATAGAAAGAAAAGAAAATGAACACTTTAAACAAGATAATAAAATTTTATTATAATAGCAGCAAATCTGTTTTTTATTTTTTGCTTAAAGCCCGTAGGCCCAAATATATAAAGAGTCTGTTTTGTCTTCATATTCTAGCATAAAAATGAATTATCTAAATCCTGTCATAATGATAAATGGTTTTCATGTTGGATTGACCAGCGGCCCTTTAATTTTTTCTGACCTCAGGTGATATTAAAATGTTCTATTTAAGGATTTGCATTCGTTGAATTTGTCTGAGCATTCTAGAATTTTGATGGACCGCGATTTACATTTTCTTCGGATAAGAATGATAAGATTACACAAATTTTCCATATGTCAAGTGTGTAACAACTAACAATATTCATACAATACGCATTTTATTTATATCTTTCTCATGCACAGCATGCTTATGCTCATCCATAAAGTGTGTCCAACTATTAATAGTACCATGAAGTAAATATATATATAATTTCTACATGAAAAATATATATGAACAATTTGAAAGCTAAGAGTTGCACAAATGTTCTAACTAAATGATAAATTTCCATTTCATATTAAAACGGGACAGTTTTGTAACATGAGTAATGATTTCTCTTGAATGCCCAAACACAAATATCCTGATACATTGGAAGAAACCAAAATGTGAAGCAAAATGCAATCACATTGTTCCATTTTGATGAACAAGTATCAGATGAGCCAAACAAAAACAGAAGTAAGTTTCTTATCCTCCAGCAACATACCTCTCAAAAGCTTTATAGTCAAATTATTTAGCTTCGGAGCACCTGGAACTTAGTATCGTTGCATATATAATGAATAGATGATCTCAATAGAAAATCAATCTTTCAATCAATATTTGAAATAGAATAGACTTCAAATTAGTACATTTGCTAGTATCGTTTAATTTGAATTTTTTGTTATTTATGTTAATGGACTGACATGTGTATGGAACCGATGTAGCGTATTTTATATGTTGAAATGAATTCAATGCGGTTGACTGATTTCTGTATATAATATTATATTTGAATGACACTAATGTAGAAAAGAGTACAAACCTCAGGGTACCAATTGTTCATAGTAGAGAGCTAGAATTATGAACCATCCAGCAGATGAAACACACCATACTCTCATAGTAGTATAAAGAAAATAATTCGATCATGTTACAACAATATTTAGTAGCATAACAAAATAGTAGCCATTTCCAAGATTCTTTTTAAATGATGCCAAAAAGTTTTTTGATGAATTAAATGATACCAAAAAGTGCTCATGCATCATAATGTACAAAGAAAGAAAGGAAAATTAACACTTTAAACAAGAAAATAAAATTTTGTTATCATAGCAGCAAGTTTGTTTGGTCTTTCATATTTTAACATAAAAATGCTCTCACAAATGAGGTCCCAATAACTGAATTTATAGTTGGCTAATAAATACACACTTAAATATATCCAAAATCACTTTATTTTACAACATCATTAGCCAAATAATTAATCAAAACCCGTAGTTAACTTAATTTTAGTTTAATAATGGATTTAACATCGTCGATTGATGGTTTGCATCAAATTCTCTTTAGTCTTCACCCAAGAAATTCTGAAAAAAATAAAAACAGTAAATTTCTTACAATGCCATAAAAAAGAAGGAAATACATGAATTATGTAATTCAACATAAACTTAACCTGATTAATATTTTGATTTAAATCCGTCAGGTCTCTTGCATAGATAACTCTAACGTAACCTGCCAAAATAAATAATTCACAGTAATTAAACTGAAAAATGTGATATAAGAATGCATACTTGCAAAATAATGTGCCAAGACTCCCAAAAAGAAACAAAAATTAAATTAAATTAAAAAATAATTAGTACTGACCTCTTTAAAAACTGGGCTGTATGAAGTTTCCACAAAACCCTGCAATTAAGTAAATGGCAAATTAAATTATATATAAAACAATAGAGGATAAATTGGTATAAAATTGAGGCATAAAGTCAAAATTGAGGGATACTTCATGGCTCAATTTTGTTAAATTGCAATTCTGCTGTAGGTTTTGGGATTAGAGAGAGAGAGAGAGAGAGAGAGAGAGACCAATTTGCCAAAAAGCTTGAGTGAAGCTTTGTTGGATTCTCCAATTTTTGCGCGAAAAGTTTGAATATTATAATTTTTTCTAGTAAATTCCATCATCAATAAAACCGATTCTTCTCCTAACCCTTTGCCTCGACTAAAATACAAAAAAAACAAAATAAAGTATAATTCAAATAATGATATTTATTTCAATTTCATATTATATTTTTTGGTTTGAGACTTGCTTCACTACTTTGGGAGTAAAAGATATACATGATAATTGGTATTTCGTGTTTTGCAAGTGCAAAACTTGTATTAATCAAAATTAATTTTAGAACAAAAAAGATTTATTTTTCTATAATTTTCTGAAATGAAAGGAAAATATTCGTAAAAAGACGCACCACTGAGATTCTGCAATCATAATTTCTATTTCTGCCAAATTCAAATC
Organism: Juncus effusus; assembly: GCA_027726005.1. NCBI lineage: Eukaryota > Viridiplantae > Streptophyta > Magnoliopsida > Poales > Juncaceae > Juncus > Juncus effusus. The sequence goes on along the minus strand of CM050904.1, from coordinate 8,696,642 downwards.
ACTATGATCATTCATGTATATATTTACATCGCCCACCATAGCTAGAAATTAAATAAAATTTAAAAAATAAATAAAAAAATACTCTATTCTATTCAAAAATTAACCAAAATCTGATATTATAAAAATAAAAAATAGAACCTTCAGTATGCGGATTTCCAGGAATAAAACTTCCTTCAATCAGATTCTTATCCAACACAATGAAAGTATGCTCTACACAAAAGAAATAATAAAAAATCAATCATTTAAATTCCACCCAAAACTCATTCCAATTTAATTTATCATTTATCTCACTCTCTTTTATCGCACAAATACTAACTAAGTTCATAATTCATTCCTAAACATCCCAAACAAAAATTGCACACAAACTGTTCGACAAAATGCTTGAAATACCAAAACGGAAAACTATACCGTTTGGAACATTGGTCCATGAGAGAACCATCTGTGTTCAGCCAAAACTTATTCCAATTTGATTTATTGTTGGTCTGACTGATTTGTCGCATAAATGCTTAATTTATGCTAATTAAGTTCATAATTCATTCCTAAACACAAAACAAGACCAAACAAAATACCACAAACTGTTCAACCAAACACTTGGAAAAACAAAACAAAAATTGATCATACTGTTTGGATCATTGGTCCATGAGAGATGCATCTGATACTCTTCATCCAAGCTCAACGGCTCCGATCCAGTGGCTGAGAGAAGTTCAGGATCCTGCATCCAACGGTGGTATTTATGCACGTGGTCTCTCATGTACGGCACCAGAACAACCTTCTCTCCCATTAAGCTATTATTCGCCTTTGAGTGTGTTTTGTTCTCTTGAGTCTCATTTGTTTCCATTGTTTCTTGTTTGAAGAATTAGAGAGGAATGTGTAAGAATGAGCTTGGAGGAAAGAAAGCTAATATGGGCTTAATTGTGGGCTAATGTGGGCCGAACAGTAAGTTATTATTAAAGGGGAATTGTTTAAAATACAATATATTCTTCTCAGGTTTATAAAGCAGCTGTCAACTCATGCATAACATGTTTATGCACATTCATAAAGTGTGTCAAAGAAGTAGATGGTGTCATGAAATGTATATATATGAACTATTCAGGAGCTAAAAACTGTATAAATGTTTTGACTAAGTGAAAATTTTATCATTCATGTTGAAGATAAACTTGTAGTTTTCTCACATAAATAATGGTTCTTCTTGGACGGATATTGGTTAAGTGCAAATCATGATATATTGGAGGAAACTAAAGTGTAAAGCTTTAGGTCATGTTATTTCGTGTTGATGAAAATGTATTATCTTTGATAAAGATGAGAGAGATCATTATTGTGAAATAATGATTGATTAGATTTAATTTTGTTATTGAGCTATACATGAGCACTCTATTTATAAAGTGGTATTTCTATCTAATTTTACTTTACAATAAAACTATACACTCTACAATCCTATACAATTCTATACAAGGTATACATGAACTCCTATATACATTATTCTTACAATCTTATATAATAACTACATTTCTTGCATGAGTTCCTGAATGAAATAAATATAGCATAAAATGCAATTTCATTACCTGGTGTTGAAGAATGCTGGATTTAGTAACAAAAGAAGGTGAGAATATACGATCTTAAAGGATATGAATTATTCAAGTTTTTTGTTGTGTGAGCATTATTGCATTGTTTTAATTAGTGAATTGAGTATTCTTTTTAATCAATATTCTTAAATATGCTGGTTAGTTTATTTTTATTATGTAATCATTTTTTTTATATTGATTGTAATCATGTCTATGTTATATAGGATTATCATTTTGATTGTGTTTGGTGTCTTTGTTAAATTATTTACACAACTTTGTTCGACTTCTTTTAATGAAATACATTTAAAAAAAGTTATTCAACTATATATATGATTATTTGGTATATGAGATGACCACCTAAAGGACATAAATAACACTATATTTCTAATGTTCAATTATTTCCATTGAAATCGTGAAGATTGATCTTTACATTTTAATTACATCAATTCAAACAAAATAAATGATACATTTTTTACAAATTTAGATTTTTACATGTGTAGTTAAATGTCATGAGTTCAATTCCCGTTAAACGCAATTTAGTATATATTTAACAAAGTTTTTCAACCCAATGGGTTGAACATAAAAAATTAAAAATTAAAAAAAAATTTATGCCCAAACAAAATAAATTATATTCCAACTATAGATGTTTGAAATTCACAAGTTGACTTTGTTGGATCATTAAAATATTTATGTATTATATTACTATCTAATATGCTTATAATAAAGTGATTAATTTAGTTAATTATATTAAGCGTAACGTGTCAAATGAGAGTATGTCTTTTTGATGTGTAGAATTGAGTGGGTGTCTTTCTATATTCTATGATGGATTTATGTATTATCTCAAATGTACAAAACAGGCATGGAAAACATGAATTCTGAATTTTTTTAAAAATCCACATTAAACGAATATTTTAGAATAAAATTTCAAGTCCTCAAACTTTGTAATATTTGATGTAAGTTTTTTTATGATTAAATAATATTTTCGCTTGTGTCCGTAGAAACTAGAAACTAAGAAGTATATGACAAAATGTGTAGTAAAGACAGCACGCACATGATTCGGATCTCAAACTCAATCATACACGATTTGGCATATTAATTCTGAATCATCTAAATTAAAATAATATCACCATTAATAATTGTAAATCATCATCCTAATTTATGTTGTTCGCTTTTTTTCTGTATATAAGTAGAACTAATTTGGGATGGAGAAATGTCCAAAAATATATAGCCTAAATCATACTAAACGGAGCAGTCATGCCAAACATCGTTATATTTATAATAATACAAGTATTAGTATTACTAATTATCATGATGAGCCCAAAGGCACCAAGTAAGAGTTAATTTCCCTCTCTTTTTTCTTTCTTAATTAATTTCTTTTTCTAAATGAAATCTTCAACTGAAATTGAGTTCTTATCTAATGATTTCAAATTTTTGCCATATAGAGAAAGGAAGATGAATCAAAGCATCATTGAAGATAATGATTGGAGGTACAGAATTAAGCTTATAATATTCAATCGGGAGATTTTCTTAGAACATGATATGTTTCTCTGATTGGTATGGTACTTGTTGATGGATGCTCCTTTTTTGTTTTCTTTTTTGATTTAATACAGGTTACTTTAATTGCAAAAAAAAACCCAGTGATTCGTGTTCTAGAAAGTAATGTAATTTATTTAAATCCGTCATCTTTTAATAAATTTTCATTGCTTATGTCAATGTGGACGACACAACTCCTACGAAACATTGGATTAAATTCATAATTAAGAATTATTAACATGATGGCTCGTTGAGATTTGCTCATAAATATTTGTAAAATAATAACATATAAATAATATGCACAATAAATTATAGGTTATGAGTTCAAAATTTATTAACATAAAAAATGAAAGTGTGACAAAGATTATTCTCAATTCAAGAAAAAAAAAATATAAATAACTACATGGAAATAATAACTTAACAAAATCAATAGTTTCAACAATTGTTTAAATGTAACCACACTTCATAATTGACAACTAAAATAAAGAATCTGATATATCACGAAGGGGGTTTCCCATCATACAACAAGACGACAATATATATGGGTAATAGACAATGCATAAAATTGAAAAAAATGATATATATATATATATATAATTCATTTTTTATAAACAGTATATACGTAAACAGTGAAAACATTGTATAGAAAATAAATAGTATACTAAAAAGCGGAAAAATGGTATATAAAAATTTCAAAGAGTAAATAGTGCATAAAAAACAAAAAAATATGTATAAAACAATGAAAATAGTATATAGAAAAAAATAGTATATTGAAAACGTAAAAACAATATATATAAATTTCATCGTGATTTGCCGTGCTCTAGGCTATCGTGATTTCACATTTCCCTAAAATAATTAGAGTGATATAGTTTTTTGAGAATGCCCAAAAATAGATAAAAAAAAATTAAAGGGGTGATAGATGGCGAACTTGCGACCGCTTATTCGGAACTGTGACACTATGACCAATGAAAAAAAATAATACTTTTATTTTACATTCTTACTTAATTTTCGAATATTACTGGTAATTCCTCAAGCTTTGCCTAAAGACATATCATTATTTTATAATGTATGACGATTATATGTTCTTACTGAGTATTCAATGTAATTAAATAATCTGACTGCAAATGTTCTTTTCCAAATTTAGGGCCTTTAAATTTCTCATTACAAAATTTAAGGCCTATTTCAAAACAAAATTTTAAAACCCATTTCAAATTTCTAAACAAAAATTTAAGGCCCATTTCAAAATTTCTCAACATAAATTTAGGGCCTCTTCAAAAAGTTTCAACAAAAAAATATCCTAGAGAGATAAAATCATAAAACCCTTTCTATCATATCCCCTTCACAAATTTCTCTGGTTCTTCCACGAGCCATGAACTGAAAGCTTCTCTCTCTCTCACTAATCTCTCTCTCGCGCTCCATTGTTGCTCTAGTAAATGTACTTTGGTTCTTGGTTTTGCTCTAGTAAATGTACTTTGGTTCTTGGGTTTCTAATTATTGGGTATTTCCTTCTCCAAACAAGCTGTATTTCATGAGGACCAGCGGTGCGCTTTCTTCTCAATTTCTCACCATTTTTAGTCCTTAATTCTTGGTTTTTGTGAGCTTATTTTTTTGGGTTCTTTCTGTATTCTAACTATTACAATTTTCCATTGTTTTAATGCAGACGTTTTTATTTCCCAATTTCTCCAATTTTTAGTTCTTAATTCTTCAAATTTTTGAGCTTATCTTCATGGGTTCTTTCTGTATTCTAACTACTACAATTTTTCATTGTTTTAATGCAGACATTTTTGTTTCCCATCCATCCTTTGAGAGGCATCTCACTAAACCAAAGACTCTCTCTCCAATCGATCTGAAAATCTCTTCACTAAACAACAGAAGAATTCTTCCAGGATTAAAATGGCAAATCCAATTACAAACGAGATTCGCGATTTGTTCGATCGCAACGGTCGAGCGTGAGTCTGTAATTTCTGATTCGAGTAAGGATTTGAAATTTGATTCGAAATTGAAATTTGAGAAAGATGAGTCTGACAAGTCGTCAGATGTGGATGAGAGAGAGAAAATGAGAAGATTGAGGATTTCAAAGGCTAATACAGGGAATATTCCTTGGAATAAAGGGAGGAAACATAGTCCAGGTTTTGTTTTTCAGAAAATTTTAATATTTTTTTTAATTAAATTGATATATAATCACTTGTACCATTATATTTTGAATGTATTAATAATTAAGATAAGCCAGAAAAGTAAAAAAATTGAGAAGTAAAAATTACAAAACCATAATAAAAATAATTTAAAACCCCAAAAAAGGAGAAAATATATGAATTTTTTTTATTGGTGGTTTAATTTATATTAAATTTTTTTTGCAGAAACTCGTCAGAAGATTATAGAGAGAACAAGACTCGCCATGCAGAATCCCAAGGTGATGTCATGTAAGAATAATAATAATAATTATTTTTATTATTTGTATTAAAAGTACTAAAATATAATGCTAAAATTAATTTGTTTTATTCTTGTCCTTTGATTCAGTTTTCTAAATTTTGTTGGTTTTATTTTCAGCTTTTATATGGTTTGCTAATTATGATATTTCTTTTTCCATTATTTTTGAAGGATTTTTAGGTTACTATTTAATTTTTGTAGGATTTTTAGCTTAATATTTAAAATTTACCAATATGTTTTTTGATTTTTAGGTAAATATTTTTAGGCTATAATTAATATTTAATATTTTCAGGTCAAAATAAAGCTAAAGAGTCACGGCCATGCTCAGACGTATGTTACTTTATAATATTTCCTTCGCAGATTAAAATAAAATAAAAATACAAATAATTCATTCATAATTTTAATATATTACTTTTAATAGTTAATCGCATAATTTGAATTCCCACAATTTCTTGTAATTTTTGTGGAGCAATTTCATTTCTACCCCTATAAAATATCAAAATTTTATATATATATTTTAAAAAAATTGAAACATATTTTTTGTATCCTTCAAAACATAGGAAATGCCACTTATGCCCCTAAAAATATGTAAAAAAATAAAAAATTAGTTACCAAATGATGATGTCACTTGAATGATGATGATGTCACCTAATGGTTTGTTAAACGTAAACCAATTTGTTATATAAATATCAATTTCCAATCTTATTTAAATTTGAATGAGGGAAAAAAAACTAAAGATAGCCACTAAACATTCAACCAATTTATTATCTAAATGCCAATTTTCTATTTTATTTATTTCAGTGAGGAGACAAAATCAAAGATAGGACAGAAGGTGAGAGAAACTTGGAAAAAGAGGAGTGAGAGACTAAAAGTACAAGAGAGGTGTTTTTTCGATTGGAAAAATTCAATCGCTGAGGTGGCACGATTAGGGTTTCCAGGCCAGAATGAATTCCAATGGAACTCATATCAACTCATGGAGGTCTAAACCCTAATTTACCTAATCTTGTACAAAAACCCTTGTATTTTTGGAAATTATGTTTTAGTCCATTCGTTATGGGTTGAATTTTTTTCAAAAAAAAAAAAAAAAAAAATCTTACAATATCTTGTCATATCTTACTTAATGCATAACTAATCCCATATTATTGTACAAAATAAGTTTCTTTTACGTTTTTTACCTAGAAACGTAGTAAAACTAAAGAATTCAATCCATAGGGATTAAAACTTATCTTTTATTTTTCATAATATTCAAAAAAGATAGGGGGTTTTATGAAAAATGTCGTTTTGTTACACAGGAGGAATTGGAGAAGGAATGGTTGGAACAGAAAGAGAGAAGAAAATTAATGCCAAAAGTACACGGAAATAAAAGGACTCCAAAATCGACTTTGCAAAAGATGAAAATCGCTGAAGCAATTAGGGCTAAATGGGCCGATCCAGTGAGTTTTTTTTTTTTTTTTTTTTTTTTTGAGATTAAAATATTATATATTATATAAAGTGTGAATTGTGGGTTTGTGAGTTATTCTTTTTTGTAGATTAAATCATTATATATTATATAAAATGGGAATTGTTTCTGTTTTTGCCAATTTGTTATCTGAATTTTCTCTTAGTATCAATTCACATTTTATATATTAGTTATTGTTTTGTAGATTAAATTATATTATATAAAATGTGACTTGTGTGTTTTTAGCAATTAGGGCTAAATGGGTCAATCCTGTGATTTTTCTTATTTTTTTTTTGAGATTAAATTATTATATTATGTAAAATGTGAATCATTTTAGTTATTCTTTTGTGGATTAAATCATTTTAAATAATATAAATATGAATTGGTTCTGTTTTTTAACGGCCCAAAACCCTAAATTTTCTAAACCATAAGTTTGTAAACCCAAAAACCCTTTACCCTCTAAAATATCCAGAAACCAAATTTTATTTTTTTCTCTTTTTCTTTTTGATTATCTTTCTAAAACTAATTTCCAAAAATTCTTCTCATTCTTCCTTTTGATTATCTTTTTAAAGCCAAATTTCATTTTTTTTTTTTTACTTTTTAGGAATATCGCAAGAAAGTTCGGAATGGAATGGATAACTACCACGCGACAGCTGGCGGCGGCGAAAGAATCCCAAGAAAGAAAAAACAAAATAATAATAATAATAATTCTTTTTCTTCTTATTCATCAAAACCTAATTTTGCCAAAACAAACGAGACAAAAAACAGTTTTAATCTGCCTAAAAAACCGAGGAAAAATGGGCCGGCTTATAAAGATCCAAATGCAAGCTCAAAACTTGAGATGATAAAAAAGGTCAAAAAGCAAAGAGAAGCGTTGGAAATTAAGAAGAGAGAAGCAACACAAAGGGCCATGTGAGTCTCTTTTTTATTTGGAAAGTTTGCAAAAAGGCCCTCGTGTTTTGACCAAATTGCAAAGAAAAACTCAGACTTGTTGGAAAATTGAAGTAAAAAGTAGTTGTTTTTGCAATTTGGAATTATGTATGGGTCTTGTTGCATTTAGGTATAACATAGGCATAAGTAATTATAAAATTCTTTTTTTATTTGGAAAATTTGCAGAAAGACCCTTGTGTTATGACTAAATTGCAAAAAATCCCACCCTTGTTGGAAAATAAAAAAAGATTTTTTTTATTTGGAATAATATATGGGTCTTTTTGCAATTTATGCGTAACATAGACATCACTAATTAACATATATTTTTTTAATATATTTTATTAGGCTATTTATTGCGGAGGCAGAAAAGGCGGTAAAAGCTCTTGAAATAGCGGCATTAAATAATCCTTCTGTTCAAGCTTCTCTTATTGAATCTAAAAATTTAATTTCAAAAGCGGTTCAAATGCTAAACAGCATAGAGCAAAAACCTCTCACGGATTTTTCGAATGAAATTTCCGATCAAATCGCTCCGAAAAGTTTGCATATAAATGGAAATAATAAATCCGCTAAGTTTATTGGATTAAATGGAAAGAGTAACTCTTTGGTCAATGGGTCGAATGGAGAGGAAAATAGATTTTTTGGAAGTTTCTAGAAGGTTAAGATGAAAAATGGTGGAAGATTTTGGAGTAGATAGAAAATTTTCATTGGTTTTTTAACGGATATCATATGTTATCTTGAAAAAAATTGTAGAATTATATCGATCCAATTATGTTGGTGAGAGGACGCATGTTAATTAATCTTGAAGAGATTTTAATGAAATGGATTTTCACGCATAAATGAGATGTTTATTATTTGAGAAAGTAAGATGTATTTATTGTATTTTGGTATATTTTAGGGGTTAAACAACTCGTTTTATTTTAAATTTTTGTCATGAACTGTTGGATTGAGGTTTAACCTTTTTTTTTTGGTTTTAAACATAGTGGGTGATATATGCAATTACAACAATTTAATAATTCAGTTACTTCAATGTTCAAATAAAAAAAAATTTAAAGAGAAAAAAAGATCAATTAATAGCTTAACAACACATTATTGAGTTACATAATTACAATTTACAAATTAAAATGTAGTAACGGTTTTGTCCATTAGTTGACAATAAACAAGATGCACAATTTATAATGCTGATTGAATTCGCTGTTTTGACTAGCGAATTAGTAATCTGAGGAGGAGTAGGGTTTAGTTCAGTTTTGATAACATTTATCGAAGATATTTTAAGTGGACTAATTATTTGTAGTGTTAGTATTAAAGACACAGATATAGATGATGATACAATGAAACATTGTGGGAATGTGATCTAGGACTAATCAATTTGATTGTGTAGAGCTTTTGGGGTTCTTCCAGTGATACTTGAGTAACTCACATATTTGATAACTTCACTTGATAGTCCTACATCAATACCAAGCAACATCATCACATTTTATTTCACAATTTAGTTTCTTCCAATATTTCAGGATCCCCTCATGTTAAAGAATACAATAAGTGTATCATTAAAATGAATGAAAAATCATCACTTTGTTCAAATATTTGTACAGAATTTAGCTCTTACATTGCTCATATAAAATTCATGATATAATATAGTTGATGGAAACACTATGAATGCGCGTATCCATGTTTGGCATGAGAAAGATAAGGAACTTAAATTGCGTGGTGTATGAATATTATTGCATGCTTGACATGACATTATGTAGTGTGCGAAAAAACGGTCCGTCAGAGATCAAGGTGGGCCCTACAAGTCCAATGAAAATAAATTTTTGAGTAGAAGAATTTAATATTATCTAAGAATCCACAAATTAATTTTTTGTAATTTATTTTATTAGTTTATTAATTGCTGAGGCAGAAAAGGCAACAAAGGCTCTTGAAATAGCGGCATTAGATGGTCGACTTGAAAAAGAAATTTAATTTCAAAAGCAGTTCAAATGCTAAGCAGCATAGAGCAAAACCCTAATACCGAATTTTCTACTGAAATTTCCGATCAAGTCGCTCCGAAAAAACTAAGTATAAATGGAAATTTTAATAAATCTGCTCTGTTTAATGGAGCAATTTGTTGGTCAATAGGTCAAATGGAGAGGAAAGCGGGAGGAAAAAGGATTTTTTGGAAGCTTCTAGAAGTTAAGATGAAAAATGGAGGAAGTAGTAGACTGAAAATTTCCAATTGCTCAAAAATATCTTCTACCTTCTTGCAAAATGAGAAATATGATGTATTAAACCCCAGAAAAAAAGAAATTAGAACTGGTCCGATGAAGTTCATGAGGGAAATTAGCCTGTGAATTAGTTTAAGATTGAAGAGGTTTTGATGAAATGGATTTTGCATATAAATGAGATGTTTGTTATTTGAGAAATTAGATGTATTTATTGTATTTGTTCGTATTATTTAGGGGTTAAACTATATATCTAGTTTCATTTTTTCTAATTTCTGTCATAGATAGTTGAACATCAGAGGTTGAACTTCCATGAAAAAAACATCAGCGGTTGAATTTTTTTTTTGTTTAAAACATAGTGGGTGATATATGCAATTGCATCGACAATTTAACAATTTTCGGTTACTTCCATCATCAAATAAAAAGGGCTTTCGGAAAAGAAAAGGAAGACCTTTCGGTGCTTAAATCACATAATATTTGCAAAGAAATAACCCGGGCTATAACGATACCCACGTGGTTATCACAACAACAGCGGAACCGGTAATCAGAAATTATCAAAGTAGTGCAACAATAGTCACATTAATCCAAGAAAGAATAATAGAGAAGAGAGAATTGAACAATGAAACTTAAAAACTAAGATAACTTCTTATTACAAGAGTAAGAGAGAGATACAAAAGTTGTCGTGTCGTGTTCTTCTTGTTGAATAACTCTTCAAAAGTTCTCCAAATTTCAACTGCCGATTTATACCCCGAGATATGCTCGAATAACACGTGTGAAATAGAGCTTTTCAACACGAACTCTACCCTAGCATTCGTAGTGGACCACTCCTTCACTGCGTCTGCATTCGTTACCGTACCATTAGTACCGGTAACAGGCGCCGATGCAACCTTCGTACCAACAACGATATCCTATAAATACTCACTCTTAAGATAAGACTCTATATACGTCTTCCCAATATTATAATTTGAAAAACTTAGAGCCTCAATACCAAGTCCACTAACTCGACCTCCGAACTCCATCGACTTCGAAAATAACAACCATCTTCTTCACCAAGGGAACGAGAGCAACACCGTCTATTGCTCACGTCGTCGTCTACCACCCTCAAAGATCTGATATCATGTGAAGGAATAACCCGAGGCTATAACAATAACCACGTGGTTATCACAACAGCAAAGGAACTGGTAATCAGAGATTATCAAAGTAGTGCAACAATAATCACACTAACCCAAAAAAGAACAATAGAAAAAGAAAGAATTGAACAATGAAAATTGAAAAATAAGATAACTTCTTATTACAAGAGTAAGAGAGAGATGCAAAAGTTATTGTATGAGTGGTTGTTTGAGTGGTACATATACCCCCGCTATTTATAGACTCTTCTATTACTATCATGAATGAATTCAATTTGAACTAAATAACTCCTCATGCATGTACCTAATTTAATGCAACTGAACTTTAAGTTCATAATACATTGAACCTTTGATCATCTAGAATTATCTAGTAATATCTTCAATATACAAATACAACTTTATATTTTAACAATATTTAGTTATATAATTACAAATAAAAAAACTTAACATCTCTTCTTTTGATTATTTGACAATTAGTCAAAGTTCAACCATGATTCTAAAAACATTGTATTATTCTACCATTGAAGAGATAGAGAGAGATGACATGATGAAGCATTTTAGTAAAGAAAGCCAAATGGAATTGAGCTAAATAATTTTACGCTAGAGCTTTTTGGAGGGAACATGACCGCATTTTGTTTCACATCTTAGTTTCTTCCAATATTTCATGACTCTTTCTTGACCATTTAAGAAATGTCATTACTCATGGTAAAAAAAAACTTAAGGTGGATCGTTAAAATGAGAAGTGTATTGTTAAAATGAATAAGAAATCATCACTTGGTTAAAATATTTATGCAGGTTTTAGTACTTAGATTGCTCATCTATATTTCATGATATCACTTAGTTGTTGGACAATATGAATGCAAATAAGCATGTTTCGCATGAGAAAGATGCGAAAAATGCATGGTTTATGAATATTGCTACATACTTGGACTGGACATTAAACTGTTTTTGACAAAAGTAAATAACGGGCCTTCAAAGCTAAATATGGGTCATACAAGTCCAATGAAAAGCGAATTCTTCAGTATAAAAATTTAATATTTGAAAAGGTCAAAGTATTGAAGGGCCGACCCATACACTGTTTAACTATTATCATGTATAATTGATGCATGTGTCAGTGTGTCAGCATAGAGCAAAGATGGTTTCAAAAATTCCTGATCAAATCGCTCCAAAAAGCATACATATAAATGGAAATAAATCAGCTCTGTTTATTGAGTTAAATGGAAAGAATTTGGTTAATGGGTCAACTGGAGAGGAAAAAGGATATTTCGGAAGCTTGGCTAAAGATGAAAAATGGAGGAAGATTGAGTAGATTGAAAATTTTCAATTACTCAAAATTATCATATATGTCCTTACAAAGTAACATGAATGTTATATTACTCTACAAAACTTAGAGAAGTTGGAATTAATCCGATAAAGTTCATTAGAGAAAGCAGCTCGTGAATTAACTTTGAATAGATTTTTGATGAAATAGATTTTCTCACACAAACGAGATATTTATTATTTGAGAAAGTAGATGCATTTATTGTATTTTTTTTTTTTTGTATATTTTAGGAGTTAAACTATATATCTAGTTTTGTTTTTACTTTTTGTCATGATTGTTGAATATAAGAGGCATAGCTATTTTTTGTTTAAAACATAGTGGGTGTATGCAATTTGCAACATGTAATAATTCTCAATTACTTCCGTTATCATAAATAAAAAGGTTTCTCTTCTAAAAAGACAAAGATATTTAGTACTAAATACATTAAATTCATAGATAAGGAGATAAATTCTTTAGTCTTTTTAATTTCACAGAATGATTATTATTAGTTTCATTTGAACCATACAATATTGAGATATATAATTACAAATCAAAATTCAATTCTTTTACTTCATTCGATAATAGAGAAGATCCACTGGTTTGGTTCAATGAATTAATTTTGATCGAAGTTCAATTCCGGTTTTGATAACATTATATTGTACTAGCATTGAAAACAGAGACAGGAGATGACAAGACAATATTTTAGGATTCATATGAGGGAGAGATAGAGCTAAATAATTTGACTGTGTGGTAAAGCTTTTACGAGTGAACATGATGCAATTTTGTTTCAAATTTTAGTCTCTTCCAATATTTCATGGTTCTTGACAATTTAAGAAAAGTTTTAGCACTCATGTTAAAAAAAAAAACCTAAAAATGTATCTTCAAAATACATGAGAAATCATCACTTAGTTTAAATATTTATTCAGCCTTTTTATCTCTTAGATTGTTCAAACAAATTTCATGATATCATTGGTTGTTGAACACACTATTAAGCATGTTCCGCACTGATTTACTCTTCTCTTCATTCACAAATTCTTCCTGCATAATTTCAAATAAGCCCATAAAAGATTAAAAGGGCTTTTAAAAAAAAAACTTTTGCTGAATATTTTTTAAAAGAAACCCGTCCTATTTTCTTAGTTTAGTCCCTATGGATTGAATTCTTTTCTTTTTATTCATTAGATTTATGTTAAGTTTTAAGATAACTAATTTTTTTACCTCTTCTAACATTACTTTCTCTCTCTTCTTATTCCACACTTCTTTCATCTTTTGAGCAATCTTAGCTTTTGTCTCATCACTGAAATAAATAAATAAATAAATAAAATAAAATAGGAAATTGACGTTTATATAACAAGTTGCCTTAACCTTTAATGGGGCTATCTTTATGTTGTTGTCACCACATTAGAATAAAGAAAATAAGAAATTGAAATTTAGATAACAAACTGGTTTAAAGTTTCAAAAAAAAAAAAAAAAAGATAACAAATTTGTTTAACTAACCTTCCACTTACATCATCATCGTTCAACTGTGACATCATTTGGTAACTAATTTTTATATAAAAAACTGATACCTTATATATATTTCTAGGGCAATATATCCTATGTTTTGTAGGATAATAATACATGATATTTCCCATCTTTAAAGATTACGTGAGTAATTATTACCAGTGATATAAAAAAAATATGAATGAATTTTTTAATTTTTATTTTCATTTGCAAATGACATAATATAAAGTAATAAACCTCTGATCATGGCCTGGTATGTTCATTCGCTTCAATTTGACCTGAAAAAAAAATTAAATATTAACTATAGAACAGACACTAATGAACTTTGCTTAATTTTAATTTAACCCAAAAAATTCAATAGTAATGGAAAAAATAAATATCATAGTTAGCAAACCAGATAAAAGCTGATAAGAAAAAAAAATAATAATAAGAACAGAGAAAATTTAATCCAAGGATAAAAAAAGCAAAAATAACAATTATTATTCTTACCTCAGGACTTTGCATTGCAATTCTTGTTCTCTCCCTAATTTTTTCAAGAGTCTCTGAAATTATTTTTTTTAATATAAATTAGACCAACCATAAACGAAATCTAGTGTTTAATTAAAATTCTGTAATTATTTATTCTTCTCTCTTAAATCTCTTTAATTATTGCATACATTTCTTCCCTTTTTGGGGTTTCAAATTGTGTTTATTAGGGTTTTGTAGCATAATTAGTTCATTTTTTTAGTTCTACTTCTATTTTTAATGTTGTGGGTTGTGCTAAAGCATTTGATAAATACATTAAACATTCATCATTTAATTTTTTAAAATAAGAAAAAAAAAATCTGAAAAAATAAACCTGGATTGTGTTTCTTCCCTTTATTCCAAGGAATATTCCCTTTATTAGCCTCTGAAATCCTCAATCTTCTCACTCTTTCTCTCTCATCCAAATCTGACGTCTCGTCAGGCTCATTCTTTCTCATTTTTTCTCTCTCATCCAAATTTGACGACTCGTCAGACTCATTCTTTCTCATTCTTTCTCTCTCATCTTCATATGAGTTCCATTGGAGTTCGTCCTGACCTGAAAACCCTAATCTTGCCAGCTCAGCAATTGAATTTTGCCATTCAAAAATACACCTCTCTTGTACCATTTGTTTCTCTCTCCTCCTTTTCCAATATTCTCTACTCGCTTGTGTTGTCTTTGCTTTTCTCTCCTCGCTAAAATAAAAAAATAATACAATATGACATTTAAAATATGTGAAGTATGAATATTTTCTGATTCCTTTTTTTTTTTTACAAAATATTCTTCGATGAAGAACTTAAAAAAAGACAAATTCTAAAGAAGACAAAATTATAAATAGAAAATTCAAAGGATCTAAAAGATAGTCAGCAAAGATATATTGACTAATATCATCAGATATCTTTACACCCATATGTGAATCATTGTTTATATTAAAAATATCAAATTTATGAGTATATTATGTCGAATTTAAAAGTATTAAACTAATGAGTATGCCAGTTATCTACACTTATTCAGTTTCTAATATGACACATTGCAAATCGTGCCCAGTGCTTAAACAAATAATATATTTTCATAATTTCGTATTAGTGCGTCCTATTTGAGTACATTTTATTATTTCATTTGTTTTTAATCTTGGCATTTTACCTCATCAATCCATTCAGAACTCTTTTGCGATAATCCTAAAAGTAGAAAAGAAATGAAAATCAGTTTGGAAAAAATAATGAAAAAGAAAGATAGAAAATTTACAGTTCAATCAAGAAAGATAATGATTTAATCTGCAAAAATAATTAAAAAACTCACAGGATCGGCCCATTTAGCCCTAATTGATTCAGAAAGTCTCATCTTATGTTCATTTGATTTTAGAACCCTTTTATCGACACGCGTTGATTCCCTCCTCTCTTTTTCAAATTTTAATTTCGAATCGAATTTCAAATCCGTGTTTGAATAAGAAATTACGTACTCTTGTGTTGATAGTTTCTCACTCTTCTTTTTCCAAATTTCTCTCACCGTCTGTGCTATCTTTGCTTTTGTCTCCTCACTAAAATAAATAAATAAATTAGGAAATTGGCATTTAGATAATAAATTGGTTGAACGTTTAGTGGCTATCATTATTTTTCTCATTTGAATAAATAAAATAGGAAATTGATATTTACATATCAAATTGGTTAGTTAACCTTTCGCTGACATCATCATTATTCCAGTGACATCATTAGTAAACGTATTTTATTAGGAACATAAGTATAATTTCCTATTTTTGAAGGGTAAAAATTTTCCTTTTTTATATATATATATGAAATTTTGAGATTTATAGGGGTAGAAATGAAATTGCTCAACAAAAAACACAAGAAATTGGGGGAATTCAAACTAAGCGATTAATTATTACCAATAATTTATTAAAAATAAGAATGAATTTTTTTATTTTTATTTTCAATGAAATATTATAAAGTAACATACGTCTGAGCACGGCCATGATTCATTAGCTTCATTCTGACCTGAAATATTTAAATATTAAATATAGCTTGAAAGTATTAACTTAAAAATAAAAAAATATATTGGAAAATTTTAAATATTAACCTAAAATTCCTTCAAATATCAAATATTAAGCTAAAAAATCCTCAAAAATATTCGATAAAATAAATATCATACTTAGAAAACCATAAAAGAGTTTAAAAACAAAACAAGCATAATAAGAATTTAGAAAATTGAATCCAAGGATAAAAAAAAAATTAAGAATCCGTAAATTAATTTCAACATGATAGAAAAATACTTTTGATACAGATAATTAAAAATAACAATTATTAGTATTCTTAAATGACATCACCTTGGGATTCTGCATGGCAATTTTTGTTCTCTCTATAATCTTCTGACGAGTCTCTGCAAATTTTCTAATATAAATTAAATCACCAATAAAAAAACAAAAATTAAAAATATTTTAATTATTGCATACATTTTCCCTTTTTTGGGGCATTAAATTATGTTTATTAGAGCATGTAGTTTAAAACATTTTTTATTTCTCATTTTTACTTTTGGGGGATGTCTTAATACATTTGAAATATAATGGTTAAAGAAAATAAATTAAATTAATTATCCATTTAATTTTGAAAAGTATGAAAAAATATTAAAAAAAACCTGGACTGTGTTTCCTCCCTTTATTCCAAGGAATCCTCCCTGAATTAGCCTTTCCAATCCTCAATCTTCTCATTCTCTCTTTTTCATCCAAATCTGACGACTCGTCAGACTCATCTTTTCCAAATTCCAATTTCGAATCGAATTTCAAATCCGAACTTGAATCAGAAATTACAGAGTGACCCTCAGCAGTTGAACATGCATGAATTGTGAGTCTTGGTTGTAATGTGAATCTTGGTTGTAATTGGATTTGCCATTTCAATCCTGAAATAATTCCTTTGTTGTTTAGTGAAGAGATTTTCAGACCGATTGGAGAGAGAGACTTTGGTTTAGTGACATACCTCCCAAATTGTGGATGGGAAATAAAGACGTCTGCATTAAAACAATGGAAAATTGTAATAGTTAATACCCAGAAAGAATTCATGAAGATAAGCTCAAAAAAATGAAGAATTAGTAACTAAAAATGGGAGAAATTGAGAAGAAAACACACCACTGGTCCTCATGAAACACAGCTTGAAGAAGGAAATACCCAACAATTAGAAACCCAAGAACCAAAATACATTTGCGAGAGCAACAATGGAATGAGAGAGAGAGAGAGAGAGAGAGAGAGAGAGAGAGATTAGTGAGAGAGAGAAGCTTCTTCCATGGACGCGTGGAGCCAGAGAAGTTTGGAAATGAAAATGATAGGCCGGTAAGGTTTCATGATTTTCTCTCTTGATATGAAAAAATGAGTATTTTTTTGTTGTTATAAGTTTGAAAGAGGCCCTAATTTTTTGATGAGAAAGTTAAAATGGGTTCTAAATTTTTATTGATATTTTTTCTTGGGAAATTTGGAAGAGGCCTAATATTGTTTCTAAATAAGATATTTGAAAAAAGGCCGTAAATTTGTATTGAGAAATTTGAAGTAAATTTTCATTGAGAAATTTGAACGAGGCCCTAAACTTTTGTTGAGAAATTTGAAAGAGGGCGTGTTTTTATTTTAGAGTTTTAAAATGGATTTAATTTTTGTTAAGACATTTTAAAAGGGCCTATAATTCTGGTTGAGAAATTTGAAAGAGGCCCTAATTTTTATGAGACTTTTGAAAGAGTCCCTAAAACCCGAAAGTATTAATAATTAGGAAATCTGAAAACGCGATGGACTTCAACACACCCAGAACACGAAGAAAGTTTGTATATATTGTTTTCTCAATATTTCAATATACTATTTTTTTTCCATATATTATTTTCATTATTTTACATATATATTGTTTATTATCTCTATATATTGTTTATCAAAACATCATCACTATTTTTTAATTTTATATATTGTTTATCGTCTCTATATATTACTTTTTCTGTGTCGTGCTGTACGACGGGAAGCCCCTCTCATGCAACATCGGGTCCCTTCGTATAATATTAAATCAATTACTCTATTTTTTTCATCGGGTCATGCAATAATGAGAGGCAGTATGAGATACAGGTAAATTGAAAAGTAATCTTGTAACTCACAAGCTTGTCTGATATATGTTGCCTATCTCTGATGAAAGAATAAAGATTTGGAAATGCATATTTTAGTCTGCAACCTAGCCAATTGTGATCCCAAAAAAGTATTTCATCTCTATTTTCTTCCAGATAGATTGCGAAGATGTTCAATTTATCCATCCCTTGATGTATGTCATTCATGAGATTGGAAACTTGCAAGTTTCCTACGAAGGTTGGGATTGGTGTGTTGATGTATATCAGTCGTGAGAAGACTGCCCACATTCCTTGATTATCACCATGATACTTCCAACCCACATTCCTTGATTATCACCATGCTACTTCCAAGCCCATTTAGCGAGTAGAGATTCGTTGATCCATAATCCCCCATTCTATTTACGTAATCAGATTGATTCCCGATTGAGAAAAGCCAAAATGTATGTTCTATTACCCTGCAAAACTTGGAGAAACTAAAATTAGTCGAATAAAGTTCATGACAGAAAGTAGCTTGTGAATTAGTCTTGAAAGGTTTTGAGGAAATGGATTTTCTCGCATAAACAGGATGTTTCTTATTTGATGTCTGATGAAGTAGATGCATTTCCTGTATTTTTGGTATAGTTTCGGTGTTAAACTATATATCTAGTTTTGTTTTTAATTTTTGTCATGGACTGTTGAATATCAAGGGTATAACTATTTTTTGTTTAAAATATAGTGGGTGGGTAACATATGCAATTTGCAACAACAAATAATTATCAGTTACTTCTGTTATCATAAAATAAAAAATGTTTCTAAAAGACAATATCTTTCAGTAATAAAATACATAAAATTAAAAGAAAAGAAAATACATTGATTATCCTTTTTTTTATTTTACAGAATGAGTATTGTTAGTTTCATTTGAACCATACAATATTGAGTTATATATATCTACAAATCAAATTTCATTGCTTTTACTTCTAATTATCTGACAATAAAGAAAATGTCATTTGTTTGATTCAATCATATTGTATCTGGTCGAAATTCAATCCCGATTTTGATAACATTGTATTCTCCTGGCATTGAAGACAAAGGGAAAGAGATGACATGACTATGCATTTTAGGATATCCACGAGAAAAAGATTGAGCAAAATAATCTGACTGTGGAGCTTTTTGGAAGGGAACATGGCCACATTTTGTTTCAAATTTTAGTTTCTTCCAATATTTCAGAATCTGTTCTTGACCACTTACGGAAGTGATTATCACTCAAAGTAAAAAAAAAAAAAAAAAAAAAAATGTATCTTTAAAATACATGAGAAATCATCACTTAGTCTAAATATTTATTCAGATTGTTCATATAAATGCCATGATATCATTTAGTTGTTGAACACACCTTGAATGCGCATAAGCATGTTATGGATGAGAAAGTTCAGAAACATAAAAAGCTTGGTGTATGAATATTGTCACACACTTGATGTTCTAATGGAAAGACGGATGGTGTTGGCAGTCCATAAATACAAACAATATTGAGTCATATACCACTTTTACAATGACACATATAGTTCATCCCAATTATAACAATTTAAATAATAAAAGGGTTACCTCAATTTCACAAAAAGTTAACAATAAAAAATAATAAAATATATAAATGCAAAAATCTAATTATTATGTTGGGCCCTAACTTAGTGGTTGAATATATTGGTCGAGGTACAATTGATTGAGAACTCAAATATGCACCAATTAAATATGTGAAATATGAATATTTTCTCATTCTTTTTTTACAAAATATTCCTCGACTTGGAACTTCAAAAAAAAAAAAAAACTAATTATTCTACCTCGTAAATGAATGTGAAAAGATCTAAATAACAATATTAGAAACTCAATTATGCGAAACACAATAGACCATATCAAACTCATACATTTTAGGAGGATTTAGGATTTAGGGTTCTAAACTGAGCATGATATCTCATCATTCCATTCTGAGCTCTCTCGCGATAATCCTACAAGTAGAAAGAAAGGAAAAATAGTTTGAAAAAGATAATGAAAGAGAAAAAAAAGAAGAGAAAATTGACCATTCAATCAGGAAAGATAAATTTGAAAAAACAATAGAAGAGAATTTAGAAGGTTTAGGGTTTACAATTCAAGATTTGAGGTACCAATAGCAAATTAGAAACAAAAACAATTCACATTTTATATGATATATAATGATTTAATCTACAAAAAAATAATTTAAAGAACTCACAGGATCGGCCCATTTAGCCCTAATTGCTTCAGCGATTTTCGTCTTTTGTGCGGTTGATTCTGGAGCCCTTTTATTTACAACCGTTGATTTCCTCTAAGTAATTTCAAATAAGCCCATATAAGAACAAAAATACTTTTTCAAAAGGATAATTCTACATCCACTGGCATTTTGCCCTTTTTGGAAAAAAAACCATATCTTTTCTGAATATCTTGAAAAAACCCTATAATCTTAGTTTTGAACCCTATGGATTCAATTAGTTTCCAATTTTGTCTAAACTGGATGACCTGATTTATAATTTGATTTATTGGGTTTAAACCGAACAAGAAAATATATACATTTAAAATTAAAAAATATTTATAACTGATGTTTTTTTTAAATTAGGATAATGAGTAAACAATATAGAAAATTAAACATTGACTAAAATACCCCTACCAATTCTCTCATTAGATTCTCTCTCCTCCTTTCCCACACTTGTTCAACCTTTTGCGCTTCCTTCTTCACACTGAAATAAACAATGGAACATAATATATATTTAAAGATATGTTTTTTTCTAGGGACATAAGTAACATTCCCTATGTTTTGTAGGGGTATATATATATATATATATATATATATATATAATTTCCCATCTTCTAAGATATGTAAGAGAATTGAAGATTTTATAAGGTTACAAAAGAAAATGCTCCAAAAAATCGCAAGAAAGTGGGGAATTCAATTATGTGATTAAAAACTATTACCACTAGTATACTAAGATTATGCATGTTTTGTTTTACTTTCATTTGTATATAAGATATTATAAAGTAACAAACCTCTGTATGAGTTCATATGAA